>CASBWL010000471.1:0-1281482 GCA_949130495.1 Sambucus nigra
GTAAAAATCATGTATTGAAAGAAAGAAAGTAAATCTATACTAGAAAGCAAGTAAAGGAAAGCGAGTAAAGAAAGCAAGAAATAAACCAAGAAATGCAAACAATGGAATTCAGATTGATGAAGAAGATAATGAATAGTGCTCTACACAACCGTAACGGCCCTAGTTGGTCGTCTCATCTTGTTTGGCATCCGAAACCAAACTAAATTCGTATAAGATTCACTTCAATTATACATAATACAATAGAACGTAAAAGTGCAATATGAATCAACACTCTTAAGCATAGGGATCTACATAAAATAAAAGGAAACAACGAAAATGTAGTAAGTCCGCACAGATCCTAAGGACATTAGAACCTCATGCTCTGTTACCATCTGTGAAAACGGGTGGCTAACCCTGTACTAAAATAAAATAGGAATCTCAAACTAGCTCATTCTTAGCATCAGTGTCAAAAACCAAATTAATTACTAATAACCTATTATGCCTGGTGTCAAATTCTAAAACATTTTTAACTCGCCTTAATAAAAATTTCCATTGTACAACAATCCATTCCAAATAATTTAAATACACATTCACCACATGAATGAAATAAATGCTAAGAGATAATATATATAAATTAATCGAAAAACTCACGATAAATACCAATACAATAATCCGACTGAAAATGAAATAAAGTAAAGATTGCATAAAGTAAAGATTGTCCAATAATGGGCGACATGCCCTGAATAAATATCTGGAATAAAAATCCTATCTATAAAGTAAGGATAGATGCGTCTAGTCGAGGCTTAAAGGCATCCACAACTATTGCAACATCGTCTGACCATAAAGATAGTATGTCTGACATGCCTTTGAATGGGAACCTAAAAGGTTTTCAAAAAGATTTTTGATACAGGTTAGATACCAACACCATTAAAAAAATTTGCAAGAACTTAGAATGTAATAATGAAAAATACAACAAAATTATTCATGTTCATTTGGTGTCGCACTCGCATTAGATTATCCTCACCCCTAATCTCTGGTGCACACTTAACGCGTGTATTTTAATTCCCTAGGTATGATTTCCCGCCTAACTACTTTGGTCACTTAACGTAGCCCAATATGCTAAAACGCTAGCCCAGTCCTGCTACAAGCATTTTACTTTGTTTTTATTCTGAATAAGCTATATCATAATAATTATCATTTATAATCTTATCATTAACTGAATCACATAACTTTACAGTAGTTATAATTTCAATATTCATAGATTAGTTTAATTTACTCATATACATATAACACTTTTATATACATGTATAAATATAATATCTCATACACATACATATATATCACTCTATATATACATATAACTGCATTCCCTGAGCTGAGACCTCGCGAATGCATTATCTAGCATGTTATCAGGCTCTAGGTACATCACGTACCACTTCTGGGCTACCGGGTTGGAATCTCACCACCGAACCCAAATCGTAAACACATAACTGGAAGCGGTCAAAGACATACATCCGTGGGTCATAACCATACCGCATTACCCCACTATACTCTAAACTCACATACAGTGGTCATAAAATAGCCATATAACTCGTGGTATATACCCAACACCTGTTGGTCATGCCAGGGTGGCCCGCCCACTATGAGCAAGCTCCAATGATAGCATCCATAGAGTAGGTATGTTCACATAAATCAATCATGTAGATAAACACACACACACACACGCGCGCGCACACACACACACACACACACACACACACATATATATATATATATATATATATATATATATATATATATATATATATAAACACATAAATCTCTCGTAGCACCAATCCACTATTCCCGAGTCTACCCTTGACTCCCGAATATTCAGGAATTCACTTATTATAAAATCATAAATATCATAATTCTTGCCACTAAGCTATTCTACTCCAGCCCATAGCTTAACTCTTTTCGAAATTTGAACTTGATTTCATAAATTTTCACCCAGTATGTTCACCGTATTATACACATAACTTCTTACCCAGAATTCATCCCAGTTAGTTTAAGGAACTTCCTAATCTTGGGAATAGGTTAATACAATTTTTAAAAAGTCCTTCCATGAGTTCCCTTTAAATAGGTAAAAATATAAGAGTCCTTATCCCATTAGAACTCTTAAAAATCACAAATTTGCACAAATCTAATATTCTAAGAGATTGAACACCTTTTACTAAAACGACTATTAATCCCTCCACAGAAGCCAAATGACCTTATTCAAAGCTCATTGGAAAGCTAAAATCCATAAGTCCAGGGTGGGCCGCTCACTATGAGCAACATCCAACGATAGCATTTATTAAGTATGTATGTTCACATATATCAATCACACACAAATATATATATATATATATATATATATATATATATATATATATATATATATATATATATATATATATATATATATATACTCACACACTATATATCTCAGCACATATATATACAATCGACTGAACGTGCACAAATCTCTCGTAGCACTAGCCCACTATTCTAGAGTCTACCCTCGAATCCCAAATATTCAAGTATTCACGTACTTATTATAAAATAATAAATATAATAATTCTGGCCAATAGACTACTTTACCCCAGCCCTTAGCCTAACTCTTTTCGAAATTCCAACCCAATTTCATAAATTTTCACCTTGTACATTCACCTTATTATACACGTAATCTCTTACTTGAAATATATCCCTGGTAGTTTAAGGCACTTCCTAATTTTGGGAATAGGTTAATATGAGTTTTAAAAAGGCCTCCCGTGAGCTCCCTTCAAATAGGTAAAAACATAGGAGTCCCTATCTCATTAGATTTCTTAAAAAATCACAATTTTGCACAAATATAATATTCTAACAGATTGAACACCTTTTACTAAAACGGTTATCACTCCCTCCACAAAATTCCAAATGACCTTATTAAAAGCTCATTGGAAAGCTAAGATCCATACATTTCTATAAAGCTATGTCTCATAGTCTACTTCAAAGTAGAAACAAAATGGCACTCCAAATCCAAACACTCCAAATCCACCTTACTTAAATATAAACCTAAACACTCCAAATCCAAAATTAATTCAACCGTTATATGTAAAATGACACGAATACCCTTTTTAGGGCTCTCGTTTAGCCTAAAAAGCCCCCGGAACCCCATTATAACCCTCGATTACCTATTTCTAACTATTTTGACCCATTATGGACCATTGGCGAACTCAAAATCACCATCCGTGTTATCTAACATTAATTTCCATCTCTTGCCCGACACAACTATATCTGTGTGACTCAAATGAGATATCGTTAAACATGTCGCTTTAACTCACTTACGGCATAATATAATTTAACAAATTTTCATTTACTTATCACGCAAGTAAATATAAGTACACATAAATATTATTCCTTTTATTCACTAATTAATATTTACTTAAGTCACTTTATTTCTCAATTTAATTAAATTACGTGCACATGTGTAATTTAAAATGCTTTAAAAATGCGGGGTGTTACAATTTTAGATATAAAAATCTAAAGTTTCTCAAGAACAAAATGTGAAACCTCGTATTTTCATATATTTAATATTGTATATTAAATGTGAATTTTATTGCTCGTGTTAATGCCAGTTATGTGTGCATAATAGTTGTATGATATATTGTGACTTTTAATTGTATGTTAAAGTTAAATATAATTCATAAAATTTAATTATATTTGAACACCTATTAAATTACTAATAGCTTGTATATATTTTGTAGTGCAACTTGCAAGTGTGTACTGTTAAATAGGGCTATGGTGATACAAAGGCTCAGAGTAGTGTTTTAGTATATTGGATTGGGCCCCAAGGTGGGGTTGAGTAACCCTTTAGGCTAAGCCTTGGGAGCATATATATAGTGTTTGGGAGTTATTAAGAGGTCTTAAATTAGTCCCATAGGATACATGCGGGAACGAGAGGTTATATAAATACTTAACACTTATAATCATCAAATCTTTATTTAGACCAGAAACCTTAGCTCCGAAGGACATTATTAAAGAGCAAGAAAGTCAACAAGGAATTTAACAATATATTTATCCTACTGATTTTAGAAAAGGAAAAATGGCCTTACTACATATTAACGGTAACTTGTTTATGTTCAGTTGCTAATATGGGATATATTCTTTTAGTCACTTGCTATGATTGAATCTTATAATAAATCATGGAAGATATTAGACTTATTCATATTTAATGCCTAGAACTATTTAGATTCATTGTAGGAATGATAGATAACATGATTCACATCCTTAGGTTTAGAAATTATTATTCAATTTTTTTATTAATTGATCAATATCGTAATTAAGTTGAACACATTTAATGACTATGCTGAAATTTATGATTAGTACCTTATTGCGTTAGCTCTAACCTTGTCAATAATTATAAATTGTTAAAAACATTCTTAGGAGCTATTAGAAATATTATTTGGGTTGTGTTGGGACTAATTATAGTTTATAATAACCTTTGATTATGATCTTGTATCAGGAAAATATATTTAATTAAGTGATGAGTAAAATTTTATAATACTACATGCTTTTGGGTTTGCTGGCCAATCGATCGAGTACGAATTGTATGCAGTTTTTTTTATCTTATTGTGGATTTACCTTGGGTCTTAAAGTTTTGACTTTGGGACTTTCGAGAGGGTTTTGGTTAGAATATTATCGTTCTGATCCTATTTATGTATGTGGATATTATAGATATGAGAATAAGGATTTGTTCGAGTAACGTATAGTCTGATGTGTACGGTTAGGATGGTATATTGTATTAATTTATATGTGTTAGTAAAATAATTCTTTGTGTTCCATTTGTGCATATATCAGGGGGGGTTTGTGTGTATTAGTAGGAAATCAATTGGTGGAAATTTGATAGGATTGTTTACGAGATCGTGTACTAGGCCTCTGGATGATGATGTATTTTTTGTATAGGTATATATTCTAGTCCTATGTGTAGTTAGTCAAATATATCGCGAGAGGAAGACATATGAGTCTTGATATGTCATGTAATCTTGATATGTGATTACATGATGGTGTGGCGCTATAGTGATTTCCCTTATCTTATTTCTTTTTGTTTGAAAATATTTTAGCAGAAAGACCATTAACAAATTGATATGATAGGGGCACCAGAGGTCCCTGAAGGCTAAAGGCTTCGCGTTATACTTATATATGTAGTTGGTCTGATGATGGAAATATTCATACAATGATTTAAATTGTGATACTATTCTTACTATATTGTAGTATATGGTTACTACATATGTTATGCCTTTTAGTATATATTTAGAGTTTGTGATACAATGTTATAGATTTTAAGAGAAAATTCAACCAATTTTTAAAATTCACTTGGTTAATTTTTAGATCCAACCTAGTTAATATAAATCTAGATGAGAGATATAATAGGTCTAAGCAAATTAGAATCAAATCAGAGTTAATTATGTGAACTAACTAGATGCAAACCCTAATTTAATTTAGCAATGGATAATGTTGGATCCAAATTTATATCTATAAGTGTGTGTGTGTGTGTGTGTGTGTGTGTGTGTGTGTGTGTGTGTGTGTGAAATTATGTAAATAAGTAACAATCAACCACACAAGAGGCATGAGTCAAGATCTACGAGGAAAAAGCTCACCTAAGGGGTGAAAAAACCTCAGTGCAACCTAGTCTATTAGATTTGAAAAATAATTTTACACAACACAAGAAGGTACCTCTCCCTTTTTCCCTAACAAGAACTTTCCCATTGAAGTTGAAACTTTACCTTATTCTAATATGTGATCCATTAAAATCTATATCAAACACATATGGAAATGGCATTATGCATCCTCGAATCGCACTATGCTTGAAATCCCTAATGGCTAAAATACCTCATTCTTTATCTTCAAATTCATATATGAAATATGTAAAGTTGAATCTAGGCTATGTCGTTTTCAATTTTAAATCACTATCAAATCTTTCAACTCATGAAACAAGTTTTGATACAAGTTTTCTCTCAATCTAATGTAGATCAAGTTAAAATGACAATTGAAATAGTATTTTTCGATCATTTTCCTAGAAAAGACTCTCTCAATGCATGAGAAGTAGTCAGGAAAAGGATTTCTAAAAATGGGAGGGAAAATCTCCTACTTATAGAGTTTTTGAAAAATTGGTTCATGTCGTACGCATGGTTAAAAATTTAGGGTAGAAGACCTAGTCATGAGGTACATTTGACAGTCGTCCACATTGTAAGGATTTGACCCCATTCGCACGCTTTTATACAATAAGAAATACCAAGCCAAAAACGAGTTGTCCATGGGCACGAAAAGTTTTCCACTCGTCCGCATAGATATATTAAGAAAATATACCTCGTCTAAATCCATGGAGTCATTTCCACAGCTACAAAACACAATCACGCACACGCTTATAGGAAAAATCTCATATTCACTTAAACAAGCATACAAGGTAATGGTTTTCATAATAACTTTTCACTTAATCATTATAAAAATCATTTTTTCAATAGATATAAATGTGTACATGTGTGTTTGCCTTGGGACGATTCAATCAAAACTACCACAACAAGATACAATCTTTAATCTTTAAATTTTGCATACAGAAGCTTTGACGTAAAGAGGTTGTACAATCTTCAATTGCAGTGTCCATAGATTCTAATGAATAAGACTCTGCTTGACTATCATCTAACTATGAATGCATGACTCAAATGCTTTGAAAAATATTTACATTTTCAATCTCCCCCTTTTGCTATTATGTGGAAAACTCCAAAACCGAAAAAAATCTTAATTACAATAACCAAACTTAACCCGCATTAGCCATATAAGGAGAGTGGTGTGTTACAATGAACATAAAATCCATAAGGAAATGGACATACCAATAGTCGACTTTGAAACACGATATTGAGCCGCAACATCATGACAATACCTAAAATACATGAATCATAAACAAAAGATAATGCAAGTATGACATATACAAAGAGAAAAACCATGCTTTCAGAATCTTACGATAAGAAATCAATATGAATAATAAAGACGAGAATAAGGATGAAATAATATACAAAATAGGTTCCCTCTAAATCATATCAATCATAATTAAGATATAAAAACATTTGCTCCTCCTTTATCAAACATCTCTCCCAAATATATGTTTCTCCCCTTTTTAAAAGCAATGCTCCCTAATGGAGTCAAGAGGAATCTCCCCCTATCTTAGATATCTCTCCCTCTTTTTGACATGAAAAAGTCAAAGAGATGTAGATATGACATAGACAATAGGTATAGCATGGTATAATCAACACTCATAATGTATAAGAACTGGTAAGCAAAATATAGATAAACAAATGATACAATCAATGCTAATATGAAGGTACACCATGGAAATCATCCTGAATATGAGCAAAGTATATCAATAGAGTTTATAACACCAATTGAAAATATGAACCCCTGATGTATATCAAGTGAATCCTAAACAAGTGTAGCAATATCCAGCACAATCAAAAGAAAAATAGGAGTAATACAAGTCAAGTACAAAAATATCCAAATGAACTAACTCAAATATAGTATATAAAATCTATCAGCAAATAAAATAGAGATAAACAAAAAATTTCTAATCATCATCTGAGAATTCTGCTAATATATCCTCATCCCCATCTCCATCATCCTCACCTACGTCCTCAGAACCATCATCGTTGTCATCCTCTTCAACATCCACTGGAGCAGGAATGGAATCCGATCAAGATAATAGAAATGACATGCTTATGCTCTTTGTAGGTGCAAGTTGTGACCAAATGTGCTTAGTAGTTGCTATGTGAAAGGTTAGCCAAAGTGCTCAGTCATCGTTATCATCCGCATATGGAAAAGATCGAAAGCATCACACATACAAGAAAACTGACCATGAATATACATTATTAATGTCTGATCCGTGCCTAGAATGCATGACCTCTAAATAAGCCCAAAGACTACCCAAATTCTCCCAAAGGTTTACCCACCCTTATCTCCCAATCTACGGGCTTCTATGTCCCCAGAGCCTGGTTTAATAGGTAACTTGCAACATAAAATAAAGCATCGTGTCATTATTAACTTACAAGACATTGTCATATAATAGAATTTCTCGTATTAAATTAATTATCATACACAAATTAAAGATCAAAATAATTCACATAATTATCATGCACACACAACTACCATGCGCATAAAAAATAATCATCCAAATTAACAGTCAATATTAATTGTATAAAAATATGGGGTATTACACTATAGGGACTTCTGGTGTTTTGATGTAGGAGGAGAGTCCTATCTCAAAAGTTTAGCATCATGAAGGGAATAAATCCACCCCTGATTTAGAGTTTGCAACAATGATATTCGCCCTTCAAATGTGGAGGCACTACCTATTGGGGGAGAGATTTCCTTTTTTTCACTGATCACAAGAGCCTACATTACTTGTTCATACATAGGGAGTTAAACATAAGACAATAATTTTCATGAGCGAATACTAATTTGACATCTAGTGTCATCCGATCAAGGTGAATATGGTGGCAGACTCCTTGAGTTGTAGATCAAAATTGAATTTATCCACTATTTAGAAGTTATAGTGGGGTTTGTTTGAGATAGCAAATGAGTTATCGGATGCATTCATGGGATTCCTTACAATCACACTAAAGATCATCGTTCAGGTTGTGAAGTCTTAGACTGTAGACCCTTCTTCCCTATAAAAGTTTTAGGAGTTTTTTTTATTAAGGGGACATAATAGTATTTGATTAATTTCGATAGGGGTTTGTGGTTTCACGATAGGCTAGTTGTCCTGAGAGATGAGGAGTTACCAAGAGAAGTCTTGACAAAGGCCCATGGCTCTCGACTTGAAGTACATCCCAATCAAGATAAGATGTGTACGAACATGAGGTGCCAATATTCGTGGGCAAGCATAAAGAAAAACATTATGTTGTTTGTTTCCAAGTGTGCTACTTTCTAGATGGTAAAGGTACATCTCCATGAACATTGATAGTACCAAATATGATCATCAATCTTTAAACATGAGAAAAGGACAAGAAAAAAACAACGTCAAAATATAGGGAAAAGGACCTCAGCACATTAACCTCATAGTCCATCACAAGGCCCACTCACCTGCAAGGCCTTCCTCCAACACTCCATCGTTCCACTGTAGCGGTCTCATCCATAGCCACCCATGCTTGTACTATTACTTTTGCGCTACTTTCGATAGTTATCTATATAATGAGTGCTTGGGATGATTTCAGAGGATCGAAGGCAAGTAATTGATTTAGCAGAGCAAATGTTAATGATTTTATTTAACATTTTTAAGTTTGAACCACTTCTAGATCTTACACTGGCCTCTAGACATTATACTTTTGCCCTAGTCTCTCTTCAGTCTCGCGAGTACTAAGTGCATAAGAAGTACTTAGAGGAGCCAATCAGTTGCTTCTTAAGAATGGGCTACCTATTACAAAGACCTCAGTGTCCATTTGTTCTTCCTAGTTGAAAACTAAGGCACAACATATTTTCACTCTTCACCATCATATTGAATAAATGAGAGATAAACACTTTAAGATTGGACATATGTGCCTCAATTGAGATACTGAACTACTATACATCCTTGATTTCTTATTATTTTTAACTTATAACACCTCGTCCTCCTTTAGGAGGCATATTTGGTGGGTCGGAGGTAAAAATCGACATCAGCACCATCACATACTAAATCAAGGGAATGGATCATAAAGATACAAACACATGTTTTCGATACATACATTCATTATTTAAATACATGATGATTAACTAAATGATTCATTGGTCGAATGGATCACGAGGATCATGTCATACCAAATCAATGATTTGAGCATGTTGAGTTTATGGTGCTTTATAGAGATAAAGCAAGGCTTGTGAAGGATGAACAGGTTTGAACAATTTGAACTCGACAATTGTTCCTACTTAAGCAAAGTTTTAATTGTTCCCACTTAAGCAATTTTTCCTCAAAAATTCATAAATATTTACACCGGTAGTAAATTTAGTACTTGTTTTTTAATGGAACCTATTACAAAAGATATTTCTTAATAAATATATTGGAGCAAAAAAAACTATAGGATCTATTTATCGACATATTTAAGGGGATTGATTCCTAATTATCCCCCCTCCCCTAAAAAAAAGAGGAGAAAATATTTTTTTTGTTGCTACCCAGTTTTGGTTAAGCCTACTATTTAGCCCACCTAAATTGGACCAATTCAGATTCAGAATGTGTTTAGTCTAAAACATTTTTATTAGGATTTGAATGTTCCACCAATATTTACATACATTTATAATTCTAGAAAAATCCAAGAAAAATATTATAATATATTATGATTATATTATATAATTTAAAATTATTTTCCATGCTAGACAATTATATTTTGGGAATTTTATTATTCTAAAAATTATGGGGGGCATTAAAAATTCTAAAAAATTCTTGAAAACTATTTTTACATAATTCGACTATATCAAATAATTGAAAAAATATTCTCAGCCCCCAAAATTTGCAAAATTGCTTAACTGAGTTTAAAAACTAGTTGGGAAATGTTAAAATTATTTTGGATGTATACTCATTTTGGTTTCCCAAAAACTCGTCGCCTTCCCTGTTTTTTAGTTGTTGAAAACTGGATTATCCATCAAACCTCTTGTGTTGTTAATACACCATAAAAAATGGTATATCATTAAGAAAATTTCATTATATTACAAAGGCATCCCCCTTCTCTTTACACTGGTAGGGTGTGTTCCTTGAAATGAAGATCATATGACCTTTAACCCCCTTAGTTACGTCGTATATCACCGTGGATACCACAATTTAATGTATTATAACTTTGGATGCCAGTTTCACTTTTTCTGACGCTTTTGTGAAAAAAAGTGTTACAAACAGTGTAAAATGCGTCATAAAAAGTGGAAATGGTACCCAAAATGAATTACATTAAACTATGATACCCAAAGTGATCTACGGCATAACTAATGGAGTCAAAAGATAAATGACACTTAAATGCAGCGTTAATAATTGGGTGTTTCTAAGGGCATCTCATTTTTTACTTCTAAATACCACAACTTTACTTTTTTACTACAAAATACCATTTAATTCTAATAGTTACTTCCAAATACCACATAAGGGCCACCACATATTTAAAGTTCTAAAAATCATTTAGACGCTTTCCCTCCATCTCTCTGCACATTCAACCCTCCAAACCTTTCATCTTCATATCCATTCTATTTCAACTAAAAATTAAACATCAAGTTGGAACATTGAACACACTACCCATTTGAATACCAAAAGTTATAATATATAAGCAACGAACCATTTGAACTTATATATATATAACTGAATGAACCATTGAACATACTATCACTTACAAATCCATTTTCCGAATGAACCAGTTTTAGGAAACCTTGAAATCCATTTTTTTTTGTTTAACAAAAGATCGAACGTTTGAAATCCATTCTCGACTGTATAATTTTTTTTTATAAACTTCAAGTGTCTCACTCACAATGAAACCCCTCCCGGTGGCTCGTTATTTGGCTCCTCCGTGCAAGATCGTTCGACCGTAATAATAGAGCTTTGTCCCTAGTGAAAATGTAAAGAAAACATATGCGAGTTGAAGTTGCATGATTATAAGGTCACCTAATGTTGTTCTAAACCCTCTGTCTAATCCAATCTCCATATTCATGGGCAAGGCCATCAAAAGACCGAGCTGAACAATCGACTATGACGCCATTGCAGCCTTGAGAGCATCATCTCCCTTTGACCTTGCGAATTTCACTATTGCCTTCTCCAATCCACTCAATGAAAGGTAGAGTCTTCCGTATAAGAATGCATAAACTATAAGGACTACTATCTGCACCATATCAAGGTAAAAAGCTTTGCGTTAGCTGGAAACTGAAGAGAGACTGTCTCACACTAAAATCAGAAATTTATCTTATATATGCTGACTACACTGGAATTTTTTAGATTTGTGTCATACAAGTTTCTTTTTGTCGGAAATTCCTACTGAAGCTCTGATAGGATGTGATCATTCAGGTAAATGCACATCGCAATTGTGAATCAATCTCAACTCATTCATTTAGATGATTTTAAAATTTATACGGTGTAACAACCCAGGTTTTTGAGCAACTATTTTATACTATTTTGCCTGATGGGCTAATTTTATAAAATAGGGGATGTTGGAGTAAATATTATTTCCCGTGAGACTTAGGGATAATATTTACTATGTTTTGTCTATTTATCGTTATAAGAAGGTAAATAGCGTTATATTGTGTATTATTGCGTCGTTATATGTAAAACGGCGGTTATGACCTATAAATAAAATTAGGTAAAATTAATGAATTAAAATGAAACTGGAACACAAAATCATTCACACTTTCCCGAATGCCAAAATAGGGGGTGCGGTTGTTATTAGAATAGTCGAGATAGTCGAAATAAGTGCCCAGTTGTAATTTTTGAGATTCGGGCATTTTTAAGGGGTTATGACTCAATTAGTGGCTACGAGTCATTTTAGTGGTGTATTAGCAATTAAAAGTGGGGGTTTATGTTTTGAGGACCCGTATAAGTCCCCCCACCCCTTTTTCTTTCTTCATTTGTGTGAGAGAAGCCAAAGGAGAGAGAGAGAGAGAGAGAAGAGAGAGTTGGGAGAAATGGAGAGAAAGAGAGAAAATGGAAGATTTGGGCCGGAATCCGTCGCTACCGGAGGTGATCCGAGACTATGAACCTCGAGGCAAGTTTCTTACTTGCTAGATATTGATTTAATGTGAAAAATCTGCATGTATAGTTAAGTTTTGGGAGGTTTAAACCATAAATGGGTTTTGGTTGATTTTGGGTGTTTAATCTTAAATCTTATAGTTTAATTTGATTTGGAGAGAAATAATTGATTATTTGATGTGTAGAAATGATTTTATAGTAGTATTTGTTGTTGTGGTTGGGTGAAATAGCGGGTAGAAGTTGGATGGCTCGTTAATGGCCGAAACAGCTTCTCGGAGAAGAAGCTGTCCGCCAGGATCGATGGATCGAGCCTGGGGGATCGATCGATCGAGGCCTTCGATCGATCGACGGCCAGGGGTCGATCGATCGACCCCTTCTGAAAAGGTGAGGTTTTTCTAGTTTCATTTTAGCCTTTTTCTTTTAGGTTCGAGGTTTAGGAACCTTCCTTTGGGAAGTAATGGGGAGTCTTAGAGGGTTGTCTTGGGTAAACTAATGTCCTAGGCTAAGAGTGGATATTTGGGTTTACCCGAGGGCTAGTTTGTATAGGTTAATGTTCGAATGATATAGGAGGTTAACCTAAAGATAAATTGGAAGTTAAAATATTAATGTTGAGCTTTTGGGAGACACTCCTTCTAGGAGACTCACTTTGAGGGTTTATGAAATTATATGAACTCTTGGAGGCTAGTTTGGAAGTTAGTGGCACTTTGGGTCTTAGGTCATTAATAAAATCTGACTTAATAAGAATGGAATATACATTCTAAAAGTTGGTGCTTAATGGATAAATGAATGATTTTTGGAAAAGTAAAACTGGAAGTTTTCAAAAGGAAAAAAAAAGGTAATGATTTTCATAAGTGTTAACTTATGGTTACACACCTCCCTAAATCTCTATCATAAGGGAAGTTGCGTGCGTTATGGTGAAGCCCCCTGGCTAATGAATGCAGGGTGGATATAGTCCCTAGGCCATATGGGCATTTGTATTACTGCGCTGGTTAGAGGATTCTGGGTGTGGTACTGACTTTCCCGCAGGCAATATGGCCGCTTCCCGACATTGGTAAGTTCCCAGGTTGTCTTGTATAGATAGGCCCAGGAAGATGATAGCCATTTAGGAGCGCGTCTAGTGGGGAAACCCGGAGGGACGATCTTAGATTATTAAAGCAATTCATGATAATGGATTGGCTTTAATTACATTTCCCGGATGGAAGAAGGGAAATGGGATATGGTTTGGCTTCGGTAACACTCCCGGATGGAAGAAGGGATGTGGAAGCATATGGTATACAAAAGTATTTTTATGATAATAAAAATGACTTTTGATTACACTTCCTGGATGAAAGAAGGGAAGTGGGGTTTTATGAAAAGGGATAAAGCACTTTTTATGATAATAAAAACTTGCTTTAAATTATATATTCTTCCTGGAGGGAAGAAAGGAAATAAAATTGGTAAATCAATTTGACTTGGTAAACATTTGATAAAATGTTGTACCATTTATGTATATTCCTAAAGAAAGAAATTAGGAATTGTGCCATTAGATGATGGATGGGTTTTATTTTATTCTTTCTTTGTGTATCTGTAGATGTGACCTCCCACACATATGCACACACATATACATTTATTGATTATTTCGTGCTAAGGATCTAATGGATCTCGACGATCAACCTTGCCTAAGTAGTAGTGTATCGGGGGGGTTCCTTGTCTGGATTTCTCTTTGCGAGACACCCCACGCACGGATAGGGCATAGTGTTGAGAATGGGGAGAAGTTAGACCTTAGTTCTTAGGGTTAACTAGAACATCTCACAATATTGCGCTAGGTTGCTGCTAGATTGAGAGGTGAGAAATATTATTGTTATCTGTGAGAGAATTACGCACTTAACTGTCATGCATTTTTAGTCACATGGTAATCATATCAAACCGGGCCCTGACCCGTATCTATATTTCTTTGTTTCTGCATATTCTTTGCCGTTACAGGTGCTCTTCCGCATGGACACCCGTATTTACATATTCCATTCCAGTTGTCATGGAGCTACAGCATGTTGCGGATGTTGTAGGTTACTTATAGTAGACGCTCCTTTCTTCTGTACTCTAGTTATGTTCAGTATATTTATTTGGGCGTGTTTGCCCAAGGTATTTCACTCATTCATTATATTGTAAATATTGAATTGTAATACTCGATGTATTATTGGTATTGGTCTGTTCACCGACAGCTTATTCGGTGATATTTATTGTTTTGTCATGCTTCATTCATCGATTTTTTGATACCCACAGTTTTTACAAATGGGATTATCTAAGTGTTTTTTTTCTTTTCTTTCAAAATTTTAAATTTGACAGTCCATTTTCTAAAATGATTGGTGGTTATCTCATACTATTATTTTAATCGACAGTGATGCTAAGAATGGACCATCTATGATTCCTGTGATTATTAGAGTATTGGGCTGGCCACCTATTATTTTAGTAGGCGGGTTGTCACAGATGGTATCAGAGCATTAGGTTATAGAATCCTCAGGAATCTGTGCGGATGTTCTACGTCTTTTGCGTTTCTCTCTGTTTGATTTAGAGCCTTAGGAATAAGGTCATTGAATTCTCTTATGAGATTCCGTTCTCCTGCTAAGGTACGAGAACCCCGAAGATCTTCTGCGCATTATTGTGGGACTTGTAAGTCGTTAGATGAAGGGCGTTGAAGAAGGCTGTTGTGAAGGCGTCATATGATGGGATTACTATAAGCTGTAGGCTGTGGTCGGGAATAAGGGCCGCTTTGGAGGTCTTTCCCTTTGCAGCATTATTTTATATTGCTGCCGTGACTACTAAGTACGGTGAAAATAGTTTTCCCAAGTACCGTTGTCGGTAGAGAGTGGTACTATGCTTGGGACTCCAAGCAATGTCAATTCAGAGTTGAGAGGTTCTTTATTAGGACCACGTGTTGAAGTTCGGTTGGATAGAGGAAGAGTAACCTCATTCGGTGAGAACGTAAGGCCCGAGAGTTTTGGCCTAGAGATGGGTATAGGAGTGCTCAGGTGTGAGAATTTGAGGAAAACCTTTCACCCAGTGGAGTAAGGTTGAAGTGGCGGAAATGATAGTCGCCTCTTTATGGTGGGGCAGAATGTTTTGCCCATAGAGAGAGCCTTTCAGTGGAAATGCTAGGCTTGTAAGTAAGTGTTGGAAACACTTCTGGAGAAGTAGTGTTCATGAGACCCCATTGGTTGACATCCACCCAGGGAAGATTCGTGGAGGTAAGGTCGGGGAGGTTGGTAGAATGTTCTCTTTACTGAAGAAGTCAAGGGAACTACGCGTTCTGATCTTGTTGATTGAAGATAACCGGCAAGGATGGGACTCCTAGTTGAGACATTGATGGAAGTAGTTTGATTCAGATAAGACTAGAATGACGTGTCTTGGAACCATTGGTGGTAGCCAAGGAGATTGGCTAGTATGTTGGTGGAATTTCCGACTAGGGTGCGTGTGGTGCATTCCTTAAGATAAGATGGAGTAGTAGGGTTTTAACCCTAGGTCCTGGTGTGTATATCGAGCTTGTGATAGTATCGGTATATTTTTATATTATAAGTATATCTATATATCTTCCATGATAGGGAGGTTCTGTATTTTTCCTCTTCACTCGTTATGGGGCGAGTGGCGGTATGTGTAGTACGTGTTACTTGTATTATATATATTATACGAGTAGAGATATTTTTGGTTGGGTTGGTGTGATAGCAAGCGAATAAATCTTGAGGATATCCTATTTGTAGTTCTAGAAGAAGGACTAGTTGTTCTATAATATCTCTCATGGATACAGGTTGAGACTGTATAGAGGTGGTTTACGGTATGTGGATAGTTTCCTTTATTTTTGTTTTTCTTTTATTTTGTTTGTTTGTTTTGTTTGCTTTGCTTGTGTATGATGTGCCTTATCTCCACGACCGGCTAGTTAAGGGGATTGTGTGGAGGGGTTCCTTGTTTGGATTTCGCTTCGGAGAGACGCTCCACGCATGAAACTTAACGACGTTGGGAGTGTAGAGATGTGCATTTTCTTTTCTGTTCTTTCTTTTCTTTTTCTGTTGGTTAGTGCTGGGTTGGAAGATTTAGCCAAGAATCACGTATATGAGTGATTAAGGGCTAAGTTGATGTGCGATATATGAGCACTATGATGGTTTTCCTATGATCGATGTGGGGAAGACTAAGATGATGAAAGTCTGATAGAGACTTATGGTAGTGCCTTATGAGAAGGCCAATTGTATAGAGGTATATGTGTATTTTGGGATAAAGTATTGGTGGCATCTTACTGAAAGTAAATGCCTCAGTCAATTGTTATGGTTTGACGTGGACATAAATATGTATTAGTAGAGTTTGAAGTAGGATTTCATCGATCCCGATCATGTGTCTTCGACCGTTACTTCTCGACGACCGACAATGCGAGGTAGTAGTGTAATGGGAGGGTTCCTTGTTTGGATTTTTCTTTGGTGAGACGTCCCACGCATGAAATCGAGCTAATGTCGGAAGTCGGGAAAGGTCTTAGACACTAGGGATATATTTAATATTATATTTATACGACTAGACTAGGATAGATGGATTGACTTTAGAATTCTTAGGATGCTAGGCCCTTAGGGCATGTGACGTTAAGTTTAGGAGGGTGGTAGGGAGTTGACCACAATAGGTTTGTGGGTTAACTCTAAGTAGGATTTGGTCCCTAGATAAGAAGTATGGGATCTCGAGCTATTCAGAATGTTAGGCCATTAGTGGTGAGGCCTCTTGTAGATAGAGGGTTACATTGGTAACCTACCTTTTGAGTAGTTGAAGTATAAGCTGACCTTTTTCTCCTGCACTCGTGTTGTTATGATCGAATGTGGATTTAATAAACGAGTCTACCAGGAACGAGAAGTACTAATACGGGAGCATGGACTTATTGTTCGTGTGTCTCATACTTTTACGAAGTGACATCCCACGCTCGATTTAAAGTTCATAGCGGTAGTATTTGCCTTAAAGACTTAGAGGCACTACTTCCTGGGCAGGAATTTGGGTCTTTTCACGAGCGACAAGTTTGGGATCGTGAAGGGCTATCGATAGGATATTCCCTTTCGCTAAGGCAATGCGGACGGAAGTAGTATAGGCGCCGAGTAGAAATCGTCAGAGAGTTTATTCGTGGCATGGAATGCCAAGTGGAGTGAGCTTAACCTAGGGGGCACTATTGTAAGATCATTTATGTCCGTGATTGACCCTTTCACCTACTTGAGTGTAGAGAGTAGTGTGGAACGAGGACGGGTATCTCCGTGGACATTTTTATCGAATTGCCGATAATGCAACGGTCATGATTCTAGTTGAGGAAAACTATGGATCATTGGACCAGTCACTGCTTACTCAATGGTAACGGGCGGACTAAGTATAGGAGAGTACGCTCAGCCCTTCGTAGTGGAGTTTTAGAGCTGTAGGAGGTTCCTAGTAATGATGGTGAACTGGGAGAGACTTTCGTGTCAAGGTGCTCGTAAAGTTTCCAAGAAGAAATGGGAACCGTGTGGATATGGGGTATATCCTACCACCCGTAAGTTAATGGGTTGGTTTGATTTAAAGGAAAGATCGGTGTGGTAGCTTTTATGGGTCTAATTTCCATACAATAGTTTGGATCGTTTTCCTACGAGTTTGATGCCGTGTGTAGCCTAGTATAGTTGGTAGTGTGCCTTGTCTCCTCATTGGAATGGAAACCGCGAATAGTATAGTTATTCCCTAGTAAGGGTGTAACGTGTTTAGAAAAGTAAGGCAATTTGTGCCGAGATTGTGTGGGTATCTCCTCCCGTAGTAGAAGGGTAGGATCGATAGTTCCCGAGGAATGAATTGGTGCTATGTTATAGCATGATGATGTGGACTGAGATCGATAGTGATGACCTTAGTCTGTGTCCTATGGGGATGCTTCACTATAGAGGGGTTTGCTAGTATGATAGCACGGATTTTTGGTATGGTATACCCTTTATATGGTTATGGGTTATGCCTGAATTTTGAGGGCAAAATTCCCCTTTAAGGGGGGGAGTATGTAACAACCCAGGTTTTTGAGCGACTATTTTATACTATTTTGCCTGATGGGCTAATTTTATAAAATAGGGGATGTTGGAGTAAATATTATTTCCCATGAGGCTTAGGGATAATATTTACTATGTTTTGTCTATTTACCGTTATGAGAAGGTAAATAGCGTTATATTGTGTATTATTGCGTCGTTATATGTAAAACGACGGTTATGACCTATAAATAAAATTAGGTAAAATTAATGAAATAAAATGAAACTGGAACACAAAATAGTTCACACTTTCCCGAATACCAAAATAGGGGGTGCGGTTGTTTTTAGAATAGTCGAGATAGTCGAAATAAGTGCCCAGTTGTAATTTTTGAGATTCGGGCATTTTTAAGGGGTTATGACTCAATTAGTGGCTACGAGTCATTTTAGTGGTGCATTAGCAATTAAAAGTGGAGGTTTATGTTTTGAGGACCCGTATAATTCCCCCCACCCCTTTTTCTTTCTTCATTTGTGAGAGAGAAGCCAAAGGAGAGAGAGAGAGAAGAGAGAGTTGGGAGAAATGGAGAGAAAGAGAGAAAATGGAAGATTTGGGCCGGAATACGTCGCTACCGGAGGTGATCCGAGACTACGAACCTCGAGGCAAGTTTCTTACTTGCTAGATATTGATTTAATGTGATAAATCTACATGTGTAGTTAAGTTTTTGGAGGTTTAAACCATAAATGGGTTTTGGTTGATTTTGGGTGTTTAATCCTATATCTTATAGTTTAATTTGATTTGAAGAGAAATAATTGATTATTTGATGTGTAGAAATGATTTTATAGTAGTATTTGTTGTTGTGGTTGGGTGAAATAGCGGGTAGAAGCTTGGATGGCTCGTTAATGTCCGAAACAGCTTCTCGGAGAAGAAGCTGTCCGCCAGGATCGATCGGTCGAGCCTGGGGGATCGATCGATCGAGGCCTTCGATCGATCGACGGCCAGGGGTCGATCGATCGACCCCTTCTAAAAAGGTGAGGTTTTTCTATTTTCATTTTAGCCCTTTTCTTTTAGGTTCGAGGTTTAGGAACCTTCCTTTGGGAAGTAATGGGGAGTCCTAGAGGGTTGTATTGGGTAGACTAATGTCCTAGGCTAAGAGTGGATATTTGGGTTTACCCGAGGGCTAATTTGTATAGGTTAATGTCCGAATGATATAGGAGGTTAACCTAAAGATAAATTGGAAGCTAAAATATTAATGTTGAGCTTTTGGGAGACACTCCTTCAAGGAGACTCACTTTGAGGGTTTATGAAATTATATGAACTCTTGGAGGCTAGTTTGGAAGTTAGTGGCACTTTGGGTCTTAGGTCATTAATAAAATATGACTTAATGAGAATGGAATATACATTCTAAAACTTGGTGCTTAATGGATAAATGAATGATTTTGGAAAAGTAAAACTGAAAGTTTTCAAAAGGAAAAAAAAAGGTAATGATTTTCATAAGTGTTAACTTATGCTTACACACCTCCCTAAATCTCTATCATAAGGGAAGTTGCGTGCGTTGTGGTGAATCCCTCTGGCTAATGAATGCAAGGTGGATATAGTCCCTAGGCCATATGGGCATTTGTATTACTGCACTGGTTAGGGGATTTTGGGTGTGGTACTGACTTTCCCGCAAGCAATATGGACGCTTCCCGACGTTGGTAAGTTCCCAGGTTGCCTTGTATAGATAGGCCCTGGAAGATGATAGCCATTTAGGGGCACGTCCAGTGGGGAAACCCGGAGGGACGGTCTTAGATTATTAAAGCAATTCATGATAATGGATTGGATTTAATTACATTTCCCGGATGGAAGAAGGGAAATGGGATATGGTTTGGCTTCGGTAATACTCCCGGATGGAAGAAGGGATGTGGAAGCATATGGTATACAAAAGAATTTTTATGATAATAAAATTGACTTTTGATTACACTTCCTGGATGAAATAAGGGAAGTGGGGTTTTATGAAAAGGGATAAAGCACTTTTTATGATAATAAAAACTTGCTTTAAATTATATATTCTTCCTGGAGGGAAGAAAGGAAATAAAATTGGTAAATCAATTTGACTTGTTAAACATTTGATAAAATGTTGTACCATTTATGTATATTCCTAAAGAAAGAAATTAGGAATTGTGCCATTAGATGATGGATGGGTTTTATTTTATTCTTTCTTTGTGTAGCTGTAGATGTGACCTCCCACACATATGCACACACATATACATTTATTGATTATTTCGTGCTAAGGATCTAATGGATCTTGACGATCAACCTTGCCTAAGTAATAGTGTATCAGGGGGGTTCCTTGTCTGGATTTCTCTTTGCGAGACACCCCACGCACGAATAGGGCATAGTGTTGAGAATGGGGAGAAGTTAGCCCTTAGTGCTTAGGGTTAACTAGAATATCTCACAATATTGCGCTAGGCTGCTGCTAGATTGAGAGGTGAGAAATATTATTGTTATCTGCGAGAGAATTACGCACTTAACTGTCATGCATTTTTAGTCACATGGTAATCATATCAAACTGGGCCCTGACCCGTATCTATATTTCTTTGTTTTTGCATATTCTTTGCCGTTACAGGTGCTCTTCCGCATGGACACCCGTATTTACATATTCCATTCCAGTTGTCACGGAGCTACAGCATGTTGCGGATGTTGTAGGTTACTTTTAGTAGACGCTCCTTTCTTCTGTACTCAAGTTATGTGTAATACACCGTATTTTTATGCTATATTAATTTGGGGATTTATTAAATTTAATGTGAATGGTTATTTAATAAAAATTTGGAAATTAATTATGTTATAATTATTAAGGTGACGAGAGTTAGTAATTATGGGAAACTTGTTGAATATTACTAATGAGCATAGTAATATATTATATTGGTTATATTGAATGTCATAAGTGAATTAAATGACTATTTCGGAAATTTAAGTCGGGACGTGCCCGTGTCACGTCAGGACTAATTTTGTTAAATAAAAGTGAATATTTTATAAGTTGTTCATATGATCGTTTTTAGTGCGCCAACGCGTCCGGAAGGGTCAAGATAGTCAGAAAAGTGTACCCGGGGGTTTAGTTTGGGTCTCGGGGCATTTTTAGGCCTAATTGGTACCCCGGGAGGGCAATTTAGTCATTTCACCTTTTTGGGTAATTAAACCCACGAAATTTAGCAACCTATATCAGCCATCTAGGTTTGTCCTTTAGGGTTAGAATATTCATAAATCAAGTGACGGCCATTGGAGAAGAGAGGAGAGAGCTCCAAGGAAATTCAAGGCCAAAAAGACACCGGTTTCCACCGTCACTCCCACCAACGTGTAGATCGCGAGAAGGGGAACACAACCACACCGAATCCATCTGCAAACCGGACTTCAGAAAATCCCAGGCAAGTATTTAACTTGCATATTTTCATTAATGCAATCTTCATATTAGTTTAGGATTGATTAGAGATGAAAACTATGGAAGAAACCCCAATTTGTGTTAGGGAAATGCATGTAGTTTTGATTATATGGAAATTCTGGAACCCTTGCCATGTAGAGGAATGTAACCCACGAAATTTTGATGATATATTAGAAGGAATTTATGGTAAAAATAGATTAGAACCTTGATTAAGAAAAACTCTAGGGTTCTTGATGATTAGATGGGATTTTGGGTTAATTATCCATGTTTAATGTTAGATATACACATGCTTTACGTTATAAACATCTGGTATATTGTTATAATGATAGTAGTAGGATTTTTGGGACGATTAGAATGGAAAAACATGGTTTTGGATGAAGAAATTTAGTAGAACCCGTAACTGCATTCTGCAGAATTTTTCGCAGACCTGCTTGATCGATCGATCGAGCCTAGAGCTTCGATCGATCGAGCCCCAAGATTCGATCGATCGACCCCTCCTGGAAGACTCCTAATTCCCTCTTTAAATGAGTTAAATTCAAATTGTAGTGATATAATTCTTGGGCATTCTTGATAAAATGATTTGGGAGACATTAAGGACCAGTAGGGTATATGAATAAATGTTGGGACCTTTAATCTTCAACGAGAATGGTATTTATGGGATATTTACTTTAGGATGGTAAATTTATGAATTTAAAGGGTGAGGTGCGTAAGAGAGTTACATTAGAACCTAATAAAGTCACTGACTGAATTTCAGATTTGTGAGGATAGAGTCCACTAGTGTCATGTAATAAGTGAGAGAACCCTTCAAGTTAAGGTTAGAGACGGAACCTTATATAAAATACTTAATGAGAATATTAAGGATAAGTATCGTAATTATGGGTGATGAGAGAAACCTATATTGATATAAAGGATATGTGGTATAATTATATGGTTGTGTATGCATATATTATATACGTGTGAAAAACGTACCCGCGCTACTTGCTATCCCTGAGGTTACCGCGCTGGACAGTCTTATCTCTATGGGACCTTTATGGGGGACATTGACTTGTACCCTAGAAGATAGATATCCTTGGTACAGGCTATCGGACCGATAGTTTAGATGGTCCTAAGAGACGTGAGGGTATGTACTGACCTCTTAGATACTTGGAATCTATACTTCGCCTCAATCTTGTTTTGTGTATATATGTTATTACAGTTCGAGACTGATTCCGAACTTGTATACCCCTTAGTGTGAGCGATACGGGGATTGGATAGCAGAGTATGCTTGCACCATAGTTTGTATGTTGGTGCTGTTAAGATATGTATATATATTATACGAGTGCTTAATATATATATATATATCTGAATTGGGGAATTTAAACTGTTGCTGTAACGTAGTAAGTGAGAAATAAATTCTGGACTATAAATTATGAATACTTGTTATGAGAAAGTATAATATGTCACTGGAAAACTTTATTTATTTTATAAAGTTAAAAATGGAGAACTTTGGTTACTGATTGGAACATCCTTTTTAAAAATGGAATCGTGAATTGTAAATCTTTCGAGTAATCCAAGATAAGTTAAATCTTTTAGTAAGACTAGTGCGATAAATGATAAACCAAACCGTTGGGAAGGTTAGAGCGATAGGTGTGCACATTTAAAGAGAGGTGAGATTTTCTCAAGAGAGCGTCGCACTAATATGTTGTTGCATTGGCCTATATCAATTTAAATACTTGCTAAACGTATTTTAAATCAAACACACTTTCGGGCTCTGACCCGTTTCTTTCTCTCTCTCTCTCTTGTATATATATGTATGTATTACAGGTGCCCAGCCACAGGGGCGACTTGCTTAGGATCTCTTGGCAGGAACGCGCTGCAGCTTAGGTGGGAGTTGCAGGTCACTTGCGTAGACGGCTTCCTTTATTGACTCCATTTCTAGCATTCTCATTTATTGGGCATGTGTCGCCCTTTCCATTATTTCATTTGTTATTGGGATATTTATATTTCAGTTGTTTCTAGTATTGTTCTATGGGATTTATTCAGTTTGGATTGTGACTTTAGTTTTCATATGCGGACATTCGTTTGACGAATGTATTATTATTATTTGGTTTACTGTGATGTGATTCTTAATTGTAGAAATGTTGTTTTTAAATAAATAAATCTTTTCTTTAATTAAAATTTGGTAAGTATGTATGAAAATGGTTTTTGACACTTAGCTTAATTATTTAGGGTGTTAAATTGAAAAATGTATTATTATCGACAGTGATGCTGTGAATGAACCAACTGTTTACCTTGATTTAATTTAATAAAGGAGTGATCGCCCGGTATTTAATTAGGCGGGGTGTCACAGGTGGTATCAGAGCCAGGTTCTAGTGTCCATAGGATCTGTACGGCATATTTCGCTTTCAGCTTAACGTTATTGCTATAGAACCCTATTTTTAGGATTGTTGTATTCTTGTTTTTACATTTAAGTCTTCAGCTATTTGAGATTTGATAATAAATGTAGACTAATAAACTTGTTCACATTTCAGATGCCTCCGAGACGTGCTCCTAAGGTTAGGCGTGCCCAGGCCGAGCAGGCAGCAGCTCCGGCACAAGGTACTATGAATGGGAATGAAGTAGCCGCCATTGTTGCTCAGGCGGTTAATGCCGCGATAGCGGTAACTCAGCAGGCTCCACCCCAGGTTCAGGAAGTGGCGCCAGTACCAGCACAGCTTCCATCTGCATGGGAGAGGGTTCGGGATGCTTTTCAGAAAG
Organism: Sambucus nigra; assembly: GCA_949130495.1. Lineage (NCBI taxonomy): Eukaryota > Viridiplantae > Streptophyta > Magnoliopsida > Dipsacales > Adoxaceae > Sambucus > Sambucus nigra. The sequence continues at coordinate 24,822 of CASBWL010000471.1, forward strand.
CGCATCCCCCTGAGTTTTCGGGTAGCTCCGATATTGTTACAGTTAGCCAATGGAAGAAGGACATCCAGCGGCATCTCCGTAAGTATGCGTGCAGTGACGTGCAAAAGCAGTTATTGGCTTCCTTTAAGCTGGTGGGAGACGCATTACAGTGGTGGGAGACCACTACCACTTTGGAGGAGAGGGACACGATCCCTATTCAGTTGTTCTGGGAGCAGTTTGACCGCAAGTATTTTCCACCCGTCGTGCAGCATGAGATGAGACGGAAATTACTAAATCTGAAGCAGGAGAATCTTACCGTAGCGGAGTATGAGGAGGAGTTCACGATACTTCTCACCATTGTGCCAGATGAGGCACCTACTGAGAGCAAGAAGGTTATGCTGTTTGTCGACGAGTTAGCTTGGAGGATCCGTCAGCACCATATCAGGAATTTATCCCTGAGTACTTTCACTGATGTACTCAATGCCGCGTTACTACATTGCCAGGATCACCACTTCCACCTTCAGGGAAGCAAGAGAGCAGGAGAGTCCAGCCAGCCGGGCAGGACCGAGGGTAATAGTGTCGGTGGGGCAACATCTCATGGACAGACTCGTCAGCACGAGCAGAGTTCCCATCAGGGGGACCCTGCTAAGCGATTCCATTCAGGTGATTCTAGGCAGGGATATGGGGGCTATAGGCAGGGCCAGCAGGGCCAGCCTAATCATCAGGGCCAGCAGGGCCAACACCGACAGCAGGGGAAGCAGCAGGGCCATCAGGGCCAACAACGTGCTAATCAGGGCCAACAGGGCCAGTGGCGGGGAGGTAACGGCCAGCAGGGCCGTGGTCAGCAGGGACAGAGGGGAGGAAACTTCAGAGGCCGATGTTTTGGGTGCGACAAACATGGCCATAGACGTCAGGATTGTCCTGAGGGTGATAGGGACCCACAGCAGGAGGGAGCCCGTAGTGAGCCGCAGAGGCCACTTTTTCCACCTGCCCTCCCAGCTCCAGCCCAGGTGCCAGCCCTACCAGCCATTCCAGCGGCTCCAGTACTGCAGGGGAAATTATAGTATGGACGTGTCTATAACGTCCATGAGGCAGCAGCTCCACAGGCACCACCCGCGATTGAGGGTATCTTTCCTATCCATGGTACTATGGGTCGGGTTTTGCTTGATATGGGGGCAACGCATTGTTTTATAGCTACGCATTTTGCGAAGTCCTTAGGGTTGTTAGCCACAGCAGAGAGCACCGTGACGTGTTTCGACTCACCACTGGGGAGTGGGTCACTTATTTTCTTTATATGCCGGGGAGTAGGGGTAGAGATTGGTAGCCTGGTATTACCTGCAGACATGTTAGTCTTAGACATGCACGAGCATGATGTGATTATTGGTATGGATTGGCTCGCAGCTTATAGATCCATGATTGATTGCTTCGGTGGGAGCATTGTTTTTGCCATTCCGAGGCAAGAGATGTTTGTAGTGGCGATGCCTCGCCCAGAGGGAGGTTCGATCGCTCATTTGTATTACATAGAGGAGGATACCTCTAAGGAGGTTATGATTCCCTTAGATTCGATCCCTGTTGTCAGGGAGTATTCCGATGTGTTTCAAGAGATACCAGGCCTACCCCCCAGTCGAGAGATAGACTTTGTTATAGATTTATTGCCAGATATGAGACCTATAGCACACGCACCGTACCGTATGGCTCCGGCAGAGATGCGAGAGCTACGAGATCAGATAGAGCATCTATTAGGTCAGGGCTTCATTCGTAGGAGTACCTCACCTTGGGGCACTCCAGTCTTGTTTGTGAAGAAGAAGGATGGTTCACTGAGATTGTGTGTGGACTACCGGGAGCTGAACAAGGTAACGATACGGAATAAGTACCCGTTGCCTCGAATCGATGATCTATTCGACCAGTTGAGGGGAGAAACTTTCTTTTCGAAGATAGATCTGAGGTCGGGGTACCACCAGTTACGTATTAGAGAGCAGGATGTTTCAAAGACTGCCTTCTTGTCGAGATATGGGTCCTATGAGTTCAGGGTGATGCCGTTCGGACTCACAAATGCACCAGCCGTTTTCATGGACTTGATGAACCGAGTATTCAGAGAGTTCTTGGATCAATTTGTCATCGTCTTCATAGATGACATCTTGATATATTCACACTCCGAGGGGGAGCATGCCGAACACTTGAGGCAGGTTCTTCAGACCCTACGAGAGCATTAGTTGTATGCTAAGTATGAGAAGTGTGGATTCTGGTTGCGAGAGGTACAATTCTTAGGCCATGTTGTTTCTGAGCAAGGGCTAGCAGTTGACCCGAGTAAAGTGTCAGCGGTGAGGGAGTGGGGACAGCCCACGACACCGACGGAAGTACGTAGTTTCTTGAGATTAGCCGGATACTACAGGAGATTCATTTGGGAATTCTCCAAAATAGCGGGTCCATTGACGAATCTAACTCGCAAAGGGGTACCATATGTTTGGGATGACGCTTGTCAATTGGCTTTCGACGAGCTGAAAGACAAGCTTACTTCAGCGCCAGTCCTTGCTTTACCAAAACCGGGTGTGGAGTACCTGGTTTACACCGATGCGTCTTTACGGGGACTTGGAGGAGTACTCCAGCAGGAGGAGAAGGGTATATCTTTTGCTTCCCGCAAGCTTAAGCCACATGAGAAGAATTACCCCACCTACAACCTGGAGTTAGCAGCGGTCGTCTTTGCATTGAGAATATGGAGGCAGTATTTATTGGGGGAGAAATTACATTTGTTCGCAGACCATAAGTCACTGCAGTACCTGTTCACTCAGCGAGAGCTGAATATGCGTCAGCGCAGATGGCTAGAGTTTGTGAAGGACTACCAGTTCGATATACAGTATCATCCGGGGAAGGCCAACGTAGTTGCTGATGCGTTGAGCCGTAGACCGGTAGACGATGTAGCGGACGTCTGGAAAGCAAAGTGGAAGGAGTTGGGTCACCAGGATGCAGTAGCCCGCTCTTTTATATCCATCATGTCAGTCACACCCGAGATTGTTACGAGGGTGATACAGACACAGACCACAGACTCGTTTTGCCAGGAGCAGATTGTGCGACTTCTAGCCGAGGGTGCTGAGTCCTATTCTGTTAGTTCTGATGGAGGTTTGCGGTTCAATGGGAGATTGGTGGTTCCAGAAGGAGCATAATTATGTCATGCAGTGATGACTCATTCTCATGGGTCCCGATTTGCAGTACATCCGGGAGGTGATAAGATGTACCAGGACATGAGGCGACAATACTGGTGGAGTGGGATGAAGAAGAACATCGCCGAGTTTGTGTCCAAGTGTTCTACCTGCCAGCTGGTGAAGGTGGACCATCAGAAACCGTCAGGTTTGCTTCAGCCATTAGAAGTACCCGCGTGGAAGTGAGAGAGTATTTCCATAGATTTCATTACAGGGTTGCCTACATCACAGCGGGGCCACGATTCTATCTGGGTAATTGTAGACCGTTTAACCAAGGTGGCTCATTTTCTGCCAGTGCGGACAGATTTTACTACGGGTCAGTATGCTCAGTTGTTCATTGCGGAGATTGTCAGATTACACGGGGTGCCCCTGAATAAATTGTCAGATAGGGACAAGATTTTTGTGTCACGTTTCTGGGAAAGTTTTCAGGAGGCTATGGGTACTGAGTTGAGGTTGAGTTCAACTTACCATCCACAGACAGATGGACAGACAAAGCGTACAAATCATATGTTAGAGGATATGCTACGCTTGTGTGTTCTCGATTTTGGAGGACGTTGGGAGCCACATCTTCCACTGGTAGAGTTTTCTTATAATAACTCTTATCAGTTTACGATTGGTATGGCTCCATTTGAGGCTTTGTATGGAAGGCCTTGTCGTTCTCCAACTTGTTGGCTCGAGGTGGGGGACAACAAGTTGTTAGGACCAGAAGTGATTCGGGAGACCTCCGCGAGGATTGAGATAATCAGTAGTCGTATTCGGGTAGCCCAGGTAAGGCAGAAGAGCTACGCCGATGCGAAATGGTTCTTCCGGGAGGTTAATGTGGGTGATCAAGTGTTATTGCGTGTATCTCCTATGAAGGGAGTGATGAGGTTCAGGAAGAAGGGGAAGTTGGCTCTGAGGTTCGTGGGACCATTTCCCATCATCGAGAGGATTGGGCCGGTAGCATACATGTTGGGATTACCAGAACATTTACATCGCATCCACGATGTATTCCACATCTCGTCGTTGAGACGATATCTTAGGGATGATATGTCCCATACTCACATTGCGATAGATGAGATAGAATTACAGTCTGATAGCTCTTACGAGGAGAGACCAATGGCTATTCTAGACTATAGTGAGAGGAGATTGAGGTCGAAAATAGTTCCACTTGTGCGAGTCCAGTGGGAGCATCATAATGTTGAGGAATCCACTTGGGAGCGTGAGGCAGATATGCGCGAGAGATATCCAGAGTTGTTTTTACCAGGTATGCCTTATTTTTCCGAATTTCGGGACGAAGTTCCATTATTAGGGGGGAAGTATGTAATATCCCGTATTTTTATGCTATATTAATTTGGGGATTTATTAAATTTAATGTGAATGATTATTTAATAATAATTCGGAAATTAATTATGTTATAATTATTAACGTGACGAGAGTTAGTAATTATGGGAAACTGGTTGAATATTAATAATGAGCATAGTAATATATTATATTGGTTATATTGAATGTCATAAGTGAATTAAATGACTATTTCGGAAATTTAAGTCGGGACGTGCCCGTGTCACGTCAGGACTAATTTAGTTAAATAAAAAGTGAATATTTTATAAGTTGTTCGTATGGTCATTTTGAGTGCGCCAACGCGTCCAGAAGGGTCGAGATAGTCAGAAAAGAGTACCCGGAGGTTTAGTTTGGGTCTCGGGGCGTTTTTAGGCCTAATTGGTACCCCGAGAGGGCAATTTAGTCATTTCACCTTTTTGGGTAATTAAACCCACGAAATTTAGCAACCTATATCAGCCATCTAGGTTAGTCCTTTAGGGTTAGAATATTCAAAAATCAAGTGACGGCCATTGGAGAAGAGAGGAGAGAGCTCCAAGGCAATTCAAGGCCAAAAAGTCACCGGTTTCCACCGCCGCTACCACCAACGCGTAGATCGTGAGAAGGGGAACACAACCACACCGAATTCATTTGTAAATCGGACTTCTGAAAATCCCAGGCAAGTATTTAACTTGCGTATTTTCTGTAAGGACATTTTTCTCATGTCCGAAATGTTTCATTTATTTATGTCGTACGCCGCTACAATTGGCACGTCACCTCACGATCTCACATGATGGCCTCTATCCGAATTCTGGGAATCACTCATGCATTATCTCCATTAATATGTCCCTCATCTGCATCAACGACTTCATGTTCCTTGATTCTAGGCTCGTAATGCAAGTGGTACGCAAGTGAAGTCAAATCAGTGAAACAAGGCATAATAGGGATGTTCAAGGGAAAATTGGTAATTTTAAAGCCATCGTCCGGAGGACCGGTCAAATGGAAAGTTGAAGAGCTTGCCGTAATAGAGATACTGGAAGAAACGGAACCTCAATCCGAGCTACGGTGAACAAGTTATGGCCCGTTGAAAATGGAGATATTGTCATTAAAAAATTCTGGGAATTTTTTCTAAGTGTTTAAGCCATATTCCCAGCACACTTTCCCGAACCCAGCCCGAAACCGGTTCGGGGGGGCAAACCGGTTCGCAGGAGTACCCGAACCGGTTCGGGGTACCTGTACGCTGGATAGAATTTCAACATTTTAAAATCGTGGGTCTCTGCATGTGTTTCCCTATAAATACCAACTTCGGGGGAGTTGTTTTGCAAGACTTTAGAAGACGAATTTGAGAGTCCAAATACCTCTAGTCTTCATATTTTTTGAGTCCCAAGACTCATGTTTTGATTCACACATCCTTGCCAAATCTATCTGAATCCTTTTGCAACCCAAGAACACAACTTTGGTTTGTTCAACCCTTGTGGAGGAGACCGTTCTTCTTCTTCATTGCAGCCCTACTGGAAAGGGATAATTCCAGCCGCGACTACAGAATTCGATACCCGAGGGTAATTCTTAGTCAACTTGTATTTTCATTGTAATCCGATTGTAAGCCGTTTTCTTACAAATTATAGTGAAAATAAATGGTTTTGCCCCTGTGGGGGATTTTTCCTTAATTGCATGTGTTTGAATGTTCTTGCGTAGATTATCAATTTATTCAATCACATACTGCTGCATGTTTAGGGTTTGTTTGTGTTAAAAGGCTTTCAATATATAATTTGATCATTTGAACACGAGCACACGTTCTCAAATTGGTATCAGAGCAGGTTACGCTAATCTATCGCGTATTCCTTTTTCGCAAAATTTTTCTAAGATATCAATTTTCTAAAAAAAATTGATTTTTGAAAAAAGTGCGTGGTCAAATGGAATAGTCATATTATAAAATGCCTATTTTTGACGGGACAAATTATGCTTATCGGAAAGCCCGTATGAGGTCGGCTTTAAAAGCCATTGATGAACGTGTCTGGATTTTGGTTGAACGAGGGTGGACTCCTCCCACCGTGACTGTTGATAATGTGACCAACTTGAAACCTGACACTTCTTGGACTGATGAAGAATTTAAATGGTCATCTTTTAATTCTAAGGGTCTAAGTGCTATTTCTGGGTCTATCACACCTGATGAGTTCAAATGCATAATGACGTGCACCACGTCAAAAGAGGCATGGGATGTTTTACAACTTACCCATGAAGGAACTAATGCTGTGAAAGAGTCTAAGTTGCAAAATTTGACAACTCAATTTGAAACAATGACCATGCATGAATTTGAATGCTTTGATGAATTTTATGCTAGACTTTCTGACATTGTGAATACTAGCTTTAATCTTGGTTAACATATTCCGAATGCTAGAGTTGTTAAAAAGATTCTTCGTTCTTTGCCTAAGCGTTTTATCCCTAAAGTCACTGTGCTAAATTCTATGGGTAATTTAAATACGCTAAAATTGGAAGAACTGGTTGGAGATTTGCAAACTTATGAAATTGATATGTTCCCTAAAAATGCTAAATCTAAAGATAAGGGAATTGCACTTAAAGCCCAAGAGAGAAGAAGTGAGGGGTCAGCTAGAAAGAGGATAGAGTCATCTAGGAAGAGAGAGACTGACACGTCAGATTCTGAGTGCGATTTTGACTTAGATGATTTGGCTCTTTTCGCAAAAAATTTGAAGAGGATTCTCAAATTTAAGAAAAATGGCAATTTTAAAGATAAAAAGAAATTTGAGAAAAATAAGTTTGAAAAGAAAAATGAAAAAGATTCCAAAAATCCTCTTCTGAAAGAAAGTGAGAGATGTTTTGAGTGCGATGGTAGGGGTCATAGAGCTTTTGAGTGTGCCAATCGTCTGAATAGAGAGAAAGGGAAAGCTGTCCTTAATGCTACCCTTAGTGACGACAGTGAGGTCGAGACGGTGGATTCAGGAGATGAGTCACCGCATGGGTGTAACTTCACCGCATTCATGGCTAGCCAAGTAAGCACTCCTAGTTCTCCTCACGACGTTGAGGATGATGCTTCACAGGAACACCTCGACAGTGAGATCGATGAGAGTGAGGGGGAGGATGACACAAGTGAGAGCGAGAGTGATATTCAACGCGCCTACACTGAGTTATATTCTGAGTCTTTTAAAACTAAAAAGCGTAACAAAGCGTTAGTTCTTTAGATCACCTGCTTAGAGGAAGATTTAAGGAAAGCGAGAGAAAGATAGTTCTCCACTTGCACCGCCCTGAGAGATAGAGAATCTACATGTGTCGAGAATGAGAATTTGTTTAGAGAGAAAGAGAGTGTTTTAGAGAAAGAGAGAGGGGACTTGATTAAGCAAGTGGCTAGTCTTATGAGTCAGCTCCATTCCTCCGTGGAGACTCGGAAGAAACTTGAAGCCCTTGTTGCCCAGCTGACTCATGATCTTGAGAAAGCACGGGAAGTCAAGGTACAAATCGAGGACAGCTCTGGGAAGATGGGAAAGATGATCCTCGGCCCCGCTTTAGGTTTTGGTGATCGACAAGGAATTGGTTATGATGGTGCCTCCACGTCCCAAATTGCACCTGGACCAGTTCCTGAGTTTACTACAACTCCTTATGGACACCGTCAAAAACCTCGTAGGAGAGTTCGACCAAGAAAAGCAAACCAAGGTCCGCCTTTGACTGTGCTCTTTTGTACTTATTGCAAAAGAAAAGGACACCTTAGGGAGTATTGCTATAGCATGGGTCGGACACGACGTACTACTGCTCCACCACGTCATACTGATGAGTTTTCTAGTCTGAGAGAGCGTGTTGAGTTCTTAGCTTCCACGACTAAGAGTTTAATGGAAGAATTTCGACGGATGTCTTTGTCGTTAGTAAATACTTCTCACATTTCAGCTAAAACCAACAACAACAAAGGAAAACAAAAGGTCATCTCGGCTTGGGTACCTAAGAAAGATAAAAAGGCCTTTGTTGTTCATGTTGCTCTCAAAGCTCACAATACCTCACAGTGGTATTTTGATAGTGGGTGCTCCAGACACATGACAGGTGATGCCTCTTTTTTTACGACTCTTGAGGACTATCAGGATGGCAGAGTCACCTTTGGAGATGGGAGCAAGTCTAGCATTATAGGACGTGGTACTGTCGAGTTACCTGGATTTCCTAAGCTAGAAAATGTTTTGTACGTCAAAGGTTTGAAAGCAAACCTTCTCAGCATTAGCCAGCTGTGCGACACTGACTTTGCAGTAAAGTTTGACCGGGACGTGTGTAAAGTCTACAATCAAGCCGGTAAACTTTTGATGCAAGGGGTGAGGATCGAGGATAATTGCTATGGGACTGAGCCCACATCCTCACTTGTCTGCAACAGCGCCACGATCACTCCTATGGATCTGTGGCACCAACGTCTAGGTCACGTGAACGTTAGAGATCTTAATCGTTTAGCTAAAAAGGACCTAGTACGTGGCTTACCATCTCTTGGAAAGTCAACTTCGACCGTTTGTGGACCCTGTCAGTTGGGAAAACAAATTCATAGTCCCCATAGGAAGTTACATTCCATTACCACCTCTCATGTTCTGGAGTTGATTCACATGGATCTTATGGGTCCCACTTGTACTGAGAGTCTAGGTGGTAAGAGGTACATCCTCGTGATGGTAGATGATTTCTCCAGGTACTCCATTGTAGGTTTTCTGAGAGAGAAATCCGATGCTGTAGAATTTTTAACGACCAAGTGTCGTGTCCTGCAAAATCAACAGGGTGTCACTATTAATGGAATACGTAGTGACAATGGCACTGAATTTAAGGAAGCAAAGGTGGATTTGTATTGTGATAGCCTTGGGATCAAACATGAGTTTTCTGCTGTGAGAAATCCTCAGCAAAATGGGATTGTTGAGAGAAAGAATAGAACGATCCAAGAGATGGCTAGATCTATGCTTCTAGGTCGTAAAGTTTCTAGGAGATTTTGGGCAGAGGCAGTGTCTACTGCATGCCACACGGTGAATAGGGTGTATTTGCGTCCACACACACTTCACACTCCTTATGAGTTATGGACCGGCAAGAAGCCCAACCTGGCGTATTTCCGTGTTTTTGGGAGTAAATGCTACATCCTACGGGATAGAGAGCAATTAGGAAAGTTCGACTCCCGGAGCGACGAGGGAATATTTCTAGGATATTCATCGAATAGTAGAGCATACCGGGTATTTAACCTGAAGAGCTCTAGGGTTATGGAATCAATAAACGTTACCGTGCAAGATGACGAACCTTCAACGATTATTGATCCTAACCTTCAGTGTGAGGATGAGGATTGTTCTGACAGTGATTTACCTGTTCCTCTCTCACACTCTGTGGACCCTACTCCTGTGTTAGGGGACACACCTACTTGGGTTCGCAAGAGTCATGACCCTTCTGCCATTGTTGGTGATCCCACTCTAGGGGTCAAGACTAGTGCTCAGCTAGAGAACGTTGTTAGCCATCTTTGCTACACGTCCAAAGTCGAGCCCAAGAACCATAAAGAAGCACTCAAGGATGAACACTGGATATCTTCTATGCAGGATGAGTTGCTTCAGTTTAAAAAGAATAATGTCTAGGAATTAGTCCCCCGACCTAGTGAGACTAATGTGATGGGTACCCGGTGGATTTTCAAAAATAAAATGGATGAATATGGTACCATAATCAGAAATAAGGCTAGGTTGGTCGCTCAAGGCTACACACAGATAGAGGGTGTAGACTTTGGGGAGACATTTGCTCCTGTTGCGAGGCTTGAGTCAGTCCGCCTTCTGCTCGCCATCGCATGTCATCTACGCTTCAAGGTCTATCAGATGGATGTCAAGAGTGCCTTTCTGAATGGCATTCTACAGGAGGAGGTTTATGTGGAACAACCAAAAGGGTTTGAAGACCCTCAGCACCCTGAGCACGTCTACTATCTGAGGAAAGCCTTGTATGGTTTGAAGCAAGCACCCCGTGCTTGGTACGAGAGGCTTACTTCCTATCTCTTAGCTCGTGGCTTCAAGAGAGGGGGAGTAGATATGACGTTGTTCGTCAGGAGAGATGATGGTGCTATTTTGGTTGCCTAGGTCTATGTGGACGACATAGTCTTTGGATCCACATGCTCCCAGCATGCTCACCACTTTGAGGAGGAGATGAAAAGTGAGTTTGAAATGAGCATGGTTGGTGAGCTTACATTCTTCCTTGGTCTCCAGGTTCGTCAGCTAGAGGATGGGATGTTCATCTCCCAATCCAAGTATGCTAGAGACCTAGTGAAGAAATTTGGTTTAGACTCCGCTAAGCATGCACGTACACCTATGAGTACCACTACCAAGCTTAGTAAGGACACTTCAGGCAAGGACGTAGAGCAAACCTTATATCGGAGTATGATAGGTAGTCTTCTCTACTTGACTGCCAGTCGTCCCGACATCGCCTTTAGTGTTGGAGTCTGTGCGCGATATCAGGCATCCCCAAAAGAGTCACATTTACTTGCTCTAAAATGTATTATTAAATACGTAAGTGGGACTCTCTCATACGGGATTTGGTACTCCTTTGATACCGATGACCGTCTGTCTGCCTAATCGGATGTCGATTGGGCTGGGGATGTAGATGGATGTAGGAGCACTTCTGGTGGGTGTTTCTATTTTGGTTCTGCTCTTGTCTCCTGGCTGAGCAAAAAGCAAAATTCCATCTCTTTGTCCACTGCGGAGGCTGAGTACATAGCCGCCGGAAGTTGTTGCACACAACTCTTATGGATGAAGCAAATGCTGGAGGATTATGGGATATCACAGGACACCATGACCATTTCCTGTGATAACACGAGCGCGATACACATATCCCGCAATCCAGTTCAGCATTCGCGCACAAAACACATCAGGATACGTGAGCACTTTATACGTCAGTTAGTTGAAGAGAAAGTCGTATCCCTGAGTTTTGTTCCTACCGACCGTCAGTTAGCCGATATTTTCACGAAACCTTTAGATGCCCTTAGATTTGAGAGTCTTAGGAAGTCTTTGGGGATTTGCACAGTTGACTGAGGGGTTGGTCTATGTCTAGAATAGGATGAGTCTGCATATTCATATCATATGCTTCCTATTGCTAGTCTGTTTTATATTTACCATTGCTTAGTTGTACAGCTTTGTTTTATTCTTTTTTGCTTTTTATATTTCTTTTGAAAAATACAAAAAGATTTTCTTTATTTTGTTTAAGAAAAGCATAAAAAGATTTTATTTTGATAAAAATTTTAAAAGACCAAAAAGATTTTTGTATTTTTTTTTGGATGAGCATTTAAGATAGCCAAGTCACACCTTCATTCCATATCTTCATGTGACTGTTTGGTAGAGATTTGAGAGGCTACATCATTTCATCCATGTGCTTTACATTGTATGGAGTCTTTGAGATGTAATTCGTGATATCTTCCTACATGTTTGACTCCTATATCCTTTATTGCACACATGCACGGCTATATTTGATTATTGCACTTGTCAATCTCATGTTGGCTTGAGTGTTTCCATCTCAATCCTGTCTATACAATGTATAAAATGCGATAAAACTTGACAAGATTGGAATGCATGTAAAAACTGTTTTGGTGAGACTGTGTGTTTTTGAATAACGGGGAGGGGCTGCGAAAGGTCATTATATATCTTTTGCGCAAAAGCCACCGTTAAAAAGGACCTAAAAAATGGAGGAATTTTAATATTCGAGGTCCAAAGAGGTTAAAAGAGCCCAAAAAAATTTAAAAGGCAATAAAAAGCAATTCATGCCAAATATGGGCCACTTAAGTTTCACCATCAATTCTCCAAAGTTTGAGAATATAGAATGCCTCTTTTCAATATAATATCTGAGGGAGTTTGGTTGGAGAATATAAACGGGTTTGCACTTCCTTGAAAGTCCTGAAAACGCATAAAATCATTTTGGACGTTATTGGTGTGAAAATCATTTTTGAGCTTTGATTTGTTGATTTGATTAAGTCAATATATTATATTGTCAGTCTTTTACACCAAAGGAAGCATTTGAGTTCATTCGCTAGGAATATCCAATATTCATCGTGCACATATGTCATGTTTGTATGCATTGATTTTCCTATCGAATTTGATCACACCTCTTCATTTACGCTATCATCGACTTGGTTTCTTTGTGTTCATTCATGGTGTGCTATTATCCTTGTGACATCCCTCACTTGCTTATTTGATTTGTTTCTCTCATTTGTCTATTTGGGGACATCATAAAAAGGGGGAGAATCAATTATATTATGTTATGGGGGAGATTTGAAACTTGAGTTTGCTCATAAATTGATATATCTATGTTTATCTCATCATTTTAAACTCGATACGTCACTTGGTATTTTTCTTTATCTCATGTGTGTAGGTACTACATTGATGATCTATGAATTGCACACCCTGATGAGAAAAGATTTTGAGATTCCTGAAAATTTGATGAACAAACGATGAAGACTATTCATTTGTACCTTTTCCAGTTTTTGGTTCATGGGAGGGTAGATTTGTATAGGCAATTTGATATTTGATAATTTGGATTTTTTATGTATGTACCGGCATAGACATAGGGGGAGATTTGTAAGGACATTTTTCTCATGTCCGAAATGTTTCATTTATTTATGTCGTACGTCGCTACAATTGGCACGTCACCTCACGATCTCACATGACGGCCTCTATCCGAATTCCGAAAATCACTCATGCATTATCTCCATTAATATGTCCCTCATCTGCATCAACGACTTCACGTTCCTTGATTCTAGGCTCGTAATGCAAGTGGTACGCAAGTGAAGTCAAACCAGTGAAACAAGGCATGATAGGGATGTTCAAGGGAAAATTGGTAATTTTATAGATATCGTCTGGAGGACCGGTCAACTGGAAAGTTGAAGAGCTTGCCGCAACAGAGATACTGGAAGAAACGTCACCTCAATCCGAGCTACGATGAACAAGTTATGGCTCGTTAAAAATGGAGATATTGTCATTAAAAAATTCTGGGAATCTTTTCTAAGTGTTTAAGCCATGTTCCCAGCACACTTTCCCGAACCCAGCCCGAAACCGGTTCGGGGGGGCAAACCGGTTCGCAGGGGTACCCGAACCGGTTCGGGGTACCTGTACGCTGGATAGAATTTCAGCATTTTAAAATCATGGGTCTCTTCATGTGTTTCCCTATAAATACCAACTTCGGGGGAGTTGTTTTGCAAGACTTTAGAAGATGAATTTGAGAGTCCAAATACCTCTAGTCTTCATATTTTTTGAGTCCCAAGACTCATGTTTTGATTCACACATCCTTGCCAAATCTATGTGAATCCTTTTGCAACCCAAGAACACAACTTTGGTTTGTTCAACCCTTGTAGAGGAGACCGTTCTTCTTCTTCATTGCAGACCTACTGGAAAGGGATAATTCCAGCCGCGACTATAGAATCCGATACCCGAGGGTAATTCTTAGTCAACTTGTATTTTCATTGTAATCCGATTGTAAGCCGTTTTCTTACAAATTATAGTGAAAATAAATGGTTTTGCCCCTGTGGGGGATTTTTCCTTAATTGCATGTGTTTGAATGTTCTTGCGTAGATTATCAATTTATTCAATCACATACTGCTGCATGTTTAGAGTTTGTTTGTGTTAAAAGGCTTTTAATATATAATTTGATCATTTGAACACGAGCACACGTTCTCATTTTCGTTAATCCAATCTTCATATTAGTTTAGGATTGATTAGAGATGAAAACTATGGAAGAAACCCCAATTTGTGTTAGGGAAATGCATGTAGTTTTTATTATATGGAAATTCTGGAACCCTTGCCATGTAGAGGAATGTAACCCACGAAATTTTGATGATATATTAGAAGGAATTTCTGGTAAAAACAGATTAGAATCTTGATTAAGAAAAACTCTAGGGTTCTTGATGATTAGATAAGATTTGGGGTTAATTATCCATGTTTAATGTTAGATATACACATGATTTACGTTATAAACATCTGATATATTGTTATAATGATAGTAGTAGGATTTTTGGGACGATTAGAATGGAAAAACATGGTTTTGGATGAAGATATTTAGTAGAACCCGTAACTGCATTGCAGAATTTTTCGCAGACCTGCTTGATCGATTGATCGAGCCTAGAGCTTCAATTGATCGAAGGTTCGATCGATCGAACCCCAAGCTTTGATCGATCGACCCCTCCTGGAAGACTCCTAATTCCCTCTTTAAATGAGTTAAATTCAAATTGTCGTGATATAATTCTTGGGCATTCTTGATAAAATGATTTGGGAGACATTGAGGACCAGTAGGGTATATGAATAAATGTTGGGACCTTTAATCTTCAACGAGAATGGTATTTATGGGATATTTACTTTAGGATGGTAAATTTATGAATTTAAAGGGTGAGGTGCGTAAGAGAGTTACGTTAGAACCTAATAAAGTCACTTACTGAATTTCAGATTTGTGAGGATAGAGTCCACTAGTGTCATGTAATAAGTGAGAGAACCCTTCAAGTTAAGGTTAGAGACGGAACCTTATATAAAATACTTAATGCGAATATTAAGGATAAGTATCGTAATTATGGGTGATGAGAGAAACCTATATTTATATAAAGGATATGTGGTATATTTATATGGTTGTGTATGCATATATTATATACGTGTGAAAAACGTACCCGCGCTACTTGCTATCCCTGAGGTTACCGCGCTGGGACAGTCTTATCTCGATGGGACCTTTATGGGGGATATTTACTTGTACCCTAGAAGATAGATATCCTTGGTACAGTCTATCGGACCGATAGTTCAGACGGTCCTAAGAGACGTGAGGGTATGTACTGACCTCTTAGAGACTTGGAATCTATACTTCGCCTCAATCTTGTTTTGTGTATATATGTTATTAAAGTTCGAGAGTGATTCCGAACTTGTATACCCCTTAGTGTGAGCGATACGGGGATTGGATAGCAGAGTATGCCTGCACCATAGTTTGTATGTTGGTGCTGTTAAGATATGTATATATATTATACGAGTGCTTAATATATATATATATATATATATATATATATATCTGAATTGGGGAATTTAAACTGTTGCTGTAACATAGTAAGTGAGAAATAAATTATGGACTATAAATTATGAATACTTGTTATGAGAAAGTATAATATGTCACTGGAAAACTTTATTGATTTTATAAAGCTAAAAATGGAGAACTTTGGTTACTGATTGGAACATCCTTTTTAAAAATGGAATCGTGAATTGTAAATCTTTCGAGTAATCCAAGATAAGTTAAATCTTTTAGTAAGACTAGTGCGATAAATGATAAACAAAACCGTTGGGAAGGTTAGAGCGATAGGTGTGCACATTAGAAGAGAGGTGAGATTTTCTCAAGAGAGCGTCGCACTAATATGTTGTTGCATTGGCCTTTATAAATTTAAATACTTGCTAAACGTATTTTTAATCAAACACACTTTCGGGCTCTGACCCGTTTATTTCTCT
The DNA here is from genome assembly GCA_949130495.1 of Sambucus nigra. Classification (NCBI taxonomy): domain Eukaryota; kingdom Viridiplantae; phylum Streptophyta; class Magnoliopsida; order Dipsacales; family Adoxaceae; genus Sambucus; species Sambucus nigra. Next base: position 40,732 of record CASBWL010000471.1, read on the forward strand.
CTCTCTCTCTCTCTTGTATATATATGTATGTATTACAGGTGCCCAGCCACAGGGGAGACTTGCTTAGGATCTCTTGGCAGGAACGCGCTGCAGCTTAGGTGGGAGTTGCAGGTCACTTGCGTAGACGGCTTCCTTTATTGACTCCATTTCTAGCATTCTAATTTATTGGGCATGTGTCGCCCTTTCCATTATTTCATTTGTTATTGGGACATTTATATTTCAGTTGTTTCTAGTATTGTTCTATGGGATTTATTCAGTTTGGATTGTGACTTTAGTTTTCATATGCGGACATTCGTTTGACGAATGTATTATTATTATTTGGTTTACTGTGATGTGATTCTTAATTGTAAAAATGTTGTTTTTAAATAAATAAATATTTTTCTTTAATTAAAATTTGGTAAGTATGTATGAAAATGGTTTTTGACACTTAGCTTAATTATTTAGGGTGTTAAATTGAAAAATGTATTCTTATCGACAGTGATGCTGAGAATGAACCAACTGTTTACCTTGATTTAATTTAATAAAGGAGTGATCGCCCGGTATTTAATTAGGCGGGGTGTCACATTATGTTCAGTATATTTATTCGGGCGTGTTTGCCCAAGGTATTGCACTCATTCATTATATTGTAAATATTGAATTGTAATACTCTATGTATTATTTGTATTGGTTTGTTCACCGACAGCTTATTCGGTGATATTTATTGTTTTGTCATGCTTCATTCATCGATTTTTTGATACCCACCGTTTTTACAAATGGGATTGTCTAAGTGTTTTTTTCTTTTCTTTCAAAATTTTAAATTTGACAGCCCGTTTTCTAAAATGATTGGTGGTTATCTCATACTATTATTTTAATCGGCAGTGATGCTAAGAATGGACCATCTATGATTCCTGTGATTATTAGAGTATTGGGTTGGCCACCTATTATTTTAGTAGGCAGGTTGTCACATACGGCCCCATATTTACAATTAGTAAACATATTGATATAATGGTAATAAATTCTATAGTGTTTGTCCAGAATGTCGCAAGTGATGCATTCGTCTAGTTTCTTTGAAACAGACTTCGAATTCTGCTACACAATATTCACTAACAGAGTCAAAAAGCTTTTGAAAAATTTTCTTTTTCCAGGTTAATGGTGACTGCGTCGTATAGAAACTTAATAACAATGAAGATATACCTTCTCAACATCGTTTTGGGAATAGGAGTGGTTTAAAGTAAAATATGGTTACTTGGCCACACCACGAGTATCTTTGATCTTCGATTTCATACTAACAATTATACTAACGTAATGTGACACGTGTTAGATACATAGTTGTGTTGAGTTTTGTGGGACAACAACCTGATAAATAATTCCATATTTCCCTGTAATCTTTTAATTAGTAACCGAATAGAATCCATGAGAAGAGAGTTTATCTTGCGTTTTTTATTTATTTATATATACGATTACTTTAGTTTCTTAAAAAAATATTCTTATTTTGGTTAAGTTGGTTATATAAAGGTCATAACATTCTCCAATATTCCTTAAGCTTATGATATGCAAGAAGATAGGAATTACCATCGAACTGACATAAAACCCCGTGGTCGTAAAATAGCACGATAGCATCCGGAAGAAGTCAAAACAATGGCCTAATCTATAAATATCTCGGCTAAGCGTCTGCTCTCCATTACCGCATGCCACTTTTGCCTCATAAACTGATATTTGGTTAAGGCTGACATCTCGTCCCTTCCCAACTTGAATACTCATGGTGAGTAACGTTCCCCCGTCTTAGTGTTGAGTTGAAACCTACATCAGAAATATATATATGTCAAGAAGTAAACTCAACCAAAAATAAACCTAAGAAAGAAAACCGTATAAGAATTTACCAGCAAAGATGTCCTCGCTTAGATTGATGCCCCTAGAAGCTTTGCTGATGCCACCACGGGTAATGTGAAAAATTCTATCAAACATGTATGGATGCCCGTAGTGGAAGCGAACCCTAAATCAAAATCAATTTTGAACCAATAAATTAAATATATTTATCAATATATTGCTCGTGAAATGCCGAGGATAACATGAAAGAATATTCAAGTTCCCCCTGCAGTTAATTTGAATCTTAATTTTTTTTCTAGGTTGGTTTTTCTAAGAAAAAGAAACATACTTCAGTGGTCTTGCAAGAACTCTCTGACCAATGGTTACAAAGCTTGTCTCTTGATTTGACATAAACCAAGCCAACGATGAAACACTGCAGCGCATATGTGAAAACTTATAAGATATAAATATATAAACAAACTCCAAACAAAACTCTAGTGAAAAAAGCATATATAAAAAAAAAGATGAGCAACCTTCCAGTGAAAATATGTTCACGAACACCCAAAATTGTAGGTGGGCGCACACCATGATCCTCATTAAATTCCTCGAGCAGGTTGCGCATTTTAAAAGCTTCTTCCAAGTAATTATCCTACAACATAAAGCAGCCAAAAATTATGCTTAAGCCTTGAAATCATAGTAAATTATGACAGATTAAATAGATGACTTGTCAAACGTTCCCAAGGAGAGGGGTGTTATTATGTGTTTGCGGTCCTTAGTTTTTAAGTGTCTGTGTGAATTCCCTGGATTATAGTAATAGGTAGTGTAACTAATATAACATGTGTTGTGGTCTAGTATGACAAAAAAAATATGACACAAATATCTCTAATATGACAAAAAAATTGTAATATAAAACTATCTTAATATAACATCAGGGATCTTACACAGGATTATATATTAGATTTTAGAGACTGCACGCAATGTTATATAACATCAGGAATTGCATGCAAATCTGTTGAATGTATGGGGCTTAGTACTAAAGTCCCCCCGATTAAAATTTTCTACCAGTTTACCTGGTTCATATCGATGGTATGAAGAGCTTCTCCTCGAGAAAAAAATATAGCATGGTTCTGATTTTCAGGTTTTCCTTCTCCTATCATTGCTGAGCTGGGCAATTTTATGCGGCAGATTTCCTTTAAGGAGAAAACACAAAGGCAGTAAAGGCCATAAATTCAGCATTGAGCTTCTATTGTTTGGAGATAATAAGAATAATTACCTGATCAAGATTTTCAACAGCTTTGACCAATACTGAATAATAAACTTTTCGTGCTTTTCCACCGTCACTTTCTTCAACTTCATCAATATATGCAACACGGAGAGACAGATTGCTGTGAATAAAGAACCGGGAAAGAAATGTTAAGATAATATGGAAGCATTGAGTAAGAACTTAAGATATAACTTCATTTTGATTCTTTGGAAAATAAAACATACTTGACCATCAAATTCAAAATGTCTGTTGCACGACGATCTCCACTCTGCTTCTGGTTCCCATATTCTGACATGTAGCAACGTATGTGAATTTCATGTCAGCTACAGCCTCTAATTGAGCATATAAGGGTCTCTAACTTTTCTTGTCTTCCTCCGATGGAATTGTGACAGCTTTGTAGCCTTCTAGTATCTCTTCTCCGTCAAAATACAAAGAGTCAGAAGCCAGCATAATATTTTACCTGTACAAGATACTTGTTGTAGAGAAGCTAGGATGCATTACAGAACATACTGTGACAGAATTGAGAAAAATAATAAACTTAAAAGGAAGACCACCCTCAGTCGTGAATTCCAAAATGCTTTTCACATAACATACTTGTATTAACAACATAAGCCATACATAACTAGATTTGATATCAACACTATCTCTTAGTTTTGAGATTTTACCGATAAGTGTATGAGTTGATATAGCACTTTACAGCTAATTTAGCAGGAAAAGATCAAGGGCTAACTAGCTTTAACCCTTTTTGGACCAAAAAAGGTATGGAATTTGTGGTTACCACTATGGCATAGTAACTTGACCACGGTATAAATTTTGTGGTTCCAGTGGACCCCTCATAAAACATCCATTTTCTTTGTAAGGAAGGGGGTAAGTGCCCCCATGACTTGTGGAAAGTTTCAAAACTAGCATTACTTCATATCCCTTCATTAGGATAAGATATAACTTAATATAGCACTTCACTACCCCCACACACCATGAATTTGACCAAAACAGATTCAGTATTAGATTTTGTGCCTCTTAACTAAAAAAATGGCTTCCCCCTTGCTAACATGCATATAGAATATTCTTTTCCAATCAAGAAACCAGGGATATATAATAATGGTGAAAAGATAAGTACACCGCAAGAGAGAATGGAATAGCTCGCGGGGGTTTGTTTTGGTGGGGGGGGGGGGTGGCAAACATAATTTCTTGAAGCTGAAAGCTTCCGAAACTTTCCATCCCAAAATCTGCCAAATCTATATGATATTCACTTAATCTGAAATAATCATATACCGCTATTTCACCACAGCTCAGTTATTAACAATATAATGTCACTCCCCCCATTAAATGTTGATAACAATACAATTATGTTTGATATGAATTTTCTAGTTTCTGGTCAAAATATTTATTCGTTCATTCATGTCAATACCAATATTAATAGGCCATAAATAAAGGTTATCAAAATTTTACTTTGAATACGAATAATTTTCCCATAATGTGAAAATGAGAAATTGATTGAGTGAGTATGGAGCCACATGTGCTATTTCATAAAATTAAACCTTTAATTTGAAATATTAAATATTTATGGATGATCCTTGGGGAAATGGTAAGGTTGCTCCACTGTGACCTAGAGGTCAGGGTTCGATGCGTGGTACACGTGGTAAGACTGCGTACATCTAATCCTCCCCAGATCACGCAATGGCGAGGGATCCGACTCCTCTAGAGTCATGGGACAACTCTACATGGTAGAGTGATCATCTCGGCCTTTTATTTCAACAATAAAAGGTCAAGATTAACTCATTTACAAAAAAAAATCAAAAGTAGTTAATTTTAAAACAGTGTAGTTATGTAGTGCAACTGTGAAATGAATGGATGAGATTTGCATAACTCTACCTGGTAGAGTTTTTCCATCATTCTAGAGGTTCCCAAGCCAATCGAGAGAGTCTCACGCATTGGTTTGCCCTTATAATAAACATTTATATTTCACTAGGAACTCATATGATCCGTTGATTCATATTTAAATAAAAAGAATTCAGAAGCGAATTAATATGCAAGATAATGACGATCCTTCTCCTAAATTAAGCATTGATGAAGAATAGAACTTCCACTTACCACTTTCGGAAGCCATGTCAAGAAATGCTTGAAGCTTCAACGCCCTTCTGTGGTACATCATCCCTCTAACTGCAAAACTAATATTGGTTACTAAAACATAAAATGTTAGGGAAGTTTTCAGGTTGATAATAACGCATAAGGTACCTGTTCCGCAGAGAGTTTGTCCTCTTAAGAACACCCAGTGATGGAGCTGCAAAGTGTTCTCTTCATTATCATAAATCTCACTATCTTCTTTACAGTTGATACGCTCCATGAAGTTATCCCATTCATCTAAAATAGGAACAGGATGATCAAATAAGCAACATGTACCTAATGAAACCATGTGAAAGAAAAGTATGATGTAAGAGAAGTGACATTGAGAATGTAAGATTTGAAACCTGGGAATATCTTTTTCAGGTAGTATATGATGGATACACCATCTTCATTCTCCATCTTCAGGTCACTTTTCGAGTAGAAAGTTTCTTCACTATAGAAGGGAGTCTTGACATTGCAATTCCAAGTGATAATGATTAAAAATTATTTGATGCTGAAGAACTAGAACAGCTTGATAGATTCATCCACCACTCAAGACAGTCATCTTAATATCTAATGAGAATTTATTTTCCTTAAAAGATACTCCCTCCATTTCGAATTAACAGTAGCGCTTTCCTTTTTAGTTCATCCCAAATTAATAGTCGTGTTTCTAAAAATATACGAAACTGAGAGCGATTACAAAGTTACACATCCAAATTATAACCAACGCCCTTGAGAGGACAATGATCCAAGTGCATATTTTTCATTTAGGGTGTATTTCGGAACCCCAATTTTATGCCTTGGAATTGGAATTCGAAAATGTTCAGTTAAAAATTTTCAAAATTTGAACTGAAATTTTCCAAGGCATGGAATTGGTGCTCCCAAACACACCATTAAAGTATTCATCATTTTAGGACAATAAATTTGGAAAAGTAATTTTTTTACTTAAATGATAAGATAAGGGATCTTTAGTAGTTCATGACATCATCTAACGTTACAACCTGAAGCCCATGATCTATTTGATGATGATAAAAACATGATTAATTGTTTATATGATAAGCATCTGTTCGTGATAGAGAAGATTTTTCTCTACTAGCCCACATAATCTCATATTAATAGAGACTGCACGATGTGGGAACCCTTAAGTGGTCAAACAATTGAGTTCAGGTATATTTGATAAAGCGCATGACAATTTCATGTATAGATAATGCCTTAGTCCAGTGAAAAAAACAAACCTCTCACATTCATATGCTTAGGGAAATATGAAATGAACCTGAATGAGAACATTTTGCGCACTCGAGGTGCACGTGGCATATCCATGAACAATGAATTTGTGAAGAATGTAATCCTTCTACGAGCTTCAAGGTTTGTTGGCACATCAATGGCGGATTCTTTTACCATCAGAAGGAGATAGAGGCGTCTTATCTATGAATAACAAGCAAACGATGTAATATTTGTTGATGAAAACTAAGGGTTTGACATTTGTGCATTGATGTATATGTGCACACATAGCTATGTGTAAAACATATACATACTTGTTCTTCCCATTGTGCTGTAACAACAGGAGGGAACACAATAGCAGGTCTCGAGTCAGTACTAACAAAAAGTTGCTTTCCAGAGTCCTTGCTATTATGACCAAGTTCTACCAAGAGAAAATTCAATACACAAAATTAATCACTATACATCAGTCAAAATAAGGAGTATTCCACTAATTCGTATAAAAATGTATATAACTCCTACTGAAATGTTAATAATCACTAACCAAATTTCATTCACCATCATGTCGCGGGTAACTACTTCTAACATGTCTTGTAGTAACAAAACCACATTATCTTTCTTGGAAGGATCAACATCTTTCTGCAGCATGCAAGTATTTGAAAATTACAAGCATACGATGTGTAAAACTTAAAATTATGACTGATTCTTGTTTGTAAATCACTCACCAAGATTTCCACAAGCTTCATAAATTTATTGCGAAGAGTAGGCAAAGGACCCATTCTGAAATTTGCTAGAAATGTATTTTTTGAAAGGTTACTTTCAACTTCTCTAATAATGATGCCAATTATCCTTTTAATAAAACTAATGTTAGAATTGTAAATTGTAATAGTAATGTGAATAATATGACTCTAAAGAACAACACAGTCATCATAGTGCTTAACCTACTTGTTTTGATTTAAAATTAATTGTATTAAGAAGGGAGATATTATAAAAACAAAACAACTATATTTTTAAACAAATAAGTATATAACATGGATAAAACTTCATAGACAATAACGTCCCCCAATATTTTGTCATGTTAGTGACAATAGGCCCCAAGATGCACCCTAGCGAAATTCCCGAGAGAAGCCAACTTAGTCCCTACCCTTAACAAAGGGCTATGTAAACATCGTCTATAGTTGCAAGTCCATTCTTTCTAATCGAATAACTAAATTACTCCTAATCATCTTGTTCTAAAGAGATGGTGCCTCTACCTAGAACCTCCATAACTACTTAACCACCAAAGAAACATTTCATACTAAAAAATAGTTGATCTTCCCCTAGTTTACCAAATGATCGGTCTTATCCTCCCCACTCTAGATTAAAATAAATTAGGCATGAACCTAAATCGCACAAATGGATAGAACGGATACACTCCAATACTCGAGGCTCTACATTTAATGGCACTAAACAACTCACAAACCTCAAAATTTGTATTAAAGACAACATTCTTTAACTTCTCCCAACTGTATCCTACGAAAAAGATAGTGCATTACGAAAAATGTAAATGGAAAAACCAAATTTCCTCTCTCCTAACATACCCCCCTCGGCAAGGCCCATCTCTACCCCCAAACCAACAAAAACCAATGTGAAGAAAAAACGAGAGAGTGGATCCCTATCTAAGATCCCTCTTCAGCTGAATCACTCCTTAGGAGAATTCACGAGAATGGTACAAAGAATTAACAACCCATAATCGACTTCCTCCACCCTACCCCAAATCACTTCCTTTCCATAACCCTATCATGAATGTATCCATGAACCGGATCATAAGATCTTTTAAATTCTAACATTTGCATCAAATTTATGTGTAGAATATCGGAGGACCAACCACCCCCAAAAGAACTTTGTGACAAAGAAATGGTATATGCATGTCAGCACTAAACTAAGCCTCATAGAAAACACTCAGTTCAGGATCTTATACCCAATTGATGGATCTACAGTCCCACATTTTATTCGAACGGTCCTCTTCAGGCACAAGAGTTACAAATATAGAATTTTACTCCTGCAAATCAAATCATTCTCTTAGAATTTTTAAAAAAATTTATATAAAGCACTTTTTTGATCGAAATCAAAGGGAGTGTTTTTAATATATTTCTTAAAAAGGGTCCGACCAAAAACCTCTAACACCAAAAATCGAACACCCTAACCCCTCAATCATATAGTATCTGTTCACATAACTTTCCACACACATAAGAGTTGTAATATCCCCAAAACTTAAAAATGGATCATTAACTACGGTCTTGTAGTCTTGCTTTAACTCATTGATTACACTTGTCCTCCTACCATTTACCTTGCATTACAAAATAAAAATATTGAGGACACAAGAACAAAAAGAAAACACTTTCGTAAATAAAATATATAACAACTATAATCCCTCCTGAAATTAACAAAGGATCACTAACTATATCCTCGTAGTCCAACTCTAACTACATGATTACCTCCTCATCCTACCATTGTCTAGCTTTAACAATAAAAAAATATATATAACATTTTGAAGACACAAAAATAGAAAGAAAACACTTCTGTAAATTCTACTCCAACCATTAAATGAAACAAATAGTTGTCAGGAGTACGAAAGTTGACCAAAAACAGAGATTGATTGAATGCAAATAAATGGACAAAGAATGTTTGAACATAAACTTAAGGCACGTATAGTGGAATGTCTAGAATGGCAGATTGAGTCGTGTTGAATGTTTGTGGAAAATCTGTTCCCGCTGTTTGAGTTCATAATAGAGTTTTAAGGCTGCCAGCGCTAGTTGGTGTGCCCAGCAATTTGTTTTTCTTTATTTATCTCTTTTTCTTCCCCCTTTCATTCTGACTTGTATCTGTGGATTTCTATCCACCAAACATGCATACATATCCTTTAATTCATTAAAATTTCTGTTACTGACAAAAGAAAACAGATAAGAGTAAGTCCCTTGAACTGACTTGATTTTGGCACAAAAAAGAACTTTTGTGTGTATGAAATTTTTATTCATTTATTTTTTTTGCGGGGGGAAGGAAGCATAATACTACTAGTAGAAAATGATTCATTACAAAGTTGTACACTATAATTTATACCAAACAAAAGCAGCAACAAATAGACATGTACCAAAACTAACTAGTTACTAATAAGGGTGTTTTACTGTATGACTGATTCAAATGGGAAAGATTAGCTGATACAACCAAATAGATGAAAGAACCAAGTAACATAAATAACCTTTTCTCTGTTTCTCCAACATCCAAAGCATTCAGGACAAGTTTGAAATATTCATAGCATTCAATAACAACACATTTCAAATATTCATCCACACATATACGCTTCCAGAGATCAGAGTCTTTGGATCGAAATTGAACGGCCATATCAAGTGCAATTGGTATCTGGGGAAGGAAAGAAAGAAATTTATCAACGAAAAAAATAATGGGATATTTTAAGTGCACCCACCAAATGTTTTCACCTCACTCCTTTTTACAAAACCTGTTTCTCACCACACTATTTTTTACCAAATTTTTGTACTTCACACACCAAGTGAGGTGAGTTTATTTTAATAAAGGGGATATTTTTAATTCACCCAACATCTAGTGATATTTATTTGAATTTAGCCATTTTTTGTTTTCTTTAGACTTTACCCACCATTTTCAATTTTAGAGACGCTTTTTTACAGTTTTTGTGATGTTTTTTAGTCTCTAAAAGTGAAAAGGGTGGGTAAAGTCTAAAGAAAAACAAAATAATGGCTGAAGTCAAATAATAATAACTACATGGTGTCTAAAGTCAAAATACCCCTAAAAACTACAAGAAAATAAATTCAAGTAAGTATTTGCATATTATACACAAGTATGTTGAGAGCAAAATAAGTGGGTGGGGTGAGAAAATAAAAATTTTGGAAGGTGTGTTAATTTCAAAAAACATGTCATTGATGAATATAATGTAATATCCCGTGATTTTGAGGACTGAGAATTTTATTATTTTGGGAGAAATAAAATTTATTTGAATTGGAGAATTTTAAATTTGGCAATTGAGGCCAAAATTTGAGGATGTTATAAAGTGTTTTGGATGACGATTCTGAGTGCACGGTTGATCCCGGATGGGTCCAGATAGTCAAAATGACTGTCCTTGGGTTTTATTTTGGTTTCGAAATATTTTAAGTTAGTTTGACTCGAATTGGAGTAAACGAGTCATTTAAAGAGTGTATTATCATTTAAAGTTGGGTATTTTGGAAATAAGGCTTATAAAGCCTACGTGAGATAACAATATCATTCTTGAGATTGAGAAAGCCCTATAGAGAGAGAGAGAGAGAAGAGGAAAGGAAGAAGAGAAAGAGGAGAAGATTGGAGGTTCAGGCCAATACGCGATCTCGAGGACGATTCAACCTCTACAACTTTGAGGCAAGTGATTAAACTAGCTAAATAATCTTAGTGTGTAATTTATTTCATGATATGTGGAGAAAAATATGGATTTTGGATTAAATTGTTAAAAACCAAGATTTTGGTTAAAGCTTGCATTTGAGGTGTGTATAAGGATTTGAGGTTGTATAATTAGTTGGGTTGATATATATATTGAGTTTTGATGTTAGAAACATGTTTGGGTTGAAGATTGATGGTTAGAGTTGATGATTTTAGGGTTTATATTTCGTGGGTTTTGTACAGAAGCTGGAGCTTTCGAAGTTCTGCAGACCCGAATCGATTCGCCCCCTAAGAGAATCGATTCAGCTTAAGGCAAAAGTGTCAGGTCGGTGTGACCGAATCGATTTGGATCCAAAATGAATCGATTCGGAATAAGACATAATTACATGTCCTTTGGACCGAATCGATTCGGACTGGGCCGAATCGATTCGGAAACAGGGTTGTTTTGCGAAGTTTTTCTAGAGTGAGTTTTACTCCGTTTCGGTTGGGTTTATCGATTAGGAACATCCTTATATGATGCGAGAAACATGTTTTAGAGGTTTATTGGGAGTTTTGTATATGATGTTATCTTGGGGACGTATCGAGTAAATTGGGAAGGCATGAATTGGAATTGTCACATCGACTTAGTGGGGAATCTCATATTAACGACGGGAACTCTACTTGGAGATTTTATGCAAGTTATTATATGATGTGACGTTGGGGGCTCCTCAAGATTGTTTTGAAGACTTGGAATTGTTATGACGACTTTTTTTGTTGAATTCTCCCAGCGACGGGATTTTTTTATTTAGATATGATGGGGAGACAATGAGAGAGAGGTTATGTATCCTGAGTGATGATAAAGTTAGGGATTTAATCATAAATGTGATAATGTTAAAGGTTCATGTGAGTAATAGAATCAAAATCTAAATTTGGAAGGACTTTAAATATTACCAACTAATAGTTCTGCGCGTACTTATAGTCGGGATTATTATTGTATATCGGTGTGCATACGGATATAGATGGTGTGTGTATGACGATTGTTATATACGTTCGGTTATGAGATAGTATCCTTAAGGTTCACTAAATTGGGAGACTATTCTCATCTTAGGTGAAATGGATGAGTAAATTTCAAGTGAGGGATCGTATAATGAAATGAATTGGGAAAGTATGCGTTATAGCGTCGGTTAGTATAAGGAGAGTTATATGCCTATAGCCAAATTCATTGATGTTGTACATATGGACGGGAGATAGTATGTGTATATATAAGTATATATGTATAAGGAGTGAATGTATATACCTTGTGTCATTGTTTGTATATATGATGTGAGCGCATGTATATCTAGTGTGAATGATATATATGCTTATTGTGTGAGCATACCCCTCCAGTGCTATCATCAGAAGTTGCACGATGTGGGTGAGGCCCCTGGCTTGAGGAGCAGGGAGCGTATAGTCCCCGGGTCATAGTCGTCCAGGATTTATTGCGTGCTTTTTTTTATTCCGGGTGAGAAGTCTTGGGTATGATTCGTTCTCACTTTCAGGTTCGGAACTATAACTGCTTCCCCTATGTTGTGTTTTGTTTGATTACCAAGGCGGTGTGATAATAGTCCGGTGGATGGTAACCCGGGATAAAGTGAGTAATTCCTGGAAGATGATAGCATTGTGAAGTATTTTTATATCCTATAATGATTTTATTCAGGATATTTAAATGTACACTAAGTGTGTCATGTGTATGTGCTTGTTAGGGTTGAATCATCGTTCTTTATAACTAAAATAATGTTATATAGACCTTAAAGGTTTCGTGTGATATCTTATTTGGGTAATTAGAGATAGTTATTCAGAATAGGTAGTTGACGTTAGGTGTGTTGTGTACCAAGGGCATAATGGATCTCGACGATCAACATTGTCAAGAAATAGTGTATCGGGGAGTTCCTTGTCTGGATTTCGCTTTGCGAGACGTCCCACGCACGAAACGTAATGCGATGTTGGGAATGGGGAGAAGTTTAGTCCTTGGTACTTGGGTTTATACGTTTTGGTGAAACAATGCTTTATAAGTATATAAAGATAATGTGTAAATATTCTGATGCTAATAACTTGTTAAAGCTAATAACTATAAACAGATAAATTCTAATAGGATGTGTGTATGTATATATACGTTATCAGAAAATCTCGGGCGTAAACTTATGATATGAGAGAATGAGAAGACTTTGGGTTATGCTTGAGATAGCAGGTTGCGCGGGTGTAGACTCTGTGTAGATTGAGATTGAATTGTCCCTAAAATACGTTGGGTAGTTTAATTAAGGTTCGTGGGCATACGTTTAGGTGCGCGCTTTAGTCGAGGGGTGAGTTTGAGTTTCACGAGAGTGCGACTCCACTTTAATTATGAAATTGTGCATTTATAATTATGATGCATTTTAATGCACTTGCTAAACATACTTTCAAACCTCGGGCCCTGACCCGTTTATATTTCTCTCTTGCTATACGTATATTGCAATATATTATAGGTGTCCCTCCGCAAGGACGCCAATGATGCTTTTCTATCCAGTGTCCTTGGAGCCGTAGCAAATGTGGACTGTTGCGGGATTTTGTTGTAGCCACTTCCTATCTCTTGTAAATCTAGTTAAGGATTCATTTGTATATCGGGTTTATACCCAAGGGTTTTATAAGTATGTAATACCCCGTGATTTTGAGGACTGAGAATTTAATTATTTTGGGAGAAATCAAATTTATTTGAATTTGAGAATTTTAAATTTGGCAATTGAGGCCAAAATTTGAGGATGTTATAAAGTGTTTCGGATGACGATTCTGAGTTCACGATTGATCCCGGATGGGTCGAGATAGTCAAAATGACTGTCCTTGGGTTTTAATTCGGTTCTGAAATATTTTAAGTTAGTTTGACTCGAATTGGAGTAAATGAGTCATTTAAATAGTGTATTATCATTTAAAGTTGGGTATTTTGGAAATAAGGCTTATAAAGCATACGTGAGATAACAATATGATTCTTGAGATTGAGGAAGGCCTAGAGAGAGAGAGATAAGAGGAAAGGAAGAAGAGAAAGAGGAGAAGCTTGCAGGTTCCGGCCAATACTCGATCTCGAGGACGATTCAACCTCTACAACTTTGAGGCAAGTGATTAAACTTGCTAAATAATCTTATTGTGTAATTTATTTCATGATTTGTGGAGAAAAATATGGATTTTGGGCAAGGTTCTAAAAAACGCGGGGCGTGATTGTGGCATGGAGGCCAAGCCTTAGAAGCCTAGGCGGGCTTAGGCGTAAAAAGGCGTGAAAAGGCGTTTAGGCCTTCTTAATATATTTTAATATTTTTTCACCATAACAACGCTATTAAAATACAAAAAATTGCACAGATCATAAAAATATGTCTGAATATATGCAAATTAAAATACTATTTGATTATTTTGGATGAGATAATGGTCCGGTTTGTAGACAATTTCTTTAAAAGGCGACATCGTTTCCCTAAATCATTGTTGTTTTAAGAGAAAAGTGCGCCTTAAGGATTTTACCAAGAATAAGGTGTGAAAAGCGTAAGGCGAGGCATTTCTCCCAAGCCTTAAGCTTAGGCGTGCCTAGGCGGAGCCTAGGCGGGTTTTTTAGAACAGTTTGGGTTAAATTGTTAAAAACCTAGATTTTGGTTAAATCTTGCATTTGAGGTGTGTATAAGGATTTGAGGTTGTATAATTAGTTGGGTTGATATATATATTGAGTTTTGATGTTAGAAACATGTTTGGGTTGAAGATTGATGGTTAGAGTTGATGATTTTAGGGTTTATATTTCGTGGGTTTTGTACAGAAGTTGGAACTTTCGAAGTTCTGCTGACCCGAATCGATTCGCCCCCTAAGCGAATCGATTCAGCTTAAGGCAAAAGTGTCAGGTCTGTGTGACCGAATCGATTTGGATCCAAAACGAATCGATTTGGCCTAAGATAGACTTACAAGTCCTTTGGACCGAATCGATTCGCATACTGGCGCATCGATTCGCTTTTAGGACCGCATCGATTCGGACTGGGCCGAATCGATTCGGAAACAGGGTTGTTTAGCGAAGTTTTTCTAGAGTGAGTTTTACTCCGTTTCGGTTGGGTTTATCGATTTGGAACATCCTTATATGATGCAAGAAACATGTTTTAGAGGTTTATTGGGAGTTTCGTATATGATGTGATCTTGGGGACGTATCGAGTAAATTGGGAAGGTATGAATTGGTATTGTCACATCGACTTAGTGGGGAATCATATTAGCGACGGGAACTCTACTTGGAGATTTGACACAAGTTATTATATGATGTGACGTTGGGGGCTCATCGAGGTGGTTGTGAACGTATGACTTGGAATTGTTATGCCGACTTTTTTTGTTGACTTCACCCAGCGACGGGATTTTTTTATTTAGATATGATGGGGAACCAATGAGAGAGAGGTAGTGAATCCTGAGTGACGATAAACTTAGGGATTTAATCATAAATGCGATAATGTTAAAGGTTCATGTGAGTAATTGAATCGAAATCTGAATTTGGAAGGACTTCAAATATTATCGACTAATAATTATGTGCATAATTATAGCCGGGATAATTATTGTCTATCGATGTGCATACGGATATAGATGGTGTGTGTATGACGATTGTCATATACGTTCGGTTATGAGATAGTATCCTTAAGGTTGATTAAATTGGGAGACTATTCTCATCTTAGGTGAAATGAAGGAGTAAATTTCAAGTGAGGGATCGTATAATGAAATGAATTGGGAAAGTATGCGTTATAGCGTCAGTCAGTATAAGGAGAGTTATATGCCTATTGCCGAATTCATTGATGTTGTACATATGGACGGGAGATAGTATGTGTATATATATGTATATAGGGTGTGAATGTATATACCTTGTGTGATGGATTGTATATATGATGTGATCGCATGTATATCTAGTGTGAATGTTATATATACTTATTGTGTGAGCATACCCCTCCAGTGCTATCATGGGAAGTTGCGCGATGTGGGTGAGGCCCCTAGCTTGAGGAGCAGGGAGAGTATACTCCCCAGGTCATAGTCGTCCAGTATTTATTGCTTGCTTTTTTTATTCTGGGTGAGAAGGCTTGGGTATGATTTGTTCTCACTTTCAGGTTCGGAACTATGACCGCTTCCCCGACGTTGTGTTTTGTTTGATTACTAGGGCGGTGTGATAATAGTTCGATGGCAGGTAACCCGGGATAAAGTGAGTAATTCCTGGAAGATGATAGCATTGTGAAGTATTTTTATATCCTATAAGTGATTGTGTTTTGGATATTTAAATGTACGCTAAGTGTGTTATGTGTACGTGCTTGTTAGGGTTGAATGATTGTGCTTTATAACTAAAATAATGTTATATAGACCTTAAAGGATCCGTGTGATTCTTATTTGTGAAATTAGAGATAGTTATTCAGAATAGGTAGTTGATGTTATGTGTGTTGTGTACCGAGGGCCTAATGGATCTCGACGATCAGCATTGTCAAGGAGTAGTGTATCGGGGGGGTTCCTTGTCTGAATTTTGCTTTCCGAGACGTCCCACACACGAAACGTAGTGCGATGTTGGGAATGGGGAGAAGTTTAGTCCTTGGTACTTGGGTTTATACGTTTTGGTGAAACAATGCTTTATAAGTATATAAAGATAATGTCTAAATATTCTGATGCTAATAACTTGTTAAAGCTAATAACTAGAAACAGATAAATTCTAATAGGATATGTGTATGTATATATATGTTATCATATAAGCTCGGGCGTAAACTTAGGATATGAGAGAATGAGAAGACTTTGGGTTATGCTTGAGATAGCAGGTTGCACGAGTGTAGACTCTGCGTAGATTGAGATTGAATTGTCCCAAAAATACATTGGGTAGTTTAATTAAGGTTCATGTGCATACGTTTAGGTGCGCGCTTTAGTCGAGGGGTGAGTTTGAGTTTCACGAGAGTGCGACTCCACTTTAATTATGAAATTGTGCATTTATAATTATTATGCATTTTAATGAATTCGCTAAACATGCTTTCAAATCTCGGGCCCTGACCCGTTTATATTTCTCTCTTGCTATACGTATATTGTAATATATTAGTGGTTTCCCACCGCAAGGACGCCAATAATGCTTTTCTATCCAGTGTACTTGAAGCCGTAGCAGATGCGGACTATTGCGGGATTTTGTTATAGCCACTTCCTATCCCTTGTAAATCTAGTTAAGGATTCATTTTGTATATCGAGTTTATCCTCAAGGGCTTTATATGTAGTACTTTTATATTTTCCTCCTTAGGATGTTGTATTATCTGTGACCCGACAGCATATTCGGGTATATTTCTTTTGTTGTACTTATTATGTTTTATTTGAGTACTTCCTTTTATCGTAGTACATGTGTATACGTT
This sequence comes from Sambucus nigra, assembly GCA_949130495.1. NCBI lineage: Eukaryota > Viridiplantae > Streptophyta > Magnoliopsida > Dipsacales > Adoxaceae > Sambucus > Sambucus nigra. Next base: position 57,883 of record CASBWL010000471.1, read on the forward strand.
ATCATGTTCGGTAGTTACTATGTTGTTGGTATGTTGATTCAATGTATGATTTTAAATTTTTGGCATCCGCTTATTATAGTATTGGGTTGTTAGTCATGTTAATTTTAGTATCGACAGTTGATGCTGAGAATGATCCACTTGAGATTCCTGATTTATTTAGTATAGGGATGGCCAGCCGTTATTATTTTAAGCGGGGTGTCACATATAAATTTTCTAAATGGGGTGAATTGAAGAATTAGTGGGTGTATCCAAAAATTCCCAAATATATATAGATACAATAAACATCAAGAGACTGCTTTAACCTTGCTAGCGAGCAAAAAGGGTGGCCACTGTATAAGTTTCAGGCTAGGATCTGATGAATAAGGAACTAGCAACAGATCCATCTCCCTGGAATAAATGAATATTAATTTTAGTTACCGAAGTATTATATGGAAAATGATATTACTGGACTAAGAAAAACAAGAAGTTGGGTGGCCTTACCTATCGCTAATGAGATCTTCTTCGCGAAAATTACATATTACTTCATTCCATAACTGAGCGAATTTTGCATCTTCACTTCTCCTGTTTGCTGTAACCTATACACATGCATAAGAATATATTTATTACAACTGAAGAATCATACCAATCTTAGAATAAGATTAAATACAATAACTTTTTAAAACACGAAAGAAAACTCAGAAAAGTGCTTTGAGAGAGAAAATCCCATCTTCTTAGACTTTTCAGAAGGTACCAAATGCGTGTTAAATGCACCAGGTAAAGACTGGAACCTTGACCTTAGCATGACCAATGTCCGTATCTGTATAAAGGGAAGTATATTGTAACATTTACCAGGTATACAAAATATGCCAAATAATTACTATGCAGATTAAAACTGATAGTTCCAAAATAAAATGAATCTAACCCATGATCTCATATGCATTTAACTAAGTTGATACAATCAAGACAAAACTGAAGATTTTCCAATCAAGTGTAAACTACAGGACCCCCCAAAATTATCTGAACATTATCACTCAATTGAAAATGCCCCCCAATGTTACAAATAATCCCCTGAACTAAGAATAAGTTACGAATACCCCTTATGTGTTGCTAAAAAGTGCGCTAAATTTTTTTAGCGAAACATGGGAGAAATTGCAAATTATAGGATGTATTTGCATGATTGCATCTAGTGAAAGGGTTCAGGGGGGTTTCTTGCGATTTACCCATTATTCTATACAGACAATGGAAACGATAATTTTATCCACCAGTTTTTTGCTCACGCTTCAAGGTGAAAAGATCGGTTTTACAGAATGGATGAAAGGAAAAATAATATATCAATATTATATCATTAGAAATGCAACATAGTGAGTTATCAGTCCTATATATCGCCTGACTTCGATAAGCTTGAGTGGAAATATTCCCCGCCCTTATCCCATCATGGCTCACAAAAAATAAATATGAAAAAAGTTCTTCGTTCAGTATGTAATAGATACAGATGGCAGTTATTATGGTTATGGACCAGAACTTCTGGTACTGTTAAAATGAAGAAGTTGAAAAACTCATTCAGAAGAACAAAATTGTAAACCAAACACATAATTTGATCCCAAGAACCAAGGATTTAGCGAAGAATGTCTCAAAGATCTTTATTTATCAACCCAAGGCATAGTTGTAAATAAGAACAACTAAACAATGCAAAGGACCATTGTTGAAATGTGATCCTGCGTGACAGCTTTACATAAGGGAGAATTCACAAAAGTAAAGTCGTAAAGAGAACAGCATATATGTATGTACATAAAGATAGAGATAAAGAATTACCTCTCCTAGACGATCAAATACCCCTATAACACCTCAACAAAGAGTTTAGAAAATAGCATACCAAATTTGGGTGTCCATAAAGTAAACATGCATAAGATTTGTGAATCATATGAGATACTAATCCTGGAAAGTATAAACCTATTACTTGTGGTAAAACAAAAACAAAAAACTAGATAAAATTAAAAGTAAACAAGTAGTTGATATAGTGACATAAACCAGGACTACTGGCAACCAGAGTGCAACAATCGCTCCATAATGGTTTCTTGCTACATTGACATATGACTTCGTAGAACAAAAACTATAGTTTGAGTAAAAATTGAGATGGGTGATAGAGCCAATGTCAGATACTTACCTTCTGGGAAAAATTCATACCAAGCATATTGAACATGTCTAATATTCATTATATCTTTTGTCGGTTTCATCAGAGGTTTTATCTGAAGAAAAATAACAGGGTCAAGATATAACCCAATCACTCATCATATACTCTAGTTTGAACAACAAAGTTTAAGATGTGGGAATCACCTGAACAAAATAGCTAAATGCGAATTTGCAACACAAAAGTAGCAACCAAAAGATAGTATACCTGAAATTGATAAATAGATTTGAACCATATATCTTAATTCAAGCATTTACCAATTATTATTATGAGAAATAAATTTAAGAATACACTCACTTGATAAGGGCAAATTGACTTTCATGCATTCCCCTCCCCACGTAGATTCTGGGATGTGGAAGAGCAAACAAATTCGATGAAAAGATGAAACATTTGTTGATAGATTGGGGATACAAACTTGAGAGAGACAGAGACAGAGAGAGAGAGAGGATATCAAGAAGTCATAGTTTTTCAATAATCATTGTGCAAGAGAGAAGCAGCATTAGACACTTTTCTTTTCACTAAGTCATTAGGGAGAAAACATGAATGCACAAATTTTCCAAACACTATTATTATTAGATTTATTACCATTTCTACAATAAAAGAATTAGAGTGATGTGGCACTTTGATCACAAAGTAGAAATCTTTGATTTGTTAAGAATGATTATGTTGAGATTTATCTTTTCTAACTATGAGCAGAAAATACAACAATGGATATATCCCCAGCCCGAATTTAAGCCAATTTTTTGCAACACGTCTTAAGAATAACTCGGCTCAACCCACCATATTCAATTCCTTATTTGAAATATAAGTTCATTTGGGATAATGTTCTAACATTTTCATTAGGGAATTTGCATTATGGACACAAAATTTTACAATGGCAAGTATTAATTTATCACTTTCATATACATGATATTTGGTATGACTACAAATGCCCAACCTTAGACAAGTGATTGGTGAATAAGCAAACAATAATCATCAGAAATAATTTTGAATTGATAAAACAATAACTATTCCAAGTTTAGAAAAAAAGAGATTGCAGTATAAAGTCATATAAGCAAGATTTTCAGTCCAAAAAAGGCTCGGCCTTTAAAACTAAGGGATGATAGGAAGTCCCCTTTCTTTTTTTCTTTCTTTTTTTTTAAATTGAGAGAGAGACGATAACAAGTAAAATGTAGGAAAAGAAACAACCTTCATTTTCGGGAAAAGATATATGAGTTTTGTAGCTGCGATTTATGGATGTGTACATGCGCAGGTGGAATTTACCACGAAGGTAGATATTTTGAAAAAAAGACACCTATCTTTGTTAATCCAACTTCTAAAATTAAATTAGAAAGATTATACTGTAGATTTATATGTGTTATGTTTAGGGATGCTAGTAGCTTGGTTTACACACACACAAACACACCGGTTGTTGGGTTTATAAAACCATAAAATTAAAGCATTGGTATTGACCTAAGATAATTAGTAGGTTCACTAATTATTGAAGGGGGAAAATAGGGTCAGTGGTGGGATCGGGGTCCCACGTACTAGTCTTTCACCGTTGTCAGTTTATTCTATATTTTCAATTATTTGTGAAACCTGTTAACAGTTGTGTTTCTGTTCTGTGTTCATAATTTATGGACGAGGAAGCAATCGATACAAACTGGATTAAATAAATTATATTGCACTCCCAAAAAATGAAAAATACTCTGAGCTTTCTTAAGAATAGAAAGGAAGAGGGAAACAAGCATACATGCGACCACCATAGAAGAAATCTTATGATAAGCGAGTCTGAGTTTTCAATCCAACATCGAAGCATTGGAAAATAAACAACACTGCTGCTAGTAGATTTTTGAAGAAGATACAGAACAACAACCACAACATATAATGGTGGAATTCCCTTAAATCTATTAAGGAATGACATAACATCTTTAATCTTCCCAAAGGCCGAGTTGTTTTGGTGCAGATAAAATATCGGAAGAATAATGGACCATGCATGGCTTACAATAATCTTGAGAATGTTTCTCATGACATCAGTGAACTTCCATCTTTGAAAGCCAGGGAAGTTCAAAACAAGGTCCAATATACCTAGTATTGATAAGAAGAAAAAAAATGAGCACTTCGGTTACAACCACTGTTCTAAAAAATCTGCCTAGGCTTAAGGCTTAGGAGAAACGCCTCGCCTCATGATTTTCACGCCTTATTCTTGGTAAAACCCTTACGACGCACTTTTTTCTAAAAACAACAATGCCTTAGTGAAACGATGTCGCCTTTTAAAGAATTTGTTTACAAACCGGACCATTATCTTTTCCAAAATAATCATATAGTATTTTAATTTGCATATATTCAGACATATTTTTATGATATGTGCAATTTTTGTATTTTAATAGCCCTGTTATGGTTAAAAAAATATTAAAATATATTAAGAAGTCCTAAACGCCATTTCACGCCTTTTTACGCCTAGGCCCGCTTAGGCTTCTAAGGCTTAAGGCTTGGCTTCCACGCCTCAATCACGCCCCGCGTTTTTTAGAACCCTGGTTACAACCATGTCTCGTGAATAATTTTAATAACCGTTTTGAGAGAGTAGTTGATGTTTGTGACATGCGCAAATGGTGTTTAAAATATTTTGGTTTTGGTTCGAGTTTTTGTGCTTTTATATTAAATTCGTAAATTCACATATAAAGTCTGAACTTTAGGAAAAAAATTGAATCTCATAATTCATACTCTTGATATGAATTATGAGTCTCTGTGTGAATTTACCAATTTGGATTCCAGGTATGAGTCTATATGAATTATGAGATTTGAAGTCTTGATATGAGCTATGAGACATTCTTTATGAATTTACCAATTTAATAAAACACGAAAACTTGAATTACACCAGTACTACATGTTACCAAATAGAGATGAAATCGGAGGATCTTTATTAACAAGAAGAAGATAAATATAAATTCAAAACTTGGAAATGGATGTTGTCAGTTTTTTTAGAAATTATTTTATATCTTCTCTTACTTCTCATCTATATTAATAACTAATTATACGGATAACACAGGACACGTGAATAAAATATCATTTTTATGCATAAGTATGAAACAATAAATAATTCACCTTTGGTTGTAATATGAAATATGTCATTAAATAGCCATACTTAACATATTATAACATATATGTTAAAAAAACAGAGAAACTAGTATGTAGACATCTTTAACTGTATGTCCATATTGTGTACATGTAATTGTGATAATAACTCATCATCTTACATATACTTATTTTCTGATACTGGGGCATAGTTATTGGCATTGTCGTTAGCCTTATCTTTCCTTTTTTGTGTCTTTATAATTTGAGAGTATTATAGTTCTTGTCTATTTCCGCCCCATTTATATAAAGGGGTCGATAAATTTATATTTCATTATTACATTTTGGAGAGTATCAATGAGATCCAAGGAGCATTTCATCCCCAATTTCTTTATTGTTATTGTTGTTGTAGTTGTTCTTTAGATCGATTCAGCCTAATTATACTCTCCTTTTTTTCTAGGGACAAGATTTGCAGTGATTGGAAGAAGGGTTAAATCAACCCTAAAGAGATCTAGCCCTAGATTTTTCCAAATATTATCAAACCACTATCATATTGACATCACCCTACCAGCACAATCGCCCCGTGCAGATTGCCTGCTGGTCTTCGATGCAACCAAGGCCCATTCGATCTCATTGGAGGCTCCACCTATCCCTGACGATCTCACCATGGTTTCCTAATGCTATTCACCTAGGATTTTGACTAGGGACACACCTCCTCCTTCTCTCATTCCCTTGTAACACCAATATGCTCGGCCCATACACCACAATCGACATCAGACTCTTAGCCGTTAAATTTCTAATAGGTCGTGGTAGGACGTTTCAATGGATATTATCGTGAGACTCCAAAGCCCACGATTCCATCTTTATAGTTGTTTATGGATTTTTGAAGATGACTCACTTCATTCTATACAGCATGACTATGGAAGCATCCCAAGTCGCCGTTCTTTATTTCCAGATATCATCCGTCTACATAGGGTTTTTCGCAGTATCACGTCAGATAGGGATATCTATTTTACGAGATACTTTTGCGTTCCCTCAAGAAATATTACCCCGTGCTCTCCATTTCATCCCCAACTGGATGGTCAGAAAACTGTTTCATTTGAGACTTGTGACGGTGCTTGGCATAAGAAAAGTTTGCCTTCAACAACATTGTCAAGCAGTCCACCAATCTCTCACCATTTAAAATGTGTTGAGCACTATACCTCATATGCCCATTGATTCAGAAGAGCTTCCTCTTGCAGTGTCGGTCTGCTATGTCTTCTATACATATAAGCAGAAAGTGTACACTCACCACCCTGAGGTCGTATACTAGCCAAAGGAGACTTGGTCATAGACACATTCAGAAGGAGAGAAGACAGGGTAAGGGTCCCAAGCTAGAGATACGACGATTTGGAGCTTTCCCCATCTTGCATTGTCACAGGATGAACACCTATGAGGTGTACCTCCCACCTTAATTCCACATTCATATCATGTTTAATGTGGCGTATGATTCCCCCTTCCGGGAAAACCACATTATGTTAACTCCTTTGCCAACCATTTCTCATGTGATTGGGTTTAGGGCATCCTAGACTCGGAGACATTTTCTTGCCCGGTCGGATAAATGACACAATACCTTGTCAATTGGGATTAGAGGTTACCTTGCAGCCCATCAATGAAGATATTTATGCCCGATTTTCTCCTTTCATTACTTCGTCTCATTATCTTACCTTTTATTATGATTCCATTTTTTAGTTTTCTAGCAATTATTTTTTTCCGTATACGAAATGAAAGTCGTATTTCAACATTAAAAGATATGTGGATCTTGTTTGGCACTTAAGAAGTGTTGGACATATATCCAAAATAAATAATCTTAATTTTAAATAATGAAACTGTAGAAAAAAGTGTAGAACACGTGTCCATGAAGTGTAGGTGTCCGACAGAAGACGTTTCCTTCTTAGAGGTGTTCATAGTTTGTAATAGACTTGCAAGTGTTGCAAGTTTGTAAATCACTATGTTATAAGCAATATTCAAGGTCATGAGTATTTAGAAACATGATCACATGTAAGGTTATGAGTTTTACCATGGAGTTGGTCAAGGAACTAATACAAGTCAATGAAACTCTTTCATGTCACTTTTATATGCCTTTTTTTATTGTATCAAAATTATTAAAAATAAAATGAAGAATATCAGCAAAAGTAACTATCAGCATGTAAAGTGCCATTGAACTAATTGAGTAGGAATTAAGTACTTCGAAGCAATCGAAGAAAAGCTGCTGTGATGAAAATACTGGACAAGTCTTTTAAAGAATCCTTCTGAAAAACGTTCCATAAAGAATCATCTTTGCACACAATGATAACCATAGCCTGCGATAAAATACTTCAAATTAGTACTTGCTAACCAAGAACCCAATTTTAGGAGTAATGACATGTATAGTGAGTAAGCATGCGGTGTTGGTAATAATTACCTGCAACGCCAGAACGAAAAAGGTCCACAAACGATCAAAACTTCGAAAGTTATGCCAAAATGACCGTGTCTCAACAAAATACGATTTTCCTGTACGTCCAGGCTTTCTACGAGAGGCTTGTCTTCCCTGGAATGGCAGTTTTATTTAGCAAACAGACAACACTCTATTAAAAATCCCCCTGACCCAAATTAAGAATCTAGTTTTACTCTTTGGTCCTTCCTGAATTTAGAGTCCTGTTTCTAAATGTAATATATACTTGGTGAGATTCCGAAGTTACCCATCCTAATAATTCTCACGGCTAAGCAAGGGTCCAAGTGCATGTGTTCCATACCAAAGGTATTTATAATTTTAAAGAGGATAAATTAAGAAGTAAAGGACCTGTTTAATTGTACAAAACAAGGATGCTTTAGAAGAATATTTTCTAAAAAATTTCGACAGAAAATAAAAAGTGAAAAATGTGTTCAGAGTTTAGATCTTCTGGAAAACTAAAAACAGTTTTTCTGATTTTCCACTTTTCAAGAAAATTGAAAAACTACTTTAACATGTTTACAACCTATTTCCAAAACATTATCTATCTTTGAAAATTACATGTTGCCCCCTAACATTTTGTAAATTACATACTGACCCCAAAATTTTACAAAATTACATTTTACGCCTAAATTTAAGAAAAAATGACAAGTCCGACCCCTTCTGTAAATTACATTTTGGCCCCTAAAATTTTGTTAGTTTACATTCTGGTCCCTAAAATTTATGTAAATGAAATTTTGGTCATTAAACTTTCTGAAAATTACATTTTGTCCCTCAAACTTTCTGTAAATTATATTTTGACTTTCAAGATTTCTATAAATCACATTTGAAAATAACGGTTTACTTCTAACAAATGAGTGTGTTTCCCTCGTTTTCAAAATACTCTATTGAAAGAAAAAATTAGAAATAGAAATGAAAACTTGAAATATAAAATAGAAAATTGTTTTCTGCAACCCTAAGGCCCAAAATCTTTCCTTAAAATGTTGACTTTCAAACATGCACTTTTAATTTGGGGGGGAGGAAGTTTTAAGGAATAATATCTGGGTTGAATATAGAGCACCTGTCCCATGTCGCGTGTAGATTTGAAGAAATCGCCATCATCCCGCATAGGCTACCCCAAAGAAAAACAGTCAGATGACCTATACAAAATATCAACCAATAGCACGAGTCCAGCAGAATATCAAAAAGCGCAAACACCCTTTTATAAACTTTGTAATGAACTGCAGTTATCAATTTAAATATGTGCATACCAGAAGTACTCATTTAGATCATCATAATTGCACCAATCTAAGTGAGAGGCTTTTTCGTTTTTGCTATTCTTGGCTTCCTGTAATAAGATGAGCATTATTATATCATGTCTGAAACATTAGGAAAAAAAAGCAGTTTGAAAATGATGAATGTGTTCCAATAGAAAGTACCTTATCAATTACTCGATAGATCAGTGTCATAACCTTCCACAGGAAAGCCTCATCGTCCCCACCATAAGAAGGCTTAATGTTTTCTCCAGTGACAATGCTGACATTTCCAGCCAACAAACCATGGAGTTCATATGCCATCTGAACATATATCGGAGCATTGCAATGAGATATGTATTAAGAGAATATATAAAAACATATACATATATTAAGTCCGGCTTTGGTGAGGACGGACTTATGAACTTTGTGCATAAATCATCATTTCTCTTCTTTTTTTAAGAAATTCACAATTTGGTCCAAAACAACATCGTTTTGGACCACGTTCTCAAGTATGTCTGCATAGGAGCCTGACTGCATATACATGTGTGTGTATATATATATATATATAGAGAGAGAGAGAGATAGTTTCATAAAGATGGCAAAGCCTCATTCTGCCTGGTGCAATGTCACTGGTTCGAGTCATAGGGACCAGACTCTCTAGAAATTTGGGTAAAGTTGTTTTAATTCATCTTTTAGACCCTTCGAGCCTTATGTATATATCTGTGTGTGTATACGAACATGAAGACATTTCAACAATACATATAAAATCACTAATGAAATGTACGATGATGAATGAATTACTTACATTGTGAAAAATGTAGCAGAGGCACTCGGGCATAAATCGTACATTAGCCGCTTCACCCCAGATAAGAAGATAGAGGCCCATGTAAAAGAATCTTCCTCTGTTGCACTTCTTTCTGCCCTTGGGGGAGCCTACAAGCAATTACATTCATACTCATTTCAGATCATTATCATAAGAAGATTCATTTTAATCTAGAAAAGTCATGTGATGAAGTCAACAAATAAAAGAAGATGCACAAACATATCTCACCGTACACTGTGTTTTCTTCCCAAGTATTTGCACCATGTTTTATAGTTTTTTAATAGTTTGTTCATGAGTGCATCAACAGATCGATCGTCAAGCTGCATTAGAACTATGCATGTTAAGATTACACTTTTCGAAGTGCGGAGAAAATATTCACTAGAGGATAATTATGCGATAATGAAAAATCAATCAGAAATCTCAAGGGAAAATGGTTAATGATCCGCAAGAAATAACCACCGACATAAAGAACATGCAAACTAATCATAACAGAACATTTTGGTTCAATAAATGCAACACAAAAATCGAACTTGCATTAAATAATGAGAAGTTATATCATGGAAATGTACAAAAATTATGGTTTGAGATAAGAGGGGGGTTCATGCCTTGTTAAGGGCTTCAGGCTTAGGAATAAGTCTTATATGAATATTGGCAAGTAGCAAACCTAAATGCTCTCTCTGGTTCCTGACATTGTCTCTCTGTAGATAACAAAATAAACCAAACACAAACATTAACTTTTCAAAATCCATAAGCAACTTAAGAATTATTATCTAATTCTTCTGATCAATACCACATGATGGAAACCCAAACATGTCCTTAGCCAATCGAGAAGGTCCAATTCTCCTGATTTCTTCTTGTGGTGATCAGCTGATGCTGGCCAACTCAACCCACATGTGTTTCGAAGTGCACCCACAGCCGCCTTAACCTGGTAATGGCATACAAATAGAATTCATGAGCATAAATTACATGTGTGTGGGTGAGAGTACTTGTGTATTCATTAGGGGTGGTTATCGGTCGGTATATAGCCTATACCAAATCGACCAATAATCACAAAGTTTCTAATAACTTCGTTTTCGATAATTTCATTTCCCAGTAATGAAAATTAGCAAACTCAAACCATATTTCTCCGGACTGAAATGTTACGGTATGGTGAAAAACCATACCTAGTATTTCTAAGGGTCATTTTGATTTAACCTCCAAATTTTAATGCCTAATTTGACTTAACCCCACGTTTTCATAATCCTTTGACTTTGTCTAATTTAGTATTATAAACAGGGGGCAAAGTCAAATAAATCCTTTAACTTAATCCCCTACTTTTATGTAATAATTTGAGGAAACCCCCTCGTGCAGGGGGTATATCAAAGAGATTAGCAAAGTCGGGGTTAAGTCAAATATCACATTAAAAAGTAGGTGTTAAGCCAAAAAAATCCCTATTTATAATCAACAATTTGACTAACACAGTGATGCATCTTTAATACATTGGTAAGTTAAAAATTTATTAGTAATGAATGTCCCACACATTAACCAAGGCATATTTATCAACAAAGTTAGACTGTGTCCCCCTAGTATTACTCATATATAATTTGTAGTATAGTGTACCTCTTTCAGTTGCATGATGGACTGTGATGCACCCACAGAATCCAATGTCAGAATGTTATAGGGAGCATAAATATCCTTTTTGGCTTGAACATCTTTAGCCGAGGCAATGATATGCTCACAAAAGTTTCAAGTTTCTTAGCATTGATCTTGCAGTGCATGAATCGATATGATACTAATCAATAATAAATAACAATAATAAAAAAAAGGGTTTGGAGTCCAATCTTTGGCATTTGCACTTTGGGTGAAAAATAAATGTCCCAAAATTTCTTATAAAAGTGTCACAAAAAGTAAAGTATAGATTTCAAGGTGCAAGTAGTGAAGACATTAGACCCTAAACCACAAATAGATTCAGGTATTTCCTTGGATTAGAGCCACCCTAGATCCCTCATCGGCATTGCAAAAACCTAAATTTGACATAACAGGAGATGCATTTGGCTGATTAAATTCGCAAAATCACTTTGTAAGGCAAAGCTTGTCAAATATAACAAGAAGAAAGAAAATTTTTGATGGGCCCCTCACCCCAAATGGTACATGAAGTATCATCCCAAAAGTCCCAAACTTACTACCCCAATAGTTCTAAGGGTGTGTTTGGAAACCCCAATTCCAAACTTAAGAATTGATATTGGGGCCTTGAGTTCCAGTTTACATTGTTTGGTTAGAAAAAAAAATGAGTTTGGAATTGTTCTGTGATTCCAATTGTATAAATTTACTTCCAAAGTAAAAGTAGATAGTTATAGAATCACAGTTTTATGGAATTGACACAGAGGGATAAATTAACGCACACACATTTTCACATACACTATGTCATGTTGTTACTTCGCACACGCACACACAGTTTTAGTGTCACACACATTACACCACATAGTTATACACACTGCACATACAATTTCACACATGCTCACACGGTTCCAGTGTCACACACACACAATTTCACACACTGCAGGTACACATGCACACAGTTCCACACAAACAGAGTTTCACAAATTGTACGCAAACAAAGTTACACGGATACTGAAGGAACTACTACCCACAAACATGAATTGATAAGTCTAATAAAATACCAAATAAATTCAACAACGTAACTGACAAATTGAATTCGAACATCATGGAATTGGAATTCATTTAGGGCCCATTTGGCAACCCAATTCCAAGCCTTGGAATTGGCATGGGAAGGCCGATATCAATTTCGTGGAATTAAAATTGGCCTTCCGATTCCAATTCCATGGCTTGGAATTGGGTTGCCAAACGGACCCTTAATTCAAATTCCATGAATTAGAATTCTTGTTGAATTCTAATTCTATGCATCCATAAACACTATAAAAGTAATTGATATGCAATGTTTTGGGAAACAAAATGAATATATAAAGAAAGCCAAACGCTACATCATGTACGGTTTGAAGGATTCTACTTTTTCACCTAGCTTGTTTTTATTAAACATATACCATATTTGGGGTTTACCCATTAGGAGGATGGGTTGATTTGTAACTTGTACCTTGATGGACATTGCATGACTTGTACCATGATAGTACCACACATGGTACAAGTCATGCAATGCATTACCAGCATTAAAAACCACTACGCATAGATTTTTCACAAAAGAGGGGAGTAACTCACCTCAGGAGAAACTTCTTCAACTTTTTAGTACTTGTTATTAGCGCAGAGGACTTCAAAAAGCACTCCGGCCGTCTGGTAAGCTTTGTCGAGTTGGGCTCTGTTGAAATGTAATTAATTTCCATTATAAATAATTACATAAACACAATGAACCCCTTACTCATAAAATTGGGTACCTGCAAGTAGAATAAAACCATTCTTTTAAAAAGAATGCATGTCTGCTTTTTCTCCCTGGTCCAATGCAATAACATATTTTTCATAGTATTGTTGGTAGAAGCTCTCGATTTCCCGTGCGTATTTCTTTTTAACCCGAGAGTCAAGACTAGATGCATTGTCCTGGTTCAATATTTTTCACATTATTTTTGCTCATATTCTAAATTAATCCATTACTAGAAATCTATCATCTATTTAAATTAGTCCCAATGTAAGGCACTAAAACATGATTAGGAAGGTTAATTACATGATTAATTATAACTTAGGAGTTATAAGTTATAGATTGGTTATGTGTGTTAAACATCTTAATTATCATGTTTAGGGGATGCATGCTCATGTGATATATGTGTTGTTTACATTAGGTGTTAATTGAGCTTATGATCGGGGATACCATGTTTAGAACATATGATTAGTTATGCGATTAATGCATCATAAATTACTTTTTTAATGCATGATTATGTTTATAAAAGTAAACAAGGGTGTTGATACGAAATTGGCAATGTTTGGTTGCCAAATGTGAAAGTTTTGAGATTTTCGGTAAATTGCTCCTGTTCGAAGCCCAAATTAGGCGTATTAGTTTATGATTTTGGGAAAATATGAATATGAAAGTTGTAGATATATGAATTAATATTATAACACAACAAACGGTGGGTTAAACGGAGGCTCGTACAAGAAGTTATAGCGAAAGTACGAAACAAGGGCAAATATGTCCATTCCTTAAGTGACAATTGTCTTATTAGCACACCATGTGCTATTTTTTGATTGGTTAGAGGGTGGGTGATGGTTTGGCCGACTTAAACTTCATAAAACATCCCCTTTGTTCAGCAAATGCAGCCATGAACAAGAGTTTTGCCTAAAGAGAGAGAAAGAGAAGAAAGTTAAGGAAGAAATATTTGAAAAAATTTCTATAAATCAAGGAATCCTCGTAAGGTAATTACATCTTTATCAAAGTTGGTCACATGGATGAGTTCTATACTTATCATGTTTTTATTTTTGATTTGGATATATATTTTAATGATACCCATATTGATGAATTGTGTTGGAACAAGGATGGGTTAAGAACATAAGTTAGAACTGGAGCAAGGATCGTAAATGCATACTTTAAAGTCCTAAATTTACATCATCTTTTCGTAAAGCATTTTGATTTAGAAAATTAATGATTATGATGTATATTTCTGCTAAAACATGTTTATTATATGTTTCCATGAATTATACTCAAGGTCAAGGTTATGTATGCTTAAAAATGTTAAGTTATGCCTTAATGTTGTATTTTGACCTAGTTATGCTAAAAATGGTATAAATCATGGAATACTTATTGGAATTGAGTGATTAAAGTTGGAGAGTAAAATATACTCATACATGTATAACATATCCAAAAATTATATAAAAATACCAAGTAATGAACCCTTGGTGATAGTTTGAAGTCTTGGTTTAAAATCTGCCCTAAAGGAGCAAGAATGCATACCAGGTGTTTGACGTTTTGCTCGACATAGAAAATGAGCCCTAAAAATTATGAAACATTAAATTTGTATTGTTAAATGTGTTTAATGATATTGGGTGGAATATCATGGAAAGTTATTTTGTACAAAAATTATGATAATTCCATGAAGTTGAAGTTGTGTTGTTGTTTTTCTTGAGAAATGATTTGGAAAAGGCTGTAATAAAATGGGCATAACTTTGTCTGGAAAATTCGTAATTTAATTATGTAAATTGTGTTAGAACCATAATTAATTCGATGTTATAGATATGTGAAGTTTCATATTTAATTACTCCTTAGTTATTTTTGATTGACCAAATGATGTGATGTATTATCGGGTTTGATGTTAATCGGTGTATTCAAATACTAACGACATTGACTTGTTAGGTGGGGAAGCAGCTAATACTACCATACCAAGGAAGTAGTTGGTATTAATGTTAGCACTAAATCCAAGGTGAGTGACCTTCCTACGAAAAATAAATGATTATAATTTCATATCGAAATGTGTAGTTAAACACATGGGTTAAAATGTTTATGGGAGTGATTTTGTATTTATGAAACATATGCATATGATTAAAAATGTTAAGCGATGTTATATGATGATATGGACTAGTGAGCCCTTTATCTAATGTTAAGGACTGTGGTGGGTCCTACGGGATGTGGTGGTCCTGTTAATCCAACATAAAGGTTTGTGTACTCGGGCCTAATAAAGGGATGTGGTGATCCCTAATAATTGTGGTGGGTTAATTGGACTGTGGCGGGTCCAGGCTTGCGAGAGTTTCACAATTCCTGTTGGGTTATAGCATTAGAACAAAATAAAAATGGTTATTCAAATTGGTTATACGTGTGGTATGTGGTCATTCTCTAAGTCTTTATAGCTTACACTCCTGTAATGTTTTGTTTCAGGTATGCTTATAATTTGGAGTTCACTGCCAAGTTAGGACCTTAAAACGGGGGAGTGACGGATATTTAGTATGGTTTGAATATAAAGATTCCTTTTGTGTAATTATTAAACTAAGGATCTTGGTTATGTAAAGTTATGTAGTACTTATAAGTTATAAGTAAAGGCAGTTATGTTTTCATCTACACATACCTTTGGAAAAAAAAATCTTATGCTATTTTCCTCAGAGATTTAAATTAAAGCATTGTTTAAGGCAATTTATCTCTAATTAAAAGGATGAGTTTAACTTAATTAATTCGGGGCGCGACACCCAACATCAAATTCACAAGAAATATGTCCTACTCTAGGATGTTGAGAACAATCTCAAATCAAAGATTTGGTTTCCACAATATGCAAATGAACCAGTTTTGAGTAAATGATTTTGTTAAGCATTTGCTAATCTTATGATTTGTTGATCTCTTATATTTGTTATTAATGCTTTCATATTTACACATCAATCCTATTTTTTCACCAGCTTTTTTCAATGAAAAATTATAATTGCCAAATTATATATTTATTTAATAACGACCAATTTTATCCTTCACTGAAAAGTAGATATTACAACCCACAGCTGATCCCCTGTTCTTGCACTCTGCATCTTCTCGCTCAATAACCCCATCTCCCCCCACCCACCCACCAACCTCTCTCTCTAAAGTCTGTACACACATCTCTATATCTCTTAAAAATAACACACACTAACCAATATCATTACCAAAAGTGAGGAGTAAAACACAACAAGAAGCAAGAGATCTATCACTTGAACAGATGATGAACCTCAAAGAGACATAGTTGTGCCTTGGATTGCCCGGCGGTGGAGAAGTAGAGTCACCCTTAAAAACCGCAGGAAAAAGAGGCTTCTCAGATATTGTTGATCTTAAACTTAACCTTATCTCCAACGAATCACACACAGATGTCAAGATTAACATCAACAACCCATCAAAACAAAATAACCTCCTTCCTCGTAACAATGATTGAGTAAAACCTCCAGCCAAGGCACATAACATATACATATGTGGTTTGGCTTGGGTTACATACAGGGCACAGGTAGTGGGTTGGCCACCAGTGAGATACTATAGAAAGAACTTAATGGGTCAGAAGAGTAAAAGTGAGGAGAATGAAAAGTGAGGTAAGATTAAATCCATTGTGGCGTTTCAGTTCTAACCACACATCCAGGAATAGGAAAAGAGGGGAGAGACAAAAAAGATGGAAAATCTATATCTATGTTTATATATAAAATAGTAGTCTAAAATTAGTAGAAGACTACCACGTGGAAAATGGCATAAATATCAATTATTCCAAAATCTATGCTCATTTATTTCTTGTTCTAATTGGTTGTGGTGACGTTGGTGCACAACAGGACTCAATATAAGAGCATAAACTCATTCATAATATAAGAGCTAATAACTTATTGAGGTTTTGAGCTACTTTTTAAGAGTTTTAAATTTCTAATGACACTCAAAGGTGATACCATTCTTAATAGACTTGGCAACAAAAAAGTAAAAAATATGATTCATTGGAGGGAAATAAATAACAATTGAAGGGCGTTGAAGAGGGATTTAAATATATCATAGAAACACGGGTGTTAAAAAAATAAGTAATGTAACCCCAAATATAAAAAATAAAAAAGAGACTCGAGGGTGAGAGAGGTTGTGAGAATGGGGTTTCCATTTTCCAGAAACCAATCTCACCAAATTGAGTGACAGCTTCCTTAACCAACTCAAAAGGCGCCGAGGTGTCGATGTCAACTCTCATATTATCTGCTTGTTCTGATGTTTGTTTAGCCATTTCAACGCCAATAATGAAACCCAAGAGATAAAGGGATGTGTAGATGATTATGAATGGTTCAGTGTGTTGTTTTAAGATTGTGGTACGATAAACACACATACCCTCCAATTAGCCACCAACAATGTGGTCTCAAAGATCATCGAGCACAGTTAGATATATAACTAGGGTTGTGTTTCGGCAGGTTCGGATCGAAAAATGACCCTTCGGAAAAAATTCCAATTTTTTCGAAAATAAAATATTTGTTCCAATTTCCTATCCAATTTTTTCGGAAAATCAAAAAAGTTTCCGAATTCGGAAAAATAGAAAAATCAGGAAAAAAAATCGAAAATTCAAAAAATATACTAAACATTCAGAAATTTTGGAAATTCCAAAATTTCAAAAAAATTAGTATAGGATTTTCGATTACTCGAAATTCTCATTTTAAAGAAATCGAAAAATAGATTTAACCCAACATGTAAATATACAAGGATTTAACCATTTTTTTCATTTATGTAGAGGATAGAGGGATATTCTCCTTTTATAGAGGATTTTTTTGGGCCTCTCTTCCTCTCCTAGCGGATGTGGGACACATGAGAATGTTTAAAAAAATTGGAAAAATTGGAAATCGGAAAATATTTCGGAAAAACTAGGAAAAAATTCGGATCAGCATAGTTTCAAAAAAATCGAAAAATTGGAAATTCATAATTATTTCCAATTTTCGATCCGATTTTTTTCAGAAAAATCGGAAATCGAAAACCTTATATACGTTCCAAAATCGGATCGGATATCGGAATCATCGGAATGTTCGGAAAAAAAACACAGCCCTATATATAACTGAACAAAAATGTAATAGCGAAGGAGAATGAAGAAATACATACCTCTTTGCATTATTAGGATCCAAGTGGGAATGTGATGAATTTTTGGTACAAATGAAATGAGGCTAAAAGGGAAAGGGAAAGGGAAAGGGAAAGGAGTTGGGTCTTTTCAAATGGATTGCAGATGGGGAATGGGAATATGACTGGTTGCAAAATCTCTTCCCATGTACGTTTTGAAGCGGACGGAGGTTATGTGAACTCAAGAGGCATCTGATCTGATCTGACATAAATGTGGCAATTAGTAGGGCAGAATCTTGAACCCTAATTTCTCAATTTCGTCCCTAATTTCTGTTTCCATCGTTTTGAGATTTGAGGAGGTGAACCGTACCTAGACTTTACAACTGCTCCACATTCACTCAAATTTCCAGTTGTAACGTTAGACTTTAGAACTACCTCAACATTCACCCATTTAACCCTTTCGTCTGCCTCTAAAGCACTACGTCTACCGCATTTACTCTTTGTATCTTACCCTTCCCTATTCCGTCTCTTTGTATTCGCATTCTTTATAAAGAGCTTCCAGTCATTCTCCATAGCTTCCATTCTTCCTCCTCCATCTCCGTTCTCAGGTACTATTTCGTTTTAGCGATACTTGGACAAATTGTTATTATGTGTGAGTAGTATATTCATATCGGATATGTTACGGGTTTGAAAATTATGGGGGTTTATGTGTGTTTTTTAGAGGGTATGTCATATGTTAGCTTGTTATACTTCTTTGATCAATATAATCACTTGTTCCTAACATACCCGTCATATACTATACACATATACTGCTACTGCTCCATTTGTTTGGTTGAGATTTATTTCATTTCAAAAAATGCCCAACATAATGATCAAAGAGAATTTTCTGTATGATTGTGTTCATTTTTTGGGTCAAGATATAACTTAAATTATTAATGTAAATATGATTTTATGAAAAATTTATATTTTTTATTATATATGCAATTTTTGGTGATATAAACGTGTTAATTTTATTCTTAATAGACATATATGAAGTTTATGTATACACTAATTTATAAGGTATACAACAAAATAATATAATTTAAATAAATAATGATACGCATCGCGTGCCCTACGTGCTAGTGTATATAAATAACTTTTCATTTTAAAGAGATGTTATATGTTAAGTTTCATCCACCTCCTCTTCATATTCTCCCTTATATATCACAAACAAAGTTATCTTTTTTTGTGCCTAAAAACAAAGAATTCGACCAGGGGGGCCGAAATTTTGGTGAAAGGTAATCAATTTCTTTTTGTTAATTATTAATTTTTTGATACAAAAAAATATTTTAAAAAATTATTAATAAAATGTATACATATATACGTCTAAGAATTGTAAATGTAGCCATAAATAAGACCTAATATTGACTTTTAAGCATTTCCATATATATGTCAAATAATTATTTATTTTCACCGGAGGGGTGACTCTAAATATTTTTCGAAAAAAATTGAGGGGAAAAACTCTATAATTTTAAAAACATCTTAAGAAACTACATGTATAATAAGGAAATTTTTACCCCAACAATTAATCTCAATTGCAACAATTAATTGGGACCAAACCCCAAATAACTCTTGTTTTTATTTTTCTTCATTTTACCTGTAAGTTTTTTATATTGACTTTGGCCCCCAACATTTGACCTCCAAAATATGTGACTTTAAGTGACGTAGTAATGCAAGGGGGAAAATAGTACTCGAGGGAAAAAAAATTATATCATTTTAAGATGGTCCGTTAGTAAACCTATTATTTGGGCCCACACCTGACGGGTTTTGTATAGGTATAGATATATCACTCAATTCTTCGCCTTTACACTGCAGGTTTGCTGTGAATGTCAAGGCCGAAATTTTTATTTAAACCGATGATGCTTGAAATGTGGCTCCGATGTGTCCTCATTATATTTGGTATTTTCCCCAACATAGTAGGTATATTAATGAACTTATACTGTCTTAATTGCTTAATCTAGCTAGAGTAGTATGTCTTGTTTTTAATAACAAGTTTTAAATCGTGATTATACTGCTACATTGACTTTTTAGTTAATAATTAGTTGTAGTTGTTGTAGTAGTAGGTTTAAAGTCATTTTCACTATGATCATCCTCTTGGTAATGTTGAGTCATCAGGATGTCGTCGTTTGGATACAAGCTCCTTCAAGTTCAGTTTGAATTCTACTGGATCACTAATAATCGTGTGTTAAAATATTACATTAATCTATAAAGCACGGACTCGACACATAATACATATTTCAACAGGACGCGCGATACATGATTTTTCTAAAAACCAGGATATGACATGCTAGATTACGTATAATATATATATATATATATATATATATATATATATATATATATATTAATGAAATAAAATAGATTTTTCCCATAGAATACATTATTAGATCAATCTAAACATGAAGTTAAGAAAATGGACAATACAAAACAAAATTCAAACACACTTTAACATTAAAAATCATAAATAAAGAAAAATCAGCATCACATAAGAAAAAAAAAATTATAAATAAAAAACTTATCCTTTTACGTGTCTCGGCATGCCCTTCTACGTGTCCCAACATGTCAGCAATGTGTCAGAGTGTGTCGCGTGTGGGACTCGTGTCAAAGCTAACTCATGGCTTTCGAGAGAGAGTTCCTGCTTCATAGGCATTAATACAAATTTACTCGAGCTCGGCCCATATTCATTTGGATAAAAGATTCCTTGAACATATTTTTAGTCTCATTAAGCCTTTCGAATCAAATCTTGAGCATCCTACTATTCGGCTTGCATGGTATAGACCCTTTTTTTCCAACTAGAAATAGTAGTACATTTAATAAGTGGGTAATCTCAAGAATGATTTTTCATCACGTAAAATTAATGCAAAAGGTTTGCAAATCAAACAATATTAGGGGCATTTCTATAATTTGTTGAAATTTTTTGTAATTAAACATAAATTTCAACATTCTTGCCAATATATCATAAACATTGCAAGACTATATAAGTATTATACTTAATAAATAGTAATGATAAATATTTTTTTCAGTAAATGTTCTGATGTTTTAAATTGAAAAGTTAAAAGCCTTACACTATTACTGAACTCAATCTAATAGAAGTACGCTCACATAAGATAATTAGTTAGCAGGATTTCTAATGATATAACCACGATAATTTGTTTGTTGGCATAGAGAGCTAACAATAAATTGGTATTAGTGAGTTCTAGTTAGAAATTGAACAATGTTGATAAGTATCAATTGAAGTTTTTTCGAAATAATAAAATTTCAGTTTTTTTGGTGCGCATGTATTATATACCCTATGAAGCATGAACACTCTCCCAGAAGCCACGAATCCCGTGTCCGAAACACGTATTATGTGCGTGCTCCTACACATTACCGCCATACTGGGACACGCGAGTCCTTTTTTTAGGTTGGACATCCTGAGACACGTTCAGGACATGCTGGGACATGTAAAAGGACATGTGAAATTAATTATTTAAATATTTTAATTTTTTTGTAATGTGACGGTGATTCTGCTTTATATATGATTTTTAATGTGTGTTTGAATTTTGTTTTGTGTAGTCCATTTTCTTAATTTCGTGTTAAGATTAAGAATGCTTTAATAATGTATTTTATAAAAAAAATATGTTTTATTTTATTAGTATATATCTAAATATTTATTATATATTATACTTATCCTAGCGTGTCGTATCCTAGTCTTTGACAAAATCACGTGTCGTTGGTCGCGTGTCCCGTGTCATGTGAAAACATGTATTACATGTCGAGTACGTGCTTCATAGGTTATACCAAAAATTCCCATCTTAACTTCAATCCCAACCGCATTAGGGTTGTATTTCCCACATAGCGCGTCGCGGTGAAATATATTTCACCGCGATTACAACTTATTTGGTGAAAAGTATTCTAACATATTTAAAACAAATTGTTTCGATACAACTGCATATTAGAGTATACACTATAATAATGTGATTTGGATAAAATTATTGATCCACCATTTCACTTTTCACCATGGTAAAGGATATTCCATCCAAACCAAATGAAGAAAAGTAAAATGGGAAAAGTATGTTCACCTATTTGGAGTTAAATGTGTTCCTTTAATTTCATTGTGATGTATAAATAAAGTTTGTTCCTTGTAGATTAAAACTTAATGACAATTTCATGCTAACAAAATTTTGTAACTACAAATAATTCACCATTTCCTTTATCATGTTAATCAAATTGTGTGTTCTTGAATTTGCAGGTGCATTTATGGGGATAAACATCGGCATGAACATCTACATGCGACAATTAGGCTACGACATCGTTAAAACCCTTAAAACGCATAAAATATTCCACGTCCGCCTTTATGAGGCCGAACATGATATTCTTAGTGCCCTCTCACACACCGGGATCGAGGTTATGGTCGGTGTCACCAACGATGAAGTCCTCGATATTATAAAAACACCATCCCTCGCCACCACTTGGATTAAAAAAAAATATTATCGCGTATTCCTCAACAAACATAACCGCCATTGGTGTGGGCAACGAATTTCGCACTTCAAATTTCGATTACGGACAAGATTTGGCTATGGTCATGGAGTCCCTTAGCAAATCCTTAAATGATTCAAACATAAATATTCAACACATAAAAATTTCCACCCCCCAATCTTTCAGCATAATTAATAGCTCATCCTCCCCTTGCCTAGCCAAATTCCAACCTATTCACAAAACTTCCCTTCGTAGTATCTTTCAATTTTTAGAGAAAACCGATTCGTTTTTCATGTTAAACATTCATCCTTATTTATCGTTCAATAATAGCCCCAATTATCCGATTGGCTACGCTCTTTTCCAGCCCGAAAAACATATTGTTGAGCCCTATAGTAATGTTACCTATAGTAGCCTGTTCGAGTCCATGTTAGACGCTGCATATATCGCCATGGCGGCTTTTAAGTTCTCGGACATCCCAATTGTGGTATCCGAAACAGGATGGCCTTATAAAAGTAACAAAACTGACCCGGAGATAGTGAGCCTAGGATGGCCTTTTGTAACTAATATTACTAAGAATGAGACAGTGGCCACGAGGGAAAATGCCGACGCATATAATAATCATCTCGCTCGTCGCATTTTCACCGGCTTGGGCCCGCCTAGTACACGCACTATGCCCATTAGCGCGTACATTTACGAGATGTATAATGAGGAATTTGCAGAAGGTGGGAGATGTTGGGGTGTTTTTAATCAAAACTTTATAGATGGGGGTGATATTTATCCTATTACATGGAATTCTCCAGTTTTCCAAGATGAGCCTAGTCCTTTCAGGACTTTTTGTGTCGCGAAAGAAAACGCGGATTTGGGTAGGTTACAAAATGAGATGAATAAGATTTGTTTGTCGGACGAAGCTAATTGTACCGCTACTCAACCGGGCCACCCGTGTTATGTACCGGATACTCTAGAAAACCATGCTTCCTATGTTTTCAATGATCATTATCACAGATTTAATAGAGTTGCTGGGGGGTGTTACTTCCATGGTACAGGTCTAATGACTAATGTTGATCCAAGTAAGTTCCTTTAATGGGATTTTATTAGCAAATATCAGTAGAAATTTTGCATGCAATTTCTTAATTGTCCAAAATTATTAAGCAAAAATATATTTTTAAAAGCATTTTATTTATTTTTATTTAGTTAGGTACAATTTCATAATTGTTGATCTAAGTAATTATTTGCACACAAAAATAAAAAGAAAAAGAAAATACTTTTACTAGCATCTCCAATAGTTCCTGATTTCTTTATTTATGGGTTTCTTTTTTACAGGCTATGGATCATGCATATTTACAGGGTGAGAACTTGAACCTATGTGCTATTTTAAAATAAGAATAATTAGTTTGTGGGTCTTTTTAATAAGTTTAATGTTAGGCCGACACCTAAAATGTTACACATTTGGGGTGACACCCTGATGTGTCGCATCCGTATTGGTGTGTGTTTGATCTCCACTTGTGTCGGGACCAGACACGAGCCAATGCGGGTGAAACACGTTATGGTATTAGTGTAGAATTACTCTTTTGAAAATGAGACATTTTACTTAAACTACACCTTTTGAAAATAATTAGACATAACAAAAAAAATTTGCAAACTGACACCTATTTCATGCAAATCAAAAACTACACACACATTGCATGCAAATCGATAATTTTGTCCATGGAAATCACCACTTATTTTCATGAAATTAGTGTTATGTCTAATTATTTTTAAAAACATGGTTTTAGTTCGATATCGAATTATCAAACTGGGGTTTCTTCATAATGACTCTTAATTTATTTATTTTTTTGTGGCGTCTAACATATAATGATCTTTTGTGACAGTTCAAATGCAACCATTGCACCTCCTCGCGCATCGGTACCCCCTCCACCTTCGTCTCCATCGGGACCCCCTCCACCTTCGTCTCCATCGGGACCCACTCCACCTTTCTCCCCATTGTCACTTATGTTGGTAGTGTTTACTTCATTGTTCTTGCCTTATAGGCATGTCTAGAAATTTTTGTAATGGCTTATGTGGTTCAAATGTGGATCTTTAGAATTTGCAATTTTGGTTATATGGGAAATTGATTAGGGTTGGCAGTGATTATAATTTTAGTATGACTAAGTGTTTTGTCATGTATTCTATGTGCATGCATATTGAAGTATTTTTAATTTAAAGTTTCAAGTAAACCAACAAATTGAAAAACAAATGTTATAATGTTAACTTAAAGGAGACAAGAACTAAAAGGATGTAGTTCGAGGTGGTCGTCAAATGTGATATCTTAAATTTTTGCGACACCATATACACAGTCAGACTCTCCAATATACATCACGTAACATACCAATGAACATACCCATTTTTGTAAAATAGTAAAAAAGTAATTTTTTAACCAAATTCGGTGTATATGATCTACATAGTAAGGAGATCATCTACAAAAAAAAATTCATCAAAAAATTCAACCTGAAAGTGGGTGAGATGATGGCAAAAATTTGAACGTCCGGAAATGCTCATATATATCTACTTTTCATTTCACCCATTTTGGGGTTGAATTTTTTTATGATTGTTTTTGTAGATGATCTCTTCATTATGGAGATCATGTATACAAAATTTAGTCAAAAAATTTATTTGTTTACTATTTAAAAAAAATAGGTCCATTCATAGGTATGGTATACATACAAAATATATCCTTACTGGATGTTAAGCGTCTCATTAGGCTTGGTCCTTTGGAACTGGAAGAAATTTAGGAAAGAAAAGTTGTCAACAAACCATAGGTTGTTTTCTAAATAATAAACACTTGAAATCATACCAAATGGCATACCCATCAAGAAGTAATAGGTAAATAACATTAATCTTAATGTATAGACTAAAACTTACAATATGACTATATAAAGCATGAACATGGGAGCATATAGCATATAAAACAACTTTGACACTATTACCCCATAATTACCTAAGAGGGATGATTTGTTTTCACTTTTTCTTCTTTCAAAAAATTAATGGCAATTAAAAGTTTGATTCTAAATGCAAATATCTACAAATAATAATGTATACATGAACACTAATTCAGTAAATCACAATTCTTTTACGGTATCTTAAGTATTTAGTCCCTTTTTTTAAGATTTATTTGTAGTCACTCCCATGTTTTTTATTTTTTTAGTTATTGGTTTCATTTTAACCACTATAGGATAAATGTCATTCTCTGTGGATAAGAAGAGTAGCGGTTACGAAGTAGTTATGGACGATTTTGAGTGATTATGGGAGCCTAAAAAATCTTAGGAGATGGAACTAAAGTAAAAAAACTATTCTTTTACAAAGTATCAAACCTTAATTTACAAACGACACCACCACCCCGACCGAACAACTTGCAAGTCTATTTCAACTAGCAAGAGAACCTCCCTTAAAATCAAGACACAAACTCCTTGATTCGGGTATAAAGATGAACAAAGTTTGGATTAACTTAAGGTTTAGAAAGGTTACAAATTAAACCACCACATTATAATTGCGTCAGCACATATTTTGACAATGATCGAATGTTCACAAATACTCAAAAATTATGTGATAAAGAACCAAGTTAGGAGTGAATGAATGCTAAAAAAAAGCTTTGGAATATATATATATATATATATATATATATATATATATATATATATATATATATATATATATATATATATACACACAGACAGGCTCCTATACATACCTATGTTTTTTAAATAGTAAAAAATTATGTTTCGATTAAATTTTTTTATATAATGTTTAAACATTTCAAGGGGCCTGTATAAAAATCAACTCAAAATAACATTTTTTGCTATTTTAAAAAAATGGTAAAACTTTCACAGTTTTATCAAAAGCTGTGCAAGTATGACGCAGGATCCACCAGGGGAAATAGAAGGAGGTCTGTCGGAGGCCAACTAACAGAACATACCGGTATTCCCCCAATTCCAGAATGGGCTGCAACTCCCACCACTAGGGCACTGACCAATGCAGACATCGAGTGTCGTGCTCCACAAACCAGTTTACCCAATTCTCTATAGTCGGGCCAAAGCTGATGAAATAGCGGGTGAATAAATTCGACACAACTACTAAGGGATATTAATGGTTGGACCGCCAAATGGAATATCTCAGACAACAACATGAATATCAAAATCGGGCTACCTCTTAGAAAATTAGAACGACCTTCCCGCCAAGCATCTAGACCATTTAGGGTCTCTACTAGTATCATCGCCGCAGGATTGCGACGATATGACATCCACATAATAATGGCAGCAAGTTGAGGGTCCACCATCAGGTCCTCGGTCACTAGTAGTAGCTTCGAAGTTAAGCCAAGGGCAATGACTCTGGCATGGAGTGCATCATTGAAATCCTGCAGACGCACAAATTACAGTACAATTGGGAGGGGGATCATTCATCCAGTGACCAATACACGAGAGGCCGAAAGAGAGATGTGGAGCAGTCCTACTAAAAACTCCTGAGGAAATCGAGAGAATTCGGGCATGGCCGCCACACTGGGATTTACCCCTAACATGGTAGAAAACTCCTCATAGGTCGGGAAGACCTCATTCAAGACAAAATAGAAAACATCATCCTCAGGGTAACAAAATTGTGCCACCGCCGTCAGCATATTCCAGTTAATGGGTCGGTTGCGCCACAAAAAGACCCACCGCAGGTTATCCCCGAGGGATAGAAAGTACCTGGTTGTTTCCAAAATAAATTCAATACTCACACAAATAAAAAAGATGCCAAAGAAAATGATTCAAAAGAAAAAATAAGAAATAACCTGGTCGCTCGTCACAACATTCAAGACCTGATGTACTGCTGATAAGGAGAGAGACTACTTCGACCACCGGTTGGACATTTGTCACCGGTATATTCGACAGAAATTCCTCACCAACTTATCCAGCAAATCAATCAAATGGGAATTGAACCTGATCCCCTCATAGAGACACGTCTGTAGAAGGACAAGAGTCAGCAATCGGAATAAATAAAGAAGGAAATGAAAGAAAATGCATAAAGGAAAATTGTAAAATGAAAACTACCTTCAGAAGTTACTTGGCTCTAGTAAAGGTCTATCGACTGCACCGGCTAAAAGAATACAAAGAAGAATAAAGGGTTGCCAAAGTCTGGCTCCCCCGGTGAAAGCGAGGGATATTAGAAAATACCCTCAAACATGGTAAAAAACATAAGTGGAAGACATCGCCGCTCGATGCCACCAAAAACCCTCCCAATAGCAAAAGAATAAACGAATGACACATCTGTCGCACTTACAGCCCGTCAATCTCGTCAATATGCCGACTCAGCAAAACCTCCCGGAGAAGGGAGATACGGATCGAGTCCCCCGAGACTATCTGCTCCACATCGCCCAGTGTCGCATCCACCGTTGTCAGTGTCACCCTCAGAGAATGATCCACCTCTATCTCCATCGCCTCGCAATCTATGCCCAACAGCTACTCAACATCAATGGGGGTCATCTTCATATCCCCAAATCCCAAGTGTATGGTGTGGGTAGTGTCCCAACACCTCTCCCCTAGATCATATAAAATGGTTGTAGAACGCGGTGTCTTATCCAACGTCGACGCCAAACGACCAAAACCCACAGAAAAGACTACCTAATGCACCACCACAGGAATGTGATCCCACACATCCCTAAATCCCATCATCCCCGGGATAGGAAGCTCTTATAAGTAATGTCAGTCTGTCAAAACAGAGGAGAAACCTTTCGTCAAAATTCAAAGAAACAAGAAGATGCAAAAAAGAAGGGAAAGCATGCCAAAAGGTATGCGATACTTACATAACCATTAGATTTCATCACCCTAGATGACCGATGGTGTTAAAGATCACGAAGAAGAGTCCAATTATCGACAAAAGGCTCGAACAAGTCCAAAGAATTCTTGTTTCCCAATGGTAAGAGCACCCTTGCCGCCACTCGAGGTTCGCTTAATCGTTAATGCCCAGCCACGCTATATGGGTATCCCTACTTGAGAAATTAACCATTTTCTAGTCTCGAATGAGGAAAGAATGTAGGAGCAAATTGCAGAAGATAGAAGCAAGACATAAGAAATCTAGAAGTTGTGAAAAATGAAGATAATTCACCCCTTTTATAGCAGGTTAAAGGCATATCGATCAGAAGTTGCCTGACACCCATCGATCGGCACTATCCCTTCCCCTTCCCAAGGCAGCCCAGAAGACCGGGCCACTGCCGATTAGCAATCCATTTCAGCCTCTGATCGACAGTACCCCAAAAATTTCATACAGAAATCCCACTAAAATTTCCAAATGAATATTGTAACATTTCTTCACCAAGAAAACCATTTTCCAAGCTCCCAAATCCCCAGCAGAATTAATACCACATTTTACCCCCAACTTAAACCCTAAAATTCACCGCGCTCGAAAAGCCCACTATAACTACCCAGCAGAATCTATAAAAAAACTCATACCCAATAAATCAAATGTTTCCCCAACAGAACTACCCGTTTCCCCAGCAGGATTTCCCGAACTAAAATATTTCCTAAAAAAATTCCAACTTTCATAATCCGAGCAAGAAACCCTAATTGGACATCTCTCCCAAGAAACACGTTCCCCAGCAGAATCCTAAAACCTGAAGTTATCAACTATTTCCCCAATTTGAATTTCTAGACTAAGATTTTCAGCTCTTCTCAAAAGATATAATCCCCAGACATATGTGTCTTCCCCAAGTAGAGTCTCAAAAAGGGTAAAATTAAAATTTTCCATGAGAGTTATTCCCCACGCCTCCATTTAAGGTCCTCGAAATTGACCTCGACCCTCAGATTGGTCGATCCCAACATAAGGTCCTCAGAATTGACCTTGACCCTCGTAATTGGTCTCTCCTACTTAAGGTCCTCATAATTGACCTCGACCCTCAGAATTGGTCGCTCCCACTTAAGGTACTCATAATTGACCTCCACCCTCAGAATTCGTCGCTCCCAATAAGGCCCTCAGAATTAACTTCGACCCTCAAAATTGGTTGCTCTAACTTAAGGTCCTCAGAATTGACCTCTGAATTAGTCGCCCCTAGCTTAGGGTCCTCAAAATTGACCTCGACCCTCAGTATTGGTTGTTCCCCACTTAAGGTCCTCATAATTGACCTTGACCCTTAGAATTGATCTCTTCAACTTAAGTTCCTCAAAATTGACCTCGACCCTCAGAATTAGTCGCTCCCAACATAAGGTCCTCGGAATTCACCTCGACCCTTAGAATTGATCGCTCTTATTTAAGGTCCTCATAATTGACCTCGACCCTCAGAATTGGTCGCTCCTAACTTAAGGCTCTCAAAATTGACCTCGACCCTCAGAATTGGTTGCTCTAACTTAAGCTCCTCAGAATTGACCTCGACCCTCAGAATTGGTCGCCCCCACTTAAACTCCTCAGAATTGACCTCGACACTCAGAATTGGTCGCTTTAACTTATGTTCCTCAGAATTGACCTCGACCCTCAGAATTGATCGCTCCCAACTTAAGGTCCTCAAAATTGACCTCGACCCTCAGAATTGGTCACTCCTACTTAAGGTACTCGAAATTGACCTCGAGCCTCAGAATTGGTCGCTCCCAACTTAAGGTCCTCAGAATTAACCTCGACCCTAATAATTGGGCGCTCCTACTTAAGGTCCTCAGAATTGACCTCAACCCTCGAAATTTGTCGCTCCCACTTATGGTCCTCATAATTGACCTCGGACCACATAATCGGCCATCCCCAGCGTTATCACAGGTCCTCAAAATTGAACTCGACCCTCTAAATCAGTAATCCTCTTCACTTCGATCCATAAAATTGACCTCTTTCCCAAAGCATCGTGTGGTGTTTATTCGACGGCTTTCACTCGTTCTAAGATCACCGGTCGAGGGGATCTGTAGAAACCACATTCCAAGACCCCCCCAAGTCTCTCTTTAGGGACCTAGCACCTCCCCAATTCGCTATAAACCCTAGGTTATACTCTGAGTACCGATTTAGTGGCTATTGGGCTCTCTTGGGGCCCATTTGACTCCGGTTAACTCTATCATCAGAGAAAAAGCTTAATGAATATTCGGAGGGCTCCAAATCCCCTTTCAAACAGTTCACTCAGTGCATGAAATGGCATAACCGTTTGGATGAATGGACCATTTAACTATCAAAAATCGATCTAGAGGCGACCGAGTTGTCCTAAGCCTTGTTTGACTCTAGTCAACTCTATCATCAGAGCAAAAGCTCAACGAATCTTCAAAGAGAACTTAAACCCCTTTTCCAATGGTCTGCCCCGTGCATAAATTGGCATAATCATTGGACAAACGACCCGTTTTCCTTCGAAAATTGATTTGGAGGCCACCGAGCGCTCCCGACCTCTATTTGATTAAAGATAACTCTTCATCTCAAATGAGACTGGATGAATCTACAAAGGTAACTAAATACCCTTTCTAACAGTTCACCCCGTGTGCGAATTAGCCTTACGGTACGGACAAACGATCTGTTTTACTCTGAAAGGTCACAGGGTACTTTTGGGCTCTGTTTGACCAATGTAAACTCTCTAAATTAGGCAAAGCTCTTTGGAATATCAGTGTGTCTAGCATAAACTTTCCAACGGTCCACCCGGTGCGCGATTCAAACTTATGGTTAGGATGAACGATACATCGTCATTCGACGATATTTTATTTAATGGACTAACGGGAGATTTTAGGCCCCGTTTGACCCAAAGCCAACTCCCGACCTCGGGAGAGGCCTAAAGGATTCTCAAAGGTCTATGAATTACCTTTCTAACGGTATACCCCATGCACGATTTGGACTTATGGATTGCGTTTTACGACCATTTTTCAAAAACATCTGCAGTAGACTACCAGTTGGCAAGTCCATTTCCCTGCTGATTGGCAGTGCAAGGACTATGTTGATCGGCAGTCCCCCTACCCTATATGAGGATTGCATGATATCACTTCGAAAGGCACCCAAATCCATCATTATCAGTGATCTCAGTAACATTCTTCCTCAATAAGAAAATTTTCCTTGTGTGAAAATCATTTTCAGCTTTTATTCCCATCATTCCCATATAAAAATCTCTTTCTCTGTCATCCTACATTCGTCCCATCTTGCAAGGAAGCTCATCAAGGATCAAGGTCAAGTTTCAAGTTACTAAATAAGGTCCAAACATCATTCTCTCCTTAATTTTTTCATTTTCGTATTAGTTATATAAATTATCAATTGTGTTGTATGCAAACTACGTGGACTTTAATGCCTTTGTAGGCTACGTAGGTGTTTTGGGCTAAAACTCAAGACTCGAGTCCTATCTTTATATTTTCATATTTTTCTTATTTTATCCATATATTATTTATATATATCATACTTGTGATTCATACTTGTGTCTTATCAAACATATATTATCATTTCATCATAATGATCAATATCTCGATAAGCGCACACATCATATTTTTCTAATTATTATTTTGGGAACATTCGTATGGATGAGTGATTAAGGGTGAAAAGTAGCGCGTGTCAAAACGTCGATCGTTGTTTTCGGTTAACCTCCTTAATATAAAACCTAAACTATTGACTACACTCTTTTAAGGGAGTATAGTGGCCAAGTCCGGGTAACGAAAAATATACAGAGACTAGTGCTAGAATTTATAAGTTTTAATATTCCTAAAATAAAAGTGTAAAAGATATTTTTCTAACTAGAAAGATAGAAAAGATAATCTAGGCATGAGTGCATTTAAACTAAAATTAACAAAGGAATAAAAACTATAGATTACGTCGGATATCCCTCACCCCAATTTAATTAGTAGAAAATGGTTATATAGGTTCACTGATTATTAAGATTGAGTCTCGTTTCATCAATTAATTAAATCAAGAGTTGTCACACCCCAAATTCGCATAAAAGACTAATATGATTTCAGCATCAACAAATATCCCGAAAATTATGCACGAAAGGTCGTAAATACGGAGCATACATGCTATACCCGTTAAATCTCCTAGGCAAAAAAATTAGAACAACGCACTCGAAATAAACCCGTAAACTCCATCACCAAAGCAAAGAAACACATCAACCCTAGATGAGTTCAACCCAACACAACCTAGATTAAACTAGCTACAAAGCATGGTTAAAAGCATGTATTAAAAGAAAGCAAGTAAATCTATACTAGAAAGCAAGTAAAGGAAAGCGAGTAAAGAAAGAAAGAAAGAAAGAAAGAAAGAAAGAAATATAAACAATGAAATTCGAATTGATGAAGAAAATAATGAATAGTGCTTTACATAACCGCGACGGGTAAACCTACTATACGGATAAACCCTAGGACAGAGAAAGTGCCACACCCAAATATCTCTCCAAACCCTAGCTCCTAAAGCGAAACCAAAGAAAAACAAACTGAAACTAATTATTTCTGTTATTACAACAAAAATCCCTTATATAGTAAGTTGGGTAACGGAATAAAAGAAAAAGGAATTGAAAAAAAAAGGAAAAATTGCCAAATATCTGGGACCACCGTTTGATCGCAGGTCAGGGATCGATCGATCGGTCCTTCGGGGAAAGGCCCCTGGAAAGGTTGCAAGGCAAAATCCCATTACGCGGTCTACCGTGGCTAGGGTTTCGGTCGATCGGTACTCTGTTTTCTGGTGTCCTTTAGACTTCACATGGGAGGAAAACTGCTTTACGAAAATGGCCATATCTTCATCGTCCGAACTCGAAACGACGCGCTGTGTGCAGCCACGCAATGCTAACTCAACGAGCTATGCATCCGTGGAAATTACCTAAGATGGATATGAAATATGAATTGTCTAAAATGCCCTTGAAGTAGCATCTGTCGACGAAACTTCTCCGAAATGCAACGAATCCTCACTTTTAGCGTTCCAATACCTACAAAGCACAATTGACCCTTGCAAAGCATGTATATATCCAAATCTGAGGTTGTTGGATTAATGACCATAAATATAGGCATTAAGGACCATAACAGTGCTAGAATGCATAAAGATATAGGGAGGAAATATGCAATATTTGAGTCGTATCAATGACCTCACTCTATCTTTTCCATGATGCGAGTCGAGCGACTACGATCTCCACTTACATACAAACGCGCACACATTTCAGGGAGAAATTAAGCAAAATAGTAACATAAGCCCATGAGAGACCGAAAGGGCGGTATGGGTGCCAAACACCTTAGCATTCTGTAACTTAGCCCCCGAACCTCTGATCTAATTGGTTTCACAAGCATTAGTTCGTCTTTGATGTCGCTCCCTCGAGGCGACGACATGTTCTTTTGCCTGTTTTGTAAAAAATTGGTTGGCGACTCTATCTATTTACACCACCTCGAAACCGACACCGATCAAAGAACCCCACGATGTAGCGTGGGGCACATGCCCTTTATCTCCCCCCTCCCCCCTCGAAAGCGCCTCGGGCTAGAGAGGGGGAGGAAGATTCTCAATGATGGCTATAAGATTATCCTTCTCCGCAATTACAAGTTTATTGTCTGCCCTCGGCTCATCCAAATCATTTGTCGTCTCCTCCTTCTCTTGCTCGAAGATAGAATGCGCGTCAGCTAAGTCCTTTTGGGACTTCTTCAGGGCTTCACTAATCTCTTTATTTTTCTTAGACTGGTCGACACGACCATCCAAGACTGTGATAAAGTCTACCACAAACTGCAAAGATGAGAAAAAAGAATTAATGCTCGAAAGCCAAATAAAGTGAAATAACTAGCATAAGAGAGAGTACTTACCAAGGCAAGTGCCTGTACAGATTTGAGTACAAGCTGGTCTGATCACAACCATGATGATCGCTCATGGTCAGTCGCGAGAACTACCCTCTTCAACAAGCCGGGGGAAAAGGATGGGGTGTTGGCTACGCTGCCCCCTTGGGCAGCCACAGAAAGGGAGGGGGAGGACTTAGTTGGGTCCTTGAGAGCTTGTTTTTTTCCTCTCCTCCTCTCGCTTTCTCTCATCTCCCTCCTTATCCCTTCTTCTTTCTTTTCTCTTCTCTTGTCTTGTCTTCTCTCCTTCTCCCTTATTTTTCTCTACCTCCTTCTCCTTCCCCTTAGTTCTCGAGATGGAATCACTAGTTTTAGGGGAGTCCCCCTCATATTTTTTTAGGGACTTGACCCTATCGAATAGTAAGACCTAGTCTATATCGTCCGAGATCAATAATATCCTATTTAGTGGAGCCATGTTTTCTTCTTATTATTATTCTTCTTCTTCTTCTTACTCTCCTTCTATCTTAGTTGACCCATATGGTTCAGAGGATTCCATCTACGAAAGATCTAAGACCGGGATCTTGCTTACTGACCGAGAAATAAAATCAAAAGTGGTATTTGTATATTCCAAAAGATAAGATATTGAATGAGGATGCTCGCCTTCAGACAACTTACCTATAATCTTCCAGTCCTTTAAAGTATCAACAACCTTTAGCTCTTGGAGAGCAGGCTCATGGTTCTTGGCATGAGCTGCATAACAGAGGAAGAAATGCAGATCAGAAGAGAAAAAAAGAAAAAATAGACCAGAATTTAGCAAGTTAATACAAGGACAAGAGGTAGAGACTTATATGATCCTCCCCCCAATCTAGGCATAAGGGACCCCTATACCTCTCACCCTCAGGTAGGGGAGGATGTTGACAATTCTTAGTAAATAAACCCTTCTCCCAGTACCCTTTTGGGAAGATTTGTGATTAAAACCCTATTGGCCTTCCTTGCCTTCAAGTACAGAACACCATCAGTGGTGTGCAACCAAACATAGCAATAATAAATTTCTGGGAGCCCAATGTTTTCCCATACAATTCATTAATTCTTTGTACCTTGTTCACTCTGTCAAGTGTTTGGGGAACACTAAGTATGGGCAACCTCAAAATAAATAAAAATAAATAAAAAATAAGGGGTTTGGGGGGGGGAGTTAAACCACCCTGAACAATAAGAAAAGTGTGAATCTAGTGTCCATATTCTATATCCTAGACATCCTTGGGCATAGGGACACAATGGATTTCTACCCCACTCATGAATACCATATGATTCTTTGAACTCTGCAATAGTTTTTCCATTGAAAAGAGCCATAAAGAGAAGATTTGAAACTGCAAAGAAAACCAACCAAAATGATGAATAAATGCAGTAGGTTAAAGAAACCTACAAGTAAAAATGATGAGTGAAAGCTCTATAAATATGGAGGGTAAAAGAGAAGATTCAGTAACAGTTCATGAAGAAGAAACGGTGGAAAAATTACGATTGATACAACTAAACCCAATTTGAACTTTGCACTAATGATGAAAGGGAGATTCCCAATGAAAATCCTAGATCTTTACATATCTACTTGGACGAGCGTGTCCTCGGTAGGTTTATAAGTATTGATAAAATGCCATGCCAGTTTTAAAACAGTTTTGGGCCTGGGCCTTTAACTCACATAAAATCTATTAGCCCATCATTTCAAGCAAAAGATTTTAGGGGTATTTGTGGGGGTTTATTTATTCTTTAAGCCCATTGATATAGCCGACCAACCCAATGTGTAAAATGAACGCTCGGCTTAACCCAGATATTTAATTTAGACTCATGTATTTAGCATGTGCTTAAGTGCATGGAGATAGACTCAAATAGATTACTGACAATCTTAAGGAGATATTCGGGGACACCTACAAGCTATCCACAAGCTGATTGAGTTACTTTTACAATTCATTAACTTAGAATCACAACTATAAATGTAAACCCTGGCCCAGGGCAAAGGGTATGTAACTACGATTATTTGAGAGACACTAATAGAAAACAGTAACCTCTCCATGGATGTAGGGAAGTTATTGAACTACATACATGTGGTGTTATGTGTGTGATTACTTATTTTATGCTCGATACTGCTTTCTAGATTTTTCATTGTGATAGTTCTTGCATTCACACTTATGAACTATGGAAATGTCGTCAACCTAACAATAAATACTTAAAAAGTGTGTGGGTGTTTGGCAAAGGTAGCGGTACCTAAACCTAAAAAGGTTAAGATAGGACCAAAGATCATTGATAGCATATTCATTGATTATGACAACAATTATAATGCATATCGATTTCTTATCCATAAATTTGATATTCCTGACTTGCATGTTAATATGATTATTGAATCTAGGGATACTATATTCTTTGAAAATGCTTCTCCTTGTAACATGGAAAGTGAATAAAACTCACACAAAAGACCTCATGATGCTACAACAAGTAATCAAGAGATTACAGACAACAATGCTATAAATTATAATGAACTTAAGCGTAGTAAAAGGTCAAGGACGCCAACATCATTTGGTCGAGGTTTTCTAACACATTTATTAGAATATGAGCCAGAAACGTTTAAGGAAGAAATGTCCTCTCGCGAGGCTTCTTAATAGAAAGAAGCTATTCATAGTGAAATTGAATCCATACTGTAAAACCACACATGGGAACTGGTGGATCTTCCACTCGGTAACAAGCCATCAGGTTGTAACTAGATTTTCAAACGAAAGATGAAAGCAGATGTTTCAATTCAAAAATATAAAGCAAGGCTTTTAACAAAATGTTACAAGCAAAGAAAAACACATGATTACTTCGATAATTATTCATAAGATACAAGAATTTTACCCATATGAATGTTAATAGCAATAATAGCATTAAATGGACTCAAAATACATCAAATGGATGTAAAAATGACTTTCTTAAATGGTGAATTACACGAAGAGATATATATATGGAGAAAATTGAATGGTTTATTACTTCTGGACAAGATAAAAAGGTTTTTTAATTGGTCAAATCTCTTTATGGGTTGAAGCAAGCTCCCAAACAATGGCATGCTAATCTTGACAATGTCATGATGTCGAATGGATTCAAGATCAGTGAGTGTGACAAATGTGTATATGTCAAGAGCACTAAAAATGGGTATTTTATAGTGGGTTTATACGTGGATGATATGCTTATAATTGGTAGCAATGATAACATAATCAGAGCTACCAAAATAATGTCAAGTAGTAAGTTCGATATGAAGGACATGGGTGTTCTTGATGCTATTTTAGGAATTGAAATTTCTAGAACAACTTATGGTTTAATATTATCTCAAACATATTAAATTGAGAAGATACTTGATAAATTCAAGAAGTATAATATTATACCAACTAAAGCCCTGGTTGATGGTAACATTCACCTCACCACAAACAATGGTGAAATCATACTACAACTAGAGTATTCTCATATAATATAAAGTCTCATGTATGGCATGAACTGCATCGGATTGAATATAGTCTACTCCATAAGTAGACTAAGTCGGTATACGAGTAATCCAAGTAGTGATCATTGGAAAGCCATTGTTAGGGTTTTAGGGTATTTAAAATATACCGTATACTTCGAACTGCACTACACTAAATATCCAGTTGTACTTGAAGGGTACACTGATGCTAATTGAATATCTGATTCGAAGGACTCTAAGTTCACTATGGATATTTCTTTACTCTTGATTGTACATTCGTGTCTTGGAAATCCTTAAAATAAACATGTATTTTCAGATCTACTATGGAATCTAAATTTATTGGTTTGGATAAAGTTGGAAAAAAGCTGAATGGATAAGAAACTTCTTAGAGGATATTCCAAACTAGGTTAAGCCTATGCATGCTATATGTATACACTGTGATAGCCAATAAACAATTGGAAGGGCACATAATACCATGTATAATGGTCAATATAGACATATTCATCGTAGACACAATACTGTTAGGCAACTAGTCTCTAGTGGAATTATCTCCATTGACTATGTTAAGTGAAGAGATAACATTACAGATCCTCTTACTAATGGATTAACTAAAGATCTAGTAGAAAGATCATCAAAGGGAAAGGTCTTAAAGCCTATGAACTAACCAAGAGTCGACATGGTGGCAACCTAACCTAGTTAACTGGAAATCCTAAGACCTAGGTTCAAATGGACAACCAAACTATGTATGAATCAGTATGTACTACGGAGATATATATAAACTTCAACCCATTCCTATGATGATACGGTGCACAACTTTCACGAGATTTAGGATAAGTTATAATTTTAATGACTTTTATATCTTGATATGTTCAAGTAGGGTATTGCAGGATACTATTCATATAAGGCACGTATGTGAGTGAGAAGGGTCCGCTTCTATAAGAATTTGAGAAGGTGAAATTATCTAAAATACTCATGAACCAGGTGGTGTTCAAGGACAAAACGAACACAAACGTCAGAACCAACAGTGTTCGAAGAGAAATGTGTGACTTATGTTGTCTTCGTTTACAAAAACGACTGACTGTTCAAGGAATCTTGCTAAGTAAATTCGATTGATACTCACTAGGGAAAGTTCAAAGTCTCCGGCTACTTATCTAGATGCAGTTTTCTTCTACTGTAATCGAACATGAATACGTTTCTTTTGTTGAATGGTAAGCAAAACCAATTTTTCATTAATGTGGGGATTGTGCGAAATGGTCTTAAATAATCCATAATCAAGCTACTTTTGGTTTTAAATTAGATTTGGACTCGAATGCCGATTTTAGCGAGACCTAGCGTAATTAGATACAACTTAGAGAGGCGTATGATGTGGTATATTTACATATCTAAACCCATTAAGTATTTTCTGAGAAAATTGTCTCCAAAGTCACCCACTTGAGATGAGAAGTGTGTAGTAAACTTGGTGTAGAACTTTTGTCCCATATTAGAAGAATGTGGGAAAAATGAGGAGCTTATATACTCCTTGTTTTGGACAAAGGCTTGGATGCCTTGAAGGTATCCTAACTCGTTGAAGCTGAAATGATCTATGTTATGCGTAGGTGGACTTTGGACCACAAACCCACATGCACGCATACGGCATACCATGTTTTAATTACCAAAAAATGTTTAGGGGCTTTAATTAATTCATGAAAAAATTATTGAAGAGTCACATCTTTTTGGACGAAAAGTTTAATTTATTAAAAAATCATTTTAATTAATTACGAATTGGTACATCCTCTTTAATTAACACTAAACAATCAATTGTTCAGTGAAAGAGTGTGACTGTTTGTGAAAATGCGTAGTGCATGTTCAAATGGTCATGAATAGCACTATAGAAGGAGTCCTCCAGACTCAGTTTTTTCACACCAAAAAAACTTACTAACCATTATCTCTCCCTCTTACATTATGTATTCCTACTTTCACTCCTGTTCGAAGTACAAACATTGTTGAGTTCGCCGGATCTTTGACAGTTTGAAGTGCTACTACCGTTAAGGATGAAAAATCTGTTCTATCCTAGGAGACGATTACTTATAACCCTGAGCACCTATTGAGGGAGAAAAATCGTCTTAAAGACACAACATGAATTCATTGGGCTCAGATTCAGTATCAATTTTCAAGTCAGTATCATTAGTTTCGTTTAACAAATTACTGGTAAGTTTCTTATCTTACAATTAATAAATATTGTATTTTTATTATTTACAACTTTTATTCTATTTTATATTATAAAAAACAGTTTATTTTATTTTTTTAAATAAATATTTGGAACAACATAATATACATATATAATACATTAACATGTGTGTTATTAAAATAAATAAAATATATATATTTATATCTATACAAAATTACGTATATGTATGTATTATTCAATTCTACAATATACTAAGATTTATAAGTTAAACAATATTATCAATACATACATAATACTTATATATACTTTTATACAAGTTTAGAATTGTATGTAATAATATAAAATATATATATATATATATGTGTGTGTGTGTGTGTGTGTGTGTGTGTGTGTGTGTGTGTTTGCATTTATGTGCGTGTAACACCTTGTAGTTTTGGACTGATTATTTATATCGTCGTAATAAAAAGTTGGGAAAATATTTTTATTCTAATTTGAATTTTTTTGCCATCCAAAATTTTGGTTTTATTTTGGGAAAAATTAGAATTCAATCGGATTTGAAATCGGGGGGAAAATTGAGTTTTTATACACCTAAACATTTTTGGGCCACATGGGCACCTGCTCAGGGGCGAATCAATTCACACGGGGCAGTGCTAACGAGTTTGATTAGTTTTTAAGAGTTTGAGCTATATTAAAACACCTTCACCTCATAATATAAATATAATTTGGGGCTAGACTTTTTCAAACACTTTTATATCAAACCTAAGGGCAGTAGTCTCCCATATTTGCATCTCCTTTAATCTACAAAACCCTAACCCCATTTAAAAGTAATATTCAACCCAAGTTTGAAGTTTCAAACCGTGTTTTCTCAAGATCTTCCAAGAACGAATATTTGTTGTTTTCATGAGAGGAACGCAACCGTCCAATCAGATTCTTCAAACTACTTTTTACAAGCATGAATACTTCTATTGTTCCCCTTTAGTATTATGCATTTTGAATGTTGCCTAAACACTAATAATCATTATTTTTCTAAAGTAAATTAGAGATATTGATTCGGGAAAGTGGAACTAAATTTGGGACATGTTGAGAATATCTCATATTTCTGCAGTTCAGGAGAGGAAATGCCAGTTTGGTTTAGTTGCCAAGGAGTTAGCAGCTATTTTACGTGAGTCCATGACGATGGGTATCGAGATAGTGAGAAGGGGTGGGAAAATCAAGAGGCACGGGTACACCCACTTTAGTTTGGGATGGGGTGAGAGATAGTTTTCATAAGGGCAATCCTCTTTGCAAGGGGATCTGACCCAACGGTTTCTCACCAATCAAAAAGATATATGAAGAGTAACTTGAGGATGGTGGACTATATAGGTGTGGAGAAGCAGATGTTGACAATATTCAAGTTTACTGGGGATGAATGACAGTGATGGGAGAGTGTCACCACATCTGAGGATAGGGATCACCAGAACTATGGAGACCTTCTAGTGAAGTTTAATGACATATATTTTCTTTATTAGATTAGGTGTGCAAACAAGAGGGAGTTTTTAGATTTACAACAGGGTTCGAAATCAATTGTTGAGTATGAGCAGAAGTTCACAAATCTGTCGATGTTTATACCGGAGGAGGTGAATGTCGAGGCAAAGAAAATAAATTGTTTCATTAAGGGTTTGTCATGGTTTATTAA
The DNA here is from genome assembly GCA_949130495.1 of Sambucus nigra. Classification (NCBI taxonomy): domain Eukaryota; kingdom Viridiplantae; phylum Streptophyta; class Magnoliopsida; order Dipsacales; family Adoxaceae; genus Sambucus; species Sambucus nigra. The sequence continues at coordinate 99,558 of CASBWL010000471.1, forward strand.
GCAGATAGTGTTGAGGAATCCGACGTACACTACTTACACCTAGGTAGTGGACGTCACGCTGTTATTGTGGTAAGAGAAAGTGAATTACCAAAATAAGTTAGGTAAGAGGTAGGATTCGAGTGGTGAAGGACAAGAGAACAAGGGTGACCAATCGGGGAAGAGACAATGGGTATGATAGGAGCAGCATGTCGTTCATCAAGGTAATGGTCTCCGCAGGGCCCTCGGGGACAGGGGGAGCGAGTGCCACCTAGGTGTTTTGAACCTTTTAGAGGTGCATGTTTTAGTTATGGGGAGAAAGGACATAGAGCTCTCAAGCGTTCGAAGAAGTAGGGTCAAGGAACATAGGGATAAGGGCCTCTAGCACTAGCAGCACCAGGTGCACAAGGAGCGCCATCAGCACTTGTAGTGGGTAGGTCTTATGTACTTTAGAATCGAGAACCTCAGGCAACACATACTCAACAGGAGCCAAGACATGACTAGTGGAATAGAATCATATGTAATATTTTCCTAGATATGTATATATATATAGTTGATAAATATATTTTATTTTTGTCCAAGGGGTAGGTGCAGGTAGGATTGGGTATATGGACGCTCAATTGTGGCATTATACGGGTAGGCATATGTAAGCCTTATATTATTACTCAATTTTTACGTTTATGCTTCACTGAATTTTTAGGACGAAATTTTTATCCTAGTGGGGAAGTATGTAACACCCCATATTTTTGGGTCAATTATTTAAACCGTCGTAGTAAAAAATTGGAAAAATATTTTTATTCTAATTAGAATTATTTTTGGCATTTGAAATGTTGGTTTTATTTTTAGAAAAATGGGATTTTAATCGTATTTGAAATCGGGGGAAAATTGGGATTTTATACACTTAAACATTTTTGGGTCGCTTGGGAACCTGCTCAGGGGCGAATGGATTCGGCCCTGGGGGAAAATCGATTCGCATCAGGCGGTGTTGACAGGTTTGATTAGTTTTTAAGAGTTTGAGTTAAATTAAAGTACCTCCACCTCCTAAAATAAATATAATTCGGAGTTAGACGTTTTAAAACACTTTTATATCAAACCTAATAGCAATAGCGTCCCTTGTTTACGTCTCCTTTCATCTACATAACCATAACCCCATTTAAAAGTAAGATTCAACCCAAGTTTGAAGGTTCAAAACGTGTTTTCCGAAGATCATCTAAGAATACGTCGTTGTTGATTTAATGAGAGGAACACGACCATCCAATCAGATTCTTCAAATGAATTTTCATAGTGTGAATACTTATATTGTTCCCCTTTAGTATTATGCGTTTTAGATGTTGCCTAAAAACTAATAGTCATTGCTTTCCTAAAATAAATTAGAGATACTAATTAGGGTAAGTGGAACTAAATTTGGGACTATTTTTATTCAAATCTCTAATACGAATTAAGAATCAAAACACTCGCATGCTTATATTAGATGTTGGGATTCCGTTAGAATATATGGATGTTCGCATGTTAGAATAAATAGTATGAAGTTTATAAATTAAATTTTACTCATAAAATCATGTTAATTATGTGGATCTTGTAGAATAGAAATTTATGGTTGTATGCCCCGAAAATATGCATGTGGGTGGAAATTATATAAGTTGTTGAAAAAAATTATTTAATTAATATTATGATTAAACTGATGTAATGGGGTTAAATTTTAACCTTTTCATTAATTGGAAGAATTGTTGTTATAAGTTGATAAAATGCGTTGTCTGATGATTAATTATGGTGATATTCGACATCATGGGGACAAAGAAATTTTTTGGGGTAGTTATTCCTTCACCTTATTTTAGGTTGCTTGCTAGATACGAGACTAGTAGGTAGGCCTTTGTTGTTATAACACTTTCTAGGTATGGGACTAGTTAGTGTAGGTTTTATGATTGAGTAATTCCGGAGTGGGGCTAAATTGTACGCCGTTTCATTGATTCGTTAGCCTAGATGCGAGACTAGGTAGTAGTTATTGGTAGGTATTCTTCCTATATTATGAGCTAGAATATAATTGGGTTTTGGATATCTTTAGGTATGGAACCAGCGATGGTTTGAGGACTTAATGCTCGAATAAATGGTGGGGCTATTAGGAAATAATGAACTTGATAAAATGGGAAATTAATGCCTAAGATAATAAATGGGTACTAAAATAAGTTTGCATCGCCAATATGTGGAGGGCTAACAATAAGGGGAGAAGTGGCTATAGCGACGTGCGTTTCTGTTGGTGTCACCAATATGTATATGGCTAACAAAATTAGGTGAACTGGCTATAGTAATGTGTAGTGCGTGGAACCTCACCAATATGTGTAGGGCTTAATAAATTGGATGAACATTCTATAGTAAGAGAAGTTTGTGTGGTGTAAAACTGGGAGCGTGCCAGTTATGTGTATGACTCGTAATAGGGTGAAATGGTTATGCTGGTGTCGCATAAATAAAATGAGATGAATTAATTTAATTAATAGCTTTAGCATGAGTACACATTGTAATAAAATAATGGGACTTAGATATTGAGGTGGTATATAATATATCTCATTTAAATTAAAGTACTCTATTGTGATATCTATCATGTATAATGCTTATGTCTGAGTTTACGGACCCTAATTGGGAGGAGTAACTAGTATTCATGTGGTGGGCTCTAACCCAATCCGTTGACTAACAATTCAGGTATAGTGTTGGAGTAGCTGCATAGGATGGATTGAAGATCTTGGGAGTGCTATTGCAGATTAATTTTATTTGCTTTAGTAGTTTAGCTTATCTTTCCATTCTGTCGTTTTTATTATGAAACTTTCATTTTATGGATTTGGTGGACCAATTGGTTTCGCAATTGTTTATGGTTTCAGTCAGATTTTTATAGTTGGATTGTTTTATTTGAGTGTTCAATAAGTTGGATTTGGATTTATTTTGGAGATATCATGGTGATGGGTTTCAATTTGCATGAATGTTTATAATTGAAAAGGGGTATGTTTCTAGCCTATAGATCTGATACCACTTGTTGGGACAGTAGTCCCCCAATTTTAAAACATTTTCTTTCCAAAATAAAACGGATGGTTCTACACACATAAAAATTTAATTTTCCTTTCAAAATTTAAATTAAACAAAAAGTGTAATTATAATACTTAAACATTTTTCAAGTTTCACTTAATCAAAATTAATTTAACCCAAGACTAAAATTTGCCTAACAATATTAATTCATTTTTCTATTTAGGCCAGACCAAATTTTCTCAAATTAACTTATATTGACTTGAATTAAATTATCCTTAAAACTAAAATTATTGAAATAGTTAATTTGTACCAAATTAAACAAGTGTGAAGTTTAATCCAAATTTTATCTTGTTTATCCTAGCATGCATCTATGGTTATTTGCAAGATAAAATTAAAACAATCACACTACACGGCGATGTACGAGGAAAACCCACAACGGGAAAAACCTCGGACGGCCCTTGCCTAACAAATTCACTAGATATAGTTTTACAGTTACAAGATAGTAAGACTTACTACACTCGACTTGACTCCCTTCAAGCCCCGACGCTTCTTCTTGCAACCACCTCCGTCTAGCAAACAACTCCAAGAAAAGATATATATATATATATATATATATATATATATATAAAGAAACTTGGATAAACTAAAACATGGGTGTATACGTGTTTTTGTAAAAATTTAAGCCATGGAAATCAAACACATAAAAGGGACTTTTCTTAAGGATATTTTCTCTCTCAAGAGCTTACAAAAACAAGTGAAAAGTCTATAAAAAAATGTTGTCCCCAAATGGTTAAAAACTACCAAAAAGTAGTGGGACAAAAAGATGGGAAAATGGAGAAAACTGTCAAAAACTGTTCCCGACTGAAATGCCGTTCTAACGACTTTCCTAGGTCGTTCGAATGATGTCGTTCGAACGAGATTACCAATGAAAAGTCAGAAAGATTTGTACTGAATCTCGTTCGAACGAAACTTCGAACGAAAAGTCAGAAGACATGACACAAACTCGTTCGAACAGCAATCTCGTTCAAATGACTCTTCGAACGAAAAAATCGAAAACTCCGAGAAAAATTATGTCAAGTCCAAAACATGTAAAAACGATTTTTCTGAAAACCAAAATGGAGTTTTATGAAACTTTATAAAATAACACCCAATGAAAATTATTCCAAGTTCATATATATATATATATATATATATATATATATATATATATATATATATAATGCATTCATACCTTTGGAGCTTTGGAATCCAATAGTTGTTGATGTAGAAACATGGCACTAAACTCGGCAATGATGAGAACTTTAAATCTTGGCCGCTACATCCTCAACTTGAATTTTTCATAGGCTTGAAGGATACACATGAACATCTATCTTATGACTCAAACACTTTTATCCATAATTGAGCCAAAACTACAATGGACTCAATTGGAAATTTGTATCCATACAAATCTCCCCGTTTGTCTATTCAGGGACAAAATCAAACCAAAAATCTTAAAAGGACCGTCAAGCTCGTCTAGACACAACATCCCACCCAAAATGTAAAAAAAATACAGACGGTGACACGACCCAAGGATAAACAACCGCTTTTCCGCCTTAGAATGCCGCTACAAAAATATTCCCTGCACACTTAAACAAATCATAAAATGCATAGGGAATATAACAATATTAAAATAAAAAATAAATACTCCCCCTTTATCAAGCAATGATATACCTATAAAGACCGCGAGGCGAGGGTTGAAGAAGATTTTTTTTCTAGAAGAACAATCTGCTAGAATTCGAGGAAAGTGCGGGAGGGGGATTTACCAATAGAAAGAGAACATCCAATTGGGATCACGTGTGGGGGAGTGTAGTGACACTCAAGTCAAAATTTTGGGAAAAAGGGTGATGGGAATCAGTCACCATATCCAAGGGAAAATTACCATGACTAACGAGGAATTTGGGGTGCAAATTATTACAAATTCTCTCACCAGTTGTTTAAATAAAGAGGCAAGGGAGACTTGAATATTTATTCCAAAAGGGATAGACAGTGGTTGAATGTGAAGGAAAGTTGACAAAAATCACAAACTTCATAACGGATGAGAGGGATAGGAAGAATCAAAAAGGGTTCGTAAGTTGAAAATGGACTTATGGGTAGAATATACAAGTGAGGATAGGAGATTCGGCCAGGATGACTGGTGTCGTTGTCGTCAAGGTTTTACATTTACAAATTTATATCAATGCTCACCTGAGAAAGGAGCTAGGGAGTTAGAAAATCTAACTGAAGCGCAAGAGTGGATTTTTCAGTGCTAGTGAAGTACCAAGGTGTAACAACACTTACTTTTGATAAATTTATTTTATATTTATTTATCGTGTGAAGTAATTATATAAAACAATGGATGATGGAGTAAATATCAATTAAGTGAATTAATAACGAATATTTACTAGATTGTTGCATATTTACGGTTATGTGTATGTAAATATCATCAGGTTACGTTTTATAGTGCCGCATGCTTTAAACGACATTTACGACATAAATGAACCCGGGACTTAAAATGATTGAAATATTTTCGGATGCTAATTTAAGGGGCGTAGATAGTCCCGAAATATGTGGGATAGTCAAAATAAGTGCCAGATTGTATTTTTGTGTTTCGGGCACTTTTGACTAGTTATGGCTTAGATGTGTTGTTGCGAGTCATTTTAATGTGGTATTAACCATTTAAGATAGTAATTATGGAGAATGGCACGTTTAAGTCTTGCACCTCATCTTATTTTCTTAAGTGAATATTTACTAAACCTAAAGAGAAGAGATAAGAAAAGAATTGTGGAGAAAAGAAGAGAAAAAGAAAGAAATTGAAGATTGAGGCTTGAGGCTTGGGATTGTTGCTACCATAAAGAAATCTGAGATTTCAACCTCAAGGTAAGTTTTCTTACATGCTACTATATGATTTAGGGTGAATAAATTGTGTGATTGTTGTGTATGTGAACAAATTGAAAAATATGGATTTTATGGGTTTTGTGGTATTTGAGCCCTAATAATGGTTTAAATAGATGTTGTGTGGGGAATAGGAGTGAGCATTCATGTAGGATGGTTGTGATCAGATTAATGGTGGTCGATGTGTGTAGAAATGGAGGAGCAATGGGGTTTCGGGAAAAAATAGGGTTCATAACTCTTAGCCCCCCTTTCTTGGCAAATTCGCCAGGGCAAATCGATTCTCCCTTTCTGCGAATCGATTCGCTATGGGGTGAGGCTATGGGTCTAGGAACCCGAATCGATTAGGGTTAAGGCCGAATCGATTTGGCCTCAGGCAGAATGTTGGTTTCTCCATCCAAATCGATTCTCTTTTGGGCGAATCGATTTGCTTCATGGGGCGAATCGATTCGGCCCTAAGGCGAATCGATTCGAAATCTTGTTGTTTTGAGTTATTTTTTTAACTCAATTTTTACCCTTTTCTTTTAGGCTTAGGACTTATGAACCTTCTTGTATGAAGTAAACCTAGTGTCCTAGAGTCTTATATTAGTTAGGCAACTACCTTATGTTAGTAGGGGAGTAGTTGGGACTTATTTTGGGGATTAGTAAATAAATGATTGGGTATTTTCTTTTCCTTAACAAGTTAGTTTGATATTAAGAGATGTAGAATTAAATGATTGAAGAACTATCGACATGTTATTGGGAGATGCTAGACTTGGTGGTTTATAGTAACACCATAAAATGCTTGGATAATGAAATACGGGTTTATGAATCATTGAGGATATAATGATGGCATAAATTATGTATGGCTCCGGATAAAATGTGATGTATATATATTTAAATGGGAATAAAATTGTAAATGATAATTTACTTAAACACACCTCTCTGAATGCTATAATAAGGGAAGTACGCGCATGAGGTCAAGTCCCCTGGCGAGTGAATGCAGGGTGAATATAGTCCTTGGCCATAAGACCGGTTATTATATATTGTGTATTTATTGTTCAAAGTGAGGTAATTCCGAGTGTGGTTATGACTCACTGTCGAAGGCATATGGCCACTTCCCGACGTTGCGTTCTAGGGTGTCCAGGTTGTCTTATTTGATAGGCCCTAGAAGAGGATAGCGATTTAAGGGCGCGCCCAGTGGGGAAACTCGGAAGGACGATCTTAGAATCATTATATGTAGTTGAATATAACTATTCTTATTCAAGTGGGACATGATTTCCGATAAAGTGCTTTAAGAAACAAAATGGCTTTGAATACATTTCCTAATGACATACGGAACGATCAAATGAAACAGTGTAAAGGATGGAAATTCTTAGTGAATAATATGCATTTATATCCTCTTGTGAAACTGAATTATAGATATGGTCATTTTGATTGCCTTAGATTATTCTCTTAATTTGAGTAGTTAGATTCTTATCATTATTAATCATGATTAACTGTTCATAACTGTCGTACTCTTTATTCATCTGATGATCATATAAAATCGGGCCCTGACCGGTTTATATTTCTTGTTGTGTATGAATCTCATATTCGCTCAGGTGCTCCGTTGCAAGGACGCCCGTACTGACTTTCCCTTTTCTGTGTCTTGGAGCTACAACACCTTGCGCATGTTACGGGATATTTTGTTATAGACACCTTCCTTTTGTACTCTAGTTATGATCGGGTTATTTATTCGGGCGTGTGGACTAAGCTTTTGTACTTGCAACTGTCATGTATTGTAACTTAATTTAGTTGTTGAAACTACTTGTATGAGACTGTTAACCGACAGCTTATTCGGTTAATGTGTTATATATGTATTGTTTAGTTTTATTCTTGTAGATTCTATCCACCTTCTTTTCAGTTTGTGTTGTTTAAATGCTTTCTTTAACTTATAAAATTTTATTTTCGACAATCCGTTTTCGAAAATATTGGATGGTTATTCCGTATACTTATTTTATTATTGTGATGCTGAGAATGGTCCATCTATGATTCCTATTATTATCGGAGTACTCGGCTGGCTACCTCTTATTTTTTATAAGCGGGTTGTCACATATGGTATCAGGGCATCAGGTTCTAGAGTCTTCAGGAACTATGCGGACTTGTCACGTTCTACCGTAGCATTCTTTGATATAGAGATTAATGCTAGGAATGTTTTGTTGCATATATTTGCGATCTTCTGCAAAATAAATTGTTTTAAATAGTATTCTAATTTTATTGTTTCTTTGTCTCAGATGCCTCCTAAAAGAGGTCGCCCCGCTAGAAGAAATAGGGTTGTATAGTAGGAGGTAGGTCCTCCACCGCCACCATAAGGGACTATAAATGCTGCTGAGGTGTGACACCCAGCCTAATTAAATACCGGGCGATCAGTCCTTTATTAAATTAAATCAAGGTGAACAGTTGGTTCATTCTCAGCATCACTGTCGATAAAAATAAATTTCCCAATTTAACACCCTAAATAATTAAGCTAAGTGTCAAAAACATTTTCATACATAACTTTCCAAATTTTATTTAGAGAAAAAGATTTATTTATTTAATAACAACATGCAATAAGTAAGAATCACACCACATTAAATTTTGCAACATAAACCAATTAATACAATACATTCGTCAATCGAATGTCAACATACGAAATCTAAAATCACATAACCAAACTGAATGAATCCCATAGTAACAATACTGGAAATAACTTAAATACAAATGTCCCAAAAATAATGAAGTAATGGAAAGGGCGACACATGCCCAATAGATGAGAATGCTGGAAGTGGATTCAATAAAGGAGGCCGTCTACGCAAGTGACCTGCAACTCCCACCTAAGCTGCAGCACGTTCCTTTCAAGAGATCCTAACCAAGACGCCCCTGTGGCTGGGCACCTGTAATACATACATATATATACAAGAGAGAGAGAGAGAGAGAGAGAGAAAAACGGGTCAGAGCCCGAAAATGTGTTTGATTGAAAATACGTTTAGCAAGTATTTAAATTGATACAGGCCAATGCAACAACATATTAATGCGTCACTCTCTTGAGAAAAACTCACCTCTCTTCTAATGTGCACACCTATCGCACTAACCTTCCCAACGGTTTATCTTATCATTTTATCATACTAACCTTCCCAATAATTTAGCTTATCTTAGATTACTCGTAAGATTGACAATACAATGATTCCATTTTAAAAAGGATGCTCCAATTAGTAACCAAAGTTCTCCATTTTAACTTTAAAAAATAAATAAAGTTTTCCAGTGACATATTATACTTTCTCAAAACAAGTATTCATAATTTATAGTCCAGAATTATTTCTCACTTATTACGTTACAGCAACAATTTAAATTCCCCAATTCAGATATATATATTAAGCACTCGTATAATATATATATATCCTAACAGCACCAACATACAAACTATGGTGCAGGCATACTCTGCTATCCAATCCCCGTATCGCTCACACTAAGGGGTATACAAGTTCGGAATCGCTCTCGAACTGTAATAACATATATACACAAAACAAGATTGAGGCCAAGCATAGATTCCAAGTCTCTAAGAGGTCAGTACATACCCTCACGTCTCTTAGGACCGTCTGAACTATCGGTCCGATAGCCTGTACCAAGGATATCTATCTTCTAGGGTACAAGTCAATATCCCCCATAAAGGTCCCATCGAGATAAGACTGTCCCAGCACGGTAACCTCAGGGATAGCAAGTAGCGCGGGTACGTTTTTCACACGTATATAATATATGCATACACAACCATATAAATATACCACTTATCATTATATCAATATAGGTTTCTCTCATCACCCATAATTACGATATTTATCCTTAATTTTCACATTATTAGTATTACGTATAAGGTTTCATCTCTAACCTTAACTCGAAGGGTTTTCTCACTTATTACATGACCCTCGGGGACTCTATCCTTCCAAGTAGAAAATTCAGTAGGTATACCTCTATTCACTATCGTATCTATTTGCCATAATCTCTCACTTGAATTACGTAGTTTCATCGTTCATTATATAATTATCCCAAAGATAAAATTCTCGTCTTATAATGAAGTTCCCAACACTTATTCATATGTCCTACTGGTCCTTCCTATCTCCCAAAACATTTCATTAAGAATACCCAAGAATTATTTCATGATAAATATTATTTAACTAATTAAATAAGGGAAATAGGAGTCTTCCAGGAGGGGTCGATCGATCGAGGTCTGGGCTCGATCGATCGAAGCTCTAGGCTCGATCGATCGATCAAGCAGGTCTGCGAAAATCTGCAGAAATGCAGTTACGGGTTCTACCAATTTTCTTCATCCAAAACCATGTTTTTACATTCTAAACGTCCCAAAAATCCTACTACTATCATTATAACAATATACCAGATGTTTTCAACGTAAAGCATGTGTATATCTAACATTAAACATGGATAATTAACCCAAAATCCCATCTAATCATCAAGAACCCTAGAGTTTTTCTTAATCAAGGTTCTAATCTATTTTTACCAGAATTTCCTTCTAATATATCATCAAAATTTCATGGGTTATATTCCTCTACATGGAAAGGGTTCCAGAATTTCCATATAATCAATACTACATGCATTTTACTAACACAAATTGGGTTTTCTTCCATAGTTTTCATCTCTAATCAATCCTAAACTAATATGAAGATTGCACTAACGAAAATACGCAAGATAAATACTTTCCTAGGATTTCGGAAGTCTAGTTTGCAGATGAATTCGGTGTGGTTGCGTTCCCATTCTCGCGATCTACGCGTTGGTGGTGGCGGCGGTGAAAACCGGTGACTTTTTGGCCTTGAATTGCCTTGGAGCTCTCTCCTCTCTTCTCCAATGGCCGTAACTTGTGTTCTGAATATTCTAAACCTAAAAGACTAACCTAAGTGGATGATATAGGTTGCTGAATTTCGTGTGTTTAATTAACCACTTATGTAAAATGACCAAAATGCCCTCCCCGGGTACCAATTAGACCTAAAAACACCCCCAGACCCAAACTAAACCCCCGGGTACACTTTTCTGTCTATCTCGACCCTTCCGTATGCGTTGGCGCACTCAAAACGACCATACGAACAACTTATAAAATATTCACTTTTTATTCAACAAAATTAGTCCCGACGCGACACGAGCACATCCTGATTAAATTTCCGAAATAGTCATTTAATTCACTCATGACATTCAATATAACCAATATAATATATTACTTTGCTCATTAGTAATATTCAACAAATTTCCCATAATTACTAACTCTCGTCACGTTAATAATTATAACATAATTAATTTCCATATTTTTATTAAATAAATCATTCACGTTAAATTTAATAAATCCCCAAATTAATATAGCATAAAAATACGGGGTATTACATGAGGTAACAAATATTGTGGCGTAGGTGGTCAATGTCGCGATAACTACTATAGTTCAGCAACTGCCACAAGCCCAACAACTACGAGCTCAGGAAGTACAAGCTCCTGCGGGACCTTCTCCGTGGGTAAGGGTCAGAGAATCCTTTTTGAAGGGACATCCCCCAGAATTTCAAGGAGGTTCTAACATCAGAGTAGAAAATCAGTGGAAAAAGGATATACAGTGCCATCTGCGCATGGTGGAGTGTAGTGAGGAAAGAAAACAAAACCTTGCTATTTTAAATTAATTGGAATCGCATTACATTGGTGGAAGTCGATGACTATACTAGAGCAGAGAGATACTATGACTATCAATGATTTTTAGGTTCTGTTTGATCGAAAGTATTTTCCTCCCGCAGTTCAAAGGGAGATGAGGAGAAAACTGCAAGATGTGGTGCAAGGTGAGCGTTCAGTTGCGAAATACGAAGAGGAATTCACTAGATTAGCTAGTTTTATACCGGATGAGGTGACTTCGAAGGAGAGGAGGATATCTAAATTTATTAGAGGTTTACCATGGAGGATACGACAGATTTTTGTTGGGAAATCCAGCTTTGCAAACTTTTGGGGAGGTGATGAACGCGGCGTTACTCCATTGTCAAGAACAGCGGTTGTATGTTCAAAGTAGTAAGAAGGCTTCAGTTTTGGGGCAAGCGGGTAAACTCGGAGGCAATGGGATAGGAGGAGGAGCACTACCCTCATCCTAATCTTCAGAAAATAAATAAAAATAAAGGGACCCCAGCAAGGGGACTTGTCTAAAAGGCAATGTTTTGGTGGATTCAATGTTGGTGATAGTAATAATAAGCACGGTCAAGGTCCCAACAACAAGCAGGTCGGTGTGGTAATGGGGGTAGATGCCATCAAGGCCAAGGCCTTGGGTAGTTTAGAAATAATCGAGGCTGAAATCAGGAGAATATATCGGGTCGATGATTTCAATGCGGAGAGTCGGGTCATTACAAGAGGGCATGTCCTCAGTTGATTGGGGGACAGCTTCCAAGGGTTCCACAGCATCCACCGGCTCAGTTACTGCCACAGATGCCTAATCCAATTGTCCCTCCACAACAGGGACAACTACAGTATGGTCGTGTTTATCTCATTCAGGATGCTATGCTTCCTCCGGCTCCACCCACGCCGCCAGCTATTCAGGGTAAGTTTATCATTCAGGGGAATATGGGTTGTGTATTATTTGATACAGCTGCGACACACTCATTTATTTCTAGAAGCTTTGCTCAGTCTACAGAGTTGATTAAATCTATAGAAAGTACCTTCACTAGTGTTGAATCTTCTATGGGTGATGGTTCACTCATTTTCTTTGTTTGTAAACGAGTAGAAATTAACATTGGTAATTTATGTTTTGAGGCCGATTTACTCGTCCTTGATATGGTCGGGTATGATGTAATCCTGGGTATGGATTGGCTAAGAAAGTATCGTGCGATAGTTAATTGCTATGGTAAAAGTATAATTTTTTCCATTCCGGTGCATAAAATGTTTTTAGTGGCTATGCCTCGTTCGGAAGGAGGTTCTAGCACTTACTTGTATTGTATCATGGAGGAGACTTCTCGGGATGTAGTCGTTTCCTTAGATTCGATTCCGAATGTTAGAGATTTCCAAGATGTTTTTTGGGAAATACATGGTTTGCCTCCAAGTAGGAAAATTGAGTTTGTGATTGATTTAGCGCCGAAAACGTGACCGATTGCTCGAGCCCCGTACCGCATGGCTCCTGTTGAGATGAGGGAGTTAAGGGATCAAATTCATAACTTTCTAGAACAAGGGTTTATTAGGCGAAGCACATCGTCGTGGGGCTCTCCGGTGCTATTTGTGAAGAAGAGAGACGGTTCTCTCTGGTTGTGTGTTGACTATAGGGAGTTGAATAAAGTCACCATCCAGAACAAATACCCATTACCTCGAATTGTTGATTTATTTGATCAACTTAGGGGAGCATCTTACTTCTCTAAAATAGATTTGAGGACGGGGTATCATCAGTTGAGGATACGAGAGCAGGATGTGTCCAAAACCGCTTTCCTAACTAGATATGGGTCCAACAAATTTCTGGTTATTCCCTTCGGACTAACCAATGCTCCCTCCGTGTTTATAGAACTTATGAATAGAGTGTTTTGAGACCTCCTAGACCGATTTGTTATCGTGTTCATCGATGACATCCTAGTGTATTCTCAAACAGAATATGATCATGCTACTTACTTACAATTGGTCTTACAGGCGTTGATGGATCATCAGTTGTATGCCAAGTTTGAGAAGCACGATTTTTAGTTGCAGGAAATACAGTTTCTGGGTCACATCATGATAGCCCAGGGTATTTCAGTAGACCCAAGTAAAGTTATTGCGGTGGGGGAATGGGGTCAGCCCACGACACCTATCGAGATTCGTAGTTTTTTGGGTTTGGCAGGCTATTACCGCCGATTATCAAGGGTTTTTCTAAAATTGCTAGCCCTTTGATAAATTTAACTCGGAAAGGGGTGAGGTTTATTTGGGACGATTCTTGTTAGTTAGCTTTTGACGAGTTCAAGGAAAGGTTGACTTCTGCTCTAGTCCTTGCGTTACCAAGGCCAGGATTGGAATATTTGGTCTTCACCGACGCATCTCTAAAAGGATTGGGAGGTGTACTACAACAAGAGCAATTGCTTATGCTTCTTGCAAGCTAAAGCCCCATGAAAATAATTATCCGGTGCATGATTTGGAACTTGTCGCAGTAGTTTTTGCCTTGAAGATTTGGAGGAATTATCTCCTGGGGGAGAAATTTAGTCTATTCGTGGACCACAAATCGTTGCAATATTTATTTTCCCAGAGGGATTTAAATATGCAACAACGCCGGTGGTTAGAGTTTGTGAAAGACTACTAATTTGATATTCACTATCACCCAGGTAAGGCGAATGTAATGGCCGATGCGTTAAGTCAGAAACCCGAGGGGGAGTTAACGAAGATATGGAAAGCTAAATGGAAGGATCTTAGCCAAGAAGATGCGGTTGCTAGATTGTTTTTGTCGATGTTAACCGTTACGCCTACGATAGTGGCAAGGGTTGTTGATGCTAAAAGAAGGGACAAAAGTTGTTAGGACCGAGAGAGCAAAATCCTATTCTATAAGCTCTGAGGGTGGGGTACGTTTCCACGGGAGACTCGTTGTCCCGAACGAAGGGGATTTAAGACGGATCGTGATGACAGAATCTCATGGATCTAAGTTTACAGTACATCCAGGTAATGACAAGATGTACCAAGACATGTGCCGTCAGTATTGGTGGCCAGGTATGAAACGGGACATTTATGAATTTATTTCCCAATGCACCACTTGTCAACTGGTGAAAGTAGATCATCAAAGACCAACGGGTTTGTTACAACCATTGCCAATAACGGTATGGAAGTGGGAAAGTATCTCGGTGGATTTTATTACGGGATTACCAATGTCGCAGAGCGGCCACGATTCCATTTGGGTTATTGTTGATCGTTTGACTAAGTCGGCACACTTCCTACCCATATGCATAGATTTCAATACTGCTCGTTATGCCCGACTATTTATCACGGAGGTTGTTAGACTTCACGGGGTGCCCATAAATATAGTCTCTGATAGAGATAAGATTTTTATTTCCCACTTTTGGCGAAGTTTCCAAGAAGATATATGGACCGAATTGAAGCTGAGCACCTCTTATCACCATCAAACAGATGGGCAGACTCAAAGAGTCAACCAAATGTTGGAGGATATGCTCTGAATGTGTGTGCTTGATTTCAAAGGTGGTTGGGAACAATATCTCCCTTTGGTAGAATTTGCTTATAATAATTCTTACCAATTCACTATTGGGATAGCACCCTATGAAGCACTTTATGGTAGGCCATGTAGATCACCCACTTGTTGGTTGGAGGTGGGGATAATAAATTTCTTGTACCTAAAATGATCCAAGACACTTCTTCAAAGATTGAACTCATTCGAAATCGCATCTGAATAGCTCAAGATCGACAAAAGAGTTATGCCGATGCAAATAGAATGCATGTAGAGTTGGAGGTTGGAGATCAAGTGTTGGTGCGAGTATCGCCGATGAAAGGTATAAAGCGATTTGGGAAGAAAGGAAATCTTGCGCGTCGCTATGTTGGACCTTTTCCCATTATTGCCAAGGTAGGCCCAGTGGCGTATCAACTTGCCTTACCGGAACACTTACAAAAAATTCATGATGTGTTTCATGTTTCATCTTTGAAAAAGTATAAGAGGTGTGAAGGAGCTCATTGGCATATTCCTTTGGATGATATCGAATTGCATACCGATATTTCGTATGAGGAACAACCAGTGGAAATCTTAAAGCATGGGGAGCAAAGACTGAGATCTCGAGTGGTGCCCTTGGTTCGTGTTCAATGGGGTCATCACAACATCGAGGAGTCAACGTGGGAGCGTGAGGACGATATGCGGGACAGGTATCCCCATCTCTTTTTGCAAGTTACCCTGAATTTTGAGGACAAAATTCTCTCATAAGGGGGGGGGGGGGGGGGGGGAGTATGTAACAACCCTTACTTTTGAGAAATTTATTTTATATTTATTTACCGCGTGAAGTAATTATATAAAATTATGGTTGATGGAGTAAATATCAATTAAGTGAGTTAATAACGAATATTTACTAGATTGTTGCACATTTACGGTTATGTGTATGCAAATATCATCAAGTTACATTTTATAGTGTCGCATGCTTTAAACGACATTTATGACATAAATGAACCCGGGACTTAAAATGATTTAAATATTTCCGGATGCTAATTTAGGGGGCATAGTTAGTCCAAAAATATGTGGGATAGTCAAAATAAGTGCCATATTGTATTTTTGTGTTTCGGGAACTTTTGACTGGTTATGGATTAGATGTGTTGTTGCGAGTCATTTTAATGTGGTATTAGCCATTTAAGATAGTAATTATGGAGAATGGAACATTTAAGTCTTGCACCTCATCTTATTTTGTTAAGTGAATATTTACTAAACCTAGAGAGAAGAGAGAAGAAAATAATTGTGGAGACAAGAAGAGAAAAAGAAAGAAATTGAAGATTGAGGCTTGGGATTGTTGCTACCATAAAGAAATATGAGATTTCAACCTCAAGGCAAGTTTTCTTACTTGCAACTATATGATTTAGGGTGAATAAATTGTGTGATTGTTGTGTATGTGAACAAATTGAAAAATATGGATTTTATGGGTTTTGTGGTATTTGAGCCCTAATAATGGTTTAAATAGATGTTGTGTGGAGTATATGAGTGAGCATTCATGTAGGGTGGTTGTGATCAGATTATGGTGGTTGTTGTGTGTAGAAATGGAGGAGAAATGGGGTTTGGGGAAAAACTAGGGTTCATAACCCGTAGCCCCCTTTCTTGGCAAATTTGCCAGGGCGAATCGATTCTCCCTTTTTGCGAATCGATTCCGTAAGGGGTGAGGCTACAGGTCTGGGAACCCGAATCGATTCGGCCTCAGGCATAATGTTGGTTTCTCCATCCGAATCGATTCTCTTTTGGGCGAATCGATTTGCTTCATGGGGCGAATCGGTCCGGCCCTAGGGCGAATCGATTCGAAATCTTGGTGTTTTGAGTTATTTTTCTAACTCAATTTTTACCCTTTTCTATTAGGCTTAGGACTTAGGAACCTTCTTGTATGAAGTAAACTTAGTGTCCTAGAGTCTTATATTAGTTAGGAAACTACCTTATGTTAGTAGGGGAGTAGTTGGGACCTATTTTGGGGATTAGTAAATAAATGATTGGGTATTTTCTTTTCCTTAACAAGTTAGTTTGATATTAAGAGATGTAGAATTAAATGATTGAAGAACTTTTGACATGTTATTGGGAGATTCTAGACTTGGTGGTTTATAGTAACACCATAAAATGCTTGGAGAATGAATTAGGGGTTTACCAATCATTGAGGATATAATGATGGCATAAATTACGTATGGCTCCAGATAAAATGTGATGTATATATTAAAATGGAAATAAAATTGTAAATGATAATTTACTTAAACATACCTCTCTAAATTCTATCATAAGGGAAGTACGCGCATGAGGTGAAGTCCCTTGGCTAGTGAATGCAGGGTGAATATAATCCTCGGCCATAGGACCGGTTATTATGTATTGTGTATTTATTGTTCGAAGTGAGGTAATTTGGGGTGTGGTTATGACTCACTGTCGAAGGCATATGGACCGTTCCTGACGTTGCGTTCTAGGGTGCCCAGGTTGTCTTGTTTGATAGGCCCTGGAAGAGGATAGCCATTTAGGGGAGCGTCCAGTGGGAAAACTCGTAAGGAAGGTCTTATAATCGTTATACGTAGTTGAATATAACTATTCTTATTCAAGTGGGACTTGATTTCCGATCAAGTTCTTTAAGAAATAAAAGGGCTTTGAATACATTTCCTAATGAGATACGGAACGATTAAATGAAATAGTGTAAAGGATGGAAATTCTTAGTGAATAATATGCATTTATATCCTCTTGTGAAACTGAATTATAGATATGGTCATTTTGATTGCCTTAGTTTATTCTCTTAATTTGAGTAGTTAGATTCTTATAATTATTAATCTTTATTAACTGTTCATAACTGTCATACTCTTTATTCATCTGGTGATCATATAAAACCGGGCCCTAACCCGTTCATATTTCTTGTTGTGCATGAATCTTATATTCGCTCAGGTGCTCTGCCGCAAGGATGCCCGACTTTCCCTTTCCTGTGTCTTAGAGCTGCAACACCTTGCGGATGTTGCGGGATATTTTGTTATAGACGCCTTCCTTTTTGTACTCTAGTTACGATTGGGTTATTTATTCGGGCGTGTGGCCCAAGCCTTTGTACTTGCCTACTGTCATGTATTGCAACTTAATTTAATTATTGAAACTACTTATATGAGACTGTTAACCGATAGCTTATTCGGTTAATGTGTTATATATGTACTGTTCAGTTTTATTCTTGTAGATTCTATCCACCTTCTTGTAACAACCCGCGTAATTTTGGGTTATTTTAATTAATTTTTGGAAAATGGAGAAAATAAAGTTTTTGATAAAATTATTTTTATTGCTCAAATATGTTGGTTATTATTTTTAAAGGAGAAAATTTCAAACGGTTTCGAAAACGGAGTTAAAACGGATTTTAAAATGATTTTAAAATGTTTTTAACTCTTGGAGTTGTTTTGACTTCCAACTCTTCATTTCTTTGCCTTATTTAAAGGAGTCTTTTGGATTCCAACTTTTCATTTCTTTGCATTATAAAAGGGAGTCATGGGCAACCCTTTTTAACATACTTTTGGCACAAATTTTGGCAGCAAATATATTTTATATTCCTCTTCTTTTTATATACACATTGTCCCTTGAGATTTGTGAGTTCCAACCTTAGATTAGAGGTGTTGTTGGGGAAATTTTGTTGGAGGTTCTTAGAGGAGCTTTTATAGATCTTTTGTGTTGATGTTGAGGATGTGATCATTGGTTTCTCATCATGGTTTGAGGTATGGGGTTTTACACAATATGCTCCTTAAATCTCGAGAGTGTCATTCTCTTTGAATTCTTGTTAATTGAACTCATATTTGAATTGATAAATTCATTGAAATCTAGAAAATAATCGTTGAAATTATTTTGATTCATGTGGTATCATTATATTGTTGATGAGCACGTTGTCATGAGATTTTAATATGGCACGGATGTTGGGCACCCGCCAAAATTCCTGTTTCCCGGGCTATGGCTTGATAAAGCATATACGGATGTGGTGAGGCCTGGTGACCCGGTTAAAGTGTTGTTGAGAAATTATATTGATAAATGCTTTGAGATTTGCATTTTGATTTGAATATTCGTACTCGTGTTGTTACGTTTTATTCATCGCTAATATATATTTTTTGAGCATCTTTCTTGTCGTATTGTGTACTTCCCCATATTTTCTTTTAGTGGCAGGTTAGCGCGGATTTTGGGGCTCTATGGAGATTGATTTTAACGAGGATTGTTTGGGAAAGATTTGTATTATTTTGATGTATAGATCTTTGGAGATTTGTAATTTTAATTCGAGAGACTTGTTGTATTTGAAGAGATTGAGATTAGTGGATTTATATTATTGTGGGTTTATTTAGATGCTCTATACCTTGTCACTTGTGGATTTGGATTTATTTTATCTCATTAGCGCTCCGTTCACTCTCCCCAGGCGGGCGGGGTGTTACAAATGGTATCAGAGCTTAGGTATACGACAACCCTCTGGGCTTGGGTTATGGGTTCATTGCGTGGTTAGCAATTTTTGGAGATAGAAAATTTTAGGTGATATTCGTGATAAGTTTCGAGATTAGATGTGAGGAATTTATTTTTGGGAGACATGATTTATTTTTGGAGTTAGTATAGCGGCCTGATTTTGAGAGTTAGGCAATCGACGAATTTTGAGGGCGAAATTCAATTGTTAGTGGGGAAGTGTAACAACCCGCGTAATTTTGGGTTATTTTAATTAATTTTTGGAAAATGGAGGAAAATAAAGTTTTTGATAAAATTATTTTTATTGCTCAAATATGTTGGTTATTATTTTTAAAGGCAAAAATTTCAAACGGTTTTGAAAACGGAGTTAAAACGGATTTTAAAATAATTTTAAAATGTTTTTAACTCTTGGAGTTGTTTTGACTTCCAACTCTTCATTTCTTTGCCTTATTTAAAGGAGTCTTTTGGATTCCAACTTTTCATTTCTTTGCATTATAAAAGAGAGTCATGGGAAACCCTATTTAACATACTTTTGGCACAAATTTTGGCAGAAAATATATTTTATATTCCTCTTCTTTTTATATACACATTGTCCCTTGAGATTTATGAGTTCCAACCTTAGATTAGAGGTGTTGTTGGGGCAATTTTGTTGGAGGTTATTGGAGGAGCTTTTATAGATATTTTGTGTTGATCTTGAGGATGTGATCATTGGTTTCTCATCATGGTTTGAGGTATGGGGTTTTACACAATATGCTCCTTAAATCTCGCGAGTGTCATTCTCTTTGAATTCTTGTTAATTGAACTCATATTTGAATTGATAAATTCATTGAAATCTGGAAAATAATTGTTCAAATTATTTTGATTCATGTGGTATCATTATATTATTAATGAGCACGTTGTCATGAGATTTTAATATGGCACGGATGTTGGGCACCCGCCAAAATTCTTGTTTCCCGGGCTATGGCTTGATAAAGCATATACGGATGTGGTGAGGCCTGGTGACCCGGTTAAAGTGTTGTTGAGAAATTTTATTGATAAATATTTTGAGATTTGCAGTTTGATTTGAATATCCGTACTCGTGTTGTTACGTTTTATTCATCGCTAATATATATTTGTTGAGAATCTTTCTTGTCGTATTGTGTACTTCCCCATATTTTCTTTTAGTGGCAGGTTAGCGCGGATTTTGGGGCGCTATGGAGATTGATTTTAGCGAGGATTGTTTGGGAAAGATTTGTATTATTTTGATGTATAGAGCTTTGGAGATTTGTAATTTTAATTCGAGAGACTTGTTGTATTTGAATAGATTGAGATTAGTGGATTTATATTATTGTGGGTTTATTTAGATGCTCTATACCTTGTCACTTGTGGATTTGGATTTATTTTATCGCATTAGCGCTCCGTTCACTCTCCCCGGAGGGGTGTTACACTTCTTTTCAGTTAGTGTTGTTTAAATGCTTTCTTTAACTTATAAAATTTTATTTTTGAAAATCCATTTTCGGAAATATTGGGTGGTTATTCCATATACTTATTATATTATTGTGATGCTGAGAATGGTCCATCTATGATTCCTGTTATTATCGGAGAATCTGGATGGCCACCTCTTAATTTTGATAAGCGGGTTGTCACACAAGGGAAGAGATAACCACTAGAGGATCCAAATTAATGACCGAGATCGATAAAATTCCTAAGCTAGTAATAAATGAAATAAGCGACTACTCCAACTCCTGCAACGTCCACATATGTCGTAGATGCATAACCCTAGAATAGAATTAGGTCTGGCGTCCCTGTGGATGGACACCTAAAAGGTTTTCAAAATATTTTATAGCAAGGATTAGAACGCAAAACATTTTAAAAATATTTATCAAGTGATTAAAATGTTGCAATTAAAATGGATGAAAGGTCTTTATATTTAAGCTACTGTCGCACTCCCTTGAGGACCTATTCACCCCTCAACTATTGTGCACACCTAACGCTTTTCTTTATAACCCACCTAGTCATCTACCCCGTAACTAGTAAATTGTTATAAATCCTTCTTGTCACACTACACTAGTCCGAGTATGTTTAATAAATGATTTATAAGCTATTTATCACATTACCTTAAGTAATCATTTTTCATATAAGACTATATAACATTCTCACTAATTATATATAATTAATACAGTTCACTTCATGTATTTTAGTCGTCTATAATTATCTGCACCATATATACGTATTATCATATTAAAACATTCACACACGTGTCGTAGATATATAACCAACCTCCCGAGTAGACACTAACACTCACCAGATGTTCTCTACAATTCTATCACGCCAGGTATACTCATCCACCCGGACACCCTTACTCGGTTAGCTCCCTGAATCAGTGAAACAAAAGTAAACGTGGCGGAGGCAGTCATAGTTCCCTCAAGAAATGAGACCGAATCATATCTAAGACGTCTCAACCCTAACTACGGATGCTATGACCATGGGACTATACTCTCCCTGCATTCACTCGCCAGGAGATTCATCCACATCGCGCAACCTCCCATGGTAGCACTAGAGGGGTATGTTTCACATAAATATATCATACGCACACACACACACACACACACATATATATATATATATATATATATATATATATATATATATATATATATATATAGAGAGAGAGAGAGAGAGAGAGAGAGGCTCCTATGCACACTAAGTTTGCACATTACTTTTTTAAAGTAGTAAAAAAAATATTTTTGAGTTTGATTTTTTTTGTGTGATATTTAAACATTTCAAAGAACCCATATAAAAAAATCAGCTCAAAAAAACTTTTTTTGCTAGTTTTAAAAAATCGGTCAAACTTTCTATGCTTTTAAGCCCTTTAAAAACTGCGAAAGTTTGACCGATTTTTTAAAAATAGCCAAAAAAGTTTTTTTGAGCGAATTTTTTTTATGTGAGTCCGTTGAAATGTTAAAATATCACATAAAAAAATTGGTGTGCACCAGCACTCAAAAATATATTTTTTACTACTTTAAAAACTTAATGTGCAAACTTAGTGTGCACATGAGCCTGCCTCTCTCTCTCTCTCTCTCTATATATATATATATATATATATATATACTGTCTCTACATACCCGTATATATATTCAATACAATCGGCTAATCGTGCAGTTCTCTCGTAACACAAGCCTATATTTCCCGAATATAAACATTCGATTAAATTCCATAAGTATTCACTTACTTATAATATAAATATAACATTTCTTTTAAATTCATAATATTAATAATATCACCGCTAGCTCGTAACCCAATTCCATCTGAAATTCCCATTCGAATCCCAAGGGTTTTATCCCATTAGACTCATAAAAATCACAAATTCTCACAACTTTAATTTCTAAGAGATTAAACACCTTGCACTAAAACAGTTATAACTCACTCTACATAAGTCCAATACTAGTGAGTTATAACTATTATAGTGTAAGGAGTTTAATCTCTTAGAAATTAAAGTTGTGAGAATTTGTGATTTTTAAGAGTCTAATGGGATAAATACCCCTCGGTTTCGAATGGGAATTTCAGATGGAATTGGGATACGAGCTAGTGGTGATAAGCTTAATATTCTGAATTTAAAAGAAATTTTATATTTATATTATAATTAAGTGAATACTTATGGAATTGGAATAAGTAAGTGAGTACTTATGGAATTAAATAGAATGTTTATATTCGGGAATACGAGCTAGTGTTACGAGAGATATGCACGATTAATCGGATTGTATTGTATCTATATATGGGTATATTGAGACAGTATATATATTTGTGTGTGTGTTCATAGAAATATATTTGTGTGTAGGATATATTTATGTTAAACATACCCCTCTTGTGCTATTATGGGAGATTGCTTGATGTGGGTGAATCCCCTTGCTTGTGAATGCAGGGAGAGTATATTCCCCGGGTCATAGCGTCCGTAGTTAGGGGTGAGAGGTCTTGGGTATGATTCGGTCTCATTTCCGGAGGAAACTATAATCGCCCCCACTACGTATACTTTTATTTCACTGATTCGGGGAGCTAATCGAGTCAGGGTGTCCGAGTGGATGAGTATACCTGGGGTGATAGCATTGTAGAGAACATATGGTGAGTGTATACTCGGGAGGATGGTTATATATCTATGGCATGTGTGTGAATATTTTAATATGATAATACGTACATATGGTGCAGATAATTATATACGAATAAAATACATTAAGCGAGCTGTATTAATTATATATAACTAGCGAGAACGTTATATAGTCTTATATGAAAAATGATTAGTTAAGTTAATGTGATAAATAAATTATAAAGAATTTATTAAACATACTCGAACTAGAGTAGTGTGACAAGAAGGAGTTATAACAAGGACTAATTACGGGGTAGATGATTAGGTGGGTTATAAAGAAAATCATTAGGTGTGCATAATAGTAGAGGGCTGAATAGGTCCTCAAGGGAGTGCGACACTAGTTTAAATATAAAGAGCATGCATGCATTTTAATTGTTGCATTTTAATCACTTGCTAAATATTTTAAAAATGTTTTGGGTTCTAACCCTTGCTATAAAATATTTTTAAAACCTTTTAGGTGTCTAGCCACAGGGACGCCAGACTTGATTCTATTCCAGGGTAACGCAGCTGCGACATATGTGCATGTTGCAGGAGTTGGTGTAATCACCTCTTTCATTTATTCCTAGATTAGGAATTCTATCTCAGTTTTATTTCGAGCATGTTGTTCACTGTGATTATTCAGATTATTTTAGTTCAGATTGTATGGGTTTTATTTACTATTTGTCAGATTTATTTGGTTTTGGATTTTAGCCGATGGTTAATTCGACAAGACTTTGTTTCAGTTATTTGTTTGGATGTTTAGACTCTATTATTATGTGATGGTTCTATACAGTTTCCGTTGTATTTAATGACTTGCTTATTCAAGATAAAATTTGTCATCGACTTTTTAGAATACTAGGTGGTTAGTAAGTTTTAAATAAAAAATCGACAGTGACGTTAAGAATGAACCAAATGAGATTCATGTTTTAATTTGATATAGGACTGATCACCCGGTATTTTATTAGCCGAAGTGTCACAAGACACTTTTAACACATGTGGGTTTATTTTTGGATTGTTTAGGGTTGGCAGGTCGATAAGGTCGTGGGTTTAAGAAAAGAGGTTGAAGTGGGTTTTGGGAATTAATAGGTATGTTGGGTTTGTAGCTTGGATTGGAACCAGTTAGGGCTACCTTTGGGTTTCACCGGAGCTGGTGGAAGCGATCAGAGTTCAAGAGGGTATAGAGGGGTCGAGTCAGGCCGAACGGGTGATGGGTACCCGATTTTGTAGGGTTGTTAGAGGTTAAGGTTTGGGATAATGACGGGTTCCGAAGTTCGAATTAAGTGTAAGGCTGTGAGGTCGTCGATTTTTATGTAATGGAAAAAGGGGTTTGATTTTATGGTGTTCATGGTAGGAGAGAGAGGGAGAGTGTGGAAGAGAAGAAGATGACGAGGGGTATTTGGGTGTGGTGAGGTGTATGTTAGATAGTGTGTGTCCGTGTTAGATTTGTACACCTAACTAAAAATAAAACTTCTTAAGGCTTAACTCAAAAAAATAAAAATAAAATCTACAAAAACAAAAGAAACTAAAAATTAAAATCCCAACTTAATAAAATAAAACTAAAAAAATATAAAATGTATTAAAATTAGAAAATTAAATTCCTAATCTACAGACTAAAATAAAGTAATACGAATAAATCTAAACCAATAAAAAGAAAATCTAAAAAAATAGAAAACTAAACTAATAATAAAAAATAAAAATAAAACTCATGCCTATGTAAAAATATATAAAAATAGCCAACACCCAAATAAATCTTAAAGATATACATGACTCAAAATAAAATTTAAAATAAATTCTAAAAATTATAAACGACTCACATAAAAATCTAAAAAATATAGAACGTGCAAATTAAAGCCACACGAGGTTCGGGACAGGACTAGGGAGGTCTGGGCTCGATTAGGGGAAAGGGTATTAGGTACGGGGATGAGATTTAGCTCCTCTTAACGTTCATTTTCCTTCAATTAAGTGTTTGAAACCGCAAATGGTGTTTGACCTACAAAATCAATATATATGCGCATAAGACTCATTTTATCAAGAATTAGAAATTAAAAACCGTCTATTTGGGGTTTTGTTTAAACACTTTTGAGTGCTTATCAAGTACGGACATGTGGTGCTCTCCACAAATGATAGTATTTCTCTAGTTTAAGAGTTTGATTAGCATACTACGTGCATTTTTGCTATTGTATCCGAGCTTGTTTTATTTGAGTTATAATTATCTAGAACTGCAAATTATTAATTAGATATTTGTAAAAAATCCAAAAGTAACCCTAAAAAAATTCTGCTCCTAGGTTCTCGCCCCCGAATCCCCTAAACTGGTCGATGATTTGTACATAATTGTGGTCCACCCATAATTTTTTTATGGCTTCACAACTGCTTAGTACCAACACTAGGGACGAAAAATGAACCAAGTTATTCGAGTTCGGCTCGTGTTCGTTCGAAAAAAATCTCGTTCGAGACATGCTCATAAAATACATGAGACAAGCTTGAACAAAATTTTAAGCTCGTTATATTATTGATTTTGGCTCGGATTCGTCTCGATCACCAATATCCATAATAAACTAGTGTAAAACAACCCAGCTACTCGAGCTCGGCTCGTATTCGTTTGCTTATAATCTCGTTCGAGCTCAACTCGTAAGATAAATGAACCAAGCTTGAACATACATTTACGTTCGTTTACATTTACAAATCAATCTTGAGCAACCTTAAGCTCGGATCGCCTCGCCTCACCTCATTTTCACCTCTAACCAACAGAGGTAAAACATATCATTTTAAACTATAAGTCAATGGACACCCCTTGTGATGACATTTGATTGTATTATATTGTATTCCCATTCACATATTACTATTATTGAGGTCATGCATGTCGATGTATTATTGAGTTATTGGTTGTTATTTACATATTAGGTCCATTTGTTTATTGATAACTTTACCATTGAAATTGTGAATATTTTCATATTAAATCTAATTCAAAATATTGATTTTTGGAGTTGAAATACTCCTTTATAGAGAAATTTGAATTCTCCCAATACTTATTTCCTTTCCTTTGGGGGGGGGGGGGGGGGGGGTGTAACAAATTAGTTATTAAAGGATGTTGAAGAGATTTAGAGGCCAATGCATTAGTAAAAAAATTAATTTATTATAGAGCTTTTGTAGTAATCTTCTTTTGGCTAAGAGATTATGGAGATCGTATAACACTTATTTTATGTTAATAGATTGAGGAGATGTTAATAAACATTTTACTATTACTATTGTATCACAAACTTTGTTGTTATGTTTTGCGAGAATTGACTATTTTATATTAATGAATATACTTAGTTATGAGATATTTTATTTAAAACCTTTGGTGATTGGTTTAGTGTTTTATGATATTTAATGTCAAGCATATTAATTTTTTTGTTTATAATTATGTGCTTTTGTATTTTACCAAATTAAATCATGAAACAAATCATATTTGTGCAATAAAAAATTAGATCAATAGAAAACTTACAAATGAAGAAGGTGGCTGAGTCGAGTGTTGGGCACTCTCTCCTTAAGAAAAAATACGCTTCCGCTACAATGCTTACGGAAATGAACAATAAGTGTCTGCCTCCCAGGATAAGAAGGCCTCGACCCTGTAATACCCCGTATTTCTGTGTATTTGAATTTAATTAATTCGGTAATTGATTCATTTTATTTTCAGATTACACGAGAGGCGTAATTTAATTAATTTGAATGATAATGTGTTTATTAAACATTAATCGAGAGAGATATAATGATTAATGCTATGAATTAAATTTACTAAGTGGACAGTAAATAATTTATGAGAATTATTACGCGTAATAGCGAGTGATATTGGCATAATTAGATTTTATCTCAACGGAGAGTCGCGTGTAGACAAATTGAGGTCGAGATAGTATAATTGTGTAGAGTGACTTGAATGATGATTTTGAGGTCACGAATGATTTCGAAAGGGTCGAAATAGTCGAAATAGCATACTCGGGGGTATTATTTGGATCCCGGGGCATTTTTAGACTAAACAGGGACCGTATGAGGATATTTTAGTCTTTCGGTAGCCTAAGGTAGAGGGAGCTAAGAATTTTCCAACCTTATATCAGATGTTAGACAGAAGTGGCTAAGGTTAAGAGTGTTGGAAACAAAGGGAGACCATTAGAGAGGAAACTGAGAGAATTTTTGGAGGGTTTGGAAGAGTCCTTGAAGAATTAAAGTGTGTTCTTGTATCACAATCAAGCTTAGAGCAAGGATTGGAAGAGGAGACCATAAATCCATCCTCCCAACCAAGAAATCAAACCCTAATGATCAAAGACAAGTGTTTATTTACAAGTTATTTGAACTTATAACACCCATGTGACTAGGGTTTCAATTATGTTGATTAAATGAATGTTCTTGGAAGGAAAGAATGATTTTTATACATGTTATGGGTAGGAATTTCATGTAGAATGATTTAATATCTATAGAGGATTAGAAATCAGATGATATATGATAATCTCCACGAATTAAATCTAGGTTTTTTGATGAATAATGGTAGAAGAACATAAAACCTAGGGTTTTTTATGAAAACTTAATTTGATCCATTCTTGGGTGAGAATTATGAGGATTTGATGTTTTAATTACGTTAGAAATCATCCTAATACATGTGAAAAAGGTTTAGGACAATTGGTTTCAATTTTGGTGGAGAAACATGTAAGCTCTGTCGGTGTTAATGGTGAAAAATCTTGTGTAAGGAAGAAGATGTATCTATAGAATTTCCAATCGATTCAACCCAAAGGTGAATTAATTCGGCCTCTTGGCGAATCCATTCGATTTCCCAGAATATGTGAAATTTCTCTTTTAAGGCTAGAATTCTTAAATTGTTGACGGGGAAACTTTTGGTACTTTGTTAGAATATAATGAGAGATTGATTATATTGCAGTAGGACTATGATAGGGTTATGGGCTTAGACTTATCGAGAGGATTAAGGTGATGTTTAAATAGGCTTAATTGTAACGTGATTTAATTCGAGAGGATGAGAATAAAATTACTGAAAAGTGTGAGTGAGCTTATTGTATAGACTAGTAGGGTAAGGAAGACTTGGCTACTGAAATAAAATAAGGGGTAACTACGGCTGGCCCTTAGAGTAGAGAATAATACTCCATTAAATGCGATAGTGAGAATAATCGTAAATTGAAAGTACAGTGAGTATAGGAGTGATGTATACTATGTACGAATTATGATGATTAGGTAGTGTGAATACCTACTGAATATATATATATATATATATATATATATATATATATATATATATATATATATGTTGTGTGTATACCTATTATAGGAATTATGATATATGTTAACATACCTACGCTACTTGTTATCACAGAGGTTTCTATGCAGTGGGCGATCCCACCTTGCCAATTCCAGGGAGGTTTGGATTTGTGCCCTAGAACATAAAACTTAAGGCGGCTCACTATTTGACTTGTATTAGTGGGACCGAGGGGTCATTTCGATACGTTAGGAATGTGCGTGGCCCAAAGGCTTAGAACAATGTTCGCCTCTATTGTTTGTTGTTTGATTTTGGGTTCGAGGAGATTTATCAAACCATTAGTCCCTATTTAGTACGAGAGGTACTTGGACTGATAGCAGAGTATGCCTATTTCATGGTCGTCATTTTGAGAGACATCGTGTCTACATATATTAGTGAGACATATATATATATATATATATATATATATATATATATATATATATATATATATATATACTTGTGTAAATATTCTACTTACGCATGACAGTAGACAGTTTGAGAGTATATTTCTAAAGAAATGAATTAAGTAGTGAAACTTAATTGAATGATTAAAATGGTAAAGTGTAGAATTTTACGAATGATATTAACAACATACAAGAAATGTTAATTCGGATAGCGTACTGTATGGACGGTACGAGGACTTATAGATGTCAATAGTCAAGATAAATACTCATGTCTACTTAACATGGGTAGTACAGCTAGGTGGGTTAAGTAGAGAATGTTAGGCGTGCACAATAGTTGAGAGATGAGGAAACTCAAGAGAGTGTACGTGAACCTAATATGTGTAATCAATAATTTATTTTAAATTGTGATAAATACTTGCTAAATATTTTCAAATGTTTTGGGATCTAAAATCTTTTCAAAACCTTTTAGGTGTCCAGCCACAGGAACGCCAGATTGGATGATTCTTTACAAGGACGTATAGCTACAGCACTGTGGAGGCTTGCAGGGTTTTGATTAGAAGCTTCTACCTTTCATTCCTAGTGTAGGAGTTTATTTCAGCATTTCAGTTTGGGCATGTTTCCCCATTTGAGACTTAACTTATTTAGTTATTATGTTCAGACTTGTATTCAGACCATTCCTTATTAGTTGGATTTATTATTTAGTTTGGCATTTTTAGCCAATGGTTTATTCGACAAGACTTTATTGATTTATTTACTTGAGGTGATTTGGACTCTGGTATAGTGTGAATATTTTAATTCAGTTTTTTCGCATATTATTATATATCTGTTTAATGCAAAATAAAATTTGGCACTATCATGATTAAATAATAGGTGATTAGAATTTGGTTTTCGATAGTGATGCTAAGAATGGACCAATTTGGAAATCCTATTTTAATTTAATAAAGGGCTGATCAACTGATATTTAACTAGGCGAGGTGTCACAGACTTGTGCAAGAATAACTTCAATGTGCGTGTCCCACGAACCAATTATGTTTGATACTCTCTCCGACTCGATAAGGAATGAAATGTACTAAAAAATATTTTTTCTCTCTATTATAAACTGAATAAAAGTCTTGCATTTATAGAAAAACAAAGTGTTCTTACATGAAAATATGTCTTTTTATTAATAGTCACTTTAGGAACATTTTTCATGAATAGTCACAACTAATGGTAAACAGTCACGACCTTTAACGACGGTTCTAAAAAAATCAGTATATATAGTGTAGACACCCCATTCTGTTACCCCCTAACTCTCCTTAGGTCCCTAGTACCTCCCTTCATCACTACAAACCCAGGTCATATCCCGAGTACTGACCTAGAAGCCATCGGGCACTCCCAGGCTCCGTTTGACCAAAAAGTCAAACTCTTCAACTCGACCGAGGCTGAATGAATCTTCGAACGGCACTAAATACCATTTTCAACGGTTCGCTCTATGCGCGATTCCTACTTACCATGCGGACGAACGATCTGTTTGCGTCTGAAACTTGATCTAGAGGCCACCGACGCTCCTGGGCTCTGTTTGACCTAAGTCAACTCTTTAGCTCGATCGAGGCTAAATGAATCTTCTAAGGGCACTCAAACCCCTTTCCAATGGTCTGCTCCGTGCGCGATTCTGACTTACCATGTGGACCAACGATCTGTTTGACTCTAAGAGGTCACCGAATGCTTCCAGGGCCCGATTGACCAAAGTCAACTCCCCAAGCTGGGTCAAACTCTTTGGAATGTCGAATTACATCTCCTAACCTTTCCAATAGTCCGCCCCGTATGCGATTCGGAATTACCATGTAGACGAACGATCCGTTTGCGTCCGAACGATTCCCTGTCCAATGGACCAGCAAACTCTTCCGAACCCGGGAGCGATCCGAAGGACTTTCAAAGGTCTTTTAATTACCTTTCCAACGGTTTTCCCCGTGCACAATTCTGACTAACAGTTTTCCCTTGGCAGCCAATTTTCCGAAAAGGCCTGAAACACACTACCAAATGGCAGGTTCCAGAACCTGCCTATCGGCAGGTGCCGATAGGCAGGACTAGGTGTATGCCGATCGGTAGTGACCTGGGCCTATAAAAGGAGGCCTTCACCTCATTTACAAAGGGAGCCCAGATCTGATAACAATTTGTCTCAACGAATCCTAAAAACCTCTCTCGAAAGCAGAGCGATTTCAACATCCAAATCCCTTTCTAACTTCCACTTTTCATCATCCTTTTCATCAAACTTGGTGAATTATCCACTCTCCATCATCATCCAAGCGTAAGGGCTGCTCCCTAACATTCAAGATCAAGCTCAAGATCTTCGAGAAGATCCAACTTTCTCGACTTTCTCTTAAATTCTCAATAACTTGTTTTATTACTTAGCACTTTTATTATCTCATCTCACACATCCTAATATACTTTTTATTTAGTATTATTGCACATATCTTATTTTCATATAAATAAAACCCAAAAAACAAGAAAAAGAGGGTTTGCTCATAAATTCCAAATAGGGATTCTCATAGTTTTCTCACAACTAAAACACTTTTTTTCTACACACACACACACACACACAAATAATAGATCCCCCATTTGGATTTATGGGATAAACCCCACCCCTCGTTTTGTATGCGAACTACGTGGACTTTGATACCTTTATAGGCTACGTAGGCATCTCGGGGTAAAACCCGAGACTCAAGTCTTTTCCTCGCTTTCTCTCTCATTTTCTATCTTCTATAAATCCAATTTTTTTATATTCTATATGCTTGTTCTTAGTGACGTATTACTCCATATACGTTATCATTCCATTATAACGATCAACGTAAGGGTAATCGCGTAAATCTTATTTTCTAATATTATTTTTATACCTTCCTACGGATGACTCACTTTATCTCTCCCATGATACAAGTCGAGGATTCCTATCTCCACTATATATATACACATGCACACATATCACGGGGAAATTAAAAGGAAAATAGCAAACATCCATGAGAGATCGAAAGGGCGGAATGGGTGCCGAACACCTTCCCATTTTGTAACTTAGCCTTCGAACCCCTCTCGAATCATTTTGGTTTCGTATGCACCAGTATGTCTTTGGATGCCATCCTTCCGGATGGCTTCCCCTTTTTCTTTTGTCTGTTTTGAGTAAATAGATTGGCGACTCTAAATCTCTCTATATTTTTACACCTCATCTCAAACGGCGTCGGTCGAAGCGCTCCCGAGAGGGATGCGTGGGACCCTAGGATCCTCCCTTCACGCGCCCGCCCGCGGCGAGGATCGGGGATGGCCACAGTGGCGACTACACTGGGGAATCCTGTGTGTTTTTTAGGGCTTGACTCTATTTACATGGATGTTATATTTGTTTATATTTTCCCCTATATCTGCATGTTCCCCTTTTCCATGTGTATCCCATGCTTATGCTTCTGTTCATACACTTGTAGAAAATTCTCCATGTACACTTCACACCACGTGCACCTAGGATCACATATATCCACATGTTGCACACATCACCCATCCATACTTGGTGTACCTTTGGTACTTGTACTTTGCTCCCTGTTTGGAATAATCAAGAAAAGCATTCTCATCATAAGATACTAAAAAGAGAATCATGCATGATTCACACGACATCACCAAAGAGCATTGTTATTGACTAAATTTTACCCAGTAACTGGAGGGGCACTTTGTGATGGGCGCTGGTCCGACGGGGCGCAGTTAGCCTAAGCGATATGACTCTCACCTTCTATTGGCCAAGTACCTTCGATGTATATCGAATGGTTCCCCCGCATCGTACAATTTGATCGAAGTCATGACAGGAGGTATATCGCAGGGAATTCATTCACGTACGTCGAGTATATCGAATTCTCTCTCACACGTACCATCCCCACGAGGTATATAGTGAGGCAATTCACATACACTCAGGTATATCAAATGGCTTGTCCAAAGATACCGATTTCCCGCAAGAGCAAGACGTATATCGTGGAAGTCATGCCAAAGGGGGGAACCCATTCCGATTCACCCAACCAACTGCATACCTGCATATAGGTGTCAAACCTAGGACACGCACTTTAGATTGTCGGTTTCAACCCGAAACTCTGTCGAAATTCTGGGTCGTCCTCCCGCTCGTTATTTTTGCGCATTTTTAAAATGGGACCCTGCCCATGAGCCTGGCTACAAGTCCAGCCGTAGCTTCACATATATTAAAAATCCCAGGTTTTCCAGGCTCAGGTATCATCCGGCATTACTTTTAGGAGAATTAAATACAAGTGAGAACATAATAATCGTAATAATCATGCTGAGTTCCGTCTCCAAAAACATTTCTCCCTTCTTTATCAAAAATCCAAAAATAGTTTCTTCCTTTTTTCTCAAAAATAAATCCCATTCTACGCCTTCTCAGGTCAATCGCAAGCCCTTGGCCTGGTTCCCTATTGGCTTCGATCTTCAGTCAAATCACCCCGGAGTTTTGTTCATTCCGCTACTACTTATTTCGAGTCCAGAATCCATCCACTTTCCTTGGAGAATATAGATCAAGTACAAGTCATATAGCCGGATCTGACGACAGTCCTAGCTCAGCTCGTGTCCAAGATTGACAACCTCCAAACTGAGGTCCGAGATATGCAACGAAACTAGGTTCCTATTCCTCAAGAGCCCGAGGCCCTATTCCCTCGTGCTATGGGTCCGCTTGATCCTATCTGGGTTCCCAAAGAATATCAGCACGCTCCACGTGCCCCTCCTATTAATGGGCCACCGCCTGCCCAGCTTTCGATGTCAAACATTGTCCAGTATTTGGCTAACCTACCTATGGTCGATGATCCAAAAGAGGAGGAATTGAATAAAGTTAAACAAGATCTAAAGATGCTCACCAAGAAGTTCAACCAAGTCAGAATCTCTGGGAATTACATAAACTACACCCACATGTCGCCTTATCCTAAAGTGAGGTTACCCAAGAAGTTCAAGATGCCAAATATCGAGAAGTTCGGAGGGAGTGGACCCCTAATTATTCATTTTCGCAGTTATCATCGTTCCATGACTCTACTAGGGGCTTTTGAATAAATGATGGCCCAATTGTTTCAGCAAACTTTGAAGGATAGTGCCCTCCGATAGTTTTTATATCTTGAGGAATCCAGAATTCATAGATGGGAGGATGTACCCCGAGAATTCATGTTGCAGTACAAATACAACGAAGAGCTTGAAGTCACCCGTCGTGATTTAAAGCTGCTCAAACATAACCTTGGGGAATCAGTCAGTAACTTCATAACCCGGTGGAGGGAGCAGGCAGCTACCATGACCAATCGGCCATCTGAGGAAGAACAAGTCAACATAATGAAGAAGAACTTCTTGCCCCATGTTCGAGCGACGATGGGAGGACAATACTATCCCCACTTACGAGCTCTTAGAGAGGCGGGAGTAGAAATCGAGGAAAGCCTTGTTAAAATAGAGGTTGATCCGAAGAAGGTGTCCGGACAGTTCACCCCTAGAGAGTATGACAAACCTGTCAGTGCTACAGTCTCAACCATCAACAATATCTCTCAACCAACCATATCATGGGCACCATAAATCCTCCCTTCCCCCATCCAAAGGGAATACACTAAGCTCCATGCTCCCCTCTCCAAAGTTTACCGAGCCCTGTTAAGTCGAAACCTCATCAAACCCTTGGATCCCCTTCCATTGCCAATTCCACCCCCAACAAGATTCAAGGCCGATGATCATTGCGCCTTTCACCAAACTACTGGCCATACCACCTACCAATGCTTTCATCTCCAAAACATAATCTAAGATCTCATTGACCAGGGTACCATCGCCCCACTAGCCAATCCTAAGCCAAACACTAATCACAATCCACTCCCAAATCATGTCAATGCCATCTTCTTAGAAAAAACCCTAGATTTCGATCCCTCAACTCAAATCACACCCATATACTCTCCTGAACCTCTTCAAATTTGCCCATATTTCCTCCTACACCCTACTAGCCTCATTGATCAGGCACTTTCACTCCTTACCAGAGCATGCATCGCTGTCCGTACCCATTCTGAAAATGGAAATATGGAATTATCAGAGGTGTTAAACCTACTCCTAAAGTTTGGGCAAAAATTGCCCTCACAGATGGTCATCGATTGACAAAAGTTTAGTACACTGTTCTTGAAAGCACGAAAGTGGGCCCGAGATTTAGACAAGTGGGTGGTACCAACCGATGATATCAGCCTAGATGATGCTGTCCAGATTATGACAGAATTATTCGGGAAAACCAATAACATTTGTAGTATCACCGGGTTACTTGACATTTTGAAGCTACAAGGGCACTTGGTCCCTTCAATCATACATATCCCCACAGAATGGGAAGACCTGTATGAAAAAGCCATTGAAGTTGTGGAATGCATTGACTTTACATGGAAAGACATAATTGTTGCCACCGGATGGGGGGAAGAATTTGAAGATTCGAGTAAAAAAAAAGCTTCAGGAAGAACTGGCCCAGTAGCCGACATATGTGGGATGATATCACTTGAAGAACTCCTCGGAGAAATAAATAGGGTGGAAGAACAACCTGATATTGATGAGGAGACGGGATTCGTGTTCTTCTCTTCTTCAATAAATCACACGACCAGATCAGGGAGACATTACTAGGTTCTAAGCTCACTACCAGCCAATGATAAGGGAAAGGGCGTTGAAAACCTTCCTATACTAGAGATGATCATCGAGGAGAGTAAGATCCTCGATCAACTGAAGAAAACTCAAGCTAACATCACTCTATGGGTGCTTTTCATGTCTTCCCAGCTGCACAGAAATGATTTAATCAAGCTGCTCACTTGACCCACAGTTCCTCATTCCACCACACCAAAAGAAGCGGTAAATCTGGTCTGATCCTTGACCTCTACCTGAATGCTGTCATTTTCTCAAGAAAAAATCCACAGAATTGGGCCAAATCACAATCATGCACTCTACATCTCCGTCGAATTTATGGTGAAGGTCATGCCACTCTCTCTTGTCGATAACGGATCCGCCTTGAATGTCTGCCCATTGAGAACCTTCAAGTGTTTAGGCCTGAAAGAAAGCGACCTCGCTCCAACCTCCGCCGCTGTACGTGCCTACGATAATACTCGCCAGAAGGTGATGGGATCCATAAAGCTTGTAATAGGGGTTGGACCTATAAACCCTATCGTTGAATTCCAATTCATAGACATCTATGCTCGTTTCAACCTGTTTCTCGAATGACCCTGGCTCCACAGTATTAAGGGTGTGTCTTCCTCACTCCATCAGAAATTGAAATTCTTCGCCGACGAGTGAGTCATCACCATTTTGGGCGATGACGAAAATGTTGAGGGTGCAAGCACCAGCAGTCTAATCCTTGAGATACAATAAGGGTTAAATGATATGCTCCCATCAGGATTCCGAGTTGAGCCACTCCTACTCCCGGCGGGCGAGGGTTTCAAAGAAAGGGTTTGTCCAGAATATGACCCTCACGGCAACGTCAATGTGATTCAGATGTTCAGAAACATGCACTTCATGCCCGGACTAGGGCTAGGGCAAAGGCAGTAAGGGATACTTGAGCCCATAGAACTGAAGAAAGTTTTTCCCTCCTTGTGGCTTAGGGTATCAACCATCAGAACAAGAAATCATAATGATCCACCAGTTTCGACCAAAGAGAAGGTTAGCCTGCATCCCAACTATCCCAGGAGACTCCTTGAATGGACGATTCATCAAAGAAGGCAAAGATTTCCCCTTTTGCGATTTTCCAAAACCATGGTATGACCACACAGATAAGAAGATGAAGCCTGGGGTGGAGATCTTTTTCCAAGATAGCTACCCATGGGCCGAAAGTTTCCAACACCGAGTACAACCGCTCATCAAAGATACCGAAGAGACTGAGGAAAGTGATTCTGAAGATTCCTTCAACTTACAGATACTGGGGCTGGCACTCTGCATGGTTCATTTGGGCACTACATCAATGGATCTATCCCATCTGATTAAAGCTGCTGATACACCCCTCCTCAACTGGCATCCTGCGCCAATTCTACCTCTTGAAATCCCCCTAACCCCAATGTTTACCATATTTCTTCTTTTGTTGTCTATCCTTGTTCAAATGTAATCCAGACCTCTTTTGATAAGGTTCTCAATGATTTTTTTCCTATCAATGAAATAAATGAATATTTTGAGTATCTTGATGTGCCTTACATTAATTGTGCGAATTCTAATCAAACTTTTGATGATGATGATTTTGCAAATGAACAATTGTTAACTGATCTAAATAAGGTTAATAATAAACAACATAACCGCATTCAAGTTAATGAAGAGGAGACTGTTGTTATTAATCTCGGTTCTAGTAGCCAACTGCGCGAGATTAGGATAGGGGCCACCCTTGACGAGCATGAGCGTACACAACTCGAAGAATTGCTAAAGGAATTCGTAGATGTCTTCGCATGGTCCTATGACGATATGCCCGGCATTGATCCTGAAATAGCTCAGCACGAGATCCCCACTCTCCCTGATTACAAGCCGATTAAACAAAAATTGAGAAATCTCTGCACTGAATGGTCACTCAAGGTTAAAGAATAGGTGGTCAAACAGTTGAACATGAGATTCATTCGTGTGATCGAATATTCCACATGGCTAGCCAACATAGTACATGTGCCGAAATCAGGAGGGAAGGTTCGAATGTGTGTGGACAACCGAGATTTACATAAAGCTTCTCCAAAGGATGATTATCCGCTACCCAATATAGACATGATCGTGGACAACACAGCCAGTCATGCTCTCAAGTCATTCATCGACGGGTTTGCCGGATACAACCAAATCAAGATGCACCCAGACCACCAAGAAAAAACTGCATTCATCACCCCATAAGGAAGCTTTTGCTACACCGTTATGCCATTTGGTCTCAAGAATGCCGGGGCTACCTACCAAAGGGCTTCCACAACCATCCTACACGATCTGATTCATAAAGAAGTCGAGGTTTATGTGGATGATAGGATTATCAAGTCCAAAACTAGAGAAGGTCATGTTTCCGCTCTCTGGAAGTTCTTCGAACGACTGCGACGGTATCAGATGAGACTGAATCCATAAAAATGTGTCTTCGGCGTTACAAAGGGAAAACTCTTGGGATTCATGGTCAGTGAGAAGGGGATAGAAGCCGATCCTACAAAGCTGAAGGCCATACTTGAGATGCCACCGCCCCAAACAGAGAAGAAGTCCGAGGTTTTCTTGCAAAATTGTAATATATCAGTCGGTTCATCAGCCAGCTAACCTCCATCTGTGAGTTGATCTTCAAGCTCCTCCGAAAGGATTCAACCAAGGTTTGGAACGAGGCCTGCCAAGAAGCTTTTAATCGAATCAAATAATATCTGACCCAACTTCCAGTGCTCATGCCACCACAACCTAGTCTCCCTTTGCTCCTATACCTAACCATAACTGAAACTGCAGTTGGGGCTTTGCTAGCCCAATACCTTGAAGACTCCTGTAAAGAAAGAGCCATTTATTATGCCAGTCGCAAATTGGCCAGGTACGAGGTCAACTACACTGCTTTGGAAAAGGCGTGTGTTGTACTTGTCTGTGTCACCCAAAAGTTGCGACACTACATGCTCTCCTTCCCCATCAAACTTGTATCCCGAATGGATCCCATCAAATACCTGCTTGAGAACCCTTCCTTATCCAGTCGAATGGCCTGATGGTTGATGCTCCTAATCGAGTTCGATATTGTGTACGTCACGCAGAAAGCCATTAAAGGAATATCCATCTCTGACTACCTTGTTGATTACCCCATAGAAGAAGCAGATGTTTGGATCTCCAAATTCCCTGATGAAAATATCCTCTGCACCGCTTAAGACCAACTTCGATGGAAAATGTTCTTTGACGGCGCTGCCAATAAAAAGAGATATGGTGTTGGGATATTTCTGATTGCCCCAGATGACTCCCGCACTCCCATCGCCATTAAATTGGATTTCCCTTGCACCAACAACATGACGGAATACGAGGCATGCACAGTAGGCCTCAAAGTTTCTCTCAAGAAAGGTATTCAATACCTTGATGTCTAAGGGGATTCTTCCCTCATCATCGATCAAGTGGAAAGTCAAGAACGAAAAGCTCCAACCCTTCCATGCCCACTTAGAAGAGTTATCCTCCCGATTCCGAGATATCACCTTCCATTAACTACCTCGAGCAAAGAATAACCTAGCTGATTCTCTCGCTACCTTGGCCTCCAAGGTCGACATGCCCGAAGGAATAACAATGACCCCCTTCCTAGTTCAAAAGAAAGACAAACCAACCCACTGCTACCATATTGATCTTGTCTCCACCGAAGATCCCGAACTAGCCGACTGCTGGTACTATGATATCTGGTGCCTCCTCAAACATGGTAGGTATACCGAGGGTTCCAACAAGAAAGATCGAACAACCCTTCGAAGACTGGTTTCCCAGTACATCATCTGTCATAAAGCTTTACTCAAGAGTAACTTCGATGGAACTCATCTACACTGTATCGCAGGGGCTGAAATTAAAAAAATAATGCAGAAGATCCACAGCGGGGAATGCGGTCCCCACATGAACGGTCACATGCTTGCCAAGAAGATCATCCGACAGGGCTACTACTGGACCACTATGGCCCAAGATTGAACCGCCTATGTCCGTAGGTTCCTCAAATGCCAACAGTTTTCCAATCCTCAACACCTGCCTTCGCGAGAATTATACAACATGACCTCTCCCTAGACGTTCTCCACCTGGGGTGTCGACATCATAGGGAAGGTTACACCGAAGGCTTCAAACGGACATGAGTTCATCATAGTTGCCATTGATTACTTCACCAAATGGGTCGAGGTTGAGTCATACGCAGTATTGAACGCTAAGAAAGTGGCCAAATTCCTCCAGAAAAATATTATCTGTCGATATGGGGTCCCTCACGAGTTAATGTCAGATAACGGGTTGCATTTCAAAGCAGAAGTCACAGAAGTAGTCAACGAGTACGGGATTCAGAGACACAAATCTTCTCCCTTCCGACCTCAGACCAATGGTGCAGTTGAAGTCGCCAACAAGAACCTCAAAGCCATCATCAGCAAGATGACGGGATTAGGCCGATCGAATCCCGTATGCCCTCTGGGGCTATCGAACCTCAATCCGAACCTCTACTGGAGGTACCCCTTACTCTCTGGTCTATGGCATGGAAGCAGTCCTACCTGTGGAACTGGAAGTACCCTCGCTAAGCTTCATTCTCGAAAGCAAAGTTAATGAATGAGACTAAAGCCAAATCCATCTCGACGAGATGACACTCCTAGATGAAAGGAGATTGAAAGCTCTTTACCACATACAGGGGTACCATCGTCGAATAGCGCGATCATTCAACAAGAGAGTCAAGGATCGCGGTGTTTGGGATGGGGATTTAGCCCTCAAGGAGATAATAGAACCCATCTGGGACCCTAGAGGGAAATTCAAGCCCAATTGGAGCGGCCCCTACATTGTGAAGAAAATCTTCTCCGGGAGTCCCGCCATGCTCGCTGACGTAGATGGAGAGGAGATGGCTCGTCTAGTCAACCTGGACCGTCTCAAGAAATTCTATCCTTAGTCCGGAATCTCGGCGTGCTACGACTCTTCTCATCTCCCTTCTATTCTAAAAAAAACATTTTTCAAGAAAAACAAAAATAAATTCAAAATCCCCAGAGGTACGTAGGCAGCTCATACATCTTACAGGAGCACGGCTCTTTATTTTTCACAAAATAATATTCTTTTTCTTATCTCCGAGAACGGCAATTCATTCGAACAAGAACTTGAATAAAAGGATTATGTATGCCTTAGCGATCGGTATAGATAATTCAAAATTACAAAATTCATCGAAAGGCACGGCTGGATGATCAGAAACTTGCTTATTTCATTAATAAGAAATTACAACACAGATTACATAAGAAAAGGAAAAGATAACTCCCTTCCCCCTACTGCCATAAAAAGCCAAATAAAATCCCCACACATATTCCCTATTACATAAATAAACCCTCTAAGAGTCCTACCCACAGCTACCAGAGGAGCCTGCACCCTCATCATCTACATCCCGGGTTCCCCAAATTTCCCCTGCCTGAATAGAGTATCGTAAACACTCCATGGACCGATAAGCCTGAACCAGCTTTGAAAAAACCACAACACCCCCTTCCATGGTGTTAAATAAAATAAATCACCTTTGTCCAGTCTCCACTGCTAATATCTTGCTGACTGCTCTCCTCCACAACCACTTCATATAATACCCAGGGACATGCCAAACTCTCCCGACAGACTGAGAGGGACGGGTCGACAGACACCGATTCTCCCACAGAGATCCAAGAAATAGACGTAGGCGCTCGATCAAAACGTCTACCGAAAAGAAATTTAGTGCCGGAGGTGGCACGACCTGTGCCCAACCAAATTAGTGCAGAATCCGCCAAGGGAAATAAAAAGAGGTCTGTCTGAGACCAACCAGCCGCACATATGAGTACTCTCCTAGCTCCAGAACAGGCTGCAACTGCCCCCAACAAGGCACTGACTAGTACAAATTTCGAGCCCCATGCTTCACAAACCAATTCTCCCAACTCGCAATATACAGGCCAACATAGAAGAAGTGACATGAAAAGAAGTTGGGCACAATCGATAAAGGATATTCTGGAAGGGCCACCAAGCGGAGTCTTTCAGACAACCACGTGAACAACATCACGGGGCTTTCCCTTAGAAACTCAGAACGACCTTCTCGCCAGGTATCTAGACCATTCAGCATCTCCTTCAGTACCACTACCATAGGATTACGACAGTATGACATCCACAAAGTAATGGATGCAAGTTGTGGGTCCACCAGCATTTCCCCAGTCACTAACAGTAACTTTAAAACCAGGCCCAGAACAACGGCTCCAGGATAGCCAGCATCACCTACTTCCCGCAAATGCATGGATTGCAGCACCGTCGGGAGGGAGATCATTCCTCTTGCAACCAATGATCTGGCCGCCGAAGGCGAAATATGAAGAAGCCATGCCAACAAACCCCTGGGAGAACGAGAAAATTCAGGCAAAGTCGCAGCAACACTGGGATTTATACCCAGCATGACAGAAAATTCCTCGTAGGTAGGAAAAACTTTATCCAACCCAAAGCAGAATATGTGGTCCTTGGGGTACCAAAATTTTATCGCCGCCATCAGCATGTTCCACTCAATAGGCCGATTGCGCCACAAGGAGACTCGATGCATGTTGAAAGCATCATAGTCAACATTATAAGAGCACATTGCTTCCAAGGCTTCGAGGTAGTTAGCAAACTCAATGCTATGAGGGAGAGACATCTTGCAAAGCTAAGAGATAGTGGGTAAGTAAGTAAGATTGCGAAGGTGTGATGAAAACACTCCACCCTTACCCCTTTTTATACTTGAGATCCCTCACAAGAGACATAATTCCTGCAGAAATCAGAGGGAATCCCACCCCAGAAGGTACCAATGGATGAAAAGGGTACCAGTCAAAGTTTTGAACTGATTGGACTTGACTGAACTGTCGATAGGCAGGACAGGGTGCTTGTCGATCGGCAACCCCCCGTTTTTAGAAATTTCCCTTTCTCCTATTTTGTCAAATCAGAAAACTCAATAAAAATAAATTGATATTCTCAACAGAATTTCAAAATCCCCTTTCCTCCTTATATAATTTTCCCTTTTAATTAAAAACTTTCCTTCAAAAAACTCCAAAAATACTCCTTTTTACGGTCTCAGCAGTAGCAAAGTAAAAAGCACATTCATCATTAATAAAAGATAATAAAAAATTCCGTTACATTGCATCTATTTGTTTCTGTGTTACATCAATTTTGCAGGAAATAAAAAGAAAAAACAAAAACAACGGGACTCAGCCCGAACCCACATTCTCTCTCACTCTCTCACCCACCTTTCTCTCTAAGAGCTTCCACCCCTGCGACGTGCTCTCTCTCCCCTATGCCGAGATGATGCACCGCCATTA
The DNA here is from genome assembly GCA_949130495.1 of Sambucus nigra. Lineage (NCBI taxonomy): Eukaryota > Viridiplantae > Streptophyta > Magnoliopsida > Dipsacales > Adoxaceae > Sambucus > Sambucus nigra. Next base: position 142,750 of record CASBWL010000471.1, read on the forward strand.
CCTGAGCCAGAGTCCTCTCCAGACGAAGCAGATGGCACCAAATAAGAAGGAATAGGAATCGCATCCCGAATATGGGCAGTAGCCGAAGATATCCAGTCTCTGATGTCTCTTAGCCAAGTGGTCAACACTCGGACTTGCTGCAAGGAAAAGGCAAAATCAGTATCAAAGCAGAAATGACCAAAATAAAAAGAAAGAAAGAGAAGAACAGAAAAGTATATCGCAGGTCGGAGGACCTCCTCTGTTAAACCCAACTCCTCTTAATCCATCGCATGAGGACAATGCAACATAGGCACCATCCCTCTATTAGCCCACCAGATGTTGTACGAAGGAGTGTGCAATCGCACAAAAGGAACCTCTGAATGCGCAGATGCCGCCGAACCGCCGCCACTGTGCGAATATCCCACCGCCCAACTCGAACCCGCAGAAGGGAAAGGTAGGGAATCATATATGCTGGGCGCCATCAACCAGCTCGTCACAAAGTCCATATAGTCATACAGAGCAGCCATATCAGTGTACAACAAGTAGGATTCACCGATCATCGCCGTGATCCTCACATCCTCCGACAGCACTCGCTCCCGCCTCATAGACGTAGCAGGCTGTGCAGGTGGCACCACCACCTCCTCCTCGGTAATCAGGAAAACCACCCTCTCCCCGAGATACCAAGAATGGCCAAACTCATGCGCCAGTAAACGCCTCATCTGTGCATTCACCCCGGTCATCCCCACATCCTGAATGGCTGTCCCCCAAGGATAGAAGGTCACCTGAAAATATCCAAGCAGGCATAAATCAATACAAGATCAAAAGGCGCAAAAACAAAGACTGAAGATGGAAAGGGTCTTACCCTACCACTGGTCAGGTCATTCAAGACCTGACGCTCCACCTCCAGAGAGAGAGATCCCTTCGACTATCGATTGGCCTTATGCCATCGATACAATCAACAGAAGTCCCCAACGGTGTCATCCTTCAGAGCGATCAGTGGGGTATTGCACCCAATCACCTCATAAAACCACGTTTGTCAAAGATAAGAATTCACAAAAAGAGACGCATAAGGAAAATGCAAATGCATGAAAGGAAAATGCGAATGTATGAAAAGAAATGCGCAAACTAAGGAATACCTCAAGAAGGTACGAGGCTCCAGTAAAAGTCTGTCGACAGCACCGACTGAATGAATCCAGAGAAGAGTAAAGGGTGGCCAAAGTCAGACTCCCCCAATCATAGAAAGGGATGTTCAAAAACATCCTCAGGTACCGCAAGAACCACAAATGGACGACGTCGCCACTCGACGCCACCATGAAACCTCCCAACACCAGCAAAATAAATAATCAGGCCATCTGCCTCACTTACAGCCCGTCCTCCACATTAATCACCCTGTCCAACAGAACATCCTTCAGTAGAGACAGCCGGGTAGAGTCCCCAAAAACTATCCTCCCTACATCACCAAGTGCAGCACGCACTGCCTCCGGTCTCACCCGTAAAGAGCGATCCACCTCTATTTGCTCTCCATCACAATCCAGGCCCAACAGCTGTTGCACGTCTATGGGAGTCATTGTCATCTCCCCGAAGCCGAAATGGAAGGTGTGAGTAGTATCCCACCACCTCTCCCATAAAGTGCACAGGACCGCTATCGAACGAGGCGTCTCATCCAGTGCAGATGCCAACCTTCCAAAACCCGCTGATGATACCACCTAACGCACCATAGGTGGGATATGCTCCCAGACATCCCTGAACCCCGTCGTCCCACTGGCGCGCATGTTCTTCAAAGAAATATCAAACTGGAAAAAGGAAAAAAATCTCATCAGAAGCCAAGAAAGAAAGAAAAATCACCAAAAAGAAAGGAATGCCAAAGGTCATGTCACTTACTTAACCGCCAAGATTCACTTTCGAAGAACGATGATACGACGGTTCCCACAGCAAAGTTCGCTCAACCGCAACAGGCTCAAACGCATCAAAGGAGTCTTCACTCCCCAAAGCAAGAGGCGCCCTCACTACACCAAATCCTGCGAATGGTCACGCCCAGTGGGTCACGGCCCAAGTCCGCGACCAGCTGGTCGCGGACTTGGGCCGTGACCCACTCCATATTTGGCGTGACCATATTAATTACCACACTAAATTATCGATGCTCTGGAAGTGGTCACGGACTTGGGCCGTGACCACAGTGGTCGCGGACTTGGGCCGTGACCAGGTCGTGACCATCTTGGCGCCAAACTCGCGCCAAAATTCCCTCCAAGCTTGGTCGCGGATGGGTCACGGCCCAAGTCCGTGACCCATGGCATGAGGAAGAAGTGAGTACACACATTGAGGGTCACGGCTTAGGGCCGTGACCATTTCTGGGCGTGGGTCACGGCTATGGGCCGTGACCATACCTTATTCAAGCTCTATAGGTTGGATGACAATGGCCGCGCATCACAGATCGAGGGTCACGGCTTTGGGCCGCGACCATGTCTTGGTATGGGTCACGGCTATGGGCCGTGACCATACCTCATTTGGTAGCTGCTGTAGGTCGCGCAAGGGGGTCACGGCTGTAGGCCGTGACCATTATTCATCAATCAGGTCGCAGGCAGAGCTCTAAGGGTGTGGTGTGTTGCGATGGTGGGTCACGGCCTAAAGCCGTGACCAGGTCATTCCTAAAAAATAAAGAGGCGCGCTATTTCTTTTTTTCATTTGCCCGCTTCTCTCTCTCTCTCGTCAGATGTTGATGACCTAGCGATTCTCTCTCGTCAATCAGTTGGAGTATTCCTCAGCTTCAACCTACTAGCAGCAGCAGCCCTAGCTCCAGCCCTAGCTCCGCCCTAGCTCCAGCCCTAGCTCCGCCCTAGCTCCAGCCCAGCCCCAGCCCCAGCCCCAGCCCCAGCTCCGCCCCAACCCCAGCTCTCTCCCAAGTAAATTTTATTCTTTTTCTCCATTAATTTATGTAGATTCCATTAATATATGTATATATAGTTTACATGTCTTTACAATTTATACACAGTATTTATAGTATATATAGATAATTTATATGATTTGAATTTGGGATAATATTTTTTATCTATATATATAGTATATATAGATAATTTAATGTAAAAGTATAAATAGTGTGAGATAATGTTTTTGAAACTTTAGTCTTACAACCTATTAGGTTGTTAATATTAGTAAAAAAAACTTTGGGTAAGCCAATTTATATCACATATTTAGATTTTCGGATGTTAATATTAATCGACTTTGGGTGACCCTCATATTTTAACGGCATATTGTCCCTGAAATTAACGGCGTGTTTAAATTAACCCATTATTTTAACGGAGTGTAAATATTTTTTCAGATTTGGTATTTCACAGTAAGTGAGCATCCGGATAGAGGTGCAACGCTACTACCTACACATATCATGGTAAACTTTATGATATTTTTTATTTGTTTATCCAATTTTATAGAAATTGAATGCTCACATACATTATTACATACCAATTAGATACCACTTCTTCATTACATACCAGTTCTTCATTACACGCCAGGTACTCTTTACTTTAACTAAAGTAGTTATATAATTGATATGCATTATTTATTAAATCTTTTAGATGATAAAAGGAGTACGGGATAATTATTGGTTGTTGGCTTGTTGTTGGATAGTATGTTTGAAGGAATATGTGATAATTAGAAGGAGTACGGGATAATTATTGGTTTGATTGTTGGATAATATGTTGAAAATATTTTAGACTCCCGATTTCATAATACGACGATAAGCATAAAAACATGCCATCGAAGGGTGAAAACGTAAAACAAACACAAAACGGTCCCGTAAGAGTCATGAACACCTCGCACGGGACCAATGCAACTCATAGGAACCGACCGCGTAGTCACGGGGCTCCCTGTTTGAGTGTACGACGTAAATTTGCAAAAAGTTAGACTTAATTATAAAAACATGCCATCGAAGGATGAAAACCTAAAACAAAGACCAAACGGTCCCGTAAGAGTCACGAACACCTCGCACGGGATCAATGCGACTCATAGGAACAGACCGCGTAGTCACGGGAGTCGCGATTTGAGTGTATGACGTAAATTTGCAAAAAATTAGACTTAAGCATAAAAACATGCCATCGAAGGGTGAAAACGTAAAAAAATCAAAAAATGGTCTGGTAAGAATCACGAACACCTCGCACGGGACCAATGTGACTCGTAGGAACCGACCGCGTAGGGACGGGCTCCCGGGTGAGTGTACGGCGTAAATTTGCAAAAAAATGAACTTAAGCATAAAAAATGCCATCGAAGGGTGAAAATGTAAAATAGCCTTAAAACGGTCCGGTAAGAGTCACAAACACCTCGCACGGGACCAATGTAACTCGTAGGAACCGACCGCATAGTCATGAGGCTCCCAGTTGGAGTGTACGACGTAAATTTGAAAAAAAATTAGACTTAAAGCATAAAAACATGCCATCAAAGGGTGAAAACGTAAAACAAACACAAAACGGTCCCGTAAGAGTCACAAACACCTCGCACGGGACCAATGTCACTCATAGGAATGAACCGCGTAGTCATGGGGCTCCCGGTTTGAGTGTATGACGGAAATTTGATAAAAAATAGACTTAAGCCTAAAAACATGCCATCAAAGGGTGAAAACGTAAAACAGCCTTTAAACGGTCCCGTAAGAGTCACGAACCCCTCGCACGGGACCAAAGTAACTCGTAGGAACTGACCCCGCAGCCGCGGGTCTCCCGGTTTGAGAGTATGGCGGTAATTTGCTTTTTTCCACACTTAGGCTTAAAAACATGGCGTTAGAGGGTGAGAACTCGAAACAGCCCACGAACGGCCCCGTGGGTGGCACCAACACCACCCACGGGACCAACGTAACTCGTAGGAACTGACCCCGCAGCCGCGGGTCTCCCGGTTTGAGAGTAGGACGGTAATTTGCTTATTTCCACACTTAGGCTTGAAAACATGGCGTTAGAGGGTGAGAACTCGAAACAGCCCCCGAACGGCCCCGTGGGTGGCACCAACACCTCCCACGGGACCAACGTAACTCGTAGGAACTGACCCCGCAGCCGCGGGTCTCCCGGTTTGAGAGTACGACGGTAATTTGCTTATTTCCACACTTAGGCTTGAAAACATGGCGTTAGAGGGTGAGAAGTCGATACAGCCCCCGAACGGCCCCGTGGGTGGCACCAACACCTCCCACGGGACCAACGTAACTCGTAGGAACTGACCCCGCAGCCGCGGGTCTCCCGGTTTGAGAGTAGGACGGTAATTTGCTTATTTCCACACTTAGGCTTGAAAACATGGCGTTAGAGGGTGAGAACTCGAAACAGCCCCCGAACGGCCCCGTGGGTGGCACCAACACCTCCCACGGGACCAACGTAACTCGTAGGAACTGACCCCGCAGCCGCGGGTGTCCCGGTTTGAGACTACGGCGGTAATTTGCTTATTTCCACACTTAGGCTTGAAAACATGGCGTTAGACGGTGAGAACTCGATACAGCCCCCGAACGTCCCCGTGGGTGGCACCAACACCTCCCACGGGACCAACGTAACTCGTAGGAACTGACCCCGCAGCCGCGGGTCTCCCGGTTTGAGACTAAGACGGTAATTTGCTTATTTCCACACTTAGGCTTAAAAACATGGCGTTAGAGGGTGAGAACTCGAAACAGCCCCCGAACGGCCCCGTGGGTGGCACCAACACCTCCCACGGGACCAACATAACTCGTAGGAGCTGACCCCGCAGCCGCGGGTCTCCCGGTTTGAGAGTACGACGGTAATTTGCTTATTTCCACACTTAGGCTTAAAAACATGGCGTTAGAGGGTGAGAACTCGAAACAGCCCCCGAACGGCACCGTGGGTGGCACCAACACCTCCCACGGGACCAACGTAACTCGTAGGAACTGACCCCGCAGCCGCGGGTGTCCCGGTTTGAGAGTACGACGGTAATTTGCTTATTTCTACACTTAGGCTTAACATGGCGTTAGAGGGTGAAAACTCGAAACAGCCCCCGAACGGCCCCGTGGGTGGCACTAACACCTCCCACGGGACCAACGTAACTCGTGGGAACGGACCCCGCAGCCGCGGGTCTCCCGGTTTGAGAGTACGACGGTAATTTGCTTATTTCTACACTTAGGCTTAAAAACATGGCGTTAGAGGGTGAGAACTCGAAACAGCCCCCGAACGGCCCCGTGGGTGGCACCAACACCTCCCACGGGACCAACGTAACTCGTGGGAACGGACCCCGCAGCCGCGGGTCTCCCGGTTTGAGAGTAGGACGGTAATTTGCTTATTTCCACACTTAGGCTTAAAAACATGGCGTTAGAGGGTGAGAACTCGAAACAGCCCCCGAACGGCCCCGTGGGTGGCACCAACACCTCCCACGGGACCAACGTAACTCGTAGGAACTGACCCCGCAGCCGCGGGTGTCCCGGTTTGAGAGTACGACGGTAATTTGCTTATTTCTACACTTAGGCTTAACATGGCGTTAGAGGGTGAAAACTCGAAACAGCCCCCGAACGGCCCCGTGGGTGGCACTAACACCTCCCACGGGACCAACGTAACTCGTGGGAACGGACCCCGCAGCCGCGGGTGTCCCGGTTTGAGAGTACGACGGTAATTTGCTTATTTCCACACTTAGGCTTAAAAACATGGCGTTAGAGGGTGAGAACTCGAAACAGCCCCCGAACGGCCCCGTGGGTGGCACCAACACCTCCCACGGGACCAACGTAACTCGTAGGAACTGACCCCGCAGCCGCGGGTCTCCCGGTTTGAGAGTACGACGGTAATTTGCTTATTTCTACACTTAGGCTTAACATGGCGTTAGAGGGTGAAAACTCGAAACAGCCCCCGAACGGCCCCGTGGGTGGCACTAACACCTCCCACGGGACCAACGTAACTCGTAGGAACTGACCCCGCAGCCGCGGGTCTCCCGGTTTGAGAGTACGACGGTAATTTGCTTATTTCCACACTTAGGCTTGAAAACATGGCGTTAGAGGGTGAGAAGTCGATACAGCCCCCGAACGGCCCCGTGGGTGGCACCAACACCTCCCACGGGACCAACGTAACTCGTAGGAACTGACCCCGCAGCCGCGGGTGTCCCGGTTTGAGAGTACGATGATAATTTGCTTATTTCCACACTTAGGCTTAAAAACATGGCGTTAGAGGGTGAGAACGCGAAACAGCCCCCGAACGGCCCCGTGGGTGGCACCAACACCTCCCACGGGACCAACGTAACTCGTGGGAACGGACCCCGCAGCCGCGGGTGTCCCGGTTTGAGAGTACGACGGTAATTTGCTTATTTCCACACTTAGGCTTAAAAACATGGCGTTAGAGGGTGAGAACTCGAAACAGCCCCCGAACGGCCCCGTGGGTGGCACCAACACCTCCCACGGGACCAACGTAACTCGTAGGAACTGACCCCGCAGCCGCGGGTGTCCCGGTTTGAGACTACGGCGGTAATTTGCTTATTTCCACACTTAGGCTTGAAAACATGGCGTTAGAGGGTGAGAATTCGATACAGCCCCCGAACGGCCCCGTGGGTGGCACCAACACCTCCCACGGGACCAACGTAACTCGTAGGAACTGACCCCGCAGCCGCGGGTCTCCCGGTTTGAGAGTAGGACGGTAATTTGCTTATTTCCACACTTAGGCTTAAAAACATGGCGTTAGAGGGTGAGAACTCGAAACAGCCCCCGAACGGCCCCGTGGGTGGCACCAACACCTCCCACGGGACCAACGTAACTCGTAGGAACTGACCCCGCAGCCGCGGGTGTCCCGGTTTGAGAGTACGACGGTAATTTGCTTATTTCTACACTTAGGCTTAACATGGCGTTAGAGGGTGAAAACTCGAAACAGCCCCCGAACGGCCCCGTGGGTGGCACTAACACCTCCCACGGGACCAACGTAACTCGTGGGAACGGACCCCGCAGCCGCGGGTGTCCCGGTTTGAGAGTAGGACGGTAATTTGCTTATTTCCACACTTAGGCTTAAAAACATGGCGTTAGAGGGTGAGAACTCGAAACAGCCCCCGAACGGCCCCGTGGGTGGCACCAACACCTCCCACGGGACCAACGTAACTCGTGGGAACGGACCCCGCAGCCGCGGGTCTCCCGGTTTGAGAGTACGACGGTAATTTGCTTATTTCTACACTTAGGCTTAACATGGCGTTAGAGGGTGAAAACTCGAAACAGCCCCCGAACGGCCCCGTGGGTGGCACTAACACCTCCCACGGGACCAACGTAACTCGTGGGAACGGACCCCGCAGCCGCGGGTGTCCCGGTTTGAGAGTAGGACGGTAATTTGCTTATTTCCACACTTAGGCTTAAAAACATGGCGTTAGAGGGTGAGAACTCGAAACAGCCCCCGAACGGCCCCGTGGGTGGCACCAACACCTCCCACGGGACCAACGTAACTCGTGGGAACGGACCCCGCAGCCGCGGGTGTCCCGGTTTGAGAGTACGACGGTAATTTGCTTATTTCCACACTTAGGCTTAAAAACATGGCGTTAGAGGGTGAGAACTCGAAACAGCCCCCGAACGGCCCCGTGGGTGGCACTAACACCTCCCACGGGACCAACGTAACTCGTGGCAACGGACCCCGCAGCCGCGGGTGTCCCGGTTTGAGAGTACGACGGTAATTTGCTTATTTCCACACTTAGGCTTAAAAACATGGCGTTAGAGGGTGAGAACTCGAAACAGCCCCCGAACGGCCCCGTGGGTGGCACCAACACCTCCCACGGGACCAACGTAACTCGTAGGAACTGACCCCGCAGCCGCGGGTGTCCCGGTTTGAGAGTACGACGGTAATTTGCTTATTTCTACACTTAGGCTTAACATGGCGTTAGAGGGTGAAAACTCGAAACAGCCCCCGAACGGCCCCGTGGGTGGCACTAACACCTCCCACGGGACCAACGTAACTCGTGGGAACGGACGCCGCAGCCGCGGGTGTCCCGGTTTGAGAGTACGACGGTAATTTGCTTATTTCCACACTTAGGCTTAAAAACATGGCGTTAGAGGGTGAGAACTCGAAACAGCCCCCGAACGGCCCCGTGGGTGGCACCAACACCTCCCACGGGACCAACGTAACTCGTAGGAACTGACCCCGCAGCCGCGGGTGTCCCGGTTTGAGAGTACGATGATAATTTGCTTATTTCCACACTTAGGCTTAAAAACATGGCGTTAGAGGGTGAGAACGCGAAACAGCCCCCGAACGGCCCCGTGGGTGGCACCAACACCTCCCACGGGACCAACGTAACTCGTGGGAACGGACCCCGCAGCCGCGGGTGTCCCGGTTTGAGAGTACGACGGTAATTTGCTTATTTCCACACTTAGGCTTAAAAACATGGCGTTAGAGGGTGAGAACTCGAAACAGCCCCCGAACGGCCCCGTGGGTGGCACCAACACCTCCCACGGGACCAACGTAACTCGTAGGAACTGACCCCGCAGCCGCGGGTGTCCCGGTTTGAGAGTACGACGGTAATTTGCTTATTTCTACACTTAGGCTTAACATGGCGTTAGAGGGTGAAAACTCGAAACAGCCACCGAACGGCCCCGTGGGTGGCACTAACACCTCCCACGGGACCAACGTAACTCGTGGGAACGGACCCCGCAGCCGCGGGTGTCCCGGTTTGAGAGTACGACGGTAATTTGCTTATTTCCACACTTAGGCTTAAAAACATGGGGTTAGAGGGTGAGAACTCGAAACAGCCCCGAACGGCCCCGTGGGTGGCACCAACACCTCCCACGGGACCAACGTAACTCGTAGGAACTGACCCCGCAGCCGCGGGTCTCCCGGTTTGAGAGTAGGACGGTAATTTGCTTATTTCCACACTTAGGCTTAAAAACATGGCGTTAGAGGGTGAGAACTCGAAACAGCCCCCGAACGGCCCCGTGGGTGGCACCAACACCTCCCACGGGACCAACGTAACTCGTAGGAACTGACCCCGCAGCCGCGGGTGTCCCGGTTTGAGAGTACGACGGTAATTTGCTTATTTCTACACTTAGGCTTAACATGGCGTTAGAGGGTGAAAACTCGAAACAGCCCCCGAACGGCCCCGTGGGTGGCACTAACACCTCCCACGGGACCAACGTAACTCGTGGGAACGGACCCCGCAGCCGCGGGTGTCCCGGTTTGAGAGTAGGACGGTAATTTGCTTATTTCCACACTTAGGCTTAAAAACATGGCGTTAGAGGGTGAGAACTCGAAACAGCCCCCGAACGGCCCCGTGGGTGGCACCAACACCTCCCACGGGACCAACGTAACTCGTGGGAACGGACCCCGCAGCCGCGGGTCTCCCGGTTTGAGAGTACGACGGTAATTTGCTTATTTCTACACTTAGGCTTAACATGGCGTTAGAGGGTGAAAACTCGAAACAGCCCCCGAACGGCCCCGTGGGTGGCACTAACACCTCCCACGGGACCAACGTAACTCGTGGGAACGGACCCCGCAGCCGCGGGTGTCCCGGTTTGAGAGTAGGACGGTAATTTGCTTATTTCCACACTTAGGCTTAAAAACATGGCGTTAGAGGGTGAGAACTCGAAACAGCCCCCGAACGGCCCCGTGGGTGGCACCAACACCTCCCACGGGACCAACGTAACTCGTGGGAACGGACCCCGCAGCCGCGGGTGTCCCGGTTTGAGAGTACGACGGTAATTTGCTTATTTCCACACTTAGGCTTAAAAACATGGCGTTAGAGGGTGAGAACTCGAAACAGCCCCCGAACGGCCCCGTGGGTGGCACTAACACCTCCCACGGGACCAACGTAACTCGTGGGAACGGACCCCGCAGCCGCGGGTGTCCCGGTTTGAGAGTACGACGGTAATTTGCTTATTTCCACACTTAGGCTTAAAAACATGGCGTTAGAGGGTGAGAACTCGAAACAGCCCCCGAACGGCCCCGTGGGTGGCACCAACACCTCCCACGGGACCAACGTAACTCGTAGGAACTGACCCCGCAGCCGCGGGTGTCCCGGTTTGAGAGTACGACGGTAATTTGCTTATTTCTACACTTAGGCTTAACATGGCGTTAGAGGGTGAAAACTCGAAACAGCCCCCGAACGGCCCCGTGGGTGGCACTAACACCTCCCACGGGACCAACGTAACTCGTGGGAACGGACGCCGCAGCCGCGGGTGTCCCGGTTTGAGAGTACGACGGTAATTTGCTTATTTCCACACTTAGGCTTAAAAACATGGCGTTAGAGGGTGAGAACTCGAAACAGCCCCCGAACGGCCCCGTGGGTGGCACCAACACCTCCCACGGGACCAACGTAACTCGTAGGAACTGACCCCGCAGCCGCGGGTGTCCCGGTTTGAGAGTACGATGATAATTTGCTTATTTCCACACTTAGGCTTAAAAACATGGCGTTAGAGGGTGAGAACGCGAAACAGCCCCCGAACGGCCCCGTGGGTGGCACCAACACCTCCCACGGGACCAACGTAACTCGTGGGAACGGACCCCGCAGCCGCGGGTGTCCCGGTTTGAGAGTACGACGGTAATTTGCTTATTTCCACACTTAGGCTTAAAAACATGGCGTTAGAGGGTGAGAACTCGAAACAGCCCCCGAACGGCCCCGTGGGTGGCACCAACACCTCCCACGGGACCAACGTAACTCGTAGGAACTGACCCCGCAGCCGCGGGTGTCCCGGTTTGAGAGTACGACGGTAATTTGCTTATTTCTACACTTAGGCTTAACATGGCGTTAGAGGGTGAAAACTCGAAACAGCCACCGAACGGCCCCGTGGGTGGCACTAACACCTCCCACGGGACCAACGTAACTCGTGGGAACGGACCCCGCAGCCGCGGGTGTCCCGGTTTGAGAGTACGACGGTAATTTGCTTATTTCCACACTTAGGCTTAAAAACATGGCGTTAGAGGGTGAGAACTCGAAACAGCCCCCGAACGGCCCCGTGGGTGGCACCAACACCTCCCACGGGACCAACGTAACTCGTGGGAACGGACTCCGCAGCCGCGGGTGTCCCGGTTTGAGAGTACGACGGTAATTTGCGTATTTCCACACTTAGGCTTAAAAACATGGCGTTAGAGGGTGAGAACTCGAAACAGCCCCCGAACGGCCCCGTGGGTGGCACCAACACCTCCCACGGGACCAACGTAACTCGTGGGAACTGACCCCGCAGCCGCGGGTGTCCCGGTTTGAGAGTACGACGGTAATTTGCTTATTTCTACACTTAGGCTTAACATGGCGTTAGAGGGTGAAAACTCGAAACAGCCCCCGAACGGCCCCGTGGGTGGCACTAACACCTCCCACGGGACCAACGTAACTCGTGGGAACAGACGCCGCAGCCGCGGGTGTCCCGGTTTGAGAGTACGACGGTAATTTGCTTATTTCCACACTTAGGCTTAAAAACATGGGGTTAGAGGGTGAGAACTCGAAACAGCCCCCGAACGGCCCCGTGGGTGGCACCAACACCTCCCACGGGACCAACGTAACTCGTAGGAACTGACCCCGCAGCCGCGGGTGTCCCGGTTTGAGAGTACGATGATAATTTGCTTATTTCCACACTTAGGCTTAAAAACATGGCGTTAGAGGGTGAGAACGCGAAACAGCCCCCGAACGGCCCCGTGGGTGGCACCAACACCTCCCACGGGACCAACGTAACTCGTGGGAACGGACCCCGCAGCCGCGGGTGTCCCGGTTTGAGAGTACGACGGTAATTTGCTTATTTCCACACTTAGGCTTAAAAACATGGCGTTAGAGGGTGAGAACTCGAAACAGCCCCCGAACGGCCCCGTGGGTGGCACCAACACCTCCCATGGGACCAACGTAACTCGTAGGAACTGACCCCGCAGCCGCGGGTGTCCCGGTTTGAGAGTACGACGGTAATTTGCTTATTTCTACACTTAGGCTTAACATGGCGTTAGAGGGTGAGAACTCGAAACAGCCCCCGAACGGCCCCGTGGGTGGCACCAACACCTCCCACGGGACCAACGTAACTCGTGGGAACGGACCCCGCAGCCGCGGGTGTCCCGGTTTGAGAGTACGACGGTAATTTGCTTATTTCCACACTTAGGCTTAAAAACATGGCGTTAGAGGGTGAGACCTCGAAACATCCCCCGAACGGCCCCGTGGGTGGCACTAACACCTCCCACGGGACCAACGTAACTCGTGGGAACGGACCCCGCAGCCGCGGGTGTCCCGGTTTGAGAGTACGACGGTAATTTGCTTATTTCCACACTTAGGCTTAAAAACATGGCGTTAGAGGGTGAGAACTCGAAACAGCCCCCGAACGGCCCCGTGGGTGGCACCAACACCTCCCACGGGACCAACGTAACTCGTAGGAACTGACCCCGCAGCCGCGGGTGTCCCGGTTTGAGAGTACGACGGTAATTTGCTTATTTCTACACTTAGGCTTAACATGGCGTTAGAGGGTGAAAACTCGAAACAGCCACCGAACGGCCCCGTGGGTGGCACTAACACCTCCCACGGGACCAACGTAACTCGTGGGAACGGACCCCGCAGCCGCGGGTGTCCCGGTTTGAGAGTACGACGGTAATTTGCTTATTTCCACACTTAGGCTTAAAAACATGGCGTTAGAGGGTGAGAACTCGAAACAGCCCCCGAACGGCCCCGTGGGTGGCACCAACACCTCCCACGGGACCAACGTAACTCGTGGGAACGGACTCCGCAGCCGCGGGTGTCCCGGTTTGAGAGTACGACGGTAATTTGCGTATTTCCACACTTAGGCTTAAAAACATGGCGTTAGAGGGTGAGAACTCGAAACAGCCCCCGAACGGCCCCGTGGGTGGCACCAACACCTCCCACGGGACCAACGTAACTCGTGGGAACTGACCCCGCAGCCGCGGGTGTCCCGGTTTGAGAGTACGACGGTAATTTGCTTATTTCTACACTTAGGCTTAACATGGCGTTAGAGGGTGAAAACTCGAAACAGCCCCCGAACGGCCCCGTGGGTGGCACTAACACCTCCCACGGGACCAACGTAACTCGTGGGAACGGACGCCGCAGCCGCGGGTGTCCCGGTTTGAGAGTACGACGGTAATTTGCTTATTTCCACACTTAGGCTTAAAAACATGGGGTTAGAGGGTGAGAACTCGAAACAGCCCCCGAACGGCCCCGTGGGTGGCACCAACACCTCCCACGGGACCAACGTAACTCGTAGGAACTGACCCCGCAGCCGCGGGTGTCCCGGTTTGAGAGTACGATGATAATTTGCTTATTTCCACACTTAGGCTTAAAAACATGGCGTTAGAGGGTGAGAACGCGAAACAGCCCCCGAACGGCCCCGTGGGTGGCACCAACACCTCCCACGGGACCAACGTAACTCGTGGGAACGGACCCCGCAGCCGCGGGTGTCCCGGTTTGAGAGTACGACGGTAATTTGCTTATTTCCACACTTAGGCTTAAAAACATGGCGTTAGAGGGTGAGAACTCGAAACAGCCCCCGAACGGCCCCGTGGGTGGCACCAACACCTCCCACGGGACCAACGTAACTCGTAGGAACTGACCCCGCAGCCGCGGGTGTCCCGGTTTGAGAGTACGACGGTAATTTGCTTATTTCTACACTTAGGCTTAACATGGCGTTAGAGGGTGAGAACTCGAAACAGCCCCCGAACGGCCCCGTGGGTGGCACCAACACCTCCCACGGGACCAACGTAACTCGTGGGAACGGACCCCGCAGCCGCGGGTGTCCCGGTTTGAGAGTACGACGGTAATTTGCTTATTTCCACACTTAGGCTTAAAAACATGGCGTTAGAGGGTGAGACCTCGAAACAGCCCCCGAACGGCCCCGTGGGTGGCACTAACACCTCCCACGGGACCAACGTAACTCGTGGGAACGGACCCCGCAGCCGCGGGTGTCCCGGTTTGAGAGTACGACGGTAATTTGCTTATTTCCACACTTAGGCTTAAAAACATGGCGTTAGAGGGTGAGAACTCGAAACAGCCCCCGAACGGCCCCGTGGGTGGCACCAACACCTCCCACGGGACCAACGTAACTCGTGGGAACGGACCCCGCAGCCGCGGGTGTCCCGGTTTGAGAGTACGACGGTAATTTGCTTATTTCCACACTTAGGCTTAAAAACATGGCGTTAGAGGGTGAGAACTCGAAACAGCCCCCGAACGGCCCCGTGGGTGGCACCAACACCTCCCACGGGACCAACGTAACTCGTAGGAACTGACCCCGCAGCCGCGGGTGTCCCGGTTTGAGAGTACGACGGTAATTTGCTTATTTCTACACTTAGGCTTAACATGGCGTTAGAGGGTGAAAACTCGAAACAGCCACCGAACGGCCCCGTGGGTGGCACTAACACCTCCCACGGGACCAACGTAACTCGTGGGAACGGACCCCGCAGCCGCGGGTGTCCCGGTTTGAGAGTACGACGGTAATTTGCTTATTTCCACACTTAGGCTTAAAAACATGGCGTTAGAGGGTGAGAACTCGAAACAGCCCCCGAACGGCCCCGTGGGTGGCACCAACACCTCCCACGGGACCAACGTAACTCGTGGGAACGGACTCCGCAGCCGCGGGTGTCCCGGTTTGAGAGTACGACGGTAATTTGCGTATTTCCACACTTAGGCTTAAAAACATGGCGTTAGAGGGTGAGAACTCGAAACAGCCCCCGAACGGCCCCGTGGGTGGCACCAACACCTCCCACGGGACCAACGTAACTCGTGGGAACTGACCCCGCAGCCGCGGGTGTCCCGGTTTGAGAGTACGACGGTAATTTGCTTATTTCTACACTTAGGCTTAACATGGCGTTAGAGGGTGAAAACTCGAAACAGCCCCCGAACGGCCCCGTGGGTGGCACTAACACCTCCCACGGGACCAACGTAACTCGTGGGAACAGACGCCGCAGCCGCGGGTGTCCCGGTTTGAGAGTACGACGGTAATTTGCTTATTTCCACACTTAGGCTTAAAAACATGGGGTTAGAGGGTGAGAACTCGAAACAGCCCCCGAACGGCCCCGTGGGTGGCACCAACACCTCCCACGGGACCAACGTAACTCGTAGGAACTGACCCCGCAGCCGCGGGTGTCCCGGTTTGAGAGTACGATGATAATTTGCTTATTTCCACACTTAGGCTTAAAAACATGGCGTTAGAGGGTGAGAACGCGAAACAGCCCCCGAACGGCCCCGTGGGTGGCACCAACACCTCCCACGGGACCAACGTAACTCGTGGGAACGGACCCCGCAGCCGCGGGTGTCCCGGTTTGAGAGTACGACGGTAATTTGCTTATTTCCACACTTAGGCTTAAAAACATGGCGTTAGAGGGTGAGAACTCGAAACAGCCCCCGAACGGCCCCGTGGGTGGCACCAACACCTCCCATGGGACCAACGTAACTCGTAGGAACTGACCCCGCAGCCGCGGGTGTCCCGGTTTGAGAGTACGACGGTAATTTGCTTATTTCTACACTTAGGCTTAACATGGCGTTAGAGGGTGAGAACTCGAAACAGCCCCCGAACGGCCCCGTGGGTGGCACCAACACCTCCCACGGGACCAACGTAACTCGTGGGAACGGACCCCGCAGCCGCGGGTGTCCCGGTTTGAGAGTACGACGGTAATTTGCTTATTTCCACACTTAGGCTTAAAAACATGGCGTTAGAGGGTGAGACCTCGAAACATCCCCCGAACGGCCCCGTGGGTGGCACTAACACCTCCCACGGGACCAACGTAACTCGTGGGAACGGACCCCGCAGCCGCGGGTGTCCCGGTTTGAGAGTACGACGGTAATTTGCTTATTTCCACACTTAGGCTTAAAAACATGGCGTTAGAGGGTGAGAACTCGAAACAGCCCCCGAACGGCCCCGTGGGTGGCACCAACACCTCCCACGGGACCAACGTAACTCGTAGGAACTGACCCCGCAGCCGCGGGTGTCCCGGTTTGAGAGTACGACGGTAATTTGCTTATTTCTACACTTAGGCTTAACATGGCGTTAGAGGGTGAAAACTCGAAACAGCCCCCGAACGGCCCCGTGGGTGGCACTAACACCTCCCACGGGACCAACGTAACTCGTGGGAACGGACCCCGCAGCCGCGGGTGTCCCGGTTTGAGAGTACGACGGTAATTTGCTTATTTCCACACTTAGGCTTAAAAACATGGCGTTAGAGGGTGAGAACTCGAAACAGCCCCCGAACGGCCCCGTGGGTGGCACCAACACCTCCCACGGGACCAACGTAACTCGTGGGAACGGACCCCGCAGCCGCGGGTGTCCTGGTTTGAGAGTACGACGGTAATTTGCTTATTTCCACACTTAGGCTTAAAAACATGGCGTTAGAGGGTGAGAACTCGAAACAGCCCCCGAACGGCCCCGTGGGTGGCACCAACACCTCCCACGGGACCAACGTAACTCGTAGGAACTGACCCCGCAGCCGCGGGTGTCCCGGTTTGAGAGTACGACGGTAATTTGCTTATTTCTACACTTAGGCTTAACATGGCGTTAGAGGGTGAAAACTCGAAACAGCCCCCGAACGGCCCCGTGGGTGGCACTAACACCTCCCACGGGACCAACGTAACTCGTGGGAACGGACCCCGCAGCCGCGGGTGTCCCGGTTTGAGAGTACGACGGTAATTTGCTTATTTCCACACTTAGGCTTAAAAACATGGCGTTAGAGGGTGAGAACTCGAAACAGCCCCCGAACGGCCCCGTGGGTGGCACCAACACCTCCCACGGGACCAACGTAACTCGTAGGAACTGACCCCGCAGCCGCGGGTGTCCCGGTTTGAGAGTACGATGATAATTTGCTTATTTCCACACTTAATTTTTATATTTCTACTTGGTTACTGATAATTTTAACTCATATATGCAATTTTTCAGCTTAATTAATTTTTTTGTAAAATTACTTGGTTACTGATACTTTTATTTTTTGTATCCTATCATTTGTAGGATTTTTGCGCGTGGATCAAATGAAGGAGGCAATGTTTTACAACATGATGATTATTTATATGTTGTGGACATTCAGGATAATGTTTTTTATGTGTTATAGCCGTGCAGGCTTTTATTGTTTAGTTTTATGGCCGTGCGGGCTTTTATAATTTGATTGTTGAATTTTATAGCCGTGCGGGCTTTATAATAAGCAGGTTTTTCATTTACAGGTTTTGGAATGTCAAGAAAATAGAGGAAACTCTGCCCAATTTTTTTTTGGTCTGTGAATTATTAAGACGTGTAATATTTTTATGTTTGTATATATATTTGTTTATTAACAACATTCTCAATTCGCAATTTGTGATTTTTTTTTATTGTTTTGCCTATAATAAATATTTGTAACACCTCGTAGCAACCGGTGATGCACTCACAGGAACCCCAATTTTAGGATTGGGCAAAAAAAAATACATTTTTTTTAAATTACAGATAAATATGGTCATGGACTTTGTCCATGACCATTTTTACTTTTTTTTGTCGCGCTTAAAAATGGTCGCGGCCAAAGTCCGCGACCATTTTTTTTATTTTTTGTCACGGTAATGGGTCGCGGACTAGGGCCGCGACCAATTTTTTTTAATTTTTTTTTGTCACACACATGGGTCGCGGCCAAAGTCCGCGACCAATTTGTCACGGTCGTGGGTCATGGACAAGGACCGTGACCAATTTTTTTAATTTTTTTTTGTCACGCACATGGGTCGCGGACTTTGGCCGCGACCAATTTGTCACGGTTGTGGGTCATGGACAAGGGCCGCGACCAATTTTTTTAATTTTTTTTTGTCACGCACATGGGTCGCGGACTTTGGCCGCGACCAATTTGTCACGGTTATGGGTCACGGATTAGAGCCGCGACCCATCACGGCATGGGTCACGGCCTAAGTCCGCGACCATCTGCCGTGACCCCTCTCGGCCGTGACCATTTTTTGGTCACGGACTTGGGCCGCGACCCACGAAAATGGTCACGCCCGAAATGGTCACGGCCCAAGTCCGCGACCCACAGGTTTGGTCAGGGATTTTGGCCGTGACCAATCGCCAGTTTTGGTGTAGTGCCTGGCCCTCCACTCCACATTCGCCCAGTCATCAACGGTCAACTCCCTGTGGACTGCGGTGCTCACAAAGCGGCCATTTCTTGAAGATCGAAATGCTAGAACAATTTGCAGAGAAATCGCAGAAAGAGAGAAAGCAAAGAAGCTGTTAAAAAATGAAGGGATTCGCCCCCTTTTTATAGGATGCCAAACGCCATGCCGATCGGCACTGACCCCCACCGTACCGATTGGCACTGACTCCTTACCTTACCAAGGCAGTCCAAAAGTCTGTGCCACTGTCGAATGGCACCTCTCATACCATGTCGACCGGCACCCCTCTTAATTTTCGTACAGAGATTCCCAAAAAAATACCAGAAAGCCCCGAAAAATTACTAAAAATCCCAGGAAGGATTCAGAACTTTTTCACCGGGAAATTTTTTCATTCCCTCAAGAGGAACCCCTATTTCCCAGTGAAATCCTCAAAATCCAAGTAAATCTCCTCCTGGAAAAGCACCAGAGGATCTCTAAGGATCATCTGATCTCTTCCCTAGCGGAGTTTTTATAGCACCAAAATTGGTTGTTCCCCCTGTAAGGCCTCCTAAAGAAACAAAAGCTTCCTCAGCTATCAGCTCCCCAACTCAGATAAAAATCATAAGGCACTTCCTCCAGTGGAATCAAAATACAATCTTTATCCACTCTTAGGTCAGAATTGACCTCGGTCTTGGATCGTCACCTGAGTTAGGTCAGAATTGACCTCGGTCCTCGATCGTCACCACTATTAGGTCAGAATTGACCTCGATCTTGGATCGTCACCTGAGTTAGGTCAGAATTGAACTCGATCCTTGGTCATCACCACTCTTAGGTCAGAATTGACCTCGGTCTTGGATCATCACCCGAGTTAGGTCACAATTGACCTCGATCCTCGGTCGTGACCACTCTTAGGTCAGAATTGACCTCGGTCTTGGATCGTCACCTGAGTTAGGTTAGAATTGACATCGGTCCTCGGTCGCCACCACTCTTAGGTCAAAATTGACCTCGATCTTGGATCATCGCCTGAGTTAGGTTAGAATTGACCTCGATCCTCAGTCGTCACCACTCTTAGGTCAGAATTGACCTCGATCTTAGATCGTCACCAGACTTAGTTCAGAATTGACCTCGGTCCTCAGTCGTCACCATTCTTAGGTCAGGATTGACCTCGGTCTTGGATCATCACCTGAGTCAGGTCAGAATTGACCTTGGTCCTCGGTCGTCACCACTCTTAGGTCGGAATTGACCTCAATCTTTGAACGTCACTTGAGTTAGGTCAGAATTAACCTCGATCCTCGGTTGTCACCACTCTTAGGTTAGAATTGACCTCGATCTTATATCGTCACCTGAGTTAGGTCAGAATTGACCTCGATCCTCGGTCCTCACAACTCTTAGGTCAGAATTGACCTCGGTCTTGGATCGTCACCTAAGTTAGGTCAGAATTGACCTCGGTCCTCGGTCGTCACCACTCTTAGGTCATAATTGACCTCGGTCTTGGATCGTCACCTAAGTTAGGTCAAAATTGACCTCGGTCCTTGGTCGTCACCACTCTTAGGTCACAATTGAGCTCGGTCTTAGATCGTCACCCGAGTTAGGTCAGAATTGACCTCGATACTCGATCGTCACCGCTCTTAGGTCAGAATTGACCTTGGTCTTGGATCGTCACCTGAGTTAGGTCAGCATTGACCATGGTCCTCGGTCGTCACCACTCTGAGGTCAGAATTGACCTCGGTCTTAGATCGTCACCTGAGTTAGGTCAGAATTGACCTCGGTCCTCCGTCATCACCTCTCTTAGATCAGAATTGACCTCGTTCTTGGATCATCACCTGAGTTAGGTCAGAATTGACCTCGGTCCTTGGTCGTCACCACTCTTAGGTCAGAATTGACCTCGGTCTTGGATCCTCACCCGAGTTAGGTCAGAATTGACCTCGATCCTTGGTCGTGACCACTCTTAGGTCAAAATTAACCTCGATCTTGGATCGTCACCTGAGTTAGGTTAGAATTGACGTCGGTCCTCGGTCGTCACCACTCTTAGGTCAGAATTGACCTCGATCTTGGATCGTCGCCTGAGTTAGGTTAGAATTGACCTCGATCCTCAGTCGTCACCACTCTTAGGTCAGAATTGACCTCGATCTTAGATCGTCACCCGAGTTAGTTCAGAATTGACCTTGGTCCTCGATCGTCACCACTCTTAGGTTAGGATTGACCTCGATCTTGGATCATCACCTGAGTTAGGTCAGAATTGACCTCGGTCCTCAATCGTCACCACTCTTAGGTCAGAATTGACCTCAATCTTGGATCGTCACTTGAGTTAGGTCAGAATTAACCTTGGTCCTCGGTCATCACCACTCTTAGGTTAGAATTGACCTCGATCTTATATCGTCACCTGAGTTAGGTTATAATTGACCTCGATCCTCGATCGTCACCACTCTTAGGTCAGAATTGACCTTGGTCTAAGATCATCACCTAAGTTAGGTCAGAATTGACCTCGGTCCTCGGTCGTCACCACTCTTAGGTCATAATTGACCGCGGTCTTGGATCGTCACCCGAGTTAGGTCAAAATTGACCTCGGTCCTTGGTCGTCACCACTCTTAGGTCAGAATTGACCTCGGGCTTAGATCGTCGCCCGAGTTAGGTCAGAATTGACCTCGATACTCGATCGTCACCGCTCTTAGGTCAGAATTGACCTTGGTCTTGGATCGTCACCTGAGTTAGCTCAGCATTGACCATGGTCCTCGGTCATCACCACTCTTAGGTCAGAATTGACCTCGGTCTTAGATCATCACCCGAGTTAGGTCAGAATTGACCTCGATCCTCGGTCATCACCGCTCTTAGGTCAGAATTGACCTCGATCTTGGATCGTCACCTGAGTTAGGTCAGAATTGACCTCGGTCCTCGATCGTCACCACTCTTAGGTCATAATTATCCTCGGTCTTGGATCGTCACCTGAGTTAGGTCATAAATGATCTCGGTCCTCGGTCGTCACCATTTTTAGGTCAGAATTGACCTCGGTTATTAGATCTTCACCCTAAGCCCATAGAATTAGCTTTGACCTGCAGAATAGGTCACCCTCATCACTTAAGCCCGCAGATTTGGCTTTGAACCACAAAATTGGTCATCCCTAGCACACCCCTCGGGTCCTCAGAATCGGCCTCGACCCTGTGAATCGGCCGTACTCCATCAAAAGTATCATGTGGTGTTTATTCGACATTTATCATTTGTTCCAAACTCACCCGTCGAGGGGCTATGTAGACTCCCCATTCTGTTGCTCCCTAACTCTCCTTAGGTCCCTAGTACCTCCCTTCATCACTACAAACACAGGTCATATCCCGAGTACTGACCTAGAAGCCATCGGGCACTCCTAGGCTCCGTTTGACCAAAAATTCAAACTCTTCAGCTCGACCGAGGCTGAATGAATCTTTGAAAGGCACTGAAATCCCTTTACAACGGTCCGCTCCATGCGCAATTCTGACTTACCATGCGGACGAACGATCCATTTGTGTTCAAAACTTGATCTAAAGGCCACCTGGTGCTCCCGAGCTCTGTTTGACCTAAGTCAACTCTTGAGCTAGACCGAGGCTGAATGAATCTTCAAATGGAACTAAAACCCCTTTCGAATGGTCCTCTCCATGTGAGATTCTGACTTACCATGTGGACGAATGATCCGTTTGACTCTAAGAGGTCACCGAATGCTTCCAGGGCCCGATTGACCAAAGTCAACTCCCCAAGATGGGTCAAACTCTTTGGAATGTCAAAGTACATCTCCTAACCTTTCCAATGGTCCACCCCATGTGCTATTCGGACATACCATGCGGACGAACGATCCGTTTGCTTCCGAACGATTCCCCGTCTAATGGATCGACAAACGCTTCCGAGCCATATTTGACCTAAAGTCAACACCCGAAACCGGGATAGGTCCAAAGGACTTTCAAAGTTCTCTGAATTACCTTTCCAATGGTTTACCCCATGCGCGATTCTGACCAACGGTTTTCCCTCGGCAGCCAATTTTCCGAAAAGGCCTTAAACACACTACCAAATGGCAGGTTCGAGACCCTGCCTATCGGCAGGTGCCGATAGGCAGGACCGGGTCTATGCCGATTGGTCATGACCTAGGCCTATAAAAGGAGGCCTTCACCTCATTTGCAAAGGGAGCCCAAATTTGATAACAATCGCTCTCAGCGAAACCCAAAAACCTCTCTCGAAAGCAGCGTGATTTCAACATCCAAATCCCTTTCTAACTTCCACTTTTCATCAAACTTGGTGAATTAGCCACTCTCCATCATCATCCAAGCGTAAGGGATGCTCCCCAACATTCAAGACCAAGCTCAAGATCTTCAATTCTGAATAACTTATTTTATTACTTAGCACTTTTATTATCTCATCTCACACATCCTAATATACTTTTTATTTAGTATTATTGCACATCTCTTATTTTCATATAAATAAAACCCAAAAAACAAGAAAAATAGGGTTTGCTCATAAATTCCAAATAGGATTCTCACACTTTTCTCACAACTAAAACACTTTTTTTCTACACACACACACACACACTCACAAATAAGAGATCCCCCATTTGGATTTATGGGATAAACCCCACCTCTAGTTTTGTGTGCGAACTACGTGGACTTTGATGCCTTTATAGGCTACGTAGGCGTCTCGGGGTAAAACCCGAGACTCGACTTTGGACGTGTAGCAATGATATCCAGTGTTCATCTTTGAGTGCTTATTTGTGGTTCTTGGGCTTGACTTTGGACGTGTAGCAATGATGACTAACAACGTTCTCTAGTTGAGCACGAGTCTTGACCCCTAGAGTGGGATCGCCAACAATGGCTGAAAGATCATGACTCTTGCAAACCCAAGCAGGTGTGTCCCCTAACAGAGGAATAGGGTCCATAGAGTGTGGGAGAGGAACAGGAAAATCACTGTCAGAACAGTCCTCACCCTCACACTGAAGGTTGGGATCAATAACCGTCGGGGGTTCATCATCTTGCACGGTGACGTTTATTGATTCCATAACCTTAGAGTTCTTCAGGTTAAAAACCCGGTACGCTCTACTGTTCGATGAATATCCTAGTAATAGTCCCTCGTCACTCCGGGAGTCAAACTTTCCTAATTGCTCTCTATCCCGTAGGATGTAGCATTTACTCCCAAAGACACGGAAATATGCCAGGTTGGGTTTCTTGCCTGTCCACAATTCATAAGGAGTGTGAAGTGTGTGTGGACGCAAATACACCCTATTCACCGTGTGGCATGCAGTAGACACTGCCTCTGCCCAAAATCTCCTAGAAACTTTACGACCTAGAAGCATAGATCTAGCCATCTCTTGGATCGTTCTATTCTTTCTCTCAACAATCCCATTTTGCTGAGGAGTTCTCACAGCAGAAAACTCATGTTTGATCCCAAGGTTATCACAGTACAAATCCACTTGTGCTTCCTTAAATTCAGTGCCGTTGTCACTACGTATTCTGTTAATAGTGACACCGTGTTAATTTTGCAGGACACGGCACTTGGTCGTTAAAAATTCTACAGCATAGGATTTCTCTCTCAGAAAACCTACAATGGAGTATCTAGAGAAATCGTCCACCATCACGAGAATGTATCTCTTACCACCTAGACTCTCCGTGCGAGTAGGACCCATAAGATCCATGTGAATCAACTCAAGAACACGTGAGGTGGTAATGGAATTCAACTTCCTATGTGGGCTACGGATTTGCTTTCCCAACTGACAAGTTCCACAAATCGTGGAAGTTGGCTTTCCAAGTAACGGTAAGCCACGTACTAGGTCCTTTTTAGCTAAACGGGATAATTCTCTAACGTTCACGTGACCTAGATGTTGGTGCCACAGATCCATAGGAGTGATCGTGGCGCTGTTGCAGACAAGTGAGGATTTGGGCTCAGTCCCATAACAGTTATCCTCTGTCCTCACCCCTTGCACTAATAGTTTACCGGCTTGATTATAGACCTTACAATCTTCCCGGTCAAACTTTACTGCAAAGTCATCGTCGCACAGCTGGCTGATGCTGAGAAGGTTTACTTTCAAACCTTTGACGTACAGCACGTTCTCTAGCTTCGAAAATCCTGGTAACTCTACTGTACCTCATCCTACTATGCTAGATTTTCTACCATCTCCAAAGGTGACTCTCCCATCGTTATAATCCTCAAGATGGGTAAAATATGAGACATCACCTGTCATGTGTCTGGTGCATCCACTGTCAAAATACCACTGTGAGGTATTATGGGATTTGAGAGCGACATGGACAACAAGGGCCTTTTTTTCTTTCTTAGGAACCCAAGAATAGGTACCTTTTTGTATTCCCTTGTTGTTGTAGGTTTTAGCCGGAATGCGGGGCGCATTCATTGATGGTAATGTCATTTGTCGGAATTCCTCCATCAAACTCTGTGATGTGGCGGCTAGAAACTCAACATGCTCTCTCAGACTGGCAAACTCATCAGTCTGATGTGGTGGAGCAAACGTACGTCGTTTCTGACCCAACTTATAGCAATCATCCCTAAGGTGTCCGTTTCTTTTACAATGGGAGCAAAAGGGCACAGTATTAAGAGGACCTTGGATTGCTTTTCTTGGTCGAACTCTCCTTCTTGGTTTTTGATGACGGCCATAAGGAGTCGTAGTAAACTCAGGAATTGGTCCGGGTGCAATTTGGGACGTGGAGGCACCATCAAAACCTATTCCTTGCCTGTCACCAAAACCTAAAGCGGGACCAAGGAGCATCTTTCACATCTTCCCAGATCTGTCCTCGATTTGTACCTTGACTTTCCTAGCTCTCTCAAGGTCATGAGTAAGCTGGGCAACAAGGGCTTCAAGTTTCTTCCGAGTCTCCAGGGAGGAATGGAGCTCACTCGTAAGACTAGCCACTTGTTTAGTCAAGTCTCCTTTCTCTTTCTCACAACTGCTCTCTTTCTCTCTAAGAGACTTCTCTTTCATAGCGCAGGCAGACTCTCTCTCTCTCATAGCGGTGCAGGTGAAGGACTCACTCTCTCTCATTTATCCTAACTCCTTTTCTAACGCGGTGATCCTAAGCACTAGGGCTTTGTTACGCTTTTTAGTTTTAAATGATTCATTATACAACTCAGCGTACGCGCGTTGAAGGTTACTCTCGTCCTCACTACCTTCCTCCTCTCCCTCACTCTCTTCGCTCTCGCTGTCGAGGTGTCCCTGTGAAGTAGCATCCTCATCGTCGTGAGATTCACTAGGAGTACTCACATGACTAGCCATGAACGCGGTGAAGTTACGCTCATGCGGTGACTCATCTCCCGAGTCCGCCGACTCGACCTCACTGTCGTCACTAAGGGTAGCATTTAGGACAGCTTTACCCTTTTCCCTATTCAGACGAGTGGCACACTCAAACGCTCTGTGTCCCTTACCGTCGCACTCAAAACACCTCTCACTATCTTTAGGGGGTTCTTTGAAATCTTTTTGTTCAACCTTATTTTTCTGAAAATTCTTTTTATCTTTGAAGTTCCCATTTTTCTTAAATTTCAGAATTTTCTTGAAGTTTTTAGCAAATAAGGCCAAATCATTTATGTCAAACTCACATTCAGAATCAGAAGTTTCTATCTTTCTAGATGACTCGACTCTCTTTCTTGCCGACCCCTCATTTTTTCTCTCTTGGGCTTTAAGGGAAATTCCCTTATCTTTAGACTTGGCAGATTTAGGAAACATGTCAATTTCATAAGTTTGTAAATCTCCTACCAATTCTTCCAATTTTAGTGTATTTAGATTACCCAAGGAATTAAGCACAGTGACTTTAGGGATAAAATGCTTAGGAAGGGAACGAAGAATCTTCTTAACAACTCTAGCATTAGGAATATGTTCACATAGGTTAAAGCTAGTATTAACAATGTCAGAAAGCCTAGCATAAAATTCATCAAAGCATTCATTTTCATGCATGGTGATTGTTTCAAATTGAGTTGTTAAGTTTTGCAATTTTGACTCTTTAACAGCATTTGTTCCTTCATGGGTAAGTTGCAAAACATCCCATGCTTCTTTTGACGTGGTACACGTCATTATGCGTTTGAACTCATCAGGTGTGACAGACCCAGAAATAGCACTTAGACCCTTAGAATTAAAAGATGACCATTTAAATTCTTCATCAGTCCAAGAAATGTCTGGTTTCAAGTTGGTCACATTATCAACAGTCACGGTGGGAGGAGTCCACCCTCGTTCAACCAAAATCCAGACACGTTCATCAGTGGCTTTTAAAGCCGACCTCATACGGGCTTTCCAATAGGCATAATTGGTCCCATAAAAAACAGGCAATTTATTGTTTGATTTCTCCATTTGAACACGCTCTTTTCAAAAAAATCAATTTATTTCAGAAATTGATATCTTTAGAAAAATTTTGCGGAAGTAAGGAATACGCGATAGACTGACGTAACTTGCTCTGATACCAATTTGAAAGAGTTGGCGCTTGCGTTCAATTAAGAAATAATATAATAAATACCATTTTTAACCCAAATTAACCCTAAGCATGCAACTAGGTGTGATTGAAACAATATGAAATCATGCAAGAATTATTCAACACACAAAGTTAAGGAAAAATCCCCCACAGGGGCAAAACCATTTGTATATCACTTTAATTTGTAAGAAAATGGCTTACAATCGGATTACACTGAAATACAAGTTTTTGACTAAGAATTACCCTCGGGTATCGGATTCTATAGTCGCGGCTGGAAGAATCCCTTTCCAGTAGGGCAGCAATGAAGAGGAAGGAGCGGTCCACTTCACAAGGGTTGAACAACAGTAATGGTGTTCTTGGGTTACCAAACTTGATTCACATAGATATGGAAGATGTGTGAATCTAAAAACCTAGAATCATAGGACTCAATAGGTGAAGACTTTAGGGTTGATATGCTCTGAAAATCATTGAAAAGTCTTTAGGAAACCATCTTCTGATCGTGGTATAAATAAGGTAGCCATAGCCCTAAAAAATCTGAATCACGATCTGGGAAATTCTATCCAGGGCGGACCGGTCCGGGCCTGAGGAGGATCGGTTCTTTTAATTTGAACCAGATTCGGTTCGCAATCGGTTCGGTGCTCTCTGGATACAATTTGCAAGGCGGACCGGTCCGAGACTGGGTGGATCGGTTCGCTGGCGGATCGGTTCCTTTTTTATTTCAGCGGATGGGTCCGGTTGCCTGGGCGGATCGGTTCTTTTTAATTAGAGGCGGACCGGTCCGAATTTCTAGATTTCTGATTCCTTCCTTTCTTTTGATCTTCGGATTCCGTTGATGATGAATGGACTTTGAATCTTTGCAACGGTGTTACGGCTAATGACATATACAAGTATGTTGGACAAAAATGTCCTTACAAATCTCCCCCTATGTCTATGCTGGAACAAACATAAAAAATCCGAATTATCTATAATCACAATGCCTATACAAATCTACCCTTCCATGAACCCAAAAATTGAAAGTGGTACAAATGACTAAGGCTGCATCGTTTGTTCTTCGAATCTTCAGAAATCTCACCGCTTTTCTCATCAGGGTGTGCAACATGGGATTATCAAAAGATGTACCTACACACATGAGACAAAGCAAATACCAAGTGACGTATCGAGTTTGAAATGAGATAAACATAAGCATATATATCAATTTAAGATGATATTCTCAGAATTTCAAAACTCCCCCATAATCAGATAATTCATTCTCCCCCTTTTTATGATGTCCCCAAATAGACAAATGAGAGAAATAAATCAAGCAATCAAGTACCGGGGTGACACAAGGCATAAAATCACACCATGAATGAACATAAAACAACCAAGTCGGTGATAGCGTAAAAGAATGGGTGTGATCAAAATTCGATAGGAAAATCAAAGCATACAAACATGACATATGTGCACGATGAATATTGGATATTCTTAACGAATGAACTCAAATGCTTCCTTTGGTGTAAAGATTGGAAATATAAGACATTGACTATATCAAATCTACAAATCAAAGCTCAAAGTGATTTCTACACCAATAACGTCCAAAATGATTTTCATGCTTTTTCAGGACTTTCAAGGAAGTGCAAACCCGTTTTTCAATCTCCAACCAAACTCCCTCAGATTTATATTTTGAATAGAGGAATACTAAATTCTCAAACTTTGGAGAATTGGGTGAAACCTAAATGGCCCATATTTGGCATGAATTGCTTTTTATTGCCTTATCAATTTTTTTGGGCTCTTTTAACCTCTTAGGACCTCGGATATTAAAATTCCTCCATTTTTTAGGTCCTTTTTAACGGTGGCTTTTGCGCAAAGGATAAGAATCAACTTTCACAGCCCCTCCCCGTTATGAAAATATACACACAGTCTCACCAAAACGGTTTTTACATGCAATCCAATCTTGTCAAGTTTTATCGCATATTGTACATTGTATAGACATAATTGAGATAGAAACACTCAAGCCAATATGTGATAGACAAGTGCAATAGACAAATACAGCCGTGCATGTGTGCAATAAAGGATATAGGAGTTAAGCATGTAGGAAATATCACTAATTACATCTCAAGGACTCCAATCAATGTAAAGCACATGGATGAAATGATGTAGCCTCTCAAATCTCTATAAAACAGTCACATGGATAAATGGAATGAAGTTGTGACTTGGCTATCTTAAATGCTCATCCATAAAAGGCAAATCTCTTTTTGAATTTTTCAAAAATTTTATCAAAATAAAATCTTTTTGAGTTTTTCTAAAAAAATTTCTAAAAAGAAAATATTTTTGTATTTTTCAAAGAATAATGAAAAGAAAAAATAAGTAAAACACAGTAATAGTACAATCTAGCAATAGGCATCATAGGATATGAAAATGACAATGCAACCTACGCTAGACATGGACCAACCCCTCAGTCAACTGTGCAAATCCCCAAAGACTTCCTAAGACTCTCAAATCTAAGGGCATCTAAAGGTTTCGTGAAAATATCGGCTAACTGACAGTCGGTGGGAACGAAACTCAGGGATACGACCTTCTCCTCAACTAACTCACGTATGAAGTGCTCGCGTAACCTGATGTGCTTTGTGCGCGAATGTTGGACAGGATTACGGGATATGTGTATCGCGCTCGTGTTATCACAGGAAATGAACATGGTGTCCTGTGAAATCCCATAATCCTCCAGCATTTGCTTCATCCACAAGAGTTGTGTGCAACAACTCCCGACGGCTATGTACTCAGCCTCCGCAGTGGACAAAGAGATGGAATTTTGCTTCTTGCTCAGCCAGGAGACAAGAGCAGAACCAAAATAGAAACACCCACCAGAAGTGCTCCTACATCCATCTACATCCCCAGCCCAATCGGCATCCGAATAGGCGGACAGACGGTCATCAGTATCAAAGGAATACCAAATCCCGTATGAGAGAGTCCCACTTACGTATTTAATAATACGTTTTAGAGCAAGTAAATGTGACTCTTTTGGGGATGCCTGATATCGCGCACAGACTCCAACACTAAAGGCGATGTCGGGACGACTAGCAGTCAAGTAGAGAAGACTACCTATCATACTCCGATATAAGGTTTGCTCTACGTCCTTGCCTGAAGTGTCCTTACTAAGCTTGGTAGTGGTACTCATAGGTGTACGTGCATGCTTAGCGGAGTCTAAACCAAATTTCTTCACTAGGTCTCTAGCATACTTGGATTGGGAGATGAACATCCCATCCTCTAGCTGACGAACTTGGAGACCAAGGAAGAATGTAAGCTCACCAACCATGATCATTTCAAATTCACTTTTCATCTCCTCCTCAAAGTGGTGAGCATGCTGGGAGCATGTGGATCCAAAGACTATGTCGTCCACATAGACCTGGGCAACCAAAATAGCACCATTATCTCTCCTGACGAACAACGTCATATCTACTCCCCCTCTATTGAAGCCACGAGCTAAGAGATAGGAAGTAAGCCTCTCATACCAAGCACGGGGTGCTTGCTTCAAACCATACAAGGCTTTCCTCAGATAGTACACGTGCTCAGGGTGCTGAGGGTCTTCAAACCCTTTTGGTTGTTCCACAAAAACCTCTTCCTTTAGAATGCCATTCAGAAAGGCACTCTTGACATCCATCTGATATACCTTGAAGTGCAGATGACATGCGATGGCGAGCAGAAGACGGACGGACTGAAGCCTCGCAACAGGAGCAAATGTCTCCCCAAAGTCTACACCCTCTATCTGTGTGTAGCCTTGAGCGACCAACCTAGCCTTATTTCTGGTTATGGTACCATTTTCATCCATTTTATTCTTGAAAATCCACCGAGTACCAATAACATTAGTATCACTAGCTCGGGGGACAAGTTCCCCGACATTGTTCTTCTTAAACTGAAGCAACTCATCCTGCATAGCAGATATCCAGTGTTCATCTTTGAGTGCTTCTTTGTGGTTCTTGGGCTCGACTTTGGACGTGTAGCAATGATGACTAACAACGTTCTCTAGTTGAGCACGAGTCTTGACCCCTAGAGTGGGATCGCCAACAATGGCTGAAGGATCATGACTGTTGCGAACCCAAGCAGGTGTGTCCCCTAACACAGGAATAGGGTCCACAGAGTGTGGGAGAGGAACAGGAAAATCACTGTCAGAACAGTCCTCATCCTCACACTGAAGGTTGGGATAAATAACCGTCGGGGGTTCATCATCTTGCACGGTGACGTTTATTGATTCCATAACCTTAGAGTTCTTCAGGTTAAAAACCCGGTACGCTCTACTGTTCAATGAATAGCCTAGTAATATTCCCTCGTCGCTCCGGGAGTCAAACTTTCCTAATTGCTCTCTATCCCGTAGGATGTAGCATTTACTCCCAAAGACACGGAAATATGCCAGGTTGGGTTTCTTGCCTGTCCACAATTCATAAGGAGTGTGAAGTGTGTGTGGACGCAAATACACCCTATTCACCGTGTGGCATGCAGTAGACACTACCTCTGCCCAAAATCTCCTAGAAACTTTACGACCTAGAAGCATAGATCTAGCCATCTCTTGGATCGTTCTATTCTTTCTCTCAACAATCCCATTTTGCTGAGGAGTTCTCACAGCAGAAAACTCATGTTTGATCCCAAGGTTATCACAGTACAAATCAACATGTGCTTCCTTAAATTCAGTGTCGTTGTCCCTACGTATTCTGTTAATAGTGACACCGTGTTGATTTTGTAGGACACGGCACTTGGTCGTTAAAAATTCTACAGCATCGGATTTCTCTCTCAGAAAACCTACAATGGAGTATCAAGAGAAATCGTCCACCATCAAGAGAATGTATCTCTTACCACCTAGACTCTCCGTGAGAGTAGGACCCATAAGATCCATGTGAATCAACTCAAGAACACGTGAGCTGGTAATGGAATTCAACTTCCTATGTGGGCTACGGATTTGCTTTCCCAACTGATAGGGTCCACAAATCGTGGAAGTTGGCTTTCCAAGTGATGGTACGCCACGTACTATGTCCTTTTTAGCTAAACGGGATAATTCTCTAACGTTCACGTGACCTAGACGTTGGTGCCACAGATCCATAGGAGTGATCGTGGCGCTGTTGCAGACAAGTGAGGATTTGGTCTCAGTCCCATAACAGTTATCCTCTGTCCTCACCCCTTGCACTAATAGTTTACCGGCTTGATTATAGACCTTACAAGCTTCCCGGTCAAACTTTACTGCAAAAGTCATCGTCGCACAGCTGGCTGATGCTGAGAAGGTTTACTTTCAAACCTTTGACGTACAGCACGTTCTCTAGCTTTGGAAATCCTAGTAACTCTACTGTACCTCGTCCTACTATGCTAGATTTGCTACCATCTCCAAAGGTGACTCTCCCATCATTATAATCCTCAAGATGGGTAAAATATGAGACATCACCTGTCATGTGTCTGGAGCATCCACTGTCAAAATACCACTGTGAGGTATTATGGGCTTTGAGAGCGACATGGACAACAAGGGCCTTTTTTTCTTTCTTAGGAACCCAAGAATAGGTACCTTTTTGTATTCCCTTGTTGTTGTAGGTTTTAGCCGGAATGCGGGGCGCATTCATTGATGGTAAGGTCATTTGTCAAAATTCCTCCATCAAACTCTGTGATGTGGCGGCTAGAAACTCAACACGCTCTCTCAGACTGGCAAACTCATCAGTGTGATGTGATGGAGCAAACGTACGTCGTGTCCGACCCAACTTATAGCAATCATCCCTAAGGTGTCCGTTTCTTTTGCAATGGGAGCAAAAGGCAACAGTATTAGGAGGACCTTGGATTGCTTTTCTTGGTCGAACTCTCCTTCTTGGTTTTTGATGACGGCCATAAGGAGTCGTAGTAAACTCAGGAATTGGTCCGGGTGCAATTTGGGACGTGGAGGCACCATCAAAACCTATTCCGTTCCTGTCACCAAAACCTAAAGCGGGACCGAGGAGCATCTTTCCCATCTTCCCAGATCTGTCCTCGATTTGTACCTTGACTTTCCTAGCTCTCTCAAGGTCATGAGTAAGCTGGGCAACAAGGGCTTCAAGTTTCTTCCGAGTCTCCAGGGAGGAATGGAGCTCACTCATAAGACTAGCCACTTGTTTAGTCAAGTCCACTTTCTCTTTCTCACAACTGCTCTCTTTCTCTCTAAGAGACTTCTCTTTCATAGCGCAGGCAGACTCTCTCTCTCTCATAGCGGTGCAGGTGAAGGACTCACTCTCTCTCATTTCTCCTAACTCCTCTTCTAACGCGGTGATCCTAAGCACTAGGGATTTGTTACGCTTTTTAGTTTTAAATGATTCATTATACAACTCATCGTACGCGCGTTGAAGGTTATTCTCATCCTCACTACCTTCCTCCTCTCCCTCACTCTCTTCGCTCTGGCTGTCGAGGTGTCCCTGTGAAGTAGCATCCTCATCGTCGTGAGATGCACTGGGAGTACTCACATGACTAGCCATGAACGTAGTGAAGTTACGCTCATGCGGTGACTCATCTCCCGAGTCCACCGACTCGACCTCACTATTGTCACTAAGGGTAGCATTTAGGACAGCTTTACCCTTTTCCCTATTCCGACGAGTGGCTCACTCAAACGCTCTGTGTCCCTTACCGTCGCACTCAAAACACATATCACTGTCTTTCGGGGGTTCTTTGAAATCTTTCTTTTCAACCTTATTTTTCTGAAAATTCTTTTTATCTTTGAAGTTCCCATTTTTCTTAAATTTCAGAATTTTCTTGAAGTTTTTAGTAAATAAGGCCAAATCATCTATGTCAAACTCACATTCAGAATCAGAAGTTTCTATCTTTCTAGATGACTCGACTCTCTTTCTTGCCGACCCCTCATTTTTTCTCTCTTGGGCTTTAAGGGCAATTCCCTTATCTGTAGACGTGGCAGATTTAGGAAACATGTCAATTTCATAAGTTTGTAAATCTCCTACCAGTTCTTCCAATTTTAGTGTATTTAGATTACCTTAGGAATTAAGCATAGTGACTTTAGGGATAAAACGCTTAGGAAGGGAACGAAGCATCTTCTTAACAACTCTAGCATTAGGAATATGTTCACATAGGTTAAAGCTAGTATTAACAATGTCTGAAAGCCTAGCATAAAATTCATCAAAGCATTCATTTTCATGCATGGTGATTGTTTCAAATTGAGTTGTCAAGTTTTGCAATTTTGACTCTTTAACAGCATTTGTTCCTTCATGGGTAAGTTGCGAAACATCCCATGCTTCTTTTGACGTGGTACACGTCATTATGCGTTTGAACTCATCAGGTGTGACAGACCCAGAAATAGCACTTAGACCCTTAGAATTAAAAGATGACCATTTAAATTCTTCATCAGTCCAAGAAATGTCAGGTTTCAAGTTGGTCAAATTATCAACAGTCACGGTGGGAGGAGTCCACCCTCGTTCAACCAAAATCCAGACACGTTCACCAATGGCTTTTAAAGCCGACCTCATACGGGCTTTCCAATAGGCATAATTGGTCCCATCAAAAACAGGCAATTTATTGTATGGTTTCTCCATTTGAACACGCTCTTTTCAAAAAAATCAATTTATTTTCAGAAATTGATATCTTTAAAAAAAAATTGCGGAAGTAAGGAATACGCGATAGAATGGCGTAAACTGCTCTGATACCAATTTGAAAGAGTTGGCGCTTGCGTTCAATTAAGAAATAATATAATAAATACCATTTTTAACCCAAATTAACCCTAAGCATGCAACTAGATGTGATTGAAACAATATGAAATCATGCAAGAATTATTCAACACACAAAGTTAAGGAAAAATCCCCCACTGGGGCAAAACCATTTGTATATCACTATAATTTGTAAGAAAACGGCTTACAATCGGATTACA
This sequence comes from Sambucus nigra, assembly GCA_949130495.1. Lineage (NCBI taxonomy): Eukaryota > Viridiplantae > Streptophyta > Magnoliopsida > Dipsacales > Adoxaceae > Sambucus > Sambucus nigra. Next base: position 177,898 of record CASBWL010000471.1, read on the forward strand.
CTGAAATACAAGTTTTTGACTAAGAATTACCCTCGAGTATCGGATTCTGTAGTCGCGGCTGGAAGAATCCCTTTCCAGTAGGGCAGCAATGAAGAGGAAGGAGCGGTCCACTTCACAAGGGTTGAACAACAGCAATGGTGTTCTTGGGTTACCAAACTTGATTCACATAGATATGGAAGATGTGTGAATATAAAAACCTAGAATCATAGGACTCAATAGGTGAAGACTTTAGGGTTGATATGCTCTGAAAATCGTTGAAAAGTCTTTAGGAAACCATCTTCTGATCGTGGTATAAATAAGGTAGCCATAGCCCTAAAAAATCTGAATCACGATCTGGGAAATTCTATCCAGGGCGGACCGGTCCGGGCCTGAGGCTGATCGGTTCTTTTAATTTGAACCAGATTCGGTTCGCAATCGGTTCGGTGCTCTCTGGATACAATTTGCAAGGCGGACCGGTCCGGGACTGGGTGGATCGTTTCGCTGGCGGATCGTTTCCTTTTTTATTTCAGCGGATCGGTTCTTTTTAATTAGAGGCGGACCGGTCCGGATTTCTGGATTTCTGATTCCTTCATTTCTTTTGATCTTCGGATTCCGTTGATGATGAATGGACTTTGAATCTTTGCAACGGTGTTACGGCTAATGACATATACAAGTATGTTGGACAAAAATGTCCTTACATTATTAAATTTAAAGTTGAACAAATTTTATTTAATCACTTTTTTCTGCTCGTGTAATAATTAATTTGATTAACTTACAATATAATACATCATGTCCATTACATAATGAAAATTTTTAGTTAAAACATTCTTGGGGATATAATACCTAATCTTCCAAATCATAAAAAAAAAGTCAACTATGTCACTAAATACTTTTTTATTGCCAGGCAGGGTGAACGTAACACGTACTCTCTTATGTTGATTTTGTCTTAGCAACAACCCTTCTTGGACTGCAAAAATACAATGGAAATAAAATAGAGAAATGAGAAGGATACACAAAAGTGTCGTGCTTCAATTTTTTTAATCCTAATGAGATTTATGCTTATTAGATTTTGAGTAGGGATCCACAACTAAAATAAAAGTAGCTTTGATTATTACAGTGTCTTCCTTCATTACATACACTACCAAAAGCTCCATAGGTGTAACATCTCTATTGTGTTTAATTTTTCCACACTATCAAAAATAAAAGTATAACGCATCTGTATTTGGGCTCAACTTGGGCTGATGACAAGCATAGATTTTATAGGATCTTTTTAATGGGAAATACGACATGAAATCTAAGGGTCAGGAGAAAGACATGAAGGGGAAAGCACAACCCCGTGGTTTGGGACCTCGAAGTAAACATTGTGCTATAAATTTGGCACAAATATATTCATGTCCTTAAGGATACCCATTGTCTCCTTGATCTTAGATACGAATCATAATTAAATGATGCTTATGTTCAACATCGGTCACAATCTCAATGGTCCCAAAGCAATACTCTCTAACACCTCGGCGAGAAGTGTTTCCACTTCCATAACTTTTTGTGACATGATGATGCAATGGTCCTTTTGGTTAACCCGACCATTATATGATTGTGTTTATTGGTAGAACCGGTGTCCTCATCTATTGATATGAAATATTATCACCTTTTATATCTCCACGAAGATTAATAGTTTGGTTCCAAGATGAAAATTATGCCTAGGTTAGGCTGAGGACTTTATACAAAAGTGAGGTTAAATATCCTCTCTTTGTGTGGTCCTAAATTTCCTTATCAATATTTCCAGACAAACCTCAGAACAACTCATAGAACCTAACAATATCGACTGGTTGTCGCAACCTAGTTAGCAACATTTACTAGTGGCTTTTAAAGAGAGGTCAGAACATTAAAGGCATACATGTTGTGTTCAAGTGGGATGATTGATTTCAAGAAAAATATGGGATTATTTATCGTTTTCCTATAGGCCCCATAATCAAAATAATGATGCAAATGGGAGCGGAGACAATAAATCTAAAGCTCAAAACGGATTAATAAATGGAAAATATGATCAAATAGAAGAGAATGGTATCGTGTATTGGAAAATGAGAAAAATGAGGAAGAATGAACAATAATTTTGGTGGGTAAATTATGAAGCCTTAATCACCAATTAGCTAGATTTATATAGGTTCAAAGAGCATAAGAGATATTTAAGGATAAGAAGATGAATGACAATGGCGACCGAGACTTACAATAAAATTATTTGATTATAGATGATGCATCATTTCCTATATTTTTTCCTCTAAATGATATATTACAAATACAATGACCATTACGGTTTTGATGGAGTTTACCATAGATTAATATTAAGTCCTAACCTTGAGAGATCATAATACATCAAGCATGATATTGGTAATTTTTTCCACGCTTTACATTGCAAACCCCTGGAGGGGCACTGTACATCTTGTGACATTTGGCAATATCTTTTGTCTAAGTAGGCTTTAAAGATCGCGGGAATTCGTAGATGTCTATGACCTTTGGTTCATCTCACCAAAAACCCGAGGCATGTGAAGATCGTGGTCAGTTAAATCGAAGGGCGTAACATCACTGAAACCATGGGATGAGACACTCAGGTAGAGAATGAAGATAACATTCAAAGATAACTTCAAAAGAGACAAAATATCACATATTATAGCTCACACAATATGGGATTACTCGCCCCATTGGTCGATCCAAGATATTCACCTCTCATGTCACGTGACTCGAGCAAGCAGTCCTCACTCTCGCCTATAAATATTACTCAATACAAAGGATATAAAAGGCTTCATATTCTCCACGCTAATAGAGGAGACAATGAGAGAGTTTAATTATATTATCATGTCGTTCTACGGAGCCTAGATGTATTGAAATCCGTGACTGTAGTGGAATAAATGCCACACCTCCATGGGCATAGGTCAGCGAAAAAAATTGGTATTGAATTCATAACTTGAATATATCATCCTATTAAAAACCATGATAAATACTTTATTTCTACTTAATAAATTAATCTCATAATACTACTGGTCTTTAAATAGTTTGGCCTTAATTTTAAACTAATGATAAAAGATAAATAGGGAAGCCACACAATTGGCATGCTTTGTTGGGGGATTTTTCCAATAAGCATAGACATTCAATTCATTTGACAACCAGAATCTCCAATATAATTAGAGTATAAGGGAACCACTCAAGATAATTTTCCAATGTGAAATATAGGTAAAGGAATCCACGCTAACCACTCTAGAGATTTTTGCATGGACGAGATGTTGGAATTTTCAATACAATTTAGTATTAAATTGTATAATTGAGTTTTTATTTTGGGAATATAATTTAGTATTAATATTGTGTAAGTGAGTTTTTTATTTTGGGGATTTTATATTGGGTCTTCTAGTAGAGAGAGAGCTAAATAAAGTGGGTGTAAATGAGGTGGGTGTGTTCTAAATGTCCCATATAAAAACTTTACAAGAAAATGAAAGGATATATAAATAAAAGACAAAAGATGACTATTAGTCTTCTAGTCAAATAGGCTATGATATGTTGCTTTGAGGTGGTGCAAAGCACCACCAATCACGACACGCGATGTATGTAAGAACAAATTTCCAAGTAGTGTCAATTTGTATGTATTGGCATTATTCTGGACAAAAACTAATTTGAGACATAAATAGATTTTATCTTGTCACGATTCTCACAAAATCTATGACGTAGTTTTGAAGACATAGCGGCCAAGCTTCAAAGATAAATCATGTCATATTATTGGTGCACGTTTCACATCATAATATCATATTATATTCTGAGTATCTCTCGGGTATGGATGCATAATGTTTATGGGAGTCAAAAAATATTTTAAGGATGTTATTTTGTTTATAAATGATTTTAACTTCATTTTTCTGAAGATAACTTCGTTTATTTTAAGATAAATACAATTTAGAGTAATGTAGATATTTTCCTTGAGCTTAGAAGGATTGAACGACTTTAGTTGTCATTCTAACGGCATCAGCAAGTCATTCTAACGACATGCATGTCTTGTTCAAATGAGGTGTGGATAGTCATTCTAAGGACATGCTAATATCGTTTTAATGACTTCCTGACTTAAGATGTTTTATTTAAGGGCATTTATTCTCCTAATTTCGTGGTGTATAGAACCAAAATTATAGAACAAAACACTTACATTTTTTTCACTTGTTTACAAAGGTTTTCTAAGATAAAAACATCCTTTGTGTTTCAAGATTCGATCTTTCATATACATATGCAATGGAGATCTTGTGTTTGCACCATCTGGTTTATTCTTCCATCATTGAAGAATTGTTTCATCGAGTTTTGCGATAAAGGATGGTGGACTCCGTGTTTTGAATCATAGGCGGTTGTCATAACTGATCGGTGGGTACCAAGACATACGTGGACTCGTGTGTTGTGGACTTGGTATAGGTGGACTCCTCCGTTGCACTGTGGAGGAGCAGTTGAAACATAGAAGAGCGTCAAGACTTATGAGTTATCGAGTTATTGAGTAAGTCTATTGTTTGTACTTTCTAAGACTGTATCATAGAGATTGTCTAGCTTGGGCCATCCGAAGTTTTTTCCCTTAGTTGTTTCCTCGTACATCGACGTTGTGCATTTTATATGGACTTCGATTTATTCTACATGCTTAATCACACTAGACGCATGTTTAGGATTTACAAGAAAAAATTAGGTTAAGTGAAATTGGTTCACAAAATTGGTGCGTATTTAAATTGGAAGAAGTTTTTAGAAAAATTATTTTGACCTAAAGCATGCATAAAAAGGGCACCTACATCATGCATTCGCATGATGTGAGAAAGGGCGCATTGGGTGCTTTGATGGCGTACTGCGTAAGTGTGCGTCATCGCTCGGAGTGTGGGAGCTTAAAGTTTTGTCAAATTCAACTAGATCGAAAGTTGTGGTTAATTAATTTGATCAAATGATGTTATAGCCCAAGCGGGTTGATCTGAACTGTTGAATTGACTAATGGAAATTCGTTTAGGGTGCGTCCCTTCGCTTACAATGAGACGCCAAATCTGAATCGTGCGATTGAAATAATTCTAAAAATACTTGATCCAACAACTGCTGAGTCGCACACCTAAAAGGAGGTGACTGTCCATGAACAGCCACCAAATGTCTATAAAAAGAGTTCAAGGCCTCTGTTTTGGACACCAAAAATTGCCATGTTCTCCTCTTTCCAACATCTACCTTCTGCAATTACCAAGTTAACATTTCAGAGTGTTATTGGTTTGATCAAACCTTATATAGTTTGCATCAAATAAGTAACATCACTACATTGTATCCTGAAGGCTAATTTCTACTATAAACTCCATTATGTACTCGCGGCTTTCTTCCAGAATAGGATAAATATTGCCTAAAATACAGATTTCCTATAACGTGCCTTGCAGTAACTTGGGTTCATTATTTATTTTATCAATTATCCCTTCATAACTTTCCAACATAAGAGAGTCCAGTGGTTGTTACACCAGAAGATAGCAATGTTGAGTATAAATTACAATTACGGCTCCACTTGGATTCAAAAATTTGAGATGAATAAATTTATTTTTTTATCCAAGAGTATAAATTAGCATAGTAAGAATTCACTGACTAGCTACAATATAGAATTATAATACACTTTTTCCTACATTAACATTTCCCATGTTATGGAGTATTTTCTAGCGGTGTTCTTTTCATATAACAAATAACACAAAACACGATTTAATCTAACTTTAAATTAAAGAAACCCAAGCTCCATATATACCAGATATACATAAATTGATCGAATATGATGAAAATATCATTCCATTTTCAAAAGAAACCAACAAGATAAAACTAGTTGATCAAAATATTCCCAATAGTTGAGGGAAAAGGTAAGAAGGGGGAGAATGAGGAAAAGAAAACTAATACAGTCACTAACTTTGTAACATAATGTAACACCCCGCGAGCCCGTAGAGAAATGCGGCGTGCTACTATCGATAAAACTAACCAAATCCAAAAATAGCAAGGTATAGAGCATCTAAAAAAAATTCCACAATAAAAGAGAAACCACTAATCTCAATCTTCAAATTAATACAACAAAATTCTCTCGAATAAATATAACTAAAGTAAATCTCCAATGCTCTATACATCAAAATAAATAAATACAAGTCTTCTCATCTTGTATTAAAAATTCTTCTCAAATTATCCACGCTAAAAATCATCTCAATTGGTCCATAGCGCTCAAATCCACGCTAACCTGCCAAAAAAAAGAAAATATGGGGAAGTACACAATACGACAGGAAATATGCTCAACAAATATATTAGTGGTGAATAAAACGTAACAACACGAGTAGGAATATTCAAATTAATCTCATAAGAATTTATCAATAAATTTCTCAGCAACACATTAACCAGGTCACCAGGCTTCACCCATTTGCATATGCTTTATCAAGCCATAGCCCGAGAAGCAGGAATTTTGGCGGGTGCCCAACATCCGTGCCATATTAAAATCTCATGACAACGTTCTCAAAACCAATATAATGATGCCACATGAATCAAAATAATTCAACAATTATTTCTCCAAACTTCAAAGAATTTAACAATTCAAATATGAGTTCAATTAAATATGACCGTGTCAAATTAAAAAGAAAAAAGAAAAAAAATCAATGGAATAAACTCTCGAGAGATTTAAAGGACCATATTGTGTAAAATCCCATACCTTAAAATCATTGCATGAATTTCAACATAAATTCATCCTCAAAATTTGATCGCACCATCACGTTCCTCTCGTGAAAATAATAAAATCAAGTTCTATCCCCAACACGAGATAACCCCAAATAGTCATATTTTAAGAACTCAGAAAATCAGATCCAAAAATTATACGAATTGCCAATCGGACTTCAGATTTGGATTCTACACGAAAAATTGAGTCAGGTAAGTGTTTTGGATTTTTCTCAAATCTCATTCGAATGCACTCAAAAATAAGATCTAAATATTCCAAATTGGCTCTTCTCATTCCACTCGTTTTTGCCTATTTGGATTTCGTTCTTGGCCTCTCTTTTTTTATCTCCCTTTACTTATAATCACGCATAATATTCCTTATATAGTCTCTTTGTCAAACCCTAGCTTGGTTCCTAAGCTAACCTATATTACTATATTTCCCTTTAATTCAAAATCATGTACTTTATATACTTTAACCATTATAAAATTTCTAAAAATAATTTAAATTTAAATATTTGATTCAATTTCAAACCAAAATAATTTTTTTATTTTCGATTAAAAAATAATAATAATACTAATATTACATGCCATATTCATAAATAAAGCCCTCAAAATTACGGGGTATTACATACTTTTCGCCTTAAAAAGGAATTTCGTCCTCGAAATTCGACGAAACCTAACGCTCGAAATAAAATGCTACTCGATTCTATTTCCAAAAAATACACACTAAAGTCCTCAAATTAAATCTAAACATCCTCACCCAGACGCCTAACACATTCTCAAAAAATTTCTATCTCCAAAGAAAATATATCTAACCCGCATGCTAGACCCAATACCAAAGACCCGAGGGTTGTCGTATACCTAGGCTCTAATACCATCTGTAACACCTCACGAGCCCGGAGAGACACGCGGCATGCTACTATCGATAAAATGAATCAAATCCACAAATAGCAAGGTATAGAGCATCTAAAAAAAATCCCACAATAAAAGAGAAACCACTAATCTCAATCTTCAAATTAATATAACAAAATTCTCTCGAATAAATATAACTAAAGTAAATCTCCAATGCTCTATACATAAAAATAAATAAACACAAGTCTTTTCATCTTGTATTAAAAATTCTTCTCAAATTATCCACGCTAAAAATCATCCCAATTGGTCCATAGAGCTCAAATCCACGCTAACCTGCCAACTAAAAGCAAATATGGGGAAGTACACAATACGACAGAAAAGATGCTCAACAAATATATTAGCGGTGAATAAAATGTAACAACACGAGAAAAAATATTCAAATTAATCTCATTAGCATTTATCAATAAATTTCTCAACAACACATTAACCAGGTCACCAGGCCTCACCCCATCCGCATATGCTTTATCAAGCCATAGCCCGGGAAGAAGAAATTTTAGCGGGCACCCAACATCCGTGCCATATTAAAATCTCATGACAACGTGCTCAACAACAATATAATGATGCCACGTGAATCAGAACAATTCTACAATTATTGCTCCAGACTTCTGTAACAACCCTCACTTTTGATAGCTTATTTTATACTTATTTACTGCGTGTAGTAATTAATTTTATAATGATGGATGTTGAGTAAATATTAATTTATTATGAAAAAGGTTAATATTTACTGAAATGTTATATGATTACCTGATGAGTAGGTAAAAATATCCATGTTGTGATTTATTGTGTCATAAGAATTAAATGACATTTTGGTTAATGAGAAACCGAAACTTAAAATGAGTTATAAATTTTCCAAATGATAATTTGGAGGGTGTAGTTAGTCCCGGGAGGTGCGAGATAGTCAAAATAAGTGCCATATTGTATTTTGGCATTTCGGGCATTTTTAACTGATTATAGCTTAAATGTGTAGTGCGTACCATTTTATCGCGTATTAGCCACTTAAGTGGGATTTTCAGATTTAAGCCACGTTTTAAGTCCCCAACCCCATTTACTTTCTTCCATTTCTTTTTCTTTCTAAATTGAGCCCTAGAGAGAGTAGAGAGAGAGAGAGGAAGAGACCATTGGAGAATAAGAGAGATTGGAGCTTGGATTGTTGCCTCCACCAAATCAAATCTGAATTTCCAAGATCAAGGCAAGTAACTTACTTGCTATAATATGATTTAAGTGGATTTATTAGCATGATTTGTTGTGGATTGTTATGATTTAGTTTAGTTAGGGTTTTGTTAAATTATTTGGGGATTAACCCTTAGAAACTGATTTGGATGATAAATGTTCTTAATGATGGTATTTAGACATATTGTGGTGTATTAGTTCCATTAAATGATATGGATTTGGTTGTTTGAAGACGAGATAGGAAGGCTAGGTCTGCTATGGCCGGTCGACCGCGGTTACCAGACCGGTCGACCGGGCCTTCGGGAGAAGGCACACTGCTTTCTTTCAAAGGCATGAAATTTGTGGCACGGTCGACCGTGGTCCCCTTACCGGTCGACCGGCCCTGCCGAAGTGAGAGTTCTGCTTTTCTTCTAAGGCATAACTGTGATTCGCGGTCGATCGCGGTCTTGGTACCGGTCGACCGGTCCCCTGTTTTCTTCCCAAAACTTTACTTTTGCTTTTAACTCTTTTCTTCTCATAGGGACTTAGGACCCTTGTTGAATGAAGTAAACCTTGACTTTTAGAGTCCTAGTGGAGTTGGTTGGCGCCCTAGTGTTAAATGGGTTTCACTTGGGGTTAAGTCCGGGGAAAGGGTTATCTTAAGTGATGTTGAGGCATCACTTCTCTTTGTGCATCCTAATAAGTGGATGGGGGTTAAATGCCCTAACTTGGAGACTTAGGGGCTTATCAAGTTATAAGAACTTTGGGGATTTATAGGATCACAATGATCATTTGGAGATTTAATTGGGACTTTTAGGTTGAGGAATATTAATGAAAATATTCGTTGGGTATTACGTTCGCATGAAATGAACCCAATTGGTTTAAGGATGATAGATTTCTCTATTATGGACCCGAACTATGTAAACTTTGATGGGTTCAAATAAAATGAACCCGGTTGTTTAATTATGCTAGGTTCGAATAAAAAGAACCAAAAACATGGATATTGAAAATGGAAACTTGGAAATGAAAATGAGATAAAATATATGGTAAATGCTAATTTACTTAAACACACCTCTCTAAATGACATCATAAGGGAAGTTCGCGCGCTTGGTGAGGCCCCCTGGCTAGTGAATGCAGGGTGGATATAGTCCTAGGCCATATGCGGGGTTTTGTATTTTTTTCTGCACTGGTTAGGGGATTCCGGGTGTGGTCCTGACTTTCCCGCAGGCATATGGCTGCTTCCTGACATTGCGTTATGATCCCAGGTTGTCTTGTATAGATAGGCCCTGGAAGATGATGGTCATTTAGGGGCGCGCCCAGTGGGAAAACTCGGAGGGGCGGTCTTAGAATCGTTATGTGTATATGTATATAACTTTTCTGCATCAAGTGGGACTTGATGGTTATATGCCATAAAGAGCATGAATATGTGCCATAAAGAGCACAGGAAATGAGATTATTAAGATATGTGCCAAAGAGCACTTGATAATAATGGTTTTTATTCCTATTGAGGAATAGAAAAGAAAATGGAAATTTGAAATGAGGAAAGGTTTTAAATTTATGTCATTTACTTTTCTTTCTTTTGTTTCTTCATTTAGTTAAATTGCCTTAAATTGTAATGTAAGTTAAACATGCTAGATATCATGCCATATTATTTTCCTTATCATTCATGCATAACTGTTCATTTCTATCATGCTTTTTATTTCTTCTGGTGATCATATAGAACCCGGCCCTGACCGGTTCACTTTCCTTGTTGCATATATGTTTGTATCTGCTCAGGTGCTCCACCGCAAGGACGCCCGTTTTGATGTTCTTATTCCCTTGTCTTTGACGAGCTGTAAAATTTTGCGGGTTATTACAGGACGTTGTATTAGACGCTTTCACTCTTTTTATTCTAGATAAGCTCGGGTCGTATCTCGGGCGAGTGGTCCAAACTTTGATATTTAATTAATGAATGTATTACATAAGATATTAAATTATTGTACGATGTTCTATGTAGCTGTGGACCGATAGCTTATTCGGTCCATTTGGTGTACATATGTTTTAGTTGTAATATATTTTTCTCATGGAATTCCACGTGCTTATCAGATTTGGGTTGTCTAAATTTAATTTTCTTAACTGCATTTTAAAATTTTACACAGTTTGGCAACCCGTTTTCTGATTTATTGGGCGGTTTTCCCGTATACTCAGTTTATATTGTTGATGCTGAGGATGATATCCATCCATGATTCCTGTTACATTTGGGTATCGGGCTAGCCACCCCTTATCTCGGATCGCGGGTTGTCACAGATGGTATCAGAGCATCAGGTTCTAGAGTCTTAAGGATCTATGTGGATTTGTCACGTTCTACCGTAGCGTTCTTTGATATAGAGCCTAATGTTAGGACTATGTAGTTGTCTATGTTTGCGATCTTCTGCAAGATAGGCAGTTTCAAATAGTATTTTTTTTACTCTATTGTTTCTTCATCTCGAACGCCGCCTAGAGAGGTCGCTCAGAGAGACGTAATAGGGTTGTAGAAGAGGGGGTAGATTCTCCATCGCCGCCGTAAGGGACCGTTAATGCTGCGGGTGTAGCAAACACTGTGGCTCAATTGGTTATCATCGCCTGGACCGCAGTGGTCCGCGTAACTTCCAGGGACTCATGATGTTTAAGCTCCTATAGGACCTTTTTGTGGGGAAAAGGGTTTAGGAGTCCTTTCTAAAGGGCAATTCCCCAGAATTCCAGGGAGGCATGGATGTTATTAAAGCCAATAAATGGAAATGGGACGTGCAACGCCACCTTCGAATGATGGAGTGTAGCGAGGGGAAGAAACAAGTCCTTGCCATTTTTAAGCTAGTCGTATCTGCGTTATACTGGTGGGAGATAATAACCACACCAGAGCAGAGAGACACAATGATGATCACTGAGTCCTGGACTTTGTTCGATCGTGAGTACGTACCTCCCTTAGTTCTTAGGGAGATGAAAAAGAAGCTCCAGGGTGTGGGGCAAGGAGAGAGATCTGTGGTGGCATATGTAGAGGAGTTTACATGGTTGACGAGTTTTAGAGCCGGATGAGGTGACTCCGGAAGATAGGAGGATCTCAAAGATTATGGGAGGTTTAAACTGGAGGATCCAGCAACAATTGCTAGGTAGTCCAGCTTTACAAACTTTTGGTGAGGGTATGAGTGTAACCTCATCCCATTGCCATGAGCATTGGTGATATACATCGGGTAGCAAGAAAGCTACTGTCATGGGGCAAGCAGGAAAGCTTGGAGAACATGGGATTTGAGGAGGAGCATTTTCCTCATCCCAATCTGCGGGTAGTAAGCAGAAAGAGAGGGACCATCGATAAGGGGCTTCGCTTAAAAGACAACGTTTGAAGGGTTTATTGTGGGTGGCAATAACGTTAGGCACGGTTAGGGTGCTTCACAACTTGGGGGTCGAGGTCGAGAGGACATGAAGGGACGGTGCTTCCTATATGGGGAGACGGGTCACTACAAGATGGAGTGTCCTCGGTTGTTTGGGGTCAGTTGATAGGGCTCCGCAGCAGCCGCGTGTTCAGTTCCCACCTCAGGTACCTAATTCGGTTTCTTTTTCCCATGCAGCAGGGACAGTTACTGTATGGGAGGGTTTATCAAATTCAGGAGGTTATATTTCCTCCAGCTTCGTCAGCACCGCCTGTTAGTAAGGGTGAGTTTTATTTCGAAGGTACTTGAGTTACGTGTTATTCGATGCGGGTGTTACGCGCTCATTTGTTTTATAAGCTCTTCGCAGGCTACAGATTTGATGAAATCTGCTGAGAGTATATTTTTTTTACTAACGTTGAGTTTTCTTCGAGTGATGGTTCGCTCAATTCCTTGTTTGTAAGCATATAGGGATTTATTGTAGTACTTTGTGCTTTGAGGCCAATTTACTCGTCCTTGACATGGTCGGGTATGATGTGATTGATATGCTTTCTCTCCACGACCGACAAAGTCAAGTAGTAGCGTATAGGAGGGGTTCCTTGTTTGGATTCCACTTTTGCGGGACGCTCCACGCGTGAACCTTGACGACGTTGGAAGGGGAGAGATGTTGTTCTTGCTTCTTTTAGTTGATTTTATTTTATTTTGTTTTACTTTATTGTTATATTTTTATTTTGTTGGTTGAAAGGTTTAGCCGAGAATCACGTAGAAGAGTGATTAATGGCTATTAAAGTGCGAAGTAGAAGCACTGTGTACAGTTCTCTCCTCTGAATGATGTGAGGGAGACTGGGATGCGAAGTCGAGTTAAGACTTCGGGTTATGCCTTGATAAGAAGGCTATTTGAAAGGTATATATATGGTGGGGTAAATAAAGCTTTATAAAAAAAGTGAATATTTGATTTATTAACTCTTCAGTTATTTAAATGGTAATGTGTATAGGTAGAATCTTTTTGATCCCGAACATGTGTCTGAGACCTGTATATCTCGATGACTGACAACTCGAGGTAGTAGTGTAACGGGAGGATTCCTTGTTTGGATTTCGCTTCGGCGAGACGTCCCACGCACGAAACCGAGAAAATGTAGGGAGTTGAGAAAGGTTTTGGGCACTAGGGATATACTTAGTATTATGCGCATACGACTTAGATAGGATATAGGTAGGTAGACCTTGGAATTGTTTGGACATAAGGCCTTTAGTTGTTATGGCGTTTGTTTAGGAGGGTTGTTTGGAGTTGACCACGAACAAGTTGTGTGTCTGCTCTAAGAGGTATTAATTCCCTAGTAATGAGAAGTGGGAGATATTGAGAAGTTTGGTTGGTTAGGCCGAAGGAGATGAGGCCTCTCGTAGTTAGAATGTTACGTTGGCAGCTCAGTTTTCGGAAGAAGGGTGAATTGATTCTCACTCCCGAGCCATGTTGTTAAGCTCGAGGGTGGATTCAATTAACAAGTCTCTACCATGCTGGGGAGTAATAATACTGGAGTGTCGACTTATTGTTGATGCCCCTCATAAGTTCAAACTTGTGAAAAGTATTATCCCATGCTTGAATTAAAATTTAGTGGGGTGATCGCCGTATAGGAAGGGAGATGCTACTTCCTGGGCAGAAATTTAGTCTTTCGTGTGAGCAACACTTCGTTGAAAGATGTCGTAGGAGAGACAAGCGTGGCTAAGACCACATATACAAGTTGTTGATTTAGGAAACAGAACTCTGCTCTTAGGACCTTGAGGGTGGGGTGCGTTTCCATAAGAGAATTGTGTCCTAAATGTGAAGGACTTGAGAAAGGCAATTAGGGTGGAATCTCGCGGTTCTAAAGTTGCGTTACATCCGAGTAACGACATAATGTGTCAGGTTATGCGCCACCAGTAGTAGTGGATGGGCAAGATGAGATTGTTGGACTGCATGGGGTGCCTTTGATTTTAGTTTCCGACTGAGACAAGAATTTCATTTTTTTCCACTTGTGGGAAGTTTCCAAGAAGCCCTAGGAACCAAATGGAGGTTAAGCACTTCTTATCATCCTCAAACAGATGGTCAGACCGAAAGGGTAAACCATAGGTTGGAGGATATACTCCTTCGGTGCGTGCTTGACTTTAATAGTAGTCGGGAACAGTGCCTTCCACTAGTTGAATTCGCTTATATTGATTTGTATCGATTCACTATTGGGATGGCTCTTTATACAGCCTTGTCTGGTAGGCCTTATGGATCTCCTGCTTGTTGGTTAGAGGTGAGAGTTGATAACTCTCTCGGACCAGGAATGATCCGAGGTACTTCTTCGAATGTTGAACTCATTCGGAATCGCATTCGTATAACCAAGATCGACGAAAGAGCTATGTCGATGATGGGAGAAGACATGCTGAGATTGATGTCGATAGACCAAGTGTTGGTGCGAATATCGCCTATGAATGGCATTAAGTGTTTTGAGAATTAAGGAAAACTTGCACCGCGTTACGTTGGACCTTTCCTATATATGTTAAGGTGGGTCCGGTAGCTTATCAACTTGCTCTACTAAAATATTTGCAGCAAGTTCATGACGTGATTCATATCTCATCTGTAAAGTAGTACGAGGGATGTGATGGTGCCTTTAGGGACATTTCTTTCGAATATTTTGGGATGCAACTTGCCATTCCTTATGAGGAGTAGTCGGTTTCTATTTCAGAGCATAGTGACCTGCTATTGAGATCTCGGGTAGTACCTTTAGGAAGGTTGCTAGTTTGTCACCATAGTGTCGAGGAATCGACATGGGATCGCGAGGATGACATGCGGGAAAAGTATCCGCATTTCTTCTTGTGAGGTATGCCTGAATTTTGGGGACAAAATTCCCTCATAAGGGGGGGAGTGTGTAACAACCCTCACTTTTGATAGCTTATTTTATACTTATTTACTGCGTGTAGTAATTAATTTTATAATGATGGATGTTGAGTAAATATTAATTTATTATGAAAAAGGTTAATATTTACTGAAATGTTATATGATTACCTGATGAGTAGGTAAAAATATCCATGTTGTGATTTATTGTGTCATAAGAATTAAATGACATTTTGGTTAATGAGAAACCGAAACTTAAAATGAGTTATAAATTTTTCAAATGATAATTTGGAGGGTGTAGTTAGTCCCGGGAGGTGCGAGACAGTCAAAATAAGTGCCATATTGTATTTTGGCATTTCGGGCATTTTTGACTGATTATAGCTTAAATGTGTAGTGCGTACCATTTTATCGCGTATTAGCCACTTAAGTGGGCTTTTCACATTTAAGCCCCGTTTTAAGTCCCCAACCCCATTTCCTTTCTTCCATTTCTTTTTCTTTCTAAATTGAGCCCTAGAGAGAGTAGAGAGAGAGAGAGAAGAAGAGACCATTGGAGAATAAGAGAGATTGGAGCTTGGATTCTTGCCTCCACCAAATCAAATCTGAATTTACAAGATCAAGGCAAGTAACTTACTTGCTATAATATGATTTAAGTGGATTTATTAGCATGATTTGTTGTGGATTGTTATGATTTAGTTTAGTTAGGGTTTTGTTAAATTATTTGGGTATTAACCCTTAGAAACTGATTTGGATGATAAATGTTCTTGATGATGGTATTTAGACATATTGTGGTGTATTAGTTCCATTAAATGATATGGATTTGGTTGTTGGAAGAAGAGATAGGAAGGCTAGGTCTGCTATGGCCGGTCGACCGCGGTTACCAGACCGGTCGAACGGGCCTTCGGGAGAAGGCACACTGCTTTCTTTCAAAGGCATGAAATTTGTGGTGCAGTCGACCGTGGTCCCCTTACCGGTCGATCGGCCCTGCCGAAGTGAGAGTTATGCTTTTCTTCTAAGGCATAACTGTGATTCGCGGTCGACCGCGGTCTTGGTACCGGTCGACCGGTCCCCTATTTTCTTCCCAAAACTTTACTTTTGCCTTTAACTCTTTTCTTCTCATAGGGACTTAGGACCCTTCTTGAATGAAGTAAACCTTGACTTTTGGAGTCCTAGTGGAGTTGGTTGGCGCCCTACTATTAAATGGGGTTCACTTGGGGTTAAGTCCGAGGAAAGGGTTGTCTTAAGTGATGTTGAGGCATCACTTCTCTTTGTGCATCCTAATAAGTGGATCGGGGTTAAATGCCCTAACTTGGAGACTTAGGGGCTTATCAAGTTATAAGAACTTTGGGGATTTATAGGATCACAATGATCATTTGGAGATTTAATTGGGACTTTTAGGTTGAGGAATATTAATGAAAATATTCGTTGGGTATTTGGTTCGCATGAAATGAACCCAATTGGTTTAAGGATGATAGATTTCTCTATTATGGACCCGAACTATGTAAACTTTGATGGGTTCAAATAAAATGAACCCGATTGTTTAATTATGCTAGGTTCGAATAAAAAGAACCAAAAGCATGGATATTGAAAATGGAAAGTTGGAAATGAAAATGAGATAAAATATATGGTAAATGCTAATTTACTTAAACACACCTCTCTAAATGACATCATAAGGGAAGTTCGCGCTCTTGGTGATGCCCCATGGCTAGTGAATGCAGGGTGGATATAGTCCTAGGCCATATGCGGGGTTTTGTATTTTTTTTCTGCACTGGTTAGGGGATTCCGGGTGTGGTCCTGACTTTCCCGCAGGCATATGGCTGCTTCCCGACGTTGCGTTATGATCCCAGGTTGTCTTGTATAGATAGGCCCTGGAAGATGATGGTCATTTAGGGGCGCGCCCAGTGGGGAAACTCGGAGGGGCGGTCTTAGAATCGTTATGTGTATATGTATATAACTTTTCTGCATCAAGTGGGACTTGATGGGTATATGCCATAAAGAGCATGAATATGTGCCATAAAGAGCACAGGAAATGAGATTATTGAGATATGTGCCAAAGAGCACTTGATAATAATGGTTTTTATTCCTATTGAGGAATAGAAAAGATAATGGAAATTTGAAATGAGGAAAGGTTTTAAATTTATGTCATTTACTTTTCTTTCTTTTATGTTAATGACATTTTGTTTCTTCATTTAGTTAAATTGCCTTAAATTGTAATGTAAGTTAAACATGCTAGATATCATGCCATATTATTTTCCTTATCATTCATGCATAACTGTTCATTTCTATCATGCTTTTTATTTCTTTTGGTGATCATATAGAACCCGGCCCTGATCGGTTCACTTTCCTTGTTGCATATATGTTTGTATCTGCTCAGGTGCTCCACCGCAAGGACGCCCGTTTTGATGTTCTTATTCCCTTGTCTTTGACGAGCTGTAAGATTTTGCGGGTTATTACAGGACGTTGTATTATACGCTTTCACTCTTGTTATTCTAGATAAGCTCGGGTCGTATCTCGGGCGAGTGGCCCAAACTTTGATATTTGATTAATGAATGTATTACATAAGATATTAAATTATTGTACGATGTTCTATGTAGCTGTGTACCGACAACTTATTCGGTCCATTTGGTGTACATATGTTTTAGTTGTAATATATTTTTCTCATGGAATTCCACGTGCTTATCAGATTTGGGTTGTCTAAATTTAATTTTCTTAACTGCATTTTAAAATTTTACACAGTTTGGCAACCCGTTTTCTGATTTATTGGGCGGTTTTCCCGTATACTCAGTTTATATTGTTGATGCTGAGGATGATATCCATCCATGATTCCTGTTACATTTGGGTATCGGGCTGGCCACCCCTTATCTCGGATCGCGGGTTATCACAACTTCAAAGAATTTAACAATTCAAATATGAGTTCAATTAAATATGAAATCAACGGAATAAATTCTCGAGAGATTTAAAGGATCATATTGTGTAAAACCCCATACCTTAAAATCATTGCATGAATCTCCACATAAATTCAGCCTCAAAATCTGATCGAACCATCACGTTTCTCTCGCGAAAATAATCAAATCATGTTCTATCCCCAACACGAGATAACCCCAAATAGTCCTATTTTAAGAACTCAGAAAAATTAGATCAAAACATTATTCGAATCACCAATCCAACTTTAGATTTGGATTTTACACGAAAAATTGAGTCAGGTATGTGTTTTGGATTTTTCTCAAATCTTATTCAAATGCACTTAAAATGAAGATCTAAACATTCCAAATCGTCTCTTCTCATTCCACTCGTTTTTGCCTCTTTGGATTTCGTTTTTGGCCTCTCTTTTTCATCTCCCTTTCCTTATAATCACCCATAATATTCCTTATATAGTCTCTCTGTCAAACCCCAGCTTGGTGCCTAAGCTAACCTATATTACTATATTGCCCTTTAATTCAAAATCGTCTAGTTTATATACTTAAACCATTATAAAATATCCAAAAATAATTTAAATTTAAATGTTTGATTCAATTTCAAACTAAAATAAATTTTTTATTTCCGATTAAAAAATAATAAAATTACTAAAATTACATGCCATATTCATAAATAAAGCCCTCAAAATTATGGGGTATTACATACTTTCCGCCTTGAAAAGGAATTTCGTCCTCAAATTATGGATTTCGATGAAACCTAACGCTCGAAATAAAATGCTACTCGATTATATTTCCCAAAAATACACACTAAAGTCCTCAAATTAAATCTAAACATCCTCACCCAGACGCCTAACACATTCTCAAAAAAATTATATCTCCAAAGAAAATATGTCTAACCCGCATGCTAGACCCAATACCGAAGACCCGAGGATTGTCGTATACCTAAGCTCTAATACAATCTGTAACACCTCGCGAGCCCAGAGAGACACGCGGCATGCTACTATCGATAAAACTAATAAAATCCACAAATAGCAAGGTATAGGGCATCTAAAAAAAATCCCACAATAAAAGAGAAACCACTAATCTCAATCTTCAAATTAATACAACAAAATTCTCTCGAATAAATATAACTAAAGTAAATCTCCAATGCTCTATACATCAAAATAAATAAATACAAGTCTTCTCATCTTGTATTAAAAATTCTTCTCAAATTATCCACGCTAAAAATCATCCCAATTGGTCCATAGAGCTCAAATCCACGCTAACCTGCCAACTAAAAGAAAATATGGGGAAGTACACAATACGACAGGAAAGATGCTCAACAAATATATTAGCGGTGAATAAAATGTAACAACAAGAGAACAACTATTCAAATTAATCTCATTAGCATTTATCAATAAATTTCTCAACAACACATTAACCAGGTCACCAGGCCTCACCCCATCTGCATATGCTTTATCAAGCCATAGCTCGGGAAGAAGAAATTTTAGCGGGTGCCCATCATCCGTTCCATATTAAAATCTCATGACAACGTGCTCAACAACAATATAATGATGCCACGTGAATCAAAATAATTCAACAAATTTTTTTCCAGACTTCAAAGAATTTAACAATTCAAATATGAGTTAAATTAAACATGAAATCAATGGAATAAACTCTCGAGAGAATTAAAGGAGCATATTGTGTTAAACCCCATACCTTAAAAACATTGCATGAATCGCCACATAAATTCAGCCTCAAAATCTGATCGCACCATCACGTTCCTCTCGCGAAAATAATCAAATCATGTTCTAGCCACAACATGAGATAACCCCAAATAGTTCTATTTAAGAACTCAGAAAAATCAGATCCAAAAAATATTCGAATCGCCAATCTGACCTCAGACTTGGATTCTACACGAAAAATTGAGTCAATTATATGTTTTGGATTTTTCTCAAATCCCATTCAAATGCACTCAAAAAGAAGATCTAAACATTCCAAATTGGCTCTTCTCATTCCACTCGTTTTTGCCTCTCTGGATTTCGTTTTTGGCCTCTCTTTTTCATATCCCTTTCCTTATAATCACCCATAATATTCCTTATATAGTTTTTGTGTCAAACCCTAGCCTGATTCCTAAGCTAACCTATATTACTATATTGCCCTTTAATTCAAAATCGTCGAGTTTATATACTTAAACCATTATAAAATTTCCAAAGATAATTTAAATTTAAATGTTTGATTCAATTTCAAACCAAAATAAATTTTTTATTTCCGATTAAAAAATAATAATATTTCTAAAATTACATGCCATATTCATAAATAAAGCCCTCAAAATTATGGGGTATTACACACAATCAAAATGTATCTATATCCATATTCTCAAACCTCCCCAAGAGATGGCATATACCAGAAAGAATAAAACTCATTCGTCAATAAGAACACTTCATCATGATTTCAAGGAGACAGAACAAAATGGAGGTTTCATAGCTCTCTTAACCTCTGCCTATAGCAACATTTACACCCCAAAAGGGAGTGGGGGATTATTACCCTTGTTCTGACCATGTCCATCAGGATAAGAATATTTCAACCTAGATAAGATTGGCCCTCTTTAAAAACCTGATTGTTCTGTAATAATATGGCCATATTTATTCTACAAGGTCCAAATACTTCTCACAAACCAGCCTTCCAAGTCTTTCATCTTTCTTTCTGATACATCATTGTAGTCCAAGTTCTTAATGTCCACCTCTGGTTGCCATATATTAGCTCTTCTTAATTTTTATAATAGGAAGTCAATTTTTGAGATATCTAATCATGCGTATTGGATATCTCGAATGACGTCGTCATTGAAAGTGATTGGCGAATGGGTTTGGCTTATGTGTGAAAGATGGTGGACACAACTCGATGTGACCAATGGAGATGTCATAGGTTCTAAACCCGTCAGTGCTTGGATGGTGGGTGGATTTAAATGGATTCAATTTAAATCATGCGGTTTAAGTACCATTTCTGGAGTTGTTATCCCTGACGAGTTTCGTTGCATCATGGCATGCACCACATCTAAGGAAGCATGGTTTATCCTCCAACTCACTCACGATGGTACCAACGCATTGAAAGGGTCTAAGCTTCAAAATTTTACCACCCAATTTGAGACTATCACCGTGAATGAGTTCGACACTTTTGATGAGTTTGATGCACGTTTGTCGGATATAGTAAATTCTAGTTTTAACTTGGGTGAGAAAATTCCTGAGACGCGTGTTGTAAAAAAAAATTTAATATCATTGTCAGATCGTTTTATCCCTAAAGTTACTATCCGAAATTCATTGGGAATTTTAGACACTCTTAGGTTAGAAGACCTTCAAACTTGTGAAATCGATATGTTCCCCAAAATTAAAAAGAACAAGAAAACATGGATTGCTTTGAAAGCTCAAGCTAAAAAGAAAAAGGAAAAGTTTGTGATTCTGAGTCACAATTTTATTTTGAGCTTAATGATTTATCCCTTTTCTGCGAAAATTAAAAAAAATCTCAAATTTAACAAAGAAAATTCTTCCAAAGAAAAGATTTTTGAGAAAAATAAAAGTGGGAATGAGGGTTGGTATGTTAGTGAGAAAGATGATGTGAGATGTTATGAATACGAGGGCAAGGGAAACAAAGCCTACGAGTGTGCAACTAAGCTTAAGAGAAAGGGAAAGAAAGTTTCACATAAAGCCACTCTTAGCGATTGTGATGTTGAGTCCGTGGATTCCGGGGATGAATCACTATATGAACCCAACTTCACCGCGTTCATGGCAAGATACGTGAGTATTTCTAGTTTGTACCACGCCGATGAGGACATTTACAAACATGAGAGCCACGTCGATGTTTC
The DNA here is from genome assembly GCA_949130495.1 of Sambucus nigra. Taxonomy (NCBI): domain Eukaryota; kingdom Viridiplantae; phylum Streptophyta; class Magnoliopsida; order Dipsacales; family Adoxaceae; genus Sambucus; species Sambucus nigra. The sequence goes on from CASBWL010000471.1 coordinate 199,624, forward strand.
AAATCATTCTGAAGATAGTGAGAGTGAGGAAGAGAATTTAAGTGAGGGAGAAGGTGGAATCCAAAAATCTTTTCGTGAACTTTACACTAGGACTTTAAAAATGAAAAATCTTAATAAAGATTTATCTCTTAGGGTGTTAGATTTAGATAAGGAGGTAAATGTTTTGAGAGAGTGTGAGGCATCGGTGAGTCAACTTGAGAAGATGAAAGTTTCTTTGTGTCAGAAGTTTATTTCAATTGGTAGGGAGAAGATCGATTTGACCAACACTGTAGCTAGGTTTTAAGCTCGTGTATCTTAAGTCAATATTGATCTCGAACGTGCAAGGGAGGTCAAGGTCACTTTAGATGACACATCTAAGAAGGTTGGAAAGATGTTCCTCAGTTTTGTGCTAGGTAATGTTGAAAGGCAAGGAATTGATTATGACGGTCCATCCACTTCCAAAGTCGCACCCGAACCGGTTTCCATGTTTATAATGGGTCCATATGGGCCTCGACCTAACCCAGAAATAAGACCTAACCTGCCAAGGAGAGCTAGTCATAGGCATTTTGAAAAAGGTAGACCCAAGCCCGTTTATGTTTATTCTTATTGTAAACAAATAGGTCACCTTGGAGAGTTTTGTTTTAATCTCGGGAGAGTTTCTCATAAGCGCGTTCCCTGGTATGCTCCCACACGAGTTGCTACACATGTTCCCATGCGCATTCCCACAAGTGATACTCCACATGCTCCTGCACATCACCATAGAGATTTTGAGAGTTTACGAAAGCAAGTGGAGTGTTTAGTCAAGACTTCACAATGTTTGATGGAGGAATTTCATAGGATGTCTTCTCCTTTTGAGAACTCCTCTGGGCCTAATGATTCAAGTCAAGACTTGTTTCTAAAATAGGGTGTTTATCATGTTCACATCTTATATCCAGATTACTAGATTATATTTCTATTGTATTCATATGTTTTTCTTTTTAATATATTTTAAAAAATGACAAAAATATTTTTGGTTTTGAAGAAAAATTGTGGAAATTGAAAAAAAATTATTTTGATAAAATTTTAGAAAAAGACTAAAAGATTTTATATTTTCGTTTTACACCGTATATGGATGAACATTTAAGATATATGGATCACCCCAACATTTCATCCATCCACATGAATTTTTCGTAGTGCTTTGAGACATGGCTTTGTTTCGTGAGTGTGCTTAATAATGTGTGGATAATATTTCGTTGATCGTTGATGATTACTTTCTACATGTTAGACTCTTTGTCCCCTTTATTACACACGTGCACAGATTTTTTTAACATTGTACTTGTTTATCATGTATCGAATAAGGTGTTCTCATCTCAATCTTGCATAATAACGAACCAAATGTAAAATGAGTTAAGTTGTTCTTGTAAGAACCATTGCCAAGATTTTATTTCCCGAAAAAATAGAAAATACATGTTAAGCAATAGAAAGGGGAAACAAAAGAAAAAAAAATTCTTTGCGTTAAAAGCCACCATTTTCAAACAGAGCCTAAAAGATTAACGGCACATAAAAACAGAAGTGCCAAGGCCAATTTTTTTGATTCATTGATGATTCGCTACATATGAGCATTATGATATCTTCAAAAAAAATGAGAGTGAATTCTTATATATATGAGATTTTGAGCGTGTTATAAAGTAGAAGATCAATGGGTTTGCATAACGGACTCTCTTAAAAAATATTAAATAGTTTGGCGTTATTATTTTGAGAATCATTTACATTCATGGCATATTGCATAGGTCGAGTCCATTTATTTGAGTTCAACTTTTTACACCAAATGTAGAATTTGAGTTCTTTGTTTAGAATTATCTCCTAACTTTGTGCACATATGTTATGAATGCTTATGTTGATTTACCTATGAAAAATGTTCACACAATTTCATTTCATTTTTACAATCCAGATATTTTAGTGTTATTCCATGTTGTGTTGTATTTGTACATTTTATCTTTTGTTATATACTTGAAAAAACATGAAAATAACTTCAAAAATAGTTGTTTGATAGGGGGAGAACACATTATGCCTATAGGATCATCATTGCATGTATCTTACTGTTTATATTTGTGATGATATATTTGCTTCTTCATGTGATGCTTATTATTCATGACTAAATTCTAACCCTTTGTCTGTTATCGACAAAAAGGGGGAGAACAAATTGAGGGGGATTTTATTTATATTCTTAAACGCATACGAATCACGGTATTTCTTTTTTCTCCTGTGTGTAGGTCACTTCAGCCTTGATGATGATTTCTTGGAGCTCACATGAATACTTTTCACTGAAGACTTTGTAACACCCCGCCTAATAAGATACCGGGCGATCACTCCAATATTAAATTAAAACAGGAGTCTCGTATGGATCATTCTTAGCATCACTATCGAAAATCCATTTAATTACTAATAACCTATTAGGCCGGTGTCAAATTTTTAACTTTACTACTTTTTTATCAACAATAAATAAAACATCCACACAGTTTATGCGTAAATGAAACTGAAATGAAATAAAATAACCGAACACTCGGTCAAAATATACAACCATATAGAATGATGTACTGAAAGAATAACTAAATGCAATTGAGCCATTGGCTCGAATGTTTATACAGTACCTCCTATCTAGAGTACAACGATGGAAGCGGCTATCAAAAACCTGCACGCATCCACAGCTGCTGCAGCTGACGTCTGACTCGAAAGAATTTCCATCCAGGCGTCCCTGTGTCTGGACACCTATGTATATATAATATATAGAAAGAAAGGAGAGTAGATAAACGGGTCAGAGCCCGAGTTTTGAAAATATTTTGCAAGTGCATAAATGCTTTATTTTTAGAATAATAGTTTTATCTCATATTTAAATTGGTATCGCACTCCCATGAGATACCCCTCACCTCTCCTCTAACAGTGCACTCCTAGCGCATCTCTCTAAACATCCTAGTCAAGCTATCCTGCTAAACTAGTCTATCACCCAACCACTATCTACCCTAGATAGTCCAACAGATGTACTAAGGGCTAAACTTCACTCTATTCTCGACGCTATGACATGTTCGTGCGTGGGGTGTCTCGCAAAGCGAAATCCAAATAAGGAAACCCCCCGATACACTACTATGCGGCAAGGTCGATCGTCGAGATCCGCCAGTCCCTCAGTACAGAAAGATATATATATAAATATATATACCATAAAAATTTATAATATTAGAGCACTAAGGATTAAACTTCTCCCCAGTCTCAACACATTGCCATATTCGTGCGTGGGGTGTCTCGCAAAGCGAAATCCAAACAAGGAACCCCCCCGATAGACTACTATGCGGCAAGGTCGATCGTCGGGATCCATTAGACCCTCGGCACTCGATTTATCCATTTATATATACATATACATATTTTACCATAACCATCCGGATCTATCTCCCGGAATGAGAATCCATATACAAAATATTTATCAATACTTATCATTTTTATCTCAAAACCTTCCATTTCCCTTCTCATATCCAGGAAATATATTTAAAAGCCAATTCATTATCATGAATTGCTTTAACAAATCATAACTCTTTTTAAAGCCAGATTTATTATCATAAAAATGCTTTACCTTTTTAAATCATCCCATTTCCCTTTTTATACTCAGGAAATGTATTCAAAGCCATTTTCATTATCATAAAAATGCTTTGATCATATCATATGCTTCCACATCCCTTCTTCCATCCGGGAAGTGTTACCGAAGCCAAAACCTTTATCCCATTTCCCTTCCTATATCCAGGAAATGTAATTAAAGCCAATCCATTATCATGAATTGCTTTGATATATAAAGTGTTCTAAGACCGCCCGTCTGGATTTCTCCACTGTGCGCGCCCCTAAATGGCTATCATCTTCCAGGGCCTCCAAGACAACCTGGGATCCTACATCGCAAGACGTCGGGAAGCGGCCATGTGGCTGCGGGATAGTCAAGACCACACCCGGAATCTCCTAACCAGTGCAGAAAAATATATATCAACAAATGCTCACATGGCCTATAGGACTATATCCACCCTGCGTTAATTTGTCAGGGGGCTTCACCATACGCACGCAGCTTCCCTTATGATAGCGATTTAGAGAGGTGTGTAATCCATATTTTATTAATTATGAAAAACATTTCTCTTTCCATTTTGAAAATATTCATTTTTATATTTTCAAAATCATTTCCATCATAACACACACATATATATATATATATATATATATATATATATATATATATATATATATATATATATATATATACCTAAATCACACAGTATATACATATCCTATATATTCTTCCTAGAATATATATAAACGGCCATAGTGGCCTATAGCATCTAGCGATGACCAATAATCCCAAAGATTCCCTCCAGGAATCATAATCATGCATTCATATTAGCATGATTCTAAATCCAAAGCATTTCTTACTTTGATAATCACTATATAACTCAATCCTATCTAAGGATTTATTGGATATCTCCAATGATACCCTTCACTCTAAGTGAAATCAACAAATATCTATATTCCCAAATTATCCTAATTATCTTCTAAGATACACTTAACAGTATTCGATATATAATTATGCTTTCTATAAGCATAATTATACAGGCCCATATGCCTACTAGAAATATCCTCGGGATTTATCTCACCCGATCAACCTTAAATTCAGTGGGTTAAGGATTTCATTTCCTTGAACCCCAAGACTACACCTAGTCCAATTAATTATTTAGAAGTCCCCAATATAATTTAGGAACCCTAATCCATCAATTTCTACAATTATTCTATTTTCCTCAAAAATATAGATTAAGGGTTATACACTAAAAACCCTTACTTTACCCTCCTAAATTGCCTTAATTTACGGACCATAAAGTCCTAAAAGGTCCTTTAGGTTATCACCTAGTTAACCTCAAAACAAGATGAAATGGAATCTATCCCATCCAAATCATCCTAGAGAAATTATCAACTTTCAGCAAGGGTCGATCGATCGACCCATGGTTGTCGATCGATCGAAGGCTTCGATCTATCGATCGATCATGTCGGGCAGCTTCTTCTCCGAGAAGCTGTTTAGGCCATGGAAGCTTCCTCCAAGCTTCCATCTCTTCACCCAACGGCCTACAACTTCTACCAACAACAAATACACCTATAATACGGGTCCTAAACATCCTAGAACCCGGAATCACCCAATATTTTTGGTTAATTTCTAAATTTCTCCAATTTACCAATTTTAGGGGTTTATTCGTTTTATCTCCCGAAAACTCGTTTTATCCACGAATACCCAACCCAAAATCATTAGGGTTTGTTATACCAACAATGATATGAGATATTTATGCTCAAAAATAAATAAAGCAAGTAAACACTTGCCTCGTGGATAAAATCAGACGTCCTCGAGCTGAATTCCCCGGAGGCTGGCCGGAATCTCCCCCTTTTCCTCTTTTCTTCCCTTTATCTCTCTTCCCTCTATTCTTTCTTCTTTATCTTCTATCTTCTCCCCCTCTCCCTCCTTTTATAAGGAGAAAAGGGTTAAATCCCTTTAAAACCCAAAAATGACTCGTTTACCCAATTACGAGCCTATTTAACTCCAAAATTACCCGGAACTCAATTTCGACAACCGGACACTCTTTTCCGACTATCTCGGACATTCTGAGACTCATGGCGCAGTCAAAATTTCCATCTGAGGTACTTGACCGAAAATCACTATTCTAACCCAAAATAATTAAATGCGGTATTCTTACTCAAAATCTTACCTCTTTTGTCGCTATACTCCACGGCGACATATAATTAAAATATTTCGACCTATACAGTCCCAAAAATAATCACAACATCCTTCGAAACTCATTTAATCCTCAAAAATCTCAAAAATTACTATCTCGAGAAATTCTCCAAATTCCAAATTATACTTAATTATGGAATTTAATCATCTCTAAAAGGGCGGGTTATTACAGACTTATACATTTATGCATTTTTATTTCTTGATTTGGGAGGGTATTAGTTGTCAATATGGCTTCGGTTTATATTTTGTGGACGAATAGCCAAAGGGGGAAATCTTTAAAAGCAAGTTTTATATTTTATCAAATTACTTTTTATTTGACTTATCCCGTTACACACCACTGCACCATCATGACTACTTCCACGTATTTGAATACAAGATTTTGATGACATTTGGAAGATTAACGATCGTTCATCTAAAAAATATTAAAAAGACTCATGAGGTAGTTTCATAAAGTCTTTATTTATCTAGTGGATTTTCTAAAATCAGAGTTTGCATTAAAAGTTTTCAAAATGTTTAAAATGATTTTTAAAGTATTTTTTTAAAACTCGCTAACTCGTTAGAACGAGTTTGATAAGTCGTAGGAACGAGTTACACACTATCCTTAGAACGAGTTTACATCTTTCGAACGAAATCTGGGACGAAACCTTTTTGTCAGTTTGGAATTTCAAAGTTTTGTTGGATGTCGTTCAAATGAGATTGGGTACGTCGTTATAACAAGTTTCCCATGTTCGAACGAGATCTTAAGCGACATATTTCGGTAAGATCTGAAATATCGTTAGAAGTTTTGTTGGAAACCTGTTTGAACGTAAAAGGGTTCATCGTTCGAACGAGGTACCAGGTCATTTGAACGAGTACGCGTGTTTTTATTTTTTAAATAAATCCGATCAAAATCTCTAATGCCTATCTTTTTTAAACAAACTTCCCTATAAATAGAGATGCGGGATTAGAGTTTTAAATAACTCATTATTGCCTTTTGAAAATACATTTTAGAGTTCTTTTGGGGATCAAACTCTATTACTTTTCATGCAAATCCCTTGGACATTTGAGGATCACTTTACCAAATCAAGAAGAACACAATCCATGTTCAAGAACCCTTGTAGAGAATTATTCTACTGGCGATATGTGGAGTTGAGGCACTACTACTGAAGAAGAAAGGGATTGAAGATTCTTGAGGCTGATCGGAGCTTGATGTGAACGGTGCTGGACTGTGTCGTATCTGTAGAAGACTAGAAGAATTGCGTGTTATTCTTAGTGTCTGTAAGTCGTATAATGTGTGTCAATTCTGATACAGTGTTGAAAGTCAAAAGGTTTTACCCGAAAGGGATTTTTCCTCAGTTTTCTTCTTCGCATGCTTGGTTGGTTTGGTATGTGGCTTAATATCTCATATTCCATGCAGACTAAACTAAATCAAGAGAAAAATTGTTAAATTTTGAATTTGTGTGTGTTTGGCCTAAGATATGAATAAATCCATAGAATCTGCATTCTCAAGAACTTCGGGTGCGTGTTATTTATTTGTAAAAACTTTAGGTCAACACATAAAATAATTGAACTACGAGTTAATTTTATTAAGGACTTCAAATTCCCTACCCTATTGTGTTAAAACTTCAGGTTTGATAAGAGTTTTCACAAAAATTTCTTGGAACTTTAGGTCCAAATTATAAACTATTTGGAGTCATTTAATGTCCCTTACTCTATGATACAAATAATAAAAACTTTGAGTTTTGATTGAGGCCAGGTATATAATTTAAATAGCAATTCAAATCCTAAATTTAAAGGGTAATTGGGAACTTCGGGCCTCAATTCCTTAGAACTTCAAGTCCCAAATTTTAAATCAAAACTTGAGTTTTATTAAAAAAATATTCGTTGGAACTTCGGGCCCAAAATGTAAATAATTATTAAGGTACTTTTAGTATTCCTTGACCTATTGTAAGAAATAATCAAAACTTCAGGTTTGATTTTATGGCACATTTTATTATCATGCTAGAAAATTTGAACACCAATTGCAAACTTTAAGCCGAAAAAATTTAAATAAGAACTGAAAACTTCAAGTTCCAAATTCTAAGTAATACTTGAAAACTTCGGGTCCCAAAAATATAAACTATTAGATAACATTGGGTCTTAAGATTTAATTATTTGTGTATAAACTAATTTGATTTAAAATAAAATAAAATAATAATAATAAATACAAATATATGACATCAACCTAAAATAAATTTTAAGGAGCATATGAAAGATGAACATATTTCAACTTGATACAAGTGTTAAAAAGGGAATGATGGTAAAATAGACCAATACGCTGAAAAGGCATTAACAATCATATATATGTGAACAAATTACCACATATATTAACAATATGTATTATTTATCATGTTGTTTATCTGTGTTGAACAAATGTTCTAATAATATTTTGAAAAATGAAATATTTTTATAATACAAGCCTTGCTAGTCATCATTAAAGCATTTGATACAATGATTTTAAGTCTTCAAATAAGTATTATGATATGTAATTATTGAATTCAAGCATAATGTGAAAACATGTATCATACTACTGTTAATCATGTAGATAACTCATTATTATACCTAATGTGAAAACAGGTATCATACCTTTTTGGTGAAAAAGTTGAAACAATTGTTGAGATGTGAGCACATAGATAATTTAAGAGAGAGAAGAGTTTCTCATTAATTAGTGTATAAATGATTGAGGTCATTCTTATTTATAGTATAAATTGGTAAAGTCCTAATAGGAGTAAACATTCACTTAAATAAAATACATACAAATATTTATCACAGAAAGCACTCAAAATAATTTTCCCAAATGATATATACGTAAAGGAATCCATGTTAATCACTCCATACATTTTTGGTTGGACGAGAAAGTTTAGTTGTTGCTACTCCAGAAGATAGCAATGTTGAGTATTAAATTACAATTACGGCTCCACTTGGATTCAAAATTTTGAGATGAATAAATTCAATTTTTTATCCAAAAGTATAAATTAGCACAGTAAGGATTCACCGACTAGGGACAATATAGTATTATAATACATTTTTGTCCTACTATCATTTCCCATGTTAAGGACTATTGTCTAGCGGTGTTCTTTTCATACAAGAAAAATTAGGGGCATTCACAGATCACTTCGATTCGATTTTGAACCATAATTCAAGCCCAACCAATTGGTTCGATTTTGAAAAAATTCACCGCGCCACCGAACCGACAATGAGAAAAATCGCCGAATTTGGGCCACATCGTTTTCGGGGGGGTTTTCGATTTTGGTCGGGTTTTGAGGCCATTTAATGCTTTTTTGATATAAAAATTGAAGTCGTTTAAGGGATTTTTGAATTAAATATTGATGTCGTTTCGCTTTAGGGATGGGAATTTAACCTGGCACGGCGGGTTAAAAACCCAATTAAAATAAACGGGGCGGGTATATTTTTTCTAAAAACCTATTTATTAAATGGCGCGGGTTCGGATTTACTATATATAAGCATAACCTGGCCCGCCTCGTTTATTTCTTATAATTACTAAAATACTCATATTTAATATATTATTTACACTAAAAATTTATATATATATATATAAGTTATATATGCAGTATGCGGGTTTTAACCCGTCCCGAGCGAGTTTTTTACCCGCTTAATCTAAACGGGGCGGGTCTGGGGGGTTACACTTAAACGCGTTCGGCGCGGGTTAAAAAAAACGTCGTGAGGCGGGGCGGGTTTTAAAAAAATTTCGAGGGCGAGTTTGGGTTTTGACAAACCCGACCCGTTGCCATACCTATTTCACTTTGAATCGAGTTTTCCTTATTTAAACTGTCAACCAAACCGACATGATCGATTTTCTAAATCCTTCAACCGTAGCCAAACAAGGCGAAAAAATATCGATTTCGGTTCAATTCAATCCAGTTCGATTTTTAGTTCGATCAGTTTTTTTGCAATCATAAGAAAAATCAGTGTTCTAAAAGGTGCCCAGCACTAGTCAACAAAATACCTTTAATGGTGCCCCACATTTTTAGAACCTTTTCTTTACTCCCCAGAACTAGTCAACAAAATACCTTTAATGGTGCCCCACATTTTATACCTCTTGAGTCTAGAGATAGGGTTCAATTACCAAATCAAGACCTTAAACCTTTTCTCTTCAACCTACCTCAGATTGAAACCACTGATGATACCTCGACCACTGCTTACTCAAATCTTTTGACCCTATGGATTTTATGGTAAAGAAACCTAGAAATCTTTCCAAAACAAGCTATCAATTCATCTGATATACAAGCTCTTAAAGAGAACTTAATGAGACAATTAGAAAAGCAATGACACAAAACATGCTACAAAACCTAACTCTCAAAAATAAATTATATAACATTCAGTGGATGCCATCGAAAATGGAGATATTGGAGCCAGAACCTTGGCCACACAGAATGTAACTGCAGAATTAAAAGCATTAAAGAAGCTCTTACACCAACAATGCTAAGCAAATCAAAACAGATTCGCTAGTGGAATTTATATTTATTTGCAGGAACCAAGGGATACACCCGGTCCATCAGGCTCTTCTTCTGGAGATTATAACTCCTCTCAAAGCTTAAGGTTATAGCTTTTGTTCTTTAGTGTTCTCTAGCTTCCTTTGTTCCTATTCGTGGTTTTATAGCAGGACAAAGTTTTTCTCTTATCCTGCTTGGGTAGGTAGTAAGGTAAATGACTTTGGCATATATAAGTTACAATTTATTCAAATCCCCTTAGAGTAAGGGCGAGCTCTGAGCCTTGCGGGTACGCCGTAAGGTTCTGGGTTCGATTCCCCCTCGGGTGCCAGAGTTAAATTGGGGTGTGTGTTAGGGTGACTCTGACACTTGGCACCCCCTGTTTAACAAACATGAGAGAGTCCAAATGACTAGTTTTTATGGAGGTTCAGGCTTCAAAAAATAAAAAAAGGGTTCTTGGTGCCATCCATGTTGGCTTGAGCTACTGACAGGTTTGAAGATAATGTAACGTTGTGTCATTTTAAGTATCAAAAAGGAAAAAAAATTAGGCTCCTCAAATGAACCCCACCCCCACCCCCCCAAAACGAACCCTTTTCTTCTTGTAACCCTTTAGTTTACTTTGGAATTTTTCGATGATAATTAAATAAGATTTGTATGGCCTACCAAAGTCATATCGCAGAGTATGACTGAAACCAAGGGCATGGCTATACTAGTAGAGACCTGTCACATAAAGTGACTGGGCGACTGATCTCATCATTGGGTCTAGGTTGCACTTTTGTCCTTCAAAAGATGCGATCAACCATCCCTCTATGGCAGCCACTATCGAGGGACACTTTTTTCGTCATTAATGAGAGCATGGTTCAAAGTCTCGGTATCGGTTCCGGTATCGGACACTCGATTTTCAATTCGATCACGGTATCGGGCGATACACAAAGATACGCTATTTAGAGAGGGCGAAAAATTCTGAAAAAAATATATAAAATTACATTGTACGATTAGTTATTCTGAAGTGCGGCGAACTTGCCATATTGCTAACGTACTAATTTTATTTTCATTTTTTATTATTTAAAATCTCTAAACAATTACGTATTAGAGACTAATTATTGATTTTAATTTATGCAGGAGGATTTTGATATTCATGAACGAGACTAGACATATGGGGATTCTTTTTTCTCCCAATCTCTGTCTCTTCCATCTTTGGACATCATTATGTGACATTATATTTTGATAGGATATTTTGTTCTAAGTTCAAATATTTTTATGTACGATGAATGTTATTAGTTTTATATCATTGACATTTTAATTTTCTTGCAATCATGGTTCAAAGTCTCGGTATTGGTCCCGGTATCGGCTACTCGATTTTCAACAAGGTCGCGGTATCGGGTGATAGGCAAAGATACACTATTTAGAGAGCGCAAAAAATTCCAAAAAAATTCTAGAAAATTGAAAAAAAATACGATTAACAATGTGGACCAATCGGATAAGTTTAAAACTATCTCTTAATATACATAACATTGTACAATTGATTATATTGACGTGCTGCGAACTTTCCAGATTCAATGTCTTATTTCATGGAGGATACAAATATTATATTTTTACAAAGAAAAACAAATGTTACTTTTTTAATAAGAGGATAATTTTTTTTTTACAAAGAGGATACAACTATTATATATTTAGTATTATTTTTAGTACGAGGATACAAATGTGTTTTTTAAGTCTGTTATATTTTTCTAAAAAGGATAGAAGTGTTTCGTTTTTAGTATTGTTATTTTTTTACAAAGAGGATACAAATAGTGATTTTGACAAAACACTACATTTTTTTTACAATCATTTTTTACTAAAAGGATGCAAATGTTATTTTCTTACAAAAAATGATGCAAATATTATTATTTTTTTGTTGTTGGGTTGCAAATGTTTTTTTTTAAATTGATGAAAATGTAATTTTTTTACAAAGAGGATGCAAATATTTTTTTTACTTGTGTTGAAAATGTTAGTTTTACATAAAGGATGCAAATATTATTTTTACAAATGTTTAGGGGATACAAATATTATTTTTACAATAACTACAGTTATATACTTGTTTGTAAAAGAATAACATTTATTTTTTTTATAAATAATAACATATTATAAAATAACATTGGGAACATTATTATAAAAAATATTAAATAACATCTGGATCATTTGCATTCTTTAAAAAAAACTGGCACATATACAACGCACTAAATTAAACCCACATGATGACCAAATAACCCCCACACACATCACACTAAATTAAAAAAATAATTACCATTTCATAACCCCCAGAAAAAACCATACTCACCAACATAAGACTTGAGAGAGAGAGAGAGATTGATGCTTAGTAACTTAAACCGTCTCAGTTGATATATCACCGATATGGGTCGATACTATTGTGATATCGTCGATTCCATCGCGATATGGGCCAATTCGACTGCCATATCGTCGATATGGGCCGATTATACGTCTATATCACCGATACTACCGAGAAGTTACCAATATAGGGTCGACTCGCATTAATAATTGAAAAATCAAGTAGTAACTCGGAATCGTATTGATGGGCACCGATACTTACTCAACTCGACTGTGTCATAGTGGTATCGGCCTCGACTTTGAACCATGCTTGCAATTATTTAATTTAATCTTGGTGTGTAAAATTATTCTGCATGTATATGTTATGTGGACAAACTTATATAGGTCGTGTAAATGTTACAATATATTTTCAATAACGAATAAATATGGGAAAAGATTAAAATTCTATCAAAAAATAAAAGAACATATGACAATGTTCAAATAATGATACAATTTTTTTCCATATTACTCAGAAAAATTATACAAGGTCGCAATAATTTTCACGACATTTTTTTTGTACAAATAAACATTTTGTAAAAAAATGTACAAAGAAATGTCTAACAAATCGTATTTTTGACATCTTTTTACAAACAAAATTAAAAAATGTTTTGGGCAAAAATGTTTATTGGGTACCAAAAAAAATGTCAAAAGGGTTAAAAAATGTGTCGTTTGAATCGGCTGTCTCGGACGATATCGCGATTGTCTCGCCCAATATCTCGACAAGACAACACGATTCAGTGTTTTTTTTAAACGCCTCTCGGTATTGGCCGATACTTTGAATCATGAATGAGAGTCCCCTTATTAAGGAAGGTCAATATGTTTAATGCCCAAAATCTTGTACAAAGAAAGTTTAACAATCATCCAATCATAATACTTTCATCATAATGGCAAACTTGACAGATTTCTACAGACATCCCCTTTCATTATAACACCTCCATTTAATACAAATCTGATGTATAATCAAAATCGTACACTACTTTTTCAATGGCCCCCAAGAAAGAGAATCAAATTCAAGATGAGATTAATCAAGAATTGAAAAGAGAAATCAATCAAGAATTGAGAGAACAAATAGAAAGAATGGAAGAAATGAACAATCACCAAAACTCGGATGAATCCCTGAAATTTGGTTGCGGTGAGAACACAAGAGCGGCCCTGAATCTGCTAGTAGTAAAAAACCTTCTTCATAGAAGCCAACCAATCAATCATATCATTGGAGGAGAATCATCCGTCGAACATAGTGAATCTCCATCCTGACGAGCATCAAGGCCCATCACATCACCCAACACAGGTGCGATATAATCAGTAAGTAGAGGGGGAATCTAGGCAGATGGTGGATGAGGAGGATGAACATGTTGGGCCACGAGAGGTGATGGGGGACCGCAATGATAATGGGGACACATGCCAATTAGATGGCCACGCTGTCCACAATAAAAGCACTGGCGGTATCGTAGTAGTATGAAGCGAGGGGCCCCAGACGGAGAAGAGGGAATCAACTCCTAGACTCTTTGGTGGGTATCCCTGGCATCGGAGGATGAAGAAGAGTCGGTGTAGAGCAGAGAAAGATCATGATGTAAAGGGGTATGATGTGATGATGGAGGAGGTGGTACATATGGTGGTGGCCCGTGGGTGAGGGTGTAAACGTGGATCAATGTGTCGGGAATCAAAAATATCAACATTCCTACCAAAATCATACGGTTATGCACGATGGTCTAATGGGATGGGCGGTGCAGGTGGTTGGATGGGGTCGTGATCTAGTGGACGGCCGAGAGATAGGAAATTCCGATTGGGGCTACGAATGGTGGGAATTGGGATGTATCCCCGGGAAGATCGAAAAACCCTAGGAACTCAAGATTAAAGGGTTTCCTAGAGAGATCGACATCAATAAACAGGTCATCGGGTTTGAACAGGTCGCAAACCTCTTCGAGGTTGGTGTTGTCAGCCAGCAGGGGTTTGGTGTGTTAGGGAACCTCTTCGAGGTCGGATTTCCCCGTTCGCTAGTCGTGACTACCCATATTTCCCAGGCGAGTTGGATCAGCAGTTCTGCAAAGTGATCCGGGTTCGCTGATATGAGTAGGGTGTAATATGATTAGGCATAAATTCTTCTAAATTTATACCTTTAATTTAGATACTTTTAACACCTCTAACAATGTAATCAATTGGATTTTATCTCATAATCTTGCTACTAACTTATCCTAACTAGTACACCGAGTTTCGGGTATTTCGTATTGATTTTACAAGTATTTGATGTTAAGAAAGAAAGAAAGAAACCGGAAGAATCGAGAAATGAAAAGAAGGAAAGGCAAAAGGGCAAAAGTGTAATTTTCACCCAAAATTCGGATGAGTCACCTAAAGAGAAATTGAAGATATCAAGTTCATGAGCACATAGGAAGAAACGGAACCTCAATCGGAGTCCCAGAATAAAAGTTATGAGCATTGAAAGTTGAGAAAAAAGTCAAAGAGGAAGACTAATCCGCAGTATGACCGGACCGGTCCGCAGTGCCACAATCCATAAGACCCCAGATCGAAAGCAAACCGAAGAAGGAAGAAAATAAAAAGAATCGGTCCACCCCAGAAATAAAAGAACCGGTACGCTTCCCAGGCAGACCGATCCGCCTAAGCCCCGGACTGGTCCGACTGTCGATTTTGATTTTTTATTTCTCTCTAATGGAGAGTCCTAGTGCAGCTAAAACTCCTGAAACATTGTAGGGTATTTAAACCCGAGTTATTATCGTTTTTAGGGGGGAGAATTAAGATAATTTTCCATTCTTTCTGTAAAACCCAAGTTTTGAAGATAGTTTATTATTTTAATTCCAAAGTTGAAGATTGTTCGGAATTCTGTGATTACAAGTGTTCTTAATTGTTGCATTTACTTATTTGGTAAGATTAGTGAGTTATTTCCTATGTTTAACTCCTTTCTACATCGTTCTACAAATTTCCCTTAGTTTAATCATGGTTTTCTGCAACTCAAAAATTGTTTTCATTAATTTCAGCATGTTAAGCTAGATTTTCTAAGGTCGGGATACATGAACCCAACCTGATGTGATAGTTGCATGAGTATAACATTAATCCTCTAAATTTAGTGATTGATTACGATCGTATCGCATAGGAACACGACAATTGTAGATCTTTAGATCTCGTTTGCTTCCGGGTAACCGGGATGCTTTAGAATACAATTTGAGTGTCACTATCGCGATACTAATTTATTCAGCCTCGATTAAGTATGATGCGGGCTTGAACCTCATATACATAATGCTTGGGAATACTAAATTATGGGTCTAATTAATCATTTAAATTTGCGATTAGTATTTTATCTGCAATACACTAGGGGTGGGGGATTGTATTCCCGTCTTGTTTTTCTCATCACATAGTTTAAAGTTTTAAATCAGTATTCATCAATATTTTAGGTAATTTAGCATAATTGCATCTTTTCATAATTTCATAATTGCATCTAGTGTAGTCATTCCCAAAACCAATCATCTTTTACTTTTCCTTTAGCGTTAGAGTTTGGATTCATTCATCTGTCCAACGTCGTCACAACTCTATTGTCCTATTTCCCTGTGGATACGATCCCGACTTATCGGGTTTATTACTAACGCGACAGGCTTGCACTTGAGCCTAGAGTGAATGCACATTAGAGACACTTTCTGAGTCGCGTCAAGTTTTTGGCGCCGTTTTCGGGGATTTAGGTAGACTTAGGATTATATTGAGTCAATCTAAAACTTTGGCCAAAAATTCCAAAAACATATAAAAAAATTCAAAAAGCACAAAAAGATTCATCATCATCTCTCACAAGCTGTTAATGCAAAATTCTGAACTCACTCCCACACCCCATAATACTACAACCAGTATTCATGAAAATCCGATTGTTGAGTACGATCCTGATAGCCCCCACACTCCTAACGCCCCACAGTTCTGGATTCCACCTCCCACACCGTCACACTCAATCTCAAACAACACTCCATTTTCCTTCTTAGGACACACCTCCGAGCACACTTAGACCACACCAAGTGAGGACACCGAGTCTTTAAGAGAGAGAGAAATGTCGCAACACGGTAGTGCAGCCGCCGGTGAGGAAAAGGCCCCATACCGCCCGCTGAGAGAAATCTTATATCCCGAGCGAACTGTCACTCCCGGATGTATTGTACTCCCGTATAATGCCGGGCAATTTCGTTTCAAAAAGGGATGATCCAGTTGTTACCCCATTACCATGGTATGGATTCTAAAAAGCCATATCTCCATATCAGGGAATTTGAGGATGTGTGTGATACTCTCAATGATCAAACTTGCACACAAGAGGTGATCCGCCTCAAACTCTTCCCTTTCTCGCTAAAAGATAAAGCTAAGACCTGGCTATGGTATTTACCTCCAAGCTCGATTCCATCTTGGAACGAGCTGCAATCTAGATTTCTCAAGAAATTCTTCCCACCACATCGAACAATCTCCATACGTCTCAAATTCAAGCGTTCAGACAATCAGAAAATGAGCCATTTCATCGATGTTACGAGCATTTCAATGAGTTAGTTACTTCGTGCTCCCATCATGGATTTGATACAGTGCAGATCATTTCCTTTCTCTATAATCGGCTGAACATTAACTCTAAGAAACTCATTGAGATAATGGGTAGTGGTCCGTTTGTCGACTTAGACGCCCACGATGCTGAGCTTCACCTGAGGTATGTCACCGAGACTACCCAATCCTGGGATATATCTGATCCTAATTCTCAAAATCGAAATCGTCCAATGACCACCACTCCAGCGGCATCCGATCTATTTCACATAGATAAGAATTCTATGACGGACAGTCGATTAGATATACTTGAGAAAGGATTTCGAGACCTATGCGAGGTATATGGAAAAGGACCAACTGGATCCATGCCAAACCCCATCGAGAAGGTGTGTGCGATTTGTGAGGCGGGTCATTCAACTGAGGAATGCCCGACTATACCCGCCTACAAAGTGATGCTTCAAGAGCAAGTTAGTGGTATAGGAGGATTTAAGGGTAATTTCGGTGCACCGCACGGGAATTATTACAACCCTTCATGGAAAAACCATCCTGGTTTTAGCTATGGGCAACAACATGCTACAATGAACCCTCCTTCACATGTTGTCCCTCGTCCACCACAACACTTTCAACAAGCTCCACACATGCAAGGACATGTGCAAGCACCACCACCTCAAGGAGCATATATCCGTCCACCGCGGAAAACTCTCGAGGATACTATGAATCAATTTATCAATAGCCAGACTGCAACCAATGCTAGATATGATCTCCTGATCAGTGACATAAATGCAAATCTGTCAAAGATACAATCCTCGTTGAGTGTCAAAGAGAAGGGAAAGTTTCCTTCCCAGGGCCAAAGACCTCTCCAAGGTCAAACTAGTGTTAGCTCGAGACCCCATGACCATCCTGACCAATATAGCGCAATTACCACTCTACGTAGTGGGAGAGTAGTTGACTTGTCACCTCCCCCACAAGACGTACCTAAAGACACGGAGATTTTGGCCGGCACGAAAGAGGCCGAAGATGTCCCCTTAAATGAGAGGGATAAAGAAGACGCTAGTGAGCCCGAGGTAGTGGTGAAACCACCCTCAGCGGCACCGTTTCCTCAAAGGTTGATTCCTTCCCATAAAGGAAACCCACGTGATGACGTGCTAGACGTACTAAAGCAAGTAAAGCTGAACTTACCTTTCCTCAATGCAATTAAGCAAATTCCAGCTTATGCAAAAGTCATCAAAGACTTGTTGACGATAAAAAGAAAGATGAAGGTAAAGAAGAATATCTTTCTAGCACAGAACGTGAGCTCCATTCTACTTAATGATCTCCCGCCTAAATTCAAGGATCCCGGTGCACCCACCATTTCCTGCATAATTAGAGAAAATAAAATTGAAAAAGCCCTACTTGACTTGGGATCAAGTGTCAATATCCTCCCTTACACCATCTATAGGCAACTTGATTTGGGCGACCTCAAGCCCACAAAGGTCACTCTCCAATTAGCAAATCGAACTGTGAAGATCCCAAAAGGCATAGTTGAGGACGTGATCGTCCAAGTTGACACTTTCTAATTCCCAGTAGACTTTGTCATTTGGGACACGGAGCCCTCCTTCACCTCGAGCAAACATGTTCCCATCATCCTTGGGCGCTCGTTCTTAGCTACGACTAACGCAATCATCAATACTCGGAATGGGCGAATGCAACTCACCTTTGGGAACATGACCTTAGAGACAAACATCTTCCATTTAGCCCAACATACGGGGGAAGAAGATGATCTTCACGCGGTGAGCCTAATTGATGAGATCTTAGAAAAGCACATTGAGGAAAATTTACGTGGAGACGCCTTAGAATCGTGCTTAGTGTCTAGTCAGGAGAGCGAGGGAACTTATACCAAAATTAAAAGAGAGAGAGAGGGTTAGAAGAGAGAAAAATGGAGGAGTTAGAGATGGAGCAAGTAAGAGAGGACGTAGGCACTACTCGAGAGAGAGAGCTAGGGGATATGAGCATGGATGAATTTGAAAGAGAATTCGGTCCGGTGGATGAGAGCCTTAACGACGAAGTCCAAACTCTATTGGATTAATGTAGTCCCCTAGAAGAAAGCGAATGGAAAGATAAAATCGATGAATTCCTTCTTTGTGACCATCTGCCCATACCACTAGAGGTCTCGAAAGCAAGTGAGGAGAAAAGGTGTGTTTCATCTGACTTAGAGACCGACCCATGCATTCCAAAAATTGAACGAAAATTAGGAGTTCCCTCCGAGTCAGTGCACGCAAGCTATAATTTGAGTAAGCATCCCAGGGATCCCTTTCCGAGTAGTCACGATGAGTCTCCCGGTCTTTCCTTTATTTATGGGCAAGGGCCCAACTTATTCCGGTTGTTGGTATATGACAGGAAGACGGGAGTGACAAGGAGAGCATCGAACCCCGTGAGTGGGGTCGGGTGAGTTTGTGGAGAGATGAGAGGTCGTCGCACCCCCGACGCGTATGGGGTGATTTTTAGTGTATTATTGAGTCATGTCTTAGGGTCATTTAGCGTCTTTATGCATTTTAAATATTTGTTTGTTTTATTTTTTCGCACTTTCATTCGCTTTTAGTTAGATTTTAGTCCTTTTTGCGTGAGGACAATGCAAAAGTCTAAGTTAGACGGGGTCACAAATGCGTATTTCTAAAACTCCACAAATTTTCAAAAATGCCCAGAAATTTCCAAAAAAATCATAAAACTTTGAAAAACCCAAAAATATTTTTTTTCAAAATAAATAAAAATTGGAATTCAAATTTTACAAAAGTATCATTAAAAGTCGGTGTAAAGTCTCAAGTTGTAAAATTTAAATACACAAAGCCAAAATTGACCAAAGATGGAAATTGAGCAAAAATTGACGACTTAACAAATAAGTGTGGAGATTAAAAAATCCGGTGAGATTCGAGCCTATCACTTTTTGCGATCTTTTTAAATTAATCCGAGTTAATTATTAACTCAAAGTTCTTTTCAGCGCATAAAAAGTCATCGAGGATCTCAACCCTTTCATTTTGATCGATTATGAAAAACGTTTGTGATAATGCTTTGAAAAATGTGCCAAAATTGATCTCTAAACTTAAATTCATCTCGAAACTCATATGGTAATGCAATTGGTATTTTGGATAATGAAGTAGGCCCTCGTTTGTCACCCAAAAATAGTGGCCCGAAAAAGATACGAAAAATCACCCCTTTTGTAACCCAAATTGAGCCAAATAGATTTTCCCTTTCGTTTGACAACCCGAAAAACCCAAATAGCCCGGAATTGCAAAAAATGAAAAAATTCAGAATTCAAGTCCGAAAAGTGCATATAAAGGGGCAAGAAAAAATAGATATGCTCAACAAAAATAGCAAGAAAAGAAAAGAAGTGAAAACAACATAAAAATAGAAAAAAAAAAGAAAATGAGGAAAAGCCCGGAAAAGCACTAACAGACGTCATAAGTAAAATTTTCCAATTCCGAAATTCTTAGGCTTTCCAAATTTACCCAATGCACCTTAAAGCCCGAAAAAGTCCTAACCGAGTCCAACTTTCAAAAATTGGTTACCGCGTGGAGAGCTAATACACCAAAAGATAATAAAAGAGATTGAATGCATGAATAAGAGGCAATGTTTGCGTTTTTAAAATCGTATGCCATTGATGAGATCCTATCACTATGAAATTTTTGTCTTTCTACTTGTATGCGTGACTTTGCATCCATTATATTTACTCTTTATATCACGCATACTGAGAGAATAGCCATAATCCGAGAGATTCGTTTTTGAGAGCATTCCATGAGAATTTGAAATCAAAACGAATTTTTGGATAAGTAACGTAATGATCAATCGGTGGAAATTGGCGGTTAAATTTCTAGCTTCGCACACACACACTACGGTTTGAGACTTGTAAATATGACTTGATGATGACTATTTTCTGGGAAAGTTTGAATTAGACAATTTTTACGTATTTTGAATTTTCTTTGAGTCGAATTTTGTGGGTATATTCTCGGCAAACCCTCACGAGACACCACTCGTCCTACTAAGGTAACCTAGGGGTTTAACGGCTTGTTGCATACGCTAAATGCAATCGCTTGCCCGCGAAAGAGGTATTCTATCCCAATAAGATGTTTTTCAAGAGTTGAGCCTTGCTAGGATTCTTTTACATTGCTCGGGATGCGCAAAGTTCTAAGTTAGGGGGATTTGATTAGTCATAAATTCTTCCAAATTTATCCCTTTAATTTAGTTACTTTTAGCACCTCGAACAACGTAATCGATTGGATTTTATCTCATAATCTTGCTACTGACTTATCCTAAAGAGTACACCGAGTTTCTGGTATTTTGTATTGATTTTAAAGGTATTTGATGTCAAGAAAGAAACCGGAAGAATTGAGAAACGAAAAGAAGAAAAGTCAAAAGGGCAAAAGTGTAATTTCCACCTGAAATTCGGATGAGGCACCAAAAGAGAAATTGAATATATCAAGTTCATGAGCACATAGGAAGAAACGGCACCTCAATTGGAGTCCCAGAATAAAAGTTATCAGCAGTCAAAGTTGAGAAAAAAAGTCAAAGAGGCAGACCGATCCGCAGTATGACCGGACCGGTCCGCAGTGCCACAATCCAGAGGACCCCGGATTGAAAGCAAACCGAATAAGGAAGCAAATAAAAAGAACCGGTCCGCCCCAAATCGGTCCGCCCCAGAAATAAAAGAACCGGTCCGCTTCCCAGGCAGACCGATCCACCTAAGCCCCGGATCGGTCCGGCATTCGATTTTGATTTTTATTTCTCTCTAATGGAGAGTCCTAGTGCAGATAAAACTCCTGAAACTTTTTAGGGTATTTAAACCCGAGTTATTATCATTTTTAGTGGGGAGAATTAAGATAATTTTCCATTCTTTCTATAAAACCCTAGTTTTGACGATAGTTTATTATTTTAATTCCAAAGTTGAAGATTGTTCAGAATTCTGTGATTACAAGTGTTCTTAATTGTTGCATTTACTTATTTGGTAAGATTAGTGAGTTATTTCCTGTGTTTAACTCCTTTCTACATCGTTCTACAAATTTCCCTTAGTTTAATCATGGTTTTCTGTAACTCAAAAATTGTTTTCATTAATTTCAGCATGTTAAGCTACATTTTCTAAGGTCGGTATACATGAACCCAACCTGATGTGATAGTTGCATGAGTATAACATTAATCCTCTGAATTTAGTGATTGATTACGATCGTATCGCATAGGAACACGACAATTGTAGATCTTTAGATCTCGTTTGCTTCCGGGTAATCGGGATGCTTTAGAATACAATTTGAGTGTCACTATCGCGATACTAATTTACTCGGCCTCAGATTAAGTATGATGCGGGCTTGAACCTCATATACATTATGCTTGGGAATACTAAATTCTGGGTCTAATTAATCATTTAAATTTACGATTAGTATTTTATCTGCAATACACTAGGGGTGGGGGATTGTATTCCCGTCTTGTTTTTCTCATCACATAGTTTAAAGTTTCAAATCAGTATTCATCAATATTTTAGGTAATTTAGCATAATTGCATCTTTTCATAATTTCATAATTGCATCTAGTGTAGTCATTCCCCAAACCAATCATCTTTTCCTTTTTGTTTAGCGTCAGAGTTAGGATTCATTCATTTGTCCAACGTCGTCACAACTCTGTGGATACGATCCTGACTTATCGGGTTTATTACTAACACGACAGGCTTGCTCTTGCGCCTAGAGTGAACACGTATTAGAGAAACTTTCTGAGTCGCGTCATAATACCCTTACTTTTGAGTAATTATTTTTATATTAAATTTCCATGTGGGTTAATTATATAAAATAAAGGAAATTGAAGTAAATATTAATTTAAGTAATTTAAGAGTTAATATTTACTAAGTATTGCATATTTACCGTTACGAGATGTAAATAGTGTAATATTATGTTATATTGCGTCGTTATGTTTTGAGCGACGAACTTGAATTATACTCCAATCGAATTATTATTAAAAAGTTAATATAAAGTTGGAACAATAAATAATTAACGATATCCCGGATGCCAGTTTAGAGGGCACGGTTAGTCCGAGAATGGTTGAGATAGTCAAAGTAAGTGTCAGGTATGTTTTTGGGTTCCGGGGTACTTTTGGCTAGTTATAACTTAAATATGAAGTTACGAGTCATTTTAAGTATGGAGTATCATTTAATATTGGACTTAATGTATTTGGGCCTTTAAGTCTTGCAAGAGCATATAGAAATCATTTATGTGTTTTAACCTAGAAAGTTAGAGAGAAGTGAGAGCTTGAGAGATAGAAGTGAAAAGAGAGAGTATGGTGATTTAGGCTTGGAATCGTTGCAACGAGAAAATAATCCAAAGCTACGATCTTGAGGCAAGTTTCTAACTTGCATAAATGTATAATTTGGTGTGAATAATTTGTATATATAGTTAGTGTTCTTAAGTTTGAACCATTAATGGATATTAATGATTTTGTTGTTTAAATCCTAAGTTAGATAATATAAACTTGTTTGATATGGTCTCCTTTAGTAGGTTAACTTAAATAAGTGATTTAGAGAATTTATGCGTTGATGATGTTGGGTTAAATGGAAGAAGAAAGAGATTTGGGGATTTAGGGTTTATATCAACCCGTAGCCACAATTGGGCATGTCAACCAGGGCGAATCGATTCGCCCTCCTTAGCAAATCAATGGGCTAAAATGGTGGCTACAGGTTTGACAAACTGAATCAATTCGGGTTAAGGCCGAATCGATTCGGACTTAGACAGAAGGTTAGTTTTCTCAGTCGAATTGATTCGCTTTTTATGCAAATCGATTAGCTTTCAGGGGCGAATCGATTCGAAAATCATGATGTTTTATGAAAATTTTCCAACTTGATTTATACTCCTTTTCTTTTAGGTTTGGGGCTTGGGAACCTTATCATATGATGTATTAACGAGTATTATGACCTTACATAACGAGAGTGGTGCGCTTGGATAGTAAGGGAGTGTCTCGGCTTATTTCGGAGACTATTTATAAGGGTGTAATGCCTCATTTCGTCTAGTAAACGAGTATACGACTAGTATAGAGCCAGGTAGTGTTGTGTTGGACTTGCGGGGGCTAGTATGATAGTAATTATCTCTTATAGCCAAATTTGTATGCACATATGGTTTCATAAATAAAAATCGTATGTTTAAAGTAATATATCTTGTGACTATGGCACGTACACATACCTCTCTAAATGCTATCATAGGGGAAGTACGCGATAGAGGTGAATCCCTGGCTAATAATGCAGGGCGAGTATTGTCCTCAGGCCATGGCACCGGTTGTTACATTGTATGATTGTTTTATTCAAAGTGAGGTAATTCCTGATATTGTTACGTCTCACTATATAAGGTGTATGGCCGCTTGCCATGCGTTGTGATTTAGGGTTACCAGGTAGTCTTGATGATAGGCCCTGAAAGATGATAGCATTTAGGGGCGCATCTAGTGGGGTGACTCCTAGAAGGATGGTCTTTGAACCGTTATTATATGAATGTAATTGTTCCCACGGAAATGATATTTCACATAAATGATTAGATGAAACTGTGAACCAACTTTAACTACTTATAGTCCTTATAGATTAATTGACTTATGAGTATATATGAAATTGGTAAGCTTGGCATGTTGAATAAAGTTAGGTTTACTCCTATTAAGTAGATGAGGAGTTTAACTTAACATGAATTATACGCGTTCGGATGTGCACTTAGAAGAGATGAGAGGATGATTCCTTGAATCAAGAGTGAATTCAACTTGTATATGAAAGTTAGCATTCATAATTGTCATGCATTTTATTCACATGCATATCATATCAAACCGGGCCCTGACCCGTCTATCTTTTTATTTCTTTTGTGGTTCTTATATATGTTCAGGTGCTCCGCCGCATGGGCGCCTTCTTTGATCTTCCTTTCCGTTGTCAAGGAGCTACAGCATTTTACGAATGTTATAGGACTTTTGTAGTAGACGCATCAATCTTTTGGATATTCTAGTTATGATTCGTCTGTATATTCGGGCGGTTTGCCCCAGTTATTATTCATATCTACTGAAATACTTGGTGTAACCTTTTGTATTAGTCTGTCAACCGACAGCTTATTCGGTTATGTTTTGTAGAATCGTTATCAAACTATTTAATGTTTATATATATCCACCTTCTGTTATAAATTGGATTGCATAATTTTTTTTTATCAGATTTGCAAAATTATATATCTGACATCCGTTTTCAAAAATATTTGGTGGTTGTTTCGTACTATTATTATGCGACGGTGATGCTAAGAATGGACCAAATAAGATTCCTATTTTTATTTGAGTAGAGGCATGGCCACCTCTTATTTTAATAAGCAGGGTGTCACAAATGGTATCAAAGCATAAGGTTTTAGAGTCCTTAGGATCTATGCAAACTTGCCGCGTTCTACCATAGCTGATTAGGCACATATTCTTCACATTTATCCCCTTAATTTCTGTATTTTTATGATCCCGTGAAGTGTAAATAGCTTAGAGTTGTCTCAAATTTATGCTACTAACCTATTTTGGCAAGTATTTCGTGTTTTGTGTATTTCTCATGTGCTTTATAGGTATTTCATGCAAGTTAGTGCGAAGGAGAACTCAAAATAGTGAAAGAAACCAAGAAATAGAGAGGTGGGTCCAACTAGAAAGTTGAAGAGATCTAAATTACAAGAACACTGGAAAAAACGGCACCTCAATCCGAGCTACGGTGAAGAAGTTATGCCCATTTAAAGTTGGAGACAGAAAGTCAAAAGTTAAAATTAACTCTGGAAGCTGAAGAGTCAAAACTCTTGAAATTTCTTGTTTAATTCATTTTTATTAGTTGCAAAATGTGGAGATGCATGGGAAGCGTCATTTTTAGGTGTATAAAAGGCCAAGCCCTACATCCTTCCAAGGGAGTCGAATTCTAGAGAGTAGAATAGAATTTTAGAGAGAGAAAGTCAGATTTTAGAGAGTTTTCTTAGTTTTTCTTTACATAGAAATTTTCATAAACCCTAGTTTGTAAGGTTGATTAAGAAGAAATTTTCTGGATTCAAGTTCATTTTCTTTTCCTGTTGCTGAATACAAGTATAAAATTTCCATTCTCTTACTTTATCTCAATTCTATTTTCAATTCAATTATCACTTGTTTTGTAATTTTTGTTTTTACAATGTTTCTTAGATCCACAATTACATGCATTGTTATGAATTTATTTTCATTTAATAAAATCATGCCTAGCTAAGTTTTTAAAGGTTGGTATGCATGAACCCATCCCAATGTAAATTACTTATGTAGAAAATAGAATTTAAATTAAAAATTTGAAAGAGTCGTGCAAGACAATTTTACAACCATTGTAGATCTTTTAATCTCTCTTACCCTAGGTACTTGGGATGTTTAAGAGCGTATAATTATTTAGCACCGCTTTATTATTACCTTTGATTTCGTATGGTGGGGGCTTGAACCTCATATACGTAATGCTTAGGATCTATAAAGACTGGATTCATTCAAATTTATAATTTACAATTCTAGTATTCTACACGGTAAATTACTAGGGTTGGGGGATTGTATTCCAACCTACTTTCTCATTCATCTTAATTAATTTAACTTCTTTATTTACTTATTTTTTTCCCTTTTCAACCATCATCATTTTTTCATTTTTTCTTTAGAAGTAATAAATCAATTAAATTCTATCAACCATTCCCTGTGGATTCGATACCCAGACTCGCCACTATACTCCTTAAGAAGTGTAGTTACAAGTTTAGGTTTTTTTGTATTGATATTGGAAGCCGATAACAACGACTAGAGTATTACACGGACGCTCGATTTTTCCACTCGATCAATGGCGTTCTTTGATATAGAGCCCTATTACTAGGACTGTTTTGTTTATGCGTGTTTGCGATCTTTCGCAAGGATAAATTGTTTTAACTGTATATTGACACAATTGCTTTTTATCTCAGATGCCGCCCAGACGAGGTCGCCCGGCAAGGGTAAACCGTTTTGCAGAGGACGTAGAGCACCCACCACTGCAGGGAATGAGGAATGCGACGAAGGTGGCTAATATTGTTGCCCAGGCAGTCAACGCTGCAATGACCGCTATGGCACAACTTCCACAAGTACAATTATTTACTTAATAATTAATATTTTATTACATTGAAGTAAATGATGAAAACAAATTATTTTAGTTCTATTTACTTTTTTTATAATAAAGTTGTGTCTAATTAAATCATTTTGCTTACTTATCATTAAACTATTATGGAATATTATATATATTTTTCTATTTTTTTGTACTTGTCTAATTAATCAATGATATTATTCTTATTTTCTGAAATTTTATATATTTTTTTTAATTTTTTGGAGGTCGCTAAATTGCACATCATTATATATCGCCCGATACCGTGACTGATTCTGACTTGGAAACTGGAAGTCCGAGTCATAAACCGATTCCATGATTTTGAACCATGGGTTGGGGGGCGTCACTACCTTACGGTTAATTATAGCTTTATGTAATTTACATTCAAGATGTCATGGCCACTCCAGAATTAAGCAAATGCATTTATTGTATAATGACAAATTTACGATGGCATACTTTATGGTTGTAAAGCAAATACTTAATATGACAAATAAATTTAATAAGTCATTTAACATTTCTTCCATGCCACAATATGCTTTAGCTCTACTCTTAAGCAAATCGAATGTCAAAACTTTATTTCGGCATAAAAAAACTAATTATTGACTAAACATTATGTCAATAAATATAAACCACAAGTTTACATATGAAGTAGCAAGCAATTTTATTTTTCATAAAACCTAATATTAAGTATAATCCTTCAAAATAATAACTAATAATAAGAGCGATAAACCATTCTAAAAGTCAAATGTATGTCAATATATCCATTATTACATGTCCACACCAAATTAATCATTCCAGGATGAATTCACACAAAAGTAATATTAAGTCTCCTCTCCAACAAAGAATTCAAAGAGGACATGATGTAGAATAAGGTTTTATTATTTTGTTTTGTTAGTTGTTAGTATTAAATGTAACAAAAGGAGTTTTAGTCTTCTTCAGTAGATATTAGAGTAAGTGAAGTGTATTTTAGTATTTTTAATGCTTTCATACATAGAGTAGGATTACTAGTAGTATAAAATAGGAGATGATGTAACTAGGAATATACTACTTCTTTGGTTGATAATACAATTTTCAGATTTGTGCTTGTTTTCTCTCTTTTCTTTGGAACCAATTGGTGGTGTTTACATCAGGACAAGGTGGGTCAATTCATGACCCATTTAACTGAAACATGAATAGGCAAAAGAGATTGCAAACAAATATGGGATCAATCTATAACAACGCAAAATAATCTCTACATCTCATGGCCATTTTACACTCGTTGCGGCAACTCATTGGCAAAACTTCATAAATTGCAGCCTAAAGCGTAAAAAAATTACATCAAGTAAATATTACATCCCTAATATATCGAAACAAATTACATAGATACTTGGAAGTGCAGCTTTCGAAACCAGTGGAGCCTTAACATTTCAACTCTCCCTAACCTTATTCTGTCATTGGATGGAGTTTTATTTGACTATTATGTACAAGGCTTATTACAACTGTTGCTTTAGAGGCAACAGTTGTAACGTTATCTCTCTTAGACTTTAGAACTACCTCAACATTCACCCATTTAACCCTTTCTTTTGCCTCTAAAGCACTACGTGTACTACATTTACTCTTTGTCTCTTACCCTTCCCTATTCCGTCTCTTTGTATTCTGAGCGAGCATTCTTTATAAAGAGCTTACAGTCATTCTCCATGGGCGCCATTCTTCCTCCTCGGTCACTGCTGCCATTCTTCCTCCTTTGTCGTTGTCGCCATTATTCTTCCTCCATCGCCGTTGTCAGGTACCATTTCATTTTATCTGTAAATAACTGTACGCAGGTATGGGTACTGGGACAAATTGTTATTATGTGTTGGTAGTATATTGGGTATGTTACGGATTTGAAAATTGTGGGGTTTATGTGTGTTTTGCGAGGGTATGCCATATGTTAGCTTGTTATTCTTCTTTAATAAATGTAATCACTCGTTCCAAACATACCCATCACATAGAATACACATATACTGCTCCATTTGTTCGGTTGAGGTTTATTTCATTTCAAAAAATGCCCAACATAATGATCAAACAGAAATTTGTGTGTGATTGTGTTCATTTTTTTGGTCAAGATATAACTTAAATTATTAATGTAAATATGATTTTATGAAAAACATATATTTTTGCATGAAATTTTTTATTATATATGCAATTTTTGGTGATATAAACGTGTTAATTTTATTTTTAATATACGTATATTAAGTTTATGCATACACTAATTTATAAGGTATACAACAAAATAATATAATTTATATAAATAATGACACGCATCGCGCACCCTACATGCTAGTGTATATAAACAACTTTTCATTTTAAAGAGATGTTATATGTTAAATTTCATCCACCTCCTCTTCGTATTCTTCCTTATATATAAAAAACAAAGTTATCTTTTTTTGTGTCTCAAAAAAAAGAATTCGACCATAGGGGGCGAAATTTTGGTGAACGGTAATCAATTTATTTTAGTTAATTATTAATTTTTTGATACAAATAAATATTAAAAAATTACTAATAAAATGTATAAATAGATGTGTTTTGTACATATATACATCTAAGAATTGTAAATGTAGCCATAAATAAGAACTAATATTGACTTTTAAGGATTTCCATATATTTGCCAAGTAATTATTTTATTTTCACGGGAGGGGTGACTCTTAAATTTTTTTCGAAAAAATTTGAGGGGGCAAACTCTATAATTTTAAAAACATCTTAAGAAAATACATGTATAATAAGAAAATTTTTGCCCCAACAATTAATCTCAATTGTAACAATTAATTGGGACCAAACCCCAAATAACTCTTGTTTTTATTTTTCTTCATTTTACTTGTAGTTTACTCTTGTTTTTCTTAATTAGTATGTATAAAAATTGTTGATTGAACAGGTTTTCCATAATATCTTAGTTATTTCTTTATGTTTTATTATTTTTTTCACTCTTATTACAATCAGTAATTTGCTTTTGCCATATTCTTGTTTCTCTCTCTCAACATGGAAGTCAAAATATGATAATGCATGACTCATTTAGTATAGTAATATGACATAGATATTACACTGTTTTACGAGTATATGAGTTAACAAAAAATGATTACTTGATTGATTTTTAGGTTATTTTGTGTTTGAAACCTGTAATTTTTTTATATTGACTTTGGCCCCCAACATTTGACCTCCAAAATATGTGACTCTAAGCGACATAGTAATGCAGGGGGGGGGGGGGGGGGGGGGAATAGTATTGGAGGGAAAAAATTATATCATTTTAAGATGGTCCATTGGTAAACCTATTATTTGGGCCCACACCTGACGGGTTTTGTATAGGTATAGATATATCACTCAATTCTTCGCCTTTACACTGCAGGTTTGCTGTGAATGCCAAGGCCAAAATTTTTATTTAAACCGAAGATGCTTGAAATGTGGCTCCGATGTGTCCTCATTATATTTGGCATTTTTCCCAACATAGTAGGTATATTAATGAACTTATACTGTCTTAATTGCTTAATCTAGCTAGAGTATTATGCCTTCTTTTTAATAATAAGTTTTAAATCGTGATTATATTGCTATATTGACTCTTTAGTTAATAATTAGTTATAGTTGTTGTAGTAGTAGGTTTAAAGTCATTTTCACTATGATCATCTCCCTTTTGGTAATGTTGAGTCATCAAGATGTCATCATTTGGATACAAGCTCTTTCAAGTTCGGTTTGAATTTTACTGGATCACTAATAATCTTGTGTTAAAATAGTACATTAATCTTTGAAGCATGGGCTCGACACGTAATACGTATTTCAATACGACGCGCGATACATGTTTTGTTTAAAAACCAGGATATGACACGCTAGATCACGTATAATGTGATATATATATATATATATTAATGAAATAAAATAGATTTTTCCATAGAATACATTATTAGATCAATCTAAACATGAAGTTAAGAAAATGGACCATATAAAACAAAATTCAAATACACTTTAACATTAAAAATCATAAATAAAGAAGAATCAGCATCACATAAGAAAAAAAATTAAAGTAAAAAAACATGTCGTTATATGTGTCTCGGCATGCCCTTTTATATGTCCCAACATGTCAGCAATGTGTCAGAGCGTGTCGCGTGTCGGACTCGTGTCAAAGTTAACTCATGGCTTTCGAGAGAGTGTTCTTGATTCATATGCATTAATATAAATTTACTTGAGCTCGGCTCATATTCATTTGGATAAAAGATTGTTCGGGCTGAAGCTTGAACATATTTTTAGGCTCATTAAGGCTTTTGAATCAAATCTTGAGCATCTTACTATTCGGCTTGCATGGTGTAGCCCATTTTTTTCCAACTAGAAATAGTAGTACATTTAATAAGTGGGTAATCTCAAGAATGATTTTTCATCACGTAGAATTAATGCAAAAGGTTTGCAAATCAAACAATATTAGGGGCATTTCTATAATTTATTGAAATTTTTTGTAATTAAACGTAAATTTCAACATTCTTGCCAATATATCATAAAAATTGCAAGACTGTATAAGTATTATACTTAATAAATAGTAATGATAAATATTTTTTGTGTAAATGTTCTGATGTTTTAAATTGAAAAGTTAAAAGCCTTATACTATTACTGGACTCAATCTAAAAGAAGTATGCTCACATAAGATAATTAGTTGGCATGATTTCTAGTGTTATAACCATGATAATTTATTTGTTGGCATAGACAGCTAACAATAAATTGGTATTAGTGGGTTCTAGATATAAAATTAACAATGTTGATAAGTATCAATAGAAGTTTTTTACAAATAATCAAATTTCAGTTTTTTATGTGCGCGCGTGTATTATACCCTATGAAGCACGAACACTCTCCCAGAAGCCACGAATCCCGTGTCCGAAACACGTATTATGTGCATGCTCCGACACATTACCGACATGCTGGGACACGCGAGTCCTTTTTTTAGGTTGGACATCTTGAGACACGTCTAGGACATGCTGGGACATGTAAAAGGACATGTGAAATTAATTATTTTAATTTTTTAATTTTTTTGTAATGTGATGGTGATTCTGCTTTATATATGATTTTTAATGTGTATATGAATTTTGTTTTGTGTAGTCCATTTTCTTAATTTCATGTTAAGAATGCTTTAATAATGTATTTTATCAAAAAAAAATATGTTTTATTTTATTAGTATATATTTAAATATTTATTATATATTATACTCATCCTAGCGTGTCGTATCCTAGTCTTTGAAAAAATTACGTGTCGCGTGTCCCGTGTCGTGTGAAAACAAGTATTGCATGTCAAGTACGTGCTTCATAGGTTATACCAAAAATTCCCATCTTAACTTCAATCCCAACCGCATTAGGGATGTATTGCCCACATAGCCCGGCTTGGTTTGCGATGAAATATATTTCACATATATTACAAGTTATTTGGTGAAAAGTATTCTAACACATTTAAAGCAAATTGTTTCGATACAACTGCATATTAGAGTATACACTATCATAATGTGATTTGGCCAAAATTTTTGATTCTCCATTTCACTTTTCACCAAGGTAAAGGATATTCCATCCAAACCAAATGAAGAAAAGTAAAATGGGAAAAGTATTTTCACCTATTTGGAGTTAAATGTGTTCCTTTAATTTCTTTGTGATGTATAAATAAATTTTGTTCCTTGTAGAATAAAACTTAATGACAATTTCATGCTAACAAAATTTTGTAACTACAAATAATTCACAATTTCCTTTTTCATGTTAACCAAATTGTGTGTTCTTGAACTTGCAGGTGCATTTATGGGGATAAACATCCCCCTCGACATGAACATCTACATGCGACCATTAGGCTACGACATCGTTAAAACCCTTAAAATGCATAAAATATACCACGTGCGCCTTTATCAGGTCGAACATGATATTCTTAGTGCCCTCTCACACACCGGGACCGAGGTTATGGTCGGTGTCACCAACGATGAAGTCCTCGATGTTATAAAAACAGCATCCCTCGCCACCACTTGGATTAAAAAAAGTATTATCGCGTATTCCTTAACGAACATAACCGTCGTTGGTGTGGGACCCTAATTTCTCACTTCAAATTTTGATTCCGGACAAGATTTGGTTATGGTCATGGAGTCCCTTAGCAAAGCCTTAAATGATACAAACATAGGTATTCAACACATCAAAATTTCCACCCCCGATATTTCAGTATAATTAATAGTTCACCCCCCTTTCCCTAGCCAAATACCTGCCTATTCACGAAACTTCCCTTCATAGTATCTTTCAATTTTTAAAGAAAACCGATTCTTTTTTCATGTTAAACATTCGTCCTTATTTATCGTTCACTAGGAGCCCCCATTATCCGATTGGCTACGCAATTTTCCAGCTCGAAAAACATATTGTTGACCCCCATAGTAATGTTACATATAGTAACCTGTTCGAGTCCATGTTAGACACTGCATATATTGCCATGACGGCTTTTAAGTTCTCGAGCATCCCAATTGTGGTATCCGAAACAGGATGGCCTTATAAAACTAACAAAATTGACGAGGAGATAGTGCCCCAAGGATGGCCTTTTGAAAGTAACAATACTTTTGAAAGTAACAATACTGAGAAGGAGACGGTGGCCACGATGGAAAATACCGACGCGTATAATAATCATCTCGTTCGTCGCATTTTCATCGACTTGGGCCCGCCTAGTACACGCACTATGCCCATTAGTGGGTACATTTATGAGATGTGTAACGAGGAATTTACAGAAGGTGGGAGATGTTGGGGTGTTTTTAATTCCAACTTTATAGATAAGGGGATATTTATCCTATTACATGGAATTTTCCAGTTTTCCAAGATGAGCCTAGTCCTTCGGGACTTTCTGTGTCGCCAAAGAAAATGCGGATTTGGGTAGGTTGCAAAATGAGATGAATAAGATTTGTTTGTCGGACGAAGCTAATTGTATCGCTACTCAACCGGGCCACCCGTGTTATGTATCAGATACACTAGAAAACCATGCTTCCTATGTTTTCAATGATCAATATCATAGATTTAATAGAGCTACTCGGGGGTGTTACTTCCATGGTACAGGCCTGATGACTAATGTTGATCCTAGTAAGTTCCTTTAATGGGATTTTATTATAAAATTTCAGTAGAGATTTTGCATGCAATTTCTTAATTGTCCAAAATTATTAAGTACAAATATATTTTTAAAAGCATTTTATTTATTTTTATTTAGTTAAGTACAATTTCATAATTTTTCATCTAACTACTTATTTGCACCCAAAAATAAAAATAAAAAGCAATTACTTTTACTTGCATCTCCAATGGTCCCTGATTTCTTTATTTATGGGTTTCTTTTTACAGGCTATGGATCCTGCATATTTACAGGGTGAGAACTTAAACCTATGTGCTATTTTAAAATAAGAATAATTAGTTTGTGGGTCTTTTTGATAAGTTTAATGTTAGGCCGACACCTAAAATGTTACACATTTGGGGTGACACCCTGACGTGTCGCATCCGTATTGGTGTGTGTTTGATCTCCACTTGTGTCGGGACCAGACACGAGTCAATTCGGGTGCGACACGTGATGGTATCGTTGTAGAATTACTCTTTTGATAATAAGAAATTTTACTTAAACTACAC
Organism: Sambucus nigra; assembly: GCA_949130495.1. NCBI lineage: Eukaryota > Viridiplantae > Streptophyta > Magnoliopsida > Dipsacales > Adoxaceae > Sambucus > Sambucus nigra. The sequence continues at coordinate 234,429 of CASBWL010000471.1, forward strand.
CTTTTGAAAACAATTAGACATAACAAAAATTTTGTGCAAACGGACACCTATTTCATGCAAATCAAAGAGTATACACACATTGCATGCAAATTGACAATTTTGTCCATGGAAATCAACACTTACTTTCATGAAATTAGTGTTATGTCTAATTATTTTTGAAAACATGGTTTTAGTTCGATATCGAATTATCAAATTGGGGTTTCTTCAGAATGACTCTGAATTTATTTAATTTTTCTGTGGCGTCAAACATACAGTGGTCTTTTGGGACAGTTCAAATGCAACCATTCCACCTCCCTCCGCATCGGTACCCCCTCCACTTTCGTCTCTATCGGGACCCACTCCACCTTCGTCACCATCGGGACCCACTCCACCTTCCTCCCCATCGTCACTTATATTGGTAGTGTTTACTTCATTATTCTTGCCTTATGGGCATGTCTAGAAATTTTTGTAATGGCTTATGTGGTTCAAATGTGGATCTTTAGAGATTGCAATATTAGTTATATGGGAAATTAATTAGGGTTGGCAGTGATTATAATTTTAGTATGACTGAGTGTTATATCATGTATTCTATGTGCATGCATATTGAAGTTTTTTTAATCTAAAGTTTCAAGTAAACCAACAAATTGATAAACGAAGGTTATAATGTTAACTTAAGGGTGACAAGAACTAAAAGGATGTAGTTCTAGGTGGTGGTTAAATGTGATATCTTAAATTTTTGCGACACCATATACATAGTCAGACTCTCTAATATGCCTCACGTAACATACCAATGAACATACCCATTTATTTAAAATAGTAAAAAACTAATTTTTTAACCAAATTCGGTGTATATGATCTACATAGTGAGGAAATCATGTACAAACAAAATTCATCAAAAAATTCAACCCGAAAGTGGGTGAGATGATGAATTTTATTCAATATGGAGAAACAACCTCTCCATACGTGGCCTTAACAAGCAATGCAACAAATTACAATAACAATCAGAAATTTCCTATATATCAAGGTTGAGAAGAAAATCTAATATAATGGAATCCCAATACATCTAGCTTGCACGCTCCTCTGACCATCCTCGGCACCTCCTGAATACTTTTGAAAATTTGACCTCCGATTGAAGAAATACCCCAATTGGCAAGATTATCTGCCACCATCTTGGACTCTCAATAATAATGTGAAATTGAAAATTGAATTTGGGAAAGCATACCTTTAATTACATTAACAATCTTTAGGAACTTCCAAGGAGGCTTCCAACCATTACCTATCACTTTCACCACCATGAGAGAGTCATACTCAATTTGGATATTATCGAACTGAAACTTCAAACACAGGGTAATCCCCATTTTTAAACTAAGCAGCTCTACCTTAGTATTTGAAGCAACATCACCTGGATAAGCATAAGCAAACATAACCTGGCCTCTCATTTCTTAAAACTCCACCATATCCACTAGGACTCGGGTTACCCTTTGAAGCACCATCTACATTCAGCTTAAATGAATGGGCAGGAGGTGGAATCCATTTAACTAGCACAGGCACTGCATCTGAAGTAACAGAAGATAAATTGAACATCTTCTTGACTCCCACATCCAAGCAGGCCTTTGCAAAAATTTGAATGACCGAAAATGCGCATATATATCCACTTTTCATTTCACCCATTTTTGGGTTGAATTTTTTTATGATTGTTTATGTAGATGATCTCTTCGTTATGGAGATCGTGTATACAAAATTTGGTTGAAAAATTTATTTGTTTACTATTTAAAAAAAATAGGTTCGTTCATAGGTATGTTATACACTCACAATATATCTTTAGTGGATGTTAAGCGTCTCATTGTGCTTGGTCCTTTGGAACTGGAAGAAATTTTGGAACGAAAAGTTGTCAACAAACCATAGGTTATTTTCTAAATAATAAACACTTGAAATGATACTAAATGCCATACCCATCAAGAAGTAATAGGTAAATAACATTAATCTTAATGTATAAACTAAAACTTACAATATGACTATATAAAGCATGAACATGGGAGCATATAGCATATAAAACAACTTTCACATTTTTACCCCATAATTACCTAAGAGGGGTTAATTGTTTTCACTTTTTCTTCTTTCAAAAAATTAATGGCAATTAAAAGTTTGATTCTAAATGCAAATATCTACAAATAATAATGTATACATGAACACTAATTCAGTAAATCACAATTCTTTTACGGGATCTTAAGTATTTAGTCCCTTTTTTTAAGATTTACTTGTAATCATTCCCATGTTTTTTATTTTTTTAGTTATTGGTTTCATTTTAACCACTATAGGATAAATGTCATTCTCTGCGGACAAGAAGAGTAGTGGTTACAGAGTAGTTATGGACGATTTTGAGTGATTGTGGGAGCCTCAAAAATCTTAGGAGATGAAACTAAAGTAAAAAACTATTCTTTTACAAAGTATCAAGACTTAAATTCCAAACGACACCACCACCCCGACCGAACAACTTGCAAGTCTATTTCAACTAGCAAGAGAACCTCCCTCAAAATCAAGACACAAACTCCTTGATCCGGGTATAAAGATGAACAAAGTTTGGATTAACTTAAGGTTTAGAAAGGTTACAAATTCAACCACCACATTATAATTGCGTCAACACATATTTTGACAATGATCGAATGTGCACAAATACTCAAAAAATATATGATAAAGAACCAAAGTGAGGTGTAAATGAATGCTAAAAAAAAGCTTTGGAGTATATATATATACAGACAGGCTCCTATACATAATAAGTATACATACCTACGTTTTTAAAATAGTAAAAAATTATGTTTTGATTTAATGTTTTTATATATTGTTTAAACATATCAAGGGACTCATATAAAAATCAACACAAAATAAAAAAATTTACTATTTTAAAAAAATGGTCAAACTTTCGTAGTTTGATCAAAAGCTGTTCAAGTTTGACGTAGGATCCGCCAGGGGAAATAGAAGGAGGTCTGACGGAGGCCAACTAACCGAACATACCGGTATTCCCCCACTTCCAGAATGGGATGCAACTCCCACCACTAGGGAACTGACCAGCGCAGATATCGAGCACCGTGCTCCACAAAACAGTTTACCCAATTCTTTATAGTCGGGTCAAAGCTGATGAAATAGCGGGTGAATAAATTCGGCACAACTGCTAAGGGATATTCAGGGGGGACCGCGAAAAGGAATCTCTCAGACAACCACATGAATATCTTAATTGGGCTACCTCTCTGAAAATGAGAACGACCTTCCCTCCAAGCATCTCGAATGTTTAGGGTCTCTGCTAGTATCATCGCTGCATGATTGCGACGATATGACATCCACACAATAATGGCAGCAAGTTGAGGGTCCACCATCAGGTCCTCGGTCACTAGTAGTAGCTTCGAAGTTAAGCTAAGGGCAATGACTCTGACATGGAATGCATCATTAAAATCCCGCAGACGCACGAATTACAGTACAATTGGGAGGGAAATCATTGCTCCAGTGACCAATACACGAGAGGCCGAAAGAGAGATGTGCAGAATACCCGAGGAAACCGAGAGAATTCAGGCATGGCCGCCACACTGGGATTTATCCCTAACATAGTAGAAAACTCCTCATAGTTCAAGACAAAATGGAAAACATGGTCCTCGGGGTACCAAAATCTTGCCACCGCCGTCAGCATATTCCAGTTAATGGGTCGGTTGCACCACAAAGAGACCCGCCGCAAGTTAAAGGCATCATAGTCTACATTGTACGAACCCGTAGCCTCTAAATTCACGAGATAAGAGGCAAATTCCTCACGTATGGGAAGATCCATTTTGAAAATAGTAAGACACAAGGCAAAAAGTAAGCAAGGGAAAGAAAACATGAATGGGTGAAGAAACCTCACCACCTTACCCCCTTTTATACTTGAAAATTTTGGCTAAAAACAAAGCGTCTACAAATCCGAATAAAAGACTAACCCATCAATCATTAGTAGCTGAAGAAAGTACAACCAAAGTTTTAGGGTGATTTTACTCGACTGACCTGCCGATAGGCAAGATAAGGGGCATGTCGATCGGTATCCCCATATTTTTAGAAAATTCCATCTTTCATTTTTTGTCAAAATCAAAAACTCAATAAAAATAATCTTTATTCCAAAAAAATTCAGGATTTTTCTCCCTATTTTTTTACTCATCTCATCTTAAAATAAATTTTCTCTTGAGTAATTCTAATCCTTCTTACGGTCTCAGCAAACAAAGTAAAAAGTCCATTTAAATAAATAAAATGCATTTCATATATGTTTCCACCATTACATATTTTGCAAAAAAAAAGAAGAAGAAAAACAACGGGACTCAGCTTGAAACTCCTCTCTCTCTCTAATCCCTTGTCCCTGCGACGCGCACCCCTCCCCCTGACGACGAGCTGAAGAGCCATTGCTACCAGATCCGTATCCCACTTCAGAAGAAGAAGATGGCACAAGATAAGAAGGAGCCGTGATCGAATCTCGAATATGAGTCATCGCAGAAGACACCCAGTGTCAGATGTCCTTCAACCAAGTAGTCGACACCCGAACTTGCTACAAAAAAACAAAAGGACAAATCAATCAGTCTAAAGCAAAAAAATAAGAAATCAGAAAGACAAAGGACAAATAAATGAAAATATATACCTTTGGATGAAGGACGTCCTCCGTCATCCCTAACACCGTCGGGTCCATCGCATTAGGGCGATGTTGTATACTCAATGATCCCCCTATATCTATCCAAATATTATAGGAAGGAAGATAAATCTAGAGAAATGGAACCTCCATCGCCATTGCCACCGTAGACGACCATGAACCACCAGTGCTGTGGGCAGACACCACCGACCGACTCGTGCCCTCGCCTTAAGCCATAGGAGGCAGAGTCATATTCATTACATCATAAATACATTACGACATTAGCCAGCTTGTCACGAAGTCAATATAATCGTAAGCCGCCACCGCGTATATATACGACGAATAAGGTTCGCCAATCATCACCACTGCCCTGGACTCTTCTGAAATCTCTTGAACCCGCCTCATATATCTCAGGGGCGTCACCAGTGAGACCACCATCTCATCATCTATGACCTCTCGGACTACTATCTCTCCTAGATACCAAGAATAGCCAAACTTGTTCACCAGCAGCTGACACATCTACGCATTCATCTCAGTCACCCTTGTGTGCTGGATGGTCGTCCCCGAGGGATAGAAAGTCACCTACTTTTTTACAAAATAAATTCAATACTCACACAAACAAAAAAATGAGCTAAAGAAAATGATTCAAAAGAGAAAAGAAGAAATAACTTGGTCGCTCATCACAATATTCAAGACCTGACGTACTTCCGTCAAGGAAAGAGACTGCTTCGACCACCGGTTGGACATTTGCCACCGGTACATTCGACAGAAATTCCTCACCAACTCAACACGCAAATCAATCAAATGGGAATTGAACCTGATCACCTCGTAGAACCACTTCTGTAGAAGGGCAAGAGTCAACAATCAGAAGAAATAAAGGAGGAAATGAAACAAAATGCAAAAAGAAAAATCGTAAAAATAAAAATACCTTCATAAGTTACGTGGATCTAGTAAAAGTCTATCGACCGCACCGACTAAAAGCATCCAAAGAAGAATAAAGGGTTGCCAAAGTCTGTATCCCCCGGTCAAAGAGATGGATATTAGAAAATACCCTCAAATATGGTAAAAACATAAGTGGAAGACGTCGCCAGTTAACGCCACCAAAAACCCTCCCAACAGCAAAAGAATAAATGAATGACCCATATGTCGCACTTGTAACCCGTCAATCTCGTCAATATGCCGACTCATCAAAACCTCTCGGAGAAGGAAATACGGATCGAGTCCTCCGAGACTATCCGCCGCATATTGCCTAGTGTCGCATCCACCGCTGCCGGTCTTACCCTCATAGACTGATCCACCTCTATCAGCATCCCCTCGCAATCTATGCCCAGCAGCTGCTCAACATCAATGGGGGTCATCGTCATCTCCCCAAATCACAAGAGTATGGTGTGGGTAATGTCCCACCACCTCTCCCCTAGAGCGTATAAAATGGTCGTAGATCACGGCGTCTTATCCAACGTCAACGATAAATGACCAAAACCCACAGAAGAGACTACCTAATGCACCACCATATGAATATGCTGCCACAAATCCCTAAATCCCATCGTCCCCCGGGATAGGAAGCTCTTGTAAGTAATGTTTGTCTACCGAAACATAGGAGAAACCTTTCGTCAAAATTCAAAGAAATAATAAATGCAAAAAAAAAGAGGGAAAGCATGCCAAAAGGCATGCGGTACTTACATAACCATTAGATTTCATCACCCTAGATGACCGGTGGTGTCAAGGATCACGAAGAAGAGTTTGATTACCGACAAAAGGCTCGAACAAGTCCAAAGAATTCTCTTTTCCCAATGCTAAGAGCACCCTAGCCGCACTCCAGGTTCACTTAATCGTCAATGACCAGCCACACCCTGATCGGAAGTACCCCTAAAATTTTATACAAAAATTCCTAAATTTTCCAAATAAATATTGGAACATTTCTTCACCAAGAAAACCATTTTCCAAGCTCCCAAATCCCCAGCATAATTAATACCACATTTTACCCCCAATTTAAGCCCTAAAATTCATCGCGCTGGGAAAGCCCACAATAACTCCCCAGAAGAATCTAAAAAAAAACTCATACCCAACAGAAATAAAATGCTTCCCCAACAGGACTACCCGTTTCCCCAGTAGGAATTCCCGAACTAAAATATTTCCTAGAATAAATCCTACTTTCCTAATCAGAGCTAGAAACCCTAACCGGACATATCTCCCTAGCAACACGTTCCCCAGTAGAATCCTAAAACCTCAAGTTATCAATTATTTCCCCAAGTTGAATTTCTAGACTAAGATTTTTAACTCTTCTCAAAAGACATAATCCCTAGACAAATGTGTCTTCCCCAAGTAGAGTCTCAAAAAGGGTAAAACTAAAATTTCCCATGAGAGCTATTCCCCACGCCTCCACTTAAGGTCCTCGGAATTGACCTCGGCTCTCAGATTGGTCGATCCCAACTTAAAGTCCTCAGAATTGACCTCGACCCTCAAAATTGGTCTCTCCTACTTAAGGTCCTCAGAATTGACCTCGACCCTTAGAATTGGTCGCTCCCACTTAAGGTACTCGTAATTGACCTCGACCCTTAGAATTCGTCGCTCCCAATAAGGCCCTCAGAATTGACCTCGACCCTCAGAATTTGTTGCTCTAACTTAAGGTCCTCATAATTGACCTCGACCCACAAAATTGGTCGCCCCCAGCTTAGGGTCCTAAGAATTGACCTCGAGCCTTAGTATTGGTTTCTCCCTACTTAAGGTCCTTATAATTGACCTTGACCCTTAGAATTGATTGATTCAACTCAAGGTCCTTAAAATTGACCTCGACCCTCAGGATTAGTCGCTCCCAACTTAAGGTCCTCAAAATTCACCTCGACCCTAAAAATTTGTCGCTCTTATTTAAGATCCTCATAATTGACCTCGACCCTCAGAATTGGTCGCTCCCAACTTAAGGTTCTCAAAATTGACCTCGACCCTCAGAATTGGTTGCTCTAACTTAAGGTCCCCAGAATTGATCTCGACCCTCAGAATTGGTCGCTCCCACTTAAGGTCCTCAGAATTGATCTCGACACTCAGAATTGGTCGCTTCAACTTATGATCCTCAGAATTGACCTCGACCCTCAGAATTGGTCTCTCCCAACTTAAGGTCCTTAGAATTGACCTCGACCCTCAGAATTGATCACTCCCACTTAAGGTACTCAGAATTGACCTCGACCCTCAGAATTGGTCACTCCCAACTTAAGGTCCTCAGAATTACCTCGACCCAATTGGGCGCTTCTACTTAAGGTCATCAGAATTGACCTTAACCCTCAAAATTGGTCGCTCCCACTTAAGGTCCTCATAATTCACCTCGGACCACATAAGCGGCCATCCCCAGCGTTATCTCAGGTCCTTAAAATCGAACTCGACCCTTTAAATCAGTAATCCTCATCACTTCGATCCATAGAATTGACCTATTTCCCAAAACATTGGGTGGTGTCTATTCGACGACTTTCACTTGTTCTAAGCTCACCCATCGAGGGTCTCTATAGAAACCACATTCCAAGACACCCCCTAAGTCTCTCCTTAGGTCCCTAGCACCTCCCCAATTCACTATAAACCCTATGTTATACTCTGAGTACCGATTTAGTGGCCATCAGGTGCTCTTGGGCCCCGTTTGACTCCGATCAACTCTATTGTCAGCGCAAACGCTTGATAAATATTCGAAGGGCTCCAAATCTCCTTTCAAACGGTCCACCCGGTGCACGAAATCGCATAAACGTTTGGATGAATGGACCATTTAAGTATCAAAAACCGATCTAGAGGCCACCGAGCATTCCTGAGCCTCGTTTGACTCCAGTCAACTCTATCGTCAGACGAAAGCTCAACAAATCTTCAAAGAGAACTAAAACCCCTTTTCCAATGGTCTGCCCCATGCATAAAATGGCATAACCATTCTAAAAATGTGAGGCTTTCTAAATCAATGCTCTGATACAAATTTGAGAATGCGATATACCCCCAATTTTAAAGCCTTTACTACAAAAAGTAATTTCAATCTCCTTTTAAATATGCGGAAGCGAGATGGTTCAATTAAACACACACAAACACCAAATTTTAATTTCTTTCAAATTAAAATTAAACCAAAGTGAAATTAAATTAAACGACACATGGATATTTCACTTAAACCAATTTAACCCAAGTCCTAGAAATTTGCCTAAGTCAAATTTTCAATTTTACCAAATTAGGCCAAACCAATTTAAACCAATAAAATTAATGACTTGAATTAAATTAACATTTACCCAAATTAAATTTGCACCGGATTAAACAAGTATTGATTAAACCAACTTTTATCTTTTTACCTAAGCATGCGTTCTAGGTGAGTTTTGCAAAAGATAAAATAAACAATGAACCACTACGCCGCGATGTACGGGGAAAAACCCACAACGGGAAAAAACCTCGGACGGCCCTAGCCTTAAGTCCACTAAGTATGGTTTTACAATTACAAGACAAATGACTTACTTCCTCGACTCTACCCCTTTCAATCCTTGATGCGTCTTCTTGTAAATACCTCCGTCTAGCCGACAACCCCGGAGCTCCATCAGAATCTTGGAATTCACCAATGAGACTTTAGGTACACCGTAAACCACACATGGTGACTTTAACCAGGTGAGAATGCTGCAACAAAAGAACTTCTTCTTTGAGAGATGTAAAAGTAAACCCAAACTTCTCTTCTTCAAGGTGTAGAGATAAACCGGTGTCAAACACTCCAAGCAAGTTATTTATATGGAAGCTTGGAATAAACAAACTATGGGGGTAAAACATAAGTGTTTTAAATATTTTTCTTTGAAAAATAAACACTAAAACATGAACTTTTTCTTCTTTGAATTTTTCTCTCAAACTCTCTCTTGGAGATGGAAGGATATGAAAAAGTTGGTTTTCCAAAGTTAGTTTCCAAACTTGATAAGTCTGTCAAAAGTTAGTGGGGAAGAGTAGTGGAAAAAGTGGGAAAAACTGCTCAAAACTGCCAAAGAAATTTCCCGCCTGAAATCTCGTTCGAATGAGATTTTCGTTCGAACGACCCTTCTAACGAAGTTCCAGTGGCCAATGGGAAAATCTCGTTGCCAAACTCGTTCGAAATACATTCTCGTTTGAAAAAACCAACTCGTTCGAATGACAATATCGAACGAAGTTCTAGAGGCAATTCATTGGCAAACCTCGTTCAAACGAAAAACTCGTTTGAACGATAATATCGAACCACTTTCCAGAATGTTCAAAAATTCAATTTTAGCCCATAAACTTTATTTTAAAGTTTTAAAGAAACCTTATGAAATAAACCACAGTTTTAAACAGAACTTACACCCAATACTAATTGTTCCAAGATCCTATATAAATATGTAATGCGTTCATACCTTAGGAGTAAACGGAGAAAATGTTGTTAATCTAGAAACGAGACTCAATAAACTCGACATTTTGATGAAGCTTTAAACTTGGTCGCTACGTCTTCAACTTTAGTATGTCATAGGCTTGAAGGATGGTCAAGAACTCTATCCTATGAGTGAAACGTTTTTGTCCGAAAATGAGCCAAAACAACAAAGGACTCAATTTGAAATTTGTGTCCTTACAAATCTCCCCCTTTGGCTAATCCGGGACAAAAACCAATGATATACCCATATATACCCTCGGCTAAGCCAAGGGTGTCCTCCACCCAGATGAGGGCTCAGGTACAGGACGAGTCAAATTACCACTGTTTCGTGACAGCAAGGGTCAGCCAAGACGATCCCTCATCCAAGATCAGGTGACCCTTCAAGGGGTCGACCCCTCTTCACGAACCAGATGACCCTACAAGGGGCCGACCCCTCATCAAGGACCAGTTGACCCTACAAGGGGCCGACTCTTCATCATGGGCCAGACAACCCTATGAGGAGGACGACAGTACAAGGCCCGCATCCAGTTGGGCCCAATGCCAGCATCAACTTTATCCTTGACTTGGCATCCTAGGCCGAGGGTGACATCTTCACAACGCGTGACTTGGGAGACGCGTGGAGTAATGCGCGTGGGACTCATATAGCACGTGGACTAAACCGTTATAACAATATCATCCCCTCACGTGAGGGAATATTATATCATCATTAATTGCAAGTGGCACATCCAGTTGTCAACAGGGGATTGGCTAGATCATCATTTACATACACCATGCATTCTTGGGGGGTACACTATACCCCCCAAGCCCTATATATATCGGTCATCTTCAACCTTATAAAAGGATCAATAATTGCAACCCAAGCTAAAACTTTGCTTGTAAACACAGTAAAGAGAGAGGAGCTTATGTGCATTATATCCAAGGCCATTAGTTCCCATATTTAATGAATCACACACTCATAGTGGATGTAGGCCTGATTGGCTGAACGACTATACATCATTGTCTTCATTCCTCTTATACTCATTCCCTTCTATATACTTATACATATATAAATCTATTGTTGCCATTGCTATTATTTTTTGAGCTCATCATCACTTATCTGGTGGTGCTGAATCTTAGCATCATCAGTGTGGCATCGTCTATAGGAACGAGAAGATATCTTTTCCTTTATACAGCGTGACCTCACCGAAAACTCTGGTGGTGAACCAGTTCTCCCCCTTCGTGTGGAGCCATTTCACCATTGAAAGAGGACCATTAAGGTTCTCAAGCTCATCATTCTTTAGATAATTCAGATCTTCATAGCTCAAGCATATGGCATCGAAGATGCCACCACAGCCTCCTCCACCGAATAGTGGAGTAGGACCTAGCTCCAATAATGCACCACCTCAGTCAGAGATGGGTGATGTGGTGACTGTCTTGAAGTCTTTAGCAGAAAGTCAGTGAATTATGCAGGAGCAATTCACATCTCTTAGCCAAAACATACTGAGACCCCCCGGAGTCTCACCTAAAATGATTACTCCGGCATCAGCTTCAGGGCAGCATGAGTCCAGGGGACCACCCCAGGCACCACACAAAGACTTGCCACGTCCACAATAGCGGACGGATGTTACTGACCCTAGTATCTACGCCTAGGGAGGCAAGGAAAAATTATGAGGTCCAAAAAGGAGGAAGCAGATGGCCGACCCCATGGGGGCCGACCCCACGGACAAGACGACGGTCTGGGAGAAGTAAATAGCTGACACAGACCTGCCGTAGTAGAACCCTCTATTCACCTCAAAGAGGCAACAGATGATAACATCGGCCAAGCCGACCCTACGATGCCATGGAAGGAATCGATCCAAAGGCTGGAGGATAAAATTGGTGATATCCTGAAGAGCTGGGACCCTCTTCAGAGAGGATACTTCATAGGCTCACCCTGTGGCGAAGATAGTCAACTTACCAACGCCATATAAGTTTAATCCAGCTGTGGTCACCCCAAGGTATGACGGGAGTACCAACCCTGTCCATTATATTGAGATGTACCAATCAGTGACAAACATATACTCTATCTCCAATGAGATGAGGTGTCGTGCCTTTTTCGGCACCCTGACAGGGGCCACACATGACTGTTATATGTCTCTCCTAAAGAACTCCGTTAAAAATTTTAAGCAATTAGCAGACTGGTTTGTCCATAACTTTTGCTTTGGAATGAGGCCACAGAAGAAGACCACACACCTACTATATGTTAAGTAGGGGAAGAACGAGAGCTAAAGAGACTACATAGCTAGATTTAATAAAGAAAAGTTAGAGGTCGAAGACTATGAGGAAATCATAGCCATAACAGCCCTCATGGGAGGACTCTAGAAGGGTAAGCTATTATGGAAACCTGCTGAACACCCCCCGAAGATGATGACAGAGTTACTAGCCACAGCAGGGAAGGTGATGAACACCGAAGAGGCAATGAACGCAAAATACAAAGATGAAAAAGGAAGTACTAGTGGGGGTAAGTACCAGAAAAAGAACAAAGAGGGGTAGAAGAGGTTAGCTGATGACAAATTCGCAGATTACACCCCTCTAACAGTCATCTACGAACACATTCTGAATGAGATAAAGAGCGACTGGTCCTTGAAGCGGCCTGAGAAGTTGAGGGCATCCCCCACAAGAGCAATAAAAACCTGTGGTGTGAATTTCACCAAGACCATAGCCATGTGACCGAAAAGTGTTTCGCTCTGAAAGATGAAACTAAAAAAATGTTAAAAGAAGGGAAGTTAAGGAAATACGTTGACAAATGTGCCTTCAAGAGGGGCTGAGGGGACGACCCTAAAAAGAAGAGAGGTGATACGTGAAGATAATATCCTCTAAACAGAAGGGGCGACCCTTCGAATGATGAGGACGACCCTGACCTCCCACCAAGAGAGAACCACGTCCCTCTAAAAAGACTTAAAATAAATTCAGCATCATCCTCAATGAGGATGAGCCAAAAAAAACTTTCCAAGTTGGCAAAGCTCTGAGGATAGGCATAAATGAAGACCTCGTCAAGATGCTAAGAAGAAGACAGGACGTATTTGCATGGAGTCATGCAGATATGCCGGGGATCGACCCCGAAATCATGAGCCACAATCTCAACGTGGTAGAGGGCGCAAAGTAGGTGAGGTAGAAGAGGAGAATCTATTCTCGAGAAAAATATAAAGTCATAAGAGACGAGGTTAAGAAGCTAGAAGATGCTGAGTTTATCAGGGAGGTCATCTATCCCGAATGGTTATTCAATGCAGTCATAGTCCCAAAAGCCAACGGGAAGTGGAGGATGTGCATAGACTTCACCGACCTCAATAAACATTATCCCAAAGATAGTTTCCCTCTTCCTCGCATTGATCAGATGGTGGATGCTACTGCGAGCCATGAGGTAATGAGATTCATGGATGCCTATTCTAGTTACAACCAGATCTTTATGAGCCCTGAGGACTCAGAAAAAATGGCTTTCATTACCGACAAAGGGACATATTGTTATAGGGTCATTCCCTTTGGCCTAAAGAATGCGGGGGCAACGTATCAATGCCTTACGAATGAAATGTTTGAAAACCAAATCGAGAAGCCCGTGGAGGTTTATGTAGATGACATGCTGACCAAGAGTTTGAAGGCGGAGGATCATGTGGCCGACCTTGAGAGGGCCTTTAACATAATGGACCAGTACCGAATGAAGCTCAACCCGGCCAAATGTGTCTTCGGGTTCAGGGTAGGTAAATTCTTAGGGTTTATCGTCAATCAAAGAGGCATTGAGGACAATCTTGAGAAAATAAAGGCTCTGTTAGAAATGAAGACCCCTATGACCATTAAAGACATTCAGAGGCTCACAGGACGAGTGGCTGCCTTGAATAGGTTCATATCCAGAGCCACAGACAAGTGTTTACCCTTCTTCAAAATTCTTAGAAAGGCTTTTGAATGGAACGAAGAGTGTGACCAGTATTTCAAAGAATTAAAGTCATACCTGGGGTCTCCCTTGCTGTTGTCACGACCAATACAGGGTGAACGACTACATGTGTACGTAGCCATCTCAGAATCAGCCACGAGCGTAGCCATTGTGAGAGAAGAAGACGAGGTACAGAAGCATGTGTATTTCAACAGGAATGCACTCCAAGGGGCAGAGTAAAGATACCCACAGATGGAGAAGTTATCCTATGCCTTGATCCACGCATCAAGAAAGATGAAGCCATACTTCCAGTCCCCTACAATGGTCATCCTCACTAACTCTACCCTTAGGCAGGTCTTACACAAGCCAGAAAAATCAGGGAGGCTAATGGCCTGGGTTATAGAGCTGGGAGAGTTTGACATTATATATCAACCTAGGGTGGCCATTAAGGGGCAAGCATTAGCAGATTTCGTGGTTGAATTTACTTGGGAAGATGATGAGGCTAAAGATGAGAGCCTCGAGAAGACAGATACTCGGCAAGGCAGAATTGTTGACCCATCCATGGATAAGGCAGAGATAAGCACTGCTAGAGAAAAAGCTATCAAAAATGAGGAGGAAATATATCTCTTTAGACATGGATCCCTCAATGAGGGAAATTTCTTAGAGGAACGGGTTGTATGGAACCTCTTCATTAACGAGTCCTCTTGCGAGAGCAGAAATGAGGTTGGATTAATTGTATCAGCCCCCGACGGCACAAACATCGAGTACGCCCTGAGGTTTAACTTAAAAACCTCCAACAATGAGTCTGAATATGAGGCCCTGATATCAGGCCTCTCCTTGGCTAAGTCTCTTAGTGTCGGCCAAATCTTGGTCCATAATGATTCAAGACCGGTAGTGAATCAAATACTAGGAGCCTACGAGACTAAGGATGAGAGAATGACCAAATATCTTGAAAGAGTTAAGTCACTATTGAAGATCTTCATAAAAGTTAAATTAAAGAGGATACCTAGGCTTGATAATGGCAGAGCCGATGCGCTTTCTAGGCTAGCCTCGGCAGCTAGGCCAAATATCAGAAGGATAGTCCCAGTAGAAATTTTACTTCGGCTAACGATTGAAGAGGCGGATGGAACACTTGGATCTTGCTTAAATATTGAGAGGGAAGATTCATGGATGGACCCTCTAATCAGATACATTAAAGAGGGGGAGATGTCATAAGCAAAATAGGAAAGGAAGAAGTTGAGATAGAGAGCTGCAAAATTCACTATCATCAGAGACACCTTATACAAAAAGGGGTTCTTGCTCCCCTTGCTCAGATGTGTTCACCTGTCTTAAGTCCCACACATCTTGTAAGATGTGCACGAGGGTTCATGTTCTAGACATATTGGGGGCAGGTCGTTGGCAAAGAGGATAGTAACCCAGGGATACTGGTGGCCGACCTTGGGGAAATATGCTACGACTTATGTAAAGAAGTGTGATAAATGTCAATGGTTCTCCACCATACTCCACCAGCCCCATCAGCCTCTTACCTCCATCACGTCCCCATGGCCATTCGCAATATGGGGAATCGATCTAGTAGGACATTTGCCTAGGGTCGTCAATAACTATCGATACTTGATCATTGCAATTGACTATTTCTCAAAATGGGTGAAGGCGGAGCCCATGGTAACGATCACCGAGCAGAAGACCTTCCAATTTATCTGGAAAATATGATATGCATATATGGTCTCCCAAACACCCTCATCTCAGATAATGGGACTCAATTCAATAATGTATCCCTGAAGAAATATTGCGAAAGGGTGGGTGTTAAATAATTCTTCTCTACCCCAGGACAACCTCAGGCTAATGGGCAAACTGAAGTTACAAACATAACAATCCTAGATGAGATCAAGAAAAAAACTCTAGGAGGAAAAATGAAGATGGGTTAAGGAGTTGTACGCTATACTGTGGGCCTATAGGATGACGGCCAAGACTCCTATCGGGGAAACCCCGTTCATTCTGGCGTATGGTTCAGAAGCCATCATCCCGATCGAGATTGGGTTTCCCACTCACAGAGTCCAAATGTATGACCCCCAGAGAAATATGGAAGAAAGGAGACTTGATCTAGACTTAGTCGAGGAGAGAAGATAAGACGCTGAGATAAGGCAAGCAGCCTACCAGCAGAGGACTGCCAGGTTTTACAACCAAAGGGTGAAGCAAAGGCCAATCGTCGTAAGGGACCTAGTCCTCAAAAAGACATGGCAGAAACCTAACAAGATCCACCCAAATTAGCATGGACCATATAGGGTCATTGATGAAGTTGTCCCTGGAACCTACAGACTAGAGAACCTTGAAGGGGAACCCTTTTCGAACCCCTGGAATGCAGATCATTTGAAGAAATACTATCAATAATGTAATGTCCTATCGGACCACAGTTGTAATGAATGTGTTTCTCCAATAGAACACTTGGAATGTTAATGAGAATATTATCTTGGTTCCTCATCTTGTTTGTAAATTTAGATACGTTTGGGGTAATTCTTGCCAAAACACCCTCTGCTATGATGAGGGAGAATGATAGGGACGAACCTCCATTCACTCCCAGGAAAGACGAGGGGGGACTTGATATTTAAAACATCATTAATTTGGTGATAGCCACCCTCGACTAAGATGAGGGTGAATGGTAGGGACAACCCTCCATTCACTATCAAGAAAGACGTGGGGGACTTTAAATAATTGAAAACATCATTAATTTGGTGGAAACCATCCTCAGCTATGATGAGGGTGAATGGTAGAGACGACCCTCCATTCACTCTCAAGAAAGACGAGGGGGAATTGAAATTTAAAACATCATTAATTTGGTGGAAACCATCCTCAGCTATGATGAGGGTGAATGGTAGAGACGACCCTCCATTCACTCCCAAGAAAGACGAGGGGGAATTGAAATTTAAAACATCATTAATTTGGTGGAAACCACCCTCGGCTATGATGAGGGTGAATGGTAAGGACGACCCTCCATTCACTCCCATCATAGCCGAAGGGGGACTTGAAATTTAAAACATCATTAATTTGGTGATAGCCACCCTCGGCTAAGATGAGGGTGAATGGTAGGGACGACCCTCCATTCACTATCAGGAAAGACAAGGGGGGACTTAAAATAATTTAAAACATCATTAATTTGGTGGAAACCACCCTCGGCTATGATGAGGGTGAATGGAAGGGACGACCCTCCTTTCACTCTCAATAAAGACGAGGGGGGACTTGAAATTTAAAACATCATTAATTTGGTGGAAACCACCCTCATCTATGATGAGGGTGAATGGAAGGGACGACCCTCCATTCACTCCCAAGAAAGACGAGGGGGGACTTGAAATTTAAAACATCATTAATTTGGTGGAAACCACCCTCGGCTTTGATGAGGGTGAATGGTAGGGACGACCCTCTATTCACTCTTATCATAGCCGAGGGGGGACTTGAAATTTAAAACATCATTAATTTGGTGATAGCCACCCTCGGCTAAGATGAGGGTGAACGATAGGGACCACCCTCCATTCACTATCAAGAAAGACGAGGGGGACTTGAAATAATTGAAAACATCATTAATATGGTGGAAACCACCCTCGGTTATGATGAGGGTGAATGGTAGGGACGACCCTCCTTTCACTCTCAAGAAAGACGAGGGGGGACTTAAAATTTAAAACATCATTAATTTGGTGGAAACCACCCTCAGCTATGATGAGGGTGAATGGTAGGGACGACCCTTCATTCACTCCCAAGAAAGACGAGGGGGGACTTCATAGGATGGTTAATTCAATATCATAAGCCAAGACAAATCACACAAGAGGCAAGCATAGAAGACGGGAAGAGAGATTTTCTTATAATGTTGTTACAAATGTTTATCCAAGGATAAAGTACAAAAATGTTTTTTACAAACAGAGGGTATGGGCTACAGACAGCCACCCTATTCAGCAGAATCAGCAGGCAAGGCCTCAATGTCAACCAGAGGAGTCTCTTCAATGACCAAAACAGGTCGCTCCTCTGAGGTATTGGTACCTTCGACATGCACCTAAGACTCCACATGGGCTAGGGCCTCGGTAATAAGGGGGTCGTCCAACTCTACGACTTCCAGAGAGGGGTGGACAGACGACACTACGTCAGCAAACTTCAAGACAACCCATCGATAGGTCGTCTTAATTCTCCTCTCCAAGTACTCAAGACCAAAGCCTTGAAACACGTCTGAGAGTTTATAAGCCTCCACTGCATCGGCATCGGGCTCGGCCTTCTTCACCGCCTCATCAAGTTTAACCTTGAATTGGACCCCCTGATTGGTCAAAGCCTCTTAATTTTCTTTAATGAGGGTGTCCTTCACCGTAAGGTCGGCCTCGTGCTTCTTCACCAGCTCATCCAGGACCCTTGCATGCTCATTCCTTGCACTCTCCAGCTCAGCCGTGGCAGTCTCCAACTCGGTCTTCAGGTCGGCCTCATACTGAATAGCTCTCTCGGCCTCATGGAACTTTTGTTGGTGTAACAACCCGTCCTTCTTGGAGACAATTAAATTCCATAATTAAGTATGATTTGGAATTTGGAGAATTTCTTCGAAATAGTGATTTTGGGGATTTTCAAGGATTTAATGATTTTCGAAGGGGGTTGTAAATTATTTTGGGACCATATAGGTCGAAATATTTTACTTATATGCCGTCGTGGAGTATAGCGACAGAAGAGGTAAGATTTTGAGTAGAAAACCGCATTTAATTATTTTGGGTTAGAATAGTGATTTGCGGTCAAGTACCTCGGATGGAAATTTCGACTGCGCCATGAGTCTCGGAATGTCCGAGATAGTCGGTAAAGAGTGTCCGATTGTCGAAATTAAGTTTCGGGTAATTTTAGAGGTAAAAGTAACTCGTAATTGGGTAAACGAGTCGGTTTTGGGTTTTTAAGGTTTAAAATCCTTTTCTCTATATATAAAGAGGAAGAGAGGGAGAAAAATAGAAAGAAAAGAAGAGAAAGAGAGAGAAGAGAGAGAGGAGGAAGAAAAGAGGAAAAATGGGGAGATTCCGGCCAGCCTCCGCGGGATTCGGCTCGAGGTCGTCGGATTTTATCCACGAGGCAAGTGTTTACTTGCTTTATTTGTTTTTATGCATAAATATCTCATATCATTGTTGGTATAACAAACCCTAATGATTTTGGGTTGGGTATTCGTGGATAAAACAGGTTTTTGGGAGTTAAAACGAATAAACCCCTAAAAATGGTAAATTGGAGAAACTTAGGTTTTACTTGAAATTAATTGGTGATTCCGGGTTCTAGGATGTTTATAACCCGTATTATAAGTGTATTTGTAGTTGGTTAAGGTTGTAGGACGTTGAGTGAGGCGACAAAAGCTTGGGAGAAGCTTTAATGGCCGAAACCTTCTTGAAGAAGGTGATAAATAGTAACCTCGTAACCTTGTGGGGACATTTCGGCCAGGAAAAGAATTGATTTAGCTTTCGGTCAAAACACAAAAGTTTTAGATCTTTTCGATACGGTCGCGTGGGCGTAGACCGCGTATTTTTCTAATTTTTCCTTGATTTGATATGATTTTTACAAGATGACAGCTCCGGGTTGAAATCATCAACTCGGAAATCAAATCGGGAATTGGAAAAATACAAGCTAGGATTAGTCGTGTAGATGTTTTGGATAATTTTTGGGGTAGTTTAGAAACCCCGATAATGAAATTGGGTTGTTGGATGGAAGATTTGGAGGATTTAGTTTTGAGGACCTGGTGTGACCGGTCGACCGCGCCCCTATGGCCGGTCGACCGCGTCAAGGAAATAAGGCCTACTGCTTTGTTTTGTAGGCTTAATTGCAACCCGCGGTCGACCGGGGGTCCAGGACCGGTCGACCGGTACTCTGTTTTCAGCCCAATATTTGGAGATTATTATTATTTCTCCTCTTTGAGTTTAAAATTTAAGGGCCTTCTAAATTAAAGTATATTAGAGGGTTATGTCCTAAGGGACTTATGGATTTGGGAACATATATATATATGTATATTCACTTAGAGTGAATTATTATATTTGGAGATATCCAATAAACCTTTAAGAGTTGATTAAGGTAATTATTAGTCATCAAAGTAAGAAATACTTTGGATTTAGAATCATGCTAATACGAATGCATGATTATGATTCCTGGAGGGAATCTTTGGGATTATTGGTTATCGCTAGATGCTATAGGCCACTATGGCCGTTTATATATATTCTAGGAAGAATATATAGGAGATGTATATACTGTGTGATTTAGGTATATATATATATGTTATGATGAAAATGATTTTGAAAATATAAAAATGAATATTTTCAAAATGGAAAGATAAATGATTTTCATAATTGATAAAATATTGATTACACACCTCTCTAAATCGCTATCATAAGGGAAGTTGCGTACGTATGGTGAAGCCCCTTGGCTAATGAATGCAGGGTGGATATAGTCCTATAGGCCATATGAGCGTTTGTTGATATATATTTTTCTGCGCTGGTTAGGAGATTCTGGGTGTGGTCTTGACTATCCCGCAGGCACATGGCCGCTTCCCGACGTCTTTCGATGTAGGATCCCAGGTTGTCTTGATGATAGGCCCTAGAAGATGATAGCCATTTAGGGGCGCGCACAGTGGGGAAACCCGGACGGGCGGTCTTAGAACGCGTTATATTAAAGCAATTCATGATAATGGATTGGCTTTAATTTACATTTCCTGAGTATAAAAAGGGAAATGGGATAAAGGTTTGGCTTCGGTAACACTCCCGGATGTAAAAAGGGATGTGGAAGCATATGTTATGATCAAAGCATTTTCATGATAATGAAAATGTCTTTGGGTACATTTCTTGAGTATAAAAAGGGAAATGGGATGATTTAAAAAGGAAAAGCATTTTTATGTTAATAAAATTAGCTTTTAAAAAGGTATATGTTTTGGTAAAGCAATTCATGCTAATGAATTCGCTTTAAATACATTTCCTGGATATGAGAAGGGAAATGGAAGTTTTTGAAATAAAAAGGATAAGTATTGATAAATACTTTGAGTATAGAATACACCTCAGTCCGGGAGGTAGATCCGGATGTGTATTATAAAGATATAATTC
This sequence comes from Sambucus nigra, assembly GCA_949130495.1. Lineage (NCBI taxonomy): Eukaryota > Viridiplantae > Streptophyta > Magnoliopsida > Dipsacales > Adoxaceae > Sambucus > Sambucus nigra. Next base: position 255,371 of record CASBWL010000471.1, read on the forward strand.
ATATGGTAACCCTCAGTCTGGGGGATATTATCCGGACGCATATTATAGATGTATGTGTATATATATATATACATATATATATATATATATATACATTGCGTGTGCTACGGGCCTAATGGATCTCTACCATTAACCCTGCCAAGTAGTAGTGTATCGGGGGGTTCCTTGTTTGGATTTCGCTTTGCGAGACACCCCACGCACGAACTTAGTGCAGTGTTGAGAATGGAGGGAAGTTTAGCCCTTAGCACTAGGAATACCTGGGGTAGGTAGTAGATGCGTAGTTAGACTAGTCTAGCAGGGTAGCTTGACTAGGATATTTAGAGGGATGCGCTAGGAGTGCACTGTTAGAGGAGAGGTGAGGGGTATGTCATGGGAGTGCGATACCAATTTAAATATGAGATAAAAACTATTTTTCTAAAAATAAAGCATTTATGCACTTGCAAAATATTTTCAAACATTCGGGCTCTGACCCGTTTGTCTATTCTCCTTTCTTTCTCTATATTATATATATATAGGTGTCCAGACACAGGGACGCCTTGATGGAAATTCCTTCGAGTCAGACGTCAGCTGCAGCAGCTGTGGATGCGTGCAGGTTTTTGATAGCCGCTTCTATCGTTGTACTCTAGATAGGAGGTATTGTATAAACATTCGAACCAATGGCTCAATTGCATTTATTTATTCTTTCAGTACAGCATTCGATATGGTTGTATATTTGGACCGAGTGTTCGGTTATTTTTAATTCCTTTCATTTTCATTTCAGTTCATTACGCATTTAATTGTGGATGTTTTATTTTAATAGTAAAAAGAGTAGTTAAGTAAAAGTTTTTAACGCCCACCAAATAGGATATTAGTAATTAAATGGATTTTCGACAGTGATGCTAAGAATGATCCATATGTGACTCCTGTTTTAATTTAATATTGGAGTGATCGCCCGGTATCTTATTAGGCGGGTTGTTAGAGATGGTATCAGAGCATCAGGTTCTAGTGTCCTTAGGAATCTGTGCGGACGTACTACGCTTTCAGCGTTGCTCTCGATTTGTTATAGAGCCCCGGGATTAGGATTGTTGATTTCTCTTGTGAGATTTCGTTATCCTTCCATGTTAGAAGATTATAGAAATCTTTTACGCGCTCGTTGAGAATCGTGTGCGGAGCTCGGAGGGCAGCAGGAGTTGGTGCTTAGCTGGGGAAGCTGGTAGAAGTTAGTAGAGGCCACTCTCCTTGTGGCAAATTGCTAAGGATTGTTGGAACGGGTGGTGGAGTATCCTTTTAATGAAGATGTTAAGAGGATTAGTAAGGTGATTATAAGGAGCAAGGTTATAGAGTCAGATGGTGTTGTGGAGTGTGGAGCCACACGGATAGTCTTATCCGATAGGAATAAAGGACAAGGTTAGGGTGCCCGGATGGGGCCTAGAGTTAAGAAATTTTGGTAAGAGATGCGGCTAGAGGAAACTGTGGCGTTCGATAACCTTAGACTCGTGTGTGTAATTTGAGATTGGTTTCGGTCTCGATAATATAATAATGTAGGCTTGTGTGTTTTCCGCGATAGCGAAATTTTGTTTTCCTTCACTCGCCGTATAGGCGGGTGTTTATATTTTGTATATATACGTATAATGTATTTGGTTTATCGGAGCGATAGCAGGCTAATGATGGAAAGTCTATCGTGTCCGCAGTTCCTGGAGGGAACAGGTTGTTGTTATGGTGTCTCACCTGGATACAGGTTGAGTACACCTTTGTTATTATGGGTTGATGGAACCTCGATGAGCAGAGGCTTCCTTATTTTGGTTTGTTTATGTGGCAACCTTATTGATATAATTTAAGGCCCACGGGATTATTAGTGAGCGGTAAGATTAAGCTCAGGGTTTGTGTGCGCGAGGACTGAATATTAGTGCGAGTGCTGGATGGTGTGACTCTTAGTTAGAGATAGGAGTTCAGACCACCCTTCGATGATAAGGGATAGGATTATCCCGGTTGCATGTCTGACATAACGGGACTCCGTGACCGACGAAGTCAAGTGTTAATGTGTGGAGGGGTTCCTTGTTTGGATTTCGCTTTGCGAGACACTCAACACATGACTCTTAACGGCGCTGGGCATGGAGAGCTGTTATGGGATGCAAGGATGTGGGTTAGTCTTATAGTGTGGATGAACCACTATAGACTATGAGCCATGTGATGATGGTACGTTTATGGAAATATGGTGCTATGGAAAAGCACTAAAGTGGTCCTCTCACCACGAATAGTTGGGTGGAGTAGGACTTAGAGAAATTTATTCGAGGATGTTAGCCATGCCTTAATGAGAAGGCAAATTTGGAGGAAATCTGTGATCGGTGTAATATACATAGTGTTCCTACAAAGAGTAGGCACTTTGATTAGTTAAGTTTCCTTTCATATGGGCGGAAGGATTAGATAGTAGGAATGCGTTCGTAGGTTAGCGAGGTAGGATTTAAGACGTCCCGCTGGTGTGCCTTAGGTCATTATATCTCGATGACCAACAAAGCAAGGGAGTAGTGTAACGGGAGGGTTCCTTGTTTGGATTTCGCAGACGTCCCACGCACGAAACCAAGCAAATGTCGGGAGTTGAGAGAGGCCTTGGGCACTAGGGATATAATTAGGATACTCGTTTCGTTTAGGTAGGGTAACGCCTAGATAGTAGCACTGTAAGATGTAGGCTCGATAGAGTTGGTAATGCCGAGGTTAAGAGTTTGGACTTTCCCGGGTCGGGAGGACCCATAGATGAGTATTACACCGAGGAAAGGATACCCTTATTGGGAGAGAGTGTTACGTGTCAGACATTCTCTACGGATGTGCAGATGTGCACAAGTTAGAAAGGTGTATGGGCACCTTGGTAAGATAGTCTTATGTACCGCCCGAAATAGTATGGGCGTAGTATATAAGGTTGAAATTCATACCGATAGGCATTATAGATGATGGGTATTAAGTGACGTATTAGAGTCATTTTATGATTGCGGTAGCCGCATAGTGTATGATTGAGAACCATTGGGTTAGTATCGTTTCCCTTGAGGTATTAGGATTTGGAGTGATCCTAAGATTGGTGGTGTAGGTCGTATCTGAATTTCGAGGATGAAATTCTGTTGTAAGGGGGGGTATGTAACAACCCGTCCTTCTTGGAGACAATTAAATTCCATAATTAAGTATGATTTGGAATTTGGAGAATTTCTCGTGATAGTGATTTATGGGATTTTCGAGGATTTAATGATTTTCGAAGGGGGTTGTAAATTATTTTGGGACGATATAGGTCGAAATATTTTATTTATATGTCGTCGTGGAGTATAGCGACTTAAGAGGTAAGATTTTGAGTAGAAAATCGCATTTAATTATTTTGGGTTAGAATAGTGATTTGCGGTCAAGTACCTCGGATGGAAATTTCGACTACGCCATGAGTCTCGGAATGTCCGAGATAGTCAGAAAAGAGTGTTCGATTGTCGAAATTAAGTTTCGGGTAATTTTAGAGGTAAAAGTAACTCGTAATTGGGTAAACGAGTCGTTTTTGGGTTTTAAAGGGTTAAATCCCTTTTCTCTATATATAAAGAGGAAGAGAGGGAGAAAAAGAGAAAGAAGAGAAGAGAAAGAGAGAGAGAGAGAGAAGAGAGAGAGGAGGAAGAAAAGAGAAAAAATGGGGAGATTCCGGCCAGCCTCCGCGGGATTCGGCTCGAGGTCGTCGGATTTTATCCACGAGGCAAGTGTTTACTTGCTTTATTTGTTTTTATGCATAAATATCTCATATCATTGTTGGTATAACAAACCCTAATGATTTTGGGTTGGGTATTCGTGGATAAAACGGGTTTTTGGGAGTTAAAACGAATAAACCCCTAAAAATGGTAAATTGGAGAAACTTAGGTTTTACTTGAAATTAATTGGTGATTCCGGGTTCTAGGATGTTTAGAACCCGTATTATAAGTGTATTTGTAGTTGGTTAAGGTTGTAGGACGTTGGGTGAGGCGACAAAAGCTTGGGAGAAGCTTTAATGGCCAAAACCTTCTTGAAGAAGGTGATAAATAGTAACCCCGTAACCTTGTGGGGACATTTCGGCCAGGAAAAGAATTGATTTAGCTTTCGGTCAAAACACAAAAGTTGTATATCTTTTCGATATGGTCGCGTGGGCGCTAACTGCGTATTTTTTTTATTTTTCCTTGATTTGATATGATTTTTACAAGATGACAGCTCCGGGTTGAAATCATCAACTCGGAAATCAAATCGGAAATTGGAAAAATACAAGCTAGGATTAGTCGTGTAGATGTTTTGGATAATTTTTGGGGTAGTTTAGAAACCCCGATAATGAAATTGGGTTGTTGGATGGAAGATTTGGAGGATTTAGTTTTGAGGACCTGGTGTGACCGGTCGACCGCGCCCCTATGGCCGGTCGACCGCGTCAAGGAAATAAGGCCTACTGCTTTGTTTCGTAGGCTTAATTGCAACCCGCGGTCGACCGGGGGTCCAGGACCGGTCGACCGGTACTTTGTTTTCAGCCCAATATTTGGAGATTATTATTATTTCTCCTCTTTGAGTTTAAAATTTAAGGGCCTTCTAAATTAAAGTATATTAGAGGGTTATGTCCTAAGGGACTTATGGATTTGGGAAGATATATATATATGTATATTCACTTAGAGTGAATTATTATATTTGGAGATATCCAATAAACCTTTAAGAGTTGATTAAGGTAATTAATAGTCATCAAAGTAAAAAATACTTTGGATTTAGAATCATGCTAATACGAATGCATGATTATGATTCCTGGAGGGAATCTTTGGGATTATTGGTCATCGCTAGATGCTATAGGCCACTATGGCCGTTTATATATATTCTAGGAAGAATATATAGGAGATGTATATACTGTGTGATTTAGGTATATATATATGTTATGATGAAAATGATTTTGAAAATATAAAAATGAATATTTTCAAAATGGAAAGATAAATGATTTTCATAATTGATAAAATATGGATTACACACCTCTCTAAATCGCTATCATAAGGGAAGTTGCGTACGTATGGTGAATCCCCCTGGCTAATGAATGCAGGTTGGATATAGTCCTATAGGCCATGTGAGCGTTTGTTGATATATATTTTTCTGCGCTGGTTAGGAGATTCCGGGTGTGGTCTTGACTATCCCGCAAGCACATGGCTGCTTCCCGACGTCTTTCGATGTAGGATCCCAGGTTGTCTTGATGATAGGCTCTGGAAGATGATAGCCATTTAGGGGCGCGCACAGTGGGAAAACCCGGACGGGCGGTCTTAGAATGCGTTATATTAAAGCAATTCATGATAATGGATTGGCTTTAATTTACATTTCCTGAGTATAAAAAGGGAAATGGGATAAAGGTTTGGCTTCGGTAACACTCCCGGATGTAAGAAGGGATGTGGAAGCATATGTTATGATCAAAGCATTTTCATGATAATGAAAATGGCTTTGGGTACATTTCCTCAGTATAAAAAGGGAAATGGGATGATTTAAAAAGGAAAAGCATTTTTATGTTAATAAAATTAGCTTTTAAAAAGGTATATGTTTTGGTAAAGCAATTCATGCTAATTAATTGGCTTTAAATACATTTCCTGGATATGAGAAGGGAAATGGAAGTTTTTGAAATAAAAAGGATAAGTATTGATAAATACTTTGAGTATAGAATACACCTCAGTCCGGGAGGTAGATCCGGATGTGTATTATAAAGATATAATTCATATGGTAACCCTCAGTCCGGGGGATATTATCCGGACGCATATTATAGATGTATGTGTATATATATATATATATATATATATATATATATATATATATATATATATATATATATATATATATATACATTGTGTGTGCTACGGGCCTAATGGATCTCTACCATTAACCCTGCCAAGTAGTAGTGTATCGGGGGGGTTCCTTGTTTGGATTTCGCTTTGCGAGACACCCCACGCACGAACTTAGTGCAGTGGTTAGAATGGAGGGAAGTTTAGCCCTTAGCACTGGGACTACCTGGGGTAGGTAGTAGATGGGTAGTTAGACTAGTCTAGCAGGGTAGCTTGACTAGGATGTTTAGAGGGATGCGCTAGGAGTGCACTGTTAGAGGAGAGGTGAGGGGTATCTCATGGGAGTGCGATACCAATTTAAATATGAGATAAAAACTATTTTTCTAAAAATAAAGCATTTATGCACTTGCAAAATATTTTCAAACATTCGGGCTCTGACCCGTTTGTCTATTCTCCTTTCTTTCTCTATACTATATATATATAGGTGTCCAGACACAGGGACGCCTGGATGAAAATTCCTTCGAGTCAGACGTCAGCTGCAGCAGTTGTGGATGCGTGCAGGTTTTTGATAGCCACTTCCATCGTTGTACTCTATATAAGAGGTATTGTATAAACATTCGAGCCAATGGATCAATTGTATTTATTTATTCTTTCAGTACAGCATTCGATATGGTTGTATATTTGGACCGAGTGTTCGGTTATTTTTAATTCCTTTCATTTTCATTTCAGATCATTACGCATTTAATTGTGGATGTTTTATTTTAATCGTAAAAAGAGTAGTTAAGTAAAAGTTTTTAACGCCCTCCTAATAGGATATTAGTAATTAAATGGATTTTCGACAGCGATGCTAAGAATGATCCATATGTGACTCCTGTTTTAATTTAATATTGGAGTGATCGCCCGGTATCTTATTAAGCGGGTTGTTACAGTTGGTTTTCATCCATCAAGTTGGTAACAGATGTGAAGGCGCATATAGACTGCACAAAGGCGCATATAGTAAGGGGCCGAGGGAACAGTTGATTAAATGTTGGTGAATAAAAAAATGAAGTTGAAAGAAATACCTGAGTGAGAGTGTGGATACCGTAGTCATAAACCTTGGCCGGGGGCATCCTTGATTAGAATTCATAATCTGCTGTCGAGGGTGCAGAAAACATTGAAGCTTTGGCCGCCCTCAAGTTGGCTATGAGGTAGGAGGGTTCAACTTTGAGGATAGTCAGATTCTGAGACCAATAGGCGCCCATGCTGGAAGGGGAGATGGTCCCCTCAGTGTGTGCTTGAGACACCTCTACCCTCACCCTCGTCCGTGAGTCAGGTCGAGATCCCCTAGGGATTTCAGGCTCCTTCCGTTTACGACTATCGATGGTCAGCCCCACGGCCTTTGTCTTCTTTTGAGTCTATTGGGGCTCTTTGCCCTTTTTCTTTCCCAAGCCAGACATTAAACTTGGAGTAGTCATCTCCCAGAGTTGATCAGATATATTTGCAGGACGACCTAAAAAGGAGACGATACATCAGAAATAGGCAGTGGTAAATAGGAAACACTTGAAGAAAAATTAAAATGGTGCAAGAATCAACTCACATAATTCTGTTAGGGGGACGACCCTCAAACCAGCTCCTTTGAGTTAATGAGGGGGGGTCATCAAATCTTCAAATTTGGCAAGTTCACCCTCTTTCCCTTATTCCCTCAGGTAGTCAATAATGTCCCTCTCATCCAAGCTGAGTCCGGGGTTGGACCGTGCTCTCATTGAAGGGTTGGACCATGACCTTGGAACCCTCAAACTGTCGTCTAAAGTCTCTAACCCGGCAGCGAATTCCCAATCCCCAGAGATGGAGAAAAATCTCTTCTTCCAATCGTGGTTTGAAGTTTGTACCACGTGAAGAAGTATTTTATTGGATTACCTCACCCCTAGATGAAAATACCTAGGTTGCTTGGACGAGGAGGTGATATTGTAGCAGGCTATTAAAAGATCGGTCGAAGGCTCATCAATAAAAGTATTCTTCTAGAGGGAGATATAGTCGTGGATGATTCTCCAAGAGTTGGGAGGAAGTTGAGAAGGAGCAACCCCAAGGGAAGCGAGAATGTCAACTACTGCAGAGTGCAAAAGGAAACTAACACCTACCCTGAGCATCTGCTCATAAATAGCAAATTCCCCTGAAAGACCCTCTCGTTTGTGTTAGGGACCCTCATAGTTATATTAGTCTATACACCAAAGGTGTGCCTCCACAGCAAGAGGTCACGATCCCTAACGGATGAGACGTAAGTCGAGGCACTAAAAGTTTCAACTTGATCAGCATCCAAATCCTCACTATCGCCATCAATCCTCTCACCCTCAAGTCTCTCGGCCTCGTCGACTATCGGCAGACCATATAGAAAGGCCACCTGGAAGGAAAGAGGGGATAGGGATATCACAGGGACATCCTCTGAATGAACCATACCCTCAGTCTGTCGGTTCGAACTAGGCGTTTATCTCTCTCTTCTCCCAGAGGGCCCAGCACCCATTGGTGACGATGCTCTCTCGTTCATTTCTCCCTCGAGTGTCTGATCCTCGGCTGGACAACAGGAAGACCCACCGAACTCATATTGTATTATTGTGGCTAAAGGATGGGGAAGATGGTTCGTACCCAATTAGGGTCGGCCCCTCATCTTCGCTCGTACTTCTCCTCTAAACGCCTGATCTCAGCGAAGAATTTCCCCCTCAAGGTTGGAAATTCCTCGGCTAAATCATAAAATCTTCTAAGCATTAAGGGGAGGACCCTACACTTGAGCAATTTTTTCAAACTAACTACAATCAGGTTTGGTATTTGACCAAGTTAACTTTTGGATCAAACCTAAGGAAATAAAGGAACACAGTTAACTGGATAAGTACGTCGGAGAACATAAGAAAACCCAACAAACACCACAAAGAAAAGCTAAACCACCAATGAAAGGTGGGGTAAGGAACCCTAAGGAGCCTAAAATCCAATATTCAGCCCTATAACCACCACAGCGAGGCCAGCCTTCACGCCGAAAAGGTAAAGCAGCCAAGAAAAAATGGAAACCCAAATGCAAATGCAAGAAACAAACAGAAATTGAAGGCTAATGGAGGAGTCTAAGGCAGAGGAATTACCTGAGGATGAAAACGAAGAGTGAGAAAAGCTTGAGACACAAGAGACGTCGCAGAAATGGCGGTTTGAACTGGTAGGGAGCTAGAGAGAGAAAGCTTGCGCGCAAAGAAGAAGAAGAAGAAGAAGAAGAAGAAGAAGAAGAAGAAGAAAAAGAAACGATTGTTTGAAAAATCATTTAAATATTCTGCTCCTAAGTGGGCCCATTAACCAAGGTTGTGCATAGCCCATGAGGAGAGGCATCATTAGGGCACAAAGTCCCAAGATGAGTGTGCAGCCGCCACGTCTGGGAAATAGAAACAATGATGGACACCTGATAATATGCAAATAGACAGATGTCCCTTATCCATCTGACCACCCATTTAAGAATTCCAAGGCAAAATTACCCCTCAGTCATCTCAACAAACATTGATGGCTAAGGACTGGGGGGTGATTAATATACCCATATACACCCTCGGCTAAGCCAAGGGTGTCCTCCACCCAGACGAGGGCTCAGGTCCAAGACGAGTCCAATTACCACAATTCCGTGACGGGAAGGGTCAGCTAAGATGATCCCTCAGCCTAAATCAGATGACCCTTCAAGGGGCCGACCCCTCATCACGAAAAAAAAAGACCCTATAAGGGTTCGACCCCTCATCAAGGACCAGTTGACCCTACAAGGGGCCGACTCTTCATCATGGGTCGGACGACCCTATGAGGGGACGACAGTACAAGGCCCGCATCTAGTTGGGCCCAATTCCAGCATCAACTTTAGCCTCGGCTTGGCATCCTAGGCCAAGGGTGACATCTTCACAACGCGTGACTTAGGAGACACGTGGAACAATGCGCGTGGGACTCATATAGCACGTGGACTAAACCGTTATAACAATATCATCCCCTCACGTGAGGGAATATTATGTCATCATTGATTGCAAGTGGCACATCCAGTTGTCAGTAGGGGATTGGCTAGATCATCATTGACATACACCATGCATGCTTGGGGAGTACACTACACCCCCAAGCCCTATATATACCGGTCATCTTCAACCTTGTAAAAGGATCAATAATTGTTACCCAAGCTAAAACTCTACTTATACACACAGTAAAGAGGGAGGAGTATATGTGCATTGTATCCAAGGCCATTAGTGCCCATATTTAGTGGATCACACACTCATAGTGGATGTAGGCCTGATTGGCTGAACCACTATACATCATTGTCTTCATTCCTCTTATACTCATCCCCTTCTATATACTTATACATATATAACTCTATTGTTGCCATTGCTATTACTGTTTGAGATCATCATCACTTATCTGGTGGTGTTGAATCTTAGCATCATCAACCAACAAAAACCCTAAAGGGCCGTCAAGCTCTACTAGACAAATAAAAATGTCCCACCCAAAATAAAAATACAATAGCTTGACTCAAACAACCCAAGGATCAATATCTTTGCCGATGATGAAAGTTCCCATTTAGAAGAATTCCTGCACACTTAAGCAAACTATCAAACGCATAGGGAATATCAAAATATTAAATGCAATTAAGTAATTACTCCCCCTAAATTCAATTCTCCCATTTATCAACTATGATCAACCTAAGAAGATAGCGTTCTCCCCTAAGTTAAATCCCTTAAACTAAGATACGATTACAATAGGATTAGATACCATTTTTCCCCCTGTCATTCTCCCCCTTTTTGTTCAGGAACATGCAAAGGCTAAAGAATAAAAAAATAACTTATCTCCCCCAATTAAAGCATAAACACCCCCTTAACTAAACAAGGGATAAATAGAATGGGATAACAAGCTAAACATGCAATAGTACGTAAAGTGATGAGAACAATAAAGCACGTGGGCAACAAAACCATAACTAATCCAACAAATAATAACGGATACCAACTAAGATGCAAGAAAATGATACCAATATGATACATAAAGTATTAAGCATGTGATATCAACAAAGAATGCAATAAGATAGATACCAATTATGAATTAAAGCAAAGATGGACTAGAAAGCAAGGCAAAGACAGAAACATATCATATATATACATAGACTAAATATACCAATAATGCACATGCATGTATATATAGATATAAACACACAAATGACACAAAATAAGATAAGCTTTTCACACTCGTACGGAAAAAATATGTCATATGGAAACGGAAGTGTTGGGGTGTGAACTAGTAAAAATTAAATTTAGACCCAATCACTTAAAACATGTTCACGGAGTTCTCATTTGATTGCAAACTTCATCACATTTGAATATAACCTCAATTTAACAATATAGATTGAACTCAATGAACAAACATACACAATGCATACAAGCCTAGCATGTTAATGATTCTACAAACCAACAGAGTCATGACATTGAAAGCGCAACTAGGATAAACGAACATTGTGCAAACCATTGATATACCATCCAAACTCCCTCAATAAGCATATATTATTCTTGAATGAATAAATCAACTAAACAAAATAGGCCTTGACAAATATTCTTCTTTTTAAGGCCATTATTCTATTTTTAGGCCTTTGGACCACGTATTTCTTTTAGGTCCATTCCAAACGGTGGCTTACTATTCGCAAAGGATAATATTTTCTTTTGGAGCCCTTCCCCGTGCACAATTATATATAACATTTTTATATCTCACAAATATCACGTGCAATGGATTTTGACATGCACTAGTCCTCCTAGGTCACAAATATGTAGATGACCAGATTGGTAGTAGAAGACCTCACAAAGCTCAAATATAACATGTGAAGATTAAATTTCAAAAGAGCTAGTGCATGTGTGAATTGATGCATATAAAAATAGAATCCATTTAGGCAACACATAATCCAACTACTCCATGTAAGCATGGTAAAGAAAATTTTAAGGATTGACAATCTAAACCAAAAGTTCTATCCACATGGAAGCGAAAATGATGGGATTCAAACACAACTATATGCCACATAAAGTCTGTCAAATTAAAATACACAAAAGAAAATATTTTTGAGGTTTTCAAATTTTTAACCAAAAATAAAAATATTTACTCAAAATACAAACAAAAATCATTTGAATTTTTCATTAAGCCTAAATTATCAAGAGATAAAACCCAAATGATAAAGAAAAATCTTTTTGTATTTTTCATTTAATGCAAACTAAAATGAAAGAAGTATAATACAAAAGATAAACATCAATAATAATTATAGCATGTGATAAAGCATGAAGTATAGACTAGAACAATGACTAAACATGCATACACCTAGCAATGATATATAATATGAAGCACAAAAATCTAGAGTATGCAAACAAAACTAACACTTTCAATCTTTAAATTTAGCAAGGGAGGTTTCATGTGAAAGAAAATGAGAATCAACAAATCTAATATCTAGTGCGTCTAAAAATGATTTCCTAACCCATATAGATGTATATTTGAAATGATATGGGAATTGGGAACTAATGAAATGCTAGACATAGACTTCCTAGGACTTCTTTTAAGATCAAAACAAAATGACCTAAAGTGACCTTTCCTACCACAATGCAAGCATGTGTAAACACAAGGAATGTTACCAAAGGTGTGACCTTTTCGAAAGTCCTTGGATAAAGTTGACCCTCTAAAACAAACAATGGTCTTAGCTTTAGCAACGGAAGTACTAGAACAAGATGAGATAGAACCATTACAACTACTACTCGAGTCAAGTAAATCATTTTTCATTTTTAAAATTTCGGACTCAAGTAATAAATTAGACTCCTCAAATTTACGAGACTCCTTCTTTAAATTTTCAATTACAAGTAGAAGGTTATCGCGCTCCCCCTCAATGTGAGCAAACTTGTCCCTAAGAGACTTTTCTCGACTATCACTCTCTTTCTTGGACATTTCTAAAATATTAAAATTGTGATTTGTGTCCATGAGCTTTTCACGAAAAATATCTTTTTGAGATAGAGAGATTTGAAAAAACTCAACTTTAGTTTTAAAACAAGATTTTTCATTTTCAAGAAATTTAATTCTTTTTGCAAATCTCAAATTTAATTCTCTTAATTTTTCATTACACTTATTAAGCCCACTAAATTCCTATCGAATAGCAAAAATTCATTATCATTAATAATGGACAAATTATCATTAAGACGTCCGATCGAGAGATACAAAAAAATGAGAGTGAGTAAAAAATGAATCACCTAAAATTACAAGGAGCACAAAAAATATGGAAGCCGAAAAATGTATCTTTGACGTAATAAATTAGCGCTCCGGCTCTGATACCAATTTGAAAATGTGAGGCTTTCTAAATCAATGCTCTGATACCAATTTGATAATGCGATAGACCCTCAATTTTAAAGACTTTACTAAAAAAAGTAATTTCAATCTCTTTTTTTTTACTACAAAAAGTAATTTCAATCACTTTTTAAATATGCGGAAGCGAGATGGTTCAATTAAACACACACAAACACCAAATTTTAATTTCTTTCAAATTAAAATTAAACCAAAATGAAATTAAATTGAACGACGCATGGATATTTCACTTAACCCAATTTAACCCAAGTCCTAGAAATTTGCCTAAGTCATGTTTTCAATATTACCAAATTAGGCCAAACCAATTTTAACCAATAAAATTAATGACTTGAATTAAATTAACATTTATCCAAATTAAATTTGCACCAAATTAAACAAGTAGTGATTTAAACAAAATTTTATCTTTTTACCTAAGCATGCGTTCTAGCTGAGTTTTGCAAAATATAAAATAAACAATGAACCACTACGCTGCAATGTACGAGGAAAAACCCACAACGGGAAAAAATCTCGGACGACCCTAGCCTTAATTCCACTAAGTATGGTTTTACAATTGCAAGATAGATGACTTAATTCCTCGACTCAACCCCTTTCAAGCCTTGACGCGTCTTCTTGCAAACACCTCGGCCTAGTCGGCAACCCCGGAGCTCCACCAGAATCTTTGAATTCACCAATGAGGCTTTAGGTACACCGTCAACCACACATGGTGCCTTTCACCATGTGAGAATGCGGCGAAAAAACAACGAACTTCTTCTTTGAGGGATGTGGAAGTAAACCCAAACTTATCTTCTTTAAGGTGTAGAGATAAACCAGTGCCAAACACTCCAAGAAAGATATTTATATGGAAGCTTGGAATAAACAAACTATGGGTGTAAAACATAAGTGTTTTAAAGATTTTTCTTTGAAAAATAGACACTCAAACATGAACTTTTTCTTCTTTGAATTTTGCTCTCAAACTCTCTCTTGGAGATGGATAGATATGAAAAGGTTGGTTTTCCAAAGTTGGTTCCCGCACTTGATAACTCTGTCAAAATTTAGTGGGGAAAAGTAGTGGAAAAAGTGGGAAAAACTGCTCAAAACTGCCAAAGAAATTTCCCGCCTGAAATCTCTTTCGAACGAGATTTTTGTTCGAACGACCTTTCTAACGAAGTTCCAGTGGCCAATGGTAAAATCTCATTGCCAAACTCGTTCGAACGACATTCTCTTTTGAACAAACCAACTCGTTCGAACGACAATATCGAATGAAGTTCCAGAGGCAATTCCTTGGCAAACCTCGTTCGAATAATATTCTCGTTCGAACGAAAAACTCATTCGAATGACAATATCGAATGACTTTCCATAATGTTTAAAAATTCAATTTTAGCCCATAAACTTTATTTTAAAGTTTTGAAAAAACCTTCTGAAAATAAACCGCAGTTTTAAACAAAACTTGCACCCAATATGTAATGCATTCATACCTTAGGAGTAAACGGAACAAATGTTGTTGACGTAGAAACGAGGCACAATAAACTCGACATTTTGAAAAAGCTTTAAACTTGACCGCTACGTCTTCAACTTTAGTATGTCGTAGGCTTGAAGGATAGTCAAGAACTCTATCATATGACTGAAATGTTTTTGTTCGGAAATGAGCCAAAATAACAAAGGACTCAATTTGAAATTTGTGTCCTTACACATTCGGACGAACGATCCGTTTTCCCTCGAAAACAGATTTGGAGGCCACCGGGCGCTCCCAGCCTCTATTTGATCAAAGATAACTCTTCATCTCAAACAAGACTGAATGAATTTACAAAGGTAATTAAATACCCTTTCTAACAGTTCACCCCGTGTGCGAATTAGCCTTACGGTACGGACAAACGATTTGTTTTACTTTAAAAGGTCACAGGACATTTTCGAGCCCTGTTTGACCAATGTAAACTCTCTAAATTGGGCAAAGCTCTTTGGAATATCAAAGTGTCTCGCACAAAATTTCCAACGGTCCATCCGCTGCGCGATTCAAACTTATGGTTAGGATGAACGATCCATCGTCGTTCGATGATCTTTTATCTAATGGAGTAACGGGCAATTTTAAGCCCCGTTTGACCCAAAGTCAACTCCCGACCTCGGGAGAGACCTAAAGGATTCTCAAAGGTCTATGAATTACGTTTTTAATGGTATGCCCCGTGCACGATTTGGACTTACAAATTGCGTTTTATGACCATTTTTTTGAAAAATCTGCACGAGACTACCAATTGGCAGGTCCATTTCCCTACTGATTGGCAGTGCAAGGACTATTCTGATCGGCAGTCCCCCTACCCTATATGAGGAGTGCATGAGCTCACTTTGAAAGGCACCCAAATCCATCATTATCAGTGATCTCAGTAACATTCTTCTTCAATAAGCAAAGTTTCCTTGTGTGAAATTCATTTCCACCTTTTATTCCCATCATTCTCATACAAAAATCTCTTTCTTTCTCATACTACATTTTTCCCATCTTGCAAGGAAGCTCATCAAGGATCAAGGTCAATTTTCAAGTCCCTAAATAAGGTCCTAACATCATTCTCTCCTCAAATTTTTCATTTTCGTATTAGTTATATAAATTATCAATTGTGCTGTATGCAAACTATGTGGACTTTGATGCCTTTGTAGGCTACGTAGGTGTTTTGGGCTAAAACTCGAGACTAAAGTCCTATCTTTATATTTTCATATTTTTCCTATTTTATCCATATATTATTCATATATATCATACTTGTGATTCATACTTGCGTCTTATAAAACATATGTTATCGTTTCATCATAATGTTCAATATCTCGATAAGCACACACATCATATTTTTCTAATTATTATTTTGGGAACATTCCTATGGATGAGTGATTTAGGGTGAAAAGTAGCGTGTGTCAAAATGTCGATCGTTATTTTCTGTGCACCTCGTTAATACAAAACCCTAAATTATTGACTACACTCTTTTAAGGGAGTATAGTGTCAAAGTCCGGGTATCGAAAAATCCACAGAGACTAGTGATAGAATTTATAAGGTTTAATATTCCTAAAATAAAAGTGCAAAAGATATTTTTCTAACTAAAAAGATAGAAAATATAATCTAGGTATGAGTGTATTTAAACTAAAATTAACAAAGGAATAAAAAATATAGATTGCGTCGGATATCCCTCACCCTGAGTTAATTAGTATAAAATGGTTACGTGGGTTCACTGATTATTAAGATTGAGTCTCGTTTCATCAATTAATTAAATCAAGAGTTGTCACACCCCTAAATTCTCATAAAAGAGTAATATGATTTCGGCATCAATAACTACCCCGAAAATTATGCACGAAAGGTCGTAAATACGGAGCATACTGTGACACCCCGACTAATTAAATACCGGGTAGCTACTCCTTTATAAAATTAATTCAAAATGCCAAGTTGGCTCAGTTAATAGCATCACTGTCGAAAACATTTTTATTATTACTAACCACCTAGTATTTAAAAAGTAAGTGCCAAATTTTATTAAATCTGATTGACATGCAACAAGAGTAATGAATAACTAAATAACACCATTCACTATACTGAAGTAAAATGAATAACTAACACAAAATGTAAATAAAACCTGGAGGAAAAACTCCTCAATACAAATCCCACAACTGATAAGTAAACTGAAATAAATAACTAAAACTGAATACTGAGCAATACATGCTAGAGTCTGAAAACTGAAATGTAAAAATGTCAAATAGAATTTGGGCAACATGCCCTACAACTGATAGATAGTGACTCTGGAATCCAAAAGGTAGAAGCGTCTACATGCAAATCCCTGTAGCTTCCACAAACAGCTACAGCTCGTCACCAGAATGAGAATCCTATGCTTGGTGTCCTTGTGGCTGGGCACCTAAAATGGTTTTACAAAGAAAAAGAGATTCGAAAAGCAAACGGGTCAGAGCCCGAATGTGGAGTTATTTTAAAAACCTGCAAGTGCTTTAAAAACACTTAAAACATTAAATGCAAAGTACATGTTAGGACGTACACTCACATAATAATCCTCACCTCTCGTCTAACTGTGCACTCCTAACGTAAGTACCCATCTAAAACGACATACCCCACTAGCTAAGTGACATCGAATCTAGCTAGACTGTCATAGGACCTACCGTTACTACTTGGTTCTATGAACATATAACGCTCGTAAGTAAGTAGGGGTTTAATAAAAACTGAAGTGTACAATATGCCATATATTATACTACTAGCTAACCCATTATGTTTCTCAAAGTAATACCGTGATGTATATGTTCACTACATTAACATGAAAGTTCTTATTAAATTAAATGTATATTATTCACATCATAAATATACAATATAAGCACCCCGAGAACTAAGCTCCGGTGCACACATACTCTGCTATCCATCCCGGTACATCACGTACATAAGGATTACCTATTCCGAATCTCTCAGGAATAGTTTACCGATAACAACATCACAAATAATGGAGGCGAACACAGTCACCATCACATGGGTCACGCACATACCTACGCTCCCATGATCAGCGGACTTATTAATATCACAATAAGTCTTTCAATGACCTATGTTCATCGAGGTAACCAATCTATATCCGGGCAACACAAGTATAAGAAGGCCCTAAGCGAACGTAAACCTCCCCCGTGATAGCAAGTATGGTAGGTATGTTATACACATAAACCATATACTAAGCATTCACACATCTTAGATATCACCATTTTAATAAGGTATTTTCTACATCGCTATACCGTTATTCCAAACTTATATATTTCAAGTCTCTCGATAATATATAATCGAAATAGTCGACACGTCTCACACCGTAGTTCCTTAAACTTAAAACCTATCTCGAATA
Organism: Sambucus nigra; assembly: GCA_949130495.1. Taxonomy (NCBI): domain Eukaryota; kingdom Viridiplantae; phylum Streptophyta; class Magnoliopsida; order Dipsacales; family Adoxaceae; genus Sambucus; species Sambucus nigra. The sequence goes on from CASBWL010000471.1 coordinate 273,300, forward strand.
GACTACTAAGTTCCCCTAATTCTCACATGTGATATCTTTATACCTAAGGTCTTTACTTCTGCCCCAAACCTTATTTCATCAACTTATTCAAATTTGTACTATTAACCCAAATATTATCTCACATAACGAATTTCATTTATTTAGAATAATTCCTCAAATTACATTCCGATTAAAGTCCCATCTCATAATCATGCCTACTGGTCTTCCTTAAAGCTAAGGGTATTCACAAAGTCTCCAATCATATTCTCCGAGGGTTTCCACCATTAAAATCAAATTAAGGAAAACTTTACTCTTTCTGGGAAGGTCGATCGATCGACCTATTAATGTCGATCGATCGATTGAGTCGATCGATCGACTGATGAATGTCGATCGATCGATCAAACAGGTATGGCTACGGACTGCTTCGTTTTGCAGATTTGAAACCATCCCAAAAATAATTTCTAACGTATGATTCTCAGTTATAACGTTATAGTGATGTTATATAACAATCCTACAATATTACTAACGTCCAGAAATCAAAAATTCAACAACTAAAGGCTACATATGGATCAATCTTCATCAAAAACCTAGTTTCCAGATTTTTCTCAAGAACATGAACCCTAACAGTTTGAATCATGAATTTAACCCAATAAAATCCGTTTTAGTTTCTGTTCCATCATGTATATCATCAATAAAACATCTACCTATCATACTACATGCAATTCTCTTCACAATTTTCAAGTTCTAAACCCCAAACTACATGGGTTTTCATTATCTTCCAAGAACAGTTGAAATTTAACAATTTCTAACATGGAGGAAACATTCTACGAATTTAAATATGATTAAAACACTTGCCTTGGTTTGATTTCTGGTTTGGTGTAGGTTTGGTGAAGATTCTGCAGAGTTTCTTCTCTCCCAAGCTCTATCTCCAATGGTGGCTCAAGGTGGCTAGGGTTTTGATTTGGGGAAATTATGAAAACCTAAATGATGACCTACGTAGCCTTATTAGTTAAAGTGGGTTGGTTATGGGCTTAGTGGATAAATATCCACATCAGATTAAGAACTCCAATTTTCGGCACTTTTAATTACCCAAAAATACCAAATTACTAAAATACCCTTTATGGTGCCGGAATGGCCTAAAAATACCCCGGGACCCAAACTATACCCCCGGCTAGTGTTTTCTGACTATCTCGACCCTTCCGGACGCGTTGGCGCACTCAAAACGACCATATGGTTTATAGATTTTAAATTCACTTTTACCGTCAAAATATTATACCGTGACGCGGCGGTCCCACGCGTCTCACAAAAATTTCTAAAATGCTGTATATAAATCCCACGACAAATTTTCAAATACCAAGTTCATATATAATCATATATGTACATAATCAAATACCAATTCGCATCACATTAGTATTATTTAACCCGGATTAATTTCCAATTAATATGCATTTAATTAATTAATCCCATAAATAAATATAGCCAAAAGTACGGGGTATTTCATACTTCCCCCCTAATAACTGAATTTCGTCCCGAAATTCGAAACTAGAAAGTACCTGCTAAAAACAGCTCTGGATAACGTTCGCGCATCTCATCCTTGCGCTCCCATGTGGATTCCTCGACATTGTGATGTCGCCACTGAACACGCACTAACGGAACTATCTTTGACCGCAGTTTCCTCTCGCTTCGGTCCAAAATAGCAATTGGCCCCTCCTCGTAGGAGCTATCCGGCTGGAGATCAATGTCCTCCACAGCAATGTGAGAATGAGCCAAATTATCTCTAAGGTATTTCCTCAGCGAGGAAATATGGAACACATCGTGAATCCGATGTAGATGCTCCAGTAGTCCAAGTCTATACGCAACGGGTCCGATCCGCTCAATGATAGGAAACGGCTCCACATACCTCGGTGCCAACTTCCCCTTCTTCCCGAAACGCATAATCCCCTTCGTAGGAGATACTCTGAGCAGAACTTGGTCCCCCACTTGGAACTCCCTGAAAAACCTCTTCGCGTCAGCATAACTCTTCTGCCTGTCTTGAGCTACCCGAATGCGACTACGAATCAGCTCAATCCTTGCCGAAGTATCCTGAATCACTTCCGGCCCAAGTAGTTTGTTGTCCCCCACTTCTAACCAACATGCTGGGGAACGACAAGGCCTACCGTACAACGCCTCAAACGGAGCCATGCCTATCGTGAACTGATAGGAGTTGTTGTAAGCAAACTCCACCAGTGGAAGGTACTGCTCCCATCCACCCCCGAAGTCAATAATGCACATGCGTAGCATGTCCTCCAACATCTGATTGGTGCGCTCTGTCTGCCCATCGGTCTGCGAATGATAAGCCGTACTCAAACGCAATTCCATGCCCATTGCCTCCTGGAAACTCTCCCAAAACCTCGAAACAAATATCTTGTCTCTGTCAGACACGATATTTAGGGGTACACCGTGAAGTCTCACAATCTCTGAAATGAAGAGTTGGGCATACTGTCCCGCAGTGTAGTCTGTTCTTACGGGTAAAAAGTGAGCGACCTTGGACAACCTGTCCACAATTACCCAAACGGAGTCGTGACCCCTCTGCGACGTAGGCAACCCCGTGATAAAGTCCATGGATATGCTCTCCCACATCCACACCGGAACCTCCAATGGCTGTAGTAATCCTGCTGGTCTCTGATGATCCACTTTTACAAGCTGACAAGTGGTGCATTTCGAGACAAACTCAGCGATATCTTTCTTCATACCGCCCCACCAATACTGGCGTCTCATGTTCTGGTACATTTTGTCCCCTCCGGGATGTACCGCGAACCGTGAGCCGTGCGATTCTGCCATAACATCGTGTCGCAATTCTTCCCCTTCCGGAACTACCAATCTCCCATTGAAGCGTAATCCCCCGCCTGAGCTAACGGTATAGGATTCAGCTCCCTCTGCTAGCAATCGAACTATCTTCTCCTGACAGAACGAGTCATTAGCCTGTGCCCGTACTACCTTCGTGACAATCTGCGGTGTAACGGTCATCACAGACATGAAAGATCGGGCCACTGCATCCTGGTGTCCCAATTCCTTCCACTTAGCTTTCCACACCTCTGCCACCTCATCTGCTGGCCTGCGGCTCAACGCGTCTGCTACCACGTTAGCCTTGCCCGGGTGGTACTGGATGTCGAACTGGTAGTCCTTCACAAATTCAAGCCACCTACGCTGCTGCATATTCAATTCCTTCTGCGTGAACAGATACTGTAGTGACTTGTGGTCCGTGAATAGCTGAAACTTCTCCCCCAAAAGATAGTGCCTCCAAATCCGCAAGGCAAATACCACTGCCGCCAACTCCAAATCATGCGTGGGGTAATTCTTCTCATGAGGCTTAAGCTTACGGGAAGCATAAGCTATGGCCTGTCTCTCCTGTTGTAATACACCTCCCAGTCCTTTCAAAGACGCATCGGTGTAAACCAAATATTCAACTCCCGGTCTCGACAATGCTAACACAGGTGCTGAGGTCAATTTGTCCTTCAACTCATCGAATGCCAACTGACAGGCATCACTCCAAATGTATGGCACACCCTTACGAGTAAGATGTGTCAAAGGACCTGCTATCTCCGAGAAACCCCGAATGAACCTCCTGTAGTATCTTGCTAGACCCAAGAAACTACGAATCTCCGTTGGTGTCGTGGGTTGTCCCCACTCCCTCACCGCTGATACTTTCCCCGGATCAACTGATATTCCTTGGTCGGAAATAATGTGACCCAAGAACTGGACTTCCTTCAGCCAAAACCCGCACTTCTCATATTTTGCATACAACTCGTTCTGACGAAGTGTCTGCAAAACCTGCCTCAAATGCTCGGCGTGCTCCTCCTCTGTCTGCGAGTAAACCAGAATGTCGTCAATGAAGACAATGACAAACTGATCTAGGAAATCCCTGAACACTCTGTTCATCAAGTCCATAAACACTGCTGGGGCGTTGGTCAAGCCGAAAGGCATAACCCGAAACTCGTAAGAACCATATCTTGACAAGAATGCGGTCTTCGAGACATCCTCCTCCCTGATACGCAACTGATGGTATCCTGACCTCAAGTCAATCTTCGAGAAGAAAGAAGCTCCTCTCAACTGGTCGAATAAGTCATCGATTCGAGGCAACGGATACTTATTCCGTATCGTGACCTTATTCAACTCTCGGTAGTCCACACACAATCTCAGTGAACCGTCCCTCTTCTTCACAAACAAAACTGGAGCGCCCCAAGGTGAGGTACTCCTACGAATAAAGCCCTGCCCTAACAGCTGCTCTATCTGATCCCGTAGCTCTCGCATCTCAGCTGGAGCCATACGGTACGGTGCACGTGCTATAGGTCTCATACCCAGTAGCAAATCAATAACGAAGTCTATTTCACGACTGGGTGGTAAGCCTGGTATCTCCTGAAACACATCCGAATACTCCCTGACAACCGGGATCGAATCCAAAGGAATAACAACCTCCTTAGAGGTATCCTCCTCTATGTAATACAGATGAGCGGTCGATCCTCCCTCTGGGCGAGGCATCGCCACTACAAACATCTCTTGCCCCGGAATGGCAAAAACAATGCTTCCGCTGAAGCAGTCAATCATGGTCCTATAAGCTACGAGCCAATCCATACCGATGATCACATCGTGAACATGCATGTCTAACACTAACATGTCCGCAGGTAATACCAAACCACCAACCTCTACCCCCACTCCCCGGCATATAAAGAATATAAGTGACCCACTCCCCAATGGTGAGTCGACACACGTCACTGTGCTCTCTGCCGTAGCTAACAATCCTAAAGCTTTCGCGAAGTGTGTAGCTATAAAACAATGTGTAGCACCCGTATCAAATAACACCCGACCCATAGTGCCATGGATAGGAAACGTACCCTCGATCGCGGGCGGTGCCTGTGGAACTGCAGCCTGGTGAACGTTGTAGACACGTCCATACTGTAGCTGCCCCTGCTGAGCTGGGACTGCTGGAATGGGTGGCAATGCTGCCATCTGCGGCGGTGCGGGAAGAGCGGCGGGAAACATAGGTCTCTGTGGCTCCTGGCGAGCACCCTGCTGCTGCTGCTGTGGGGCCCTGCCCCTATCAGGACAATCCTGCTTCTTATGGCCAGTCTTGCCACAAGTAAAGCACTTCCCTGGGAAGTTCCCTCCCCTCTGCCCCTGCTGTCCCCGGCCCTGGTGGCCGTTACCGTTCCTCCCTTGGCCTTGCTGGCCCTGGTGAAACTGCTGCCCATTCTGCCCCTGTTGGCCTTGCTGACCGTTTGGACCCTGATGGCCCTGACGGAAACCTCCCTATCCCTGCCTGTAGTTCCCTGACCGGAACCTCTTATTATCCCCCTGCTGGGAGCCCTGCTCATTCTGCCTCTGCCCCTGACCCGATTGTGCCCCACTAGCACTATGTCCTCCAGTCCTGCCCTGATGGCTAGACTCCCCCGACCGCTTGCCCTCGGCCATATGAAAACGGTGGTCCTGGCAGTGCAACAATGCAGCGTTAACCACATCAGAATACGTGCCCAACGATAGGTTCCCTAGCAGATGCTGACGGATCCTCCAATTCAACCCATCGGTGAACTTCTCTATCTTCTTCTTCTCTGTTGGGATCTCGTCTGGAACGATATTCAACAGGTTAGTGAACTCGGCCTCATACTCGGCCACTGTCTTGCCCTCCTGTTTCAAACTCATCAGCTTCCTCCTCATCTCTGTATGGACTGTGGACGGAAAGTACTTGCGGTCAAACCGCACCCAGAACTCCTGAATGGTGAGGGTATCCCTCTCCTCCGCGGTGGTAATAGACTCCCACCACTGCAATGTAGATCCCACTAGCTTGAAAGTAGCTAGTACATGCTTCTGAACATCAGTGCACTCATGCATCCTCAAGTGCCTCTGCATGTCCTTCCTCCATTGGCTCGAGACAACCACATCTGAGCTTCCTGCAAACTCTGGCGGATGCGCTTTCTGAAAAGCGTCACGTACACGTTCCCAAGCAGACGGAAGTGCATTAACCTGTGCTGGCGCGACAACCGGTGCCTGAGGCGGTGCCTGCTGAATCACGGCAATCGCGGCATTTACCGCTTGGGCTACTATAGCAGCAACCTCAGCGGCGTTCATCATGCCCTGAACTGGAGCGGGCTGGGGTTCGGGCGTTGCATCCCTGGGAACTCGTCGTGCACGTCGTGGAGGCATCTGAAATACGAACAAAGTTTATAAGTTCACGGTTTATAAACTTAATATAGCTGAAGAACGAAGCATACACAAAAAGAGTACAACAGTCCTAAAATATAGGGCTCTATATCAAAGAAACGTAGCGGAAACATAATAGCCGTACAGATCCTAAAGGACACTAGAACCTGATGCTCTGATACCACCTGTGACACCCCGACTAATTAAATACCGGGTAGCTACTCCTTTATAAAATTAATTCAAAATGCCAAGTTGGCTCAGTTAATAGCATCACTGTTGAAAACATTTTTATTATTACTAACCACCTAGTATTTAAAAAGTAAGTGACAAATTTTATTAAATCTGATTCACATGCAACAAGAGTAATGAATAACTAAATAACACCATTCACCATACTGAAGTAAAATGAATAACTAACACAAAATGTAAATAAAACCTGGAGGAAAAACTCCTCAATACAAATCCCACAACTGATAAGTAAACTGAAATAAATAACTAAAACTGAATACTGAGCAATACATGCTAGAGTCTGAAAACTGAAATGTAAAAATGTCTAATAGAATTTGGGCAACATGCCCTACAACTGATAGATAGTGACTCTGGAATCCAAAAGGTAGAAGCGTCTACATGCAAATCCCTGTAGCTTCCACAAACAGCTACAGCTCGTCACCTGAATGAGAATCCTATGCTTGGTGTCCTTGTGGATGGGCACCTAAAATTGTTTTACAAAGAAAAAGAGATTTGAAAAGCAAACGGGTCAGAGCCCGAATGTGGAGTTATTTTAAAAACCTGCAAGTGCTTTAAAAACATTTAAAACATTAAATGCAAAGAAAATGTTAGGACGTACACTCACATAATAATCCTCACCTCTCGTCTAACTGTGCACTCCTAACGTAAGTACCCATCTAAAACGACATACCCCACTAGCTAAGTGACATCGAATCTAGCTAGACTGTCATAGGACCTACCGTTACTACTTGGTTCTATGAACATATAACGCTCGTAAGTAAGTAGGGGTTTAATAAAAACTCAAGTGTACAATATGCCATATATTATACTACTAGCTAACCCATTATGTTTCTCAAAGTAATACCGTGATGTATATGTTCACTACATTAACATGAAAGTTCTTATTAAATTAAATGTATATTATTCACATCATAAATATACAATATAAGCACCCCGAGAACTAAGCTCCGGTTCACACATACTCTACTATCCATCCCGGTACATCACGTACATAAGGATTACCTATTCCGAATCTCTCAGGAATAGTTTATCGATAACAACATCACAAATAATGGAGGCGAACACAGTCACCATCACATGGGTCACGCACATACCTACGCTCCCATGATCAGCGGACTTATTAATATCACAATAAGTCTTTCAATGACCTATGTTCATCGAGGTAACCAATCTATATCCGGGCAACACAAGGATAAGAAGGCCCTAAGCGAACGTAAACCTCCCCCGTGATAGCAAGTATGGTAGGTATGTTATACACATAAACCATATACTAAGCATTCACACATCTTAGATATCACCATTTTAATAAGGTATTTTCTACATCGCTATACCGTTATTCCAAACTTATATATTTCAAGTCTCTCGATAATATATAATCGAAATAGTCGACACGTCTCACGCCGTAGTTCCTTAAACTTAAAACCTATCTCGAATAGACTACTAAGTTCCCCTAATTCTCACATGTGATATCTTTATACCTAAGGTCTTTACTTCTGCCCCAAACCTTATTTCATCAACTTATTCAAATTTGTACTATTAACCCAAATATTATCTCACATAACGAATTTCATTTATTTAGAATAATTCCTCAAATTACATTCCGATTAAAGTCCCATCTCATAATCATGCCTACTGGTCTTCCTTAAAGCTAAGGGTATTCACAAAGTCTCCAATCATATTATCCGAGGGTTTCCACCATTAAAATCAAATTAAGGAAAACTTTACTCGTTCTGGGAAGGTCGATCGATCGACCTATTAATGTCGATCGATCGATTGAGTCGATCGATCGACTGATGAATGTCGATCGATCGATCAAACAGGTATGGCTACGGACTGCTTCGTTTTGCAGATTTGAAACCATCCCAAAACTAATTTCTAACGTATGATTCTCAGTTATAACGTTATAGTGATGTTATATAACAATCCTACAATATTACTAACGTCCAGAAATCAAAAATTCAACAACTAAAGGCTACATATGGCTCAATCTTCATCAAAAACCTAGTTTCCAGATTTTTCTCAAGAACATGAACCCTAACAGTTTGAATCATGAATTTAACCCAATAAAATCCGTTTTAGTTTCTGTTCCATCATGTATATCATCAATAAAACATCTACCTATCATACTACATGCAATTCTCTTCACAATTTTCAAGTTCTAAACCCCAAACTACATGGGTTTTCATTATCTTCCAAGAACAGTTGAAATTTAACAATTTCTAACATGGAGGAAACATTCTACGAATTTAAATATGATTAAAACACTTGCCTTGGTTTGATTTCTGGTTTGGTGTAGGTTTGGTGAAGATTCTGCAGAGTTTCTTCTCTCCCAAGCTCTATCTCCAATGGTGGCTCAAGGTGGCTAGGGTTTTGATTTGGGGAAATTATGAAAACCTAAATGATGACCTACGTAGCCTTATTAGTTAAAGTGGGTTGGTTATGGGCTTAGTGGATAAATATCCACATCAGATTAAGAACTCCAATTTTCGTCACTTTTAATTACACAAAAATACCAAATTACTAAAATACCCTTTATGGTGCCGGAATGGCCTAAAAATACCCCGGGACCCAAACTATACCCCCGGCTAGTGTTTTCTGACTATCTCGACCCTTCCGGACGCGTTGGCGCACTCAAAACGACCATATGGTTTATAGATTTTAAATTCACTTTTACCGTCAAAATATTATACCGTGACGCGGCGGTCCCACGCGTCTCACAAAAATTTCTAAAATGCTGTATATAAATCCCACGACAAATTTTCAAATACCAGGTTCATATATAATCATATATGTACATAATCAAATACCAATTCGCATCACATTAGTATTATTTAACCCGGATTAATTTCCAATTAATATGCATTTAATTAATTAATCCCATAAATAAATATAGCCAAAAGTACGGGGTATTTCACATACATGATATACCCCGTTAAATCTCCTACGCATAAAAACTAGGACAACACACTCGAAATAAACCCGTAAACTCCATCACCAAAGAAAAACATCACATCAACCCTAGGTGAGTTCAACCCAGCACAACCTAGATTAAACTAGCTAATAGCATGGTAAAAAGCATATATTGAAAGAAATCAAATAAATCTATACTAGAAAGCAAGTAAAGGAAAGCTAGTAAATAAAGCAAGAAATACAAACAATGGAATTCGGATCGATGAAGAAGATAATGAATAGTGATCTACACAACCGCGACAGGTAAACCCATTATACGGATAAACCCTAGGAGGGAGAAAGTGCCACACCCATATATCTCTCCAAACCCTAGCTCCCAAAGAGAAACCAAAGAAAAAACAAACTAAAACTAATTATTTCTGTCATTACAAAAAAAATCCCTTATATAGTTGGGAAAAGGAATAAAAGAAAAAGAAAAAGGAAAAGAAAAGGCAAAACTGCGAAATATTTGGGACCACCGGTCGACCGCGGGCCAGGGACCGGTCGACCGATCCTTTGGGGAAAGGCCACTAAAAAGCTTGCAAGGAAAAATCCCATTACGCGATCGACCGCGACCAGGTTGCCGGCCATTTTGATTCAGGGTGAAAAGTAGCGCGTGTCAAAACACCGATCGTTGTTTTCTGTTGACCTCCTCAATACAAAAACCTAAACTACTGACTACAATCTTTTAAGGGAGTATAGTGGCCAAGTCCGGGTATCGAAAAATCCACAGAGACTAGTGCTAGATTTTAAGGTTTAATATTCCTAAAATAAAAGTGTAAAGGATATTTTTCTAACTAAAAAGATAGAAAAGATAATCTAGGCATGAGTGTATTTAAACTAAAATTACCAAAGGAATAAAAACTATAGATTACGTCGGATATCCCTCACCCCGAGTTAATTAGTATAAAATGGTTACATGGGTTCACTGATTATTACGATTGAGTCTCGTTTCATCAATCAATTAAATCAAGAGTTGTCACACCCCTAAATTCGCATAAAAGACTAATATGATTTCGGCATCAACAAATACCCTAGAAATTATGCACGAAAAGTCGTAAATACGGAGCGTACGTGATATACCCCGTTAAATCTCCTAGGCATAAAAATTAGGACAACACACTCGAAATAAACTCGTAAACTCCATCACCAAAGAAAAGAAACACATCAACCCTAGGTGAGCTCAACACAACACAACCTAGATTAAACTAGCTACAAAGCATGGTAAAAATCATGTATTGAAAGAAAGCAAGTAAATCTATACTAGAAAGCAAGTAAAGGAAATCGAGTAAATAAAGCAAGAAATAAACCAAGAAATACAAACAATGGAATTCAGATTGATGAAGAAGATAATGAATAGTGCTCTACACAACCGTAACGGCCCTAGTTGGTCGTGTCATATTGTTTGGCATCCGAAACCAAACAAAACTCGTATAAGATTCACTTCAATTATACATAATACAATAGAACGTAAAAGCACAATATGAATCAGCACTCTTAAGCATAGGGATCTACATAAAATAAAAGGAAACAACGAAAATGTAGTAAGTCCGCACAGATCCTAAGGACATTAGAACCTCATGCTCTGTTACCATCTGTGAAAACGGGTGGCTAGCCCTATACTAAAATAAAATAGGAATCTCAAACTAGCTCATTCTTAGCATCAGTGTCGAAAACCAAATTAATTACTAATAACCTATTATGCCTAGTGTCAAATTCTAAAACATTTTTAACTCGCCTTAATAAAAATTTCCATTGTACAACAATCCATTCCAAATAATTTAAATACACATTCACCACATGAATGAAATAAATGCTAAGAGATAATATATATAAATTAATCGAAAAACTCACGATAAATACCAATACAATAATCCGACTGAAAATGAAATAAAGTAAAGACTGCATAAAGTAAAGATTGTCCAATAATGGGCGACATGCCCTGAATAAATATCTGGAATAAAAATCCTATCTATAAAGTAAGGATAGATGCGTCTAGTTGAGGCTTAAAGACATCCACGACTATTGCAACATCGTCTGACCATAAAGATAGTATGTCTGACATGCCTCTGGCTGGGAACCTAAAAGGTTTTGAAAAAGATTTTTGATACGGGTTAGATACCAACACAATTAAAAAAAATTGCAAGAACTTAGAATGTAATAATGAAAAATACAACAAAATTATTCATGTTCATTTGGTGTCGCACTCACATTAGATTATCCTCACCCCTAATCTATGGTGCACACTTAACGCGTGTATTTTAATTCCCTAGGTATGATTTTGCCGCCGATCTACTTTGGTCACTTAACGTAACCCAATATGCTAAAACTCTAGCCCAGCCCTGCTACAAGCATTTTACTTTTCTTTTATTCTTAATAAGCTATATCATAATAATTATCTATTATAATCTTATCATTAACTGAATCACATAACCTTACAGTCGTTATAATTTCAATATTCATAAATTAGTTTAATTTACTCATATGCATATAACACTTTTATATACATGTATAAATATCATATCTCATACACATAGATATATATCACTCTATATATACATATAACTGATATGCCCGTTTATACCCTGAGCCTGGATGGGGATTACCTCTAGTACGGACGACCCTACGAGGGGACGACCCTTCAGTAGGCCCCAGCTGGCCACCACCAGACACAGACGACCATACGAGGGGCCGACCCTCCAGCAGGCTCTAGACGACCCTACGAGGTGCCGACCCTCCACCAGGCTCCAGACGACAGTACGAGGGGCCGACCCTCCACCAGGCTCCAGACGACAGTACGAGGGGCCGACCCTCCACCAGGCTCCGGACGACAGTACGAGGGGCCGACCCCCCAGGCTCCGGACGACCCTACGAGGGTACGACAGTACGAGGCCAGAATTAAGCCAGACTCACTACCGGAAGGAACTTTGCCCTCGGCCTTGGCTCATAGGCCAAGGGTGACATCCTGACAGCGCGTGGTTTGGGAGACGCGTGGAACAGTGCGCGTGAGGCTCATATGACACGTGGCAGACCGTTATAACCGAATCACACCCTCATGTGAGGGAATATTGTGTCATCATTTGGCATCTACAGGTGTCAATAGGGGGTTGGCTGGATCATCATTCACATGCACCATGCATACTTGGGGGGTACACTACACCCCCCAAGACCTATATATACTTATCACCTACAACCTTGCAGGGGATCGATAAATTGCAACCCTAGCTAAAACCCTGCTTGTATACACAGTAGAGAGAGAGAGAGTTTATGTGCATTGTATCCAAGGCCATTAGTGCCCATACTTAGTGGATCACACACTCACAGTGGATGTAGGCCAAATTGGCTGAACCACTATACATCATCATCTTGTTCCTCTTATACTCATCTCCTTCTACACACTTACATACTTATATACTTACATCTCTGTAGCTGCCATGGCTACTACTGTTTGAGCTCACTATCACTTATCTGGTGGTGCTAAATCTTAGCATCATCAGTTTGGCGCCGTCTGTGGGAACTTTGAGAAGACATCTCTTCCTTTGTACAGCTTGACCTCACTGGGCACTCTGGTGGTGAACCAACGCTCCCCCTGAGAGGAGGTGTTTCACCATTGAAAGAGACCCACTAAGGTTCCAAGCTCACCATTATTTTCTTCAGTTCAACTTTTCATAGCTCAAGCACATGGCACCTGAGATGCCACCGCCGCCACTGCCCCCGCCGGATGAGGGGGGAAGACCCAGTTCCAGTCAGCCGCCGCCTCAGTCTGAGATGGCTGATGTGGCGGCAGCCCTAAAGTCTCTGGCGGCAAGCCAGCGGATGATGCAGGAGCAGTTCACAGCCCTGAGCCAGAACATACTGAGACCGCCGGGGGTCTCACCTGAGATGATTACTCCGACAGCAGCTCCAGGACAGCATGAGGCCAGGGGACCACCCCAGGCACCACGCAAAGACCTTCAACCCCCTCAGCGGCGTAGGGATGTTGCTGACCCCAGGCGTTTACGCCTGGGGAGGCAAGGAAACCCTTGCCCAGAGGACAGGTATGACGATCTGGAGGAGGAGGCCCCTGTAGAATATTGGGAGCCATATGAGGTCTCCAACAATACTGTACGACCTCTCCAGGACAGCCGAGGGAAGGGTGTGAGACCAAACCCTGATGATCGCCCGAGGGGCTCTGCTTTTGACCGCTTGAGCAGGGGGTCGGCCTTTGAGAGGCTAGGCCCAGTAAATGACCTACGGGAACAGTTGTCCCAACCAAGAAGCGCTGCGAGATCCAGGAGGGAGGCAGCAGGCGGCCGACCCAGAGGACGGGATGATGGCCAAAGGGAAGTAAACAGCCGACACAGGCCTGCTGCCGCAGAACCTTCCGTCCACCTCGGAGAGGCGGCAGGGGATAACATCGGCCAGGCCGACCCTGTGAGGCCCTGGAATGACTCAATCCAGCGGTTAGAGGATAAAATTGGTGACATACTGAAGAGCCGAGACCCTCTTCAGAGAGGATACACCGTGGGCTCGCCCTTTGTGGCAAAGATAGTCAACTTCCCCACGCCATCAAAATTCAAGCCACCTGTGGTCACCCCCAGGTATGACGGAAGTACCAACCCCGTCCACCATGTGGAGATGTATCAGTCGGTAGCAGACATATACTCTATCTCAGATGAGATGAGGTGTCGTGCCTTCTCTGGTACCTTGACAGGGGCTGCGCATGTTTGGTATACATCCCTTCCGAAAAATTCCATTGGAAACTTTAAGCAGTTGGCAGACCTGTTCATCCATAATTTCTGCTTTGGGGTGAGGCCACAAAAGAAAACCACTCACCTGCTCTATGTCAAGCAGGGGAAGAGTGAAAGTCTGAGGGACTATATAGCCAGATTCAATAAAGAGAAGTTGGAGGTGGAAGACTATGAGGAGAGCATAGCTATGACAGCCCTGATTGGAGGACTCCAAAAGGGGAAGCTGTTATGGAAGCTTGCTGAAGACCCTCCGAGGACGATGGCCGAGCTGTTGTCAACAGCAGGAAAGGTGATGAACGCCGAAGAGGTGATGGCTTCAAAGTATGAGGACGAAAGAGGAGGTGCAAGTGGGAGTAAATACCCCAAGAAGAACAAAGAGGGGAAGAAGAGAACCATGGATGATAAGTTCGCGGGGTACACCCCTCTGACGGTCAGCTGTGAACAAATCCTCAATAAGATAAAGAGTGACCGGACGCTGAAGTGGCCTGAGAAGCTGAGGGCAGCCCCCGGTAAGAGGAATAAGAATCTATGGTGTGAATTTCACCAAGACCACGGCCACATAACGGATAAATGCTTTGCTCTGAAAGACGAGATCGAGAAGATGCTGAAGGAAGGGAAGCTCAGAAAGTACGTCGACAAAGCCAACTTCAAGAGGGGACGAGGGGACGAACCCAGAAAGAAGCGAGTCGATGCCTGCAGAGAAGGTCCTCAAAAAAGAAGGGACGACCCCTCTGATGATGAGGACGACCCTGACCTCCCGCCGAGAGACGACCACGGCCCTGTCAAGAGGCTCAATATGATCTCCCTCGGAGTGGGAATGATCTCAGGGGGACTTGCAGGAGGAGGGTCTGAGGTAGCCGACAGGAAGGCCCACGTTGCTGAAGCTAAGGCAGTGACGAAGACGGTGCACTCGACCTCCCTAGAGGTCAAGTCAGAGAAAAGGAAGAAGGTTGACATGGACACTTTGATAGTGGGATTTTCAAGGATGGACTTCAAAGGCCTCTTGGCCTCGCATGATGACCCTCTCGTCATCACTACCAGGGTGCATGGGTGTGAAGTGCCGAGGATACTGATAGATGGAGGCTCATCCGCAGATGTGATGTTTTGGCCATGCTTCAAGGCCTTGGGCCTCAGTCGTGCCAGACTTGTCCCATACCATCATCCATTGATTGGGTTCAGTGGGGAGAAGGTTCACCCCCTGGGAATATATGAGGCTGATGTCAGGATGGGGGATGAGTGGCCGAGATGGCTCACGAAGAAGGTCAGCTTCTTTGTGCTGGATGAGCATGTGTTTTCAGCATACAACATCATACTAGGACGTGTGGCCCTCAAGGGGTTTGAAGCTGTGCCATCCACAGTCCACCAGATGGTTAAGTTCCCCACCCCTTACGGGGTGGGGGAAGTTCAGGGAGACCAGACGACAGCGAGAGAATGCTACTACAACTCCGCTGAAGAAAGGGAGGCACACAAGAGGGCTACAGTCACTTACAACATTGATACCCTAGACCCCAGGGACGAGACGAAGCTCAAAAAAGGAGAGGCTGCTGAGGAGGTAGAACCCATCATCCTCGATGAGGATGACCCGGGAAAAACCGTCCAAATTGGCAAGTCTCTGAAGCCCAGTATCAAGGAAGACCTCATCAAACTGTTGAGGAGAAGACGAAGCGTCTTCGCATGGAGTCATGTAGATATGCCAGGGATCGACCCTGAAATCATGTGCCACAAGCTCAATGTGGTAGAGGGAGTGAAGTCGGTGAAGCAGAAGAGGAGGATTTACTCTAGAGAGAAGTACGAGGTCATCAGGGATGAGGTCAAGAAGTTGGAAGACGCTGAATTTATCAGAGAGGTCATTTACCCTGAATGGCTGTCCAACGCAGTCATTGTCCCAAAGGCCAACGGCAAGTGGAGAATGTGCATTGACTTCACAGACCTCAACAAGCATTGTCCTAAAGACAGCTTCCCTCTTCCCCGCATCGACCAGATGGTAGACGCTACCGCAGGCCATGAGCTCATGAGTTTCATGGATGCCTACTCAGGGTATAACCAGATTTTCATGGACCCTGAAGACTCGAAGAGGACAGCCTTCATCACTGATAAGGGGACATACTGTTACAGGGTCATGCCCTTTGGTCTAAAAAATGCGGGGGCAACGTTCCAGCGCCTCGTAAACAGAATGTTTGAAGACCAAATTGGGAAGTCTATGGAGGTCTACGTGGATGACATGCTGACCAAGAGTTTGAAGGCAGAGGACCATGTAGCAGACCTGGAAAGGACCTTTTACACGATGGACAAGTACCAGATGAAGCTTAATCCGACCAAGTGTGTCTTCGGGGTCGGAGCGGGGAAATTCTTGGGGTTCATTGTCAACCAAAGAGGCATTGAGGCCAATCGTGAAAAGATAAAGGCCCTTATTGAGATGAAGACCCCCAAGTCCATTAAAGACGTTCAGAGGCTCACAGGGAGAGTGGCTACCTTGAACAGATTTATGTCAAGGGCCACAGACAGGTGTCTACCATTCTTCAAAATCCTCAGGAAAGCCTTTGAATGGAGCGAAGAGTGTGATGAGGCTTTCAAGGAGCTAAAATCATACTTAGGGTCTCCCTTGCTGCTGTCACGACCCGTGCAGGGTGAACGACTTTACGTGTACCTTGTTGTCTCAGAGTCCGCTATCAGTGCAGCAATCGTAAGAGACGAAGATGGGATACAGAAACCCGTGTATTTCAACAGCAAGGCACTCCAGGGGGCAGAGCAGAGATACCCGAGGATGGAGAAGTTGGCCTACGCCTTGATCCATGCCTCAAGGAAGATGAAACCGTACTTCCAGTCCCATACTATGGTCATCCTTACTGACTCTCCTCTTAGGCAGGTCCTACACAAGCCTGAAAAATCAGGAAGGCTAATGACCTGGGCTATAGAGCTGGGGGAGTTTGACATTGTGTATCAACCTAAGACAGCCATTAAGGGGCAGGCCTTGGCAGACTTCGTGGCTGAGTTCACCTGGGAAGATGATGAGGCCGAGGGTGAGACCCTCGGGAAGGCAGATACAGAAGACAGACCCGCAGACGCACCCGCAGAAATGGCTGAGACGAGCACCGCTAGAAGGAAAGTGACTGAAAACGAAGAGGGAAGATACATCTTTAGACAGGGGTCCCTCTCTGAGGGAAATTTTTCTGAAGGAAAGACTCCGTGGAGCCTCTTCGTTGACGGGTCCTCCTGTGATAGCGGAAGTGGTGCTGGACTGATACTATCAGCACCCGATGGCACAGACGTCGAGTATGCCCTGAGGTTCAATTTCAAAGCCTCCAACAATGAGTCTGAGTATGAGGCCTTGATAGCTGGCCTCTCCTTGGCCAAATCCCTTAGTATCGGCCAAATTTTGGTTCACAGTGATTCAAGGCTGGTGGTGAATCAGATACTAGGAGCCTATGAGGCCAAGGACGAGAGGATGGCTAGGTACCTTGAGATGGTGAGGTTATCGCTGAAGGACTTTAAAGAAGTGAAATTCAAGAGGGTACCTAGGCTCGACAATGGCCGTGCTGACGCCCTTGCAAGGTTGGGCTCAGCCACTAGGACAGACATAAGGAGGACAGTCCCGGTAGAAATCTTGCTTCGACCAACAATCGAAGACGTCGAGGGAACACTGGTGTTTGTATGAATGTTTCTCAAGAGCCTTCATGGATGGACCCCCTGATCCGATACATTAGAGGGGGAGAGATACCAGAAGTGAGCCAAGAGAGGAAGAAGCTGAGATACAGGGCTGCAAAGTTCGCTGTCATCGGAGACACGCTGTACAAAAAGGGGTTTCTGCTCCCCTTACTTAGGTGTGTGCATCCCTCAGAGGTCCCTTCCATTCTGCAAGACGTGCATGAAGGGTCGTGTTCAAGCCACATTGGGGGTAGATCCTTGGCAAAGAGGGTGATCACCCAAGGCTACTGGTGGCCGACCTTGGGGAAAGATGCTGCCGCATACGTTAAAAAATGTGATAAATGCCAAAGATTTGCTACCATCCCTCATCAACCTCACCAGCCTCTCACCTCCATTACATCCCCATGGCCGTTCGCAGTATGGGGGATTGATCTGGTAGGACCCTTACCGAGAGCAGTCAATAACTATCGGTTCCTCATCGTAGCAATTGACTACTTTTCAAAGTGGGTAGAGGCCGAACCGATGGTCACGATCACGGAGCAGAAGACCTTCCAGTTCATCTGGAAAAATGTGATATGCAGATATGGTCTACCCAACACCCTCATCTCGGATAACGGGACTCAATTCAAGAATGCCTCTCTGCAGAAGTACTGTGAGAGGGTAAGCATCAAACAATTTTTCTCCACCCCAGGCCGACCTCAGGCCAATGGGCAAACCGAAGTTACGAACAGGACAATCCTAGATGGGATTAAGAAGAGGCTTGAGGAGGCAAAAGGAAGATGGGTTGAGGAGTTATATGCAGTGTTGTGGGCATACAGGACGACAGTAAGGACCTCTACCGAGGAGACCCCATTCATGTTAGCTTATGGATCAGAAGCAGTCATCCCCACCGAAGTGGAGTTTCCTACTCATAGGGTCCAAATGTATGACCCCCAAAGGAATATGGAAGAGAGAAGACTCGACCTAGACCTGATTGAGGAAAGAAGGGAGGATGCTGAGATAAGGCAAGCTTCCTACCAGCAGAGGACCGCAAAATTTTACAACCAAAGGGTGAAACAGAGGCCTATCGCAGTGGGAGACTTGGTTCTTAAAAAGACTTGGCAGAAACCCAACAAGCTCCATCCTAATTGGCATGGCCCATATAGGGTCATCGATGAAATCATCCCTGGGACCTACAGGCTAGAAAACCTAGAGGGGGAACCTTTTTCAAACCCCTGGAATGCAGATCATTTGAAGAAATACTATCAGTAGTGTAGTAAGGTCTTGAGAGGCCATAATTGTAATGAGAGTTGCCCCAACAGAACACTTGGAAAATTAATGAGAAATATCAGTGTTTCCCTCATCCTGTTGTCAGTCCTAGCACGCATGGAAACATCTACAGAAATCCATTAAATTGGAAAGTTGATCCCTCGGCTATAATGGGGACCAGTGGAGGGGACGACCCCACCACTGTCCTCAAGAAAGACGAGGGAAGACTTTAAAATCCATTAAATTGGAAAGTTGATCCCTCGGCTATAATGGGGACCAGTGGAGGGGACGACCCCACCACTGTCCTCAAGAAAGATGAGGGAAGACTTTAAAATCCATTAATTTGGAAAGTTGATCCCTCGGCTATAATGGGGACCAGTGGAGGGGACGACCCCACCACTGTCCCCAAAAAAGACGAGGAAAGACTTTAAAATCCATTAAACTGGAAAGTTGATCCCTCGGCTATAATGGGGACCAGTGGAGGGGACGACCCCACCACTTTCCTCAAGAAAGACGAGGGAAGACTTTAAAATCCATTAAATTGGAAAGTTGATCCCTCGCCTATAATGGGGACCAGTGGAGGGGACGACCCCACCACTGTCCTCAAGAAAGACGAGGGAAGACTTTAAAATCCATTAAATTGGAAAGTTGATCCCTCGCCTATAATGGGGACCAGTGGAGGGGACGACCCCACCACTGTCCTCAAGAAAGACGAGGGAAGACTTTAATTGGAAAGTTGATCCCTCGGCTATAATGGGGACCAGTGGAGGGGACGACCCCACCACTGTCCTCAAGAAAGACGAGGGAAGACTTTAAATTGGAAAGTTGATCCCTCGGCTATAATGGGGACCAGTGGAGGGGACGACCCCACCACTGTCCTCAAGAAAGACGAGGGAAGACTTTAAAATCCATTAAATTGGAAAGTTGATCCCTCGGCTATAATGGGGACCAATGGAGGGGACGACCCACCACTGTCCTCAAGAAAGACGAGGGAAGACTTTAAAATCCATTAAATTGGAAAGTTGATCCCTCGGCTATAATGGGGACCAGTGGAGGGGACGACCCCACCACTATCCTCAAAAAAGACGAGGGAAGACTTTAAAACCATTAAATTGGGAAGTTGATCCCTCGGCTATAATGAGGCCACATGAGGGGATGACCTCACAGTGGTCCTCAAAAAAGACGAGGGAGGGGTTAGTAGCATCATAACCAACAAAGCAAACCATAAAAGAGCAGATCATGGAAGATAGTAATTATGGAAGACAGTTGAAGAAGAGACAATGGTATTAATAAAGCATAAGTGTTTTACAAAGCCATTAAACAAAAATACAAAAAAAAATGTTACAAGAAGAGGGTGTGGGCTACAGACAGCCACCCTATTGAGCACACTCAGAGGGAACATCGATTACAGGGGTCTCATCTACGACCACCAGAGGCTGATACTCAGATGTGCCGGTACCCTCAACGTGGACTTGGGATTCAACCTGTGCCAAGGCCTCAGCAATTAAGGGGTCATCTAGCTGGACAGCTTCAAGGGAAGGGCGGATAGTCGTCACTGCATCAGCAAATTTTAGGACGACCCACCGACAGGCCGTCCTAATTACCCTCTCAAGATACTCAAGGCCGAAGCCTTGAAACTCGTCTGAAACCTTATAGGCCTCAACAGCATCGGCCCCGGCCTTCCTTACTGCACCCTCAAGCTCAGTCTTGAAGTGGGCCCCCAGGTTATTCAAGGCCGCATCCTTGTCTTTAATAAGGTCGTCCTTGGCCTTCAGGTCTGCCTCATGCTGCGTCTGTAGCTCATTCAAGACCCTGGTATGCTCAACCCTCATACCCTCCAGCTCAGCCCTTGCAGTATCCAGCTCAGCCCTTGCAGTATCCAGTTCAGTCTGCAGAAGAGCCTCGTGCTGAATGGCCCTGTCAGCCTCTTGAAATTTTAGCTGATTCTCGGCCATCCATTTTGTAGCCGACGCCCAAGCACAAATAGACTGCACAAGAACAAGCAAACATTAAGAGGCCGAGGGAACAGATTGACAAAAAATTAACTGAGGAAGTACGGTAGAAACAAATACCTGGGCCATGGTATGCAGACCGTAATCATACACCTTGGCAGGGGGCATCTTCGACAAAAAGTCGTAGTCAGAGGCCGAAGGAGCAGAAAACATGGAGACCTTGGCCGCCCTTAAGTTGGCTATGAGGGAAGAAGGGTCAGACTTCAAGGATGCTAAATTTTGAGACCAAAATGCCCCCATGCTGGAGGCAGACCCCTCAGACACTTCTGCCCTCGCCCTCGTCCGTGCATCAGGACGAGAGCCCTCAGGAGCTTCAGGCTGCTTCCTTTTCTGACTATCCACGGTCGGCTCTACCGGCCTCAGCCCCTCGGCCGTTGACTTCCTCTAGGCTTGCTGAGGCTCCTTCCTTTTATTTTTGCCAAGACCGGACAACAAGCTGGGGGCAGTCATCTCCCACAATTGGTCAGAAATGTTCACAGGACGACCTGAAAAGAAGGAAATATGTCAGAAAGATACAGAGGCAAAGAGGGAACACTTAGAAGGAATCATAATGCGAAAATGGAAAAACACTCACATAATTCTGTCAGAGGGCCGACCCTCAGACCAGCTTCTCTGAGGTGATGAGGGGTCATTAGATCTTCAAATTTTGGAAGTTCACCCTCTTTCCCCTGGTCCCTCAGATAGTCAACAATTACCCTCTCTTCCTGACTTAATCCAGGGTCAGACCGTGCCCTCATGGAAGGTTTGGACCATACCTGGGAAACCCTCGGACTATCTTCAAGAGGTTCAACCCCAGAGGGGAACTCCCAGTCCCCAGAGATGAAGAAATACCTCTTCTTCCAGTCATGATTTGAGGTCTGGGCTACATGAAGGATCTTCTTGTCAGACTTCCTGGCCCCTAAGTGGTAGTAACCAGGCTGCTTGGACGATGAGGTAATGTTATAACAACCTATGAATAAGTCTGCTGAGGGCTCATCTGTGAAGACACTCTTCCAAAGAGATATATAGCCAAGAATTGCCCTCCAAGAGTTGGGGGGGAGCTGAGAGGGGGAAACCCCAAGGGCAGACAGGATCTCAACAATGGTAGGATGCAGAGGGAACCTAACACCTACCCTAAGCATCTGCTCGTAAACAGCAACCTCCCCCTCGTCTCCCTGATAAACTCGCTCATCGGGGTTGGGAACCCTCATAGTCACAGAGGACTTTATGCCGAACTGATGCCTCCACAGCAAGAGGTCGCGATCCTTCACAGTGGAAACATAAGCAGAGGCGTGAGAAGTGTCAATGGGATCATCATCAGTCCTCAGCATAACCCTCGGCCTCCTGTCCCTCGGCCTCTTCACCTCTTGGGGGCGAACCGTGAAAAGTCATTTGAAATGCATGAGGGGATAGGACCGTCACAGGGACAGCCTCAGAGGGTCCCACACCCTCGGCCTGATGGTCCTGGGCATACTCAGACGACCCTCTCCTTCCAGAGGGACCAGCACCTGCAGGTGAAGACGCACGCTCGTCCATACCACCCTCAAACGTCTGACTATCGGATGGACGATAGGACGACCCTTGTGGCTCAGAGGGCAGAATTTTCTTCAAGGGGAGGGGAAAGATGGGTCGTACCCAAATGGGGTCGTCCCGTCGTCTCCTCTCCTCCTCTTCCTCTATGCGCCTGATCTCTATGAAAAACTTCTCCCTCAAGGATGGAAACTCGTCTACTAAATCGTAAAGCCACCTAAGCATTAAGGGGGAGACCTAACACTTGAGATGATTTTACTAATCTAACCACAAACAAACTCCAATTGACCAACCTATGACTTTTGGATCTAAAACTGGGAATATGAAAGGTTTGCTCAAGAACACTCAAGAACAGTCGAAGTCGTTCGCCGGAAAAGACGCTAGAAAAATGCGAGAAAAACCAGAAAAATGCTAAAAGGGGTTCGACCCCAACACACAAAGGAAATGGAAGAGCTAGAGGAGAGTTCAGGCAAAGAAGAGTACCTAGAAACAAGAGCAACGGCTGAGTGAAGAGCGATGGAGAAATCAGCGAAGAAACGGCTACGGAGTTAGCTGGAATTGTAGAGAGAGAACAAGAGCGCAGTAAGGCCTGAAAGATTGAAGGCTGCAAATGGCGACTGGTTCTAGAGAGAGAAAATGGTTAGGCGCGAAGAAGAAGAAGTGGGAAAGAGAGTTTTAAAATATCTTAAATACTTTGGTAATTAGTGGACCCATTTACCAAAGAAAGGTATAATTAGGGCACAAGGCCCCAAGCGCACTGCGCAGCCGCTCTGCCTTGAAAATTGGAACAGCAATGAGTATCTGCACAGGTGTCACTCACCTAACTGATCACACGTGTCTCGAATTCAGCAAGTATCCCTCAGCCATCTCAATGACACTTATGGCTAAGGGCTGGGGGGTGATTGATATGCCCGTTTATACCCTGAGCCTGGATGGGGATTACCTCTAGTACGGACGACCCTACGAGGGGACGACCCTTCAGTAGGCCCCAGCTGGCCACCACCAGACACAGACGACCATACGAGGGGCCGACCCTCCAGCAGGCTCTAGACGACCCTACGAGGGGCCGACCCTCCACCAGGCTCCAGACGACAGTACGAGGGGCCGACCCTCCACCAGGCTCCAGACGACAGTACGAGGGGCCGACCCTCCACCAGGCTCCGGACGACAGTACGAGGGGCCGACCCCCCAGGCTCCGGACGACCCTACGAGGGTACGACAGTACGAGGCCAGAATTAAGCCAGACTCACTATCGGAAGGAAATTTGCCCTCGGCCTCGGCTCATAGGCCGAGGGTGACATCCTGACAGCGCGTGGTTTGGGAGACGCGTGGAACAGTGCGCGTGAGGCTCATATGACACGTGGCAGACCGTTATAACCGAATCACACCCTCACGTGAGGGAATATTGTGTCATCATTTGGCATCTACAGGTGTCAACAGGGGGTTGGCTGGATCATCATTCACATGCACCATGCATACTTGGGGGGTACGCTACACCCCCCAAGACCTATATATACTTATCACCTACAACCCTACAGGGGATCGATAAATTGCAACCCTAGCTAAAACCCTGCTTGTATACACAGTAGAGAGAGAGAGAGTTTATGTGCATTGTATCCAAGGCCATTAGTGCCCATACTTAGTGGATCACACACTCACAGTGGATGTAGGCCAAATTGGCTGAACCACTATACATAATCATCTTGTTCCTCTTATACTCATCTCCTTCTACACACTTACATACTTATATACTTACATCTCTGTAGCTGCTATGGCTACTACTGTTTGAGCTCACTATCACTTATCTAGTGGTGCTAAATCTTAGCATCATCAATAACTGCATTCCCTGAGCTAAGACCTCGCGGATGCATTATCTTGCATGTTATCAGGCTCTAGGTACATCACGTACCACTTCTGGGCTACCGGGTTGGAATCTCACCACCGAAGCCAAATCGTAAACACATAACTGGAAGCGGTCATAGACATACATCCGTGGGTCATAACCATACCGCATTACCCCACTATACTCTAAACTCACATACAGTGGTCATAAAATATCCATATAACTCGTGGTATATACCCAACACCTGTTGGTCATGCCAGGGTGGCCCGCCCACTATAAACAAGCTCCAATGATAGCATCCATAGAGTAGGTATGTTCACATAAATCAATCACGTAGATAAACACACACACACACACACACACACACACACACACACACACACATATATATATATATATATATATATATAAACACATAAATCTCTCGTAGCACCAATCCACTATTCCCGAGTCTACCCTTGACTCCCGAATATTCAGGTATTCACTTACTTATTATAAAATCATAAATATCATAATTCTTGCCACTAAGCTATTCTACTCCAGCCCGTAGCTTAACTCTTTTCGAAATTCCAACTTGATTTCATAAATTTTCACCCAGTATGTTCACCGTATTATACACATAACTTCTTACCCAGAATTCATCCCAGTTAGTTTAAGGAACTTCCTAATCTTGGGAATAGGTTAATATAATTTTTAAAAAGTCCTTCCATGAGTTCCCTTTAAATAGGTAAAAATATAACAGTCCTTATCCCATTAGAACTCTTAAAAATCACAAATTTGCACAAATCTAATATTCTAACAGATTGAACACCTTTTACTAAAACGACTATTAATCCCTCCACAGAAGTCCAAATGACCTTATTCAAAGCTCATTGGAAAGCTAAAATCCATAGGTCCAGGGTGGGCCGCTCACTATGAGCAACCTCCAACGATAGCATTTATTGAGTAGGTATGTTCACATATATCAATCACACACACCCACACACACATATATATATATATACACACACACACACTATATATCTCAGCACATATATATACAATCGACTGAACGTGCACAAATCCCTCGTAGCACTAGCCCACTATACTAGAGTCTACCCTCGAATCCCAAATATTCAAGTATTCACGTACTTATTATAAAATAATAAATATAATAATTCTGGCCAATAGACTACTTTACTCCAGCCCTTAGCCTAACTCTTTTCGAAATTCCAACCCAATTTCATAAATTTTCACCTTGTACATTCACCTTATTATACACGTAATCTCTTACTTGAAATCTATCCCTGGTTAGTTTAAGGCACTTCCTAATCTTGGGAATAGGTTAATGTGAGTTTTAAAAAGGCCTCCCGTGAGCTCCCTTCAAATAGGTAAAAACATAGGAGTCCTTATCTCATTAGATTTCTTAAAAAATCACAATTTTGCACAAATATAATATTCTGACAGATTAAACACCTTTTACTAAAACGGTTATCACTCCCTCCACAAAATTCCAAATGACCTTATTAAAAGCTCATTGGAAAGCTAAGATCCATACATTTCTATAAAGCTATGTCTCATAGTCTAATTCAAAGTAGAAACAAAATGGCACTCCAAATCCAAACACTCCAAATCCACCTTACTTAAATATAAACCTAAACACTCAAAATCCAAAAATAATTCAACCGTTATATGTAAAATGACACGAATACCCTTTTTAGGGCTCTCGTTTAGCCTAAAAAGCCCCCGGAACCCCATTATAACCCTCAAGTACCTATTTCTAACTATTTCAACCCATTATGGACCATTGGCGAACTCGAAATCACCATCCTTGTTATCTAACATTAATTTCCATCTCTTGCCCGACACAACTATATCTGCGTGACTCAAATGAGATATCGTTAAACATGTCGCTTTAACTCACTTACGGCATAATATAATTTAACAAATTTTCATTTACTTATCACGCAAGTAAATATAAGTACACATAAATATTATTCCTTTTATTCACTAATTAATATTTACTTAAGTCACTTTATTTCTCAATTTAATTAAATTACGTGCACATGTGTAATTTAAAATGCTTTAAAAATGCAGGGTGTTACAATTTTAGATATAAAAATCTAAAGTTTCTCAAGAACAAAATGCGAAACCTCGTATTTTAATATATTTAATATTGTATATTAAATGTGAATTTTATTGCTCGTGTTAATGGCAGTTATGTGTGCATAATAGTTGTATGATATATTGTGACTTTTAATTGTATGTTAAAGTTAAATATAATTCATAAAATTTAATTATATTTGAACACCTATTAAATTACTAATAGCTTGTATATATTTTGTAGTGCAACTTGCAAGTGTGTACTGTTAAATAGGGCTATGGTGATACAAAGGCTCGGAGTAGTGTTTTAGTATATTGGATTGGGCCCCAAGGTGGGGTTGAGTAACCCTTTAGGCTAAGCCTTGGGAGCATATATATAGTGTTTGGGAGTTATTAAGAGGTCTTAAATTAGTCCCATAGGATACATGCGGGAACGAGAGGTTATATAAATACTTAACACTTATAATCATCAAATCTTTATTTAGACCAGAAACCTTAGCTGCGAAGGACATTATTAAAGAGCAAGAAAGTCAACAAGGAATTTAACAATATATTTATCCTACTGATTTTAGAAAAGGAAAAATGGCCTTACTACATATTAACGGTAACTTGTTTACGTTCAGTTGCTAATATGGGATATATTCTTTTAGTCACGTGCTAGGATTGAATCTTATGATAAATCATGGAAGATATTAGACTTATTCATATTTAATGCCTAGAACTATTTAGATTCATTGTAGGAATGATAGATAACATGATTCACATCCTTAGGTTTAGAAATTATTATTTAATTTTTTTATTAATTGATCAATATCGTAGTTAAGTTGAACACATTTAATGACTATGCTGAAATTCATGATTAAGACCTTCTTGCGTTAGCTCTAACCTTGTCAATAATTATATATTGTTAAAAACATTCTTAGGAGCTATTAGAAATATTATTTGGGTTGTGTTGGGACTAATTATAGTTTATAATAACCTTTGATTATGATCTTGTATCAGGAAAATATATTTAATTAAGTGATGAGTAAAATTTTATAATACTACATGGTTTTGGGTTTGCTGGCCAATCGATCGAGTATGGATTGTATGCAATTTTTTTTATCTTATTGTGGACTTACCTTGGGTCTTAAAGTTTTGACTTTGGGACTTTCGAGAGGGTTTTGGTTAGAATATTATCGTTCTGATCCTATTTATGTATGTGGATATTATAGATATGAGAATAAGGATTTGTTCGAGTAACGTATAGTCTGATGTGTACGATGGTATATTGTATTAATTTATATGTGTTATTAAAATAATTCTTTGTGTTCCATTTGTGCATATATCAGGGGGTGTTTGTGTGTATTAGTAGGAAATCAATTGGTGGAAATTTGATAGGATTGTTTACGAGATCGGGTACTAGGCCTCTGGATGATGATGTATTTTTTGAATAGGCATATATTCTAATCCTATGTGTAGTTAGTCAAATTTATCGCAAGAGGAAGACATATGAGTCTTGATATGTCATGTAATCTTGATATGTGATTACATGATGGTGTGGCGCTATAGTGATTTCCCTTATCTTATTTCTTTTTGTTTGAAAATATTTTAGTAGAAAGACCATTAACAAATTGATATGATAGAGGCACCAGAGGTCCCTGAAGGCTAAAGACTTCGCGTTATACTTATATATGTAGTTGGTCTGATGATGGATCCAAATTTATATCTATATGTGTGTGTGTGTGTGTTTGTGTGTGTGTGTGTGTGTGTGTATGTGTGTGTGTGTGAAATTATGTAAATAAGTAACAATCAACCACACAAGAGGCATGAGTCAAGATCTACGAGGAAAAAGCTCACCTAAGGGGTGAAAAAACCTCAGTGCAACCTAGTCTATTAGATTTGAAAAATAATTTTACACAACACAAGAAGGTACCTCTCCCTTGTTCCCTAACAAGAACTTTCCCATTGAAGTTGAAACTTTACCTTATTCTAATATGTGATCCATTAAAATCTATATCAAACACATATGGAAATGGCATTCTGCATCCTCGAATCGCACTATGCTTGAAATCCCTAATGGTTAAAATACCTCATTATTTATCTTCAAATTCATATATGAAATATGTAAAATTGAATCTAGGCTATGTCGTTTTCAATTTTAAATCACTATCAAATCTTTCAACTCATGAAACAAGTTTTGATACAAGTTTTCTCTCAATCTAATGTAAATCAAGTGAAAATGATAATTGAAATAGTATTTTTCGATCATTTTCCTAGAAAAGACTCTCTCAGTGCATGAGAAGTAGTCAGGAAAAGGATTTCTAAAAATGGGAGGGAAAATCTCCTACTTATAGAGTTTTTGAAAAATTGGTTCATGTCGTGCGCATGGTTAAAAATTTAGGGTAGAAGGCCTAGTCATGAGGTACATTTGACAGTCGTCCACATTGTAAGGATTTGACCCCATGCGCACGCTTTTATACAATAAGAAATACCAAGCCAAAAATGCGTTGTCCATGGGCACGAAAAAGTTTTCCACTCGTCCGCATAGATATATTAAGAAAATATACCTCGTCTAAATCCATGGAGTCATTTCCACAGGTACAAAACACAATCGCGCACACGCTTGTAGGAAAAATCTCATATTCACTTAAACAAGCATACAAGGTAATGGTTTTCATAATAACTTTTCACTTAATCATTATAAAAATCATTTTTTCAATAGATATAAATGTGTACGTGTGTGTTTACCTTGGGACGATTTAATCAAAACTACCACAACAAGATACAATCTTTAATCTTTAAATTTTGCATACAGAAGCTTTGACGTAAAGAGGTTGTACAATCTTCAATTTCAGTGTCCATAGATTCTAATGAATAAGACTCTGCTTGACTATCGTCTAACTATGAATGCATGACTCAAATGCTTTGAAAAATATTTACATTTTCAATCTCCCCCTTTTGCTATTATGTGGAAAACTCCAAAACCGAAAAAAATCTTAATTACAATAACCAAACTTAACCCGCATTAGCCATATAAGGAGAGTGATGTGTCACAATGCACATAAAATCCATAAGGAAATGGACATACCAAAAGTCGGGTTTGAAACACGATATTGAGCCGCAACATCATGATAATACCTAAAATACATGAATCATAAACAAAAGATAATGCAAGTATGACATATACAAAGAGAAAAGCCATGCTTTCAGAATCTTACGATAAGAAATCAATATGAATAACAAAGACGAGAATAAGGATGAAATAATATACAAAATAAGTTCCCTCTAAATCATATCAATCATAATTAAGATATACAAACATTTGCTCCTCCTTCATCAAACATCTCTCCCAAATATATGTTTCTCCCCTTTTTAAAAGCAATGCTCCCTAATGGAGTCAAGAGGAATCTCCCCCTATCTTAGATATCTCTCCCCCTTTTTGACATGAAAAAGTCAAAAAGATGTAGAGATGACATAGACAATAGGTATAGCATGGTATAATCAACACTCATAATGTAAAAGAACAGGGAAGCAAAAGATAGATAAACAAATGATACAATCAATGCTAATATGAAGGTAAACCATGGAAATCATCCTGAATATGAGCAAAGTATCTCAATAGAGTTTATAACACCAGTTGAAAATATTAACCCCTGATGTATATCAAGTGAATCCTAAACAAGTGTAGCAATATCCAACACAGTCAAAAGCAAAATAGGAGTAATACAAGTCAAGTACAAAAATATCCAAATGAACTAACTCAAATATAGTATATAAAATCTATCAGCAAATAAAATAGAGATAAACAGAAAATTTCTAATCATCATCTGAGAATTCTGCTGATATATCCTCATACCCATCTCCATCATCCTCACCTATGTCCTCAGAACCATCATCGTTGTCATCCTCTTCAACATCCACTGGAACAGGAATGGAATCCGATCAAGATAATAGAAATGACATGCTTATGCTCTTTGTAGGTGCAAGTTGTGACCAAATGTGCTTAGTAATTGCTATGTGAAAGGTTAGTCAAAGTGCTCAGTCATCGTTATCATCCGCATATGGAAAAGATCGAAAGCATCACACATACAGGAAAACTGACCATGAATATACTTTATTAATGTCTGATCCGTGCCTAGAATGCATGACCTCTAAATAAGCCCAAAGACTACCCAAATTCTCCCAAAGGTTTACCCACCCTTATGTCCCAATCTACGGGCTTCTATGTCCCCAGAGCCTGGTTTAATAGGTAACTTGCAACATAAAATAAAGCATCGTGTCATTATTAACTTACAAGATATTGTCATATAATATAATTTCTCGTATTAAATTAATTATCATACACAAATTAAAGATCAAAATAATTCACATAATTATCATGCACACACAACTACCATGCGCACAAACAATAATAATCCAAATTAACAGTCAATATTAATTATATAAAAATATGGGGTATTACACTATAGGGACTTGGGGTGTTTTGATGTAGGAGGAGAGTCCTATCTCAAAAGTTTAGCATCACGAAGGGAATAAATCCACCCCTGATTTAGAGTTTGCAACAATGATATTCGCCCTTCAAATGTGGAGGCACTACCTATTGGGGGAGAGATTTCATTTTTTTCACTGATCACAAGAGCCTACATTACTTGTTGATACATAGGGAGTTAAACATAAGACAATAATTTTCATGAGCGAATACTAATTTGACATCCAGTATCATACGATCAAGGTGAATATGGTGGCAGACTCCTTGAGTTGTAGATCGAAATTGAATTTATCCACTATTTAGAAGTTATAGCGGGGTTTGTTTGAGATAGAAAATGAGTTGTCGGATGCATTCATGGGATTCCTTACAATCACACTAAAGATCATCGTTCAGGTTGTGAAGTCTTAGACTGCAGACCCTTCTTCCCTATAGATGTTTTAGGAGTTTTTTTATTAAGGGGACACAATAGTATTTGATTAATTTCGATAGGGGTTTGTGGTTTCACGATAGGCTAGTTGTCCTAAGAGATGAGGAGTTACCAAGAGCAGTCTTGACAGAGGCCCATGGGTCTCGAATTGCAGTACATCCCAATCAAGATAAGATGTGTACGGACATGAGGTGCCAATATTCGTGGGCAACCATAAAGAAAAACATTATGTTGTTTGTTTCCAAGTGTGCTACTTGCTAGATGGTGAAGGTACATCTCCATGAACATTGATAGTACCAAATATGATCTTCAATCTTTAAACATTAGAAAAGGACAAGAAAAAAAACAACGTCAAAATATAGGGAAAAGGACCTCAGTACATTAACCTCATGGTCCATCACAAGGCCCACTCACCTGCAAGTCCTTCCTCCAACACTCCATCGTTCCACTGTAGTGGTCTCATCCATAGCCGCCCATGCTTGTACTATTACTTTTGAGATACTTCCAATAGTTATCTATATAATGAGTGCTTGGGATGATTTCAGAGGATCGAAGGCAAGTAATTGATTTAGCAGAGAAAATGTTAATGATTTTATTTAACATTTATAAGTTTGAACCACTTCTAGCTCTTACACTGGCCTCTAGACATTATACTTTTGCCCTAGTCTCTCTTCAGTCTCACGAGTACTAAGTGCATAAGAAGTACTTAGAGGAGCCAATCAGTTGCTTCTGAAGAATGGGCTACCTATTAGAAAAACCTCAGTGTCCATTTGTTCTTCCTAGTTGAAAACTAAGGCACAACATATTTTCACTCTTCACCATCATATTGAATAAACGAGAGATAAACACTTTAAGATTGGACATATGTGCCTCAATCGAGATACTGAACTACTATACATCCTTGCTTTCTTATTATTTTTAACTTACAACACCTCGTCCTCCTTTAGGAGGCATATTTGGTGGGTCGGAGGTCAAAATCGACATCAGCACCATCACATACTAAATCAAGGGAATGGATCATAAAGATACAGACACATGTTTTCGATACATACATTCATTATTTAAATTCATGATGATTAACTAAATGATTCATTGGTCGAATGGATCACGAGGATCTTGTCATACCAAATCAATGATTTGAGCATGTTGAATTATTGGTGCTTTATAGAGATAAAGCAAGGCTTGTGAAGGATGAACAGGCCTGAACAATTTGAACTCGGCAATTGTTCCTACTTAAGCAAAGTTTTAATTGTTCCCACTTAAGCAATTTTCCCTCAAAAATTCGTAAATATTTACACCGGTAGGAAATTTAGTACTTGTTTTTTAATGGAACCTATTACAAAAGATATTTCTTAATAAATATATTGGAGCAAAAAAAACTATAGGATCTATTTATCAACATATTTAAGGGGATTGATTCGTAATTATCCCCCCTCCCCTAAAAAAAAGAGGAGAAAATATTTTTTTTGTTGCTACCCAGTTTTGGTTAGACCAATTCAGATTCAGAATGTGTCTAGTTTAAAACATTTTTATTAGGATTTGAATGTTCCACCAATATTTACATACATTTATAATTCTAGAAAAATCCAAGAAAAGTATTATAATATATTATGATTATATTATATAATTTAAAATTATTTTCAATGCTAGACAATTATATTTTGTGAATTTTATTATTCTAAAAATTATGGGGGGCATTAAAAATTCTAAAAAATTCTTGAAAACTATTTTTACATAATTTGACTATATCAAATAATTGAAAAAATATTCTCAGCCCTCAAAATTTGCAAAATTGCTTAACTGAGTTTAGAAACTAGTTGGGAAATGTTAAAATTATTTTGGATGTGCTCATTTTGGTTTCCCAAAAACTCGTCGCCTTCCCTGTTTTTTAGTTGTTGAAAACTGGATTATCCAACAAACCTCTTGTGTTGTTAATACACCATAAAAAATGGTATATCATTAAGAAAATATCATTATATTACAAAGTCATCCCCCTTCTCTTTACATTGGTAGGGTGTGTTCCTTGAAATTAAGATCATATGACCTTTAACCCCCTTAGTTACGTCGTATATCACCGTGGATACCACAATTTAATGTATTAT
This sequence comes from Sambucus nigra, assembly GCA_949130495.1. Lineage (NCBI taxonomy): Eukaryota > Viridiplantae > Streptophyta > Magnoliopsida > Dipsacales > Adoxaceae > Sambucus > Sambucus nigra. Next base: position 306,720 of record CASBWL010000471.1, read on the forward strand.
CACTTTGGATGCCAGTTTCACTTTTTCTGACGCTTTTGTGAAAAAAGTGTTACAAACAGTGTAAAATGCGTCATAAAAAGTTGAAATGGCACCCCAAATGAAATTACATTAAACTATGATACCCAAAGTGATCTACGACATAACTAATGGAGTCAGAAGATAAATGACACTTAAATGCAGCGTTAATAATTGGGTGTTTCTAAGGGCATCTCATTTTTTACTTCTAAATACCACAACTTTATTTTTTTACTACAAAATACCATTTAATTCTAATAGTTACTTCCAAATACCACATAAGGGCCACCACATATTTAAAGTTCTAAAAATCATTTAGACGCTTTCCCTCCATCTCTCTGCACATTCAACCCTCCAAACCTTTCATCTTCACATCCATTCTCTTTAAACCAAAAATTAAACATCAAGTTGGAACATTGAACACACTACCCATTTGAATACAAAAAGTTATAATGTATAAGCAACGAACCATTTGAACTTATATATATATAACTGAATGAACCATTGAACACACTATCACTTACAAATCCATTCTCCGAATGAACCAGTTTTAGGAAACCTTGAAATCCTTTTTTTTTTGTTGAACAAAAGTTCGAACGTTTGAAATCCATTCTCGACTGAATAATTTTTTTTATAAACTTCAAGTGTCTCACTCACAATGAAACCCCTCCCGGTGGCTCGGTATTTGGCTCCTCCGTGCAAGATCGTTCGACCGTAATAATGGAGCTTTGTCCCTAGTGAAAATGTAAAGAAACAGATGCGAGTTGAAGTTGCATGATTATAAGGTCACCTAATGCTGTTCTAAACCCTCTGTCTAATACAATCTCCATATTCATGGGCAAGGCCATCAAAAAACTGAGCTGAACAATCGACTGTGACGCCATTGTAGCCTTGAGAGCATCATCTCCCTTTGACCTTGCGAATTTCACTATTGCCTTCTCTAATCCACTCAATGAAAGGTAGAGTGTTCCGTATAAGAATGCATAAACTGTAAGGACTACTATCTGCACCATATCAAGGTAAAAAGCTTTACGTTAGCTGGAAACTGAAGAGAGACCATCTCACACTAAAATCAGAAATTTATCTTATATAAGCTGACTACACTGGAATTTTTTAGATTTGTGTCGTACAAGTTTCTTTTTGTCTGAAATTCCTACTGAAGCTCTAATAGGATGTGATCATTCAGTTAAATGCACATCGCAATTGTGAATCAATCTCAACTCATTCATTTAGATGATTTTAAAATTTATACGGCCCCATATTTACAATTAGTAAACATATTGATATAATGGTAATAAATTCTATAGTGTTTGTCCAGAATGTCGCAAGTGATGCATTCGTCTAGTTTCTTTGAAACAGACTTCGAATTCTGCTACACAATATTCACTTCCAGAGTCAAAAAGCTTTTGAAAATTTTTCTTTTTCCAGGTTAGTGGTGACTGCGCTGTATAGAAACTTAATAACAATGAAGATATACCTTCTCAACATCGTTTTGGGAATAGGAGTGGTTTAAAGTAAAATATGGTTACTTGGCCACACCACGAGTATCTTTGATCTTCGATTACATACAGACACTTCTACTAACGTAATGTGACACGTGTTAGATACATAGTTGTGTTGAGTTTTGTAGGACAACAACCTGATAAATAATTCCATATGTCCCTGTAATCTTTTAATTAGTAACTGAATAGAATCCATGAGAAGAGAGTTTATCTTGCGTTTTTTATTTATTTATATATACGATTACTTTAGTTTCTTAAAAAAATATTCTTATTTTGGTTAAGTTGGTTATATAATGGTCGTAACATTCTCCAATATTCCTTAAGCTTATGATATGCAAGAAGATAGGAATTACCATCAAACTGACATAAAACCCCGTGGTCGTAAAATAGCACGATAGCATCCGGAAGAAGTAAAAACAATGGCCTAATCTGTAAATATCTCGGCTAAGCGTCTGCTCTCCATTACCGCATGCCACTTTTGCTTCAAAAAGTGATATTTGGTTAAGGCTGACATCTCGTCCCTTCCCAACTTGAATACTCATGGTGAGTAACGTTCCCCCATCTTAGTGTTGAGTTGAAACCTACATCAGAAATATATATATGTCAAGAAGTAAACTCAACCAAAAATAAACCTAAGAAAGTAAACCGTATAAGAATTTACCAGCAAAGATGTCCTCGCTTAGATTGATGCCCCTAGAAGCTTTGCTGATGCCACCACGGGTAATGGGAAAAACTCTATCAAACATGTCTGGATGCCCGTAGTGGAAGTGAACCCTAAATCAAAACCAATTTTGAACCAATAAATTAAATATATTTATCAATATATTTCTCGTGAAATGACGAGGATAACATGAAAGAATATTCAAGTTCCCCTTGCTGTTAATTTGAATCTTAATTTTTTTTCTAGGTTGGTTTTTCTAAGAAAAAGAAACAAACTTCAGTGGTCTTGCAAGAACTTTCTGACCAATGGTTACAAAGCTTGTCTCTTTATTTGACATAAACCAAGCCAACGATGAAACACTGCAGCGCATATGTGAAAACTTATAAGATATAGGTATATATAAACAAACTCCAAACAAAACTCCAGTGAAAAATGCATATATAAAAAAAAAGATGAGCAACCTTCCAGTGAAAATATGTTCACGAACACCCAAAAATTGTAGGTGGGCGCACCTCATGATCCTCATTTAATTCCTCGAGCAGGTTGCGCATTTTAAAAGCTTCTTCCAAGTAATTATCCTACAACATAAAGCAGCCAAAAATTATGCTTAAGCCTTGAAATCATAGTAAATTATGACAGATTAAATAGATGACTTGTCAAAAGTCCCCAAGGAGAGGGGTGTTATTATGTGTTTGCGGTCCTTGGTTTTTAAATGTTTGTGTGAAGTCCCTGGATTATAGTAATAGGTAGTGTAACTAATATAACATGTGCTGTGGTCTAGTATGACAAAAAAAATATGACACAAATATCTCTAATATGACAAAAAAATTGTAATATAAAACTATCTTAATATAACATCAGGGATCTTACACAGGATTATATATTAGATTTTAGAGACTGCACGCAATGTTATATAACATCAGGAATTGCACGCAAATCTGTTGAATGTATGGGGCTTAGTACTAAAGTCCCCCCGATTAAAATTTTCTACCGGTTTACCTGGTTCATATCGATGGTTTGAAGAGCTTCTCCTCGAGAAAAAATTATAGCATGGTTCTGATTTTCAGGTTTTCCTTCTCCTATCATTGCTGAGCTGGGAAATTTTATGCGGCAGATTTCCTTAAGGAGAAAACACAAAGGCAGTAAAGGCCATAAATTCAGCATTGAGCTTCTATTGTTTGGAGATAATAAGAATAATTATCTGATCAAGATTTTCAACAGCTTTGACCAATACTGAATAATAAACTTTCCGTGCTTTTCCACCGTCACTTTCTTCAACTTCATCAATATATGCAACACGGAGAGACGGATTGCTGTGAATAAAGCACCGGGAAAGAAATGTTAAGATAATATGGAAGCATTGAGTAAGAACTTAATATATAACTTCATTTTGATTCTTTGGAAAATAAAACGTACTTGACCATCAAATTCAAAATGTCTGTTGCACGACGATCTCCACTCTTCTTCTGGTTCCCATAGTTCTGACATGTAGCAACGTATGTGAATTTCATGTTAGCTATAGCCTCTAATTGAGCATATAAGGATCTCTAACTTTTCTTGTCTTCTTCCGATGGAATTGTGACAGCTTTGTAGCCTTCTAGTATCTCATCTCCGTCAAAATACAAAGAGTCAGAAGCCAGCATAATATTTTACCTGTACAAGATACTTGTTGTAGAGAAGCTAGGATGCATTACAGAACATACTGTGACAGAATTGAGAAAAATAATAAACTTAAAAGGAAGACCACCCTCAGTCGTGAATTCCAAAATGCTTTTCACATAACATACTTGTATTAACAACATAAGCCATACATAACTAGATTTGATATCAACACTATCTCTTAGTTTTGAGATTTTACCGATAAGTGTATGAGTTGATATAGCACTTTACAGCTAATTTAGCAGGAAAAGATCAAGGGCTAACTAGCTTTAACCCTTTTTGGACCAAAAAAAGGTATGTAATTTGTGGTTACCACTATGGCATAGTAACTTGACCACGGTATAAATTTTGTGGTTCCAGTGGACCCCTCATAAAACATCCATTTTCTTTGTAAGGAAGGGGGTAAGTGCCCCCATGACTTGTGGAAAGTTTCAAAACTAGCATTACTTTATCTCCCTTCATTAGGATAAGATAGAACTTAATATAGAACTTCACTACCCCCACACACCATGAATTTGACCAAAACAGATTCAGTATTAGATTTTGTGCCTCTTAACTAAAAAAATGGCTTCCCCCTTGCTAACATGCATATAGAATATTCTTTTCCAATCAAGAAACGAGGGATATATAATAATGGTGAAAAGATAAGCACACCACAAGAGAGAATGGAATAGCTCGCGGGGGTTTGTTTGTGGGGGGGGAGGGTGGCAAACATAATTGCTTGAAGCTGAAAGCTTCCGAAACTTTCCATCCCAAAATTTGCCAAATCTATATGATATCCACTTAATCTGAAATAATCATATACCGCTATTGCACCACAGCTCAGTTATTAACAATATAATGTCACTCCCCCCATTAAATGTTGATAACAATACAATTATGTTTGATATGACTTTTCTAGTTTCTGGTGAAAATATTTATTCGTTCATTCATTTCATTAGCAATATTAATAGGCCATAAATAAAGGTTATCAAAATTTTACTTTGAATACGAATAATTTTCCCATAATGTGAAAATGAGAAATTGATTGAGGGAGTATGGAGCCACATGTGCTGTTTCATAAAATTAAACCTTTAATTTGAAATATTATATATTTATGGATGAGCCTTGGGGCAATGGTAAGGTTGCTCCACTATGACCTAGAGATCAGGGTTCGATGCGTGGTGCACATGGTAAGACTGCGTACATCTAATCCTCCCCAGATCACGCAATGGCGAGGGATACGACTCCTCTAGAGTCATGGGACAACTCTACATGGTAGATTGATCATCTCGGCCTTTTATTTCAAAAATAAAAGGTCAAGATTAACTCATTTATAAAAAAAAAATCAAAAGTAGTTAATTTTAAAACAGTGTAGTTATGTAGTGCAACTGTGAAATGAATGGATGAGATTTGTATAACTCTACCTGGTAGAGTTATTCCATCACTCTAGAGGTTCCCAAGCCAATGGAGAGAGTCTCACGCATTGGTTTGCCCTTATAATAAACATTTATATTTCACTAGGAACTCATATGATCCGTTGATTCATATTTAAATAAAAAGAATTCAGAAGCGAATTAAGATGCAAAATAATGACGATCCTTCTCCTAAATTAAGCATTGCTGAAGAATAGAATTTCCACTTACCACTTTCAGAAGCCATGTCAAGAAATGCTTGAAGCTTCAACGCCCTTCTGTAGTACATCATCCCTCTAACTGCAAAACTAATATTGGTTACTAACACATAAAGTGGTAGGGAAGTTTTCAGGTTGATAATAACGCATAAGGTACCTGTTCCGTAGAGAGTCTGTCCTCTTAAGGACACCCAGTGACGGAGCTGCAAAGTGTTCTCTTCATTATCATAAATCTCACTATCTTCTTTACAGTTGATACGCTTCATGAAGTTATCCCATTCATCTAAAATAGGAACAGGATGATCAAATAAGCAACATGTACCTAATGAAACCATGTGAAAGAAAAGTATGATGTAAGAGAAGTGACATTGAGAATGTAAGATTTGAAACCTGGGAATATCTTTTTCAGGTAGTATATGATGGATACACCATCTTCATTCTCCATCTCCAGGTCACTTTTCGAGTAGACAGTTTCTTCACTATAGTAGGGAGTCATGACATTGCAATTCCAAGTGATAATGATTAAAAATTATTTGATGTTGAAGAACTAGAACAGCTTGATAGATTCATCCACCACTCAAGACAGTCATCTTAATATCTGATGAGAATTTATTTTCCTTAAAAGATACTCCCTCCATTTAGAATTAACAGTAGCGCTTTCCTTTTTAGTTCGTCCCAAATTAATAGTCGTGTTTCTAAAAATATACGAAACTGAGAGCGATTACAAAGTTACACATCCAAATTATAACCAACGCCCTTGAGAGGACAATGATCCAAGTGCATATTTTTCATTTAGGGTGTATTTCGGAACCCCAATTTTATGCCTTGGAATTGGAATTCGAAAATGTTCAGTTAAAAATTTTCAAAATTTGAACTGAAATTTTCCAAGGCATGGAATTGGTGCTCCCAAACACACCATTAAAGTATTCATCATTTTAGGACAATAATTTTGGAAAAGTAATTTTTTTACTTAAATGATAAGATAAGGGATCTTTATTAGTTCATGACATCATCTAACGTTACAACCTGAAGCCCATGATCTATTTGATGATGATAAAAACATGATTAATTGTTTATATGATAACCATTTGTTCGTGATAGAGAAGATTTTTCTCTGCTAGCCCACAGAATCTCATATTAACAGAGACTGTACGATGTGGGAACCCTTAAGTGGTCAAACGATTGAGTTTAGGTATGTTCGATAAAGCGCATGACAATTTCATGGACAGATAATGCCTTACTCCAGCGAAAAAAACGAACCTCTCACATTCATATGCTTAGGGAAATATGAAATGAACCTGAATGAGAGCATTTTGCGCACTCGAGGTGCACGTGGCATATCCATGAACAATGAATTTGTGAAGAATGTAATCCTTCTGCGAGCTTCAAGGTTTGTTGGAACATCAATGGCGGATTCTTTTACCGTCAGAAGGAGATAAAGGCTTCTTATCTATGAATAACAAGCAAACGATGTAATATTTGTTGATGAAAACTAAGGGTTTGACATTTGTGCATTGATGTATATGTGCACACATAGCTATGTGTAAAACATATACATACCTGGTCTTCCCATTGTGCTGTAACAACAGGACGGAACACAATAGCAGGTCTCGAGTCAGTACTAACAAAAAGTTGCTTTCCAGAGTCCTTGCTATTATGACCAAGTTCTACCAATTCACTGAGAAAATTCAATACACAAAATTAATCACAATACATCAGTCAAAATAAGGAGTATTCCACTAATTCGTATAAAAATGTATATAACTCCTATTGAAATTTTAATAATCACTAACCGAATTTCATTCACCATCATGTCGCGGGTAACTACTTCTAACATGTCTTGTAGTAACAAAACCACATTATCTTTCTTGGAAGGATCATCATCTTTCTGCAGCATGCAAGTATTTGAAAATTACAAGCATACGATGTGTAAAACTTGAAATTATGACTGATTCTTGTTTCTAAATCACTCACCAAGATTTCCACAAGCTTCACAAATTTATTGCGAAGAGTAGGCAAAGGACCCATTCTGAAATTTGCTAGAAATGTATTTTTTGAAAGGTTACTTTCAACTTCTCTAATAATGATGCCAATTATCCTCTTAATAAAACTAATGTTAGAATTCTAAATTCTAATAGTAATGTGAATAATATGACTCTAAAGAACAACACAGTCATCATAGTGCTTAACCTACTTGTTTTGATTTAAAATTAATTGTATTAAGAAGGGAGATATTATAAAAACAAAACAACTATATTTTTAAACAAATAAGTATATAACATGGATAAAACTTCATAGACAATAACGTCCTCCAATATTTTGTCATGTTAGTGACAATAGGCCCCAAGATGCACCCTAGCGAAATTCTCGAGAGAAACCAACTCAGTCCCTACCCTTAACAAAGGGCTATGTAACCATCATCTATAATTACAAGTCCATTCTTTCTAATTGAATAACTAAATTACTCCTAATCATCTTGTTCTAAAGATATGGTGCCTCTACCTAGAACCTCCATAACTACTTACCCACCAAAGAAACATTTATATACTAAAAAATAGTTGATCTTCCCCTAGTTTACCTAATGATCCGTCTTATCCTCCCCACTTTAGATTAAAATAAATTAGGCATGAACCTAAATCGCATGAATGGATAGAACGGATACACTCCAATACTCGAGGCTCTACATTTAATGGCACTAAACCACTCACAGACCTCAAAATTTGTATTAAAGACAACATTCTTTAACTTCTCCCAACTGTATCCTACGAAAAAGATAGTGCATTACGAAAAATGTAAATGGAAAAACCAAATTTCCTCTCTCCTAACATACCCCCCTCGGCAAGGCCCATCTCTACCCCCAAACCAACAAAAACCAATGTGAAGAAAAAATGAGAGAGTGGATCCCTATCTAAAATCCCTCTTCGGCTGAATCACTCCTTAGGCGAATTCACGAGAATGGTACAAATAATTAACCCATAATCGACTTCCTCCACCCTACCCTAAATCACTTCCTTTCCATAACCCTATCATGAATGTATCCATGAACCAGATCATAAGATCTTTTAAATTCCAACATTTGCATCAAATTTATGTGTTGAATATCGGAGGACCAACCACCCACAAAAGAACTTGGTGACAAAGAAATGGTATATGCATGCCAGCACTGCACTAAGCCTCATCGAAAACACTCAGTTCAGGATCTTATACCCAATTGATGGATCTACAGTCCCACATTTTATTCGAACGGTCCTCTTCAGGCACAAGAGTTACAAATATAGAATTTTACTCCTGCAAATCAAATCATTCTTATAGAATTCTTAAAAAAAATTATATAAAGCACTTTTTTGATCGAAATCAAAGGGAGTGTTTTTAATATATTTCTTAAAAAGGGTCCGACCAAAAACCTCTAACACCAAAAATCGAACACCCTAACCCCTCAATCATATAGTATCTGTTCACATAACTCTCCACACACATAAGAGTTGTAATCTCCCCAAAACTTAAAAATGGATCATTAACTACGGTCTTGTAGTACTGCTTTAACTCATTGATTACACTTTTCCTCCTACCATTTACCTTGCATTACAAAATAAAAATATTGAAGACACAAGAACAAAAAGAAAACACTTTCGTAAATAAAATAAATAACAACTGTAATCCCTCCTGAAATTAACAAAGGATCACTAACTATATCCTCGTAGTCCAACTCTAACTACATGATTACCTCCTCATCCTACCATTTCTAGCTTTAACAAAAAAAATATATATATATCATTTTGAAGACATAAAAATAGAAAGAAAACACTTCTGTAAATTCTACTCCAACCATTAAATGAAACAAATAGTTGTCAGGAGTACGAAAGTTGACCAAAAACAGAGATTGATTGAATGCAAATAAATGGACAAAGAATGTTCGAACAGAAACTTAAGGCACGTAAGGTGGAATGTCTATAATGGCAGATTGAGTCGTGTTGAATGTTTGTGGAAAATCTGTTCCCGCTGTTTGAGTTCATAATAGAGTTTTAAGGCTGCCAGCGCTAGTTGGTGTGCCCAGCAATTTGTTTTTCTTTATTTATCTCTTTTTCTTCCCCCCTTTCATTCTGACTTGTATCTGTGGATTTCTATCCACCAAACACGCATACATATCCTTTCATTCATTAAAATTTCTGTTACCGACAAAAGAAAACAGATAAGAGTAAGTCCCTTGAACTGACTTGATTTTGGCACAAAAAAGAACTTTTGTGTGTATGAAATTTTTATTCATTTATTTTTTTTCCGGGGGGAAGGAAACATAATACTACTAGTAGAAAATGATTCATTACAAAGTTGTACACTATAATTTATACCAAACAAAAGCAGCAACATAAAGACATGTACCAAAACTAACTAGTTACTAATAAGGGTGTTTTACTGTATGACTGATTCAAATGGGAAAGATTAGCTGATGCAACCAAATAGATGAAAGAACCAAGTAACATAAATAACCTTTTCTCTGTTTCTCCAACATCCAAAGCATTCAGGACAAATTTGAAAGATTCATAGCATTAAATAACAACACATTTCAAATATTCATCCACACATATACGCTTCCAGAGATCAGAGTCTTTGGATCGAAATTGAACGGCCATATCAAGTGCAATTGGTATCTGGGGAAGGAAAGAAAGAAATTTATCAACAGAAAAAATAATGGGATATTTTAAGTGCACCCACCAAATTTTTTCACCTCACTCCTTTTTACAAAACCTGTTTCTCACCACACTATTTTTTACCAAATTTTTGTACTTCACACACCAAATGAGGTGAGTTTATTTTAATAAAGGGGCTATTTTTAATTCACCCACCATCTAGTGATACTTATTTGAATTTAGCCATTTTTTGTTTTCTTTAGACTTTACCCACCATTTTCAATTTTAGAGACGCTTTTTTACAGTTTTTGTGATGTTTTTTAGTCTCTTAAAGTGAAAATGGTGGGTAAAGTCTAAAGAAAAACAAAATAATGGTTGAAGTCAAATAATAATAACTACATTGTGTCTAAAGTCAAAATACCCCTAAAAACTACAAGAAAGCAAATTCAAGTAAGTATTTGCATATTATACACAAGTATGTTGAGGGCAAAATAAGTGGGTGGGGTGAGAAAATAAAATTTTTGGAAGGTGTGTTAATTTCAAAAAACATGTCATTGATGAATATAATGTAATATCCCGTGATTTTGAGGACTGAGAATTTTATTATTTTGGGAGAAATTAAATTTATTTGAATTGGAGAATTTTAAATTTGGCAATTGAGGCCAAAATTTGAGGATGTTATCAAGTGTTTCGGATGACGATTCTGAGTGCACGGTTGATCCCGGATGGGTCCAGATAGTCAAAATGACTGTCCTTGGGTTTTATTTTGGTTTCGAAATATTTTAAGTTAGTTTGACTCGAATTGGAGTAAACGAGTCATTTAAAGAGTGTATTATCATTTAAGGTTGGGTATTTTGGAAATAAGGCTTATAAAGCCTACGTGAGATAACAATCTCATTCTTGAGATTGAGAAAGCCCTAGAGAAAGAGAGAGAGAGAAGAGGAAAGGAAGAAGAGAAAGAGGAGAAGATTGGAGGTTCCGGCCAATAAGCGATCTCGAGGACGATTCAACCTCTACAACTTTGAGGCAAGTGATTAAACTAGCTAAATAATCTTAGTGTGTAATTTATTTCATGATTTGTGGAGAAAAATATGGATTTTGGGTTAAGTTGTTAAAAACCAAGATTTTGGTTAAAGCTTGCATTTGAGGTGTGTATAAGGATTTGAGGTTGTATAATTAGTTGGGTTGATATATATATTGAGTTTTGATGTTAGAAACATGTTTGGGTTGAAGATTGATGGTTAGAGTTGATGATTTTAGAGTTTATATTTCGTGGGTTTTGTACAGAAGCTGGAGCTTTCGAAGTTCTGCAGACCCGAATCGATTCGCCCCCTAAGCGAATCGATTCAGCTTAAGGCAAAAGTGTCAGGTCGGTGTGACCGAATTGATTTGGATCCAAAATGAATCGATTCGGACTAAGACAGAATTACAGGTCCTTTGGACCGAATCGATTCGAACTGGGCCGAATCGATTCGGAAACAGGGCTGTTTTGCGAAGTTTTTCTAGAGTGAGTTTTACTCCGTTTCGGTTGGGTTTATCGATTAGGAACATCCTTATATGATGCGAGAAACATGTTTTAGAGGTTTATTGGGAGTTTTGTATATTGTGACACCCCGCCTAATTAAACCTTGGGTGATCAAGCCTTATTTTAATATAAACAGGTTTCTTTAATGGTTCATTCTTAGCATCACTGTCGAACGCCTTTTTAAAAATTTACTAATCACCTAAGTGAAATTAAAACGGATGCCAAATTTTAACTTTCTTAAATAAACAAATAATCCAAACCACACATTACCAAAACTAGATATGACTATGCAGTAAGCAAAAGAAATCTGAGAGCAGTTAAAGTCTTGCCGTAAACCACGGCCCAAAAAAAAAAGACAACTACAAATCCATAACTAGAATAAACTGTAATAGAAAAGGTGGAACGACATGTTCCAACAAGGAATAATAAAACTGAGATCCTGCACAAGAACTGAAAAGAAAGAAGCGTCTAAGCAATCCCTGCAACCTCCACACTGGCTGCAGCTCCCAAATCTCTGACAGGAAATTAAGCTGGGTGTCCTTGTGGCTGGGCACCTAAAAGGTTTTTAAAATTTTACACAGCAAGAGTTAGTACTCAAAACATTTGAAAATATTTTGCAAGCGGTTATCACAATTAAGTTATTGATTACACATATTAAGGTTTCGCACACTCCCTTGAACCTCCTCACCTCTCTTACATAGCATGTAACTATCGGGGAAACTAAGTCTACCTAGTTATACTACCCATAACTGTAGTTAACTCAATTACCGTTCATTACCTTATTCTCGTAATAATTACAACATACTATAAATTATTACCAGGACATTTACTTATCATAATTTTGTCTACTATTCTCAATTGGTAGATTTAGCACGTAACATTTTATTCCACGACAATGTATATAATATATGTTACCACTACTATAACCTTTTATTACACACAAAGGACCCTTGGCTCGGAATAATTCATCGACTCCAAGTGAAAGTTGGTTCGGAATTGTCACATCGACCCCAACTATATATATATAATATATACACATATTCTGGTTCGGAACTCTTTCATCGCGGCACCAGTACAAAATTTGGTTCGGCATTTATCATCGACCCCAAATTTAATATAACCTTATGTTAGTTCGGAATGTCACATCGACCCTAACATAATTCATTTAGGTAGTGTTCTCTTTACCCAATATCATTTATATAAATTCAGTAGGTACGCACCCGACCTAATAATTCATACCCGTACGTAATATATTTTTCTTATATTCTCCGTACTTATTAATTACAATATAAGTCACTATTGTATTTATTTGAGTATTCGCGTAACTCTAAGGGCCCTAGTTACCCCTCCCTTAATTCAGTAGTTAAGTAAAGGTTTAACCTACTGGTATTTTCTTTCCGGAATTCAAGTCTCACTTTAACCGAAATTAGATTAACCATCTCAACTCACGGCGAAGTCAATCATTCTTTAGTCATTCCATTTCTCCACATTTCTACTCAATCATAAGTGGAGGAACCCTATGGTACACCTACTGGTAATTTTCAAGTCTCCTCATAGGAAAAATACCATTTCTAAGGTTCCCATTAAGTAATGGTAATTAAAGAAGTTCATACACAATTTTCTATAATTCAGGCAGGGTCGATCGATCGAAGGAAGATGATCGATCGATCGACTGCTTCGATCGATCGACATTCAAGGGTCGATCGATCGATCGAGCAGTGACAGACCCAGTTCGTCTTCTTCCTACGGGTTTCACCATTTTTACATCTCTAGCTTTCATGATAGGCCATCAAATTCACAACCAACAATTTCTAATCATACCTACATGTTCTGGGATGATTACTAACGATTTAAAACATCAAAATCAATATAATTCTTGGCTAAATTCACTGAAAATCTCAATAATATTCAAGAACCCTAAAACTGCATTCTTTATATTTTTCATCAAAGTTACAGATTTTCATACGAATTTCTCATCAAGTTTTCTATGATATAAACATCCTTAGTAATTCAAAAACGTCCTACATGCAAATCCTAATCAATCATGGATTTTTCTAAACAGTTTACTCCCAAGAATATCATAGAATTCATGTTCTTCCTCAATCTTAAACATGGGTATTATAACTCAATTATTTCTGCAATAAACCACTTGCCTTAAGGTTTGTAGGGTCTGAATTCGTGGTTGTTGATGATGATTGATGATGTTGGTGCCTCAATCCTTCTTCCCAATAATCTTTTGATGAAGTCTTCCTAAGATGATTTCTCCCTCCTTCTTGCCTAAGGGATTTGCCTCTCTCTCTCTCTCTCTCTAATGGCTATGGTGTAACTCTAAGTGTCTAACCCTAGCCACCATTCTTATAATCAGATTTAGGGTTACAAAATTCGTAGGTCATCTTTCCCTTAATTGCAAAGTGACCAAAACGCCCCCGAATGGTCCCGGTTTAGCCCAAAAATGACCCGGCACTCAACTAGTACCCCCGGGTACACTATTTTGACTAATTCGACCCTTTCGGAATCAACCGTGGACTCTAAATTATCATTTGAGTCTCGTAAATATTTTTCTACTCTCACTATTGAATTTTGTCGAGCTACATCCTGTACGTCCGTATAGTCACTAGACCGTACATATTATCATTGAAAATTTATATTCACCTTAATAAATTTTCTATAATACATTTTCATTTTATTAACATAATATCTATTTAAATTACTCTACTCACATAATTTAAATCAATCATATTAAATTACATTAAGTTACTCTACTTACGTAATTTAAATCAATCATATTAAATTACATTAAGTTACTCTACTTACGTAATTTAATTAAGGCGTAATTAAATCCCATTAAATTACTCTACTTGCGTAATTTAAAATTAAGCAGAATTACGGGGTGTTACATACTTCCCCCCTTACAAAAGGAATTTCGTCCTCGAAATTAGGAAAAAGAATACCTGCTATGAATAATTCTGGATATTGTTCGCGCATATCCTCTTCCCGTTCCCAAGTGGACTCGTCCATATTTTGATGTCTCCACTGTACTCGCACTAAGGGTACCACCTTGGATCTTAGTTTACGCTCACTATAATCCAGGATAGTTACGGGTCTTTCTTCATACGATATATCTGGCTGCAAATCGATCTCCTCCAGTGGAATGTGCCAGAAGGCTCTCTCGTTCCTCTTGTATTTCTTCAGCGACGCTACATGGAACACATCGTGTATTCGCTGAAGATGCTCAGGGAGTACCAATCTGTAAGCCACCGGTCCCACCCTCTCAATGATAGGAAACGGCCCTACATATCTTGGCGCCAACTTCCCCTTTTTGCCAAACCTCGTAACCCCTTTCATAGGAGATACTCGAATCAATACCTGATCTCCCACATCTAACTCCACATGTCTCCTGCCGGCGTCAGCATAACTCTTCTGCCTATCCTGGGCTATTCGAATACGTCCTCGAATCAACTCTATTTTGGAGGAAGTCTCCTGTATCATTTCTGGCCCTAAAAGCCTGTTATCCCCCACTTCTAACCAACAAGCGGGTGAACGACAAGGTCTCCCGTAAAGTGCCTCAAATGGAGCCATGCCAATAGTGAATTGGTAAGAGTTGTTATACGCAAACTCTACCAAAGGAAGATATGGTTCCCAATTTCCCCCAAAATCTAGAATACGCATTCTCAGCATGTCCTCTAGCATCTGGTTTACTCTCTCTGTCTGGCCGTCCGTCTGTGGGTGATATGCCGTACTCACCCGTAAGTCGGTGCCCATGGCCTCCTGAAAACTCTGCCAAAAGTGCGACACGAATATCTTATCTCGGTCCGATACGATATTAATGGGGACTCCGTGCAGCTTAACAATCTCTGAAATAAAAAGCTGCGCGTACCGCATAGTATCATAATCCGTACGAACCCGTAAGAAATGTGCGACTTTAGTCAAACGATCCACTATCACCCAAATGGAATCGTGTCCCTTCTGCGATGTTGGTAACCCGGTAATAAAATCCATAGAGATACTCTCCCACTTCCACACGGGAATATCTAGTGGTTGTAGCATTCCTGAAGGCCTCTGATGGTCAACTTTTATGAGTTGGCATGTAGCACACTTCGAGACAAATTCTGCAATATCTCGCTTCATACCTGACCACCAATATATTCGTCGCATATCCTGATACATTTTGTCCCCACCTGGGTGTACTGAGAATTTTGACCCGTGCGACTCTGTCATAACGGCATGCCTCAAATCATCATCCTCGGGTACTATCAGTCTACCGTTGAAACGTAGTCCACCCTCCGAACTGATGGAGTAGAACTCTGCCCCCTTGGCCAGTAACTGTCGTACTTTATCCTGACAAAATGGGTCTTCTTCTTGTGCCCTCACTATCCGCATAACGTTCTCGGAAGTGATAGCTAGAACTGCCATACATGCTCTTTCCATATCATCCTCGTGTCGGAGCTCACTCCACTTTGCCTTCCAAACTTCAGCTAACTCTCCGATAGGTCTTCTGCTTAACGCATCTGCTACCACGTTAGCCTTACCAGGATGATACTGTATATCAAATTGGTAGTCCTTCACGAATTCAAGCCACCTTCTCTGCCTCATGTTCAGGTCCTTCTGAGTGAACAGATATTGCAATGACTTATGATCCGTGAATAGCGTAAACTGCTCGCCCAGAAGATAGTGTCTCCAAATCCTCAAAGCAAAAACAACCGCTGCCAACTCGAGGTCATGGGTGGGGTAGTTCTTCTCATGTGGCTTAAGCTTTCATGACGCGTAAGCTATAGCCTTCTCCTCCTGCTGTAACACACCCCCAAGTCCTTGTAAGGACGCATCAGTATAGACTCGGTATTCTATTCCGCTCTTCGGCAGGGTAAGAACGGGGGCTGATGTCAACTTGTCTTTCAATTCATCTAAAGCTAACTGGCAACTATCGCTCCATATGAAGGGAATTCCCTTCCGAGTTAGATTCGTCAACGGTCCGGCAATTTTTGAGAATCCCTTGATGAATCGACGATAATACCCAGCCAAGCCCAAGAAACTGCGGATTTCTGTCGGTGTCGTGGGTTGTCCCCACTCCCTCACCGCCGATACCTTACTTGGGTCAACTGCAATGCCCCTGCTAGATACGACGTGGCCTAGGAACTGAACCTCCCGGAGCCAAAATCCGCACTTCTCAAATTTGGCGTATAACTGATGATTCCTCAAAGTCTGTAGGACCAATCGTAAGTGCTCTGCGTGCTCTTCCTCCGTACGGGAGTAAATCAGAATGTCGTCTATGAACACAATCACAAACTGATCCAAAAACTCCCGGAATACCCTGTTCATGAGATCCATGAATACTGCCGGTGCATTAGTAAGCCCAAAAGGCATCACTCTGAACTCATATGACCCGTACCGCGACAGGAAAGCGGTCTTAGGTACATCCTCTTCACGAATGCGCAATTGGTGGTATCCCGATCTCAAATCGATCTTTGAGAAGTATGCAGCCCCTCTCAATTGATCAAACAAGTCATCAATCCTCGGTAACGGATACTTATTACGTATCGTTACTTTGTTCAGCTCTCTGTAATCTACACACAGACGAAGTGAACCATCCCTTTTCTTCACAAACAGTACTGGCGCACCCCATGGCGATGTACTCCGTCGAATAAAACCCTGTCCTAACAGTTGCTGGATTTGCTCTCTCAGTTCCCGCATTTCTGAAGGAGCCATGCGATAAGGTGCTTTGGCAATCGGTCTCGTCCCCGGTGTTAGATCAATTATGAACTCTATCTCTCTGCTAGGTGGTAACCCTGGTATCTCCTGAAAGACATCCTCAAAATCCCTCACAACTGGGATTGAATCCAGAGAAATGACCACCCCATGTGAGGTCTCCTCCTCAATATAATATAAGTGAGTTCGTGATCCTCCTTCGGGAAGTGGCATAGCCACAAGGAACATCTCCTGCCCCGGGATAGAGAACACGATGGTCCTCTCATAACAATCCACCATAGCCCTATTATGTGCCAACCAATCCATGCCTAGGATGACGTCATATCCCTCCATATCCAGCACTAGAAGGTCTGCCGCCAGGCTCAGTATCCCGACCATAATGTCCACACCCTTACAAATCGAGTGTATGAGGGACCCACTACCCATCGGTGATTCCACACACATAAAATGAGTGTCTTCTGTCGCTAATAGGCCGGCTGCCCGTGCAAATCTAGTGGAAATAAATGAATGCGTTGCCCCGGTGTCAAACAAAATATTCCCCTCAAGCCCATGAATAGGAAACATACCCGCAACTGCCGGCGGTGCTGGCGGTGCCGGCTAAAATGGAATGTCACGTATGTTGAACACACGCCCGTACTGCATCTGTCCTGGCTGTGGGGCCTGTACTGCTGCTGGGGCTAATGGTGCCTGTTGCCCCTGTTGGGCACCCTGCTGTTGTGCCCGGTCTTGCTGTGGACAATTCCTGCTCTTGTGACCCTGTTGACCACAAGTGAAGCACTGTCCCTGGAATTGTCTTTGTCCTTGGCCCTGTTGGCCCTGACGTTGACCCTGTCGTCCTTGGCCTTGTTGTCCCCCATTTGGATTTCCCTGGCCCTGTCGACCCTGAGGGACTGGTTGCTGAGGACCCTGCTGGCCCTGTCGGTCGAAGCGATACTTCCCATGCTTAAACTTCTTGGCAGGGTTCCCCTGTCTGGAATCCTGTCCCAACTACCCGGCTGCCTGCTGTTGTGTAGTGCTGCTGCCACTACCTCCATCTACCTTGCCCGGTTGGCTAGGTTCACCCCTCTTACTTCCCTTAGTATGAAAACGGTGATCCTGACAGTGTAGTAGAGCGGCATTGACGACATCTTTGTAGGTTACCAATGCCGGATTACCAATTAAGTGTTGCCTGATTCTCCAGGCTAGGCCCTCCATAAATTTGGACTTTTTCCTCTCCTCATTGCTCACCTCGTTTGGCACAAAATTGGACAAGCGGGTAAACTCCTCCTCGTAGTCTGCAACTGAGCGTTCACCCTAGACCACTTCGCTGAACTTCTTTCTCATCTCTGACTCTACTGCTGGAGGGAAATACTTGCGGTCAAACCGCACCCAGAACTCAGAAATAGTCAAAGTATCTCTCTCCTCGATGGTGGTAACTAACTCCCACCACTGTAGGGCCGCTCCTGACAGACGGAAAGTGGCTAGCATCTGTTCCTACACTCCGGTGCACTCTAGCATACGCAAGTGGCGCTGGATATTCTTCTTCCAGTTGCACGCTTCCACTACATCAGTACTGCCCTGAAACTCGGGTGGATGCCCCTTCTGAAATGCCTCCCTGACTCGTTGCCAAGTAGATAGTACTGCCGGGACTTCTGCTACTGGTGCCACAGGAGGAGGTACTTGGGGCTGAGGAAAGTGGGCTGCCATTGCCCTCATCGCTGTCTCAACTGCCTGGGCCACTATCACTGCGACCTGAGTAGTGGAGATTAGCTCGGGTGGGGGTGGTGGTATCGGTACCTGTGGCTCTTGCTGAGCCTCCCTCACCTCCTCTCTAGCTTCAGCCCTCTCTGCTCTCATTCACCTTGGCGGCATCTGAAATAAGATTCAAATTTTATAAGTACACAATTTATACAAAAATTAAGAGCAGAAGTACGATATCGCAACAGTGGAATTTAAATCAACAATCCTAATAGTAGGGCTCTAATATAAACAAACGTAACGCTGAATCGTAGTAAGACGTACAGATCCTATGGACACTAGAACCTGATGCTCTGATACCATCTGTGACACCCCGCCTAATTAAACCTTGGGTGATCAAGCCTTATTTTAATATAAACAGGTTTCTTTAATGGTTCATTCTTAGCATCACTGTCGAACGCCTTTTTAAAAATTTACTAATCACCTAAGTGAAATTAAAACGGATGCCAAATTTTAACTTTCTTAAATAAACAAATAATCCAAACCACACATTACCAAAACTAGATATGACTATGCAGTAAGCAAAAGAAATCTGAGAGCAGTTAAAGTCTTGCCGTAAACCACGGCCCCAAAAAAAAAGACAACTACAAATCCATAACTAGAATAAACTGTAATAGAAAAGGTGGAACGACATGTTCCAACAAGTAATAATAAAACTGAGATCCTGCACTAGAACTGAAAAGAAAGAAGCGTCTAAGCAATCCCTGCAACCTCCACACTGGCTGCAGCTCCCAAATCTCTGATAGGAAATTAAGCTGGGTGTCCTTGTGGCTGGGCACCTAAAAGGTTTTTAAAATTTTACATATCAAGAGTTAGTACTCAAAACATTTGAAAATATTTTGCAAGCGGTTATCACAATTAAGTTATTGATTACACATATTAAGGTTTCGCACACTCCCTTGAAACTCCTCACCTCTCTTACATAGCATGTAACTATCGGGGAAACTAAGTCTACCTAGTTATACTACCCATAACTGTAGTTAACTCAATTACCGTTCATTACCTTATTCTCGTAATAATTACAACATACTATAAATTATTACCAGGACATTTACTTATCATAATTTTGTCTACTATTCTCAATTGGTAGATTTAGCACGCAACATTTTATTCCACGACAATGTATATAATATATGTTACCACTACTATAACCTTTTATTACACACAAAGGACCCTTGGCTCGGAATAATTCATCGACTCCAAGTGAAAGTTGGTTCGGAATTGTCACATCGACCCCAACTATATATATATATAATATATACACATATTCTGGTTCGGAACTCTTTCTTCGCGGCACCAGTACAAAATTTGGTTCGGCATTTATCATCGACCCCAAATTTAATATAACCTTATGTTAGTTCGGAATGTCACATCGACCCTAACATAATTCATTTAGGTAGTGTTCTCTTTACCCAATATCATTTATATAAATTCAGTAGGTACGCACCCGACCTAATAATTCATACCCGTACGTAATATATTTTTCTTATATTCTCCGTACTTATTAATTACAATATAACTCACTATTGTATTTATTTGAGTATTCGCGTAACTCTAAGGGCCCTAGTTACCCCTCCCTTAATTCAGTAGTTAAGTAAAGGTTTAACCTACTGGTATTTTCTTTCCGGAATTCAAGTCTCACTTTAACCGAAATTAGATTAACCATCTCAACTCACGGCGAAGTCAATCATTCTTTAGTCATTCCATTTCTCCACATTTCTACTCAATCATAAGTGGAGGAACCCTATGGTACACCTACTGGTAATTTTCAAGTCTCCTCATAGGAAAAATACCATTTCTAAGGTTCCCATTAAGTAACGGTAATTAAAGAAGTTCATACACAATTTTCTATAATTCAGGCAGGGTCGATCGATCGAAGGAAGATGATCGATCGATCGACTGCTTCGATCGATCGACATTCAAGGGTCGATCGATCGATCGAGCAGTGACAGACCCAGTTCGTCTTCTTCCTACGGGTTTCACCATTTTTACATCTCTAGCTTTCATGATAGGCCATCAAATTCACAACCAACAATTTCTAATCATACCTACATGTTCTGGGATGATTACTAACGATTTAAAACATCAAAATCAATATAATTCTTGGCTAAATTCACTGAAAATCTCAATAATATTCAAGAACCGTAAAACTGCATTCTTTATATTTTTCATCAAAGTTACAGATTTTCATACGAATTTCTCATCAAGTTTTCTATGATATAAACATCCTTAGTAATTCAAAAATGTCCTACATGCAAATCCTAATCAATCATGGATTTTTCTAAATAGTTTACTCCCAAGAATATCATAGAAGTCATGTTCTTCCTCAATCTTAAACATGGGAATTATAACTCAATTATTTCTGCAATAAACCACTTGCCTTAAGGTTTGTAGGGTCTGAATTCGTGGTTGTTGATGATGATTGATGATGTTGGTGCCTCAATCCTTCTTCCCAACAATCTTTTGATGAAGTCTTCCTAAGATGATTTCTCCCTCCTTCTTGCCTAAGGGATTTGCCTCTCTCTCTCTCTCTCTAATGGCTATGGTGTAACTCTAAGTGTCTAACCCTAGCCACCATTCTTATAATCAGATTTAGGGTTACAAAATTCGTAGGTCATCTTTCCCTTAATTGCAAAGTGACCAAAACGCCCCCGAATGGTCCCGGTTTAGCCCAAAAATGACCCGGCACTCAACTAGTACCCCCGGGTACACTATTTTGACTAATTTGACCCTTTCGGAATCAACCGTGGACTCTAAATTATCATTTGAGTCTCGTAAATATTTTTCTACTCTCACTCTTGAATTTTGTCGAGCTACATCCTGTACGTCCGTATAGTCACTAGACCGTACATATTATCATTGAAAATTTATATTCACCTTAATAAATTTTCAATAATACATTTTCATTTTATTAACATAATATCTATTTAAATTACTCTACTCACGTAATTTAAATCAATCATATTAAATTACATTAAGTTACTCTACTTACGTAATTTAAATCAATCATATTAAATTACATTAAGTTACTCTACTTACGTAATTTAATTAAGGCGTAATTAAATCCCATTAAATTACTCTACTTGCGTAATTTAAAATTAAGCAGAATTACGGGGTGTTACATACTTCCCCCCTTACAAAAGGAATTTCGTCCTCGAAATTAGGAAAAAGAATACCTGCTATGAATAATTCTGGATATTGTTCGCGCATATCCTCTTCCCGTTCCCAAGTGGACTCGTCCATATTGTGATGTCTCCACTGTACTCGCACTAAGGGTACCACCTTGGATCTTAGTTTACGCTCACTATAATCCAGGATAGTTACGGGTCTTTCTTCATACGATATATCTGGCTGCAAATCGATCTCCTCCAGTGGAATGTGCCAGAAGGCTCTCTCGCTCCTCTTGTATTTCTTCAGCGACGCTACATGAAACACATCGTGTATTCGCTGAAGATGCTCAGGGAGTCCCAATCTGTAAGACACCGGTCCCACCCTCTCAATGATAGGAAACGGCCCTACATATCTTGGCGCCAACTTCCCCTTTTTGCCAAACCTCGTAACCCCTTTCATAGGAGATACTCGAATCAATACCTGATCTCCCACATCTAACTCCACATGTCTCCTGCCGGCGTCAGCATAACTCTTCTGCCTATCCTGGGCTATTCGAATACGTCCTCGAATCAACTCTATTTTGGAGGAAGTCTCCTGTATCATTTCTGGCCCTAAAAGCCTGTTATCCCCCACTTCTAACCAACAAGCGGGTGAACGACAAGGTCTCCTGTAAAGCGCCTCAAATGGAGCCATGCCAATAGTGAATTGGTAAGAGTTGTTATACGCAAACTCTACCAAAGGAAGATATGGTTCCCAATTTCCACCAAAATCTAGAATACACATTCTCAGCATGTCCTCTAGCATCTGGTTTACTCTCTCTGTCTGGCCGTCCGTCTGTGGGTGATATGTCGTACTCACCCGTAGGTCGGTGCCCATGGCCTCCTGAAAACTTTGCCAAAAGTGCGACACGAATATCTTATCTCGGTCCGATACGATATTAATGGGGACTCCGTGCAGCTTAACAATCTCTGAAATAAAAAGCTGCGCGTACCGCATAGTATCATAATCCGTACGAACCCGTAAGAAATGTGCGACTTTAGTCAAACGATCCACTATCACCCAAATGGAATCGTGTCCCTTCTGCGATGTTGGTAACCCGGTAATAAAATCCATAGAGATACTCTCCCACTTCCACACGGGAATATCTAGTGGTTGTAGCATTCCTGAAGGCCTCTGATGGTCAACTTTTATGAGTTGGCATGTAGCACACTTCGAGACAAATTCTGCAATATCTCGCTTCATACCTGACCACCAATATATTCGTCGCATATCCTGATACATTTTGTCCCCACCTGGGTGTACTGAGAATTTTGACCCGTGCGACTCTGTCATAACGGCATGCCTCAAATCATCATCCTCGGGTACTATCAGTCTACCGTTGAAACGTAGTCCACCCTCCGAACTGATGGAGTAGAACTCTGCCCCCTTGGCCAGTAACTGTCGTACTTTATCCTGACAAAATGGGTCTTCTTCTTGTGCCCTCACTATCCGCATAATGTTCTCGAAAGTGATAGCTAGAACTGCCATACATGCTCTTTCCATATCATCCTCGTGTCGGAGCTCACTCCACTTTGCCTTCCAAACTTCAGCTAACTCTCTGATAGGTCTTCTGCTTAACGCATCTGCTACCACGTTAGGCTTACCAGGATGATACTGTATATCAAATTGGTAGTCCTTCACGAATTCAAGCCACCTTCTCTGCCTCATGTTCAGGTCCTTCTGAGTGAACAGATATTGCAATGACTTATGATCCGTGAATAGCGTAAACTGCTCGCCCAGAAGATAGTGTCTCCAAATCCTCAAAGCAAAAACAACCGCTGCCAACTCGAGGTCATGGGTGGGGTAGTTCTTCTCATGTGGCTTAAGCTTTCGTGACGCGTAAGCTATAGCCTTCTCCTCCTGCTGTAACACACCCCCAATTCCTTGTAAGGACGCATCAGTATAGACTCGGTATTCTATTCCGCTCTTCGGCAGGGTAAGAACGGGGGCTGATGTCAACTTGTCTTTCAATTCATCAAAAGCTAACTGGCAACTATCGCTCCATATGAAGGGAATTCCCTTCCGAGTTAGATTCGTCAACGGTCCGGCAATTTTTGAGAATCCCTTGATGAATCGACGATAATACCCAGCCAAGCCCAAGAAACTGCGGATTTCTGTCGGTGTCGTGGGTTGTCCCCACTCCCTCACCGCCGATACCTTACTTGGGTCAACTGCAATGCCCCTGCTAGATACGACGTGGCCTAGGAACTGAACCTCCCGGAGCCAAAATCCGCACTTCTCAAATTTGGCGTATAACTGATGGTTCCTCAAATTCTGTAGGACCAATCGTAAGTGCTCTGCGTGCTCTTCCTCCGTACGGGAGTAAATCAGAATGTCGTCTATGAACACAATCACAAACTGATCCAAAAACTCCCGGAATACCCTGTTCATGAGATCCATGAATACTGCCGGTGCATTAGTAAGCCCAAAAGGCATCACTCTGAACTCATATGACCCGTACCGCGACAGGAAAGCGGTCTTAGGTACATCCTCTTCACGAATGCGCAATTGGTGGTATCCCGATCTCAAATCGATCTTTGAGAAGTATGCAGCCCCTCTCAATTGATCAAACAAGTCGTCAATCCTCGGTAACGGATACTTATTACGTATCGTTACTTTGTTCAGCTCTCTGTAATCTACACACAGACGAAGTGAACCATCCCTTTTCTTCACAAACAGTACTGGCGCACCCCATGGCGATGTACTCCGTCGAATAAAACCCTGTCCTAACAGTTGCTGGATTTGCTCTCTCAGTTCCCGCATTTCTGAAGGAGCCATGCGATAAGGTGCTTTGGCAATCGGTCTCGTCCCCGGTGTTAGATCAATTACGAACTCTATCTCTCTGCTAGGTGGTAACCCTGGTATCTCCTGAAAGACATCCTCAAAATCCCTCACAACTGGGATTGAATCCAGAGAAATGACCACCCCATGTGAGGTCTCCTCCTCAATATAATATAAGTGAGTTTGTGATCCTCCTTCGGGAAGTGGCATAGCCACAAGGAACATCTCCTGCCCCGGGATAGAGAACACGATGGTCCTCTCATAACAATCCACCATTGCCCTATTATGTGCCAACCAATCCATGCCTAGGATGACGTCATATCCCTCCATATCCAGCACTAGAAGGTCTGCCGCCAGGCTCAGTCTCCCGACCATAATGTCCACACCCTTACAAATCGAGTGTATGAGGGACCCACTACCCATCGGTGATTCCACACACATAAGATGAGTGTCTGCTATCTCTAATAGGCCGGCTGCCCGTGCAAATCTGGTGGAAATAAATGAATGCGTTGCCCCGGTGTCAAATAAAATATTCCCCTCAAGCCCATGAATAGGAAACATACCCGCAACTGCCGGCGGTGCTGGCGGTGCCGGCTGAAATGGAATGTCACGTATGTTGAACACACGCCCGTACTGCATCTGTCCTGGCTGTGGGGCCTGTACTGCTGCTGGGGCTAATGGTGCCTGTTGCCCCTGTTGGGCACCCTGCTGTTGTGCCCGGTCTTGCTGTGGAAAATTCTTGCTCTTGTGACCCTGTTGACCACAAGTGAAGCACTGTCCCTGGAATTGTCTTTGTTCTTGGCCCTGTTGGCCCTGACGTTGACCCTGTCGCCCTTGGCCTTGTTGTCCCCCATTTGGATTTCCCTGGCCCTGTCGACCCTGAGGGACTGGTTGCTGAGGACCCTGCTGGCCCTGTCGGTCGAAGCGATACTTCCCGTGCTTAAACTTCTTGGCAGGGTTCCCCTGTCTGGAATCCTGTCCCAACTGCCTGGCTGCCTGCTGTTGTGTAGTGCTGCTGCCACTACCTCCATCTACCTTGCCCGGTTGGCTAGGTTCACCCCTCTTACTTCCCTTAGTATGAAAACGGTGATCCTGACAGTGTAGTAGAGCGGCATTGACGACATCTGTGTAGGTTACCAATGCCGGATTACCAATTAAGTGTTGCCTGATTCTCCAGGCTAGGCCCTCCATAAATTTGGACTTTTTCCTCTCCTCATTGCTCACCTCGTTTGGCACAAAATTGGCCAAGCGGGTAAACTCCTCCTCGTAGTCTGCAACTGAGCGTTCACCCTAGACCACTTCGCTGAACTTCTTTCTCATCTCTGACTCTACTGCTGGAGGGAAATACTTGCGGTCAAACCGCACCCAGAACTCAGAAATAGTCAAAGTATCTCTCTCCTCGATGGTGGTAACTGACTCCCACCACTGTAGGGCCGCTCCTGACAGACGGAAAGTGGCTAGCATCTGTTCCTGCACTCCGGTGCACTCTAGCATGCGCAAGTGGCGCGGGATATTCTTCTTCCAGTTGCACGCTTCCACTACATCAGTACTGCCCTGAAACTCAGGTGGATGCCCCTTCTGAAATGCCTCCCTGACTCGTTGCCAAGTAGATAGTACTGCCGGGACTTGTGCTACTGGTGCCACAGGGGGAGGTACTTGGGGCTGAGGAAAGTGGGCTGCCATTGCCCTCATCGCTGTCTCAACTGCCTGGGCCACTATCACTGCGACCTGAGTAGTGGAGATTAGCTCGGGTGGGGGTGGTGGTATCGGTACCTGTGGCTCTTGCTGAGCCTCCCTCACCTCCTCTCTAGCTTCAGCCCTCTCTGCTCTCATTCTCCTTGGCGGCATCTGAAATAAGATTCAAATTGTATAAGTACACAATTTATACAAAAATTAAGAGTAGAAGTATGATATCGCAACAGTGGAATTTAAATCAACAATCCTAATAGTAGGGATCTAATATAAACAAACGTAACGCTGAATCGTAGTAAGCCGTACAGATCCTATGGACACTAGAACCTGATGCTCTGATACCATCTGTGACACCCCGCCTAATTAAACCTTGGGTGATCAAGCCTTATTTTAATATAAACAGGTTTCTTTAATGGTTCATTCTTAGCATCACTGTCGAACGCCTTTTTAAAAATTTACTAATCACCTAAGTGAAATTAAAACGGATGCCAAATTTTAACTTTCTTAAATAAACAAATAATCCAAACCACACATTACCAAAACTAGATATGACTATGCAGTAAGCAAAAGAAATCTGAGAGCAGTTAAAGTCTTGCCGTAAACCACGACCCAAAAAAAAAAGACAACTACAAATCCATAACTAGAATAAACTGTAATAGAAAAGGTGGAACGACATGTTCCAACAAGGAATAATAAAACTGAGATCCTGCACTAGAACTGAAAAGAAAGAAGCGTCTAAGCAATCCCTGCAACCTCCACACTGGCTGCAGCTCCCAAATCTCTGATAGGAAATTAAGCTGGGTGTCCTTGTGGCTGGGCACCTAAAAGGTTTTTAAAATTTTACATATCAAGAGTTAGTACTCAAAACATTTGAAAATATTTTGCAAGCGGTTATCACAATTAAGTTATTGATTACACATATTAAGGTTTCGCACACTCCCTTGAACCTCCTCACCTCTCTTACATAGCATGTAACTATCGGGGAAACTAAGTCTACCTAGTTATACTACCCATAACTGTAGTTAACTCAATTACCGTTCATTACCGTATTCTCGTAATAATTACAACATACTATAAATTATTACCAGGACATTTACTTATCATAATTTTGTCTACTATTCTCAATTGGTAGATTTAGCACGTAACATTTTATTCCACGACAATGTATATAATATATGTTACCACTACTATAACCTTTTATTACACACAAAGGACCCTTGGCTCGGAATAATTCATCGACTCCAAGTGAAAGTTGGTTCGGAATTGTCACATCGACCCCAACTATATATATATATAATATATACACATATTCTGGTTCGGAACTCTTTCATCGCGGCACCAGTACAAAATTTGGTTCGGCATTTATCATCGACCCCAAATTTAATATAACCTTATGTTAGTTCGGAATGTCACATCGACCCTAACATAATTCATTTAGGTAGTGTTCTCTTTACCCAATATCATTTATATAAATTCAGTAGGTACGCACCCGACCTAATAATTCATACCCGTACGTAATATATTTTTCTTATATTCTCCGTACTTATTAATTACAATATAACTCACTATTGTATTTATTTGAGTATTCGCGTAACTCTAAGGGCCCTAGTTACCCCTCCCTTAATTCAGTAGTTAAGTAAAGGTTTAACCTACTGGTATTTTCTTTCCGGAATTCAAGTCTCACTTTAACCGAAATTAGATTAACCATCTCAACTCACGGCGAAGTCAATCATTCTTTAGTCATTCCATTTCTCCACATTTCTACTCAATCATAAGTGGAGGAACCCTATGGTACACCTAATGGTAATTTTCAAGTCTCCTCATAGGAAAAATACCATTTCTAAGGTTCCCATTAAGTAACGGTAATTAAAGAAGTTCATACACAATTTTCTATAATTCAGGCAGGGTCGATCGATCGAAGGAAGATGATCGATCGATCGACTGCTTCGATCGATCGACATTCAAGGGTCGATCGATCGATCGAGCAGTGACAGACCCAGTTCGTCTTCTTCCTACGGGTTTCACCATTTTTACATCTCTAGCTTTCATGATAGGCCATCAAATTCACAACCAACAATTTCTAATCATACCTACATGTTCTGGGATGATTACTAACGATTTAAAACATCAAAATCAATATAATTCTTGGCTAAATTCACTGAAAATCTCAATAATATTCAAGAACCCTAAAACTGCATTCTTTATATTTTTCATCAAAGTTACAGATTTTCATACGAATTTCTCATCAAGTTTTCTATGATATAAACATACTTAGTAATTCAAAAACGTCCTACATGCAAATCCTAATCAATCATGGATTTTTCTAAACAGTTTACTCCCAAGAATATCATAGAATTCATGTTCTTCCTCAATCTTAAACATGGGTATTATAACTCAATTATTTCTGCAATAAACCACTTGCCTTAAGGTTTGTAGGGTCTGAATTCGTGGTTGTTGATGATGATTGATGATGTTGGTGCCTCAATCCTTCTTCCCAACAATCTTTTGATGAAGTCTTCCTAAGATGATTTCTCCCTCCTTCTTGCCTAAGGGATTTGCCTCTCTCTCTCTCTCTCTAATGGCTATGGTGTAACTCTAAGTGTCTAACCCTAGCCACCATTCTTATAATCAGATTTAGGGTTACAAAATTCGTAGGTCATCTTTCCCTTAATTGCAAAGTGACCAAAACGCCCCCGAATGGTCCCGGTTTAGCCCAAAAATGACCCGGCACTCAACTAGTACCCCCGGGTACACTATTTTGACTAATTCGACCCTTTCGGAATCAACCGTGGACTCTAAATTATCATTTGAGTCTCGTAAATATTTTTCTACTCTCACTCTTGAATTTTGTCGAGCTATATCCTGTACGTCCGTATAGTCACTAGACCGTACATATTATCATTGAAAATTTATATTCACCTTAATAAATTTTCTATAATACATTTTCATTTTATTAACATAATATCTATTTAAATTACTCTACTCACGTAATTTAAATCAATCATATTAAATTACATTAAGTTACTCTACTTACGTAATTTAAATCAATCATATTAAATTACATTAAGTTACTCTACTTACGTAATTTAATTAAGGCGTAATTAAATCCCATTAAATTACTCTACTTGCGTAATTTAAAATTAAGCAGAATTACGGGGTGTTACATACTTCCCCCCTTACAAAAGGAATTTCGTCCTCGAAATTAGGAAAAAGAATACCTGCTATGAATAATTCTGGATATTGTTCGCGCATATCCTCTTCCCGTTCCCAAGTGGACTCGTCCATATTGTGATGTCTCCACTGTACTCGCACTAAGGGTACCACCTTGGATCTTAGTTTACGCTCACTATAATCCAGGATAGTTACGGGTCTTTCTTCATACGATATATCTGGCTGCAAATCGATCTCCTCCAGTGGAATGTGCCAGAAGGCTCTCTCGCTCCTCTTGTATTTCTTCAGCGACGCTACATGGAACACATCGTGTATTCGCTGAAGATGCTCAGGGAGTCCCAATCTGTAAGACACCGGTCCCACCCTCTCAATGATAGGAAACGGCCCTACATATCTTGGCGCCAACTTCCCCTTTTTGCCAAACCTCGTAACCCCTTTCATAGGAGATACTCGAATCAATACCTGATCTCCCACATCTAACTCCACATGTCTCCTGCCGGCGTCAGCATAACTCTTCTGCCTATCCTGGGCTATTCGAATACGTCCTCGAATCAACTCTATTTTGGAGGAAGTCTCCTGTATCATTTCTGGCCCTAAAAGCCTGTTATCCCCCACTTCTAACCAACAAGCGGGTGAACGACAAGGTCTCCCGTAAAGCGCCTCAAATGGAGCCATTGCAATAGTGAATTGGTAAGAGTTGTTATACGCAAACTCTACCAAAGGAAGATATGGTTCCCAATTTCCCCCAAAATCTAGAATACACATTCTCAGCATGTCCTCTAGCATCTGGTTTACTCTCTCTGTCTGGCCATCCGTCTGTGGGTGATATGCCGTACTCACCCGTAAGTCGGTGCCCATGGCCTCCTGAAAACTCTGCCAAAAGTGCGACACGAATATCTTATCTCGGTCCGATACGATATTAATGGGGACTCCGTGCAGCTTAACAATCTCTGAAATAAAAAGCTGTGCGTACCGCATAGTATCATAATCCGTACGAACCCGTAAGAAATGTGCGACTTTAGTCAAACGATCCACTATCACCCAAATGGAATCGTGTCCCTTCTGCGATGTTGGTAACCCGGTAATAAAATCCATAGAGATACTCTCCCACTTCCACACGGGAATATCTAGTGGTTGTAGCATTCCTGAAGGCCTCTGATGGTCAACTTTTATGAGTTGGCATGTAGCACACTTCGAGACAAATTCTGCAATATCTCGCTTCATACCTGACCACCAATATATTCGTCGCATATCCTGATACATTTTGTCCCCACCTAGGTGTACTGAGAATTTTGACCCGTGCGACTCTGTCATAACGGCATGCCTCAAATCATCATCCTCGGGTACTATCAGTCTACCGTTGAAACGTAGTCCACCCTCCGAACTGATGGAGTAGAACTCTGCCCCCTTGGCCAGTAACTGTCGTACTTTATCCTGACAAAATGGGTCTTCTTCTTGTGCCCTCACTATCCGCATAACGTTCTCGAAAGTGATAGCTAGAACTGCCATACATGCTCTTTCCATATCATCCTCGTGTCGGAGCTCACTCCACTTTGCCTTCCAAACTTCAGCTAACTCTCCGATAGGTCTTCTGCTTAACGCATCTGCTACCACGTTAGCCTTACCAGGATGATACTGTATATCAAATTGGTAGTCCTTCATGAATTCAAGCCACCTTCTCTGCCTCATGTTCAGGTCCTTCTGAGTGAACAGATATTGCAATGACTTATGATCCGTGAATAGCGTAAACTGCTCGCCCAGAAGATAGTGTCTCCAAATCCTCAAAGCAAAAACAACCGCTGCCAACTCGAGGTCATGGGTGGGGTAGTTCTTCTCATGTGGCTTAAGCTTTCGTGACGCGTAAGCTATAGCCTTCTCCTCCTGCTGTAACACACCCCCAAGTCCTTGTAAGGACGCATCAGTATAGACTTGGTATTCTATTCCGCTCTTTGGCAGGGTAAGAACGGGGGCTGATGTCAACTTGTCTTTCAATTCATCAAAAGCTAACTGTCAACTATCGCTCCATATGAAGGGAATTCCCTTCCGAGTTAGATTCGTCAACGGTCCGGCAATTTTTGAGAATCCCTTGATGAATCGACGATAATACCCAGCCAAGCCCAAGAAACTACGGATTTCTGTCGGTGTCGTGGGTTGTCCCCACTCCCTCACCGCCGATACCTTACTTGGGTCAACTGCAATGCCCTTGCCAGATACGACGTGGCCTAGGAACTGAACCTCCCGGAGCCAAAATCCGCACTTTTCAAATTTGGCGTATAACTGATGGTTCCTCAAAGTCTGTAGGACCAATCGTAAGTGCTCTGCGTGCTCTTCCTCCGTACGGGAGTAAATCAGAATGTCGTCTGTGAACACAATCACAAACTGATCCAAAAACTCCCGGAATACCCTGTTCATGAGATCCATGAATACTGCCGGTGCATTAGTAAGCCCAAAAGGCATCACTCTGAACTCATATGACCCGTACCGCGACAGGAAAGCGGTCTTAGGTACATCCTATTCACGAATGCGCAATTGGTGGTATCCCGATCTCAAATCGATCTTTGAGAAGTATGCAGCCCCTCTCAATTGATCAAACAAGTCGTCAATCCTCGGTAACGGATACTTATTACGTATCGTTACTTTGTTCAGCTCTCTGTAATCTACACACAGACGAAGTGAACCATCCCTTTTCTTCACAAACAGTACTGGCGCACCCCATGGCGATGTACTCCGTCGAATAAAACCCTGTCCTAACAGTTGCTGGATTTGCTCTCTCAGTTCCCGCATTTCTGAAGGAGCCATGCGATAAGGTGCTTTGGCAATCGGTCTCGTCCCCGGTGTTAGATCAATTACGAACTCTATCTCTCTGCTAGGTGGTAACCCTGGTATCTCCTGAAAGACATCCTCAAAATCCCTCACAACTGGGATTGAATCCAGAGAAATGACCACCCCATGTGAGGTCTCCTCCTCAATATAATATAAGTGAGTTCGTGATCCTCCTTCGGGAAGTGGCATAGCCACAAGGAACATCTCCTGCCCCGGGATAGAGAACACGATGGTCCTCTCATAACAATCCACCATTGCCCTATTATGTGCCAACCAATCCATGCCTAGGATGACGTCATATCCCTCCATATCCAGCACTAGAAGGTCTGCCGCCAGGCTCAGTCTCCCGACCATAATGTCCACACCCTTACAAA
Organism: Sambucus nigra; assembly: GCA_949130495.1. NCBI lineage: Eukaryota > Viridiplantae > Streptophyta > Magnoliopsida > Dipsacales > Adoxaceae > Sambucus > Sambucus nigra. The sequence continues at coordinate 339,750 of CASBWL010000471.1, forward strand.
TCGAGTGTATGAGGGACCCACTACCCATCGGTGATTCCACACACATAAGATGAGTGTCTGCTGTCGCTAATAGGCCGGCTGCCCGTGCAAATCTAGTGGAAATAAATGAATGCGTTGCCCCGGTGTCAAACAAAATATTCCCCTCAAGCCCATGAATAGGAAACATACCCGCAACTGCCGGCGGTGCTGGCGGTGCCGGCTGAAATGGAATGTCACGTATGTTGAACACACGCCCGTACTGCATCTGTCCTGGCTGTGGGGCCTGTACTGCTGCTGGGGCTAATGGTGCCTGTTGCCCCTATTGGGCACCCTGCTGTTGTGCCCGGTCTTGCTGTGGACAATTCCTGCTCTTGTGACCCTGTTGACCACAAGTGAAGCACTGTCCCTGGAATTGTCTTTGTCCTTGGCCCAGTTGGCCCTGACGTTGACCCTGTCGCCCTTGGCCTTGTTGTCCCCCATTTGGAATTCCCTGGCCCTGTCGACCCTGAGGGACTGGTTGCTGAGGACCCTGCTGGCCCTGTCGGTCGAAGCGATACTTCCCGTGCTTAAACTTCTTGGCAGGGTTCCCCTGTCTGGAATCCTGTCCCAACTGCCCGGCTGCCTGCTGTTGTGTAGTGCTGCTGCCACTACCTCCATCTACCTTGCCCGGTTGGCTAGGTTCACCCCTCTTACTTCCCTTAGTATGAAAACGGTGATCCTGACAGTGTAGTAGAGCGGCATTGACGACATCTGTGTAGGTTACCAATGCCGGATTACCAATTAAGTGTTGCCTGATTCTCCAGGCTAGGCCCTCCATAAATTTGGACTTTTTCCTCTCCTCATTGCTCACCTCGTTTGGCACAAAATTGGCCAAGCGGGTAAACTCCTCCTCGTAGTCTGCAACTGAGCGTTCACCCTGGACCACTTCGCTGAACTTCTTTCTCATCTCTGACTCTACTACTGGAGGGAAATACTTGCGGTCAAACCGCACCCAGAACTCAGAAATAGTCAAAGTATCTCTCTCCTCGATGGTGGTAACTGACTCCCACCACTGTAGGGCCGCTCCTGACAGACGGAAAGTGGCTAGCATCTGTTCCTGCACTCCAGTGCACTCTAGCATGCGCAAGTGGCGTTGGATATTCTTCTTCCAGTTGCACGCTTCCACTACATCAGTACTGCCCTGAAACTCGGTGGATTCCCCTTCTGAAATGCCTCCCTGACTCGTTGCCAAGTAGATAGTACTGCCGGGACTTGTGCTACTGGTGCCACAGGGGGAGGTACTTGGGGCTGAGGAAAGTGGGATGCCATTGCCCTCATCGCTGTCTCAACTGCCTGGGCCACTATCACTGCGACCTGAGTAGTGGAGATTAGCTCGGGTGGGGGTGGGGGTATCGGTACCTGTGGCTCTTGCTGAGCCTCCCTCACCTCCTCTCTAGCTTCAGCCCTCTCTGCTCTCATTCTCCTTGGCGGCATCTGAAATAAGATTCAAATTGTATAAGTACACAATTTATACAAAAATTAAGAGCAGAAGTACGATATCGCAACAGTGGAATTTAAATCAACAATCCTAATAGTAGGGCTCTAATATAAACAAACGTAACGCTGAATCGTACTAAGCCGTACAGATCCTATGGACACTAGAACCTGATGCTCTGATACCATCTGTGACACCCTGCCTAATTAAACCCTGGGTGATCAAGCCTTATTTTAATATAAACAGGTTTCTTTAATGGTTCATTCTTAGCATCACTGTCGAACGCCTTTTTAAAAATTTACTAATCACCTAAGTGAAATTAAAACGGATGCCAAATTTTAACTTTCTTAAATAAACAAATAATCCAAACCACACATTACCAAAACTAGATATGACTATGCAGTAAGCAAAAGAAATCTGAGAGCAGTTAAAGTCTTGCCGTAAACCACGGCCCAAAAAAAAAAGACAACTACAAATCCATAACTAGAATAAACTGTAATAGAAAAGGTGGAACGACATGTTCCAACAAGGAATAATAAAACTGAGATCCTGCACTAGAACTGAAAAGAAAGAAGCGTCTAAGCAATCCCTGCAACCTCCACACTGGCTGCAGCTCCCAAATCTCTGATAGGAAATTAAGCTGGGTGTCCTTGTGGCTGGGCACCTAAAAGGTTTTTAAAATTTTACATATCAAGAGTTAGTACTCAAAACATTTGAAAATATTTTGCAAGCGGTTATCACAATTAAGTTATTGATTACACATATTAAGGTTTCGCACACTCCCTTGAACCTCCTCACCTCTCTTACATAGCATGTAACTATCGGGGAAACTAAGTCTACCTAGTTATACTACCCATAACTGTAGTTAACTCAATTACCGTTCATTACCTTATTCTCGTAATAATTACAACATACAATAAATTATTACCAGGACATTTACTTATCATAATTTTGTCTACTATTCTCAATTGGTAGATTTAGCACGTAACATTTTATTCCACGACAATGTATATAATATATGTTACCACTACTATAACCTTTTATTACACACAAAGGACCCTTGGCTCGGAATAATTCATCGACTCCAAGTGAAAGTTGGTTCGGAATTGTCACATCGACCCCAACTATATATATATAATATATACACATATTCTGGTTCGGAACTCTTTCATCGCGGCACCAGTACAAAATTTGGTTCGGCATTTATCATCGACCCCAAATTTAATATAACCTTATGTTAGTTCGGAATGTCACATCGACCCTAACATAATTCATTTAGGTAGTGTTCTCTTTACCCAATATCATTTATATAAATTCAGTAGGTACGCACCCGACCTAATAATTCATACCCGTACGTAATATATTTTTCTTATATTCTCCGTACTTATTAATTACAATATAACTCACTATTGTATTTATTTGAGTATTCGCGTAACTCTAAGGGCCCTAGTTACCCCTCCCTTAATTCAGTAGTTAAGTAAAGGTTTAACCTACTGGTATTTTCTTTCCGGAATTCAAGTCTCACTTTAACCGAAATTAGATTAACCATCTCAACTCACGGCGAAGTCAATCATTCTTTAGTCATTCCATTTCTCCACATTTCTACTCAATCATAAGTGGAGGAACCCTATGGTACACCTACTGGTAATTTTCAAGTCTCCTCATAGGAAAAATACCATTTCTAAGGTTCCCATTAAGTAACGGTAATTAAAGAAGTTCATACACAATTTTCTATAATTCAGGCAGGGTCGATCGATCGAAGGAAGATGATCGATCGATCGACTGCTTCGATCGATCGACATTCAAGGGTCGATCGATCGATCGAGCAGTGACAGACCCAGTTCGTCTTCTTCCTACGGGTTTCACCATTTTTACATCTCTAGCTTTCATGATAGGCCATCAAATTCACAACCAACAATTTCTAATCATACCTACATGTTCTGGGATGATTACTAACGATTTAAAACATCAAAATCAATATAATTCTTGGCTAAATTCACTGAAAATCTCAATAATATTCAAGAACCCTAAAACTGCATTCTTTATATTTTTCATCAAAGTTACAGATTTTCATACGAATTTCTCATCAAGTTTTCTATGATATAAACATCCTTAGTAATTCAAAAACATCCTACATGCAAATCCTAATCAATCATGGATTTTTCTAAACAGTTTACTCCCAAGAATATCATAGAATTCATGTTCTTCCTCAATCTTAAACATGGGTATTATAACTCAATTATTTCTGCAATAAACCACTTGCCTTAAGGTTTGTAGGGTCTGAATTCGTGGTTGTTGATGATGATTGATGATGTTGGTGCCTCAATCCTTCTTCCCAACAATGTTTTGATGAAGTCTTCCTAAGATGATTTCTCCCTCCTTCTTGCCTAAGGGATTTGCCTCTCTCTCTCTCTCTCTCTAATGGCTATGGTGTAACTCTAAGTGTCTAACCCTAGCCACCATTCTTATAATCAGATTTAGGGTTACAAAATTCGTAGGTCATCTTTCCCTTAATTGCAAAGTGACCAAAACGCCCCCGAATGGTCCCGGTTTAGCCCAAAAATGACCCGGCACTCAACTAGTACCCCCGGGTACACTATTTTGACTAATTCGACCCTTTCGGAATCAACCGTGGACTCTAAATTATCATTTGAGTCTCATAAATATTTTTCTACTCTCACTCTTGAATTTTGTCGAGCTACATCCTGTACGTCCGTATAGTCACTAGACCGTACATATTATCATTGAAAATTTATATTCACCTTAATAAATTTTCTATAATACATTTTCATTTTATTAACATAATATCTATTTAAATTACTCTACTCACGTAATTTAAATCAATCATATTAAATTACATTAAGTTACTCTACTTACGTAATTTAAATCAATCATATTAAATTACATTAAGTTACTCTACTTACGTAATTTAATTAAGGCGTAATTAAATCCCATTAAATTACTCTACTTGCGTAATTTAAAATTAAGCAGAATTACGGGGTGTTACATATATTATGTGATCTTGGGGACGTATCGAGTAAATTGGGAAGGCATGAATTGGAATTGTCACATCGACTTAGTGGGGAATCTCATATTAGCGACGGGAACTCTACTTGGAGATTTGATGCAAGTTATTATATGATGTGATGTTGGGGGCTCCCCGAGATTGTTGTGAAGACTTTGAATTGTTATGCCGACTTTTTTTTTACTTCTCCCAGCGACGGGATTTTTTTATTTAGATATGATGGGGAGCCAATGAGAGAGAGGTTATGTATCCTGAGTGACGATAAACTTAGGGATTTAATCATAAATGCGATAATGTTAAAGGTTCATGTGAGTAATAGAATCAAAATCTGAATTTGGAAGGACTTAAAATATTACCAACTAATAGTTCTGCGCGTACTTATATTCGGGATAATTATTGTATATCGATGTGCATACGGATATATATGGTGTGTGTATGACGATTGTTATATACGTTCGGTTATGAGATAGTATCCTTAAGGTTCATTAAATTGGGAGGCTATTCTCATCTTAGGTGAAATGGATGAGTAAATTTCAAGTGAGGGATCGTATAATGAAATGAATTGGGAAAGTATGCGTTATAGCGTCGGTTAGTATAAGGAGAGTTATATGCCTATAGTCGAATTCATTGATGTTGTACATATGGACGGGAGATAGTATGTGTATATATAAGTATATATGTATAAGGCGTGAATGTATATACCTTGTGTGATGGTTTGCATAGATGATGTGATCGCATGTATATCTAGTGTGAATGATATATATACTTATTGTGTGAGCATACCCCTCCAGTGCTATCATCGGAAGTTGCACAATGTGGGTGAGGCCCCTGGCTTGAGGAGCAGGGAGCGTATAGTCCCCGGGTCATAATCGTCCAGTATTTATTGCGTGCTTTTTTTTTTATTCTGGGTGAGAAGTCTTGGGTATGATTCATTCTCACTTTCAGGTTCGGAACTATGACCGCTTCCCCTATGTTGTGTTTTGTTTGATTACCAGGGCGGTGTGATAATAGTCCGGTGGCTGGTAACCCGGGATAAAGTGAGTAATTCCTGGAAGATGATAGCATTGTGAAGTATTTTTATATCCTATAAGTGATTTTGTTCTGGATATTTAAATGTACACTAAGTGTGTCATGTGTATGTGCTTGTTAGGATTGAATGATCATTCTTTATAACTAAAATAATGTTATATAGACCTTAAAGGTTTCGTGTGATATCTTATTTGGGTAATTAGAGATAGTTATTCAGAATAGGTAGTTGATGTTATGTGTGTTGTGTACCGAGGGCATAATGGATCTCGACGATCAACATTGTCAAGGAGTAGTGTATCGGGGAGTTCCTTTTCTGGATTTCACTTTGCGAGACGTCCCACGCACGAAACGTAATGCGATGTTGGGAATGGGGAGAAGTTTAGTCCTTGGTACTTGGGTTTATGCGTTTTGGTGAAACAATGCTTTATAAGTATATAAAGACAATGTGTAAATATTCTGATGCTAATAACTTGTTAAAGCTAATAACTAGAAATAGATAAATTCTAATAGGATGTGTGTATGTATATATACGTTATCGAAAATCTCGGGCGTAAACTTACGATATGAGAGAATGAGAAGACTTTGGGTTATGCTTGAGATAGCAGGTTGCGCGGGTGTAGACTCTGCGTAGATTGAGATTGAATTGTCCCTAAAATACTTTGGGTAGTTTAATTAAGGTTCGTGGGCATACGTTTAGGTGCGCTCTTTAGTCGAGGGGTGAGTTTGAGTTTCACGAGAGTGCGACTCCACTTTAATTATGAAATTGTGCATTTATAATTATGATGCATTTTAATGCACTTGCTAAACATACGTTCAAACCTCGGGCCCTGACCCGTTTATATTTCTCTCTTGCTATACGTATATTGTAATATATTATAGGTGTCCCACCGCAAGGACACCAATGATGCTTTTATATCCAGTGTCCTTGGAGCCGTAGCAAATGCGGACTGTTGCGGGATTTTGTTATAACCACTTCCTATCTCTTGTAAATCTAGTTAAGGATTCATTTTGTATATCGGGTTTATACCCAAGGGTTTTATAAGTATGTAATACCCCGTGATTTTGAGGACTGAGAATTTAATTATTTTGGGAGAAATCAAATTTATTTGAATTGGAGAATTTTAAATTTGGCAATTGAGGCCAAAATTTGAGGATGTTATAAAGTGTTTCGGATGACGATTCTGAGTGCACGATTGATCCCGGATGGGTCGAGATAGTCAAAATGACTGTCCTTGGGTTTTATTTCTGTTCCGAAATATTTTAAGTTAGTTTGACTCGAATTGGAGTAAATGAGTCATTTAAATAGTGTATTATCATTTAAAGTTGGGTATTTTGGAAATACGTCTTATAAAGCATACGTGAGATAATAATCTGATTCTTGAGATTGAGAAAGGCCTAGAGAGAGAGAGAGAAGAGGAAAGGAAGAAGAGAAAGAGGAGAAGCTTGCAGGTTCCGGCCAATACGCGATCTCGAGGACGATTCAACCTCTACAACTTTGAGGCAAGTGATTAAACTTGCTAAATAATCTTAGTGTGTAATTTATTTCATGATTTGTGGAGAAAAATATGGATTTTGGGCAAGGTTCTAAAAAACGCGGGGCGTGATTGAGGCGTGGAGGCCAAGCCTTAAGCCTTAGAAGCTTAGGCGGGCTTAGACGTAAAAAGGCGTGAAATGGCGTTTAGGCCTTCTTAATATATTTTAATATTTTTTAACCATAACAAGGCTATTAAAATACAAAAATTTCACAGATCATAAAAATATGTCTAAATATATGTAAATTAAAATACTATTTGATTATTTTGGATGAGATAATGGTCCGGTTTGTAAACAAATTCTTTAAAAGGCGACATCGTTTCATTAAATCATTGTTGTTTTTAGAAAAAAGTACGCCTTAAGGATTTTACCAAGAATAAGGCGTGAAAACCGTAAGGCGAGGCGTTTCTCCCAAGCCTTAAGCCTAGGCGTGCCTAGGTGGAGCCTAGGCGGGTTTTTTAGAACAGTTTGGGTTAAATTGTTAAAAATCTAGATTTTGGTTAAATCTTGCATTTGAGGTGTGTATAAGGATTTGAGGTTGTATAATTAGTTGGGCTGATATATATATTGAGTTTTGATGTTAGAAACATGTTTGGGTTGAAGATTGATGGTTAGAGTTGATGATTTTAGGGTTTATATTTCGTGGGTTTTGTACAGAAGTTGAAACTTTCGAAGTTCTGCAGACCCGAATCGATTCGCCCCCAAAGAGAATCGATTCGGCTTAAGGCAAAAGTGTCAGGTCTGTGTGACCAAATCGATTTGGATCCAAAACGAATCGATTCGGCCTAATATAGACCTACAGGTCCTTTGGACCGAATCGATTCGCATACTGGTGCATCGATTCGCTTTTAGGACCGCATCGATTCGGACTGGGCCGAATCGATTCAGAAACAGGGTAGTTTAGCGAAGTTTTTCTAGAGTGAGTTTTACTCCGTTTCGGTTGGGTTTATCGATTTGGAACATCCTTATATGATGCGAGAAACATGTTTAAGAGGTTTATTGGGAGTTTCGTATATGATGTGATCTTGGGGATGTATCGAGTAAATTGGGAAGGTATAAATTGGTATTGTCACATCGACTTAGTGGGGAATCATATTAGCGACAGGAACTCTACTTGGAGATTTGACGCAAGTTATTATATGATGTGACGTTGGGGGCTCATCGAGGTGGTTGTGAAGGTATGACTTGGAATTGTTATGCCGACTTTTTTTGTTGACTTCTCCTAGCGACGGGATTTTTTTATTTAGATATGATGGGGAACCAATGAGAGAGAGGTCGTGAATCCTGAGTGACGATAAACTTAGGGATTTAATCATAAATGCGATAATGTTAAAGGTTCATGTTAGTGATTGAATCGAAATCTGAATTTGGAAGGACTTCAAATATTATCGACTAATAGTTATGTGCATAGTTATAGCCGGGATAATTATTGTCTATCGATGTGCATACGGATATAGATGGTGGGTGTATGACGATTGTCATATACGTTCAGTTATGAGATAGTATCCTTAAGGTTGATTAAATTGGGAGACTATTCTCATCTTAGGTGAAATAAATGAGTAAATTTCAAGTGAGGGATCGTATAATGAAATGAATTGGGAAAGTATGCGTTATAGCGTCAGTCAGTATAAGGAGAGTTATATGCCTATTGCCGAATTCATTGTTGTTGTACATATGGACGGGAGATAGTATGTGTATATATATGTATATAGGGCGTGAATGTATATACCATGTGTGATGGTTTGTATATATGATGTGATCGCATGTATATCTAGTGTGAATGATATATATACTTATTGTGTGAGCACACCCCTTCAGCGCTATCATGGCAAGTTGCGCGATGTGGGTGAGGCCCCTAGCTTGAGGAGCAGGGAGCATATAGTCCCCGGGTCATAGTCGTCCAGTATTTATTGCGTGCTTTTTTTTATTCTGGGTCAGAAGGCTTGGGTATGATTCGTTCTCACTTTCAGGTTCGGAACTATGACCGCTTCCCCGACGTTGTGTTTTGTTTGATTACCAGGGTGGTGTGATAATAGTCCGGTGGCTGGTAACCCAGGATAAAGTGAGTAATTCCTAGAAGATGATAGCATTGTGAAGTATTTTTATATCATATAAGTGATTGTGTTCTGGATATTTAAATGTACGCTAAGTGTGTTATGTGTACGTGCTTGTTAGGGTTGAATGATCGTGCTTTATAACTAAAATAATGTTATATAGACCTTAAAGGATCCGTGTGATTCTTATTTGGGTAATTAGAGATAGTTATTCAGAATAGGTAGTTGATGTTATGTGTGTTGTGCACCGAGGGCATAATGGATCTCGACGATCAGCATTGTCAAGGAGTAATGTATCGGGGGGGTTCCTTGTCTGGATTTTGCTTTGCGAGACGTCCCACACACGAAACGTATTGCGATATTGGGAATGGGGAGAAGTTTAGTCCTTGGTACTTGGGTTTATGCGTTTTGGTGAAACAATGCTTTATAAGTATATAAAGATAATGTGTAAATATTCTGATGCTAATAACTTGTTAAAGCCAATAACTAGAAACAGATAAATTCTAATAGGATATGTGTATGTATATATACGTTATCATATAAGCTCGGGTGTAAACTTAGGACATGAGAGAATGAGAAGACTTTGGGTTATGCTTGAGATAGCAGGTTGCGCGAGTGTAGACTCTGCGTAGATTGAGATTGAATTGTCCCAAAAATACATTGGGTAGTTTAATTAAGGTTCATGTGCATACGTTTAGGTGCGTGCTTTAGTCGAGGGGTGAGTTTGAGTTTCAAGAGAGTGCGACTCAACTTTAATTATGAAATTGTGCATTTATAATTATTATGCATTTTAATGCACTTGCTAAACATGCTTTCAAATCTCGGGCCCTGACCCGTTTATATTTCTCTCTTGCTATACGTATATTGTAATATATTAGTGGTGTCCCACCGCAAGGACGCCAATAATGCTTTTATATCCAGTGTACTTGAAGCCGTAGCAGATGCGGACTGTTGCGGGATTTTGTTAAAGCCACTTCCTATCTCTTGTAAATCTAGTTGAGGATTCATTTTGTATATCGGGTTTATACTCAAGGGCTTTATATGTAGTACTTTTATATTTTCCTCCTTAGTATGTTGTATTGTCTGTGACCCGATAGCATATTCGGGTATATTTCTTTTGTTGTACTTATTATATTTAATTTGAGTACTTCCTTTTATCGTAGTACATGTGTATACGTTATCATGTTCGGTAGTTACTATGTTGTTGGTATGTTGATTCAATGTATGATTTTAAATTTTTGGCATCCGCTTATTATAGTATTAGGTAGTTAGTTATGTTAATTTTAGTATCGACAGTTGATGCTGAGAATGATCCACTTGAGATTCCTGATTTATTTAGTATAGGGCTGGCCACCCGTTATTATTTTAAGTGGGGTGTCACATATAAGTTTTCTAAATGGGGTGAATTGAAAAATTAGTGGGTGTATCCAAAAATTCCCAAATATATATAGATACAATAAACATCAAGAGACTGCTTTAACCTTGCTAGCGAGCAAAAAGGGTGGCCACTGTATAAGTTTCAGGCTAGGATCTGATGAATAAGGAACTAGCAACAGATCCATCTCCCTGGAATAAATGAATATTCATTTTAGTTACCAAAGTATTATATGGAAAATGAGATTACTGGACTAAGAAAAATAAGAAGTTGGGTGGCCTTACCTATCGCTAATGAGATCTTCTTCGCGAAAACTACATATTACTTCATTCCATAACTGAGCGAATTTTGCAGCTTCACTTCTCATGTTTGCTGTAACCTATACACATGCATAAGAATATATTTATTACAACTGAAGAATCATACTAATCTTAGAATAATATTGAATACAATAACTTTTTAAAACACGAAAGAAAACTCAGAAAAGTGCTTTGAGAGAGAAAATCCCATCTTCTTAGACTTATCAGAAGCTACCAAATGCGTGTTAAATGCACCAGGTAAAGACTGGAACCTTGACCTTAGCATGACCAATGTCCGTATCTGTATAAAGGGAAGTATATTGTAACATTTACCAGGTATACAAAATATGCCAAATAATTACTATGCAGATTAAAACTGATAGTTCCGAAATAAAATGAATCTAACCCACGATCTCATATGCATTTAACTAAGTTGATACAATCAACACAAAACTGAAGATTTTCTAATCAAGTGTAAACTACAGGACCCCCCAAAATTATCTGAACATTATCGCTCAATTGTAAATGCCCCCCAATGTTACAAATAATCCCTTGAACTAAGAATAAGTTACGAATACCCCTTATGTGTTGCTAAAAAGTGCGCTAAATTTTTTTAGCGAAACATGGGAGAAATTGCAAATGATAGGAGGTATTTGCATGATTGCATCTAGTGAAAGGGTTCAGGGTGGTTTCTTGCGATTTACCCATTATTCTATACAGACAATGGAAACGATAATTTTATCCACCAGTTTTTTGCTCACGCTTCCAGGTGAAAAGATGGGTTTTATAGAATGGATGAAAGGAAAAATAATATATCCAGATTATATCATTAGAAATGCAACATAGTGAGTTATCAATCCTATATATCACCTGACTTCGATAAGCTTGAGTGGAAATATTCCCCGCCCTTATCCCATCATGGCTCACAAAAAATAAATATGAAAAAGTTCTTCGTTCAGTATATAATTGATACAGATGGCAGTTATTATGGTTCTGGACCAGAACTTCTGGTACAGTTAAAATAAAGAAGTTGAAAAACTCATTCAGAAGAAAAAAATTGTAAACCAAACACATAATTTGATCCCAAGAACCTAGGATTTAGTGAAGAATGTCTCAAAGATCTTTATTTATCAACCCAAGGCATAGCTGTAAATAAGAACAGCTAAAGAATGCAAAGGGCCATTGTTGAAATGTGATCGTGTGTGACAGCTTTACATAAGGGAGAATTCACAAAAGTAAAGTCGTAAAGAGAACGGCATATATGTATGTACATAAAGATAGAGATAAAGGATTACCTCTCCTAGACGATCAAATGCCCCTATAACACCTCCACAAAGAGTTGAGAAAATAGCATACCAAATTTGGGTGTCCATAAAGTAAACCTGCATAAGATTTGTGAATCATATGAGATACTAATCCTGGAAAGTATAAACTTATTACTTGTAGTAAAACAAAAACAAAAAACTAGATAAAATTAAAAGTAAACAAGTAGTTGATATAGTGACACAAACCAGGACTACTGGCAACCAGAGTGCAACAATCGCTCCATAATGGTTTCTTGCTGCATTGACATACGACTTCTTAGAACAAAAACTATAGTTTGAGTGAAAAACGAGATGGGTGATAGAGCCAATGTCAAATACTTACCTTCTAGGAAAAATTCATGCCAAGCATATTGAACACGTCTAATATTCATTATATCTTTTGTCGGTTTCATCAGAGGTTTTATCTGAAGAAAAATAACAGGGTCAAGATAGAACCCAATCACTCATCATATACTCTAGTTTGAACAACAAAGTATAAGATGTGGGAATCACCTGAACAAAATAGCTAAATGCGAATTTGCAACACAAAAGTAGCAACCAAAAGATAGTATACCTGAAATTGATAAATAGATTTGAACCATCTATCTTAATTCAACCATTTAGCAAATATTATTATGAGAAATAAATTTAAGAATACACTCACTTGATAAGGGAAAATTGACTTTCATGCATTCCCCTCCCCACGTAGATTTTGGGCTGTGGAAGAGCAAACAAATTCGATGAAAAGATGAACCATTTGTTGATAGATTGGGGATACAAACTTGATAGAGACAGAGACATAGAGAGAGAGGATATCAAGAAGTCATAGTTTTTCAATAATCATTGTGAAAGAGAGAAGCAGCATTAGATAGTTTTCTTTTCACTGAGTCATTAGGGAGAAAACATGAATGCACAAATTTTCCAAACACTATTATTATTAGATTTATTACCGTTTCTACAATAAAATAATTAGAGTGATGTGGAACTTTGGTCACAAAGTAGAAATCTTTGATTGTTAAGAATGATTATGTTGAGATTTATCTTTTCTAACTATGAGCAGAAAATACAATAATGGATATATCCCCAGCCCGAATTTAAGTCAATTTTTCCCAACACGTTTTAAGAATAACTCGGCTCAACCCACCATATTCAATTCCTTATTTGAAATATAAGTTCATTTGGGATAATTTTCTAACATTTTCATTAGGGAATTTGCATTATGGACACAAAATTTTACAATGGCAAGTATTAATTTGTCACTTTCATATACATGATATTTGGTATGACTACAAATGCCCAACCTAAGACAAGTGATTGGTGAATAAGCAAACAATAATCACCGAAAAAAATTTTGAATTGATAAAACAATAAGTATTCCAAGTTTAGAAAAAAAGAGATTGCAGTATAAAGTCATATAAGCAAGATTTTCAGTCCAAAACAGGCTCGGCCTTTAAAACTAAGGGATGATAGGAAGTCTCCTTTATTTTTTTGTTTTTGTTTTTCTTTCTTTTTTTTAAATTGAGAGAGAGATGATAATAAGTAAAATATAGTAAAAGAAACAACCTTCATTTTCGGGCAAAGATATATGAGTTTTGTAGCTGCGATTTATGGATGTGTACATGCGCAGGTGGAATTTACCACGAAGGTAGATATTTTGAAAAAAAAGACACCTATCTTTGTTAATCCAGCTTCTAAAATAAAATTAGAAAGATTATACTATAGATTTATATGTGTTATGTTTAGGGATGACAGTAGCTTGGTTTACACACACACACACACTCACACACACTCACACACACCGGTTGTTGGGTTTATAAAACCATAAAATTAAAGTTTTGGTATTGGCCTAAGATAATTAGTAGGTTCACTAATTATTGAAGGGGGAAAACTGGGTCAGGGGTGGGATCGGGGTCCCACGTACTAGGCTTTCACCGTTGTCAGTTTATTCTATATTTTCAATTATTGGTGAAACCTGTTGACAGTTGTGTTTTTGTTCTGTGTTCATAATTTCTGGACGAGGAAGCAATCGATACAAACTGGATTAAATAAATTATATCACACTGCCAAAAAATGAAAAATATGCTGAGCTTTCTTAAGAATAGAAAGGAAGAGGGAAACAAGCATACCTGCGACCACCATAGAAGAAATCTTATGATAAGCCAGTCTGAGTTTTCAATCCAACATCGAAGCATTGGAAAAATAAAAAACACTGCTGCCAGTAGATTTGGAAGAAGATACAGGACAACAGCCACAACATATAATGGTGTAATTCCCTTAAATCTATTAAGGAATGACATAACCTCTTTGATCTTCCCAAAGGCCGAGTTGTTTTTGTGCAGATAAAATATCGGAAGAATAATGGACCATGCAAGTCTTACAATAACCTTGAGAAAGTTTCTCATGACATCAGTGAACTTCCATCTTTGAAAGCCAGGGAAGTTTAAAACAAGGTCCAATATACCTAGTATTGATAAGAAGAAAAAAATTAGCACTTCGGTTACAAGTTACAACCATGTCTCGTGAATAATTTTAATAATCGTTTTGAGAGAGTAGTTGATGTTTGTGACGTGCACAAATGGTGTTTAAAATATTTTAATTTTGGTTCGAGTTTTTGTGCTTTTATATTAAATTCGTAAATTCACATATAAAGTCAGAACTTTAGGAAAAAAATTGAATCTCATAATTCATACTCTTGATATGAATTATGAGTATCAGTGTGAATTTACCAATTTGGATTCCAGGTATGAGTCTATATGAATTATGAGATTTGAAGTCTTGATATGAGCTATGAGACATTCTTTATGAATTTACCAATTTAATAAAACACGAAAACTTGAATTACACCAGTACTACGTGTTACCAAATAGAGATGCAATCGGAGGATCTTTATTAACAAGAAGAAGATAAATATATATTCAAAACTTGGAAATGGATGTTGTCAGTTTTTTCAGAAATTATTTTATATCTTATCTTCCTTCTCATCTATATTAATAACTAATTATACGGATAACACAGGACACGTGAATAAAATATCATTTTTATGCATAAGTATGAAACAATAAATAATTCACCTTTGATTGTAATATGAAATATGTCATTAAATAGCCATACTTAACATATTATAACATATATGTTAAAAAAACAGAGAAACTAGTATGTAGACATCTTTAACTGTATGTCCATATTGTGTACATGTAATTGTGATAATAACTCATCATCTTACATATACTTATTTTCTGATACTGGGGCATAGTTATTGGCATTGTCGTTAGCCTTATCTCTCCTTTTTTGTGTCTTTATAATTTGAGAGTATTATAGTTCTTGTCTATTTCCGCCCCATTTATATAAAGGGGTCGATAAATTTATATTTCATTATTACATTTTGGAGAGTATCAATGAGATCCAAGGAGCATTTCATCCCCAATTTCTTTATTGTTATTGTTGTTGTAGTTGTTCTTTAGATCGATTCAGCCTAATTATACTCTCCTTTTTTTTCTAGGGACAAGATTTGCAGTGACTGGGAGAAGGGTTAAATCAACCCTAAAGAGATCTAGCCTTAGATTTTTCCAAATATTATCAAACCACTATCAGATTGACATCACCCTACCAGCACAATCACCCCGTGCAGATTGCCTGCTGGTCTTCGATGCGACCAAGGCCCATTCGATCTCATTGGAGGCTCCACCTATCCCTGACGAGCTCACCATGGTTTCCTAATGCTCTTCACCTAGGGTTTTGACTAGGGACACACCTCCTCCTGCTCGTATACCAGCCAATGGAGACTTGGTCATAGACACCTTCAGAAGGAGAGGAGACAGGGTAAGGATCCCAAGCTAGAGATACGACGGTTTGGAGCTTTCCCCATCTTGCATTGTCACAGGATAAACACCTATGAGGTGGACCTCCCACCTGAATTCCACATTCATAGCACGTTTAATGTGGCGTATGATACCCCCTTCCGGGAAAACCACATTCTGTCAACTCCTTTGCGAACCAGTTCTCATGTGATTGGGTTTAGGGCATCCTAGACTCGGAGACATTTTCTTGCCCGATCGGATAAATGACACAATACCTTGTCAATTGGGATTAGAGGTTACCTTACAGCCCATCAATGAAGATATTTATGCCCGATTTTCTCCTTTCATTACTTCGTCTCATTATCTTACCTTTTATTATGATTCCATTTTTAGTTTTCTAGCAATTATTTTTTTTCGTATACGAAACGAAAGTCGTATTTCAACATTAAAGACATGTGGATCTTGTTTGGCACTCAAGAAGTGTTGGACATATATCCAAAATAAATAATCTTAATTTTAAATAATGAAACTGTAGAGAAAAGTGTAGAACACGTGTCCATGAAGTGTAGGTGCCCGACACAAGACGTTTCCTTCTTAGAGGTGTTCATAGTTTGTAATAGACTTGCAAGTGTTGCAAGTTTGTAAATCACTATGTTATAAGAAACATTCAAGGTCATGAGTTTTTAGAAACATGATCACATGTAAGGTTATGAGTTTTACCATGCAGTTGGTTAAGGAACTAATACAAGTCAATGAAACTCTTTCATGTCACTTTTATATGCCTTTTTCTATTGTATCAAAATTATTAAAAATAAAATGAAGAATATCAGCAAAAGTAACTATCAGCATGTAAAGTGCCATGAACTAATTGAGTAGGAATTAAGTACTTCGAAGGAATCGAAGAAAATCTACTGTGATGAAAATACTGGACAAGTCTTTTAAAGAATCCTTCTGAAAAATGTTCCATAAAGAATCATCTTTCCACACAATGATAACCATAGCCTGCGATAAAATACTTCAAATCAGTACTTGCTAACCAAGAACCCAATTTTAGTAGTAATGACATGTATATTGAGTAAGCATGCGGTGTTGGTAATAATTACCTGCAACGCCAGAATGAAAAAGGTCCACAAACGATCAAAACTTCGAAAGTTATGCCAAAATGATCGTGTCTCAACAAAATACGATTTTCCTGTACGTCCAGGCTTTCTACGAGACTCTTGTCTTCCCTGGAATGGCAGTTTTCTTTAGCAAACAGACAACACTCTATTAAAAATCCCCCTGTCCCAAATTAAGAATCTAGTTTTACTCTTTGGTCCTTCCTGAATTTAGAGTCCTGTTTCTAAATGTAATATATACTTGGTGAGATTCCGAAGTTACCTATCCTAATAATTCTCACGGCTAAGCAAGGGTCCAAGTGCATGTGTTCCATCCCAGAGGTATTTATAATTTTAAAGAGGATAAATTAAGATGTAAAGGACCTGTTTAATTATACAAAACAAGGCTGCTTTAGAAGAATATTTTCTAAAAAATTTTGACAGAAAAGAAAAAGTGAAAAATGTGTTCAGAGTTTAGATCTTCCAAATGGAAAACTAAAAACAGTTTTTCCGATTTTCCACTTTTCAAGAAAATTGAAAGACAACTTTAACATGTTTACAACCTATTTCCAAAACATTATCTATCTTTGAAAATTACATGTACCCCCCTAATATTTTGTAAATTACATACTGACCCCAAAATTTTACAAAATTACATTTTACGCCTAAATTTAAGAAAAAATGACAAGTCCGACCCCTTATGTAAATTACATTTTTGCCCCTAAAATTTCGTTAATTTACATTCTGGTCCATAAAATTTATGTAAATGAAATTTTGGTCATTAAACTTTCTGAAAATTACATTTTGTCCCTCAAACTTTCTGTAAATTATATTTTGACTTTCAAGATTTCTATAAATCACATTTGATAATAACGGTTTACTTCTAACAAATGAGCGTGTTTCCCTAGTTTTCAAAATACTCTATTGAAAGCAAAAATTAGAAATAGAAATGAAAACTGGAAATATAAAATAGAAAATTGTTTTCTGCAACCCTAAGGCCCATAATATTTCCTTAAAATGTTGACTTTCAAGCATGCACTTTTAATTTGGGGCGGAGGGAGTTTTAAGGAATAATATATGGGTTGAATATAGAGCACCTGTCCCACGTCGCGCGTAGATTTGAAGAAATCTCCATCATCCCGCATAGGCCAACCCAAAGAAAAACAGTCAGATGACGTATACAAAATATCAGCCAAAAGCATAAGTCCAGCAGAATATCAAAAAGCGCAAACACCCTTTTATAAACTTTGTAATGAACTGCAATTATCAATTTAAATATGTGCATACCAGAATTACTCATTTAGATCATCATAATCGCACCAATCTAAGTGAGAGGCTTTTCCGTTTTTGCTATTCTTGGCTTCCTGTAATAAGATGAGCATTATTATATCATGTCTGAAACATTAGGAAAAAAAAGAAGTTTGAAAATGATGAATGTGTTCCAATAGAAAGTACCTTATCAATTAATCGATAGATCGGTGTTATAACCTTCCACAGGAAAGCCTCATTGTCCCCACCGTAAGAAGGCTTAATGTTTTCTCCAGTGACAATGCTGACATTTCCAGCCAACAAACCATGGAGTTCATATGCCATCTGAACATATATCGGAGCATTGCAATGAGATATGTATTAAGAGAATATATAAAAACGTATACATATATTAAGTCCGGCTTTGGTGAGGACGGACTTATGAACTTTGTGCATAAATCAGCATTTCTCTTCTTCTTTTTTTAAGAAATTCACAATTTGGTCCAAAACAACATCGTTTTGGACCAAGTTCTCAAATATGTCTGCATAGGATCCTGACTACATATACATGTGTGTATATATATATAGAGAGAGAGTTTCATAAATATGGCAAAGCCTCATTCCGCCTGGTGCAATGTCACAGGTTCGAGTCATAGGGACCAGCCTCTCTAGAATTTTGGGTAAAGTTGTATTAATTCATCTTTTAGACCCTTCGAGCCTTATGTATATATGTGTGTGTATACGAAGATGTAGACATTTCAAAAATACATATAAAATCACTAATGAAATGTACGACGATGAATGAATTACTTACATTGTGAAAAATGTAGCAGAGGCACTCGGGCATAAATCGTACATTAGCCGCTTCACCCCAGATAAGAAGATAGAGGCCCATGTAAAAGAATCTTCCTCTATTGCACTTCTTGCTGCCCTTGGGGGAGCCTACAAGCAATTACATTCATACTCATTTCAGCTCATTATCATAAGAAGATTCATTTTAATCTAGAAAAGTCATGTGATGAAGTCAACAAACAAAAGAAGATGCACAAACATATCTCACCGTACACTGTGTTTTCTTCCCAAGTATTTGCACCATGTTTTATAGTTTTTTAATAGCTTGTTCATGAGTGCATCAACAGCTCGATCGTCAAGCTACATTAGAACTATGCATGTTAAGATTACACTTTTCGAAGTGCGGAGAAAATATTCACTAGAGGATAATTATGCGATACTGAAAAATCAATCAGAAATCTCAAGGGAAAATGGTTAATGATCCGCAAGAAATAACCACCGACACAAAGAACATGCAAACTAATCATAACATAGCATTTCAGTTCAATAAATGCAACACAAAAATCGAACTTGCATTAAAAATGAGAAGCTATATCATGGAAATGCACAAAAATTATGGTTTGAGATAAGAGGGGGGTTCATGCCTTGTTAAGGGGTTCAGGCTTAGGAATAAGTCTTATATGAATATTGGCAAGAGGCAAGCCTAAATGCTCTCTCTGGTTCCTGACATTGTCTCTCTGTAGATAACAAAATAAACCAAACACAAACATTAACTTTTCAAAAGCCATAAGCAACTTAAGAATTATTATCTAATTCTTCTGATCAATACCACATGCCGGAAACCCAAACATGGCCCTTAGCCAATCGAGAAGGTCCAATTCTCCTGATTTCTTCTTGTGGTGATCAGCTGATGCTGGCCAACTCAACCCACGTGTGTTTCGAAGTGCACCCACAGCCGCCTTAACCTGGTAATGGCATACGAATAGAATTCATGAGCATAAATTACATGTGTGTGGGTGAGAGTACTTGTGTATTCATTAGGGGTGGTTATCGTTCGGTATATAGCCTATACCAAATCGACCAATAATCACATAGTTTCTAATAACTTCGGTTACGATAATTTCATTTTCCATTAATGAAAATTAGCAAACTCAAACCATATTTCTCCGGACTGAAATGTTACGGTATGGTGAAAAACCATACCTAGTATTTCTAAGGGTCATTTTGACTTAACCCCCAAATTTTAATGCCTAATTTGAACTAACACCTCGTTTTCATAATCCTTTGACTTTGTCTAATTTAGTATTATAAACAGGGGCAATGTCAAATAAATCCTTTAACTTAACCCCCTACTTTTATGTAATAATTTGAGGAAACCCCCTCGTGCAGGGGGTATATCAAAGAGATTAGCAAAGTCGGGGTTAAGTCAAATATCACATTAAAAAGTAGGGGTTAAGCCAAAAAAATCCCTATTTATAATCAACAATTTGACTAACACAGTGATGCGTCTTCAATACATTGGTAAGTTAAAAGTTTATTAGTAATGAATGTCCCACACATTAACCAAGGCATGTTTATCAACAAAGTTAGACTGTGTCCCCCTAGTATTACTCATATATAATTTGTAGTATAGTGTACCTCTTCCAGTTGCATGATGGACTGTGATGCACCCACAGAAGCCAATGGCAGAATGTTATAGGGAGTATAGATATCCTTTTTGGCTTGAACATCTTTAGCTGAGGCAATGATCTGCTCACAAAAGTTTCAAGTTTCTTAGCATTGATCTTGCAGTGCATGACTCGATATGATACAGATCAATAATAAATAACAATAATAAAAAAAAGGGTTCGGAGTCCAATCTTTGGCATTTGCACTTTGGGTGAAAAATAAATGTCCCAAAATTTCTTATAAAAGTGTCACAAAAAGTAAAGTATAGATTTCAAGGTGCAAGTAGTGAAGACATTAGACCCTAAACCAAAAATAGATTCAGGTATTTCCTTGGATTTAAAGCCACCCTAGATCCCTCATCGGCATTGCAAAAACCAAAATTTGACATAACGGGAGATGCATTTGGCTGATTAAATTCGCAAAATCAATTGGTAAGGCAAAGCTTGTCAAATATCACAAGAGGAAAGAAAATTTTTGATGGGCCCCTCACCCCAAATGGTACATGAAGTATCATCCCAAAAGTCCCAAACTTACTACCCCAATAGTTCTAAGGGTGTGTTTGGCAACCCCAATTCCAAACTTAATAAATGATATTGGGGCCTTGAGTTCTTGTTTACATTGTTTGGTTAGAAAAAAAATGAGTTTGGAATTGTTCTGTGATTCCAATTGTATAAATTTACTTCCAAAGTAAAAGTAGATAATTATAGAATCACGGTTTTATGGAATTGACACAGAGGGATAAATTAACGCACACACATTTTCACATACACTATGTCATGCTGTTACTTCGCACACGCACATACAGTTTTAGTGTCACACACATTACACCACACAGTTATACACACTGCACATACAATTTCACACATGCTCACACAGTTCCAGTGTCACACACACATAATTTCACACACTGCAGGTACACATGCACACAGTTCCACCCAAACAGAGTTTCACAAATTGTACGCTAACAAAGTTACACGGATACTGAACGAACTACTACCCACAAACATGAATTTATAAGTCTAATAAAATACCAAATAAATTCAACAATGTAACTGACAAATTGAATTCGAACATCATGGAATTGGAATTCATTTAGGGCCCATCTGGCAACCCAATTCCAAGCCTTGGAATTGGCATGGGAAGGCCAATATCAATTTCGTGGAATTAAAATTGGCCTTTCGATTCCAATTCCATGGCTTGGAATTGGGTTGCCAAACGGACCCTTAATTCAAATTCCATGAATTAGAATTCTAGTTGAATTCTAATTTTATGCATCCATAAACACTCTAAAAGTAATTGATATGCAATGTTTTGGGAAACAAAATGAATATATAAAGAATGCCAAACGCTACATCATGTACGGTTTAAAGGATTCTACTTTTTCACCTAGCTTGTTTTTATTAAACAGATAGCATATTTGGGGTTTACCCATTAGGAGGATGGGTTGATTTGTAACTTGTACCTTGATGGCCATTGCATGACTTGTACCATGATAGGACCACACATGGTACAAGTCGTGCAATGCATTACCAGCATTAAAAACCACTATGCATAGATTTTTAACAAAAGAGGGGAGTAACTCACCTCAGGAGCAACTTCTTCAACTTTTTCGTACTTGTTAACAGCGCAGAGGACTTCAAAAAGCACTCCGGCCATCTAAGGGTATTTGAATAAATTGTAACTTATATATGCCAAAGTCATTTACCTTACTACCTACCCAAGCAGGATAAGAAAAAAACTTTGTCCTGCTATAAAACCACGAATAGGAACAAAGGAAGCTGGAGAACACTAAAGAACAAAAGCTATAACCTTAAGCTTTGAGAGGAGTTATAATCTCCAGCAGAAGAGCCTGATGGGCCGGGTGTATCCCTTGGTTCCGGCAAATAAAGATAAATTCCACTAGCGAATCTGTTTAGATCTGCTTAGCATTGTTGGTGTAAGAGCTTCTTTAATGCTTATAATTCTGCAGTTACATTCTGTGTGTCCAAGGTTCTGGCTTCAATATCTCCATTTTCGATGTAATCCACTGAATGTGATATAATTTATTTTTGAGAGTTAGGTGCTGTAGCATGTTTTGTGTCATTGCTTTTCTAATTGTCTCATTAAGTTCTCTTTAAGAGCTTGTATATCAGATGCATTGATAGCTTGTTTTGGAAAGATTTCTAGGTTTCTTTACCATAAAATCCATAGGGTCAAAGGATTTAATTAATTAGTGGTCCAGGTATCATCAGTGGTTTCAATCTGAGGTAGGTTGAAGAGAAAAGGTTTAAGGTCTTCATTTGGTAATTGAACCCTATCTCTAAACTCAAGAGGTATAAAATGTGGGGAACCATTAAAGGTATTTTATTGACTAGTGCTGGGGAGTAAAGCAAAGGTTCTAAAAATGTGGGGCACCATTAAAGGTATTTTGTTGACTAGTGCTGGGCACCTTTTAGAACACTAATTTTTCTTATGAGTGCAAAAAAACTGATCGAACTAAAAATCGAACCGAATTGAATCGAGCCGAAACCGATATTTTTTAGCCTTGTTTGGCCACGGTTGAAGGATTTAGAAAATCGATCATGTCGGTTTGGTTGACGGTTTAAAAAAGGAAAAGTCGATTCAAAGTGAAATAGGTATGGCAATGGGTCAAGTTTGTCATAACCCAAACTCGCCCCGCGAAATTTTTTTAAAACCCGCCCCACCTCACGACGGTTTTTTTTAACCCGCGTCGAACGCGTTTAAGTGTAACCCCCCAACCCGCCCCGTTTAGATTAAGCGGGTCAAAAACTCGCTTGGGACGGGTTAAAACCCGCATACTGCATATATAACTTATATATATAAATTTTTAGTGTAAATAATATATTAAATATGAGTATTTTAGTAATTATAAGAAATAAACGAGGCGGGGCGGATTATGCATATATATAGTAAATCCGAACCCACCCCATTTAATAAACAGGTTTTTAGAAAAAATCATACCCACCCCGTTTATTTTAATTGGGTTTTTAACCCGCCGGGCCGGGTTAAATTCCCATCCCTAAAGCGAAACGATATCAATATTTATATCAAAAAACCCTTAAACGACTTCAATTTTTATATCAAAAAAGCATTAAATGGCCTCAAAACCCGACAAAAATCGAAAACCGCCCCGAAAACGATGTGGCCCAAATTTGACGATTTTTCTCATTGTCGGTTCGGTGGCGCACTGAATTTTTTCAAAATCGAACCAATTGGTTGGGCTTGAATTATGGTTCAAAATCGAATCGAAGTGATCTGTGAATGCCCCTAATTTTTCTTGTATGAAAAGAACACCGCTAGACAATAGTCCTTAACATGGGAAATAATAGTAGGATAAAAATGTATTATAATACTATATTGTCCCTAGTCGGTGAATCCTTACTGTGCTAATTTATACTTTTGGATAAAAAATTGAATTTATTCATCTCAAATTTTTGAATCCAAGTGGAGCCATAATTGTAATTTAATACTCAACATTGCTATCTTCTGGAGTAGCAACAACTGAACTTTCTCATCCAAGCAAAAATGTCTGGAGTGATTAGCATGGATTCCTTTACATATATATCATTTGGGAAAATTATTTTGAGTACTTTCTGTGACAAATACTTGTATGTATTTTATTTAAGTGAATGTTTACTCCTATTAGGACTTTACCAATTTATACTATAAATAAGAATGACCTCAATCATTTACACCCTAATTAATGAGAAACGCTTCTCTTTCTTAAATTATCTATGTGCTCACATCTCAACAATTGTTTCAACTTTTTCACCAAAAAGGTATGATACCTGTTTTCACATTAGGTATAATAATGAGTTATCTACATGATTAACAGGAGGTATGATACATGTTTTCACATTATGCTTGAATTCAATAATTACATATCATAATACTTATTTGAAGACTTAAAATCGTTGTATCAAATGCTTTGATGATGACTAGCAAGGCTTGTATTATAAAAATATTTCATTTTTGAAAATTTTATTAGAACATTTGTTCAACACAGATAAACAACATGATAAATAATACATATTGTTAATATATGTGGTCATTTGTTCACATATATATGATTGTTAATGCCTTTTCAGCGTATTGGTCTATTTTACCATCATTCCCTTTTTAACACCTGTATCTAGTTGAAATATGTTCATCTTTCATATGCTCCTTAAAATTTATTTTAGGTTGATGTCATATATTTGTATTTATTATTATTATTATTTTATTTTTTTAAAATCAAATTAGTTTATACACAAATAATTAAATCTTAAGACCCAATGTTCTCTAATAGTTTATATTTTTGGGACCCGAAGTTTTCAAGTACTACTTAGAATTTGGAACTTGAAGTTTTCAGTTCTTATTTAAATTTTTTCGGCTTAATGTTTACAATTGGTGTTCAAATTTTCTGGCATGATAATAAAATGTGCCATAAAATCAAACCTGGGGTTTTGATTATTTCTTACAATAGGTCAAGGAATACTAAAAGTACCTTAATAATTATTTACATTTTGGGCCCGAAGTTCCAACGAATATTTTTTTAATAAAACTCAAGTTTTGATTTAAAATTTGGGACTTGAAGTTCTAAGTAATTGAGGCCCGAAGTTCCCAATTACCCTTTAAATTTAGGATTTGAATTGCTATTTAAATTATATACCTGACCTCAATCAAAACTCAAAGTTTTCATTATTTGTATCATAGAGTAAGGGACATTAAATGACTCCAAATAGTTTATAATTTGGACCTAAAGTTCCAAGAAATTTTTGTGAAAACTCTTATCAAACCAGAAGTTTTAACACAATAGGGTAGGGAATTTGAAGTCCTTAATAAAATTATCTCGTAGTTCAATTATTTTATGCGTTGACCTAAAGTTTTTACAAATAAATAACACGCACCCGAAGTTCTTGAGAATGATGATTCTATGGATTTATTCATATCTTAGGCCAAACACACACAAATTCAAAATTTAACAATTTTTCTCTTGATTTAGTTTAGTCTGTATGCAATATGAGATATGAAGCCACATACCAAACCAACCAAGCATGCGAAGAAGAAAATTGAGGAAAAATCCCTTTCGGGTAAAACCTTTCGACTTTCAACACAGTATCAGAATTGACAGACATTAGACGACTTACAGACACTAAGAATAACACGCAATTCTTCTAGTCTTCTACAGATACGACACAGTCCAGCACCGTTCACATCAAGCACCGATCAGCCTCAAGAATCTTCAATCCCTTTCTTCTTCAGCAGTAGAGCCTCAACTCCAAAAATCGCCAGTAGAATAATTCTCTACCAGGCTTTTCAAAAGGCGATAATGAGTTATTTAAAACTCTAATCCCGCATCTCTATTTATAGGGAAGTTTGTTTAAAAAAGATAGGCATTAGAGATTTTCATCGGATTTGTTTAAAAACTAAAAACATGCGTACTCGTTCAAATGACCTGGTACCTCGTTCGAATGATGAACCCTTTTACGTTCAAACAGGTTTCCAACAAAACTTCTAACGATATTTCAGATCTTACCGAAATACGTCGCTTAAGATCTCGTTCGAACATGGGAAACTTTTTATAACGACGTACCCAATCTCATTTGAACGACATCCAACAAAACTTTGAAATAAAAAAACTGACAAAAAGGTTTCGTCCCAGATTTCGTTCGAACGATGTAAACTCATTCTAACGAGTTAGCGAGTTTTAAAAAAAAATACTTTAAAAATCATTTTAAACATTTTGAAAACTTTTAAGGCAAACTCTAATTTTAGAAAATCCACTAGATAAATAAAGACTTTATGAAACTACCTCATGACTCTTTTGAATATTTTTTAGATGAACGATCTTTAATCTTCCAAATGTCATCAAATTCTTGTCTTCAAATACGTGGAAGTAGGCATGATGGTGCAGTGGTGTGTAACGGGATAAGTCAAATAAAAAGTAATTTGATAAAATATAAAACTTGCTCTTAAAGATTTCCCCCTTTGGCTATTCCTCCACAAAACATAAACCGAATCCATATTGACAACTAATACCCTCCCAAATCAAGAAACAAAAATGCATAAATGTATAAGTCTTCAAGTGAAAAGTATTCATGTTAGCTCCAAGAAATCATCATCAAGGCTGAAGTGACCTACACATAGGAGATAAAAGAAATACCGTGATTCGTATGCGTTTAAGAATATAAATAAAATCCCCCTCAATTTGTTCTCCCCCTTTTTGTCGATAATAGACAAAGGGTTAGAATCTAGTCATGAATAATAAGCATCACATGAAGAAGCAAATATATCATCACAAATATAAACAATAAGATACATGTAATGATGATCCTATAGGCATAATGTGTTCTCCCCCTATCAAACCACTAATTTTGAAGTTATTTTCAAGTTTTTTCAAGTATATAACAAAAGATAAAATGTACAAATACAACTCACCATGGAATAACACTAAAATATCTGGATTGTAAAAACGAAATGAAATATGTGTGAACATTTTTCATAGGTAAATCAACATAAGCATTCATAACATAGGTGCACAAAGTTAGGAGATACTTCTAAAGAAAGAACTCAAATTCTACATTTGGTGTAAAAAGTTGAACTCAAATAAATTGACTCGACCTATGCAATATGCCATGAATGTAAATGATTCTCAAAATAATAACACTGAACTATTTAATATTTTTTAAGAGAGTCCGTTGTGCAGACCCATTGATCTTCTACTTTATAACACGCTCAAAATCTCACATATATAATAATTCACTCTCATTTTTTTTTGAAGATATCATAATGCTCATATGTAGCGAATCATCAATGAATCAAAAAAATTAGCCTTGGCACTTCTGTTTTTATTTGTCGTTAATCTTTTAGTCTCTTTTTGAAAATGGTGGCTTTTAACGCAAAGAGAATTTTGCTCTTTTGTTGCCCCTTTCTATTGCTTAACAAGCATTTTCTATTTTTTCGGAAATAAAATCCGGGCAATGGTTCTTATAAGAACAACTTAACTCATTTTACATTTGGTTCGTTATTAAGCATGATTGAGATGAGAACACCTTATTTGATACATGATAAACATGTACAATGTTAAAAAAATCTGTGCGCCTGTGTAATAAAGGTGACAAAGAGTCTAACATGTAGAAAGTAATCATCAACGATCAAAGAAATATTATCCACACATTATTAAGCACACTCACTAAACAAATCCATGTCTCAAAGCACTACGAAAAAATTCATGTGGATGGATGAAATGTAAGAGTGATCCATATATCTTAAATGTTCATCCATATACGGTGGAAAATGAAAATATAAAATCTTTTTGTCTTTTTCTAAAATTTTATCAAAATAAAATCTTTTTCAATTTCCACAATTTTTCTTAAAAACAAAAAATCTTTTTATCATTTTTTAAAATATATCAAAAAGAAAAACATATGAATACAATAGAAATATAATCTAGTAATCTGGATATAAGATGTGAACATGATAAACACCCTATTCTAGAAACAAGTCTCGACCTGAATCATTAGTCCTAGAGGAGTTCTCAAAAGGAGAAGACATCCTATGAAATTCCTCCATCAAACATTGTGAAGTCTTGACTAAACACTCCACTTGCTTTCGTAAACTCTCAAAATCTCTATGGTGATGTGCAGGAGCATGTGGATGTTCGAGATCGATATCGAGTTAAGATACACGAGCTTAAAACCTAGCTATAGTGTTGGTCAAATCGATCTTCTCCCTACCAATTGAAATCAACTTCTAACACAAAGAAACTTTCATCTTCTCAAGTTGACTCACCGACGCCTCACACTCTCTCAAAACATTTACCTCCTTATCTAAATCTAACACCCTAAGAGATAAATCTTTATTAAGATTTTTCATTTTTAAAGTCTTAGTGTAAAGTTCACGAAAAGATTTTTGGATTCCACCTTCTCCCTCACTTAAATTCTCTTCCTCGCTCTCTCTATCTTCAGAATGATTTGAAACATCGACGTGGCTCTCATGTTTGTAAATGTCCTCATCGGCGTGGTACAAACTAGAAATACTCACATAGCTTTCCATGAACGCAGTGAAGTTGGGTTCATATAGTGATTCATTCCCGGAATCCACGGACTCAACATCACAATCTCTAAGAGTGGCTTTATGTGCAACTTTCTTTCCCTTTCTCTTAAGCTTAGTTGCACACTCATGGGCTTTGTTTCCCTTGACCTCATATTCATAACATCTCACCTCATCTTTCTCACTAACATACTTGCCCTCATTCCCACTTTAATTTTTCTCAAAAATCTTTTCTTTGGAAGAATTTTCTTTGTTAAATTTGAGATTTTTTTTAATTTTCGCAAAAAAGGGATAAATCATTAAGCTCAAAATAAAATTGTGACTCGGAATCACAAACTTTTCCTTTTTTATTTTTAGCTTGAGCTTTCAAAGCAATCCATGGTTTCTTGTTCTTTTTTATTTTGGGGAACATATCGATTTCACAAGTTTGAAGGTCTTCTAACCTAAGAGTATCTAAAATTCCCAATGAATTCCGGATAGTAACTTTAGGGATAAAACGATCTGACAATGATATTAAAATATTTTTTACAACACGCGTCTCAGGAATTTTCTCACCCAAGTTAAAACTAGAATTTACTATATCCGACAAACATGCATGAAACTCATCAAAAGTGTCGGACTCATTCACGGTGATAGTCTAAAATGGGGTAGTAAAATTTTGAAGCTTAGACGCTTTCAATGCATTGGTACCATCGTGAGTTAGTTGGAGGATAAACCATGCTTCCTTAGATGTGGTGCATGCCATGATGCAACGAAAATCGTCAGGGATAACAACTCCAGAAATGGCACTTAAACCGCATGAGTTAAATTGAATCCATTTAAATCCACCCACCATCCAAGTAGTGATGGGTTTAGAACCTATGACATCTCCATTGGTCACAGCGAGTTGTGTCCACCCTCTTTATCACATAAGCCAAACCCGTTCGCCAATCACTTTCAATGACGACGTCATTCGAGCTATCCAATACGCATGATTAGATATCTCAAAAATCGACTTCCTATTATAAAAATTAAGAAGAGCTAATATATGGCAACCAGAGGTGGACATTAAGAACTTGGACTACAAAGCTATATCAGAAAGAAAGATGAAAGACTTGGAAGGCTGGTTTGTGAAAAGTATTTGGACCTTGTAGAATAAATATGGCCATATTGTTGTAGAACAATCAGGTTTTTAAAGAGGGCCGATCTTATCTAGGTTGAAATATTCGTATCCTGATGGACATGGTCAGAACAAGGGTAATAATCCCCCACTCCTTTTTGGGGTGTAAATGTTGCTATTGGAAGAGGTTAAGAGAGCTATGAAACCTCCATTTTGTTCTGTCTCCTTGAAATCATGATGAAGTGTTCTTATTAACGAATGAGTTTTATTCTTTCTGGTATATGCCATCTCTTGGGGAGGTTTGAGAATATGGATATAGATACATTTTGATTGTGTGTAATACCCCATAATTTTGAGGGCTTTATTTATGAATATGGCATGTAATTTTAGAAATATTATTATTTTTTAATCAGAAATAAAAAATTAATTTTGGTTTGAAATTGAATCAAACATTTAAATTTAAATTATCTTTGGAAATTTTATAATGGTTTTAGTGTATAAACTCGACGATTTTGAATTAAAGGGCAATATAGTAATATAGGTTAGCTTAGGAACCAAGCTAGGGTTTGACAGAGAAACTATATAAGGAATATTATGGGTGATTATAAGGAAAGGGAGATGAAAAAGAGAGGCCAAAAACGAAATCCAGAGAGGCAAAAACAAGTGGAATGAGAAGAGCCAATTTGGAATGTTTAGATCTTCTTGTTGAGTGCATTCGAATGAGATTTGAGAAAAATCCAAAACACATAATTGACTCAATTTTTCGTGTAGAATCCAAGTCTGAAGTCAGATTGGCGATTCGAATACTTTTTGGATCTGATTTTTCTGAGTTCTTAAATAGGACTATTTGGGGTTATCTCATGTTGGGCTAGAACATGATTTGATTATTTTCGCGAGAGGAACGTGATAGTGCGATCAGATTTTGAGGCTGAATTTATGTGGCAATTCATGCAATGATTTTAAGGTATGGAGTTTAACACAATATGCTCCTTTAATTCTCTCGAGAGTTTATTCCATTGATTTCATGTTTAATTTAACTCATATTTGAATTGTTAAATTCTTTGATGTCTGGAAAAAAATTTGTTGAATTATTTTGATTCATGTGGCATCATTATATTGTTGTTGAGCACGTTGTCATGAGATTTTAATATGGAACGGATGATGGGCACCCGCTAAAATGTCTTCTTCCCGAGCTATGGCTTGATAAAGCATATGCGAATGGGGTGAGGCCTGGTAACCTTGTTAATGTGTTGTTGAGAAATTTATTGATAAATGATAATGAGATTAATTTGAATATTTGTACTCGTGTTGTTACATTTTATTCACCGCTAATATATTTGTTGAGCATCTTTCCTGTCGTATTGTGTACTTTTCCATATTTTCTTTTAGTTGGCAGGTTAGCGTGGATTTGAGCGCTATGGACCAATTGGGATGATTTTTAGCGTGGATAATTTGAGAAGAATTTTTAATACAAGAAGAGAAGACTTGTATTTATTTATTTTGATGTATAGAGAATTGGAGATTTACTTTAGTTATATTTATTCTAGAGAATTTTGTTGTATTAATTTGAAGATTGAGATTAGTGGTTTCTCTTTTCTTGTGGGATTTTTTTTAGATGCTCTATACCTTGCTATTTGTGGATTTGATTAGTTTTATCGATAGTAGCATGCCGCGTGTCTCTCCGGGCTCGCGAGGTGTTATAGATGGTATTAGAGCCTAGGTATACGACAACCCTCGGGTCTTCGGTATTGGGTCTAGCATGTAGGTTAGACATATTTTCTTTGGAGATAGAAATTTTTTGAGAATGTGTTAGGTGTGTGGGTGAGGATGTTTAGATTTAATTTGAGGACTTTAGTGTGTATTTTTTGGAAATAGAATCGAGTCGCATTTTATTTCGAGCGTTAGGTTTCGTCGAATTTCGAGGACGAAATTCCTTCTCAAGGCGGAAAGTATGTAATACCCCGTAATTTTGAGGGCTTTATTTATCAATATGGCATGTAATTTTAGTAATTTTATTATTTTTTAATCGGAAATAAAAAAATTATTTTGGTTTGAAATTGAATCAAACATTTAAATTTAAATTATTTTTGGATATTTTATAATGGTTTAAGTATATAAACTAGACGATTTTGAATTAAAGGGCAATATAGTAATATAGGTTAGCTTAGGCACCAAGCTAGGTTTTGACAAAGAGACTATATAAGGAATATTATGGGTGATTATAAGGAAAGGGAGATGAAAAAGAGAGGCCAAAAACGAAATCGAGAGAGACAAAAACGAGTGGAATGAGAAGAGCCGATTTGGAATGTTTAGATCTTCATTTTAAGTGCATTTGAATGAGATTTGAGCAAAATCCAAAACACATACCTGAAGGCTGAATCAATTTTTCGTGTAGAATCCAAATATAAAGTTGGATTGGTGATTCGAATAATTTTTTGATCTAATTTTTCTGAGTTCTTAAAATAGGACTATTTGGGGTTATCTCGTGTTGGGGCTAGAACATGATTTGATTATTTTCGCGAGAGAAACGTGATGGTGCGATCAGATTTTGAGGCTGAATTTATTTGGAGATTCATGCAATGATTTTAAGGTATGGGGTTTTACACAATATGTTCCTTTAAATATCTTGAGAGTTTATTCCGTTGATTTCATGTTTAATTGAACTCATGTTTGAATTGTTAAATTCTTTGAAGTCTGGAGAAATAATTGTAGAATTGTTTTGATTCATGTGGCATCATTATATTGTTGTTGAGCACGTTGTCATGAGATTTTAATATGGCACGGATGTTGGGCGCCCGCTAAAATTTCTTCTTCCCGGGCTATGGCTTGATAAAGCATATGCGGATGGGGTGAGGCCTGGTGACCTTGTTAATGTGTTGTTGCGAAATTTATTGATAAATGCTAATGAGATTAATTTGAATATTTTTACTCGTGTTGTTACATTTTATTCACCGCTAATATATTGTTTGAGCATCTTTCATGTCGTATTGTGTACTTTCCCATATTTTCTTTTAGTTGGCAGGTTAGCGTGGATTTGAGCGCTATGGACCAATTGGGATGATTTTTAGCGTGGATAATTTGAGAAGAATTTTTAATACAAGATGAGAAGACTTGTATTTATTTATTTTGATGTATAGAGCATTGGAGATTTACTTTAGTTATATTTATTCGAGAGATTTTTGTTGTATTAATTTGAAGATTGAGATTAGTGGTTTCTCTTTTATTATGGGATTTTTTTTAGATTCTCTATACCTTGATATTTGTGGATTTGATTAGTTTTATCGATAGTAGCATGCCGTGTGTCTCTCCGGGCTCGCGAGGTGTTACAGATGGTATTAGAGCCTAGGTATACGACAACCCTCTGGTCTTTGGTATTGGGTCTAGCATGCGAGTTAGACATATTTTCTTTGGAGATAGAAATTTTTTGAGAATGTGTTAGGCATCTGGACGAGGATGTTTAGATTTAATTTGAGGACTTTAGTGTGTATTTTTGGGAAATAGAATCGAGTCGCATTTTATTTCGAGCGTTAGGTTTTGTCGAATTTCAAGGACGAAATTCCTTTTCAAGGCGGAAAGTATGTAATACCCCGTAATTTTGAGGGCTTTATTTATGAATATGGCATGTAATATTAGTAATATTATTATTTTTTAATCGAAAATAAAAAATTTATTTTGGTTTGAAATTGAATCAAATATTTAAATTTAAATTATTTTTAGAAATTTTATAATCGTTTAAGTATATAAAGTACACGATTTTGAATTAAAGGGAAATATAGTAATATAGGTTGGCTTAGGAACCAAGCTAGGGTTTGACAGAGAGACTATATAAGGAATATTATGGGTGATTATAAGGAAAGGGAGATAAAAAAGAGAGGCCAAGAATGAAATCCAAAGAGGCAAAAACGAGTGGAATGAGAAGAGCCAATTTGGAATATTTAGATCTTATTTTTAGTGCATTCGAATGAGATTTGAGAAAAATACAATGCGCCCAATGCGCCCTTTCTCACGTCATGCGAATGCATGCTGTAGGTGCCCTTTTTATGCATGCTTTAGGTGAAAACAATTTTTCTAAAAACTTCTTCCAATTTAAATACGCACCAATTTTGTGAACCAATTTCACTTAACCTAATTATATCTTGTAAATCCTAAACATGCATCTAGTGTGATTAAGCATGTAAAATAAAGAAAAGTCCATATAAAATGCACAACGTCGATGTACGAGGAAACCACTAAGGAAAAAAAATTCGGATGGCCCAAGCTAGACAATCTCTATGATACAGTCTTAGAAAGTACAAACAATACACTTACTCAATAACTCGATAACCCATAAGTCTTGACGCTCTTCTATGCTTCAACCGCTCCTCCACAATGCACCGGACGAGTCCACCTATGCCAGGTCCACAACACATGAGTTCACGTATGTCTTGGTACCCACCGATCAGTTATGACAACCTCCTATGATTCAAAACACGAAATCCACCATACTTCATCGCAAAACTCGATGAAACAATTCTTCAATGATGGAAGAATAAACCAGATGGTGCAAACACAAGATCTCCATTGCATATGTATATGAAAGATAGAATCTTGAAACACAAAGGATGTTTTTATCTTAGAAAACCTTTGTAAAAAAGTGCAAAAAAATGTAAGTGTTTTGTTCTATAATTTTGGTTCTATACACCACGAAATTAGGAGAAGAAATGCCCTTAAATAAAACATCTTAAGTTAGGAAGTCATTAAAACGATATTAGCTTGTCCTTAGAATGACTATCCACACCTCATTTGAACAAGACATGCGTGTCGTTAGAATGACTTGCTGATGCCGTTAGAATGACAACTAAAGTCGTTCAATCCTTCTAAGCTCAAGGGAAATATCTACACGACTCTAAAATGTATTTATCTCAAAATAAACAAAGTTATCTTTAGAAAAATGAAGTTAAAATCATTTATAAACAAAATAACATCCTTAAAACATTTTTTAACTCCCATAAACATTATGCATCCATACCCGAGAGATACTCAGAATGTAATATGATATGATGATGTGAAACGTGCACCAATAATATGACATGATTTATCTTTGAAGCTTGGCCGCTATGTCTTCAAAACTACGTCATAGATTTTGTGAGAATCGTGACAAGATAAAATCTATTTATGTCTCAAATTAGTTTTTGTCCAGAATAATGCCAATACATACAAATTGACACTACTTGGAAATTTGTTCTTACACATGTCGCGTGTCGTGATTGGTGGTGCTTTGCACCACCTCAAAGCAACATATCATAGCCTATTTGACTAAAAGACTAATAGTCATCTTTTGTCTTTTATTTATATATCCTTTCATTTTCTTGTAAAGTTTTTATATGGGACATTTAGAACACACCCACTTTATTTATCTCTCTCTCTACTAGAAGGCCCAATATAAAATCCCCAAAATAAAAAACTCACTTACACAATATTAATACTAAATTATATTCCCAAAATAAAAACTCAATTATACAATTTAATACTAAATTATATTGAAAATTCCAACATCTTGTCCATGCAAAAATGTCTAGAGTGGTTAGCATGGATTCCTTTACCTATATTTCACATTGGAAAATTATCTTGAGTGGTTCCCTTATACTCGAATTATATTGGAGATTCTGGTTGTGAAATGAATTGAATGTGTATGCGTATTGGAAAAATCCCCCAACAAAGCATGCCAATTGTGTGGCTTCCCTATTTATCTTTTATCATTAGTTTAAAATTAAGTCCAAACTATTTACAGAACAGTAGTATTATGAGATTAATTTATTAAGTAGAAATAAAGTATTTATCATGCTTTTTAATAGGATGATATATTCAAGTTATGAATTCAATACCAATTTTTTTCGCTGACCTATGCCCATGGAGGTGAGGCATTTATTCCACTACAGTCACGGATTTGAATACATCTAGGCTCCGTAGAATGACATGATAATATAATTAAACTCTCTCATTGTCTCATCTATTAGCGTGGAGAATATGAAGCCTTTTATATCCTTTGTATTGAGTAATATTTATAGGCGAGAGTGAGGACTGCTTGCTCGAGTCACGTGACATGAGAAGTGAATATCTTGGATCGACCAATGGGGCGAGTAATCCAATATTGTGTGAGCTATAATATGTGATATTTTGTCTCTTTTGAAGTTATCTTTGAATGTTATCTTCATTCACTACCTGAGTGTCGCAGCCCATGGTTTCAGTGATGTTACGCCCTTCGATTTAAGTGACCACGATCTTCATATGCCTCGGGTCTTTGGTGAGATGATCCAAAGGTCATAGACATCTACGAATTCCCGCGATCTTTAAATCCTACTTAGACAAAAGATATTGCCAAATGTCACAAGATATAGAGTGCCCCTCCAAGGGTTTGCAATGTAAAGCGTGGAAAAAATTACCAATATCAATCACTCCCCTCTTTGGCTTGATGTATTATGATCTCTCAAGGTTAGGACTTAATATTAATCTATGGTAAACTCCATCAAAACCGTAATGGTCATTGTATTTGTAATATATCATCTAGATGAAAAAATCTTGGAAATGATGCATCATCTATAATCAAAGAATTTTATTGTAAGTCTGGGTCGTCATTGTCATTCATCTTCTTATCCTTAAATATCTCTTATGCTCTTTGAACCTATACAAATCTAGCTTAATGGTGATTAAGGCTTCATAATTTACCCACCAAAATTATTGTTCATTCTTCCTCATTTTTCTCATTTTCCAAAACACTATACCATTCTCGTTTATTTGATCATATTTTCCATTTATTAACCAGTTTTGAGCTTTAGATTTATTGTCTCCGCTCCCATTTGCATCATTATTTTGATTATGGGGCCTATAGGAAAACGATAAATAATCCCATATTTTTCTTGAAATCAATCATCCCACTTGAACACAACATGTATGTCTTTAATGTTCTGACCTCTCTTTAAAAGCCACTAGTAAATGTTGCTAACTAGGTTGCGATAGTCAGTCGATATTGTTAGGTTCTATGAGTTGTTCTGAGGTTTGTCTGGAAATATTGATAAGGAAATTTAGGGCCACACAAAGAGAGGATATTTAACCTCACTTTTGTATAAAGTCCTCAGCCTAACCTAGGCATAATTTTCATCTTGGAACTAAACTATTAGTCTTCGTGGAGATATAAAAGGAGATAATATTTCATATCAATAGATGAGGACACCGGTTCTACCAATAAACACAATCATATAATGGTCGGGTTAACCAAAAGGACCATTGCATCATCATGTCACAAAAAGTTATGGAAGTGGAAATACTTCTCGTCGAGGTGTTAGAGAGTATTGCTTTGGGACCATTGAGATTGTGACCTATGTTGAACATAAGCATCATTTAATTATGATTCGTATCTAAGATCAAGGAGGCAATGGGTATCCTTAAGGACATTAATATATTTGTGCCAAATTTATAGCACAATGTTTACTTCGAGGTCCAAACCACGGGGTTGTGCTTTCCCCTTCATGTCTTTCTCCTGACCCTTAGATTTCATGTCGTATTTCCCATTAAAAAGATCCTATAAAATCTATGCTTGTCATCAGCCCAAGTTGAGCCCAAATGCAGATGCGCTATACTTTTATTTTTGATTGTGTGGAAAAATAAACACAATAGAGATGTTACACCTATGGAGATTTTGGTAGTGTATGTAATGAAGGAAGACACTGTAATAATCAAAGATATTTTTATTTTAGTTGTGGATCCCTACTCAAAATCTAATAAGCAAAAAGCTCATTAGGATTAAAAAAATTGAAGCACGACACTTTTGTGTATCTAAGGAGAAATTGGAAGATTCATCCAAGGATTCCCAATTCCAGAAGAGGTGCCTTATTCTTATGTGATAGTGTCTCCAATTTGCATAAGGTTTACTATCCTTCTCATTTCTCTATTTTATTTCCATTGTATTTTTGCAGTCCAAGAAGGGTTGTTGCTAAGACAAAATCAACATAAGAGAGTACGTGTTACGTTCACCCTGCCTGCCAATAAAAAAGTATTTAGTGATATAGTTGACTTTTTTTATGATTTGGAAGACTAGGTATTATATCCCCAAGAATGTTTTAACTAAAAAGTTTCATTATGTAATGGATATGATGTATTATATTGTAAGTTAATCAAATTAATTATTACACGAGCAGAAAAAAGTGCTTAAATAAAATTTGTTCGACTTTAAATTTAATACAAACCGACATAACAAAATTGTCTTCCCAAAATAAGTATTCAGATTTTATGGATAGTTTTTATAATTTAAAATTTTTAAGGGCGTTTTTGTCTTCACAAAAATTATTTGTAAGGATTTTCATGAGAACGTAAGAGTCCCATCTATATTGGATGAATTTTTATTCCACCCACTTTACCAGAAAGGAGGTAATCTCATTCCATTGGGCTCCACATTTCCATGCAACTTAACCTCGTATCAAACGGAGTAATCTTACCCTTTCCCAAGAATCTTCAGAAGGAATCAGATTCCACCCAACTTTACCACGTACCAGGGGGTCCAGGTTGTAGTCTTTATAAGGCATCATCATATAATCAATAAAACTCTCCAACATTTTAAATATGTTGGAAGATATTGTGTTTTTACACAAATTAATATTTGGACCAAATTAATTTTTGATCAACTTTGAGCCATTAAAAATGGTACCCACCCACCAAACATAGTGGGACCAAGTACATACGTGTTCCTTGTAGCAGGACGAGTCATATGTTAGATTCATTTGTTAAAAACAGACAAATGATGAATGCGAAATTTGATTTCAATATTACCCATTTCTTTATGAAATTATTGGGAATTTTATTTAATTTCGTGGGATGAATTTTCTGAACTATCAATAATGGTTGTGACCTTTTGTGATATGTGGCCATCCCCGATCCTCGCCGCGGCAGGCACGTGAAGAGAGGATCCTCGGGTCCTGCGCGTCCCTCTCAGGAGTGCTTCGGCCGGTGTCGTTTGAGATGAGGTGTAAAAATGTAGAGAGATTTAGAGTCGCCAGTCTATTTTACTCAAAACAGACAAAAGAAAAAGGGGAAGCCATCCCGAAGGATGGCATCCAAAGACATACTGGTGCATACAAAACCAAAATGATTCAAGAAGGGTTCGGAGGCTATGTTACGAAATGGTAAGGTGTTAGGCACCCATTCCGCCCTTTCGGTCTCTCTTGGATGTTTGTTATTTTCCTTTTAATTTCCCCGTGATATGTGTGCATGTGTATATATATAGTGGAGATAGGAATCCTCGACTTGTATCATGGGAGAGATAAATCGAGTCATCCGTAGGAAGGTATAAAAATAATATTAGAAAATAAGATTTACGCGATTACCCCTACTTGATCGTTATAGTGGAACGATAACATATATGGAGTAATACGTCACTAAGAACAAGCATATAGAACATAAGAAAATTGGATTTAGAGAAGATAAAAAATGAGAGAAAAAATGAGAGAGAAAGTGAGGAAAAGACTCGAGTCTCGGGTTTTACCCCGAGACACCTACGTAGCCTATAAAGGCATCAAAGTCCATGTAGTTCTCATACAAAATGAGAGGTGGGGTTTATCCCATAAATCCAAATGGGGGATCTCTTATTTGTGAGTGTGTGTGTGTAGAAAAAGAGTGTTTTAGTTGTGAGAAAAGTGTGAGAATCCCTATTTGAAATTTATGAGCAAACCCTCTTTTTCTTGTCTTTTGGGTTTTATTTATATGAAAATAAGAGATGTGCAATAATACTAAATAAAAAGTATATTAGGATGTGTGAGATGAGATAATAAAAGTTCTAAGTAATAAAACAAGATATTGAGAATTTAAGAGAAAGTCGAGAAAGTTGGACTTGGACCTTCTTGAAGATCTTGAGCTTGATCTTGAATGTTGGGGAGCAGCCCTTGCGCTTGGATGATGATGGAGAGTGGCTAATTCACCAAGTTTGATGAAAAGGATGATGAAAAGTGGAAGTTAGAAAGGGATTTGAATGTTGAAATCGCGCTGCTTTCGAGAGAGGTTTTTGGGATTCGCTGAGAGCGATTGTTATCAGATTTGGGCTCCCTTTCCAAATGAGGTGAAGGCCTCCTTTTATAGGCCCAGGTCACTACCAATCGGCATAAACCTGGTCCTGCCTATCGGCACCTGCAGATAGGCAGGGTCTGGAACCTGCCATTTGGTAGTGTGTTTAAGGCCTTTTCAGAAAATTGGTTGTCGAGGGCAAACCGTTGGTCAGAATCGTGCATGGGGTAAACCGTTGGAAAGGTAATTCAGAGACCTTTGAAAGTCCTTTGGACCTTTCCCGGGTTCGGGAGTTGACTTTAGGTCAAATATAGCTCGGATGCGTTTATCGATCCATTGGACGAGGAATCGTCCGGACACAAACGGATCGTTCGTCCACATCGTATGTCTAAATAGTGCACGGGGTGGACCATTGGAAAGGTTAGGAGATGTACTTTGACATTCCAAAGAGTTTGACCCATCTTGGGGAGTTGACTTTGGTCAATCGGGCCCCAGAAGCATTTGGTGACCTCTTAGAGTCAAATGGATCGTTCGTCCACATGGTAAGTCAGAATCGCGCATGGAGCGGACCATTGGAAAGGGGTTTTAGTTCCATTCAAAGATTCATTCAGCCTCGGTCTAGCTGAAGAGTTGACTTAGGTCAAACAGAGCTCGGGAGCACCAAGTGGCCTCTAGATCAAGTTTCTAACACAAACGGATCGTTCGTCCG
Source organism: Sambucus nigra (assembly GCA_949130495.1). Taxonomy (NCBI): domain Eukaryota; kingdom Viridiplantae; phylum Streptophyta; class Magnoliopsida; order Dipsacales; family Adoxaceae; genus Sambucus; species Sambucus nigra. Next base: position 380,295 of record CASBWL010000471.1, read on the forward strand.
CATGGTAAGTCAAAATTGCACATGGAGCGGACCATTAGAAAGGGATTTCAGTTCACTTCAAAGATTCATTCATCCTCGGTCGAGCTAAAGAGTTTAAATTTTTGGTCAAACGGAGCCTAGGAGTGCCCGATGGCTTTTAGGTCAGTACTCGGGATATGACCTGTGTTTGTAGTGATGAACGGAGGTACTAGGGACCTAAGGAGAGTTAGGGGGTAACAGAATGGGGTGTCTACAGAGCCCCTCGATGGGTGAGTTTGGAACAAATGATAACCGTCAAATAAACACCACATGATACTTTTGATGGAGTACAGCCGATTCATAGGGTTGAGGCCGATTCTGAGGACCTGAGGGGTGTGCTGGGGATGACCAACTATGTGGATCAAAGCCAAATCTGCGGGCTTAAGTGACGAGGGTGACCGATTCTACGGGTTAAAGCCAATTCTATGGGCTTAGGGTGAAGATCTAATAACCGAGGTCATTTATGACCTAACTCAGGTGACGATCCAAGACCGAGGTCATTTCTGACCTAACTCAGGTGACGATCCAAGATTGAGGTTAATTTTGACCCAAGAGTGGTGATGACCGAGCACCGAGGTCAGTTCTGACCTAACTCAGGTGATGATCTAAGACTGAGGTCAATTCTGACCTAAGAGTGGTGATGACCGAGGACCATGGTCAATTCTGACCTAACTCAGGTGACGATCCAAGACCAAGGTCAATTCTGACCTAAGAGCGGTGACGATCGAGTACCGAGGTCAATTCTGACCTAACTCAGGTGACGATCTAAGACCGAGGTCAATTCTTACCTAATAGTGGTGAGGACTAAGGGCCGAGGTCAATTTTGACCTAACTCAGGTGACGATCTAAGACCGAGGTCAATTATGACCTAAGAGTGGTGACGACCGAGGATCGAGGTCAATTCTGACCTAACTTAGGTGACGATCCAATACCGAGGTCAATTCTGACCTAAGAGTGGTGACGACCGAGGACCGAGGTCAATTCTGACCTAACTCAGGTGACGATCTAAGATCGAAGTCAATTCTAACCTAAGAGTGGTGACGACCGAGGACCGAGGTTAATTCTGACCTAACTCAAGTGACGATCCAAGATTGAGGTCAATTCTGACCTAAGAGTGGTGACGATCGAGGACCGAGGTCAATTATAACCTAACTCAGGTGACGATCCAAGACCACGGTCAATCCTGACCTAAGAGTGGTGACGACCGAAGACCGAGGTCAATTCTGAATTAACTCAGGTGACGATCTAAGATCGAGGTCAATTCTGACCTAAGAGTGGTGACGACTGAGGATCGAGGTCAATTCTAACCTAACTCAGGTGACGATCCAAGATCGAGGTCAATTTTGACCTAAGAGTGGCGACGACCGAGGACCGACGTCAATTCTAACCTAACTCAAGTGACGATCAAAGACCGAGGTCAATTTTGACCTAAGAGTGGTTAGGACCGAGGATTGAGGTCAATTCTGATCTAACTCGGGTGATGATCAAAGACCGAGGTTAATTCTGACCTAAGAGTGGTGACGACCGAGGACCGAGGTCAATTCTGACCTAACTCGGGTGACGATCCAAGATCGAGGTCAATTCTGACCTAAGAGTGGTGATGATCGAGGATCGAGGTCAATTCTGACCTAACTCGGGTGACGATCCAAGACCGAGGTCAATTCTGATCTAATAGTGAATAAAGATTGGATTTTGATTCCGCTGGAGGAAGTGCCTTATGATTTTGATCTGTGTTGGGGAGCTAATAGCTGAGGAAGCTTTTGTTTCTTTAGGAGGCCTTGCAGGGGGAACAACCAATTTTGGTGCTATAAAAACTCCGCTGGGGAAGAGATCAGATGATCTTTAAAGATCCTCCGGTGCTTTTCCGGAAGGAGATTTACTTGGTTTTTTAGGAATTTTTCGAGGATTTTTCGGGATTTTCTGGTATTTTTTTAGGAATTTATGTACTAAATTTAAGGGGGTGCTGGTCGGCATGGTATGAGAGGTGCCATTCGACAGTGGCACAGACTTTTGGACTGCCTTGGTAAGGTAAGGAGTCAGTGCCGATCGGTATGGTGGGGGTCAGTGCCGATCGGCATGGCGTTTGGCATCCTATAAAAAGGGGGTGAATCCCTTCATTTTTTCACAGCTTCTTTGTTTTCTCTCTTTCTGCGATTTCTCTGTAATTTGTTCTAGCATTTCGATCTTAAAGAAATGGCCGCTTTTGTGAGCACTGCAGTCCACAGGGAGTGGTTGACCGTTGGTGACTGGGCGAATGTGGAGTGGAGGGCCAGGGCACCTCTTGCTTTGGGGAGTGAGGACTCCTTTGATGCGTTTGAGCCTGTTGCGGATGAGCAGACTTTGTTGTGGGAACCGTCGTATCATCGTTCTTCGAAAGTGAATCCTGGCGGTTATGTAAGTGACATGACCTTTGGCATTCCTTTCTTTTTGGTGATTTTTCTTTCTTTCTTGGCTTCTGATGAGATTTTTTTCTTTTGCCAGTTTGATATTTCTTTGAAGAACATGCGCGCCAGTGGGACAATGAGATTCAGGGATGTCTGGGAGCATCTCCCACCTATGGTGCGTTGGGTGGTATCATCAGCGGGTTTTGGAAGGTTGGCATCTGCACTAGATGAGATGCCTCGTTCGATAGTGGTCCAGTGCGCTTTATGGGAGAGGTGGTGGGATACTACTCACACCTTCCATTTCAGCTTCCGGGAGATGACAGTGGCTCCCATAGACGTGCAGCAGCTGTTGGGCCGGGATTGTGATGGAGAGCAAATAGAGGTGGATCGCTCTTTATGGGTGAGACCGGAGGCAGTGCGTGTGGCACTTGGTGATGTAGGGAGGATAGTTTTTGGGGATTCTATCTGGCTGTCTCTGCTGAAGGATGTTCTGTTGGGCAGGGTGATTGATGTGGAGGACGGGCTGCAAGTGAGGCAGATGGCCCGGTTATTTATTTTGCTGGTGTTAGGAGGTTTCATGGTGGCGTCGAGTGGCGACGTCATCCATTTGTGGTTCTTGCCATACCTGATGATGTTTTTAAACATCCGTTTCTACGATTGGGGGAGTCTGACTTTGGCCACCCTTTACTCTTCTCTGGTTGCATTCAGTCGGTGCTGTCGGCAGACTTTTACTGGAGCCTCGTACCTTCTTGAGGTATTCTTTAGTTTGATCATTTCTTTTCATACATTCGCATTTTCCTTTCATGCATTCGCATTTTCCTTATGCGTCTCTTTTTGTGAATTCTTATCTTTGACAGACGTGGTTTTATTAGGTGATTGGGTGCAATACCCCACTGATTGCTCTGAAGGATGACACTGTTGGGGACTTCTGCTGATTGTATCGATGGCATAAGGCCAATCGGTAGTCGAAGGGATCTCTCTCTCTGGAGGCGGTGCGTCAGGTCTTGAATGACCTGACCAGTGGTAGGGTAAGACCCTTTCCATCTTCAGTCTTGGTTTTTGCGCCTTCTGATCTTGTATTGATTTATGCCTGCTTGGAGATTTTCTGGTGACCTTTTATCCTTGGGGGACAACCATTCAGGATGCGGGGATGACCGGGGTGAACGCACAGATGAGGCGTTTGTTGGCGCATAAGTTCGGCCATTCTTGGTATCTCGAGGAGAGGGTGGTTTGCCAGATTACTGAGGAGGAGGTGGTCGTGCCACCAGCGTAGCCTACTACGTCTATGAGGCGGTAGAGACTGCTTTCGGAGGATGTGAGGATCACGGCGATGATCGGTGAGTCCTACTTGTTGTACACTGATATGGATGCTCCGTATGACTATATGGACTTTGTGACATGGCGCCCATCATATATGATTCCCTACCTTTCCCTTCTGCCGGTTCGAGTCGGGCGGTGGGATCTTCCCACAGTGGCAGCGGTTCGGCGGCTGCGACTTCAGAGGTTCCTTTTGTGCGATTGCACATTCCTTCGTACAACATATGGTGGGCTAATAGAGGGATGGTGCCTATGTTGCATCGTCCTCATGCGATGGATTCGGAGGAGTTGGGTTTGACAGAGGAGGTCCTCCGACCTGCGATATACCTTTATGTTCTTCTCTTTCTTTCTTTTCTATTTTGGTCATTTCTTCTTTGATACTGATTTTGCCTTTTCCTTGCAGCAAGTCCGAGTGTCGACCACTTGGCTAAGAGACATCAGAGACTGGATATCTTCGGCTACTGCCCATATTCGGGATGCGATTCATGTTCCTTCTTGCTTGGTGTCATCTGCTTCGTCTGAAGAGGATTCTGGCTCGGGTAATGGCGGTGCATCATCTCGCCGTAGGGGAAAGAGATCACGTCGCAGGGGTGGAAGCTCTTAGAGAGAAAGGTGGGTGAGACAGTGAGAGAGAATGTGGGTTCGGGCTGAGTCTCGTTGTTTTTGTTTTTTCTTTTTATTTCCTGCAAAATTGATGTAACACAGAAACAAATAGATGCAATGCAATGGAGTTTTTTATTATCTTTTATTAATGATGAATGAATACATGCACATGCGCTTTTTACTTTGCTGCTGAGACTGTAAAAAGGAGTATTTTTGGAATTTTTGGAAGGAAAGTTTTTAATTAAAAGGGGAAATTTTATAAGGAGGAAAAGGGATTTTGAAATTCTGTTGAGAATATCAATTTATTTTTATTGAGTTTTCTGATTTGACAAAAGAGGAAAAAGGGAAATTTCTAAAAACGGGGGGTTGCCGATCGACAAGCACACTGTCCTGCCTATCGACAGTTCAGTCCAGTCCCATCAATTCAAAGCTTTGATTGGTACCCTTTTCAGCCATTGGTACCTTCTGGGGTAGGATTCCCTCCGATTTCTACAGGAATTATGTCTCTTGTGAGGTTTCTCAAGTATAAAAAGGGGTAAGGGTGGAGTGTTTTCATCACACCTTTGCAATCTTACTTACTTACCCACTATCTCTTAGCTTTGCAAGATGTCTCTCCCTGATAGCATTGAGTTTGCTAACTACCTCGAAGCCTTAGAAGCAATGTGCTCTTATAATGTTGACTATGATGCTTTCAACATGCGTCGAGTCTCTTTGTGGAGCAATCGGACTATTGAGTGGAACAAGCTGATGGCAGCGGTACAATTCTGGTACCCCAAGGACCACATATTCTGTTTTGGGTTGGATAAAGTTTGTCCTACCTACGAGGAATTTTCTTTCATACTGGGTGTAAATCCCAGTGTTGCTGCGGCTTTGCCTGAATTTTCTCGTTATCCCAGGGGTTTGTTGGTCGGGATTCTTTATATTTCGCCTTCGGCGGCCAGATCATTGGTTGCTAGATGAATGATCTCCCTCCCGACGGTGCTGCAGTCTGTGCATTTGCGGGAAGTAGGTGATGCTGGCTATCTTGGAGCCGTTGCTCTGGGCCTAGTTTTAAAGTTGCTGTTAGTGACTGGGGAACTGCTGGTGGACCCACACCTTGCATCCATTACTTCGTGGATGTCATACTGTCGTAATCCTGCGGTAGTGGTACTGAAGGAGATGCTGAATGGTCTAGATGCCTAGCGAGAAGGTCGTTCTGACTTTTTGAGGGGTAGCACCATGATGCTGTTCATGTGGTTGTCTGAAAGACTCCGCTTGATGGCCCTTCCATAATATCCTTTATCGATTGTGCCCAACTTCTTTTCATGACACTTCTTCTATGCTGGCCTGGATATTGCGAGTTGGGAGAATTAGTTTGTGGAGCATGGGGCTCGAAGTTTGTACTGGTCAGTGCCTTGTTGGGGGCAGTTCCAGCTTGTTCTGAAGCTAGGAGAGTACTCATATGTGCGGCTGGTTGGTCTCAGACAGACCTCTTTTTATTTCCCTTGGCGGCTTCTGCGCCAATTTGGCTGAGCACAGGTCGTGCCACCTCGAGCACTAAATTTCTTTTCGGTAGACGTTTTGATCGAGCACCTACGTCTGTTTCTTGGATCTCTGTGGGAGAATCGGTGTCTATCGACCGGTCCCTCTCAGTCTGTCGGGAGAGTTTGGCATGCCCCTGGGGATTATATGAAGTGGTTGTGGAGGAGAGCAGTCAGCAAGATGTTAGCAGTGGAGACTGGACAAAGGTGGTATATTTTATTTAACACCATGGAAGGGGGTGTTGTGGTTTTTTCGAAGCTGGTTCAGGCTTATCGGTCCATGGAGTGTTTACGGTACTCTATTCAGGTAGGGGAAATTTGGGGAACCCGGGATGTAGATGATGAGGGCGCAGGCTCCTCTGGTAGCTGTGGGTAGGACTCTTAGAAGGTTTATTTATGTAATAGGGAATAGGTGTGGGGATTTTATTTGGCTTTTTATGGCAGTAGGGGGAAGGGAGTTATCTGTTCCTTTTCTTATGCAATCTGTGTTGTAATTTCTTATTAATGAAATAAGCAAGTTTCTGATCATTCAGTTGTGCCTTTCGATGAATTTTATAATTTTGAATTATCTATACCGATCGCTAAGGCATACATAATCCTTTAATTCAAATTTTTATTAGAATGAACTGCCATTCTCGGAGATAAGAAAAAGAATAGTATTTTGTGAAAAAATAAAGGGTCGTGCTCCTGTAAGATGTATGAGCTGCCTACGTACCTCTGGGGATTTTGATTTTTTTTTTGTTTTTCTTGAAAAATGTTTTTTTAGAGTAGAAAGGAAATGAGAAGAGTCGTAGCGCGCCGAGATTCCGGACTAAGGATAGAATTTCTTGAGACGGTCTAGGTTGACTGGACGAGTCATCTCCTCTCCATCTAGGTCAGCGAGTATGGCGGCACCGCCGGAGAAGATTTTCTTCACAATGTAGGGGCCGCTCCAATTGGGCTTGAATTTCCCTCCGGGGTCCCAGATGGGTTCTATTATCTCCTTGAGGGCTAAATCCCCATCCCGAACACCGCGATCCTTGACTCTCTTGTTGAATGATCACGCTATTCGACAATGGTACCCCTGTATGTGGTAAAGAGCTTTCAATCTCCTTCATCTAGGAGTGTCAGCTCGTCGAGACGGCTTTGGCACCAGTCTCCTTTATTAACTTTGCTTTCGAGAATGAAGCGTAGTGAGGGTACTTCCATCTCCACAGGTAGGACTGTTTCCATGCCATAGACCAGAGAGTAAGGGGTATCCCCAGTAGAGCTTCGGATTGAGGTTCGATAGCCCCAGAGGGCATATGGAATCCGATCTGCCTAATCCCGCATCTTGCTGATGATGGCTTTGAGGTTCTTGTTGGCGACTTCAACTGCACCATTGGTCTGAGGTCGGTAGGGAGAAGATTTGTGTCTCTGAATCCCGTAATCATTGAATACTTCTGTGATTTCTGCTTCGAAGTGCAACCCGTTATCTAACACTAACTCGTACGGGACCCCATATTGGCAGATGATATTTTTCTTGAGGAATTTGGCCACTTTCTTAGCGTTCAATAATGCGTATGACTCAGCCTCGACCCATTTGGTGAAGTAATCAATGGCAACTAGGATGAACTCATGTCTGTTTGAAACCTTCGGTGTAACCTTCCCTATGATGTCGACACCCCAGGTGGAGAACGGCTAGGGAGAGGTCATGTTGTATAATTCTCGCGGAGGCAGGTGTTGAGGATTGGATAACTATTGGCATTTGAGGCACCTACGGACATAGGCGGTGCAATCTTGGGCCATAATGGTCCAGTAGTAGCCCTGTCGGATGATCTTCTTAGCAAGCATGTGACCATGGGGACCGCACTCCCCGCTGTGGATCTTCTGCATTATTTTATTAATTTCAGCCCCTGCGATATAGTGTAGATGAGTTCCATCGAAGTTCCTCTTGGGTAAAGCTTTATGACAGATGATGTATTGGGCAGCCAGTCTTCGAAGGGTCGTTCGATCTTTCTTATTGGAACCCTCGGTATACCTACCATATTTGAGGAGGCACCAGATATCATAGTACCAGCAATCGGCTAGTTCGAGATCTTTGGTGGAAACAAGCTCAATATAGTAGCAGTGGGTTGGTTTGTCTTGCTTTTGAACTAGGAAGGGGGTCATTGTTATTTCTTCGGGCATGTCGACCATGGAGGCCAAGGTAGAGAGAGCATCGGCTAGGTTATTCTTTGCTCGAGGTAGTTAATGGAAGGTGATATCTCGGAATCGGGAGGATAACTCTTCTAAGTGGTATGGAAGGGTTGGAGCTTTTCCTTCTTAACTTTCCACTTTCTGAGCACTTGATCGATGATGAGGGCAGAATCCCCTTAGACATCAAGGTATTGAATACCTTTCTTAAGAGAAACTTTGAGGCCTACTGTGCATGCCACGTATTCCGTCATGTTGTTGGTGCAAGGGAAATCCAATTTAATGGCGATGGGAGTGTAGGAGTCATCTGGGGCGATCAGAAGTATCCCAACACCATATCTCTTTTTAATGGCAGTGCCGTCAAAGAACATTTGCCATCAAAGGTGGTCTTAAGCGGTGCAGAGGATATTTTCATCAGGGAATTTGGAGATCCAGACATCTGCTTCTTCCACGGGGTAATCAACAAGGTAGTCAGAGATGGATATTCCTTTAATGGCTTTTTGTGTGACGTACACAATATCGAACTCGATTAGGAGCATCAACCATCGGTCCATTCGACTGGATTAGGAAGGTTTCTCAAGCAGGTATTTGATGGGATCCATTCGGGATACAAGTTTTATGGGGAAGGAGAGCATGTAGTGTTGCAACTTTTGGGTGACACAGACAAGTGAAACACACGCCTTTTCCAAAGCAGTGTAGTTGACCTCGTACCAGGCCAATTTGCGAATTGTATAATAAATGGCTCTTTCTTTACAAGAGTCTTCAAGGTATTGGGCTAGCAAAGCCCCAACTGCAGTTTCGGTTATGGTTAGGTATAGGAGCAAAGGGAGACTAGGTTGTGGTGGCATGAGCACTGGAGGTTGGGTCAGATATTGTTTGATTCGAGCAAAAGCTTCTTGGCAGGCCTCGTTCCAAACCTTGGTTGAATCCTTTCGGAGGATCTTGAAGATCAGCTCATAGATGGAGGTTAGCTGGCTGATGAACCGACTGATATATTACAATTTCGTAAGAAAACCTCGGACTTCTTTCTCTGTTTGGGGCGGTGGCATCTCAAGTATGGCCTTCAGCTTTGTAGGATCGGCTTCTATTCCCTTCTCACTAACCATGAATCCCAAGAGTTTTCCCTTTGTAACGCTGAATACACATTTTTTGTGGATTGAGTCTCATCTGATACCGTCGAAGTCCTTCGAAGAACTTCCGGAGAGCGGGAACATGACCTTCTCTATTTTTAGACTTGATAATCCTATTATCCACATAAACCTCGATTTCTTTATGAATCAGATCGTGCAGGATGGTTGTTGCAGCCCTTTGGTAGGTAGCCCTAACATTCTTGATACTAAATGGCATAACGGTGTAGCAAAAGCCTCCTTATGGGGTGATTAATGCAGTTTTTTCTTGGTGGTCTGGGTGCATCTTGATTTGGTTGTATCCGGCAAACCCGTCGACGAATGACTTGAGAGCATGACTGGCTGTGTTGTCAACGATCATGTTGATATTGGGTAGCGGATAATCATCCTTTGGAGAAGCTTTATGTAAATCTCGATAGTCCACACACATTCGAACCTTCCCTCCTGATTTCGGCACAGGTACTATGTTGGCTAGCCATGTGGGATATTCGATCACACGAATGAATCTCACGTTCAACTGTTTGACCACCTCTTCTTTAACCTTGAGTGACGATTCAGTGTGGAGCATTCTCAATTTTTGTTTAACCGGCTTGTAATCAGGGAGAGTGGGGATCTCGTGCTGAGCTATTTCAGGATCAATGCCGGGCATATCGTCATAGGACCATGCGAAGACATCTACGAAGTCCTTTAGCAATTCTTTGAGTTGTGTATGCTCATGCTAGTCAAGGGTGTCCCCTATCCTAATCTCGCGCAGTTGGCTACTAGAACCGAGATTAATAACAACAGTCTCCTCTTCATTAACTTGAACACGGTTATGTTGTTTATTATTAACCTTATTTAGAACAGTTAAGAATTGTTCATTTGCAAAATCATCATCATCAAACGTTTGATTAGAATCCGCACAATTAATGTAAGGCACATCAAGATACTCAAAATCTTTGTTTATTTCATTGATAGGAAAAACAACATTGAGAACCTTATCAAAAGAGGTCTCGATTACATTTGAACAAGGATAGACAACAAAAGAAGAAACAGGGTAAACATTGGGGTTAGGGGGTATTTCAAGAGGTAGCATTGGAGCAGCATGCCAGTTGAGGAGGGGTGTATTAGGAGCTTTAATCAGATGGAATGGATCCATTGACGTAGTGCCCAAATGAACCATGCAGAGTGCCAGCCCCAGTATCTGTAAGTTGAAGGAATCTTCAGAATCACTTTCCTCAGTCTCTTCGGTATCTTTGATGAGCGGTTGTACTCGGTGGTGGAAACTTTCGGCCCATGGGTAGCTATCTTGGAAAAAATCTCCACCCGAGGCTTCATCTTCTTATCAGTGTGGTCATACCATGGTTTTGGAAAACCGCAAAAGGGGAAATCTTTGCCTTCTTTGATGAATCGTCCATTCAAGGAGTCTCCTGGGATATTTGGGATGCAGGCTAACCTTCTCTTGGGTCGAGACTGGTGGATCATTCTGAGTTCTTGTTCTGATGGTTGATACCTTAATCCACAAGGAGGGAAAACTTTGTTCAGTTCTATGGGCTCAAGTATCCCTTTTTGCCTTTGCCCTAGCCCCAGTCCGGGCATGAAGTGCATGTTTCTGAACATCTGAATCACATTGACATTACCGTGAGGGTCATATTCTGGACAAACCCTTTCTTTGAAACCGTCCCCCGCCGAGAGTAGGAGTGGCTAAACTCGGAATCCTGATGTGAGCATATCATTTGACTCGTGCTGTATCTCAAGGATTAGACTGTTGGTGCTTGTACCCTCGATATTTTCGTCGTCGCCTAAAATGGTGATGACTCACCCGTCGGCGAAGAATTTCAATTTCTAATGGAGTGAGGAAGACACACCCTTGATACTGTGGAGCCAGGGTCATTCGAGCAACAGGTTGAAACAAGCTGGGATGTCTATGAATTGGAATTCAACGATAGAGTTTATAGGGCCAACCCCTATTACAAGCTTTATGAATCCCATCACCTCCTGGCGAGTATTATCGTAGGCACGTACATCGGCGGAGGTTGGAGCGAGGTCGCTTTCTTTCAGGCCTAAACACTTGAAGGTTCTCAATGGGCAGACATTCAAGGCGGATCTGTTATTGACAAGAGAGAGTGGCACGACCTTCCCCATAACTTCGATGGAGATGTTGAGTGCATGATTGTGATTTGGCCCAATTTTGGGGATTTTTTCTTCAGAAAATGACCGCATTCGGGTAGAGGTCAAGGATCCGACCAGATTTATCGCTTCTTCTGGTGTGGTGGAAGGAGGAACTGTGGGTCCAGTGAGCATCTTGATTAAAGCATTTCTGTGCAGCTGGGAAGACATGAAAAGCACCCACGGAGTGATGTTAGCTTGAGTTTTCTTCAGTTGATTGAGGATCTTACTCTCCTCGATGGTCATCTCTGGCATAGGAAGGTTTTCAACGCCCTTCCCCTTGTCATTTGCTGGTAGTGAGCTTGGAACCTGGTAATGTCTCCCTGATCTGGTCATGTGATTTACTGAAGAAAAGAATAACACGAATCCCATCTCCTCGTCAATATTAGGTTGTTCTTCCACCCTGTTTATTTCTCCAAGGAGTTCTTCAAATGATATCATCCCACATATGTCGGCTACTGGGCCAGTTCTTCTTGAAGCTTATTTTTTACTCGAATCTTCAAATTCTTCCCCCTATCCGGTGGCAACAATTATGTCTTTCCATGTAAAGTCAATGCATTCCACAACTTCAATGGCTTTTTCATACAGGTCTTCCCATTCTGTGGGGATATGTATGATTGAAGGGACCAAGCGCCCTTGTAACTTCAAAATGTCAAGTAACTCGGTGATACTACAAATGCTGTTGGTTTTCCCAAATAATTTTGTCGTAATCTGGACAACATCATCTAGGCTAACATCATCGGTTGGTACCACCCACTTGTCTAAATCTTGGGCCCACTTTCGTGCTTTCAAGAACAGTGTACTAAACTTTTCTCAATCGATGACCATCTGTGAGGGCAATTTCAGCCCGAACTTTAGGAGTAGGTTTAACACCTCTGATAATTCCATATTTCTATTTTCAGAACGGGTACGGACAGCAATGCATGCTCTGGTAAGGAGTGACAGTGCCTGATCAGTGAGGCTAGTAGGGTGTAGGAGGAAATATGGGCAAATTCAAAGAGGTTCAGGAGAGTATATGGGTGTGATTTGAGTTGAGGGATCGAAATCTGGGTTTTCTTCTAAGAAGATGGCATTGACATGATTTGGGAGTGGATTGTGAGTAGTGTTTGTCTTAGGAGCGGCTGGTGGGGCGATGGTACCTCGGTCAATGAGATCTTAGATTGTATTTTGGAGATGAAAGCATTGGTCGGTGGTATGGCCAGCAGTTTGGTGAAAGGCGCAATGAGCATCGGCCTTGAATCTTCTTGGGAGTGGAATTGGCAATGGAAGGGTATCCAAGGGTTTGATGAGGTTTCGGCTTAACAGGGCTTGGTAAACTTTAGAAAGGGGAGCATGGAGCTCAGTGTATTTCCTTCGGATGGGGGAAGGGAGGCTTTCTGGTGCCCATGATATGGTTGGTTGAGATATGTTGTTGATGGTTGAGACTGTAGCACTGACAGGCTTGTCATACTCTCTAGGGGTGAACTGTCCGGACACCTTCTTCGGATCACCTCTATTTTAACAAGACTTTCCTCAATTTCTACTCCCGCCTCTCTGAGAGATCGTAAGTGGGGATAGTATTGTCCTCCCATCATCGCTCGGACATGGGGCAAGAAGTTATTCTTCATTATGTTGACTTGTTCTTCCCCAGATGGCCGATTGGTTATGGTAGCTGCCTGCTCCCTCCACCGGGTTATGAAGTTACTGACTGATTCCCCAAGGTTCTGTTTGAGCAGATCTAAATCACGATGGGTGACTTCAAGCTCTTCGTTGTATTTGTACTACAACATGAATTCTCGGGGTACATCCTCCCAGCTACGAATTCTGGATTCCTCAAGATATAAAAACTATCGGAGGGCCCTATCCTTCAAAGTTTGCTGCAACAATTGGGCCATCACTTCTTCAAAATCCCCTAGTAGAGTTATGGAACGATGATAACTGCGAAGATGAATAATTAGGGGTCCACTCCCTCCGAACTTCTCGATATTTGGCGTCTTGAACTTCTCGGGTAACCTCGCTTTAGGATAAGGCGACATGTGGGTGTAGTTTATGGAATTCCCAGAGATTCTGACTTGGTCGAACTTCTTGGTGAGCATCTTTAGATCTTCTTTGACTTTATTCAATTCCTCCTCTTTTGGATCAGCGACCATAGGTAGGTTAGCCAAATGCTGGACAATGTTTGGCATCGAAAGCTGGTCAGGCGGTGGACCATTAACAGGAGGGGCACGTGGAGCGTGCTGATATTCTTTGGGAACCTAGATAGGATCGAGAGGACCCGTAGAATGAGGGAATAGGGCCTCAGGATCTTGAGGAATTGGAACCTAGTTTCGTTGCATATCTCCGACCTCAGTTTGGAGTTTGTCAATCTTGGACACGAGCTGAGCTAGGACTATCATCAGATCCGATTGTATAACTGGTACTTGATCTGTATTCTCCAAGTAAAGTGGATGGATTCTGTACTCGAAAGAAGTAGTAGCGAAATGAACGAAACTTCGGGGTGATTTGACTGAAGATCGAAGTCAATAGGGAGACAGGCCAAGGGCTTGCGATTGACCTGAGAAGGCGTAGAATGGGATTCATTTTTGAGAAAAAAGGAAGAAACTATTTTCGGATTTTTTATAATGAAGGTAGAAATGTTTTTGGAGACAGAACTCAGCATGATTATTACGATTATTATTTTCTCACTTGTATTTAATTCTCCTAAATGTAATACCGGACGGGACCCGAGCCTGGAAAAGTGGGATTTTTAATATATGTGAAGCTACGGCTGGACTTGTAACCAGGATCATGGACAGGGTCCAAAAATAAAGGGCGGCAGGCCGACCAAGAATTCCGGTAGAGTTTCGGATTGAAACCGACAATCTAAAGTGCGTGTCCTAGGTTTGACACCTATATGCAGGTATGCAGTTGGTTGGGTGAATCGGAATGGTTCCCCCCTCTGGCGTGACTTCCACGATATACGTCTTGCTCTTGCGGGCAATCGGTATGTATGGAGAAGCCATTTGATATACCTGAGTGTATGTGAATTGCCTCACTATATACCTCGTGGGGACGGTACCTGTGAGAGAGAATTCGATATACTCGGCGTACGTGAACTAATTCCCTGCGATATACCTCTTGTCATGACTTCGATCAAGCGGTACGATGCGGGGGAACCATTCGATATACGTCGAAGGTATTTGGCCAATGGAAGGTGAGAGTCATATCGCTTAGGCTAACTGCGCCATGTCGAACCAGCGCCCATCACGAAGTGACCCTCCAGTTCTGGGTAAAATTTAGTCAATAACAATGATCTTTGGTGATGTCATGTGAATCATACATGATTCTCTTTTTAGTATCTTATGATGAGATTGCTTTTCTTGATTATGCCAAACAGGTAACAAAGTACAAGTACCAAAGTTACACCAAGTATGGATGGGTGATGCGTGCAACATGTGGATATATGTGATCCTAGGTGCACGTGGTGTGAAGTGTACATGGAGAATTTTCTACAAGTGTATGAACAGAAGCATAAGCATGGGATACACATGGAAAAGGGGAACATGCATATATAGGGGAAAATATAAACAAATATAACATCCATGTAAATAGAGTCAAGCCCTCAAAAACATACAAGATTCCCTAGTGGAGTCGCCACTGTGGCCATCCCTAATACTCTCCGCGGGCGAGCGCGTGAAGGGAGGATCCTTGGGTCCCACGCATCCCTCTCGGGAGCGCTTCGACTGACGTCGTTTGAGATGAGGTGTAAAAATATAAAGAGATTTAGAGTCTCCAGTCTAATTTACTCAAAACAGACAAAAGAAAAAGGAGAAGCCATCCCGAAGGATGGCATCCAAAGACATACTGGTGCATACGAAACTAAAATGATTCGAGAAGGGTCCGGAGGCTAAGTTACAAAATGGGAAGGTGTTAGGCACCCATTCTTCCCTTTTAGTCTCTCATGGATGTTTGTTATTTTCCTTTTAATTTCCCCGTGATATGTGTGCATTTGTATATATATAGTGGAGAACAGAATCCTCGACTTGTATCATGGGAGAGATAAAGTGAGTCATCCGTAGGAAGGTATAAAAATAATATTAGAAAATACGATTTACGGAATTACCCTTACGTTGATCGTTATAATGGAACGATAACTTATATGGAGTAACATGTCACTAAGAACAAGCATATAGAATATAAGAAAATTGGATTTAAAGAAGATAGAAAATGAGAGAGAAAGTGAGGAAAAGACTTGAGTCTCGAGTTTTACCCCGAGACGCCTACGTAGCCGCATCAAAGTCCACGTAGTTCGCATACAAAACGAGGGGTGGGGTTTATCCCATAAATCCAAATGGGGGATCTATTATTTGTGAGTGTGTGTGTGTGTAGAAAAAAAGTGTTTTAGTTGTGAGAAAAGTATGAGAATCCCTATTTGGAATTTATGAGCAAACCCTCTTTTTCTTATTTTTTGGGTTTTATTTATATGAAAATAAGATATGTGCAATAATACTAAATAAAAAGTATATTAGGATGTGTGAGATGAGATAATAAAAGTTCTAAGTAATAAAACAAGTTATTGAGAATTTAAGAGAAAGTCGAGAAAGTTGGACCTTCTTGAAGATCTTGAGCTTGATCTTGAATGTTGGGGAGCAGCCCTTGCGCTTGGATGATGATGGAGAGTGGCTAATTCACCAAGTTTGATGAAAAGGATGATGAAAAGTGGAAGTTAGAAAGGGATTTGGATGTTGAAATCGCGTTGCTTTCGAGAGAGGTTTTTAGGATCCGCTGAGAGCGATTGTTATCAGATTTGGGATCCCTTTGCAAATGAGGTGAAGGCCTCCTTTTATAGGCCCAGGTCACTGCCAATCGGCATACACCTAGTCCTGCCTATCGGCACCTGCCGATAGGCAGGGTCTGGAACCTGCCATTTGGCAGTGTGTTTTAGGCCTTTTCAAAAAATTAGCTGCCGACGGAAAACTGTTGGTCAGAATTGTGCACGGGGTAAACCGTTGGAAAGGTAATTAAAATACCTTTGAAGGTCCTTTGGATCGCTCCTGGGTTCGGGAGTTAACTTTGGGTCATATATGGATCGGAAGAGTTTGCTGGTCCATTGGAGAGGGAATCGTTCGGACGCAAAAGGATCGTTCGTCTACATGGTAAGTCTGAATCGCGTATGGGGTAGACTGTTGGAAAGGTTAGGAGATTTACTTCGACATTCCAAAGAGTTTAACCCGGCTTGGGGAGTTGACTTTGGTCAATCGGGCCCTGGAAGCATTCGGTGACCTCTTAGAGTCAAACGGATGGTTGGTCCACATGGTAAGTCGGAATCGCACACGGGGCAGACCATTGGAAAGGGGTTTCAGTGCCCTTCGAAGATTCATTCATCCTCGATCGAGCTAAAGAGTTGACTTAGGTCAAACAGAGCCCAGGAGCGCCGGTGGCCTCTAGATCAAGTTTCGGACGCAAACGAATCGTTCGTCCGCATGGTAAGTCGGAATCACGCACACAGTGAACCGTTGAAAATGGATTTTAGTGCCCTTCGAAGATTCATTCAGCCTCGGTCGAGTTGAAGAGTTTGACTTTTTGGTCAAACGGAGCCTGGGAGTACCCGATGGCTTCTAGGTCAGTACTCGGGATATGACCTGGGTTTGTAGTGATGAAAGGAGGTACTAGGAACCTAAGGAGAGTTAGGGGGTAAGAGAATAGGGTGTCTATACTATATATACTGATTTTTTGAGAACCGTCGCTAAAGGTCGTGACTGTTTACCATTAGTTGTGACTATTCTGTAATACCCCGTATTTTTGTGATATTTATTTATGGGATTAATTGAATTAAATGTGTATTAATTGGAAATTAATCCGGATAAAATACTAGCGAGATGTGAGTTGGTATTTAATTTTAATGCGTATATATGGCAATAAATGAATATTGAAATTGTTGAATTTGTCGTGAGATTGATATACGGTAATTTGGGAAATTTTGTTGGGACGCGCGTGACAGTCGCGTCAGGAATGTATTTATTTAAATTAAAAAGTTAATTTTAATTCTATTAACCGTATGGTCATTTTGAGAGCACCAACGCGTCCAGAAAGGTCGAAATAGTCAGAAAACACTAGTCGGGGGTTTAGTTTGGGTCCCGGGGCATTCTTAGGCGATACCGGCAACTTAAAAGGGTATTTTGGTTATTTTGGAATTTTGGAAATTAAAACCCACGAAAATTAGAGTTTAATTATGATTATTAAATAAACCCACCAACCCATTATCAGCACTAAACTAAGTAGTGGGCTACGGGAGAAGTTTAGAAGAGAAGTTTAGGGTCCAAAAACAAACCTACACCTCCATTATCATCCTTAGGGAAGAACTTGAAGAGAGAGAGAGAGAAGAGAATTCTGCAGAGAGAGAGAGAACAATTCAACCTTCAACATTCAACATCAAATTCAGAGAAAGATTAAAGGCAAGTGGTTTAATTACGTTATTTACTTCGAATGCTTCTTCCATGTGTAGAAATTTGTAAAATTACATTGTTTTGGGGAGAATGACAAAAACCCATGAAATTGGAGATAGAAATTCAAGTTATGATGTAGGAATTGCATGTAGAATGTTATTGGGTGATTTTACTAAAAGAAATACAACTCTTCATGATGTAAAAACGGAATTTATTTATGGAAAATTGATGACTTTAAATTCTAGGGTTCATACTCATAAGGTTTGGGGAAACTTTGGAAGATTTAATAATTATGTGTTGTATATGAAGATTTGATCCCATGAATGTGCTAGATTATGACCTAGGAATGTTTAGGAATGTTGAGGAACCTTAAAATATTACTGGAATAATTTTTGGAGGAGTTTTGAGGTGAGAAAAATTGGTGAAAAACGATTTAGAAATTCTGGGCTCGAAACTGCCATCTCGTTAGAAGACCTGCCCAGGTCGTTCGAATGAGCTCGTTCGAACGAGCTTCTAACGAGGAGATAGTTTGCCTTCTAACGAGGGGGAAATTCTTTCGATGCCTTTCGTTCGAACGAACCCTCGCTTCTAACGAGCTGACAGTTTGGCCTTTTTGGCCTGATTTGATTTCTAGTGTTCCGTAACCTTATTTAATTGTGGAGATGACATTTCCTTGATGATTAATTGACATAGTTGGGACATTTGGGATATATTGAGGAGTAAAATATAAAAGTGCGGTTTGAACCAAATGATATTTAAGGGTTAGAGCGTGAGTAACTAATTACGACGTGAGGATAATGGGTGACGTGTATATATAAATCGGGGACAAGCGTGTGGGTATAAGAACGAGAAGTATACCACTAAAATAAATATGGTAATAGCTAAGATGTGTGCATGCTTAGTATATGTATATGATTTTACGTGTATGACATACCTACCATACTTGCTATCACGGGAGGTTTACGTTCGCTTAGGGCCATCTAATCTTTGTGTTGCCCGGATATAGATTGGTACCTCGAGAACATAGGTCAGAGAAGGACTTATTGAGATGTTAATAAGTTTGCTGATCGTGGGAGCGTAGGTATGTGCGTGACCCATGTGATGTGACTGTGTTCACTCCATTATTTTGTGATTTGCTTTTATCTGAGAACGATTCCTGAGAGATTCGGAATGCGTAATCCTTATGTACGTGATGTACCGGGATGGATAGCAGAGTATGTGTGCACCGCAGCTTAGTCTCGAGTGCTTGTATTGTATATTCATGATGTGAATAATATGCTCTTAAATAATGAGAACTTTCATGTTGGTATTGTGAGTATGATTCTGGTAACGCTTTGAGAAAATAAAAAGGGATAACCTGTAGTGAATTATAGTACTTATAATTGAGAATCCAAGTTTAAGTAAAACCTCTATTTAATTGGTAACGATAGAATGTATAATGGGAATCGAATAGAAAGGGGTAGAACTTGTGACAGGTTAGCTAGATATAAAGGTCACTTAAATGGGTACGGTACGTTAGGAGTGCACAATTAGTCGAGGGGTGAGAATCTCATGTGAGTGCACGTCCTAACATGTATCCTGCATTCATTGTTTTAATGTTATTAAAACACTTGTTGTCTTTAAAATAATCTCCACTTTCGGGCTCTGACCCATTTGCTTTCAAATTTTTCTTTGTAAAAACCTTTTAGGTGCCAAGCCACAAGGACACCATGCATAGGATTTCCATTCAGGTGACGAGTTGTAGCTGTTTGTGGAAGTTACAGGACCTTGCTAGTAGACGCTTCTTTTGTCTTGACTCCATATCCAGTTTTAATATTTGTAGGGCATGTCGCCCATTTCCTTTAGAGACATTGTATATTTCAGTTTTTCAGACTTGGGTTGTAATTAATTCCGGATGCAGACTTGTTTCATTTACATCCATTTTGGGATTGTTGTGAGGAGTTTTTCCTCCAGACTTATTATTTGTTGGTTATTTATTTGGGACTTTATGGTATATGGTGACGTTATTCTTTTACATTTCATTTATCGCATGTTAATCGGATTTAATTTAAAATTTGACAACTTACTTTTTAAATACTAGGTGGTTAGTAACCATTAAAATGTTTTCGACAGTGATGCTATTAACTGAACCAACTTGGCATTTTGTATTGATTTAATAAAGGAGTAGCTACCAGGTATTTAATTAGTCGGGGTGTCACATATTCATGAAAAATGTTCCTAAAGTGACTATTAATAAAAGGACATATTTGCATGTAAGAACACTTTGTTTTTCTATAAATCCAAGACTTGTCTTCAGTTTATAATAGAGAGAAAAAATATTTCTTTAGTACATTTCATTCCTTATCGAGTCGGAGAGAGTATCAAACATAATTGGTTCGTGGGACACGCACATTGAAGTTATTCTTGCACAAGTCTGTGACACCTCGCCTAGTTAAATATCGGTTGATCAGCCCTTTATTAAATTAAAATAGGATTTCCAAATTGGTCCATTCTTAGCATCACTGTTGAAAACCAAATTCTAATCACCTATTAGTTAATCATGATAGTGCCAAATTTTATTTTGCATTAAACAGATAAATAATAATATGCGGAAAAACTGAATTAAAATATTCACACTATACCAGAGTCCAAATCACCTCAAGTAAATAAATCAATAAAGTCTTGTCGAATAAACCATTGGCTAAAAATGCCAAACTAAATAATAAATCCAACTAATAAGGAATAGTCTGAATACAAGTCTGAACATAATAACTAAATAAGTTAAGTCTCAAATGGGGAAACATGCCCAAACTGAAATGCTGAAATAAACTCCTACACTAGGAATGAAAGGTAGAAGCTTCTAATCAAAACCCTGCAAGCCTCCACAGTGCTGTAGCTATACGTCCTTGTAAAGAATCATCCAATCTGTCGTCCCTGTGGCTGGACACCTAAAAGGTTTTGAAAAGATTTTAGATCCCAAAACATTTGAAAATATTTAGCAAGTATTTTTCACAATTTAAAATAAATTATTGATTACACATATTAGGTTCACGTACACTCTCTTGAGTTTCCTCATCTCTCAACTATTGTGCACGCCTAACGTTCTCTACTTAACCCACCTAGCTGTACTACCCAAGCTAACTAGACATAAGTATTTATCTGGACTATTGACATTTATAAGTCCCCATACCATCCATACAGTACGCTATCCGAATTAACATTTCTTGTATGCTATTAATATCATTGGTAAAATTCTACACTTTACCATTTTAATCATTCAATTAAGTTTCACTACTTAATTCGTTTCTTTAGAAATATACTCTCTAACTGTCTACTGTCATGCGTAAGTAGAATATTTACACAAGTATATATATATATATATATATGTGTGTGTGTGTGTGTGTGTGTGTGTGTGTGTGTGTGTGTCACTAATATATGTAGACACGATGTCTCTCAAAATGACGACCATGAAATAGGCATACTCTACTATCAGTCCAAGTACCTCTCGTACTAAATAGGCACTAATGGTTCGATAAATCTCCTCGAACCCAAAATCAAACAACAAACAATAGAGGCGAACATTGTTCTAAGCCTTTGGGCTACGCACATACCTAACGTATCGAAATGACCCCTCGATCCCACTAATACAAGTCAAATAGTGAGATGCCTTAAGTTTTATGTTCTAGGGCACAAATCCAGACCTCCTTGGAATTGGCAAGGTGGGATCGCCCACTGCATAGAAACCTCCGTGATAACAAGTAGCCTGGGTATGTTAACATATATCATAATTCCTATAATAGGTATACACACAACCTATATATATATATATATATATATATATATATATATATATATATATATATATATTCAGTAGGTATTCACACTACCTAATCATCATAATTCGTACATAGTATACATCACTCCAATACTCACTGTACTTTCAATTTACGATTATTCTCACTATCGCATTTAATGGAGTATTATTCTCTATTCTAAGGGCCAGCCCTAGTTACCCCTTATTTTTTTTCAGTAGACAAGTCTTCCTTACCCTACTGGTCTATATAATAAGCTCACTCACACTTTTCAGTAATTTTATTCTCGTCCTCTCGAATTAAATCACGTTACAATTAAGCCTATTTAAACATCACCTTAATCATCTCGATAAGTCTAAGCCCATAAGCCTATCATAGTCCTACCTCCATATAATCAATCTCTCATTATATTCTAACAAAGTACCAAAAGTTTCCCCATCAATAATTTAGGAATTCTAGGCTTAAAAGAGAAATTTCATATTTTCTGGGAAATCGAATCGATTCGCCAAGAAGCGGAATTAATTCGCCTTTGGGTTGAATCGATTAGAAATTCTACAGATACATCTTCTTCCTTACACAAGTGCATTTTTCACCATTAACACCCACATAGCTTACATGTTTCTCCACCAAAATTGAATTTAATTGTCCTAAACCTTTTTCACATGTATTAGGATGATTTCTAACGTAATTAAAACATCAAATCCTCATAATTGTCACCCAAGAATGGATCAAATTAAGTTTTCATAAAAAAACCTAGGTTTTATGTTCTTCCACCATTATTCATCAAAAACCCAGATTTAATTCGTGGAGATTATCGTATATCATCTGATTTCTAATCCTCTATAGATATTAAATCACTCTACATGAAATTCCTACCCATAACATGTATAAAAATCATTCTTTCCTTCCAAGAACATTCATTTAATCAACATAATTGAAACCCTGGTCACATGGGAATTATAAGTTCAAATAACTTGTAAATAAACACTTGCCTTTGATCAGTAGGGTTTGATTTCTTGGTTGGGAAGATGGATTGATGGTCTCCTCTTCCAATCCTTGCTCTAAGCTTGATTGTGATACAAGAACACGCTTTAATTCTTCAAGGACTCTTCCAAACCCTCCAAAAATTCTCTCAGTTTCCTCTCTAATGGTCTCCCTTTGTTTCCAACACTCTTAACCTTAGCCACTTTTGTCTAACATCTGATATAAGGTTGGGAAATTCTTACCTCCCTCAACCTTAGGCTATCGAAAGACTAAAATATTCATACGGTCCCGGTTTAGTCTAAAAATGCCCCGGGATCCAAATAATACCCCCGAGTATGCTATTGTGACACCCCGCCTAATTAAATACCAAGCGATCACTCCTTTATTAAATTAAATCAAGGTGAACAGTTGGTTCATTCTCAGCATCACTGTCGATAAAAATAAATTTTCCAATTTAACACCCTAAATAATTAAGCTAAGTGTCAAAAACATTTTCATACATAACTTTCCAAATTTTATTTCAAGAAAAAGATTTATTTATTTAATAACAACATGCAATAAGTAAGAATCCCACCACATTAAATTTTGCAACATAAACCAATTAATAAAATACATTCGTCAATCGAATGTCAACATACGAAATCTAAAATCACATAACCAAACTCAATGAATCCCATAGTAACAATACTGGAAATAACTGAAATATAAATGTCCCAATAATAATGAAGTAATGGAAAGGGCGACACATGCCCAATAGATGAGAATGCTAGAAGTGGAGTCAATAAAGGAAGCCGTCTACGCAAGTGACCTGCAACTCCCACCTAAGCTGCAGCACGTTCCTGCAAAGATGAATAAACAGGTTTATATAAAAGGGACGCTATAAATATTCCGAAAGAGGCTATACTGATTGAAAAAACTGCATCTTTCACAAATTCATACCAATCCATTGAATTATTCAAATTTTTATGTAAAAGGTTTATAGACGGAGCTAACCATTTGGATAAAATAAAAAAGGAGAAATACCGCCCTCTTGATAAAACAAGAAAGAGGTTATTGCTCCTTTTTTTTATTTCAAATACTCGTATACTCTAAGACCATCCAAAAAGAATCGATCTGATCCAGGTCATAATCTATATGGGATTCCCAAAGTTATTAATAGAAAGTCGACCACGAGGGATCGAAGAATTACAGATGAATCTACAAAAAGAATTTAATTCTGTGAACCGAAAACTTAACATTGCTATCACAAGAATCCATACGCTCCCATTTTTAATAAGATTCCGGCTAGAAGCATACAAGTACTGTAATGCGCTTCTCCATGGGTATCTGGTAACCATGTATGTAGGGGTATAATCGAACCAAGGGCAAGGGAAGGATCAGCGATAGCGTCAGAGCCTTCCCGATCTTCTTGTAGCTTTCTTCTTGTTTGTCTTGTTCTTCTTCCTTATCCTTATCTCAGTAAGCCTTTCCCCTTTTTTGATTGGATTTGATCCACCCCTTCTATTGTATTGATTGTATAGTATCTCAAAACACACAATGCCTAAAAGCCAAGAGATCCTAAGAAAGACGCCCCTGTGGCTGGGCACCTGTAATACATACATATATATACAAAGAGAGAGAGAGAAACGGGTCAGAGCCCGAAAGTGTGTTTGATTTAAAATACGTTTAGCAAGTATTTAAATTTATACAGGCCAATGCAACAACATATTAGAGCGACACTCTCATGAGAAATTCTGACCTCTCTTCTAATGTGCACGCCTATCGTACTAACCTTCCCAACGGTTTATCTTATCATATATCGCACTGGTCTTCCCAAATGATTTAACTTATCTTAGATTACTCGTAAGATTTCCAATTCAATGATTCCATTTTAAAAAGGATGTTCCAATTTGTAACCAAAGTTCTCTATTTTAACTTTATAAAATCCATAAAGTTTTCCAGTGACATATTATACTTTCTCAAAACAAGTATTTATAATTTGAGTCAACAACCATGTCCTACTTATCAAATCCCAGTAGGCAGTTTCAAATTTCATAATCTCATATATATATTAACTACTCGTATAATATATATTTATATCAGCACCCCGAATAAAACTATGGTGCATGCATACTTCCACTATCCAAACCCCATACCACTCAAATCAAGGGGAATACAAATTCGGAATCACTCTCGAACTGTATTAACACATACACAAACAATATCAAGGCGAAGCATAGATTCCAAGTCTCTAAGAGGATGGCACATACTCGCGTCTCTTAGGACCGTCTGAACTATCAATTCGATAGCCTGTACTAAGGATATCTATCTTCTAGGGTACAAGTCATTATCCCCCATAAAGGTCCCATCGAGATAAGACTGTCCCAGCGCAGTAACCTCAAGGATAGCAAGTAGCGCGGTATGTTTTTCACATGTATATAATATATGTACACACAATCATATAAATATACCACTTTTGTCATATTAATATAGGTTCTTCTCGTCACCCATAATTATACCATTTATCCTTAATTTCACATTATTAGTATTCCGTATAAGGTTTCATCTTTAACCTTAACTCGAAGGGTTTTCTCACTTATTACACGACACTCGTGGACTCTATCCTTCCAAGTAGAAAAATTCAGTAGGTATACCTCTATTTACTATCGTAGCTATTTGCCGAAATCTCTCACTTGAAATACGTAGTTTAATCGTTCATTATATAATTATCCCAAAAACAAGATTCTCGCCTTATAATAAAGTTCCCAACACTTATTCATATGTCCTACTGGTCTTTCCTATCTCCCAAAACATTTCATTAAGAATACCCAATAATTATTTCGCGATAAATTTAATTTAACTAATTAAACAAGGGAAATAGGAGTCTGCCAGGAGGGGTAGATCGATTGAGGTCTGGGGCTCGATCGATCGAACCTTCGATCGATAGAAGCTCTCGGCTCGATCGATCGATCAAGCAGGTCTGCGAAAAATTTGCAGAAATGCAGTTACGAGTTCTACCAATTTTCTTCATCCAAAACCATGTTTTTCCATTCTAAACATCCCAAAAATCCTACTACTATCATTATAACAATATACCAGATGTTTTCAACGTAAAGCATGTGTATATCTAACATTAAACATGGATAATTAACCCAAAATCCCATCTAATCATCAAGAACCCTAGAGTTTTTCTTAATCAAGGTTCTAATCTGTTTTTACCAGAATTTCCTTCTAATATATCATCAAAATTTCGTGGGTTATATTCCTCTACATGGCAAGGGTTCCAGAATTTCCATATAATCAATACTACATGCATTTTCCTAACACAAATTGGGTTTTCTTCCATAGTTTTCATCTCTAATAAATCCTAAACAAATATGAAGATTGCACTAACGAAAATACGCAAGATAAATACTTGCATGGGATTTTCAGAAGTCTGGTTTGCAGATGAATCCGGTGTGGTTGCGTTCCCCTTCTCGCGATCTACGCGTTGGTGGTGGCGGCGGCGCAAACCGGTGACTTTTTGGCCTTGGATTGCCTTGGAGCTCTCTCCTCTCTTCTCTAATGGCCGTCACTTATTTTTTGAATATTCTAACCCTAAAAGACTAACCTAAATGGCTGATATATGTTGCTGAATTTTGTGGGTTTAATTACCCAAAAAGGTGAAATGACTAAATTGTCCTCCCGGGGTACCAATTAGGCCTAAAAACACCCCGAGACCCAAACTAAACCCCCGGGTACACTTTTCTGACTATCTCGACACTTCCGGACGCGTTGGCGCACTCAAAACGACCATATGAATAACTTATGAAATATTCACTTTTTATTTATCAAAATTAGTCCCGACGCGACACGAGCACGTTCCGACTTAAATTTCCGAAATTGCCATTTAATTCACTCATGACATTCAATATAATCAATATAATATCTATTACCTTGCTCATAAGTAATATTCAACAAATTTTCCATAATTACTAACTCTCGTCACGTTCATAATTATAACATAATTAATTTCTGGATTTTTATTAAATAATTAACTCGCATTAAATTTAATAAATCCCCAAATTTAATATAGCATAAAAATACGGGGTATTACAGCTATTTTGACTATTTCGACCCTTTCGAAATCATTCGTGACCTCGAAATCATCATTCAAGTCACTTTACACAATTATACTATCTCGACCTCAATTTGTCTACACGTGACTCTCCGTTGAGATAAAATCTAATTATGCCAATATCACTCGCTATTACGCGTAATAATTCTCATGAATTATTTACTGTCCACTTAGTAAATTTAATTAATAGCATTAATTATTATATCTCTCTCGATTAATGTTTAATAAACACATTATCATTCAAATTAATTAAATTACGTCTCTCGTGTAATCTGAAAATAAAATGAATTAATTACCGAATTAATTAAATTCAAATACACAGAAATACGGGGTATTACAGGGTCGAGGCCTTCTTATCTTGGGAGGCAAACACTTAGTGTTCATTTCCGTAAGCATTGTAGCGGAAGCGTATTTTTTCTTAAGGAGAGAGTGTCCAACACTCGACTCAGCCACCTTCTTCGTTTGTAAGTTTTCTATTGATCTAATTTTTAATTGCACAAATATGATTTGTTCATGATTTAATTTGGTAAAATAAAAAAGCACATAATTATAAACAAAAAAATTAATATGCTTGACATTAAATATCATAAATCACTAAACCAATCACCAAAGGCTTTAAATAAAATATCTCATAACTTAGTATATTCATTAATATAAAATAGTCAATTCTCGCAAAACATAACAACAAAGTTTGTGATACGACAGTAATAGTAAAATGTTTATTAACATCTCCTCAATCTATTAACATAAAATAAGTGTTATACGATCTCCTTAATCTCTTAGCCAAAAGAAGATTACTACAAAATCTCTATAGTAAATTAATTTTTTTACTAATGCATTGGCCTCTAAATCTCTTAAACGTCCTTTAATCACTAATTTCTTACCCCACCCCCCAAAGGAAAGGAAATAAGTGTTGGTAGAATTCAAATTGCTCTATAAAGGAGTATTTCAACTCCAAAAATCAATATTTTGAATTAGATTTAATATGAAAATATTCACAATTTCAATGGTAAAGTTCTCAATAAACAAATGGACCTAATATGTAAATAACAACCAATAACTCAATAATGCATCGACATGCATGACTGATATACCCGTGTATATCCTCAGTCTGGCCGAGGGCTCCCCACAACCAGACGACCCCTCAGGGGGCCGACCCTTCATCAGGCTCCGGATGACCCCTCAGGGGGCCGACCCTTCACCAGGCTCCGGACGACCCCTCGGGGGGCCGACCCTTCATCAGGCTCCAGACGACCCCCTAGGGTACGACAGTACGAGGCCAGAATTGGGCCAGACTAACTACCAGAAGGAACTTTTCCCTCGGCCTCATATCATAGGCCGAGGATGACATCATCACAGCGCGTGGTTTGGGAGACGCGTGGAATAGTGTGCGTGAGGCTCATATGGCACATGGCAGACCGTTATAACCAAATCACACCCTCACGTGAGGGAATATTATGTCATCATTTGGCATCTACAGGTGTCAACTGGAGATTGACTAGATCATCATTCACATGCACCATGCACACTTGGGGGTACACTACACCCCCCAAGACCTATATATACTTGTCACCTACAACCCTACAAGAGGAGGGATCGATAATTGTAACCCTAGCAAAAACTATGCTTATACACACAGTAGAGAGAGAAAGTGAGCTTATGTGCATTGTATCCAAGGCCATTAGTGCCCATACTTAGTGGATCACACACTCATAGTGGATGTAGGCCTAATTGGCTGAACCACTATACATCATTGTCTTATTCCTCTTATACTCATCTCCTTCTATGTACTTATACACTTACATCTCTATGGATGCCATGGTTACCATTATTTGAGCTCATCATCACTTACCTGGTGGTGCTAGATTTCAGCATCATTAGTTTGGCGCCGTCTGTGGGAACGAGAAGACATCTCTTCCTTTGTACAGCTTGACCTCACTGGGCACTCTGGTGGTGAACCAGCTCTCCCCCTGTGTGGAGACGTTTCACCATTGAAAGAGACCCATTAAGGTTCTCAAGCTCACCAGTCTTTTTTCCAGTTCAGTTGTTCACAGCTCAAACACATGGCACCAGAGATGCCACCACCACCACTTCCCCCACCGGATGATGGGCGAGGACCCAGTTCCAGTCAGCCACCACCTCAGTCCGAGATGGCTGATGTGGTGGCAGCCTTGAAGTCACTGGCAGCAAGCCAGCGGATTATGCAGGAGCAGTTCACAGCTCTAAGCCAGAACATACTAAGACAACCAGGGGTCTCACCTGAGATGATTACTTAGGTAGCAGCTCTAGGACAGCATGAGGCCAGGGGACCACCCCAGGCACCACGCAAAGACCTGCCACCCCCTCAGCGGCGTAGGGATGTTGCTGACCCCCGGCGTCTATGCCTAGGGAGGCAAGGAAACCCTTGCCCTAAAGACAGGTATGATGATCTGGAGGGGGAGGAGGCCCCCATAGAATGCTGGGAACCATACGAGGTATCCAATAATACTCTAAGACCTCTCTAGGAGAGTAGAGGGAAGTGTGGGAGACCAAATCCCGACGATCGCCCAAGAGGCTACGCTTTTGATCGATTGAGCAAGGGGTCAGCCTTCGAGAGGCTGGGCCCTGTAAATGACCTGCGGGAAAAATTGTCCAGATCAAGGAACGCCACGAGGTCTAGAAGGGAGGCAGCAGATGACCGACCCCTGGGACGAGACGACGGCCAGAGGGAAGTAAACAGCCGACACAGGCCAGTAGCGGCAGGACCCTCCGTCCACCTCAAAGAGGCGGCAGGGGATAACATCGGCCAAGCTGACCCTACGAGGCCCTGGAATGACTCGATCCAGCGATTGGAGGATAATATTGGCGATATACTGAAGACCCGTGACCCCCTTCAGAGGGGATACACCATAGGCTCACCCTTTGTGGCAAAGATAGTCAACTTCCCTACTCCATCAAAGTTCAAGCCACCAGTGGTCACCCCAAGAGATGACGGGAGCACCAACCCTGTCCACCATATTGAGATGTATCAATCAGCAGCAGACATATACTCTATCTCGGATGAGATGAGGTGTCGTACCTTCTCTGGTACCCTGACTGGGGCTGCATATGTCTGGTGCACGTCTCTCTCAAAAAACTCCATTGAAAACTTTAAGCAGTTGGCAGACCGGTTCATCCACAATTTCTACTTCGGGATGAGGCCACAGAAGAAGACCACCCACCTGATCTATGAAGAATGAGAGTGTAAGAGACTACATAGCCAGATTCAACAAAGAGAAGCTGGAGGTGGAAGACTATAAGGAGAGTATAGCTATGACAGCCCTGATTGGGGGACTCCAAAAAGGGAAGCTGTTATGGAAGTTTGCTGAAGACCTTCCGAGGACGATGGCTGAATTGCTATCAACGGTAGGAAAGGTGACGAACGCCGAAGAGGCGATGGCTGTAAAATACGAAGACGAAAAAGGAGGCACTAGTGGGGGTAAATACCCCAAGAAGAGCAAGGAGGGGAAGAAGAGGTCTATGGACGATAAGTTCGCTGATTACACCCCTCTAACGGTCAGCTGTGAGCATATTCTCAATGATATAAAGAATGACCGGTCTCTGAAGTGGCCTGAGAAGTTGAGGGCAGCCCCCAACAAGAGGAATAAAAACCTGTGGTGTGAATTTCACAAAGACCATGGCCACATGACAGACAAATGCTTTGCTCTGAAAGATGAGATTGAGAGGATGCTGAAAGAAGGGAAGATCATAAAGTACGTTGACAAAGGTGCCTTCAAGAGGGGCCGAGGGACGATCCCAGAAAAAAGCGAGTTGATGCATGTAAAGAAGGTTCTCAAATAAGAGGGGACGACCCTTCTGATGACGAGGACGACCCAGACCTCCCGTCGAGAGACGACCAAGGCCCAGTCAAGAGGTTAAATATAATCTCACTTGGAGTGGGAATGATCTCCGGGGGTCTGGCAGGAGGAGGGTCTGAAGTCGCAGATAGGAAAGCCCACATGGCTGAAGCCAGGGCAGTGACGAAGACAGTACACTCAACCTCTCTGGAGGTCAAGTCAGAAAAGAGGAAGAAGGTTGATATGGACACTCTGATAGTAGGGTTCTCAAGAATGGACTTCAAAGGCCTCTTAGCCCCACATGATGACTCTCTCGTCATCACTACCCGGGTACATGGGTGCGAGGTGCCAGGTGATGATGTTAAGATTTAGCACCACCGGATAAGTGATAGTGAGCTCAATCAGTAGCAGCCATGGCAGCCATGGAGATGTATAAGTGTATAAGTATGTAGAAGGGGATGAGTATAAGAGGAAATAAGACTGATGTATAGTGGTTCAGCCAAATTGGCCTACATCCACTGTGAGTGTGTGATCCACTAAGTATGGGCACTAATGGCCTTGGATACAATGCACATAACCCTCTCTCTCTCTCTACTGTGTGTGAACAAGCAGAGTTTTAGCTAGGGCTACTGTTCATAGATCGATCCCTGTAGGGTTGTAGGTGACAAGTATATATAGGTCTTGGGGGGTGTAGTGTACCCCCCCAAGTAAGCATGGTGCATGTGAATAATGATCTAGCCAATTCCCTGTTGACACCTGTAGATGCCAAATGATGACATAATATTCCCTCACGTGAGGGTGTGATTCTGTTATAACGGTCTGCCATGTGTCATATGAGCCTGACGCGCACTGTTCCACGCGTCTCCCAAACCACGCGCCGTCATGATATCACCCTCGGCCTATGAGCCGAGGGCAAAGTTTCTTCCGGTAGTGAGTCTGGCTTGATTCTGTCCTCGTACTGTCGTACCCTCGTAGGGTCGGCCCCTCGTAGGGTCGTCCGGAGCCTGAGGAAGGGTCGGCCCCTCGTAGGGTCGTCCGGATCCTGAGGAAGGGTCGGCCCCTCGTAGGGTCGTCTGGAGCCTGATGGAGGGTCGTCCCCTCGTAGGGTCGTCTGGAGCCTGATGGAGGGTCATCCCCTCGTAGGGTCGTCTGGAGCATGATGGAGGGTCGTCCCCTCGTAGGGTCGTCTGGAGCATGATGGAGGGTCGTCCCCTCGTAGGGTCGTCTGGACCTGGTGGTGGCCAGCCGGGGGCTGAGGAAGGGTCGGCCCCTCGTAGGGTCGTCTGGAGCCTGATGGAGGGTCGTCCCCTCGTAGGGTCTTCTGGAGCATGATGGAGGGTCGTCCCCTCGTAGGGTCGTCTGGAGCATGATGGAGGGTCGTCCCCTCGTAGGGTCGTCTGGAGCATGATGGAGGGTCGTCCCCTCGTAGGGTCGTCTGGACCTGGTGGTGGCCAGTCGGGGGCTGAGGAAGGGTCGGCCCCTCGTAGGGTCGTTTGGAGCCTGATGGAGGATCGTCCCCTCGTAGGGTCTTCTGGAGCATGATGGAGGGTCGTCCCCTCGTAGGGTCGTCTTGAGCATGATGGAGGGTCGTCCCCTCGTAGGGTCGTCTGGAGCATGATGGAGGGTCGTCCCCTTGAAGGGTCGTCTGGAGCATGATGGAGGGTCGTCCCCTCGTAGGGTCGTCTGGACCTGGTGGTGGCCAGCCGGGGCCTGAGGAAGGGTCGGCCCCTCGTAGGGTCGTCCATATTGGAGGTAATCCTCATCCAGGCTGAGGGTATAAACGGGTATATCAATCACCCCCCAGCCCTTTGCCATAGGTGTCATTGAGATGGCTGAGGGATATTTGCTGAAATTGAGACACGTGTGATCAGTTAGGTGAGTGACACCTGTGCAGATACTCATTGCTGTTCCAGTTTCCAAGGCAGGGCGGCTGCGCAGTGCTGTCTTCCATATTTAATTCTATTATGGTTTGTTCCTTGCTAATTTGCTTCTTCGTTGATGATGATGATACTAACCCTTCTCTCGTCTTTTTGAGGACCAATGTGGGGTCGTCCCCTCATCAGGCCTCATTATAGCCGAGGGTTCAAATAATCAAATTAATGATTTTTAACGAAGTCTACCCTCATCTTTTTTGAGAACAGTGGAGGGGTCGTCTCCTCCACTGGTCCTCATTATAGCCGAGGGTTCAACTTACCAAATTAATGGTATTTATGTAGTCTACCCTCGTCTTTCCTGAGGGCAGTGGAGGGGTCGTCCCCTCCACTGGTCCTCATTATAGCCGAGGGTTCAACTTACCAAATTAATGGTTTTTAACAGTCTACCCTCGTCTTTTTTGAGGACTGTGGTGGGGTCGTCCCCTCCACTGATCCTCATTATAGCCGAGGGTTCAACTTACCAAATTAATGGCTTTTAACAAAGTCTACCCTCGTCTTTTTTGAGGACAGTGGTGGGGTCGTCCCCTCCACTGGTCCCCATTATAGCCGAGGGTTCAACTTACCAAATTAATGGATTTTAACAAAGTCTACCCTCGTCTTTCTTGGGGACAGTGTTGGGGTCGTCCCCTCCACTGGTCCTCATTATAGCCGAGGGTTCGACTTACCAAATTAATGGATTTTAACAAAGTCTACCCTCGTCTTTCTTGGGGACAGTGGTGGGGTCATCCCCTCCACTGGTCCTCATTATAGCCGAGGGTTCAACTTACCAAATTAATGGATTTTAACAAAGTCTACCCTCGTCTTTCTTGGGGACAGTGGTGGGGTCGTCCCCTCCACTGGTCCTCATTATAGCCGAGGGTTCAACTTACCAAATTAATGGATTTTAACAAAGTCTACCCTCGTCTTTCTTGGGGACAGTGGTGGGGTCGTCCCCTCCACTGATCCTCATTATAGCCGAGGGTTCAACTTACCAAATTAATGGTTTTTAACAGTCTACCCTCGTCTTTTTTGAGGACTGTGGTGGGGTCATCCCCTCCACTGATCCTCATTATAGCCGAGGGTTCAACTTCTTTGCATGTATACTAGAACTGATAACCACTGGATGAGGGAAACACTGATACTTCTCATTAATCTTCAATGTGTTCTGTCGAAACAATGCTTATTACAACTATGGCTTATCAAGACCTTGCAACACTACTGGTAGTATTTTTTCAAATGATCTGCATTCCAGGGGTTTGAGAAAGGTTCCCCCTCCAGGTTTTCTAGCCTGTAGGTCCCAGGGATGACTTCATCGATGACCCTATATGGGCCATGCCAATTAGGGTGAAGCTTGTTGGGCTTTTGCCAAGTCTTCTTGAGGACCAAGTCCCCCACTGCGATGGGCCTATGTTTCACC
Source organism: Sambucus nigra (assembly GCA_949130495.1). Classification (NCBI taxonomy): domain Eukaryota; kingdom Viridiplantae; phylum Streptophyta; class Magnoliopsida; order Dipsacales; family Adoxaceae; genus Sambucus; species Sambucus nigra. Next base: position 413,986 of record CASBWL010000471.1, read on the forward strand.
CTCTGATTGTAGAACCTTGCGGTCCTCTGTTGGTAGGAATCCTGCCTTATCTCAGCATCCTCCCTTCTTTCCTCAATCAAGTCCAGGTCAAGTCTCCTCTCTTCTGTATTTCCCTGGGGGTCATACACTTGGACCCTATGAGTGGGAAACTCGACTTCGGTGGGGATGACTGCTTCTGATCCATAAGCTAACATGAATGGGGTCTCCCCAGTAGAGGTCCTTACTGTCGTCCTGTACGCCCACAACACTGCATATAACTCCTCGACCCATCTTCCTTTTGCCTCCTCAAGCCTCTTCTTAATCCCATCTAGGATTGTCCTGTTCGTAACTTCGGTTTGCCCATTGGCCTGAGGTCGGCCTGGGGTGGAGAAAAATTGTTTGATACTTACCCTCTCACAGTACTTCTGTAAAGAGGCATTCTTGAACTGGGTCCCGTTATCCGAGATGAGGGTGTTGGGTAGACCATATCTGCATATCACATTCTTCCAGATGAACTGGAAGGTCTTCTGCTCCGTGATCGTGACCATCGGTTCGGCCTCTACCCACTTTGAAAAGTAGTCAATTGCTACGATGAGGAACCGATAGTTATTGACTGCTCTTGGTAAGGGTCCTACCAGATCAATACCCCATACTGCGAACGGCCATGGGGATGTAATGGAGGTGATAGGCTGATGAGGTTGGTGAGGGATGGTAGCAAATCTTTGGCATTTATCACACTTTTTAACATATGCGGCAGCATCTTTCCCCAAGGTCGGCAACCAGTAGCCTTGGGTGATCACCCTCTTTGCCAAGGATCTACCTCCAATATGGCTTGAGCACGACCCTTCATGCACGTCTTGCAAAATGGAAGGGACCTCTGAGGGATGCACACACCTAAGTAAGGGGAGCAGAAACCCCTTTTTGTACAGCGTGTCTCCGATGACAGCGAACTTTGCAGCCCTGTATCTCAGCTTCTTCCTCTCTTGGCTTGCTTCTGGCATCTCTCCCCCTCTAATGTATCTGATCAGGGGGTCCATCCATGAAGGTTCTTGAGAAACATTCATGCAAACACCAAGTGTTCCCTCGACGTCTTCGATAGTTGGTCGAAGCAAGATTTCTACCGGGACTGTCCTCCTTATGTCTGTCCTAGTAGCTGAGGCCAACCTTGCAAGGGCGTCAGCACGGCCATTGTCGAGCCTAGGTATCCTCTTGAATTTCACTTCTTTGAAGTTTTTCAGCAATGACCTCACCTTATCAAGATACCTAGCCATCCTCTCGTCTTTGGCCTCATAGGCTCCTAGTATCTGATTCACCACCAGCCTTGAATCACAGTGAACCGAAATTTGGCCGACACTAAGGGATTTGGCCAAGGAGAAGCCAGCTATCAAGGCCTCATACTCAGCCTCATTGTTGGAGGCTTTGAAATTGAACCTCAGGGCATACTCGACGTCTGTGCCATCGGGTGCTGATAGTATGAGTCCAGCACCACTTCCGCTATCACAGGAGGACCCGTCAACGAAGAGGCTCCACAGAGTTTTTCCTTCAGAGAAATTTCCCTCAGAGAGGGACCCCTGTCTAAAGATGTATCTTCCCTCTTCGTTTTCAGTCACTTTTCTTCTAGCGGTGCTCGTCTCAGCCGTATCTGCGGGTGTGTCTTCTGTATCCGTCTTCCCGAGGGTCTCACCCTCGGCCTCATCATCTTCCCAGGTGAACTCAGCCACGAAGTCTGCCAATGCCTGTCCCTTAATGGCTGTCTTAGGCTGATACACAATGTCGAACTCCCCCAGCTCTATAGCCCAGGTCATTAGCCTTCCTGATTTTTCAGGCTTGTGTAGGACCTGCCTAAGAGGAGAGTCAGTAAGGATGACCATAGTATGGGACTGGAAGTACGGTTTCATCTTCCTTGAAGCATGGATCAAGGCATAGGCCAACTTCTCCATCCTTGTGTATCTCTGCTCTGCCCCCTGGAGTGCCTTGCTGTTGAAATATACGGGCTTTTGTATCCCGTCTTCGTCTCTTACGATTGCTGCACTGATAGCGGACTCGGAGACAGCAAGGTACACGTAAAGTCTTTCACCCTGCACGGGTCGTGACAGCAGCAAGGGAGACCCTAAGTATGATTTTATCTCCCTGAAAGCCTCATCACACTCTTTACTCCACTCGAAGGCCTTCCTGAGGATCTTGAAGAATGGTAGACACCTGTCTGTAGCCCTTGACACAAATCTGTTCAAGGCAGCCACTCTCCCTGTGAGCCTCTGAAAGTCTTTAATGGACTTGGGGGTCTTCATCTCAATAAGGGCCTTTATCTTTTCAGGATTAGCCTCGATGCCTCTTTGATTGACAATGAACCCCAAGAACTTCCCCGCTCCGACCCCGAAGACACACTTGGCCGGATTGAGCTTCATTTTGTATTTGTCCATTGTATTAAAGGTCCTTTCCAGGTCTGCCACATGATCCTCTGCCTTCAGACTCTTAGTCAGCATGTCATCTACGTAAATCTCCATAGACTTCCCAATTTGGTCTTCGAACATTTTGTTTACGAGGCGCTGGTACGTTGCCCCCGCATTTTTTAGGCCAAAGGGCATGACCTTATAACAGTATGTCCCCTTGTCAGTGATGAAGTCGGTCCTCTCCGAGTCCTCAGGGTTCATGAAAATCTGGTTATACCCTGAGTAGGCATCCATGAAACTCATGAGCTCATGGCCTGCGGTAGCGTCCACCATCTGGTCGATGCGGGGGAGAGGGAAGCTGTCTTTGGGACAATGCTTGTTGAGGTCTGTGAAGTCCACGCACATTCTCCACTTGCCGTTGGCCTTTGGGACGATGACTGCATTGGACAGCCACTCAGGGTAGATGACCTCTCTGATAAATTCAGCGTCTTCTAATTTTTTAACCTCATCCCTGATGACCTCATACTTTTCTCTAGAGTAAATCCTCCTCTTCTGCTTTACCGGCTTCACTCCCTCTACCACATTGAGTTTGTGGCACATGATTTCAGGGTCGATCCCTGGCATATCTACATGACTCCACGCGAAGACGCTTCGCCTTCTCCTCAACAGTTTGATGAGGTCTTCCTTGATACTGGGCTTCAGAGATTTGCCAACTTGGACGGTTTTTCCCGGGTCATCCTCATCGAGGATGATGGGTTCTACCTCCTCAGCGGCCTCTCCTTTTTTGAGCTTCGTCTCGTCCCTGGGGTCTAGGGTATCAATGTTGAAAGTGGCTGTAGCCCTCTTGTGTGCCTCCCTTTCTTCAGCGGAGTTGTAGTAGCACTCTCTCGCTGTCGTCTGGTCTCCCTGAACTTCCCCCACCCCATAAGGGTTAGGGAACTTAACCATCTGGTGGACTGTGGACGGCACAGCTTCAAACCCCTTGAGGGCCACACGTCCCAGTATGATATTGTATGCCGAAAACACATGCTCATCCAGCACAAAGAAACTGACCCTCTTGGTGAGCCATCTCGGCCACTCGTCCCCCATCCTGACATCAACCTCATATATTCCTAGGTGGTGAACCTTCTCCCCACTGAACCCAATCAATGGATGATGGTATAGGACAAGTCTGGCACGACTGAGGCCCAAGGCCTTGAAGCATGGCCAAAACATCACATCTGCGGATGAGCCCCCATCCACCAGGATCCTCGGCACTTCGCACCCGTGCACCCTGGTGGTGATGACGAGAGGGTCATCATGCGGGGCCAATAGGCCCTTGAAGTCCATTCTTGAAAATCCCACAATCAAAGTGTCCATATCAACCTTCTTCCTTTTTTCTGACTTGACCTCTAGGAAGGTTGAGTGCACCATCTTCGTCACTGCCTTAGCCTCAGCGACATGGGCCTTCCTGTCGGCGACCTCAGACCCTCCTCCTGCAAGTCCCCCGGAGATCATTCCCACCCCGAGCGAGATCATATTGAGCCTCTTGACAGGGCCTTGGTCGTCTCTCGACGGGAGGTCAGGGTCGTCCTCATCATCAGAGGGGTCGTCCCCTCTTTTTTGAGGACCTTCTCTGCAGGCATCGACTCGCTTCTTTCTGGGGTCGTCCCCTCGGCCCCTCTTGAAGTCGGCTTTATCGACGTACTTTCTGAGCTTCCCTTCCTTCAGCATCTTCTCAATCTCATCTTTCAGAGCAAAGCATTTGTCTGTTACGTGGCTGTGGTCTTGGTGAAATTCACACCACAGGTTCTTATTCCTCTTACCGGGGGCTGCCCTCAACTTCTCAGGCCACTTCAGGGACCGATCACTCTTAATCTCATTCAGGATCTGTTCACAGCTGACCGTCAGAGGGGTGTACCCAGCGAACTTGTCATCCGAGGACCTCTTTTTCCCCTCTTTGTTCTTTTTAGGGTATTTACTCCCACTAGCACCCCCTCTTTCGTCTTCATATTTCGCGGCCATCGCCTCTTCGGCGTTCATCACTTTTCCTGCTGTTGACAGTAGCTCAGCCATCATCCTTGGAGGGTCTTCGGCAAGCTTCCATAATAGCTTCCCCTTTTGGAGTCCTCCAATCAGGGCTGTCATAGCTATGCTTTCCTCGTAGTCTTCCACCTCCAGCTTCTCTTTATTAAATCTGGCTATGTAGTCTCTCAGAGTCTCATTCTTTCCCTGCTTAACATAGAGCAGGTGTGTGGTCTTCTTCTGTGGCCTCACCCCAAAGCAGAAATTATGGATGAACAGGTCTGCCAACTGCTTAAAGTTTCCAATAGAATTTTTTGGAAGAGACGTGTACCACACATGCGCAGCCCCTGTCAGGGTACCAGAGAAGGCACGACATCTCATCTCATCTGAGATAGAGTATATGTCTGCCGCGGATTGATACATCTCCACATGGTGGACAGGGTTGGTGCTCCCATCATATCTTGGGGTGACCACAGGAGGCTTGAACTTTGATGGCGTGGGGAAGTTGACTATCTTTGCCACAAAGGGTGAGCCTATGGTGTACCCCCTCTGAAGAGGGTCCCGGCTCTTCAGTATGTCGCCAATCTTATCCTTTAACCGCTGGATTGAGTCATTCCAGGGCCTCACAGGGTCGGCCTGGCCGATGTTATCCCCTGCTGCCTCCCGGAGGTGGATGGAGGGCTCCGCTACGGCAGGCCTGTGTCGGCTATTTACTTCCCTTTGGCCGTCATCCCGTCTTTGGGGTCGGCCTTCTGCTTCTTTCCTAGATCTCGCTGCGCTTCTTGACTTGGACAACTTGTCCCGCAGGTCATTCACTGGGCCCAGCCTCTCGAAGGCCGACCCCCTGCTCAGGCGGTTAAAAGCAGAGCCTCTTGGGCGATCATCAGGGTTTGGTCTCCCGCACTTTCCTCTACTGTCCTGGAGGGGTCGTACAGTATTATTGGAGACCTCATATGGCTCCCAGCATTCTACTGGAGCCTCTTCTTCCTCCAGATCATCATACCTGTCCTCAGGGCAAGGGTTTCCTTGCCTCCCCAGGCGTAAACGCCGGGGGTCAGCAACATCCCTACGCCGCTGAGGGGGTGGCAGGTCTTTACGTGGTGCCTGGGGTGGTCCCCTGACCTCATGCTGTCCTGGAGCTGCTGTCGGAGTAATCATCTCAGGTGAGACCCCTGGTGGTCTCAGTATGTTCTGACTTAGGGCTGTGAACTGCTCCTGCATCATCTGCTGGCTGGCTGCCAGAGACTTTAGGGCTGCTGCCACATCAGCCATCTCAGACTGAGGTGGTGGCTGACTGGAACTGGGCCTTCCCCCATCATCCGGCGGGGGAAGTGGTGGCGGTAGCATCTCAGGTGCCATGTGCTTGAGCTATGAAGAGCTGAACTGAAGAAAATACTGGTTAGCTTGGGAACCTTAGTGGGTCTCTTTCAATGGTGAAACACCTCCTCTCAGGGGGAGTGTTGGTTCACCACCAGAGTGCCCAGTGAGGTCAAGCTGTACAAAGGAAGAGATGTCTTCTCGTTCCCACAGACGGCGCCAAACTGATGATGTTAAGATTTAGCACCACCGGATAAGTGATAGTGAGCTCAATCAGTAGCAGCCATGGCAGCCATGGAGATGTATAAGTGTATAAGTATGTAGAAGGGGATGAGTATAAGAGGAAATAAGACTGATGTATAGTGGTTCAGTCAAATTGGCCTACATCCACTGTGAGTGTGTGATCCACTAAGTATGGGCACTAATGGCCTTGGATACAATGCACATAACCCTCTCTCTCTCTCTAATGTGTGTGAACAAGCAGAGTTTTAGCTAGGGCTACTGTTCATAGATCGATCCCTGTAGGGTTGTAGGTGACAAGTATATATAGGTCTTGGGGGGTGTAGTGTACCCCCCCAAGTAAGCATGGTGCATGTGAATAATGATCTAGCCAATTCCCTGTTGACACCTGTAGATGCCAAATGATGACATAATATTCCCTCACGTGAGGGTGTGATTCTGTTATAACGGTCTGCCATGTGTCATATGAGCCTGACGCGCACTGTTCCACGCGTCTCCCAAACCACGCGCCGTCATGATATCACCCTCGGCCTATGAGCCGAGGGCAAAGTTTCTTCCGGTAGTGAGTCTGGCTTGATTCTGTCCTCGTACTGTCGTACCCTCGTAGGGTCGGCCCCTCGTAGGGTCGTCCGGAGCCTGAGGAAGGGTCGGCCCCTCGTAGGGTCGTCCGGAGCCTGAGGAAGGGTCGGCCCCTCGTAGGGTCGTCTGGAGCCTGATGGAGGGTCGTCCCCTCGTAGGGTCGTCTGGAGCCTGATGGAGGGTCATCCCCTCGTAGGGTCGTCTGGAGCATGATGGAGGGTCGTCCCCTCGTAGGGTCGTCTGGAGCATGATGGAGGGTCGTCCCCTCGTAGGGTCGTCTGGACCTGGTGGTGGCCAGCCGGGGGCTGAGGAAGGGTCGGCCCCTCGTAGGGTCATCTGGAGCCTGATGGAGGGTCGTCCCCTCGTAGGGTCTTCTGGAGCATGATGGAGGGTCGTCCCCTCGTAGGGTCGTCTGGAGCATGATGGAGGGTCGTCCCCTCGTAGGGTCGTCTGGAGCATGATGGAGGGTCATCCCCTCGTAGGGTCGTCTGGACCTGGTGGTGGCCAGTCGGGGGATGAGGAAGGGTCGGCCCCTCGTAGGGTCGTTTGGAGCCTGATGGAGGGTCGTCCCCTCGTAGGGTCTTCTGGAGCATGATGGAGGGTCGTCCCCTCGTAGGGTCGTCTTGAGCATGATGGAGGGCCGTCCCCTCGTAGGGTCGTCTGGAGCATGATGGAGGGTCGTCCCCTCGTAGGGTCGTCTGGAGCATGATGGAGGGTCGTCCCCTCGTAGGGTCGTCTGGACCTGGTGGTGGCCAGCCGGGGCCTGAGGAAGGGTCGGCCCCTCGTAGGGTCGTCCATATTGGAGGTAATCCTCATCCAGGCTGAGGGTATAAACGGGTATATCACCAGGGATCCTGGTAGATGGGGGCTCATCTGCAGATGTAATGTTTTGGCCATGCTTCAAAGCCTTAGGTCTCAGTCGTGCTAGACTCGTCCCGTACCATCATCCATTGATTGGGTTCAGTGGGGAAAAGGTTCATCCCCTTGGAGTGTATGAGGCCGATGTCAGGATGGGAGATGAGTGGCCGAGATGGCTTACCAAGAAGCTCAGTTTCTTTGTGATGGATGAACATATTTTTTCGGCCTACAACATTATACTGAGGCATGTGACCCTCAAGGGGTTTAAAGTTGTGCCATCCACGGTCCATCAGATGATTAAATTTACTATCCCCTATGGGGTGGGGGAGGTTCAGGGAGACCAGACGACAGTGCGTGAATGTTATTATAACTCCGCTGAAGAAAGAGAAGCACACAAGAGGGCTACAACCACTTACAATATTGATACCCTAGACCCCAGGGATGAGGCGAAGCTAAAGAAATGAGAGGCCGCGGAAGAGGTAGAATCCATCATCCTCGATGAGGATGACCCAAAAAAAATCGTCCAAGTCGGCAAGTCTCTGAAGCCCAATATCAAAGAAGGCCTCATTAAACTGTTGAGGAGAAGACGAAACATCTTTGCGTGGAGTCACGAAGATATGCCGGGGATCGACCCTGAAATCATGAGTCACATGCTCAATGTGGTAGAGGGAGCAAAGCGGGTAAAGCAGAAGAGGAGAATTTACTCTAGGGAGAAGTATGAGGTCATAAGGGATGAGGTCAAAAAATTAGAAGACGCTGAATTTATCAGAGAGGTCATCTACCCTGAATGGCTGTCCAACGCAGTCATTGTCCCGAAGGCCAACGAAAAGTGGAGGATGTGTGTAGACTTCACAGACCTCAACAAGCATTGTCCCAAAGACATCTTCCCTCTCCCCCGCATCGACCAGATGGTAGACGCTATCGCAGGCCATGAGCTCATGAGCTTTATGGATGCCTATTCAGGGTACAACCAGATCTTCATGAACCCTGAAGACTCGGAGAAGACAACCTTCATTACTGACAAGGGGACTTATTGTTGTAGGGTCATGCCCTTTGGCCTAAAAAATACGGGGGCAACATATCAGCGCCTTGTAAATAAAATGTTTGAAGACCAAATTGGGAAGTCTATGGAGGTTTATGTAGATGACATGCTGACTAAGAGTTTGAAGGCAGAGGATCATGTGGCAGACCTGGAGAGGACCTTTAACACAATGGACAAGTACCAGATGAAGCTCAACCCGACCAAGTGTGTCTTCGGGGTCGGAGCAGGGAAGTTCCTGGGGTTCATTGTCAACCAAAGAGGCATCGAGGCCAATCCCGAAAAGATAAAATCCCTTGTTGAGATGAAGACCCCCAAGTACATTAAAGATGTTCAGAGACTCACGAGGAGAGTTGCTTCCTTGAACAGATTTGTGTCTAGGGCCACAGACAGGTGTCTACCATTCTTCAAGATCCTCAGGAAGGCCTTCGAATGGAGTGAAGAGTGTGATGAGGCTTTCAAGGAGTTAAAATCATACCTGGGGTCTCCCTTGCTGTTGTCACAGCCCGTGCAGGGTGAACGACTTTATGTGTACCTCGTCGTCTCAGAATCGGCCATCAGTGCAGCCATTATGAGAGACGAAGATGGGGTACAGAAGCCTGTATATTTTAACAGAAAGGCACTCCAGGGGGAAGAGCAAAGATATCCAATGATGGAGAAGTTGGCCTAGGCCTTGATCCACGCATCGAGAAAGATGAAGCCATACTTCCAGTCCCATACAATGGTCATCCTCACTGACTCTCCTCTTAGGCAGGTTTTGCACAAGCCTGAAAAATCAGGAAGGCTAATGGCATGGGCTATAGAGTTGGGGGAGTTCGACATTGTGTATCAGCCTAGGACGGCCATTAAGGGGCAAGCACTGGCAGACTTCGTGGCCGAGTTTACTTGGGAAGATGATGAAGCCGAGGGTGAGAGCCTCGGGAAGACAGATACCCAACAAGGTAGACTCACCGACCCTTCTGCAGATAAGGTTGAGACAAGCACCACTAGAAGGAAAGTGGATGAAAATGAAGAGGGAAGGTACCTCTTCAGACAGGGGTCACTCACCGAGGGAAGTTTCTCAGAAGAACATACCGTGTCGAGTCTCTTCGTCGACGGGTCCTCTTGTGAAAGCGGGAGTGGGGCTGGATTAATAGTATCAGCACCCGATGGCACGGACATTGAGTACGGCCTGAGGTTCAATTTTAAGGCCTCCAACAATGAGGCTGAATATGAGGCCTTGATAGCAGGCCTCTCCTTTGCCAAATCTCTTAGTGTCGGCCAGATTTTGGTCCATAGTGATTCAAGGCTAGTAGTAAATCAGATACTAGGAGCCTACGAGGCCAAGGACAAGAGGATGGACAGGTACCTTGAGAAGGTGCGGTCATTATTAAAGAGATTCAGAGAAGTAAGGTTAAAGAGGATACCCAGGCTCGATAATGGTCGAGATGACGCCCTTGCTAGGTTAGCCTTGGCGACTAGGACAGACATCAGGAGGACAGTCCCAGTGAAAATTTTGCTCCGACCAACTATTGAAGATGCTGAGGGAACACTTCGCAATTGCCTGAATGTTTCTCAGGAAACTTCATGGATGGACCCTCTGGTCAGATACATTAAAGAGGGAGAGATGCCAGAAGCTAGGCAAGAAAGGAAGAAGTTGAGATACAGGGCTGTAAAATTCACTGTCATCGGAGACACTTGTTACAAAAAGGGGGTTTTGCTCCCTTTACTTAGGTGTGTTCATCCCTCAGAAGTCCCTTCCATTTTGCAAGATATACATGAAGGATCGTGCTCGATCCACATTGGGGGTAGATCCTTAGCGAAGAGGGTGATCACCCAAGGCTACTGGTGGCCGACCTTGGGGAAAGATGCCGTAGCATATGTAAAAAGTGTGATAAATGCCAAAGATTTGCTACCATCCCTCACCAACCTCATCAGCCTCTTACCTCCATTACATCCCCATGGCCATTTGCAGTATGGGGGATCGACCTGGTAGGACCCTTACCAAGAGCAGTCAATAACTATCGGTTCCTCATCGTAGCGATTGACTATTTCTCAAAATGGGAGGAGGCCGAGCCGATGGTCACGATTACAGAGCAGAAGACCTTCCAGTTCATCTGGAAAAATATTATATGCAGATATGGTCTCCCCAACACCCTCATCTCGGATAACGGGACTCAGTTCAAAAATACCTCTCTACAGAAGTACTGTGAAAGGGTGAGTATCAAACAATTCTTCTCTACCCCGGGCCAACCTCAGGCCAATGGGAAAACAGAAGTTAGAAACAGGACAATCTTAGATGGAATCAAGAAGAGGCTTGAGGAGGCAAAAGGAAGATGGGTCGAGGAATTGTATGCCGTGTTGTGGGCATACAGGACAACAGTGAGGACCTCTATCGGAGAAACCCCATTTATGCTAGCTTATGGATCAGAAGCCGCCATCCCCACTGAGATTGGGTTTCCTACTCATAGGGTCCAAATGTATGACCCCTAGAGAAATACAGAAGAGAGGAGGCTCGATTTAGACCTGATCGAGGAAAGGAGGGAAGATGCCGAGATAAGGCAAGCCACCTACTAGCAGAGGACCACAAGGTTTTACAATCAGAGGGTGAAACAGAGACCAATTGCGGTAGGGGACTTGGTCCTCAAAAAGACTTGGCAGAAGCCCAACAAGCTCCATCCTAATTGGCACGGCCCATATAGGGTCATCGATGAAGTCGTCCCAGGGACCTATAGGCTAGAAAACCTAGAGGGGGAACCCTTTTCCAACCCCTGGAATGCAGATCATTTGAAAAAATACTATCAGTAGTGTTGTAAGGTCTTGATGGGCCATAATTGTAATAGGTGTTGCTTTGACAGAACACATTGAAAATTAATGAGAAATATCAGTGTTTCCTCTCATCTTGTGTTTGTCAGTTCTAGTGCGCATGGAAACATCTTCAAAGAACAATCCTCGTCTATAATGAGGGTCAATGGAGGGGACGACCCCACCATTGTCCCCAAGAAAGATGAGGGAAACCTTTATTAAAAACCATTAATTTGGTAAGTTGAACCCTCGACTATAATGAGGGTCAATGGAGGGGATGACCCCACCATTGCCCCCAAGAAAGACGAGGGAAAGCTTTATTAAAAACCATTAATTTGGTAAGTTGAACCCTCGGCTATATTGAGGGACAATGGAGGGGATTACCCCACCATTGTCCCCAAGAAAGACGAGGGAAAGCTTTATTAAAAACCATTAATTTGGTAAGTTGAACCCTCGGCTATAATGAGGGTCAATGGAGGGGACGACCCCACCATTGTCCTCATGAAAGACGAGGGAAAGCTTTATTAAAAACCATTAATTTGGTAAGTTGAACCCTCGGCTATAATGAGGGTCAATGGAGGGGACGACCCCACCATTGTCCCCAAGAAAGACGAGGGAAAGCTTTATTAAAAACCATTAATTTGGTAAGTTGAACCCTCGGCTACAATGAGGGTCAATGGAGGGGACGACCCCACCATTGCCCTCAATAAAGATGAGGGAAAGCTTTATTAAAAACCATTAATTTGGTAAGTTGAACCCTCGGCTATAATGAGGGTCAATGGAGGGGACGACCCCACCATTGTCCTCAAGAAAGACGAGGGAAAGCTTTATTAAAAACCATTAATTTGGTAAGTTGAACCCTCGGCTATAATGAGGTTCAATGGAGGGGACGACCCCACCATTGACCTCAAGAAAGACGAGGGAAAGGTTTAGTGTCATTAACAAAGATTGGTGGCACATACCATACAAAAGGCAGATATGGAAGACAGCAAGAGAGATGATAGTATAAATAAAATATTAGTGTTCTGCAAGTACAGTACAATAAAAAATTTAGATTACATCAAGAGGGTATGGTCTAGAGACAGCCACCCTATGGAGCAACATCAGAGGGTAGGGCCTCAACATCAATAAGAGAGGTTCTCTCTGCGACTATGACAGGTTGAGCATCAGACGTGCCTGTGCCTTCTGCATGCCGAGATTCCACCTGGGTTAGAGCCTCGGCGATCAGAGGGTCGTCCAGTTGGACTGCTTCAATTGACGGGCTGATTGAAGAGACGACATCACCAAATCTAAGGACGACCCACCGACAGGCCGTCCTGATTCCTCTCTCTAAGTATTCAAGGCCGAAGCCTTGAAACTCGTCCGAGATTTTATAGGCCTCTACTGCATCGGCCTCGGCTTTCCTGACAGTTGCCTCAAGATCGGTCTTGTGTTGGGCCCCCATGTTGGTCAAAGCCTCGTCCCTTTCCTTGATAAGCAAGTCTTTGGCCTTAAGGTCCTCATCGTGCTGCCTCGTCAGCTCATCCAGGATCCTTGCATGCTCAGTCCTGGTACTCTCCAACTCGGCCCTTGCAGTTTCAAGGTCCAATTGAAGATCCGCCTCGTGCTGAATAGCCCTCTCGGCTTCATGGAACTTTGCTTGGTTCTCAGCCATCCACTTGGTGGCCGAGGTAAAGGCGTAAAGAGACTGCACAGAAATAATAAACATAGGTCAAGAGGCCGAGGAAACAGTTAGTGAAAGAATGAAATTAAAGGAATGAGTCAAGACCAATACCTGGGCAAGGGTGTGCAGACCATAGTCATACACTTTTGCTGGAGGCATCTTTGATAGAAATTCATAGTCAACGGCCGAGGTGGCAGAGAACATGGATGCCTTGGCTGCCCTCAAGTTTGTGATAAGAGATGATGGCTCGGCCCTCAGATGTGCCAAGTTCTGGGACCATAAGGCCCCCATCTTGGATGAAGAGGCAGTCCCTTCAGATGCCTCGACCCTTGCCCTCGTCCGAGAATCCGGATGACGTTCAACAGGAATCTCAGGCTCTTTTCTTCTGTGGCTATCAGCTGTCGGCTCAACAATCGTCGATCCCACGGCCTTCGTCTTCTTCGGAGCTGGTTGAGGCTCCTTACCTTTTTTTTTGCCAAGCCTGATAGTAAACTGGGAGTAGTCATTTCCTAGAGATAGTCTGATACACCAGCAGGACGACCTGAAAAGAGTACGACATATGAGAAAAATGCAGAGATAAAGAGGAAACACTCGAAAAAAGTAAAGAAAAGTGCAACTCACATAGTTCTGTAAGGGGGGCGACCTTCAGACCAGCTTCCTTGAGGAACCGAGGGGTTATCAGATCTTCAAACTTTGGAAGTTCACCCCTCTCCTCGTCCTCTCAGATATTCAAATATATCCTTCTCTTCCAGACTAAGTCCGGGGTCTGACCTGGCCTTCATTGATGGGTTGGACCACTTTCTGGGGACCCTCGGACCATCGGCTACAGGTTGTGCCTCGGCGGAGAACTCCCACTCCCCAGAGACGAAGAAGAATCTCTTCTTCCAATCGTGGTTGGAGGTTTGTGCCACGTGGAGAAGTTTTTTCTCAGACCTCCTCGCCCCTAGATGATAGTACCTAGGCTGTTTGGACGAGGAGGTGATATTGTAGCAGGCCAAGAACACGTCAACCGAGGGCTCATCGGTGAAAGCATTCTTCCACAGGGAGATGTAGCCAAGGATCGTCCTCCAAGAGTTGGGAGGAAGTTGAGAGGGGGCAACACCGAGGGCCGATAAAATGTCTACGACGGCAGGATGTAAAGGGAGCCTGACACCTACCTTGAACATCTGTTCATATACTGCAACTTCTCCCTCTTCCCCCTCAAAAACCCTCTCGTCCTCAGAGGGACCCCTCATAGTTATGCTGGGGGGCACTCTATAGGCATGTCTCCACAATAAGAGGTCGCGATCCCTAACTGAGGAGATATAGGACGAGGCATGGGAGGTATCAACCTGGTCATCTGAATCATCGCCCTCATCCTCAGTCCCCTCTCCCTCGGCCTCATTATATTCCAGAGACCTTTGGGGAAAATCCATCTGGAAGGCATGTGGAGATAGAGTTGTCACAGGAACAGCCTCATAAGTGACCATACCATCGGCCTGTCGGCCTAGGTTTAGATCAGATGTCTCTATTCTACCAGAAGGTCCAGCGCCAGTTGGCGAGGACGCTCTCTCGTCCATCTCACTTGAATGACACTCGGCTGGACGATGGGACGACCCATAAGACTCAGATGGATCGAATGGTTTTATTATAGCGAGAGGAATGGGAAAGATGGGTCGTACCCAATTAGGGTCGTCCCCTCGTCTCCTCTCCTCCTCTTCCTCTATTCGTCTGATCTCAACAAATAATTTCTCTCTCAGTGAAGGGAATTCCTCAACTAAGCTATAAAGCCTCCTAAGCATCAAGGGGGAGACCCTACACTTGGAGGAATTGGGGGAACTTAACTACAAACAAGTTTGCAGTTGACTGAATTGGACTTTTGGATTAAAACAAAGGGAATAAATGGGTTTCACTCAAGAACACTCAAGAACACTCAAAAGCCAGTCGCCGAAAAAGTTATGAAATGACCCAAATCCAGCCCTACAAGCCTAAAGCAAGAAAGCGGAAAAGAAATAAAAGTAAAGAGGACACTGGGGTAGAAAGATTACCTGAGAAAGAAATAGCAAAGCTGCCAAACTCGAAGTGTAGAGACTGCAGAAATGGCAAGAAGGCTGGAAGCTAGAAAGGGAGAGTTCAGGCACGAAGAAGAAGAAGAAGAAGAAGAAGAAAAAGAAGAAGAAGAAGAAGAAGAAGAAGAAGAAGAAGAAGAGAGAAACTTCAAAAATTGCTTAAATACCTTGCCAATGAGTGGGCCCACTAACCAATGAGAAGCACGGCCCACGAGGAGGGCATCATTAGGACACAAAGGCCTAGGCAAAGTGTGCAGCCGCCATGCCTTGGAAACTGAAATGGCAATGAGTACCCGACTAGGTGTCATATCAGCTTGACAGGTGTCACTCGCCTAACTGATCATACACCCATCTCAATTACAATACTATACCTCAGCCATCTCAACAACATCTATGGCTATGAGCTGGGGGGTGATTGATATACCCGTGTATATCCTCGGCCTGGCCGAGGGCTCCCCACAACCAGACGACCCCTTAGGGGGTCGACCCTTCATCAAGCTTCGGACGAACCCTCAGGGGGCCGACCCTTCATCAGGCTCCGGATGACCCCTCAGGGGGCAGACCCTTCACCAGGCTTCGGACAACCCCTCAGGGGGCCGACCCTTTATCAAACTCCGGAGGACCCCTCGGGGGGCTGACCCTTCATCAGGCTCCAGACGACTCCCCTAGGGTACGACAGTACGAGGCCAGAATTGGGCCAGACTAACTACCAGAAGGAACTTTACCCTCGGCCTCATATCATAGGCCGAGGATGACATCATCACAGCGCGTGGTTTGGGAGACGCGTGGAACAGTGCGCGTGAGGCTCATATGGCACGTGGCAGACCGTTATAACCAAATCACACCCTCACGTGAGGGAATATTATGTCATCATTTGGCATCTACAGGTGTCAACAGGAGATTGGCTAGATCATCATTCACATGCACCATGCATACTTGGGGGGTACACTACACCCCCCAAGACCTATATATACTTGTCACCTGCAACCCTACAAGAGGAGGGATCGATAATTGTAACCCTAGCAAAAACTATGCTTATACACACAGTAGAGAGAGAAAGGAGGCTTATGTGCATTGTATCCAAGGCCATTAGTGCCCATACTTAGTGGATCACACACTCACAGTGGATGTAGGCCTAATTGGCTGAACCACTATACATCACTGTCTTATTCCTCTTATACTCATCTCCTTCTATCAACTTATACACTTACATCTCTATGGCTGCCATGCTTACCATTGTTTGAGCTCATCATCACTTACGTGGTGGTGCTAGATTTCAGTATCATCAATGACCTCAATATTAATAATAATAATATGTGAATGGGAATACAATATAATACAATGAAATGTCATCACAAGGGGCGCCCATTGACTTATAGTTTAAAATGATATGTTTTACCTCTGTTGGTTAGGGGTGAAAATGAGGCGAGGCGAGGCGATCCGAGCTTAAGGTTGCTCAAGCTTGGTTTGTAAATGTAAACGAATAAATCTATCGGGTAGGGACATTAAATTTTTCTTTAAAACTCGGTTGTCGGGTATTTTCTCTCCCAAATTAAAAGATGAATTGACAATATCGGAAAGTCTAGCATAAAATTCATCAAACGTTTCATTATCGTTCATTTTGATAGTTTCAAATTGAGTGGTGAGGTTTTGGAGTTTCGAAGCTTTAACGACACTAGTTCCTTCATGAGTTAGTTGTAAAATATCCCAAGCTTCTTTAGCGGTTTCACACGTCATAATACGTCGGAATTCATCCAGTGTGACAACACTAAACAAGGCATTCAAACCACGGGAATTAAAATTAGAAAGTTTAAACTCATTCTCAGTCTATCTATCGGTCGGTTTGGGAACACGTTCATTTTCAACTAAATGAGTTGGTGGAGACCACCCGTTAACTACAGACATCCAAACCCTTTCATCGATAGATTTAAGTGCCGATTTCATTCGCGCTTTCCACTACGCGTAGTTAGAACCATCGAAAATAGGAAGTTTTGAAAATGGGGAAAATTCAATTTTAGTCAAAAATTATTTAAAGGATCTTTAACGAAACAATTTATCACTTTGGCTCTGATACCAATACTTACAAAGATAGCACCCCGATTTTAATTTTCTAAATTAAAATATTATTTCCTTTTCTATTTATAAATCAAGATGCGGAAGCGTTAGGATGGTTCAACAAAACAACGAATTACCAAATTTTAATTTTCTTAAACAAATTAAAATTAAACCAAGTGAAATTACATTAACGCATTAAAATCATTTTCACTTAAACCAAGATAACTACATATTTCCCAAATTAAACACGAAGAGATTAAATGAAACCAAATTTTTATCTTTTTACCTAAGCATGTGTTTTAGGTGATTTTGCAAAAGATAAAATAAACAATCAATCCACTACGCCGCGATGTACGAGAAAAAACCCAAGACGGGAAACAACCTCGGACGGCCCTAGCCACAAATCCACTAAGTACGGAACTTACAAATATAAGACAGAAAGGCTTACAACACACGACTCGATCCCTCTCAAGCCCCGACGCTTCTTCTTGTAGATACCTCTTCCTAGCGGATAACCTGGGAGCTCCACCGCGGTCTCGAAATCCACCGATCGGACTTTATATGGTCACCGTCACCCGAGCAAGGAGACTTTCTCCAAGTGGGTAATGTTGTAACAAAAAATTTTCTTCTTTCTTTATGGGATGTAGAAGAAAACCCAAAACTTCTCATTGAACGGAAGAGATGAACCCGGTGCCAAACTTCAAGCAAGATATATAGATATGGGAACTTGGAAGAAACTAATTTGGATGTAAACTAGAGTGGTGTATATTTTTCTCTTTGATAAAAACTCACTCAAAACAAGAACATTTTCCTTAAGAAATTTAGCTCTCAAATTATCTCTAAGAGATGGAATAAAATGGAAAAGTTAAGTTGGAAAATGTTATTCCCGCACATAATAAAGTCTGAAAAAATTGGTTAAGAACCAAGTGGGGAAGTGCGAGAAAAACTGCTTAAAACTGCCAAAAACTGTTCCCGCCTGGCATCTCGTTCGAACGACATTTCGTTCGAATGACATTTTCGTTCGAACGAGTCTTCTAACGAAGTTCCAGTATGAAAATCGTTGGAAATCTCGTTCGAACGACATTTCGAAAGAAGTTCCAGTATGCCTTAATGGGAAGTCGTTGGCAATATGGTTCGAACGACATCTGGTTCGAACGACAATCACGTTCGAACGACATATCGAACGAGCTTCCAGAAACTTTGGAATATTCGATTTTTAGCCCAGAAAACTTTATAAACTTATTTTAAAGTTTTAATTAATTCTTTCTGAAAATAAAACACAGTTTTAATTAAACCTAACACCCAATAAACAAGTTCCAAGCTCCTATATATATATGATTGCATTCATACCTTGGGAGCATGGAACTATGGTTGATGACGTATAAACGAGGCACGAAACCGTCATGATTATGAAGCTTTATACTCTTTGCCACTACGTCTTCAAACAAACTTTTCATAGGCTTGAGAATATTACAATTAAATACAATCCTATGTACAAATGTTTTTGTCCGGAATTGAGCCAAAACTATATATGGACTCAATTGAAAATTTGTGTCCTTACAAATCTCCCCCTTTGGCTATTCCGGGACAAAAACCAAACAAAAATCCTAAAGGGCCGTCAAGCTCACTAGACTCAAAACATAACCCACCCAAATTTGACTCAACCCAAGGACCAAACGCTTTGCCATTTGAAAGATGCCGCTCTAGAAGAATTCCTGCATACTTAAGCAAACTTATCAAATGCATAGGGAATATCAAAGTATTTAAAGCAATTAAACTAAATACTCCTCCAAAACTAATTCTCCCCTTTATCAAAATGATAAACCCAAGAAGTTAGCTACTCCCCCTAAGTTAATAGGATAAGATACCATTTATCCCCCTATCATTCTCCCCCTTTTTGTTCAGGAATAGGCAAAGGATAAAGAACAAATATAAAAACAGGTTGAAGCTTAAAGTGATACCAAAACTAAAGTATAAGCATAGGAGGACTAGAAAGCAAGGCAAAGGCAAAACAAAATACCATATATATATGTACTAGAAATATATGACACACACAAAATATAATAGGAGTCTTTCACACTTGTATGGAAAAAATGTGTCATATGGAAACGGAAGTGTTGGGGTGTGAACTAGTAACGATTTAAGTTAGACTCAAACACTTAAAACATGTTCATGGAGTTCTCATTTGATTGCAAACTTCATCACATTTAAATATAACCTCATGTGACAATATAGATTGAACTCAATGAACAAACATACACAATTCATACAAGCCTAGCATATTGATGATTCTACAAACCAATAGAGTCATGACATCAGATATGCGACTAGGATAAACGAACATTGTGCAAACCGTTGATATACCATCCAATCTCCCTCAATATGCATTTATATTAAATTTGAATGAATATATCAATCAAACATAGGCCTTGGCAATTATTTTTTCTTTTAATGCCTTATTTTCTGTTTTTAGGCCTTTGGACCACGTATTTCTTTTAGGTCCATTCAAAAACGGTGGCTTACAATCGCAAAGGATCACTTAGTCCTTTCGGAGCCCTTCCCCGTGCACATTTTTATTTATCATGTTTTTCATTTTTCACACAAATCTCACGTGCAATGGATTTTGATATGCACTAGTCCTCCTAAGTCACAAATATCTAGATGACAAGATTGGAAGGAGAACACCTCACATAGCTCAAATATACATATGAAGTTAAAAATTCAAAGGAGCTCGTGCATGTGTGAATAGAGGCATATAAAAAATAGAATCCATTTAAAACAACACAAAATCCAACTACTCCATAAAATATGGTAAAGAACATAATAAGGATAGATAATCTAAACCAAAAGTTCTTGCCACATGAGAGCGTTAAAGGAGGGATTCAAACACAAGTATATGCCACATAAAGTGTGTCAAACCAAAATACACAATAAAATCTTTTTGAGTTTTTGACATTTATAACCAAAAATAAAATTATATACTCAAAAGACAAACCAACAATCATTAGAAGTTTTCATTAAGATTAAATTACTAAGAGATAGAATCCAAGTGATAAACAAAAATCTTTTTGTATTTTTCATTTAATGCAAACAAAATGAATGAAATATACTACAAAAGATAAACAAAAATCATAATTCTAGCATGTGATAAGCATGGAGCATAGACTAGAAAATGATTAAACAAGCATACATTTAGCATGTGAATAACGCATGAAGTACAAAAGCTAAAGTATGCAAACACTAACACATTCATCCTTTAGATTTAGCAAAGGAGGAAGCATGTGAAAGTAAATGAGAATAAAAAATCCCATTTTGCAAGGCAACCAAGTCGGATTTCCTAACCCAAATTAATGAAGAATGACTATCTTGGGGTGTAGGAATTTTAACTACCTTGGTTGCTTTACGTTGGGATTTTCTAGGAATACATTTAAGATCAAAACAAAATTTCCCAAGATGACCTTTTCGACCACAATGTGTACAAGTAAAAACATGTCGAAAAGATTTACCTAAGGAGCGATCTCTAAAGACTTTCCTAGTAGATTCTGCTAAAACATTGGTTTTGGCGTTATAAGTAAATTCATTACAAGTATTGAAGCCCAAACTACAAGTGTCATTTTTAATTTGGACCGTTCCTAATATTTTATCTAATTTTTTCGAACGACACTCCAAATCAAATTGGACATTACTAGAGTCTTTTAATTTATTTTGCAATTCTAAAATGTTAGACTCTAATAAAACATTTCGCTCTTCAAAAGCAAGAAGCACCTTTTTCAAGGATTCCATTAACCCCCTAAGGCTATCTCTCTCGCCTTCTACATATTCAAGCTTCTCTTGAAGAGTCCTCTCACGTGTCTTAAGGTCTTCTACCCACATGCTATCATCAATGACCTTGACACGCTCTTTTAAACTAGCTTTTAACTTCAAATTAGCTCTTTTCGATTTAATAGATTCTTTATAAAGTTCTTGAAAAGCATTTTGAAGTTCACTCACATTAACCTCTTCTTCATTTTCACTCTCTCTTTCTTCTCCACTCTCACTATCATCAAAAACAAGAGAATCATAAACAATGACTTTGGAAGTGTCATGTGTTATCGTTTCATCAATCGATGAGTTCTCACTATCACTCACATGACTAGCCAAAAAAGCCACAAAATTAGGCTTAGTGGGGGAATCGGGTCCCTCTTCCTTATCACTATCACTAAGGGTCGCATTATATGCAATGGGTCGTTTACCCTCTTTCCTTAGTTTAGTGGGGCACTCAGAAGCCCTATGGCCATATCCCTCACAACCAAAACACCTATTAGACTCGTCCCTATTTAAATTTTCATTAATAGGTTTAGGGATCTTCTCGGCTTTAGGGATCTTCTCGCCTTTGTCATGCTTAGAAGTTTCAAATTTCTTAAAATCATTTTTAAATTTATCTTTGTTAAATTTAAGAAATTTTCTAAATTTACGAGCAAACAAAGTCATGTCTTTCGAGTCACTATCACTCTCGCTCTCTACTACTTGTTTGACCTCTTTTCGGGCTTTTAAAGCAACGCCCGTTTCAATTTTCTTTTCAGTTTTAGAGGGAAACATATCTAGTTCATAGGTTTGTAAATCACCTACAAGCTCTTCTAATTTCTTAGAGGCTAAAGTTGGTAATGAATTTAAAACGGTCACTTTTGGAATAAATCTATCGGGTAGGGACCTTAAATTTTTCTTTACAACTCGGTTGTCGGGTATTTTCTCTCCCAAATTAAAAGTTGAATTGACAATATCGGAAAGTCTAGCAAAAAGTTCATCAAAAGTTTCATTATCGTTCATTTTGATAGTTTCAAATTGAGTGGTGAGGTTTTGGAGTTTCGAAGTTTTAACGACACTAGTTCCTTCATGAGTTAGTTGTAAATTATCCCAAGCTTCTTTAGTGGTTTCACACGTCATAATACGTCGGAATTCATCCAGTGTGACAGATCTAAACAAGGCATTCAAACCACGGGAATTAAAATTAGAAAGTTTAAACTCATTCTCAGTCCATCTATCGGCCGGTTTGGGAACACGTTCATTTTCAACTAAATGAGTTGGTGGAGACCACCCGTTAACTACAGACATCCAAACCCTTTCATCGATAGATTTAAGTGCCTATTTCATTCGCGCTTTCCAATACGCCTAGTTAGAACCATCGAAAATAGGAAATTTCAAAAATGGGGAAAATTCCATTTTAGCCAAAAATTATTTAAAGGATCTTTAACGAAACAATTTATCGCTTTGGCTCTGATACCAATACTTAAAAAGATAGCACCCCGATTTTAATTTTCTAAATTAAAATATTATTTCCTTTTCTATTTATAAATCAAGATGCGGAAGCATTAGGATGGTTCAACAAAACAACGAATTACCAAATTTTAATTTTCTTAAACAAATTAAAATTAAACCAAGTGAAATTACATAAACGCATTAAAATCATTTTCACTTAAACCAAGATAACTACACATTACCTAAATTAAACACGAAGAGATTAAATGAAACCAAATTTTTTTCTTTTTACCTAAGCATGTGTTCTAGGTGATTTTGCAAAAGATAAAATAAACAATCAATCCACTACGCCGCGATGTACGAGAAAAAACCCAAGACGGGAAACAACCTCGGACGGACCTAGCCACAAATCCACTAAGTACGGAATTTACAAATACAAGACAGAAAGGCTTATAACACACGACTCGATCCCTCTCAAGCCCCGACGCTTCTTCTTGTATATACCTCTTCCTAGCGGATAAACTTGGAGCTCCACCGCGGTCTCGAAATCCACCGATCGGACTTTATATGGTCACCGTCACCCGAGCAAGGAGCCTTTCTCCAAGTGGGTAATGTTGTAACAAAAACTTTTCTTCTTTCTTTATGGGATGTAAAAGAAAACCCGAAACTTCTCTTTGAACGGAAGAGATGAACCCGGTGCCAAACTCCAAGAAAGATATATAGATATGGGAACTTGGAAGAAGCTAATTTGGGTGTAAACTAGAGTGGTGTATATTTTTCTCTTTGATAAAAACTCACTCAAAACAAGAACATTTTCCATAAGCAATTTAGCTCTCAAATTCTCTCTAAGAGATGGAATAAAATGGAAAAGTTAAGTTGGAAAATGTTATTCCCGCACATAATAAAGTCTGAAAAAATTGGTTAAGAACCAAGTGGGGAAGTGGGTGAAAAACTGCTTAAAACTGCCAAAAACTGTTCCCTCCTGGTATCTCGTTCGAACGACATTTCCTTCGAATGACATTTTCGTTCGAACGAGTCTTCTAACGAAGCTCCAGTATGATAATCGTTGGAAATCTCGTTCGAACGAAATTTCGAACGAAGTTCCAGTATGCCTTAATGGGAAGTCGTTGGCAATATGGTTCGAACGACATCTGGTTCGAACGACAATCTCGTTCGAACGACATATCGAACGAGCTTCCAGAAACTTTGGAATATTCGATTTTTAGCCCAGAAAACTTTATAAACTTATTTTAAAGTTTTAATTAATTCTTTCTGAAAATAAAACACAGTTTTAATTAAACCTAACACCCAATAAACAAGTTCCAAGCTCCTATATATATATGATTGCATTCATACCTTGGGAGCATGGAACTATGGTTGATGACGTATAAACGAGGCACGAAACCGGCATGATTATGAAGCTTTATACTCTTTGCCGCTACGTCTTCAAACAAACTTTTCATAGGCTTGAGAATATTACAATTAAATACAATCCTATGTATAAATGTTTTTGTCCGGAATTGAGCCAAAACTATATATGGACTCAATTGAAAATTTGTGTCCTTACAAATCTCCCCCGTTGGCTATTCCGGGACAAAACCCAAACAAAAATTCTAAAGGACTGTCAAGCTCACTAGACTCAAAACATAACCCACCCAAATTTGACTCAACCCAAGGACCAAACGCTTTGCCATTTGAAAGATGCCGCTCTAGAAGAATTCCTGCATACTTAAGCAAACTTATCAAATGCATAGGGAATATCAAAGTATTTAAAGGAATTAAACTAAATATTCCCCCAAAACTAATTCTCCCCTTTATCAAAATGATAAACCCAAGAAGCTAGCTACTCCCCCTAAGTTAATAGGATAAGATACCATTTCTCCCCCTATCATTCTCCCCCTTTTTGTTCAGGAATAGGCAAAGGATAAAGAACTTAAATAAAAACAGGTTGAAGCTTAAAGTGATACCAAAACTAAAGTATTTGCATAGGAGGACTAGAAAGCAAGGCAAAGGCAAAACAAAATACCATGTATATATGTACTAGAAATATATGACACACAAAAAATATAATAGGAGTCTTTCACACTTGTATGGCAAAAATGTGTCATATGGAAACGGAAGTGTTGGGGTGTGAACTAGTAACGATTTAAGTTAGACCCAATCACTTAAAACATGTTCACGGAGTTCTCATTTGATTGCAAACTTCATCACATTTAAATATAACCTCATGTGACAATATAGATTGAACTCAATGAACAAACATACACAATTCATACAAGCCTAACATATTGATGATTCTACAAACCAATAGAGTCATGACATGAGATATGCGACTAGGATAAACGGACATTGTGCAAACCGTTGATATACCATCCAATCTCCCTCAATATGCATTTATATTAAATTTGAATGAATATATCAATCAAACATAGGCCTTGGCAATTATTTTTTCTTTTAATGCCATATTTTCTGTTTTTAGGCCTTTGGACCACGTATTTCTTTTAGGTCCATTAAAAAACGGTGGCTTACAATTGCAAAGGATCACTTAGTCCTTTCGGAGCCCTTTCCCGTGCACATTTTTATTTTTCATGTTTTTCATCTTTCACACAAATCTCACGTGCAATGGATTTTGATATGCACTAGTCCTCCTAAGTCACAAATATGTAGATGACAAGATTGGAAGGAGAACACCTCACATAGCTCAAATATACATATGAAGTTAAAAATTCAAAGGAGCTCATGCATGTGTGAATAGAGGCATATAAAAAATAGAATCCATTTAAAACAACACAAAATCCAACTACTCCATAAAATATGGAAAAGAACATAATAAGGATAGATAATCTAAACCAAAAGTTCTATCCACATGAGAGCGTTAAAGGAGGGATTCAAACACAAGTATATGCCACATAAAGTGTGTCAAACCAAATACACAATAAAATCTTTTTGAGTTTTTGACATTTATAACCAAAAATAAAATTATTTACTCAAAAGACAAACCAACAATCATTAGAAGTTTTCATTAAGCTTAAATTACTAAGAGATAGAATCCAAATGATAAACAAAAATATTTTTTTATTTTTCATTTAATGCAAACAAAATGAAGGAACTATACTAGAAAAGATAAACAAAAATCATAATTCTAGCATGTGATAAGCATGGAGCATAGACTAGAAAATGATTAAACAAGCATACATTTAGCATGTGAATAACGCATGAAGTACAAAAGCTAAAGTATGCAAACACTAACACATTCATCCTTTAGATTTAGCAAAGGAGGAAGCATGTGAAAGTAAATGAGAATCAAAAACCCCATTTTGCAAGGCAACCAAGTCGTATTTCCTAACCCAAATTAATGAAGAATGACTATCTTGGGGTGTAGGAATTTTAACTACCTTGGTTGATTTACGTTGGGATTTTCTAGGAATACGTTTAAGATCAAAACAAAATTTCCCAAGATGCCCTTTTCGACCACAATGTGTACAAGTAAAAACATGTCGAAAAGATTTACCTAAGGAGCGATCTCTAAAGACTTTCATAGTAGATTCTCCTAAAACATTGGTCTTGGCGTTATAAGTAAATTCATTACAAGTATTGAAGCCCAAACCACAAGTGTCATTTTTAATTTGGACCGTTCCTAATATTTTATCTAATTTTTTCGAACGACACTCCAAATCAAATTTGACATTACTAGAGTCTTTTAATTTATTTTGCAATTCTAAAATGTTAGACTCTAATAAAACATTTCGCTCTTCAAAAGCAAGAAGCTCCTTTTTCAAGGATTCCATTAAACCCCTAAGGCTATCTCTCTCGCCTTCTACATATTCAAGCTTCTCTTGAAGAGTCCTCTCACGTGTCTAAAGGTCTTCTACCCACATGCTATCATCAATGACCTTGACACGCTCTTTTAAACTAGCTTTTAACTTCAAATTAGCTCTTTTCAATTTAATAGATTCTTTATAAAGTTCTTAAAAAGCATTTTGAAGTTCACTCACATTAACCTCTTCTTCATTTTCACTCTCTCTTTCTTCTCCACTCTCACTATCATAAAAAATAAGAGAATCATAAACAATGACCTTGGAAGTGTCATGTGTTATCGTTTCATCAATCGATGAGTTCTCACTATCACTCACATGACTAGCCATAAAAGCCACAAAATTAGGCTTAGTGGGGGAATCGGGTCCCTCTTCCTTATCACTATCACTAAGGGTCGCATTATATGCAATGGGTCGTTTACCCTCTTTCCTTAGTTTAGTGGGGCACTCAGAAGCCCTATGGCCATAACCCTCACAACCAAAACACCTATTAGACTCATCCCTATTTAAATTTTCATTAATAGGTTTAGGGATCTTCTCGCCTTTGTCATGCTTAGAAGTTTCAAATTTCTTAAAATCATTTTTAAATTTATCTTTGTTAAATTTTAGAAATTTTCTAAATTTACGAGCAAACAAAGCCATGTCTTCCGAGTCACTATCACTCTCGCTCTCTACTACTTGTTTGACCTCTTTCCAGGCTTTTAAAGCAACGCCCGTTTCAATTTTCTTTTCAGTTTTAGAGGGAAACATATCTAGTTCATAGGTTTGTAAATCACATACAATCTATTCTAATTTCTTAGAGGCTAAAGTTGGTAAAGAATTTAAAACGGTCACTTTTGGAATAAATCTATCGGGTAGGGACCTTAAATTTTTCTTTACAACTCGGTTGTCGGGTATTTTCTCTCCCAAATTAAAATATGAATTGACAATATCGGAAAGTCTAGCATAAAATTCATCAAAAGTTTCATTATCGTTCATTTTGATAGTTTCAAATTGAGTGGTGAGGTTTTGGAGTTTCGAAGCTTTAACGACACTAGTTCCTTCATGAGTTAGTTGTAAAATATCCCAAGCTTCTTTAGCGGTTTCACACGTCATAATACGTCGGAATTCATCCAGTGTGACAGCGCTAAACAACGCATTCAAACCACGGGAATCAAAATTAGAAAGTTTAAACTCATTCTCAGTCCATCTATCGGCCGGTTTGGGAACACGTTCATTTTCAACTAAATGAGTTGGTGGAGACCACCCGTTAACTATTGGCATCCAAACCCTTTCATCGATAGATTTAAGTGTCGATTTCATTCGCGCTTTCCAATACGCGTAGTTAGAACAATCGAAAATAGGAAATTTTGAAAATGGGGAAAATTCCATTTTAGCCAAAAATTATTTAAAGGATCTTTAACGAAATAATTTATCGCTTTGGCTCTGATACCAATACTTAAAAAGATAGCACCCCGATTTTAATTTGCTAAATTAAAATATTATTTCCTTTTCTATTTATAAATCAAGATGCGGAAGCGTTAGGATGGTTCAACAAAACAACGAATTACCAAATTTTAATTTTCTTAAACAAATTAAAATTAAACCAAGTGAAATTACATTAACGCATTAAAATCATTTTCACTTAAACCAAGATAACTACACATTACCCAAATTAAACACGAAGAGATTAAATGAAACCAAATTTTTATCTTTTTACCTAAGCATGTGTTCTAGGTGATTTTGCAAAAGATAAAATAAACAATCAATCCACTATGCCGCGATGTACGAGGAAAAACCCAAGACGGGAAACAACCTCGGACGGCCCTAGCCACAAATCCACTAAGTACGGAATTTACAAATATAAGACAGAAAGGCTTACAACACACGACTCGATCCCTCTCAAGCCCCGAGGCTTCTTCTTGTAGATACCTCTTCCTAGCGGATGACCTTGGAGCTCCACCGCGGTCTCAAAATCCACCGATCGGACTTTATATGGTCACGGTCACCCGAGCAAGGAGCCTTTCTCCAAGTGGGTAATGTTGTAACAAAAACTTTTCTTCTTTCTTTATGGGATGTAGAAGAAGACCCGAAACTTCTCTTTGAACGGAAGAGATGAACCCGGTGCCAAACTCCAAGCAAGATATATAAATATGAGAACTTGGAAGAAACTAATTTGGGTGTAAACTAGAGCGGTGTATATTTTCCTCTTTGATAAAAACTCACTCAAAACAAGAACATTTTCCTTAATTAATTTAGCTCTCAAATTCTCTCTAAGAGATGGAATAAAATGGAAAAGTTAAGTTGGAAAATGTTATTCCCGCACATAATAAAGTCTGAAAAAATTGGTTAAGAACCAAGTGGGGAAGTGGTTGAAAAACTGCTTAAAACTGCCAAAAACTGTTCCCGCCTGGCATCTCGTTCGAATGACATTTTCGTTCGAACGAGTCTTCTAATGAAGTTCCAGTATGAAACTCGTTGGAAATCTCGTTCGAACGACATTTAGAACGAAGTTCCTGTATGCCTTAATGGGAAGTCGTTGGCAATCTGGTTCGAACGACAATCTCGTTCGAACGACATATCGAACGAGCTTCCAGAAACTTTGGAATATTCGATTTTTAGCCCAGAAAACTTTATAAACTTATTTTAAAGTTCTAATTAATTCTTTCTGAAAATAAAACACAGTTTTAATTAAACCTAACACCCAATAAACAAGTTCCAAGCTCCTATATATATATGATTGCATTCATATCTTGGGAGCATGGAACTATGGTTGATGACGTATAAACGAGGCACGAAACCGGCATGATTATGAAGCTTTATACTCTTTGCCGCTACGTCTTCAAACAAACTTTTCATAGGCTTGAGAATATTACAATTAAATATAATCCTATGTATAAATGTTTTTGTCCGGAATTGAGCCAAAACTATATATGGACTCAATTGAAGATTTGTGTCCTTACAAATCTCCCCCTTTGGCTATTCCGGGACAAAAACCAAACAAAAATCCTAAAGGTCCGTCAAGCTCACTAGACTCAAAACATAACCCACCCAAATTTGACTCAACCCAAGGACCAAACGCTTTGCCATTCGAAAGATGCCGCTCTAGAAGAATTCCTGCATACTTAAGCAAACTTATCAAATGCATAGGGAATATCAAAGTATTTAAAGCAATTAAACTAAATACTCCCCCAAAACTAATTCTCCCCTTTATCAAAATGATAAACCCAAGAAGTTAGCTACTCCCCCTAAGTTAATAGGATAAGATACCATTTCTCCCCCTATCATTCTCCCCCTTTTTGTTCAAGAATAGGCAAAGGATAAAGAATAAATATAAAAACAGGTTGAAGCTTAAAGTGATACCAAAACTAAAGTATAAGCATAGGAGGACTAGAAAGCAAGGCAAAGGCAAAACAAAATACCATATATATATGTACTAGAAATATATGACACACACAAAATACAATAGGAGTTTTTCACACTTGTATGGCAAAAATGTGTCATATGGAAACGGAAGTGTTGGGGTGTGAACTAGTAACGATTTAAGTTAGACCCAATCACTTAAAACATGTTCACGGAGTTCTCATTTGATTGCAAACTTCATCGCATTTAAATATAACCTCATGTGACAATATAGATTGAACTCAATGAACAAACATACACAATTCATACAAGCCTAGCATATTGATGATTCTACAAACCAATAGAGTCATGACATGAGATATGCGACTAGGATAAACGGACATTGTGCAAACCGTTGATATACCATCCAATCTCCCTCAATATGCATTTATATTAAATTTGAATGAATATATCAATCAAACATAGGCCTTGGCAATTATTTTTTCTTTTAATGCCATATTTTCTGTTTTTAGGCCTTTGGACCATGTATTTATTTTATGTCCATTCAAAAATGGTGGCTTACAATCGCAAAGGATCACTTAGTCCTTTCGGAGCCCTTCCCCGTGCACATTTTTATCTATCATGTTTTTTATTTTTCACATAAATCTCACGTGCAACGGATTTTGACTTGCACTAGTCCTCCTAAGTCACAAATATGTAGATGACAAGATTGGAAGGAGAACACCTCACATAGCTCAAATATACATATGAAGTTAAAAATTCAAAGGAGCTCGTGCATGTGTGAATAGAGGCATATAAAAAATAGAATCCATTTAAAACAACACAAAATCCAACTACTCCATAAAATATGGTAAAGAACATAATAAGGATAGATAATCTAAACCAAAAGTTCTATCCACATGAGAGCGTTAAAGGAGGGATTCAAACACAAGTATATGCCACATAAAGTGTGTCAAACCAAAATACACAATAAAATCTTTTTGAGTTTTTGACATTTATAACCAAAAATAAAATTATATACTCAAAAGACAAACCAACAATCATTAGAAGTTTTCATTAAGCTTAAATTACTAAGAGATAAAATCCAAATGATAAACAAAAATCTTTTTGTATTTTTCATTTAATGCAAACAAAATGAAGGAAATATACTACAAAAGATAAACAAAAATCATAATTCTAGCATGTGATAAGCATGGAGCATAGACTAGAAAATGATTAAACAAGCATACATTTAGCATGTGAATAACGCATGAAGTACAAAAGCTAAAGTATGCAAACACTAACACATTCATCCTTTAGATTTAGCAACGGAGGAAGCATGTGAAAGTAAATGAGAATCAAAAACCCCATTTTGCAAGGCAACCAAGTCGGATTTCCTAACCTAAATTAATGAAGAATGACTATCTTGGGGTGTAGGAAATTTAACTACCTTGGTTTCTTTACGTTGGGATTTTCTAGGAATATGTTTAAGATCAAAACAAAATTTCCGAAGATGACCTTTTTCGACCAAAATGTGTACAAGTCAAAACATGTCGAAAAGATTTACCTAAGGAGAGATATCTAAAGACTTTCCTAGTAGATTCTCCTAAAATATTGGTTTTGGCATTATAAGTAAATTCATTACAAGTATTGAAGCCTAAACCACAAGTGTCATTTTTAATTTGGACCGTTCCTAATATTTTATCTAGTTTTTTCGAACGACACTCCAAATCAAATTTGACATTACTAGAATCTTTTAATTTATTTTGCAATTCTAAAATGTTAGACTCTAATAAAACATTTCGCTCTTCAAAAGCAAGAAGCTCCTTTTTCAAGGATTCCATTAAACCCCTAAGGCTATCTCTCTTGCCTTCTACATATTCAAGCTTCTCTTGAAGAGTCCTCTCATGTGTCTTAAGGTCTTCTACCAACATTCTATCATCAATGACCTTGACACGCTCTTTTAAACTAGCTTTTAACTTTAAATTAGCTCTTTTCAATTTAATAGATTCTTTATAAAGTTCTTGAAAATCATTTTGAAGTTCACTCACATTAACCCACTGTTCTAAAAAACCCGCCTACGCTCCGCCTAGGCTTGAGGCTTGGGATAAACGCCCCGCCTTAAGATTTTGACGCCTTATGCTTAGTAAAACCCTTAAGGCGTACTTTTTCTCTAAAAACGACAATGCTTTAGTGAAACGATATCGCCTTTTAAATATTTTTTTTTGCAAACCGGAGCATTATCTCATCCAAAATAATCAAATAGTATTTTTATTTGCAAATATTCAGACATATTTTTATGATATGTACAATTTTAGTATTTTAATAGCCTTGTTATGGTTAAAAAATATTAAAATATATTAAAAAGACCTAAACGCCTTTTCACGCTTTTTTACGCCAAGGCTCGTCTAGGCTTCTAAGGCTTAAGGCTTGGCCTCCACGCCTCGATCACGCCCCGCGTTTTTTAGAACCTTTTCACTCTCTCTTTACTCTCCACTATCACTATCATAAAAAATAAGAGAATCATAAACAATGACCTTGGAAGTGTCATGTGTTATCGTTTCATCAATCGATGAGTTCTCACTATCACTCACATGACTAGCCATAAAAGCCACAAAATTAGGCTTAGTGGAGGAATCGGGTCCCTCTTCCTTATCACTATCACTAACGGTCGCATTATATGCAATGGGTCATTTACCCTCTTTCCTTAGTTTAGTGGGGCACTCAGAAGCCCTATGGCCATAACCCTCACAACCAAAACACCTATTAGACTCGTCCCTATTTAAATTTTCATTAATAGGTTTAGGGATCTTCTCGACTTTAGGGATCTTCTCGCCTTTGTCATGCTTAGAAGTTTCAAATTTCTTAAAATCATTTTTAAATTTATCTTTGTTAAATTTAAGAAATTTTCTAAATTTACGAGCAAACAAAGCCATGTCTTCCGAGTCACTATCACTCTCGCTCTCTACTACTTGTTTGACCTCTTTTCGGGCTTTTAAAGCAACGCCCGTTTCAATTTTCTTTTCAATTTTAGAGGGAAACATATCTAGTTCATAGGTTTGTAAATCACCTACAAGCTCTTCTAATTTCTTAGAGGCTAAAGTTGGTAAAGAATTTAAAACGGTCACTTTTGGAATAAATCTATCGGGTAGGGACCTTAAATTTTTCTTTACAACTCGGTTGTCGAGTATTTTCTCTCCCGAATTAAAAGATGAATTGACAATATCGGAAAGTCTAGCATAAAATTCATCAAAAGTTTCATTATCTTTCATTTTGATAGTTTCAAATTGAGTGGTGAGGTTTTGGAGTTTCGAAGCTTTAACGACACTAGTTCCTTCATGAGTTAGTTTTAAAATATCCCAAGCTTCTTTAGCGGTTTCACACGGCATAATACGTCGGAATTCATCCAGTGTGACAGCGCTAAACAAGGCATTCAAACCACGAGAATTAAAATTAGAAAGTTTAAACTCATTCTCAGTCCATCTATCGGCCGGTTTGGGAACACGTTCATTTTCAACTAAATGAGTTGGTGGAGACCACCCGTTAATTACAGACATCCAAACCCTTTCATCGATAGATTTAAGTGCCGATTTCATTCGCGCTTTCCAATACGCGTAGTTAGAACCATCGAAAATTGGAAATTTTGAAAATGGGGAAAATTCCATTTTAGCCAAAAATTATTTAAAGGATCTTTAACGAAACAATTTATCGCTTTGGCTCTGATACCAATACTTAAAAAGATAGCACCCCGATTTTAATTTTCTAAATTAAAATATTATTTCCTTTTCTATTTATAAATCAAGATGCGGAAGCGTTAGGTTGGTTCAACAAAACAACGAATTACCAAATTTTAATTTTCTTAAACAAATTAAAATTAAACCAAGTGAAATTACATTAACGCATTAAAATCATTTTCACTTAAACCAAGATAACTACACATTACCCAAATTAAACAAGAAGAGATTAAATGAAACCAAATTTTTATCTTTTTACCTAAGCATGTGTTCTAGGTGATTTTGCAAAAGATAAAATAAATAATCAATCCACTACGCCGCGATGTACGAGGAAAAACCCAAGACGGGAAACAACTTCGGACGGCCCTAGCCACAAATCCACTAAGTGCGGAATTTACAAATACAAGATAGAAAGGCTTACAGCACACGACTCGATCCCTCTCAAGCCCCGACGCTTCTTCTTGTAGATACCTCTTCCTAGCGGATAACCTTGGAGCTCCACCGCGGTCTCGAAATCCACCGATCGGACTTTATATGGTCACCGTCACCCGAGCAAGAAGCCTTTCTCCAAGTGGGTAATGTTGTAACAAAAACTTTTCTTCTTTCTTTATGGGATGTAGAAGAAAACTCGAAACTTCTCTTTGAACGAAAGAGATGAACCCGGTGCCAAACTCCAAGCAAGATATATAAATATGGGAACTTGGAAGAAACTAATTTGGGTGTAAACTAGAGTGGTGTATATTTTTCTCTTTGATAAAAACTCACTCAAAACAATGCTATTATGCACACCTAATGCACACCTAATGCTTTTCTTTATAACCCACCTAGTCATCTACCCCGTAACTAGTCCTTGTTATAACTCCTTGTCGCACTACTCTAGTTCGAGTATGTTTAATAAATGATTTATAAGTTATTTATCACATTAACTTAACTAATCATTTTTCATATAAGACTATATAACTTTCTCGCTAGTTATATATAATTAATACAACTCACTTCATGTATTTTATTCGTATATAATTATCTGCACCATATATACGTATTATCATATTAAAACATTCACACACATGCCGTAGATATATAACCATCCTCCCGAGTATACACTCACCATATGTTCTCTACAATGCTATCACCCCAGGTATACTCATCCCCCCGGACAACCTGACTCGATTAGCTCCCCGAATCAGTGAAATAAAAGTATACGTAGTGGGGGCGATTATAGTTCCCTCCGGAAATGAGACCGAATCATACCCAAGACGTCTCAACCCTAACTACGGACGCTATGACCTGGGGAATATACTCTCTCTGCATTCACAAGCAAGGGGATTCACCCACATCACGCAACCTCCCATAATAGCACAAGAGGGGTATGTTTCACATAAATATATCCTACACACACAAATATATTTTTATGCACATATACAGACACACACACACACACACACACACATACACACACACATATATATATATATATATATATATATATATATACTGTCTCTATATACCCATGTATAGATACAATACAATCCGATTAATCGTGCATATCTCTCGTAACACTAGCTCGTATTCCCGAATATAAACATTCGATTTAATTCCATAAGTATTCACTTACTTATTCCAATTCCATAAGTATTCACTTAATTATAATATAAATATAAAATTTCTTTTAAATTCAGAATATTAAGCTTATCACCACTAGCTCGTATCCCAATTCCATCTGAAATTCCCATTCGAAACCGAGGGGTATTTATCCCATTAGACTCTTAAAAATCACAAATTCTCACAACTTTAATTTCTAAGAGATTAAACTCCTTACACTATAATAGTTATAACTCACTAGTATTGGACTTATGTAGAGTGAGTTATAACTGTTTTAGTGCAAGGTGTTTAATCTCTTAGAAATTAAAGTTGTGAGAATTTGTGATTTTTATGAGTCTAATGTGATAAAACCCTTGGGATTCGAATGGGAATTTCAGATGGAATTGGGATACGAGCTAGTGGTGATATGATTAATATTATGAATTTAAAAGAAATGTTATATTTATATTATAAGTAAGTGAATACTTATGGAATTTAATCGAATGTTTATATTCAGGAAATATAGGCTTGTGTTACGAGAGATAAGCACGATTAGCCGGATTGTATTGAATATATATCCGGGTATGTAGAGACAGTATATATATATGTGTGTGTGTGTGTGTGTGTGTGTGTGTGTGTGTGTGTGTGTGTGTGTGTGTGTGCATATGATATATTTATGTGAAACATACCCCTCTAGTGCTACCATGGGAGGTTGCGCGATGTGGATGAATCTCCTGGCGAGTGAATGCAGGGAGACTATAGTCCCATGATCATAGCATCTGTAGTTAGGGTTGAGACGTCTTAGATATGATTCGGTCTCATTTCTTGAGGGAACTATGACTGCCTCCGCTACTTTTACTTTTGTTTCACTGATTCAGGGAGCTAACCGAGTAAGGGTTTCCGGGTGGATGAGTATACCTGGGGTGATAGAATTGTAGAGAACATCCGGTGAGTGTCAGTGTCTCCTCGGGAGGATG
This sequence comes from Sambucus nigra, assembly GCA_949130495.1. Classification (NCBI taxonomy): domain Eukaryota; kingdom Viridiplantae; phylum Streptophyta; class Magnoliopsida; order Dipsacales; family Adoxaceae; genus Sambucus; species Sambucus nigra. The sequence continues at coordinate 449,605 of CASBWL010000471.1, forward strand.
GTTATATATCTACGACATGTGTGTGAATGTTTTAATATGATAATACGTATATATGGTGCAGATAATTATAGACGAGTAAAATACATGAAGTGAACTGTATTAATTATATATAATTAGTGAGAATGTTATATAGTCTTATATGAAAAATGATTACTTAAGGTAATGTGATAAATAGCTTATAAATCATTTATTAAACATACTCGGACTAGTGTAGTGTGACAAGAAGGATTTATAACAATAATTAGTTACGGGGTAGATGACTAGGTGGGTTATAAAGAAAAGCGTTAGGTGTGCACAATAGTTGAGGGGTGAATAGGTCCTCAAGGGAGTGCGACACTAGCTTAAATATAAAGACCATTCATGCATTTTAATTGCAGCATTTTAATCACTTGATAAATATTTTCAAAATGTTTTGCGTTCTAACCCTTGCTATAAAATATTTTCAAAACCTTTTAGGTGTCCATCCACAGGGACGCCAAACTTGATTATATTCTAGGGTTACGCATCTACGACATATGTGGATGTTGCAGGAGTTGGAGTAGTCGCCTATTTCATTTATTACTAGCTTAGGAATTTTATCGATCTCGGTCATTAATTTGGATCCTCTAGTGGTTATATCTTCCCTTGTATGACAACCCGCTTATCAAAAATAAGAGGTGGACATCCAGATACTCCGATAATAACAGGAATCATAGATGGACCATTCTCAGCATCACAATAATATAATAAGTATACGGAATAACCACCCAAAATTTTCCGAAAACGGATTGTCAAAAATAAAATTTTATAAGTTAAAGAAAGAATTTAAACAACACTAAATGAAAAGAAGGTGGATAGAATCTACAAGAATAAAACTAAATAGTACATATATAACACATTAACCGAATAAGCTGTCGGTTAACAGTCTCATACAAGTAGTTTCAACAATTAAATTAAGTTACAATACATGACAGTATGCAAGTACAAAGGCTTGGGCCACACGCCCGAATAAATAACCCGATCATAACTAGAGTACAAAAAGGAAGGCGTCTATAACAAAATATCCCGCAACATCCGCAAGGTGTTACAGCTCCAAGACACGGGAAAGGGAAAGTCAGTACGGGCATCCTTGCGGCGGAGCACCTGAGCGAATATAAGATTCATGCACAACAAGAAATATGAACGGGTTAGGGCCCGGTTTTATATGATCACCAGATGAATAGATAGTATGACAGTTATGAACAGTTAATCAAGATTAATAATGATAAGAATCTAACTACTCAAATTAAGAGAATAAACTAAGGCAATCAAAATGACCATATCTATAATTCAGTTTCACAAGAGGATATAAATGCATATTATTCACTAAGAATTTCCATCCTTTACACTATTTCATTTTATCATTTCGTATCTCATTAGGAAATGTATTCAAAGCCTTTTTATTTCTTAAAGCACTTTATCGGAAATCAAGTCCCACTTGAATAAGAATAGTTATATTCAACTACGTATAACGATTCTAAGACCTTCCTTCCGAGTTTTCCCACTGGACGCGCCCCTAAATGGCTATCATCTTCCAGGGCCTATCAAACAAGACAACCTGGTCACCCTAGAACGCAACGTCAGGAACTGGCCATATGCCTTCGACAGTGAGTCATAACCACACCCGGAATTACCTCACTTCGAACAATAAATACACAATATATAATAACCGGTCCTATGGCCGAGGATTATATTCACCCTGCATTCACTAGCCAAGGGACTTCACCTCATGTGCGTACTTCCCTTATGATAGCATTTAGAGAGGTATGTTTAAGTAAATTATCATTTACAATTTTATTCCCATTTTAATATATACATCACATTTTATCCGGAGCCATACATAATTTATGCCATCATTATATCCTCAATGATTGGTAAACCCCTAATTCATTCTCCAAGCATTTTATGGTGTTACTATAAACCACCAAGTCTAGAATCTCCCAATAACATGTCGAAAGTTCTTCAATCATTTAATTCTACATCTCTTAATATCAAACTAACTTGTTAAGGAAAAGAAAATACCCAATAATTTATTTACTAATCCCCAAAATAAGTCCCAACTACTCCCCTACTAACATAAGGTAGTTGCCTAACTAATATAAGACTCTAGGACACTAAGTTTACTTCATACAAGAAGGTTCCTAAGTCCTAAGCCTAAAAGAAAAGGGTAAAAATTGAGTTAGAAAAATAACTCAAAACACTATGATTTCGAATCGATTCGCCCTAGGGCCGAACCGATTCGCCCCATGAAGCAAATCGATTCGCCCAAAAGAGAATCGATTCGGATAGAGAAACCAACATTCTTCCTGAGGCCGAATCGATTCGGCCTTAACCCAAATCGATTCGGATTCCCAAACCTATAGCCTCACCCCTTAGCGAATCGATTCGCAGAAAGGGCGAATCGATTCGCCCTGGCGAATTTGCCAAGAAAGGGGGGCTACGGGTTATGAACCCTAGTTTTTCCCCAAACCCCATTTCTCCTCCATTTCTACACACATCAACCACCATTAATCTGATCACAACCATCCTACATGAATGCTCACTCCTATTCTCCACACAACATCTATTTAAACCATTATTAGGGCTCAAATACCACAAAACCCATAAAATCCATATTTTTCAATTTGTTCACATACACAACAATCACACAATTTATTCACCCTAAATCATATAGTAGCAAATAATAAAACTTGCCTTGAGGTTGAAATCTCAGTTTTCTTTATGGTAGCAACAATCCCAAGCCTCAATCTTCAATTTCTTTCTTTTTCTCTTCTTTTCTCCACAACTCTTTTCTTCTCTCTTCTCTCTAGGTTTAGTAAATATTCACTTAAGAAAATAAGATGAGGTGCAAGACTTAAACGTGCCATTCTCCATAATTCCTATCTTAAATGGTTAATACCACATTAAAATGACTCGCAACAACACATCTAAGCCATAACCAGTCAAAAGTGCCCGAAACACAAAAATACAATATGGCACTTATTTTGACTATCCCACATATTTCGGGACTAACTATGGCCCCTAAATTAGCATCCAAAAATTTTTAAATCATTTTAAATCCCGGGTTCATTTATGCCATAAATGTCGTTTAAAGCATGCGACACTATAAAACGTAACCTGATGATATTTACATACACATAACCGTAAATATGCAACAATCTAGTAAATATTCGTTATTAACTCACTTAATTGATATTTACTCCATCATCCATTGTTTTATATAATTACTTCACGCGGTAAATAAATATAAAATAAATTTCTCAAAAGTAAGGGTTTTTACAGCTTGGTACTTCACTAGCACTGAAAAATCCACTCTTGCGCTTTAGTTAGATTTTCTAACTCGCTAGCTCCCTTCTCAGGTGAGCATTGATATAAATTTGTAAATGTATAATCTCCTATCCTCACTTGTATATTCTACCCATAAGTCCATCATCAACTTACGAACCCTTTTTTATTCTTCGTATCCCTCTCATCCGTTACGAAGTTTGTGATTTTTGTCAACTTTCCTTCACATTCAACCACTGTCTATCTCTTTTGGAATAATTATTCAAGTCTCCCTTGCCTCTTTATTTAAACAGCTGGTGAGAAACTTTGTAATAATTTGCACCCCAAATTACTCGTTAGTCATGGTAATTTTCCCCTGGATATGGTGACTGATTCCCATCACCCTTTTGCCCAAAATTTTGACTTGAGTGTCACTACACTCCCCCATACGTGATCCCAATTGGATGTTCTCTTTCCATTGGAAAATCCCCCTCCCGCGCTTTCCTCGAATTCTAGCAGATTGTTCTTCTAGAAAAAGAATCTTCTTCAACCTTCGCCTCGCGGTCTTTATAGGTATATCATTGCTTGATAAAGGGGGAGCATTTATTTTTTATTTTAATATTGTTATATTCCCTATGTATTTGGTGGTTTGTTTAAGTGTGCAGGGAATATTTTTGTAGCGGCATTCTAAAGCGGAAAAGCGGTTGTTTATCCTTGGGTCGTGTCACCGTCTGTATTTTTTTTTACATTTTGGGTGGGATGTTGTGTCTAGACGAGCTTGACGGTCTTTTTAAGATTTTTGGTTTGATTTTGTCCCGGAATAGCCAAAGGGGGAGATTTGTAAGGATACAAATTTCCAATTGAGTCCATTGTAGTTTTGGCTCAATTATGGATAAAAGTGTTTGAGTCATAAGATAGATGTTCATGTGTATCCTTCAAGCCTATGAAAAATTCAAGTTGAGGATGTAGCGTCCAAGATTTAAAGTTCTCATCATTGCCGAGTTTAGTGCCATGTTTCTACATCAACAACTATTGGATTCCAAAGCTCCAAAGGTATATATATATATATATATATATATATATATATATATATATGAGCTTGGAATAATTTTCATTGGGTGTTATTTTATAAAGTTTCATAAAACTCCATTTTGGTTTTCAGAAAAATTGTTTTTACATGTTTTGGACTTGACATAATTTTTCTAGGAGTTTTCGATTTTTTCGTTCGAAGAGTCATTTGAACAAGATTGTTGTTCGAACGAGTTTGTGTCATGTCTTCTGACTTTTCATTCGAAGTTTCGTTCGAACGAGATTTAGTACAAATCTTTCTGACTTTTCATTGGTAATCTCACTTGAACGGCGTCGTTCGAACGACCTGGGAAAGTCGTTCGAACGACATTTCAGGCGGGAACAGTTTTTGACAGTTTTCTCCATTTTCCCACCTTTTTGTCCCACTACTTTTTGGTAGTTCTTAACCATTTCGGGACAACATTTTTTATAGACTTTTCACTTGTTTTTGGAAGCTCTTGAGAGAGAAAATATCCTTAAGAAAAGTCCCTTTTATGTGTTTGATTTCCATGGCTTAAATTTTTACAAAAACACGTATACACCCATGTTTAAGTTTATCCAAGTTTCTTTATATATATATATATATATATATATATATATATATATATATATATATATATATATATATATATATATATATATATATATATATATATATATATATATATATATATATATATATATCTTTTCTTGGAGTTGTTTGTTTGGCACCGGTTTATCTCTACACCATCAAGAAGAGAAGTTTTGGTTTCTTCACTACCCCAAAAGGAAGAAGTTTGTGGTTGCGGCTTTCTCACATAGTGAAAGGCATTATGTGTGGTTGATGGTAGCTTTGCTTCGATTAGTGGATACTAAGACTGCGATGGACTTCGTGGTTATTTTCTAGATGGAGGTGGTTGCAAGAATAAGCGTCGGGGCTTGAAGGGAGTCAAGTCGAGTGTAGTAAGTCTTACTATCTTGTAATTGTACAACTTTATCTAGTGAATTTGTTAGGCAAGGGCCGTCCGAGGTTTTTCCCGTTGTGGGTTTTCCTCGTACATCGCCGTGTAGTGTGATTGTTTTAATTTTATCTTGCAAATAACCATAGATGCATGCTAGGATAAACAAGATAAAATTTGGATTAAACTTCACACTTGTTTAATTTGGTACTGATTAACTATTTCGATAATTTTAGTTTTAAGGATAATTTAATTCAAGTCAAGATAAGTTAATTTGAGAAATTTTGGTCTGGCCTAAATAGAAAAATGAATTAATCTTGTTAGGCAAATTTTAGTCTTGGGTTAAATTAATTTTGATTAAGTGAAACTTGAAAAATGTTTAAGTAGTCTAATTACACTTTTTGTTTAATTTAAATTTTGAAAGGAAAATTAAATTTTTATGTGTGTAGAACCATCCGTTTTATTTTGGAAAGCAAATGTTTTAAAATTGGGGGACTACTGTCCCAACAAGTGGTATCAGATCTATAGGCTAGAAACATACCCCTTTTCAATTATAAACATGCATGCAAATTGAAACCCATCACCATGATATCTCCAAAATAAATCCAAATTATTGAACACTCAAATAAAACAATCCAACTATAACAATCTGACTGAAACCATAAACAATTGCGAAACCAATTGGTCCACCAAATCCATAAAATGAAAGTTTCATAATAAAAATGACAGAATGGAAAGATAAGCTAAACTACTAAAGCAAATAAAATTAATCTGCAACAGCACTCCCAAGATTTCAATCCATCCTATGCAGCTACTCCAGCACTATACTTGAATTGTTAGTCAACGGATTGGGTTAGAGCCCACCACATGAATACTGGTTACTCCTCCCAATTAGGGTTCGTAAACTCAGACCTAAGCATTATACATGATAAATATCACAAAAGAGTATTTTAATTTAAACGAGATATATTATATACCACCTCAATATCTAAGTCCCATTGTTTTATTACAATGTGTACTCATGCTAAAGCTATTAATTAAATTAATTCATCTCATTTTATTTATGCGACACCAGCATAACCATTTCACCCTATTACGAGTCATACACATCACTAGCACGCTCCCAGTTTTACACCACACACACTCCTCTTACTATAGAATGTTCATCCAATTTAGTAAGCCCTACACATATTGGTGAGGTTCCACGCACTACACGTTACTATAGCCAGTTCACCTAATTTTGTTAGCCATATACATATTGGTGACACCAACAGAAATGCACGTCGCTATAGCCAGTTCTCCCCTTATTGTTAGCCCTCCACATATTGGCGATGCAAATTTATTTTAGTACCCATTTATTATCTTAGGCATTAATTTCCCATTTTATCAAGTTCATTATTTCCTAATAGCCCCACCCTTTATTCGAGCATTAAATCCTCAAACCATCGCTAGTCCCATACTCAGAGATATCCAAAACCCAATTATATTCTAGCTCATCATATAGGAAGAATACCTACCAATAACTACTACCTAGTCTCGCATTTAGCCCCACTTCGGAATTACTCAATCGTAAAACCTACACTAACTAGTCCCATACCTAGAAAGTGTTATAACAACAAAGGCCTACCTACTAGCCCGTATCTAGCAAGCAACCTAAAATAAGGTGAAAGAATAACTACCCCAAAAATTTTCTTTGTCCCCGTGATGTCGAATATCACCACAATTAATGACCAGACAACGCATTTTATCAACTTATAACAACAATTCTTCCAATTAATCACAAGGTTAAAATTTAACCCCATTACATCCGTTTAATCATAATATTAATTAAATAATTTTTTTCAACAACTTATATAATTTTCACCCACATGCATATTTTTGGGGCATACAACCATAAATTTCTATTCTACAAGATCCACATAATTAACATGATTTTACGAGTAAAATTTAATTTATAAACTTCATACGATTTATTCTAACATGCGAACATCCATATATTCTAATGGAATCCCAACCTCTAATATAAGCATGCGAGTGTTTTGATTCTTAATTCGTATTAGAGATTTGAATAAAAATAGTCCCAAATTTAGTTCCACTTTCCCTAATTAGTATCTCTAATTTATTTTAGGAAAGCAATGACTATTAGTTTTTAGGCAACATCTAAAACGCATAACACTAAAGGGGAACAATATAAGTATTCACACTATGAAACTTCATTTGAATAATCTGATTGGATGGTTGTGTTCCTCTCATTAAACCAACAACGACGTATTCTTAGATGATCCTAAGAAAATAAGTTTTGAACCTTCAAACTTGGGTTGAATCTTACTTTTAAATGGGGTTAGGGTTATGTAGATGAAAGGAGATGTAAACAAGGGACGCTATTGCTATTAGGTTTGATATAAAAGTGTTTTAAAAGGTCTAACTCCGAATTATATTTATTTTAGGAGGTGGAGGTACTTTAATTTAACTCAAACTCTTAAAAACTAATCAAACCTGTCAACACCGCCTGATGCGAATCGATTTTCCTTCAGGGCCGAATCCATTCGCCCCTCAGCAGGTTCCCAAGCAACCCAAAAATGTATAAGTGTATAAAAACCCAATTTTCCCCCGATTTCAAATACGATTAAAATCTCATTTTTCTAAAAATAAAACCAACATTTCAAATGCCAAAAATAATTCAAATTAGAATAAAAATATTTTTCCAATTTTTTACTACGACGGTTTAAATAATTGACCCAAAACCATGGGGTGTTACATTTTTCCCCACTAGGATAAAAATTTATTCCTAAAAATTCAGTGAAGCATAAACGTAAAAATTGAGTAATAATATAAGGCTTACATATGACTATCCGTTGTAATACCCCGTACTTTTGACTATATTTATTTATGGGAGTAATTAATTAAATGCGTATTAATTGGAAATTAATCCGGGTTAAAAATACTAATGTGATACGAATTGGTATTTGATTTTGTGCATATATGATTATATATGAACTTGGTATTATAAAATTTGTCGTGGGATTTATATACGGCATTATAGAAATTTTTGTGAGACGCGTGGGACCGCCGCGTCACGGTGTAATATTTTGAAAATAAAAGTGAATTTAAAATTTATAAACCATATGGTCGTTTTGAGTGCGCCAACGCGTCCGGAAGGGTCGAGATAGTCAGAAAACACTAGCCGGGGGTATAGTTTGGGTCCCGGGGTACTTTTAGGCCATTCCGGCATCATAAAGGGTATTTTAGTAATTTGGTATTTTTGGGTAATTAAAAGTGACGAAAATGGAGAGTTGTAATCTGATAAGGATTGACCCAACCAACCCTTATTAACCCAACAAGCTACGGAGGTTTATTATATTAGGTTTTCATGAGTTTCCCTCAAACCAAACCCTAGCCACCTTGAGCCACCATTGGAGGAGAGCTTGGAGAAGGAGAGAGATAGAGGAATTCTGCAGAGATTCTTCACCAAATCAACACCAAAACCAGTAATCAAACCAAGGCAAGTGATTTAATTATGTTTAAATTCAGAGAATGTTTCCTCCATGTTAGAAATTCGGATTTATGGTTTGTTCTTGATAAAACATGAAAACCCATGTAGTTTAGATCATAAAACTTGAGAAAACTGAGAAGGATTGCATGTAGTATGATAGGTAGATGTTTTGTTGATGATATACATGATGGAACATAAATTAAAAATGGATTAAAGATGAATTTTATGAATGTTCTTGAGGAAAAATCTGGAAACTAGGTTTTGATGAATATTGACCCATATGTAGCCATTAGATGTTGAATTATTGATTTATGGACGTTAGTAATACTGTAGGATTGTTATATACCATTACTATAACGTTATATCTGAGAATAATACTTTAGAAATTAGTTTTGGAATGGTTTAAAATCTGCAAAACGAAGCAGTCCGTAGCCATACCTGTTCGATCGATCGATCGACATTCATCAGTCGATCGATCGACTCAATCGATCGATCGATACTCATAGGTCGATCGATCGACCTTCCCAGAATGAGTAAAATTTACCTAAATTTGATTTTAATGGTGGAAACCCTCGGAGAACATGTTTGGAGAACTTAAGAACACCCTCACCCTTAAGGAAGACCAGTAGGTGTGATTATTATAGTGGACTTTAATTAGAATGCAATTCGAGGAATTATTCTAGATTATTGAAATTCGTTATGTGAGATAATAATTGGGTTAATAGTACATATTGGAATAAGTTGATGAAATAAGGTTTAGGGCAGAAGTAAAGACCTTAGGTATAAAGATGTCATATGTGGGAATTATGGGAACTTAATAGTCTATTTAAGATAGATTTTAAGGATAAGGGACTACGGCGTGAGACGTGTCGGCAATTTAACCTTATATTAACGGGAGACTTGAAATATATAAGTTTGGAATAATGGTAGAATGATGTAGAAAATACCTTATTAAAATGGTGATATCTAAGATGTGTGAATGCTTAGTATATATTTTATGTGTATAACATACCTACCGTACTTGCTATCACGGGGGAGGTTTACGTTCGCTTAGGGCCTTCTTATCCTTGTGTTGCCCGGATATAGATTGGTTACCTCGATGAACATAGGTCATTGAAAGACTTATTGTGATATTAATAAGTCCGCTGATCATGGGAGCGTAGGTATGTTCGTGACCCATGTGATGGTGACTGTGTTCGCCTCCATTATTTGTGATGTTGTTGTTGGTAAACTATTCCTGAGAGATTCGGAATATGTGATCCTTATGTACGTGATGTACCGGGATGGATAGCAGAGTATGTGTGCACTACAGCTTAGATTGCGGGGTGCTTATATTGTATATTTATGATGTGAACAATATACGTTTAATTTAATGAGAACTTTCATGTCAATGTAGTGAATATATATCACGGTATTATTTTGAGAAACAAAATGGGTTAGCTAGTAGTATAATATATGGCTTATTGTACACTTGAGTTTATATTAAACCCCTACTTACTTACGAGCGTTATATGTTAATAGAACCAAGTAGTAATGGTAGGTCCTATGACAATCTAGCTAGATTCGATGTCACTTAGCTAGTGGGTTATGTCGTTAGATGGGTACTTACGTTAGGAGTGCACAGTTAGACGAGAGGTGAGGATTATTATGTGAGTGTACGTCCTAACATGTACTTTGCATTTAATGTTTTAAATGTTTTTAAAGCACTTGCAGGTTTTTAAAATAACTCCACATTCGGGCTCTGACCCGTTTGCTTTTCAAATCTCTTTTTCTTTGTAAAACCTTTTTAGGTGCCCAGCCACAAGGACACCAAGCATAGGATTCTCATTCAGGTGACGAGCTGTAGCTGTTTGTGGAAGCTACAGGGATTTGCATGTAGACGCTTCTATCTTTTGGATTCCAGAGTCACTATCTATCAGTTGTAGGGCATGTTGCCCAATTCTATTAGACATCTTTTACATTTCAGTTTTCAGACTCTAGCATGTATTGCTCAGTATTCAGTTTTAGTTATTTATTTCAGTTTACTTATCAGTTATGGGATTGTAGTGAGGAGTTTTTCCTCCAGACATTATTTACTCTATTGTTATGGTTATTCATTTTACTTCAGTATAGTAAATGGTGTTATTTAGTTATTCCTTACTCTTGTTGCATGTTAATCAGATTTAAGAAAATTTGGCACTTACTTTTTAAATACTAGGTGGTTAGTAATCTTTAAAATGTTTTCGACAGTGATGCTATTAACAGAGCCAACTTGGCATTTTGAATTAATTTAATAAAGGAGTAGCTACCCGGTATTTAATTAGTCGGGGTGTCATATCCGTATAATGCCACAATTGAGCGCCCATACACCCACTCCTACCTGCACCTACCCCTTGGACAAAAATAAAATATATTTATCAACTATATATATATATACATATCTAGGAAAAGATTACATATGATTATATTCCACTAGTCATGTCTTGGATCCTGTTGAGTATGTGTTGCCTGAGGTTCTCGATTCTGAAGTACATAAGACCTACCCACTGCAAGTGCTGCTGGCGCTCCCTATGCACCTGGTGCTGCTAGTGCTAGAGGCCCTTGTCCCTATGTTCCTTAACCCTACTTCTTCGAACGCTGAGCTCTATGTCCTTCCTCCCCATAACTAAAACATGCACCTCTAAAAGGTTCAAAAACACCTAGGTGGCACTCGATCCCCTATCCCCGAGGGCCCTGCGGAGACCATTACCTTGATGAACGACATGCTGCTCCTATCATACCCATTGTCTCTTCCCCGATTGGTCATTGCGACCCTTGTTCTCTTGTCCTTCACCACTCGAATCCTACCTCTTACCTAACTTATTTTGGTAATTCACTTTATCTTACCACAATAACAGTGTGACGTCCACTACCTAGGTGTAAGTAGTTTACGTCGGATTCCTCAACACTATCTGCTTAATAAGCCATGACAAACCCTTAATGAAACAATTTATTTTCTTTGCCTCGACATTCACCTCCTCTGGTACAAACATCGACAGATTTGTGAACTTATGCTCATACTCAACAATTGATTTCGAACCCTGCTCTAAATCTACAATCTCCCTCTTTTTCGCACACCTAATCTAATAAAGAAAATATATGTCATTAAACTTCACTAGAAGGTCTCCATAGTTCTGGTGATCCCTATCCTCAAATGAGGTGACACTCTCCCATCACTGTCATTTATCCCCAGTCAACTTGAATATTGTCAACATCTGCTTCTCCACACTTATATAGTCCACCATCCTCAAGTTCCTCTTCATATATCTTCTCCATTGGTGAGAAACCGTTGGGTCAGATCCTCTTGCAAAGAGGATTGCCCTTATGAAAACTGTCTCTCACCCCGTCCCAAACTAAAGTGGGTGTACCCTTGCCTCTTGGTTTTCCCACCCCTTCTCACTATCTCGATACACATCATCATGGACTCATGTAAAATAGCCGCTAACTCCTTGGCAACCAAACCAAACTGGCATTTCCACTCCTGAACTGCAGAAATATGAGATATTCTCAACATGTCCCAAATTTAGTTCCACTTTCCCAAATCAATATCTCTAATTTATTTTAGAAAAATAATGATTATAGTGTTTAGGCAACATCCAAAATGCATAATACTAAAGGGGAACAATAGAAGTATTCATGCCTGTAAAAAGTAGTTTGAAGAATCTGATTGGACGGTTGCGTTCCTCTCATGAAAACAACAAATATTCGTTCTTGGAAGATCTTGAGAAAACACGGTTTGAAACTTCAAACTTCGGTTGAATATTACTTTTAAATGGGGTTAGGGTTTTGTAGATTAAAGGAGATGCAAATACGGGAGACTACTGCCCTTAGGGATGATATAAAAGTGTTTAAAAAAGTCTAGCCCCAAATTATATTTATATTATGAGGTGAAGGTGTTTTAATATAGCTCAAACTCTTAAAAACTAATCAAACTCGTTAGCACTGCCTCATGTGAATTGATTCGCCCCTGAGCAGGTGCCCAGGTGGCCCAAAAATGTTTAAGTGTATAAAAACTCAATTTTCCCCCCGATTTCAAATCCAATTGAATTCTAATTTTTCCCAAAATAAAACCAAATTTTGGATGCCAAAAAAAATTCAAATTAGAATAAAAATATTTTTCCAACTTTTTATTACGACGATATAAATAATCAGTCCAAAACTACGGGGTGTTACACGTACATAAATGCGCGCACACACACACACACACACATATATATATATACATAAATTGATAATATTATTTAATATATTTGTATTATATTTATATTTTATATTATTACATACAATTATAAACTTGTATAAAAGTATATATAAGTATTATGTATGTATTGATAATATTGTTTAACTTATAAATCTTAGTATATTGTAGAATTGAATAATACATACATATACGTAATTTTGTAAAGATATAAATATATATTTTTTACTTATTTTAATAACACACATGTTAATGTATTATATATGTATATTATTTTGTTTCGAATATTTATTTAAAAAAATAAAATAAACTGTTTTTTATAATATAAAATAGAATAAAAGAAGTAAATAATAAAAATACAATATTTATTAATTGTAAGATAAGAAACTTACCAGTAATTTGTTAAACGAAACTAATGATACTGACTTGAAAATTGATATTGAATCCGAGCCCAATGAATTCATGTTGTATCTTTAAGACGATTTTGCTCCCTCAATAGGTGCTCAGGGTTATAAGCAATCGTCTCCTAGGATAGAATGGATTTTTCGTCCTTAACGGTAGTAGCACTTCAAACTGTCAAAGATCCGGCGAAATCAACAATGTTTGTACTTCGAATAGGAGCGAAAGTAGGAATACATAATGTAAGAGGGGGAGAGAATGGTTAGTAAGTTTTTTTGGTGTGAAAAAACTGAGTCTGGAGGACTCCTTCTATAGTGCTATTCATGACCATTTGAACATGCACTATGCATTTTCACAAACAGTCACACTCTTTCACTGAACAGTTGATTGTTTAGTGTTAATTGAAGAGGATGTACCAATTCGTAATTAATTAAAATGTATTTTTAATAAATTAAACTTTTCGTCCGAAAATATGTTACTCTTCAATAATTTTTTCATGAATTAATTAAAGCCCCTAAACATTTTTGGGTAATTAAAACATGGTATGCCGTATGCGTGCATGTGGGTTTGTGGTCCAAAGTTCACCTACGCATAACATAGGTCATTTCACCTTCAAAGAGTTAGGATACCTTCAAGGCATCCAAGCCTTTGTCCCAAACAAGGAGTATATTAACTGCTCATTTTTCCCACATTCTTCTAATATGGGACAAAAGTTCTACACCAAGTTTACTACACACTTGTCATCTATAGTGGGTGACTTTGGAGACAATTTTCTCATCAAATACTTAATGGGTTTAGATATGTAAATATACCACATTATACGCCTCTCTAAGGAGTATCTAATTACGCTAGGTCTCGCTAAAATCGACATTCGAGTCCCAATCTAATTTAAAACCAAAGTAGCTTAATTATGGATTATTTAAACCCATTTCGTACAATCCCCACATTAATGAAAAATTGGTTTTGTTTACCATTCAACAAAAGAAACGTATTCATGTTCGATTACAGTAGAAGAAAACTGCATCTGGATAAGTAACCGGAGACTTTGAACTTTCCCTAGTGAGTATCAATCGAATTTACTTAGCAAGATTCCTTGAACAGTCAATCATTTTTGTAAACGAAGACAACATAAGTCACACATTTCTCTTCGAACACTGTTGGTTCTCACGTTTGTGTTCGTTTTGGCCTTGAACACCACCTGGTTCATGAGTATTTTAGATAATTTCACCTTCTCAAATTCTCATAGAAGAGGACCCTTCTCACTCACATACGTGCCTTATATGAAGAGTATCCTGCAATACCTTACTTGAACATATCAAGATATAAAAGTCATTAAAATTATAACTTATCCTAAATCTCGCGAAAGTTGTGCACCGTCTCATCATAGGAATGGGTTGAAGTTTATATATATCTCCGCAGTACATACTGAGTCATACATAGTTTGGTTGTCCATTTGAACCTAGGTCTTGGGATTTCCAGTTAACTAGGTTAGGTTGCCACCATGTCGACTCTTGGTTAGTTCATAGGCTTTAAGGCCTTTCCCTTTGATGATCTTTCTACTAGATCTTTAGTTAATCCATTAGTAAGAGGATCTGTAATGTTATCTCTTCACTTAACATAGTCAATGGAGATAATTCCACTACAGACTAGTTGCCTAACAGTATTGTGTCTACGATGAATATGTCTAGATTGACCATTATACATGGTATTATGTGCCCTTCCAATTGTTTATTGGCTATCACAGTGTATACATATAGCATGCATAGGCTTAACCTAGTTTGGAATATCCTCTAAGAAGTTTCTTATCCATTCAGCTTTTTTCCAACTTTATCCAAACCAATAAATTTAGATTCCATAGTAGATCTGAAAATACATGTTTATTTTAAGGATTTCCAAGACACGAATGTACAATCAAGAGTAAAGAAATATCCATAGTGAACTTAGAGTCCTTCGAATCAGATTTTCAATTAGCATCAGTGTACCGTTCAAGTACAACTGGATATTTAGTGTAGTGCAGTTCGAAGTATACGGTATATTTTAAATACCCTAAAACCCTAACAATGGCTTTCCAATGATCACTACTTGGATTACTCGAATACCGACTTAGTCTACTTACGGAGTAGACTATATTCAATCCGATGCAGTTCATGTCATACAAGAGACTTTATATTATATGAGAATACTCTAGTTGTAGTATGCTTTCACCATTGTTTGTGGTGAGGTGAATGTTACCATCAACCAGAGCTTTAGTTGGTATAATATTATACTTCTTGAATTTACCAAGTATCTTCTCAATTTAATATGTTTGAGATAATATTAAACCATAATTTGTTTTAGAAATTTCAATTCCTAAAATAACATCAAGAACACCCATGTCCTTCATATCGAACTTATTACTTGACATTATTTTGGTAGCTCTGATTATGTTATCATTGCTACCAATTATAAGCATATCATCCACGTATAAACCCACTATAAAATACCCATTTTTAGTGCTCTTGACATATACACATTTGTCACACTCACTGATCTTGAATCCATTCGACATCATGATATTATCAAGATTAGCATGCCATTGTTTGGGAGCTTGCTTCAACCCATAAAGAGATTTGACCAATTAAAAAACCTTTTTATCTTGTCATGAAGTAATAAACCATTCAGTTTGCTCCATATATATATATATATATATATATATATATATATATATATATATATATATATATATATATATATATTCGTCTAATTCACCATTTAAGAAAGTCATTTTTACATCCATTTGATGTATTTTGAGTCCATTTAATGCTGCTATTGCTATTAACATTCATATGGGTGCAATTCTTGTATCTTATGAATAATTATCGAAGTAATCATGTGTTTTTCTTTGCTTGTAACATTTTGCTACAAGCCTTGCTTTATATTTTTGAATTGAAACATTTGCTTTCATCTTTCGTTTGAAAATCTAGTTACAACCTGATGGCTTGTTACCGAGTGGAAGATCCACCAGTTCCCATGTGTGGTTTTGCAGTAGGATTCAATTTCATTATGAATAGCTTCTTTCTATTAAGAAGCCCCGCGAGAGGACATTGCTTCCTTAAACGTTTCTGGCTCATATTCTAATAAATATGTTAGAAAATCTATACCAAATGATGTTGGCGTCCTTGACCTTTCACTACGCTTAAGTTCATTATAATTTATAGCATTGTTGTCTGTAATCTCTTGATTGTTTGTTGTAGCACCATGAGATCTTTTGTGTGAGTTTTATTCACTTTGCATGTTACAAGGAGAAACATTTTCAAAGAATATAGTATCCCTAGATTCAATAATCATATTAACATGCAAGTCGGGAATATCAAATTTATGGATAAGAAATCGATATGCATTATAATTGTTGTCATAATCAATGAATATGCAATCAATGATCTTTGGTCCTATCTTAACCTTTTTAGGTTTAGGTACCGCTACCTTTGCCAAACACCCCCACACTTTTTAAGTATTTATAGTTAGGTTGACGACATTTCCATAGTTCATAAGTGTGAGTGCAAGAACTATCACAATGAAAAATCTAGAAAGCAGTATCGAGCATAAAATAAGTAATCACACACATAACACCACATGTATGCAGTTCAATAACTTCCCTACATCCATGGAGAGGTTACTATTTTCTATTAATGTCTCTCAAATAATCGTAATTACATACCCTTTGACCTGGGCCAGGGTTTACATTTATAGTTGTGATTCTAAGTGATTGAATTGTAAAAATAACTCAATCAGCTTGTGGATAGCTTGTAGGTGTCCATGAATATCTCCTTAAGATTGTCAGTAATCGATTTGAGTCTATCTCCATGCATTTAAGCACATGCTAAATACATGAGTCTAAATTAAATATTTGAGTTAATCCGAGCGTTCATTTTACACGCTGGGTTGGTCGACTATATCAATGGGCTTAAACAATAAATAATCCCCCACAAATACCCATAAAATCTTTTGCTTGAAGTGATGGGCTAATAGATTTTATGTGAGTTAAAGGCCCAAGGCCCAAAACTGTTTTAAAACTGGCATGACATTTTATCAATACTTATGAACCTACCGAGGACACGCTCGTCCAAGTAGATATGTAAAGAGCCAGGATTTTCATTGGGAATCTCCCTTTCATCATTAGCGCAAAGTTCAAATTGGGTTTAGTTGTATCAATCGTAATTTTTCCACCGTTTCTTCTTCATGAACTTGTTACTGAATCTTCTCTTTTACCCTCCATATTTACAGAGCTTTCACTCATCATTTTTACTTGTAAGTTTCTTTAACCTACTGTAACAACCCGCGTAATTTTTGGGGTATTTTTGAAATTAAGAGGAAAAATAAATTTTGAGATAAAATTATTTTCATTGCTCAAATATGTTGGTTATTATTTTTAAAGGCAGGAATTTCAAACGGTTTTGAAATCGGAATTAAAATGGAGTTTTAATTGAATTTTTATTATATAGAAGAGTCCTCAAAATATAAAACTCTCTAAGAGTCCTCGGAGCATAAAACTCTCTAGAAAAAAAATATTTAAAAATATTGAACGGTCCGATCGAGCTTAAATTTTTTTTGTAGCTTTCTTTCGTCTTCAGCTAATTTTTTGTAAAATTTCATCCAATTCCAATGGTCCGATCATCCGGAATAAAATTTTTAGTGTTTATATCTGATTAGAACTCTTTTCTTAATCAAACTCTTAATCCTTTATATATAAATAAATTCGTGGCTTGGCTTTTCAAATCACTTTTTCTCAAACTTTTCAACCAGAAGACCTCTCCAAAATTACTCCCTTTCATCTACAAACCATAGCCCCAAACTTATTAAAGATTTCAACCTTAGATTAGAAGGCTTATTTGGTATTTTCTCGAGTTTGGGCTAGAACGAGATTTGATTATTTTCGCGAGAAGAACATGATGGTGTGAATAGATTTTGAGGCTAAAATTATGTGATGATTTTGAGGTATGGGGTTTTTCACAATATGCTCCTTAATCTCGCGAGTAATATTCTCGTTGTTTTCTTGTGATTATTGACTCATATTTGAATTGCCAAATTCATTGGAATCTGGAAATTTTTGTTGGAATCTATTTATGATTCATGTGGTATCATTATTGTGTTGAGCATGTTGTCATGAAAATTTTAATATGGCATGGAGGTTGGGCACCCGCCAAGATTCCTTTTTCCGGATATGCTAGAAAAATGCATAGGCGCGGTACGTTGGTGAGGCCTGGTGACCCGATTAATGTGTTGCTGAGAAATTATATTGATATAATTGCTTATGAGATTCTCATTTGATTTGAATATTCTTATTCATATTGTGACGTTTTATTCATCGTTAACATATTTGTTGAGTATCTTTCCTGTCGTACTGTGTACTTCCCCATATTTTCTTTTAATTGGCAGGTTAGCGCGGATTTGGGCGCTTTGGATTTGATTTGGGATGATTTATCGCGAGGATTATTTTGGAAAGATTTTTAATACAAGATGATAAGATTCTATTATTTTGATGTATAGAGCATTGGAGATTTGTATTTTATTTTCGAGTTAGTTAGATGTTGTATTTTTATTCGAGAGACTTGTTGTATTTATTTGAAGAGATTGAGATTAGTGGATTATTTTATTGTATTATGGGATTTTTAGATGCTTTATACCTTGTTATATTGCGGATTAGTTTAGTTTTATCGACAGTGGCGCTCCGTTCGCTCTCCTCGGGCGGGCGTGGTGTTACACCTACTTCATTTATTCATCATTTTGGTTGGTTTTCTTTGTAGTTTCAAATCTTCTCTTTATGGCTCCTTTCAATGGAAAAACTATTGGAGAGTTCAAAGAATCATATGATATTCGTGAGTGGGTAGAAATCCATTGTGTCCCTATGCCCAAGGATGTCTGGGACATAGAATACGGACACTAAATTCACACTTTTCTTATTGTTCAGGGTGGTTTAACTCCCCCCCCCCCCCCCCACCAAACCCCTTGTTTTTTATTTATTTTTATTTATTTTGAGGCTGCCCATACTTAGTGTGCCCCAAACACTTGACAAAGTGAACAAGGTACACATAATTAATGAATTGTATGGGAAAAAATTGGGGCTCCCAGAAATTTATTATTTGCTATGTTTGGTTGCACACCACTGATGGTGTTCTGTACTTGAAGGCAAGGAAGGCCAACAAGGTTTTAATCATAAATCTTCCCGAAAGGGTATTGGGAGCAGGGTTTATTTACCAAGAATTGGCAACATCCTCCCCTACCTGAGGGTGAGAGGTATCGGGGTCCCTTATGCCTAGACTGGGGGGGAGGATCATATAGGTCGCTACCTCTTGTCCTTGTATTAACTTGCTAAATTCTGGTATACTTTTTTCTTTTTTTGTCTTCTAATCTGCATTTCTTCCTCTGTTATGCAGCTCATGCCAAGAACCATGAGCCTGCTCTCCAAGAGCTAAAATCTGTTGATATTTTAAAGGACTGGAAGATTATAGGTAAGTTGTCTGAAGGCGAACATCCTCATTCAATATCTTATCTTTTGGAATATACAAATACTACTTTTGATTTTATTTCTCGGTCAGTAATCAAGATCTTGGTCTTAGATCTTTCGTAGGAGGAATCCTCTGAACCATATGGGTCAACTAAGATAGAAGGAGAAGAAGAAGAAGAAGAAGAAGAAGAAGAAAACATGGCTCCACTAAATAGGATATTGTTGATCTCGGACGATATAGACTAGGTCTTACTATTCGATAGGGTCAAGTCCCTAAAAAATCTGAGGGGGACTCCTCTAAAACTAGTGATTCCATCTCGAGAACTAAGGGAAAGGAGAAGGAGGTAGAGAAAAATAAGGGAGAAGAAGAGAAGAGAAGAGAAGAGAAGAGAAAGAAGAAGAGATAAGGAGGGAAGATAAGAGAAAGAGAGAGGAGGAGAGGAAAAAAACAAACTCTCAAGGCCCCAACTAAGTCCTCCCTCTCCCTTTCTTTCGCTGCCCAAGGGGGCAGCGTAGCCAACACCCCATCGTTTTCTCGCGGCTTGTTGAAGGGGGTAGTGCTCGCGGCTGACCATGAGCGATCATCATGGCTGTGATCAGACCAGCTTGCACTCAAATCTGTACATGCACTTGCCTGGGTAAGTACTCTCTCTTATGCTAGTTATTTCACTTTATTCGGCTTTCAAGCATTAATTCTTTTTTCTCATCTTTGCAGTTTCTGGAAGACTTTATCACAGTGTTGGATGGTCGTGTCGACCAGTCTAAGAAAAAGAAAGAGATTAGTGAAGCCCTGAAGAAGTCCCAAAAGGACTTAGCTGACGCGCATTCTATCTTCGAGCAGGAGAAGGAGGAGACGACAAAGGTTTTGGATGAGCTGAGGGTAGACAATAACCTTGTAATTCTGGAGAAGGATAATCTTATGGCCATCCTTGAGAATCTTCCTCCCCCTCTCTAGCCCGAGGCGCTTTGGGGGGGGGGGAGATAAAGGTCATGTGCCCCATGCTACATCGTGGGGTTCTTCGATCGTTGTCGGTTTCGAGGTGATGTAAAGAGATAGAGTCTCCAACCTATTTTTTACAAAACAGGCAAAAGAACATGTCGCCGCCTCGAGGGAGCGACATCAAAGACAAACTAATGCTTGTGAAACCAATTAGATTAGAGGTTCGGGGGCTAAATTATAGAATGGGAAGGTGTTTGGCACCCATACCGCCCTTGCGGTCTCTCATGGGCTTATGTTACTATTTTCCTTAATCTCTCCATGAAATGTATGCGCGTTTGTATGTAAGTGGAGATCGGAGTCGCTCGACTCGCATCATGGAAAAGATAGAGTGAGGTAATTGATACGACTCAAATATTGCATATTTCCTCCCTATATCTTTATGCAATCTAGCACTGTTATGGTCCTTAATACCTATATTTATGCTCATTAACCTGACAACCTTAGATTTGGATATATACATGCTTTGCAAGGGTTAATTGTGCTTTGTAGGTATTGGAACGCTAAAAGTGAGGATTCGTTGCATTTCGGAGATGTTTCGTCGCCAGATGATACTTCAAGGGCATTTTAGACAATTCATATTTCATCTCCATCTCAGGTAATTTCCACGGATGCGTAGTTCATTGAGTTAGCATCGCGTGACTGCAAACGGCGCGTCGTTTCGAGTTCGGACGATGAAGATATGGCCATTTTCGTAAAGCAATTTTCCTTCCATGTGAAGACTAAAGGACACCAGAAAACAGAGTATCGATAGACCGAAACCCTAGCCGCGGTAGACAGCGTAATGGAATTTTGCCTTGTAACCTTTCCAGTGGCCTTTCCCCCGAAGGACCGATCGATCGATCCCTGACCCGCGATCGACCGGTGGTCCCAGATATTTGGCAATTTTGCCTTTTTTTTCAATTTCCTTTTTCTTTTATTCCGTTTCCCAACTTACTATATAAGGGATTTTTGTTGTAATAACAGAAATAATTAGTTTTAGTTTGTTTTTCTTTGGTTTCGCTTTAGGATCTAGGGTTTGGAGAGATATTTGGGTGTGGCACTTTCTCCCTCCTAGGGTTTATCCGTATAGTAGGTTTGCCCGTCGCGGTTGTGTAGAGCACTATTCATTATCTTCTTCATCAATTCGAATTCCATTGTTTATATTTCTTGATTTCTTTCTTTCTTTCTTTCTTTCTTTCTTTCTTTCTATCTTTACTCGCTTTCCTTTACTTGCTTTCTAGTATAGATTTACTTGCTTTCTTTCAATACATGCTTTTTACCATGCTTTGTAGCTAGTTTAATCTAGGTTGTGTTGGGTTGAACTCATCTAGGGTTGATGTGTTTCTTTGCTTTGGTGATGGAGTTTACGAGTTTATTTCGAGTGTGTTGTTCTAATTTTTACGCCTAGGAGATTTAACGGGGTATAGCATGTATGCTCCGTATTTACGACCTTTCGTGCGTAATTTTTGGGATATCTGTTGATGCCGAAATCATATTAGTCTTTTATGCGAATTTGGGGTGTGACAACACTTAATTTAATTAATTGATGAAACGAGACTCAATCTTAATAATCAGTGAACCTATATAACCATTTTATACTAATTAACTCGGGGTGAGGGATATCCGACGTAATCTATAGTTTTTATTCCTTTGTTAATTTTAGTTTAAATACACTCATGCCTAGATTATCTTTTTCTATCTTTTTAGTTAGAAAAATATCTTTTGCACTTTTATTTTAGGAATATTAAAACTTATAAATTCTAGCACTAGTCTCTGTAGATTTTTCGTTGCCCGGACTTGGCCACTATACTCCCTTAAAAGAGTATAGTCAATAGTTTAGGTTTTATATTAAGGAGGTGAACAGAAAACAACGATCGACGTTTTGACACGCGCTACTTTTCACCCTTAATCACTCATCCATACGAATGTTCCCAAAATAATAATTAGAAAAATATGATGTGTGCGCTTATCGAGATATTGATCATTATGATGAAACGATAATATATGTTTGATAAGACACAAGTATGAATCAGAACTATGATATATATGAATAATATATGGATAAAATAGGAAAAATATGAAAATATAAAGATAGGACTCGAGTCTTGAGTTTTAGCCCAAAACACCTGCGTAGCCTACAAAGGCATCAAAGTCCACGTAGTTTGCATACAACACAATTGATAATTTATATAACTAATACGAAAATGAAAAAATTAAGGAGAGAATGATGTTTGGACCTTATTTAGGAACTTAAAACTTGACCTTGATCCTTGATGAGCTTCCTTGCAAGATAGGACGAATGTAGGATGATAGAGAAAGAGATTTTTATATGGGAATGATGGGAATAAAAGCTGGAAATGAATTTCACAGAAGGAAAATTTGCTTATTGAAGAAGAATGTTACTGAGATCACTGATAGTGATGGATTTGGGTGCCTTTCGAACTGATATCATGCACTACTTATATAGGGTAGGGGGACTGCCGATCAGCATAGTCCTTGCACTGCCAATCAGCAGGAAAATGGACTTGCCAATTGGTAGTCTAGTGCAGATGTTTTAGAAAAATGGTCGTAAAACGCAATCCGTAAGTCCAAATCGTGCATGGGGTATACCGTTAGAAAGGTAATTCATAGACCTTGAGAATCCTTTAGGTCGCTTCCGAGGTCGGGAGTTGGCCTTGGGTCAAACGGGGCCTAAAATCTCCCGTTCGTCCATTAAATAAAAGATCGTCGAATGACGATGGATCGTTCATCCTAACCATAAGTTTGAATCGCGCACCGGGTGGACCGTTGGAAAGTTTATGCTAGACACTTCGATATTCCAAAGAGCTTTGCCTAATTTAGAGAGTTTACATTGGTCAAACAGGGCCCGAAAGTACCCTGTGACCTTTCAGAGTAAAATAGATCGTTTGTCCGTACCGTAAGGCTAATTCGCACACGGGGTGAACTGTTAGAAAGGGTATTTAGCTACCTTTGTAGATTCATTCAGTCTCGTTTGAGATGAAGAGCTATCTTTAATCAAATAGAGGTCGGGAGCGCTCGGTGGCCTTCGAATCAATTTTCGAGAGAAAACGGATCGTTCATCCAATGATTATGCCAATTTATGCATGGGGCAGACCATTGGAAAAGGACTTTAAGTTCTCTTTGAAGATTCGTTGAGCTTTTGCTCGGACGATAGAGTTAACTGGAGTCAAACAAGGCTTAGGACAGCTCGGTCACCTCTAGATCGGTTTTCGATAGTTAAATGGTCCATTCATCCAAATGATTATGCCATTTCATGCACTGAGTGGACCGTTTGAAAGTGGATTTGGAGCCCTTCGAATATTCTTTAAGATTTTTCTCTGATGATAGAGTTAACTATAGTCAAATGGGCCCCAAG
Source organism: Sambucus nigra (assembly GCA_949130495.1). Taxonomy (NCBI): domain Eukaryota; kingdom Viridiplantae; phylum Streptophyta; class Magnoliopsida; order Dipsacales; family Adoxaceae; genus Sambucus; species Sambucus nigra. Next base: position 473,840 of record CASBWL010000471.1, read on the forward strand.
AGAGCCCAATAGCCACTAAATCGGTACTCAGAGTATAACCTAGGGTTTATAGCGAATTGGGGAGGTGCTAGGTACCTAAAGAAAGACTTAGGGGGGGTGTCTTGGAATGTGGTTTCTACATATCCCCTCGACGGGTGATCTTAGAACGAGTGAAAGCCGTCGAATAAACACCACACGATGTTTTGGGAAAGAGGTCAATTTTATGGATCGAAGTGAAGAGGACTACTGATTTAGAGGGTCGAGTTCAATTTTGAGGACCTGTGATAACGCTGGGGATGGCCGATTATGTGGTCCGAGGTCAATTATGAGGACCTTAAATGGGAGCGACCAATTTTGAGGGTTGAGGTCAATTCTGAGGACCTTATGTAGGAGCGCCCAATTCTGAGGGTCGAGGTTAATTCTGAGGACCTTAAGTTGGGAGCAACCAATTCTGAGGCTCGAGGTCAATTCCGAGTACCTTAAGTGGGAGTGACCAATTCTGAGGGTCGAGGTCAATTTTGTGGACCTTAAGTTGGGAGCGATCAATTCTGAGGGGGACGTCAATTTTGAGGAACATAAGTTAAAGCGACCAATTCTGAGTGTCGAGGTCAATTCTGAGGAGCTTAAGTGGGAGCGACCAATTCTGAGGGTCGAGGTCAATTCTGAGAAGCTTAAGTTAGAGCAACCAATTCTGAGGGTCGAGGTCAATTTTGAGAACCTTATGTTACGAGCGACCAATTCTGAGGGTCGAGGTCAATTATGAGGACCTTAAATAAGAGAGACCAATTCTAAGGGTCGAGGTGAATTCCGAGGACCTTAAGTTGGGAGCGACTAATTCTGAGGGTCGAGGTCAATTTTAAGGACCTTAAGTTGAAGAGATCAATTCTAAGGGTCCAGGTCAATTATGAGGACCTTAAGTGAGGAGCAACCAATAGTGAGGGTCGAGGTCAATTTTGAGGACCCTAAGCTAGGGGCGACTAATTCAGAGGTCAATTCTGAGGACCTTAAGTTAGAGAAACCAATTTTGAGGGTCGAAGTTAATTCTGAGGGCCTTATTGGGAGCGACGAATTGTAAGGGTCGAGGTCAATTATAAGTACCTTAAGTGGGAGAGACCAATTTTGAGGGTCGAGGTCAATTCTGAGGACCTTAAGTAGGAGAGACCAATTACAAGGGTCAAGGTCAATTCTGAGGACCTTAAGTTGGGATCGACCAATCTGAGGGTCGAGGTCAATTTCGAGAACCTTAAGTGGAGGCGTGGTGAATAACTCTCATGGAAAATTTTAATTTTACCCTTTTTGAGACTCTACTTGGGGAAGACACATCTGTCTGGGGATTATATCTTTTGAGAAGAGCTGAAAATCTTAGTCTAGAAATTCAACTTGGGGAAATAGTTGATAACTTGAGGTTTTAGGATTCTGCTGGGGAACGTGTTGCTTGGGAGAGATGTCCAATTAGGGTTTCTAGCTCGGATTAGGAAAGTTGAAATTTTTTAAGGAAAGATGTTAGTTCGGGAATTCCTGTTGGGGAAACGGGTAGTTCTGTTGGGGAAGCATTTGATTTATTGGGTATGAGTTTTTTTTTTAGATTCTGCTGGGTAGTTATAGTGGGATTTCCGAGCGCGGTGAATTTTAGGGTTTAAGTTGGGGGTAAAATGTGGTATTAATTCTGCTGGGGATTTGGGAGCTTGGAAAATGGTTTTCTTAGTGAAGAAATGTTACAATATTCATTTAGAAATTTTAGTGGGATTTTTGTATGAAATTTTCGGGGTACTGTCGATCAGAGGGTGGCAGGGATTGCTAATCGGCAGTGGCACGGTCTTCTGGGCTACCTTGGGAAGGGGAAGGGACAGTGTCGATCGGTGGGTGTCAGGCAACTTCTGATCGATATGCCCTTTAACCTGCTAGAAAAGGGGTGAATTATCTTCATTTTTCACAACTTCTAGATTTCTTATGTTTTGCTTCTCTCTTCTGCAATTTGCTCCTACATTCTTTCCTCATTCGAGACTAGAAAATGGTTGATTTTTCAAGTAGCGATACCCATATAGCGTGGCTGGGCATTAACGATTAAGCGAACCTAGAGTGGCAGTTAGGGTGCTCTTAGCGTTGGGAAACGAGAATGCTTTGGACTTGTTCGAGCCTTTTGTCGATAATTGGACTCTTCTTCGTGATCCTTCACACCACCGGTCATCTAGGGTGATGAAATCTAATGGTTATGTAAGTATCGCATGCCTTTTGGCATGCTTTCCCTTATTTTTTGCATCTTCTTGTTTCTTTGAATTTTGATGAAAGGTTTCTCCTCTGTTTTGACAGACTGACATTACTTATAAGAGCTTCCTATCCCGGGGATGATGGGATTTAGGGATGTGTGGGATCACATTCTTGTGGTGGTGCATTAGGTAGTCTTTTCCATGGGTTTTAATCGTTTGGCGTCGACGTTGGATAAGACGTCGCGTTCTACGACCATTTTATATGATCTAGGGGAGAGGTGTTGGGACACTACCCACACCATACACTTGGGATTTGGGGATATGACGATGACCCCCATTGATGTCGAGTAGCGGTTGATCATAGATTGCAAGGCGATGGAGATAGAGGTGGATCAGTCTCTGAGGGTCACACTGACAACGGTGGATGCGACACTGGGCGATGTGGGGCAGATAGTCCTGGGGGACTCGATCCGTATCTCCCTTCTCCGGGAGGTTTTGCTGAGTCGGCAGATTGACGAGATTAACGGGCTGTAAGTGCGACAGATGGGTCATTCGTTTATTCTTTTGCTATTGGGAGGGTTTTGGGTGGCGTCGAGCGGCGATGTCTTCCACTTATGTTTTTTACCATGTTTGAGGGTATTTTCTAATATCCCTCTCTTTCACCGGGGGAGCCAGACTTTGGCAACCCTTTATTCTTCTTTGGATTCTTTTAGTCGGTGCAGTCGATAGACCTTTACTAGAGCCAAGTAACTTCTGAAGGTATTTTTCTTTTTACAATTTTCCTTTATGCATTTTCTTTCATTTCCTTCTTTATTTCTTCCGATTGTTGACTCTTGTCCTTCTACAGATGTGGCTCTATGAGGTGATCAGGTTCAATTCCCATTTGAATGATTTGCGGGATAAGTTGGTGAGGAATTTATGTCGAATATACCGGTGGCAAATGTCCAACCGGTGGTCGAAGCAGTCTCTCTCCTTGTCAGCAGTACGTCAGGTCTTGAATGTCATGACGAGCGACCAGGTTATTTCTTCTTTTCTCTTTTGAATCATTTTCTTTAGCATCTTTTTTATTTGTGTGAGTATTGACTTTATTTTGGAAACAACCAGGTACTTTCTATCCCTCGGGGATAACCTGCGGTGGGTCTCTTTGTGGCGCAACCGACCCATTAACTGGAATATGCTGACGGCGGTAGCACAATTTTGGTACCCTGAGGATCATGTATTCCATTTTGTCTTGAATGAGGTCTGCCCGACCTATGAGGAGTTTTCTACTATGTTAAGGGTAAATCCCAGTGTAGCGGCCATGCCCGAATTCTCTCGCTTTCCTCGGGACTTTTTAGTAGGACTTCTCCACATCTCTCTTTCGGCCTCTTGTGTATTGGTCACTGGATGAATGATCTCCCTCCCAATTGTACTGTAATTCGTGCGTCTGCAGGATTTCAATGATGCACTCCATGTCAGAGTCATTGCCCTTGGCTTAACTTCAAAGCTACTACTAGTGACTGAGGACCTGATGGTGGACCCTCAACTTGCTTCCAATATTATGTGGATGTCATATCGTCGCAATCCTGCGGCGATGATATTAGTAGAGACCCTAAACGGTCTAGATGCTTGGCGGGAAGGTCGTTCTAATTTTCTGAGAGGTAGCCTGATTATGATATTCATGTGGTTGTCTGAGAGATTCCATTTGGCGGTCCCACCATTAATATCCCTTAGTAGTTGTGCCGAATTTATTCACCCTCTATTTCATCAGCTTTGGCCCGACTATAGAGAATTGGGTAAACTGGTGTGTGGAGAACGACACTCGATGTCTGCACTGGTCAGTGCCCTAGTGGTGGGAGTTGCAGCCCATTCTGGAACTGGGGGAATACCGGTATGTTCTGTTAGTTGGCCTCCGACAGACCTCCTTCTATTTCCCCTGGTGGATCCTGCGTCATACTTGCACAACTTTTGATAAAACTGTGAAAGTTTGACCATTTTTTTAAAATAGCAAAAAATGTTATTTTGAGTTGATTTTTATATGGGTCCCTTGAAATGTTTAAACATTATATAAAAAAATTAAATCGAAACATAATTTTTTACTATTTTAAAAACGTAGGTATGTATAGGAGCCTGTCTGTATATATATATATATATATATATATATATATATATATATATATATATATATATATATATATTCCAAAGCTTTTTTTTATCATTCATTCACTCCTCACTTGGTTCTTTATCACATATTTTTTGAGTATTTGTGCACATTCAATCATTGTCAAAATATGTGCTGACGCAATTATAATGTGGTGGTTTAATTTGTAACCTTTCTAAACCTTAAGTTAATCCAAACTTTGTTCATCTTTATACCTGGATCAAGGAGTTTGTGTCTTGATTTTGAGGGAGGTTCTCTTGCTAGTTGAAATATATATATATATTTCCAAAGCTTTTTTTTAGCATTCATTCACTCCTCACTTGGTTCTTTATCACATATTTTTTGAGTATTTGTGCACATTCGATCATTGTCAAAATATGTGCTGACGCAATTATAATGTGGTGGTTTAATTTGTAACCTTTCTAAACCTTAAGTTAATCCAAACTTTGTTCATCTTTATACCCGGATCAAGGAGTTTGTGTCTTGATTTTGAGGGAGGTTCTCTTGCTAGTTGAAATAGACTTGTAAGTTGTTCGGTCGGGGTGGTGGTGTCGTTTGTAAATTAAGGTTTGATACTTTGTAAAAGAATAGTTTTTTTACTTTAGTTCCATCTCCTAAGATTTGTTAGGCTCCCCTAATCACTCAAAATCGTCCATAACTACTTCGTAACCGCTACTCTTCTTGTCCGCAGAGAATGACATATATCCTATAGTGGTTAAAATGAAACCAATAACTAAAAAAATAAAAAACATGGGAGTGACTACAAATAAATCTTAAAAAAAGGGACTAAACACTTAAGATACCGTAAAAGAATTGTGATTTACTGAATTAGTGTTCATGTATACATTATTATTTGTAGATATTTGCATTTAGAATCAAACTTTTAATTGCCATTAATTTTTTGAAAGAAGAAAAAGTGAAAACAAATCATCCCTCTTAGGTAATTATGGGGTAATAGTGTCAAAGTTGTTTTATATGCTATATGCTCCCATGTTCATGCTTTATATAGTCATATTGTAAGTTTTAGTCTATACATTAAGATTAATGTTATTTACCTATTACTTCTTGATGGGTGTGGCATTTGGTATCATTTCAAGTGTTTATTATTTAGAAAACAACCTATGGTTTGTTGACAACTTTTCGTTCCTAAATTTCTTCCAGTTCCAAAGGACCAAGCCCAATGAGACACTTAACATCCAGTAAAGATATATTTTGTATGTATACCATACCTATGAATGTACCTATTTTTTTTAAATAGTAAACAAATAAATTTTTCGACTAAATTTTGTATACACGATCTCCATAACGAAGAGATCGTCTACAAAAACAATCATAAAAAAATTCAACCCCAAAATGGGTGAAATGAAAAGTGGATATATATGAGCATTTTCGACCGTTCAAATTTTTGCCATCATCTCACCCACTTTCAGGTTGAATTTTTTGATGATTTTTTTTGTAGATGATCTCCTTACTTTGTAGATCATATACACCGAATTTGGTTAAAAAATTACTTTTTTACTATTTTACAAAAATGGGTATGTTCATTGGTATGTTATGAGAGGTATATTGGAGAGTCTGACTGTGTATATGGTGTCGCAAAAATTTAAGATATCACATTTGACCACCACCTCGAACTACATCCTTTTAGTTCTTGTCTCCTTTAAGTTAACATTATAACCTTTGTTTTTCAATTTGTTGGTTTACTTGAAACTTTAAATTAAAAAAACTTCAATATGCATGCACATAGAATACATGACAAAACACTCAGTCATACTAAAATTATAATCACTGCCAACCCTAATCAATTTCCCATATAACCAAAATTGCAATCTCTAAAGATCCACATTTGAACCACATAAGCCATTACAAAAATTTCTAGACATGCCAATAAGGCAAGAACAATGAAGTAAACACTACCAACATAAGTGACGATGGGGAGAAAGGTGGAGTGGGTCCCGATGGAGACGAAGGTGGAAGGGGTCCCGATGGAGACGAAGGTGGAGGGGGTACCGATGCGCGGGGAGGTGCAATGGTTGCATTTGAACTGTCCCAAAAGATCATTATATGTTAGACGCCACAGAAAAATAAATAAAGTAAGAGTCATTATGAATAAACCGCAGTTTGATAATTCGATATCGAACTAAAACCATGTTTTTAAAAATAATTAAACATAACACTAATTTCATGAAAATAAATGGTGCTTTCCATGGACAAAATTGTCGATTTGCATGCAATGTGTGTGTAGTTTTTGATTTCCATGAAATAGGTGTCGGTTTGCAAATTTTTTTTGTTATGTCTAATTGTTTTCAAAAGGTGTAGTTTAAGTAAAATGTCTCATTATCAAAAGAGTAATTCTACACTGATACCATAACGTGTTGCACCCGCATTGACTCGTGTCTGGTCCCGACACAAGTGGAGATCAAACACACACCAATATGGATGCGACACATCAGGGTGTCACCCCAAATGTGTCACATTTTAGGTGTCGGCCTAACATTAAACTTATCAAAAAGACCCACAAACTAATTATTATTATTTTAAAATAGCACATAGGTTCAAGTTCTCACCCTGTAAATATGCATGATCCATAGCCTGTAAAAAAGAAACCCATAAATAAAGAAATCAGGGACCATTGGAGATGCTAGTAAAAGTATTTGCTTTTTCTTTTTATTTTTGGGTGCAAATAATTACTTAGATGAACAATTATGAAATTGTACCTAACTAACTAAAAATAAATAAAATGCTTTTAAAAATATATTTTTGCTTAATAATTTTGGACAATTAAGAAATTTCATGCAAAATTTCTACTGATATTTGCTAATAAAATCCCATTAAAGGAACTTACTTGGATCAACATTAGTCATCAGACCTGTACCATGGAAGTAACACCCCCCGGAAACTCTATTAAATCTGTGATAATGATCATTGAAAACATAGGAAGCATGGTTTTCTAGAGTATTCGGTACATAACACGGGTGGCCCGGTTGAGTAGCTCTACAATTAGCTTCGTCCGACAAACAAATCTTATTCATCTCATTTTGCAACCTACCCAAATCCGCGTTTTCTTTCGCAACACAAAAAGTCCCGAAAGGACTAGGCTTATCTTCGAAAATTGGAGAATTCCATGTAATATGATAAATATCCTCCCCATCTATAAAGGTTGGATTAAAAACACCCCAACATCTCCCACCTTCTGCAAATTCCTCGTTATACATCTCGTAAATGTACGCGCTAATGGGCATAGTGCGTGTACTAGGCGGGCCCAAGCCAGTGAAAATGCGACGAGCGAGATGATTGTTATACGCGTGGGCATTTTTCCTCGTGGCCACTGTCTCATTCTTAGTAATGTTAACTACAAAAGGCCATCCTAGGGGCACACTATCCCCGTCCCCATCCCCATCCCCGTCCCCGTACCCGTCCCCATCCCCGTACCCGTCCCCGTACCCGTCAGTTTTGTTACTTTCATAAGGCCATCCTGTTTCGGATACCACAATTGGGATGTCCGAGAACTTAAAAGCCGCCATGGCGATATATGCAGCGTCTAACATGGACTCGAACAGGCTACTATAGGTAACATTTCTATGGGGGTCAACAATATGTTTTTCGGGCTGGAAAAGAGCGTAGCCAATCGAATAATTGGGGTTGTTATTAAACGATAAATAAGGATGAATGTTTAACATGAAAAACGAATCGGTTTTCTCTAAAAATTGAAAGATACTACGAAGGGAAGTTTCGTGAATAGGTTGGAATTTGGCTAGGGAAGGGGAGGATGAGCTATTAATTATGCTGAAAGATTGGGGGGTGGAAATTTTGATGTGTTGAATATTTATGTTTGAATCATTTAAGGCTTTGCTAAGGGACTCCATGACCATAGCCAAATCTTGTCCGTAATCAAAATTTGACGTGAGAAATTCGTTGCCCACACCAATGGCGGTTATGTTTGTTGAGGAATACGCGATAATATTTTTTTTAATCCAAGTGGTGGCGATGGTGTTTTTATAATATCGAGGACTTCATCGTTGGTGACACCGACCATAACCTCGATCCCGGTGTTTGAGAGGGCATTAAGAATATCATGTTCGGCCTGATAAAGGCGGACGTGGAATATTTTATGCGTTTTAAGGGTTTTAACGATGTCGTAGCCTATTGGTCGCATGTAGATGTTCATGCCGATGTTTATCCCCATAAATGCACCTGCAAATTCAAGAACACACAATTTGGTTAACATGATAAAGGAAATGGTGAATTATTTGTAGTTACAAAATTTTGTTAGCATGAAATTTTCATTAAGTTTTAATCTACAAGGAACAAAATTTATTTATACATCACAAAGAAATTAAAGGAACACATTTAACTCCAAATAGGTGAACATACTTTTCCCATTTTACTTTTCTTCATTTGGTTTGGATGGAATATCCTTTACCATGGTGAAAAGTGAAATGGCGGATCAATAATTTTATCCAAATCACATTATTATAGTGTATACTCTAATATGCAGTTGTATCGAAACAATTTGTTTTAAATATGTTAGAATACTTTTCACCAAATAAGTTGTAATCTAAGTGAAATATATTTCACCGCGAACCAAGTCGCGCTATGTGGGAAATACAACCCTAATGCGGTTGGGATTGAAGTTAAGATGGGAATTTTTGGTATAACCTATGAAGCACGTACTCGACATGTAATACATGTTTTCAAACGACACGGGACACGCGACCAACGACACGTGATTTTGTCAAAGACTAGGATACGACACGCTAGGATAAGTATAATATATAATAAATATTTAGATATATACTAATAAAATAAAACATATTTTTTTTATAAAATACATTATTAAAGCATTCTGGACATGAAATTAAGAAAATGGATAACACAAAACAAAATTCAAACACACATTAAAAATCATATATAAAGCAGAATCACCATCACATTACAAAAAAATTAAAAAATTTAAATAATTAATTTCACATGTCCTTTTACATGTCCCAGCATGTCCTGGACGTGTCTCAGGATGTCCAACCTAAAAAAGGACTTGCGTGTCCCAGTATGGCGGTAATGTGTCGGAGCACGCACATAATACGTGTTTCGGACACGGGATTCGTGGCTTCTGGGAGAGTGTTCATGCTTCATAGGGTATATAATACACGTGCACAAAAAAAAAACTGAAATTTGATTATTTCCAAAAAACTTCAATTGATACTTATCAACATTGTTCAATTTCTAACTAGAACTCACTAATACCAATTTATCGTTAGCTGTCTATGCCAACAAACAAATTATCGTGGTTATAACATTAGAAATCTTGCTAACTAATTATCTTATGTGAGCGTACTTCTATTAGATTGAGTTCAGTAATAGTGTAAGGCTTTTAACTTTTCAATTTAAAACATCAGAACATTTACTCAAAAAAATATTTATCATTACTATTTATTAAGTATAATACTTATATAGTCTTGCAATTTTTATGATATATTGGCAAGAATGTTGAAATTTATGTTTAATTACAAAAAATTTCAACAAATTATAGAAATTCCCCTAATATTGTTTGATTTGCAAACCTTTTGCATTAATATTACGTGATGAAAAATCATTCTTGAGATTACCCACTTATTAAATGTACTACTATTTCTAGTTGGAAAAAAAAGGTCTACACCATGCAAGCCGAATAGTAGGATGCTCAAGATTTGATTCGAAAGGCTTAATGAGCCTAAAAATATGTTCAAGGAATCTTTTATCCAAATGAATATGGGCCGAGCTCGAGTAAATTTGTATTAATGCCTATGAAGCAGGAACTCTCTCTCGAAAGCCACGAGTTAGCTTTGACACGAGTCCCACACGCGACACGCTCTGACACATTGCTGACATGTTGGGACACGTAAAAGGGCATGCCGAGACACGTAAAAGGACATGTTTTTTATTTTTTATTTTTTTTCTTATGTGATGCTGATTTTTCTTTATTTATGATTTTTAATGTTAAAGTGTGTTTGAATTTTGTTTTTTATGGTCCATTTTCTTAACTTCATGTTTAGATTGATCTAATAATGTATTCTATGGAAAAAATCTATTTTATTGCATTAATATATATATATATATATATATATATATATATATATATATATATATACGTAATCTAGCGTGTCATATCCTGGTTTTTAGAAAAATCATGTATCGCGCGTCCTGTTGAAATACGTATTATGTGTCGAGTCCGTGCTTTAAAGATTAATGTACTATTTTAACACACGATTATTAGTGATCCAGTAGAATTCAAACTGAACTTGAACGAGCTTGTATCCAAACGACGACATCCTGATGACTCAACATTACCAAGAGGATGATCATAGTGAAAATGACTTTAAACCTACTACTACAACTACTACAACTAATTATTAACTAAAAAGTCAATGTAGCAGTATAATCACGATTTAAAACTTATTATTAAAAAGAAGACATACTACTCTAGCTAGATTAAGCAATTAAGACAGTATAAGTTCATTAATATACCTACTATGTTGGGGAAAATTCCAAATATAATGAGGACACATCGGAGTCACATTTCAAGCATCATCGGTTTAAATAAAAATTTCGGCCTTGACATTCACAGCAAACCTGCACTGTAAAGGCGAAGAATTGAGTGATATATCTATACCTATACAAAACCCGTCAAGTGTGGGCCCAAATAATAGGTTTACTAACGGACCATCTTAAAATGATATAATTTTTTTTCCCTCGAGTACTATTTCCCCCCTTGCATTATTACGTCACTTAAAGTCACATATTTTGGAGGTCAAATGTTGGGGGCCAAAGTCAATATAAAAAACTTACACGTAAAATGAAGAAAAATAAAAACAAGAGTTATTTGGGGTTTGGTCCCAATTAATTGTTGCAATTGAGATTAATTGTTGGGGCAAAAATTTCCTTATTATACATGTATTTTCTTAAGATGTTTTTAAAATTATAGAGTTTGCCCCCTCAAATTTTTTCGAAAAATATTAAGAGTCACCCCTCCGGTGAAAATAAATAATTACTTGGCATATATATGGAAATGCTTAAAAGTCAATATTAGGTCTTATTTATGGCTACATTTACAATTCTTAGACGTATATATGTATACATTTTATTAGTAATTTTTTAAAATATTTTTTTGCATCAAAAAATTAATAATTAACTAAAAGAAATTGATTACCGTTCACCAAAATTTCGCACCCCGTGGTCTAATTCTTTGTTTTTAGGCACAAAAAAAGATAACTTTGTTTTTGATATATAAGGGAGAATATGAAGAGGAGGTGGATGAAACTTAACATATAACATCTCTTTAAAATGAAAAGTTATTTATATACACTAGCACGTAGGGCACGCGATGCGTATCATTATTTATTTAAATTATATTATTTTGTTGTATACCTTATAAATTAGTGTATACATAAACTTCATATATGTATATTAAGAATAAAATTAAGACGTTTATATCACCAAAAATTGCATATATAATAAAAAATATAAATTTTTGATAAAATCATATTTACATTAATAATTTAAGTTATATCTTGACCCAAAAAATGAACACAATCATACAGAAATTTCTCTTTGATCATTATGTTGGGCATTTTTTGAAATGAAATAAATCTCAACCAAACAAATGGAGCAGTAGCAGTATATGTGTATCGTATATGATGGGTATGTTTGGAACGAGTGATTACATTGATCAAAGAAGAATAACACGCTAACATATGACATACCCTCTCAAAAACACACATAAATCCCCACAATTTTCAAATCCGTAACATATCCGATATGAATATACTAGTAACACATAATAACAATTTGTCCAAGTAGATAAAACGAAATAGTACCTGAGAACGGAGATGGAGGAGGAAGAATGGCTGCTCTAAAAAATGACTGGAAGCTCTTTATAAAGAATGCGAATACAAAGAGACTGAATAGGGAAGGGTAAGAGACAGAGAGTAAATGCGGTAGACGTAGTGTTGATATAAACAAACACACCGATGAGATATAACTTAAATTATTAATGGGTGAATGAAAGGGTTAAATGAGTGAATGTTGAGGTAGTTCTAAAGTCTAAGAAAGATAATTTGGAGCAGTTGTAAAGTCTAGGTACGGTTCACCTCCTCAAATCTCAAAACGATGGAAACAACAATTAGGGAGGAAATTGAGAAATTAGGGTTCAAGATTCTGCCCTACTAATAATTAAGCCACATTTATGTCAGATCAGATCAGATGACTCTTGAGTTCACATAACCTCCGTCCGCTTCAGATCAGATCATACATAGTATCTCACCGGTGGCAAACCCACGACTTGTGCCCTGTATGTAACCCAAGCCAAACCACATATGTATATGTTGTGTGTCTTGGCTGGTGGTTTTATTCAATCATTGTTACGGGGAAGGAGGTTATTTTGTTTTGATGGGCTATTGATGTTAATCTTGACATCTGTGGGTGATTCGTCGAAGATAAGGTTAAGTTTAAGATCAGCAATCTTAGAGAAGCCTCTTTTTCCTGCGGTTTTTAAGGGTGACTCTACTTCTCCACCACCGGGCAATCCAAGGCACAACTCTGTCTCTTTGAGGTTCATCATCTGTTCAAGTGATAGATCTCTTGCTTCTTGTTATCTTCTACTCCTCTCTTTTGGTAATGATATTGGTTATTGTGTATTATTTTTAAGATAGATAGAGATGTGTGTACAGACTTTAGAGAGAGAAGTTGGTGGGTGGGTGGGGGGAGATGGGGTTATTGAGGGAGAAGATGCAGAGTGCAAGAACAGGGGATCAGCTGTGGGTTGTAATATCTACTTTTCAGTGAAGGATAAAATTGGTCGTTATTAAATAAATATATAATTTGGAAATTATAATTTTTCATTGAAAAAAGCTGGTGAAAAAATAGGATTGATGTGTAAATATGACAGCATTAATAACAAATATAAGAGATCAAAAAATCATAGGATTAGCAAATGCTTAACAAAATCATTTACTTAAAACTGGTTCATTTGCATATTGTGGAAACCAAATCTTTGATTTGATATTGTTCTCAACATCCTAGAGTAGGACATATTTCTTGTGAATTTGATGTTGGGACTAATTTAAATAGATGATAGATTTCTAGTAATGGATTAATTTAGAATATGAGCACAAATAATGTGAAAAATATTGAACCAGGACAATGCTTCTAGTCTTGCCTCTCGGGTTAAAAAGACAGACGCACGGGAAATCGAGAGCTTCTACCAACAATACTATGAAAAATATGTTATTGCATTGGACCAGGGAGAAAAAGCAGACATGCATTCTTTTTAAAAGAATGGTTCTATTCTACTTGCAGGTACCCAATTTTATGAGGAAGGGGTTCATTGTGTTTACGTAATTATTTATAATGGAAATTAATTACATTACAACAGAGCCCAACTCGGCAAAGCTTACCAGACGGCCGGAGTGCTTTTTGAAGTCCTCTGCGCTGTTAACAAGTACGAAGAAGTTGCTCCTGAGGTGAGTTACTCCCCTCTTTTGTGAAAAATCTATGCGTAGTGGTTTTTAATACTGGTAATGCATTACATGACTTGTACCATGTGTGGTCCTATCATGGTACAAGTCATGCAATGGCCATCAAGGTACAAGTTACAAATCAACCCATCCTCCTAATGGGTAAACCCCAAATATGCTATATGTTTAATAAAAACAAGCTAAGGTGAAAAAGTAGAATCCTTCAAACCGTACATGATGTAGCGTTTGGCATTCTTTATATATTCATTTTGTTTCCCAAAACATTGCATATCAATTACTTTTAGAGTGTTTATGGATGCATAGAATTAGAATTCAACTAGAATTCTAATTCATGGAATTTGAATTAAGGGTCCGTTTGGAAACCCAATTCCAAGCCATGGAATTGGAATCGGAAGGCCAATTCATGGAATTTGAATTAAGTGTGCGTTAATTTAACCCTCTGTGTCAATTCCATAAAACTGTGATTCTATAATTATCTTCTTTTACTTTGGAAGTAAATTTATACAATTGGAGTCACAGAACAATTCCAAACTCATTTTTTTCTAACCAAACAATGTAAACTGGAACTCAAGGCCCCAATGTCAATTCTTAAGTTTGGAATTGGGGTTGCCAAACACACCCTTAGAACTACTGGGGTAGTAAGTTTGGAACTTCTGGGATCATACTTCATGTAACATTTGGGGTGAGGGGCCCATCTAAAATTTTCTTTCTTCTTGTTATATTTGACAAGCATTGCCTTACCAATTGATTTTGCAAATTTAATCAGCCAAATGCATCTCTCGTTATGTCAAAATTTGGTTTTTGCAATGCCGATGAGGGATCTAGGCTGGCTTTAAATCCAAGGAAATACCTGAATCTATTTGTGGTTTAGGGTCTAATGTCTTCACTACTTGCACCTTGAAATCTTTACTTTACTTTTTGTGACACTTTTATAAGAAATTTTGGGACATTTTTTTTCCACCCAAAGTGCAAATGCCAATGATTGGACTCCGAACCCTTTTTTTTATTATTGTTATTTATTATTGATCAGTATCATATGGAGTCATGCACTACAAGATCAATGCTAAGAAACTTGAAACTTTTGTGAGCAGATCATTGCCTCGGCTAAAGATGTTCAAGCCAAAAAGGACATCTATGCTCCCTATAACATTCTGCCATTGGATTCTGCGGGTGCATCACTGTCCATCATGCAACTGGTAAAGGTACACTATACTACAAATTATATATGAGTAATACTAGGGGGACACAGTCTAACTTTGTTGATAAATATGCCTTGGTTAATGTGTGGGACATTCATTACTAATAAACTTTTAACTTACCAATGTATTAAAGACGCATCACTGTGTTAGTCAAATTGTTGATTATAAATAGGGATTTTTTGGCTTAACCCCTACTTTTTAATGTGATATTTGACTTAACCCCTACTTTTTAATGTGATATTTGACTTAACCCCGACTTTGCTAATCTCCTTGACATACCCCCTGCACGAGGGGGTTTCACCAAAATATTACATAAAAGTAGGGGGTTAAGTTAAAGGATTTATTTGACTTTCCCCCTGTTTATAATACTAAATTAGACAAAGTCAAAGGATTATGAAAACGAGGGGTTAAGTCAAATTAGGCATTAAAATTTGGGGGTTAAGTCAAAATGACCCTTAGAAATACTAGGTATGGTTTTTCACCATACTGTAACCTTTCAGTCCAGAGAAATATGGTTTGAGTTTGCTAATTTTCATTACTGGAAAATGAAACTATCGAAACCGAAGTTATTAAAAACTTTGTGATTATTGGTCGATTTGGTATAGGCTATATACCGACCGATAATCACCCCTAATGAATACACAAGTACTCTCACCCACACATGTAATTTATGCTCGTGAATTCTATTTGTATGCCATTACCAGGTTAAAGCGGTTGTGGGTGCACTTCGAAACACACGTGGGTTGAGTTGGCCAACATCAGCTGATCACCACAAGAAGAAATCAGAAGAATTGGACCTTCTTGATTGGCTAAGGGCCATGTTTGGGTTTCCGGCATGTGGTATTGATCAGAAGAATTAGATAAAAATTCTTAAATTGCTTATGGCTTTTGAAAAGTTAATGTTTGTGTTTGGTTTATTTTGTTATCTCCAGAGAGACAATGTCAGGAACAAGAGAGAGCATTTAGATTTGCTACTTGTCAATATTCATATAAGACTTATTCCTAAGCCCGAACCCCTCAACAAGGCATGAACCCCCCCTCTTATTTCAAACCATAATTTTTGTGCATTTCCATGATATAGCTTCTCATTTTTTAATTGAAGTTCAATTTTTATGTTGCATTTATTGAACTGAAATGTTCTGTTATGATTAGTCTGCATGTTCTTTGTGTCGGTGGTTATTTCTTGTGGATCATTAACCATTTTCCTTTGAGATTTCTGATTGATTTTTCATTATCGCATAATTATCCTCTAGTGAATATTTTCTCCGCACTTCGAAAAGTGTAATCTTAAAATGCATAGTTCTAATGCATTAATTTAGAATATGAGCAAAAATAATGTGAAAAATATTGAACCAGGACAATGCTTCTAGTCTTGCCTCTCGGGTTAAAAAGACAGACGCACGGGAAATCGAGAGCTTTTACCAACAATACTATGAAAAATATGTTATTGCATTGGACCAGGGAGAAAAAGCAGACAGACAGGTATTCTTTTTAAAAGAATGGTTCTATTCTACTTGCAGGTACCCAATTTTATGAGTAAGAGGTTCATTGTGTTTATGTAATTATTTATAAATGAAATTAATTACATTACAACAGAGCCCAGCTCGGCAAAGCTTACCTGACGGCCGAAGTTCTTTTTGAAGTCCTCTGCGCTATTAACAAGTACGAAAAAGTTGAAGAAGTTGCTCCTGAGGTGAGTTACTCCCCTCTTTTGTGGAAAATCTATGCGTAGTGATTTTTAATACGGGTAATGCATTGCATGACTTGTACCATGCGTGGTCCTATCATGGTACAAGTCATGCAATGGCCATCAAGGTACAAGTTATAAATCAACCCATCCTCCTAATGGGTAAACCCCAAATATGCTATATGTTTAATAAAAACAAGCTAGGTGAAAAGGTAGAATCCTTCAAACCGTACATGTTGTAGCGTTTGGCATTCTTTATATAGTCATTTTGTTTCCTAAAACATTGCATATCAATTACTTTTTAGAGTGTTTATGGATGCATAAAATTAGAATTCAACTAGAATTCTAATTCATGGAATTTGAATTAAGGGTCCATTTGGAAACCCAATTCCAATCCATGGAATTGGAATCGGATGGCCAATTTTAATTTCACGGAATTGATATTGGCCTTCCCATGCCAATTCCAAGGCTTGGAATTGGGTTGCCAAATGGGCCCTAAATGAATTCCAATTCCATGATGTTCGAATTCAATTTGTCGATTACGTTGTTGAATTTATTTGATATTTTATGAGACTTATAAATTCATGTTTGTGGGTAGTAGTTCGTTCAGTATCCGTGTAACTTTATTAGCGTACAATTTGTGAAACTCTGTTTGTGTGGAACTGTGTGCATGTGTACCTGCAATGTGTGAAATTATGTGTGTGTGTGACAATGGACTGTGTGAGCATATGTGAAATTGTATGTGCAGTGTGTATAACTGTGTACTGTAGTGTGTGTGACACTAAAACTGTGTGTGCGTGTGCGGAGTAACAGCATGACATAGTGTATGTGAAAATGTGTGCGCGTTAATTTATCCCTCTGTGTCAATTCCATAAAACTGTGATTCTATAATTATCTTCTTTTACTTTGGATGTAAATTTATACAATTGGAGTCACAGAACAATTCCAAACTCATTTTTTCTAACCAAACAATGTAAACTGGAACTCAAGGCCCCAATGTCAATTCTTAAGTTTGGAATTGGGGTTGCCAAACACACCCTTAGAACTACTGGGGTAGTAAGTTTGGAACTTCTGGGATCATACTTCATGTACCATTTGGGGTGAGGGGCCCATCTAAAATTTTCTTTCTTCTTGTTATATTTGACAAGCTTTGCCTTACCAATTGATTTTGCGAATTTAATCAGCCAAATGCATCTCCCGTTATGTCAAATTTAGGTTTTTGCAATGCCGATGAGGGATCTAGGGTGGCTTTAAATCCAAGGAAATACCTGAATCTATTTGTGGTTTAGGGTCTAATGTCTTCACTACTTGCACCTTGAAATCTGTACTTTACTTTTTGTGACACTTTTATAAGAAATTTTGGGACATTTATTTTTCACCCGAAAGAACAAATGCCAAAGATTGGACTCTGAACCCTTTTTTTTATTATTGTTATTTATTATTTATTAGTATCATATGGAGTCATGCACTACAAGATCAATGCTAAGAAACTTGAAACTTTTGTGAGCAGATCATTGCCTCGGCTAAAGATGTTCAAGCCAAAAAGGATATCTATGCCCCCTATAACATTCTGCCATTGGATTCTGCGGGTGCATCACGGTCCGTCATGCAACTGGAAGAGGTACACTATACTACAAATTATATATGAGTAATACTAGGGGGACACGGTCTAACTTTGTTGATAAATATGCCTTGGTTAATGTGTGGGACATTCATTACTAATAAACTTTTAACTTACCAATGTATTAAAGACGCATTACTGTGTTAGTCAAATTGTTGATTATAAATAGGGATTTTTGGGCTTAACCCCTACTTTTTAATGTGATATTTGACTTGACCCCGACTTTGCTAATATCTTTGATATACCCCCTGCAGAAGGGGGTTTCCTCAAAATATTACATAAAAGTATGGGGTTAAGTTAAAGGATTTATTTGACTTTTCCCCTTGTTTATAATACTAAATTAGACAAAGTCAAAGGATGAAAATGAGGGGTTAAGTCAAATTAGGCATTAAAATTTGGGTGTTAAGTCAAAATGACCCTTAGAAATACTAGGTATGGTTTTTCACTATACCGTAACATTTCAGTCCGGAGAAATATGGTTCGAGTTTGCTAATTTTCATTACTGGAAAATGAAATTATCGAAACCGAAGTTATTAGAAACTTTGTGATTATTGGTCGATTTGGTGTAGGCTATATACCGAACGATAACCACCCCTAATGAATATACAAGTACTCTCACCCACACACATGTAATTTATGCTCATGAATTCTATTTGTATGCCATTACCAGGTTAAGGCGGCTGTGGGTGCACTTCGAAACCCACGTGGGTTGAGTTGGCCAGCATCAGCTGATCACCACAAGAAGAAATCAGGAGAATTGGACCTTCTTGATTGGCTATGGGCCATGTTTGGGTTTCAGGCATGTGGTATTGACCGAAAGAATTATATAATAATTCTTAAGTTGCTTATGGCTTTTGAAAAGTTAATGTTTGTGTTTGGTTTATTTTGTTATCTACAGAGAGACAATGTCAGGAACCAGAGTGAGCATTTAGCTTTGCTACTTGCCCATATTCATATAAGACTTATTCCTAAGCCCGAACCCCTTAACAAGGCATGAACCCCCCTCTTATCTCAAACCATAATTTTTGTGCATTTCCATGATATAGCTTCTCATTTTTTAGTGCAAGTTCGATTTTTATGTTGCATTTATTGAACTGAAATGTTCTGTTATGATTAGTTTGCATGTTCTTTGTGTCGGTGGTTATTTCTTGTGGATCATTAACCATTTTCCTTTGAGATTTATGTTTGATTTTTCATTATCGCATAATTATCCTCTAGTGAATATTTTCTCCGCACTTCGAAAAGTGTAATCTTAACATGCATAGTTCTAATGCAGCTTGACGATCGAGCTGTTGATACACTCATGAACAAGCTATTGAAAAACTATAAAACATGGTGCAAATTCTTGGAAAGAAAACACAGTTTACGGTGAAGTATGTTTGTGCATCTTCTTTTGTTTGTTGACTTCATCACATGACTTTTCTAGATTAAAATGAATCTTCTTATGATAATGAGCTTAAATGAGTATGAATGTAATTGCTTGTAGGATCCCCCAAGGGCAGCAAGAAGTGCAACAGAGGAAGATTCTTTACATGGGCCTCTATCTTCTTATCTGGGGTGCAACGTCTAATGTACGATTTATGCTCGAGTGCCTCTGCTACATTTTTCACAATGTAAGTAATTCATTCATCGTCGTACATTTCATCAGTGATTTTATATGTATTGTTGAAATGTCTACATCTCCGTATACGGACACATATATATACATAAGGCTCGAAGGGTCTAAAAGATGAATTAAAACAACTTTACCCAAATTTCTAGAGAGGCTGGTCCCTATGACTCGAACCAGTGACATTGTACCAGGCGGAATGAGGCTTTGCCATCTTTATGAAACTCTCTCTCTCTATATATATATATATATATATACACACACATGTATATGCAGTCAGGCTCCTATGCAGACATACTTGAGAACTTGGTCCAAAACGATGTTGTTTTGGACCAAATTGTGAATTTCTTAAAAAAAAAGAAGAGAAATGCTGATTTATGCACAAAATTCATAAGTCCGTCCTCACCAAAGCCGGACTTAATATATGTATACGTTTTTATGTATTCTCTTATTACATATCTCATTGTAATGCTCCGATATATGTTCAGATGGCATATGAACTCCATGGTTTGTTGGTTGGAAATGTCAGCATTGTCACTGGAGAAAACATGAAGCCTTCTTACGGTGGGGACGATGAGGCTTTCCTGTGGAAGGTTATAACATCGATCTATCGAGTAATTGATAAGGTACTTTCTATTGGAACACATTCATCATTTTCAAACTGCTTTTTTTTTTCTAATGTGTCAGACATGATATAATAATGCTCATATTATTACAGGAAGCCAAGAATAGCAAAAACGGAAAAGCCTCTCACTTAGATTGGTGAAATTATGATGATCTAAATGAGTACTTCTGGTATGCACAGATTTAAATTGATAACTGCGGTTCATTACAAAGTTTATAAAAGGGTGTTTGCGCTTTTTGATATTCTGCTGGACTCATGCTTTTGGTTGATATGTTGTATAGGTCATCTGACTGTTTTTCTTTGGGTTGGCCTATGCGGGATGATGGCGATTTCTTCAAATCTACACGCGACATGGGACAGGTGCTCTATATTCAACCCAGATATTATTCCTTAAAACTCCCTCCGCCCCAAATTAAAAGTGCATGTTTGAAAGTCAACATTTTAAGGAAATATTTTGGGCCTTTGGGTTGCAGAAAACAATTTTCTATTTTATATTTCCAGTTTTCATTTCTATTTCTAATTTTTGTTTTCAATAGAGTATTTAGAAAACTAGGGAAACACGCTCATTTGTTAGAAGTAAACCATTATTTTCAAATGTGATTTATAGAAATCTTGAAAGTCAAAATATAATTTACAGAAAGTTTGAGGGACAAAATGTAATTTTCAGAAATTTTAATGACCAAAATTTCATTTACATAAATTTTAGGGACCAGAATGTAAATTAACAAAATTTCATGGGCCAAAATGTAATTTACAGAAGGGGTCAGACTTGTCATTTTTTCTTAAATTTAGGCGTAAAATGTAATATTGAAATTTTTTGGGGTCATTATGTAATTTACAAAATGTTTTGGAAATAGGTTGTAAACATGTTAAAGTAGTTTTTCAATTTTCTTTAAAAGTGGAAAATCGGAAAAACTGTTTTTAGTTTTCCATTTGGAAGATCTAAACTCTGAACACATTTTTCACTTTTTCTTTTCTGTCGAAATTTTTTAGAAAATATTCTTTGAAAGCAGCCTTGTTTTGTATAATTAAACAGGGCTTTTACTTCTTAATTTATCCTCTTTAAAATTATAAATACCTTTGGAATGGAAGAACACATGCACTTGGACCCTTGCTTAGCCGTGAGAATTATTAGGACGGGTAACTTCCGAATCTCACCAAGTATATATTACATTTAGAAACAGGACTCTAAATTCAGGAAGGACCAAAGAGTAAAACTAGATTCTTAATTTGGGACAGAGGGATTTTTAATAGAGTGTTGTCTGTTTGCTAAATAAAACTGCCATTCCAGGGAAGACAAGCCTCTCGTAGAAAGCCTGGACGTACATGATAATCGTATTTTGTTGAGACACGGTCATTTTGGCATAACTTTCGACGTTTTGATCGTTTGTGGACCTTTTTCATTATGGCGTTGCAAGTAATTATTACGAACACCGCATGCTTACTCACTATACATGTCATTACTCCTAAAATTGGGTTCATGGTTAGCAAGTACTAATTTGAAGTATTTTATCGCATGCTATGGTTATCATTGTGTGGAAAGATGATTCTTTATGGAACATTTTTCAGAAGGCTTCTTTAAAAGACTTGTCCAGTATTTTCATCACAGCAGCTTTTCTTCGATTCCTTCAAAGTACTTAATTCCTACTCAATTAGTTTAATGGCACTTTACATGTTGATAGTTACTTTTGCTGATATTCTTCATTTTATTTTTAATAATTTTGATACAATAGAAAAAGTCATATAAAAGTGACATGAAAGAGTTTCATTGACTTGTATTAGTTCCTTGACCAACTGCATGGTAAAACTCATAACCTTACATGTGATCATGTTTCTAAAAACTCATGACCTTGAATGTTGCTTATAACACAGTGATTTACAAACTTGCAACACTTGCAAGTCTATTACAAACTATGAACACCTCTAAGAAGGAAACGTCTTATGTCGAACACCTACACTTCATGGACACGTGTTCTACACTTTTTTCTACAGTTTTATTATTTAAAATTAAGATTATTTATTTTGGATATATGTCCAACACTTCTCGAGTGCCAAAAAAGATCCACATATCTTTAATGTTGAAATACGACTTTCGTTTCGTATACGAAAAAAAATAATTGCTAGAAAGCTAAAAAATGTAATCATAATAAAAGGTAAGATGATGAGACGAAGTAATGAAAGGAGAAAATCGGGCATAAATATCTTCATTGATGGGCTGCAAGGTAACCTCTGTAATCCACGAGATCTCCAGAACTGGCCATCCCACCCAATTGACAAGGTATTGTGTCATTTATCCGATCGGGCTAGAAAATGTCTCCGAGTCTAGGATGCCCTAAACCCAATCACATGAGAACTGGCTCGCAAAGGAGTTGACAGAATGTGGTTTCCCCGGAAGGGGGAATCATACGCCACATTAAACGTGCTATGAATGTGGAATTCAGGTGGGAGGTCCACCTCATAGGTGTTTATCCTGTGACAATGCAAGATGGGGAAAGCTCCAAACCGTCGTATCTCTAGCTTGGGACCCTTACCCTGTCTCCTCTCCTTCTGAAGGTGTCTATGACCAAGTCTCCATTGGCTGGTATACGACCTCACGGTGGTGAGTGTCCACTTGCTCCTTATAGTTATAGAAGACATGGCAGACCGACACTACAGGAGGAAGCTCTTCTGAATCAATGGGCATATGAGGTATAGTGCTCAACACATTTTAGATGGTGAGAGACTGGTGGACTGCTTGACAATGTTATTGAAGGCAAACTTTGCTTGTGCCAAGCACCGTCGCAAGTCTCAAATGAAACGATTTTCTGACCATCGAGTTGGGGATGAAATGGAGAGAACGGGGTAAGATTGCTTGAGGGAATGCAAAAGTATCTCGTAAAACAGATATCCCTATCTGACGTGATACTGCGGAAAACCCTATGTAGACGGATGATATCTCAAAATAAAGAACGGCGACTTGGATGCTTCCATAGTCATGCTGTATAGAATGCAGTATGTCATCTTCAAAAATCCATAAACAACTATAAATATCGAATCGTGGGCTTTGGAGTCTCACGATAATATCCATTGAAACGTCCTGCCATGACCTATTAGAAATTTAACGGCTAAGAGTCCGATGTCGATTGTGGTGTATGGGCCGAGCAAATTGGTGTCACGAGGGAATGAGAGCAGGAGGAGGTGTGGCCCTAGTCAAAACCCTAGGTGAAGAGCATTAGGAAGCCATGGTGAGCTCGTCTGGGATAGGTGGAGCCTCCAATGAGATCAGCAGGCAATCTGCACGGGCGATTATGCTGGTAGGGTGATGTCAATCTGATAGTGGTTTGATAATATTTGGAAAAATCTAGGGCTAGATCTCTTTAGGGTTGATTTAACCCTTCTCCCAATCACTGCAAATCTTGTCCATAGTTAACCCTAGAAAAAAAAAAGAGTATAATTAGGCTGAATCGATCTAAAGAACAACTACAACAACAATAACAATAAAGAAATTGGGGCTGAAATGCTCATTGGATCTCATTGATACTCTCCAAAATGTAATAATGAAATATAAATTTATCGACCCCTTTATATAATAAGGGGCGGAAATAGACAAGAACTATAAAACTCTCAAATTATAAAGACACAAAAAAGGAGAGATAAGGCTAACGGCAATGCCAATAACTATGCCCCAGTATCAGAAAATAAGTATATGCAAGACGATGAGTTATTATCACAATTACATGTACACAATATGGACATACAGTTAAAGATGTCTACATACTAGTTTCTCTGTTTTTTAACATGTATGTTATTATGTTAAGTATGGCTATTTAATGACATATTTCATATTACAATCAAAGGTGAATTATTTATTGTTTCATACTTATGCATAAAAATGATATTTTATTCACGTGTCCTGTGTTATCCGTATAACTAGTTATTAATATAGATGAGAAGGAAGAGAAGATATAAAATAATTTCTGAAAAAACTGACAACATCCATTTCCAAGTTTTGAATTTATATTTAACTTCTTCCTGTTAATAAAGATCCTCCGATTGCATCTCTATTTGGTAACACATAGTACTGGTGTAATTCAAGTTTTCGTGTTTTATTAAATTGGTAAATTCATAAAGAATGTCTCATAGCTCATATCAAGACTTCAAATCTCATAATTCATATAGAGTCATTCCTGGAATCCAAATTGATAAATTCACACAGAGACTCATAATTCATATCAAGAGTATGAATTATGAGATTCAATTTTTTTCCTAAAGTTCAGACTTTATATGTGAATTTACGAATTTAATATAAAAGCACAAAAACTCAAACCAAAATCAAAATATTTCGAACACCATTTGCGCACGTCACAAACATCAACTACTCTCTCAAAACGGTTATTGAAATTATTCACGAGACATGGTTGTAACCGAAGAGCTCATTTTTTTTTCTTATTATTAATATTAGGTATATTGGACCTTGTTTTGAACTTCCCTGGCATTCAAAGATGGAAGTTCACTGATGTCATGAGAAACTTTCTCAAGATTATTGTAAGCCTCGCATCGTCCATTATTCTTCCGATATTTTGTCTGCACCAAAACAATTCGGCCTTTGGGAAGATCAAAGATGTTATGTCATTCCTTAATAGATTTAAGGGAATTCCACCATTATATGTTGTGGCTGTTGTTCTGTATCTTCTTCCAAATCTACTGGCAGCAATGTTGTTTATTTTTCCAATGCTTCGATGTTGGATTGAAAACTCAGACTGGCTTATCATAAGATTTCTTCTATGGTGGTCACAGGTATGCTTGTTTCCATCTTCCTTTCTATTCTTAAGAATGCTCAGCATATTTTTCATTTTTTGGAAGTGTGATATAATTTATTTAATCCAGTTTGTATCGATTGCTTCCTCATCCAGAAATTATGAACATAGAACAGAAACACAACTGTCAACGGGTTTCACCAATAATTGAAAATATAGAACAAACTGACAACGGGGAAAGCCTAGTACGTGGGACCCCGATCCCACCCCTGACCCTGTTTTCCCCCTTCAATAATTAGTGAACCTACTAATTATCTTAGTCAATACCAATGCTTTAATTTTATGGTTTTATAAACCCAACAACCGGGGGGTGGGTGGTGGTGGTGGTGGTGGAGTAAACTAAGCTACAGGCATCCCTAAATAGAACACATATAAATCTACAGTATAATCTTTCGAATTTTATTTTAGAAGTTGGATTGACAAAGATAGGTGTCTTTTTTTTTCAAAATATCTACCTTCGTGGTAAATTCCACCTGTGCATGTACACATCCATAAATAGCAGCTACAAAACTCATATATCTTTACCCGGAAATGAAGGTTGTTTCTTTTCCTACATTTTACTTGTTATCGTCTGTCTCTCAATTTAAAAAAAAGAAAAAAAAACAGAAAGAAAAAAAGAAAGGAGACTTCCTATCATCCCTTAGTTTTAAAGGCCGAGCCTTTTTTGGACTGAAAATCTTGCTTATATGACTTTATACTACAATCTTTTTTTTTCTAAACTTGGAATACTTATTGTTTTATCAATTCAAAATTATTTCCAGTGATTATTGTTTGCTTATTCACCAATCACTTGTCTTAGGTTGGGCATTTGTAGTCATACCAAATATCATGTATATGAAAGTGACAAATCAATACTTGCCATTGTAAAATTTTGTGTCCATAATGAAAATTCCCTAATGAAAATGTTAGAACATTATCCCAAATGAGCTTATATTTCAAATAAGGAATTGAATATGGTGGGTTGAGCCGAGTTATTCTTAAAAGGTGTTGGGAAAAATTGGCTTAAATTCGGGCTGGGAATATATCCATTGTTGTATTTTCTTCTCATAGTTAGAAAAGATAAATCTCAACATAATCATTCTTAACAAATCAAAGATTTCTACTTTGTGACCAAAGTGCCACATCACTCTAATTCTTTTATAGTAGAAATGGTAATAAATCTAATAATAATAGTGTTTGGAAAATTTGTGCATTCATGTTTTCTCCCTAATGACTCGGTGAAAAGAAAACTGTCTAATGCTGCTTCTCTCTTGCACAATGATTATTAAAAAACTATGACTTCTTGATATCCTCTCTCTCTCTCAAGTTTGTATCCCCAATCTATCAACAAATGGTTCGTCTTTTCATCGAATTTGTTTGCTCTTCCACAGCCCAGAATCTGTGTGGGGAGGGGAATGCATGAAAGTCAATTTGCCCTTATCAAGTGAGTGTATTCTTAAATTTATTCCTCATAATAATATTTGGTAAATGCTTGAATGAAGATATATGGTTCAAATCTATTTATCAATTTCAGGTATACTATCTTTTGGTTGCTATTTTTGTGTTGCAAATTCGCATTTAGCTATTTTGTTCAGGTGGTTCCCACATCTTAAACTTTATTGTTCAAACTAGAGTATATGATGAGTGATTGGGTTCTATTTTGACCCTGTTATTTTTCTTCAGATAAAACCTCTGATGAAACCGACAAAAGATATAATGAATATTAGACGTGTTCATTATGCTTGGCATGAATTTTTCCCAGAAGGTAAGTATCTGACATTGGCTCTATCACCCATCTCATTTTTTTACTCAAATTATAGTTTTTATTCTAAGAAGTCGTATGTCAATGCAGCAAGAAACCATTATGGAGCGATTGTTGCACTCTGGTTGCCAGTAGTTCTGGTTTGTGTCACAAATCTTATGCAGGTTTACTTTATGGACACCCAAATTTGGTATGCTATTTTCTCAACTCTTTGTGGAGGTGTTATAGTGGCTTTTGATCGTCTAGGAGAGGTAATCCGTTATTTCTACCTTTATATACATATATATATGTTGTTCTCTTTACTACTTTACTTTTGTGAATTGTCCCTTATGTAAAGCTGTCATGCACGATCACATTTCAACAATGGTCCTTTGCATTCTTTAGCTGTTCTTATTTACAACTATGCCTTGGGTTGATAAATAAAGATCTTTGAGACATTCTTCGCTAAATCCTAGTTTCTTGGGATCAAATTATGTGTTTGGTTTACAATTTTGTTCTTCTCAATGAGTTTTTCAACTTCTTCATTTTAACTGTACCAGAAGTTCTGGTCCAGAACCATAGTAACTGCCATCTGTATCTATTATATACTGAACGAAGAACTTTTTTCATATTTATTTTTTGTGAGCCATGATGGGATAAGGGCAGGGAATATTTCCACTCAAGCTTATCGAAGTCAGGCGATATATAGGACTGATAACTCACTATGTTGCATTTTTAATGATATAATCTGGATATATTATTTTTCCTTTCCATTCTGTAAAACCCATCTTTTCACCTGGAAGCGTGAGCAAAAAACTGGTGGATAAAATTATCGTTTCCATTGTCTGTATAGAATAATGGGTAAATTGCAAGAAACCCCCCTGAACCCTTTCATTAGATGCAAATACCTCCTATCATTTGAAATTTCCCCCATGTTTCGCTAAAAAAATTTAGCACACTTTTTAGCAACACATAAGGGGTATTCGTAACTTATTCTTAGTTCAGAGGATTATTTGTAACATTGGGGGGGTATTTTCAATTGAGCGATAATGTTCAGATAATTTTGGGGGGTCTTGTAGTTTACAGTTGATTAGAAAATCTTCAGTTTTGTGTTGATTGTATCAACTTAGTTAAATGCATATGAGATCGTGGGATAGATTCATTTTATTTCGAAACTATCAGTTTTAATCTGCATAGTAATTATTTGGCATATTTGGTATACCTGGTAAATGTTACAATATACTTCCCTTTATACAGATACAGACATTGGTCATGCTAAGGTCAAGGTTCCAGTCTTTACCTGGTGCATTTAACACGCATTTGGTACCTTCTGATAAGTCTAAGAAGATGGGATTTTCTCTCTCAAAGCGCTTTTCTGAGGTTTCTTTCGTGTTTTAAAAAGTTATTGTATTCAATCTTATTCTAAGATTGGTATGATTCTTCAGTTGTAATAAATATATTCTTATGCATGTGTATAGGTTACAGCAAACAGGGGAAGTGAAGCTGCAAAATTCGCTCAGTTATGGAATGAAGTAATATGTAATTTTCGCGAAGAAGATCTCATTATTGATAGGTAAGGCCACCCAACTTCTTGTTTTTCTTAGTCCAGTAATCTCATTTTCCATATAATACTTTGGTAACTAAAATGAATATTCATTTATTCCAGGGAGATGGATCTGTTGCTAGTTCTTCACTCATCAGATCCTAGCCTGAAACTTATACAGTGGCCACCCTTTTTGCTCGCTAGCAAGGTTAAAGCAGTCTCTTGATGTTTATTGGATCTATATATATTTGGGAATTTTTGGATACACCCACTAATTCTTCAATTCACCCCATTTAGAAAATTTATATGTGACACCCCGCTTAAAATAATAACGGGTGGCCAGCCCTATACTAAATAAATCAGGAATCTCAAGTGGATCATTCTCAGCATCAACTGTCGATACTAAAATTAACATAACTAACTACCCAATACTATAATAAGCGGATGCCAAAAATTTAAAATCATACATTGAATCAACATACTAACAACATAGTAACTACCTAACGTGATAACGTATACACATGTACTACGATAAAAGGAAGTACTCAAATAAAACATAAGAAGTACAACAAAAGAAATATACCTGAATATGCTGTCGGGACACAGACAATACAACATCCTGAGGAGGAAAATATAAAAGTTCTATATATAAAAACCTTGGGTATAAACCCGATATACAAAATGAATCCTTAACTAGATTTACAAGAGATAGGAAGTGGCTATAACAAAAACCCGCAACAGTCCGCATATGCTACGGCTCCAAGGACACGGGATAGAAAAGCATCATTAGCGTCCTTTCGATGGGACACCTAAAATATATTACAATATATGTATAGCAAGAGATAAACATAAACGGGTCAGGGCCCGAGGTTTGAAAGCATGTTTAGCAAGTGCATTAAAATGCATCATAATTATAAATGCACAATTTCATAATTAAAGTGGAGTCGCACTCTCGTGAAACTCAAACTCACCCCTCGACTAAAGCGCGCACCTAAACGTATGCACACGAACCTTAATTAAACTACCCAACGTATTTTAGGGACAATTCAATCTCAATCTAAGCAGAGTCTACACCCGCGCAACCTGCTATCTCAATCATAACCCAAAGTCCTCTCATTCTCTCGTATCCTAAGTTTACGCCCGAGCTTATATGATAATGTATATATACATACACACATCCTATTAGAATTTATCTGTTTCTAGTTATTAGCGTAACAAGTTATTAGCATCAGAATATTTACACATTATCTTTATATACTTATAAAGCATTGTTTCACCAAAACGCATAAACCCAAGTACCAAGGACTAAACTTCTCCCCATTCCCAACATCGCACTACGTTTCGTGCGTGGGACGTCTCACAAAGCAAAATCCAGACAAGGAACCCCCTGATACACTACTCCTTGACAATGTTGATCGTCGAGATCGATTATGCCCTTGGTACACAACACACATAACATCAACTACCTATTCTGAATAACTATCTCTAATTACCCAAATAAGATATCACACGGCACCTTTAAGGTCTATATAAAATTATTTTAGTTATAAAGCACGATCATTCAACCCTAACAAGCACGTACACATGACACACTTAGCGTACATTTAAATATCCAAAACACAATCACTTATAGGATATATAAATACTTCACAATGCTATCATCTTCCAGGAATTACTCACTTTATCCCGGGTTGCCAGCCACCGGACTATTATCACACCGCCCTGGTAATCAAACAAAACACAACATAGGGGAGGCGGTCATAGTTCCGAACCTGAAAGTGAGAACGAATCATACTCAAGACTTCTCACCTAGAATTAAAAAAAAGCACGCAATAAATACTGGACGACTATGACCCGGGGACTATACGCTCCCTACTCCTCAAGCCAGAGGCCTCACCCACATCGTGCAACTTCCCATGATAGCACTGGAGGGGTATGCTCACACAATAAGTATATATATCATTCACACTAGATATAGATGCAATCACATCATATATACAAACCATCACACAAGGTATATACATTCACGCCTTATACATATATACATATAAATATATACACATACTATCTCCCGTCCATATGTACAACAGCAATGAATTCGGCTATAGGCATATAACTCTCCTTATACTAACCGACGCCATAATGCATACTTTACCAATTCATTTCATTATACGATCCCTCACTTGAAATTTACTCATTCATTTCACCTAAGATGAGAATAGTCACCCAATTTAATCAACCTTAAGGATACTATCTAATAACCGAACGTATATAACAATCGTCATACACACACCATCTATATCCGTATGCACATCGATATACAATAATTATCCCGGCTATAAGTATGCACATAACTATTAGTTGGTATTATTTTAAGTCCTTCCAAATTCAGATTTCGATTCAATTACTGACATGAACCTTTAAACTTATCGCATTTATGATTAAATCCCTAAGTTTATCGTCACTCAGGATACACGACCTCTCTCTCATTGGTTCCCCATCATATCTAAATAAAAAAATTCCGTCGCTAGGAGAAGTCAACAAAAAAAGTCGGCATAACAATTCCAAATCATACCTTCACAACCACCTCGATGAGCCCCCAACGTCACATCATATAATAACTTTCGTGAAATCTCCAAGTAGAGTTCCCGTCGCTAATAAGAGATTCCCCACTAAGTCGATGTGACAATTCCAATTCATACCTCCCAATTTACTCGGTACGTCCCCAAGATCACATCATATACGAACTCCCAATAAACCTCTAAAACATGTTTCTCGCATCATATAAGGATGTTCCTAATTGATAAACCCAACCGAAATGGAGTAAAACTCACTCTAGAAAACTTCGCAAAACAACCCTGATTTCGAATCGATTCGGCCCAGTCCGAATCGATTCGGTCCTAAAAGCGAATCGAGTCGCCAGTATGCGAATCGATTCGGTCCAAAGGACCTGTAATTCTATCTTAGTCCAAATCGATTCATTTTGGATCCAAATCTATTCGATCACACTGACCTGACACTTTTGCCTTAAACTGAATCGATTCGCTTAGGGGGGCGAATTGATTCGGGTCTACAGAACTTCCAAAGCTCCAACTTCTGTACAAAACCCACGAAATATAAACCCTAAAATCATCAACTCTAACCATCAATCTTCAACCCAAACATGTTTCTAACATTAAAACTCAATATATATATCAACCCAACTAATTATACAACCTTAAATCCTTATACACACCTCAAATGCAAGCTTTAACCAAAATCTTGATTTTTAACAATTTAACCCAAAATCCATATTTTTCTCCACAAATCACGAAATAAATTACACACTAAGATTATTTAGCTAGTTTAATCACTTGCCTCAATGTTGTAGAGGTTGAATCATCCTCGAGATCGCGTATTGGCCAGAACCTCCAAGCTTCTCCTCTTTCTCTTCTTCCTTTCCTCTTCTCTCTCTCTCTCTCTCTCTCTCTAGGGCTTTCTCAATCTCAAGAATGAGATTGTTATATCACGTAGGCTTTATAAGCTTTATTTCCAAAATACCCAACTTGAACTGATAATACACTCTTTAAGTGACTTGTTTACTCCAATTCGAGTCAAACTAACTTAAAATATTTCGAAACCGAAATAAAACCCAAGGACAGTCAAAATGACTATCTGGACCCATCTGGGATTAATCGTACACTCAGAATCGTCATCCGAAACACTTTATAACATCCTCAAATTTTGGCCTCAATTGCCAAATTTAAAATTCTCCAATTCAAATAAATTTTATTTCTCCCAAAATAATAAAATTCTCGGTCCTCAAAATCACAAGATATTACATTATATTCATCAATGACATGTTTTTTGAAATTAACCCACCTTCCAAAAAATTTATTTTCTCACCCCACTTATTTTGCTCTTAACATACTTGTGTATAATATGCAAATACTTACTTGAATTTGTTTTCTTGTAGTTTTTAGGGGTATTTTGACTTTAGATGCCATGTAGTTATTATTATTTGACTTCAGCCATTAATTTGTTTTTCTTTAGACTTTACCCACCATTTTCACTTTTAGAGACTAAAAAATATCTCAAAAACTGTAAAAAAGCGTCTCTAAAATTGAAAATGGTGGGTAAAGTCTAAAGAAAACAAAAAAATGGCTAAATTCAAATAAATATCACTAGATGGTGGGTGAATTAAAAATAGCCCCTTTATTAAAATAATCTCACCTCACTTGGTGTGTGAAGTTCAAAAATTTGGTAAAAAATAGTGTGGTGAGAAACAGGTTTTGTAAAAGGGAGTGGTGAAAAAATTTTGTGGGTGCACTTAAAATATCCCATTATTTTTTCTGTTGATAAATTTCTTTCTTTCCTTCCCCAGATACCAATTGCACTTGATATGACCGTTCAATTTTGATCCAAAGACTCTGATCTCTGGAAGCGTATATGTGTGGATGAATATTTGAAATGTGCTGTTATTTAATGCTATGAATCTTTCAAACTTGTCCTGAATGCTTTGGCTGTTGGAGAAACAGAGAAAAGGTTATTTATGTTACTTGTTTATTTCATCTATTTGGTTGCATCAGCTAATCTTTCCCATTTGAATCAGTCATACAGTAAAACATCCTTATTAGTAACTAGTTAGTTTTGGTACAAAAGTTCTTTTTTGTGCCAAAATCAAGTCAGTTCAAGGGACTTACTCTTATCTGTTTTCTTTTGTCGGTAACAAAAATTTTAATGAATTAAAGGATATGTATGCGTGTTTGGTGGATAGAAATCCACAGATACAAGTCAGAATGAAAGGGGGGAAGAAAAAGAGATAAATAAAGAAAAACAAATTGCTGGGCACACCAACTAGCGCTGGCAGCCTTAAAACTCTATTATGAACTCAAACAGCGGGAACAGATTTTCCACAAACATTCAACACGACTCAATCTGCAATTCTAGACATTTCACCTTACGTGCCTTAAGTTTATGTTCGAACATTCTTTGTCCATTTATTTGCATTCAATCAATCTCTGTTTTTGGTCAACTTTCGTACTCCTGACAACTATTTGTTTCATTTAATGGTTGGAGTAGAATTTACAGAAGTGTTTTCTTTCTATTTTTGTGTCTTCAAAATGTTATATATATTTTTTTATTGTTAAAGCTAGACAATGGTAGGATGAGGAGGTAATCATGTAGTTAGAGTTGGACTACAAGGATGTAGTTAGTGATCCTTTGTTAATTTCAGGAGGGATTACAGTTGTTATTTATTTTATTTACGAAAGTGTATTCTTTTTGTTCTTGTGTCTTCAATATTTTTATTTTGTAATGCAAGGTAAATGGTAGGAGGACAAGTGTAATCAATGAGTTAAAGCAGGACTACAAGACCGTAGTTAATGATCCATTTTTAAGTTTTGGGGAGATTGCAACTCTTATGTGTGTGGAGAGTTATGTGAACAGATACTATATGATTGAGGGGTTAGGGTGTTCGATTTTTGGTGTTAGAGGTTTTTGGTCGGACCCTTTCTAAGAAATATATTAAAAATACTCCCTTTGATTTCGATCAAAAAAGTGCTTTATATAAATTTTTTTAAGAATTCTATGAGAATGATTTGATTTACAGGAGTAAAATTCTATATTTGTAACTCTTGTGCCTGAAGAGGACCGTTCGAATAAAATGTGGGACTGTAGATCCATCAATTGGGTATAAGATCCTGAACTGAGTGTTTTCTACGAGGCTTAGTGCAGTGCTGGCATGCATATACCATTTCTTTGTCACAAAGTTCTTTTGTGGGTGGTTGGTCCTCCGATATTCAACACATAAATTTGATGCAAATGTTGGAATTTAAAAGATCTTATGATCCGGTTCATGGATACATTCATGATAGGGTTATGGAAAGGAAGTGATTTGGGGTAGGGTGGAGGAAGTCGATTATGGGTTGTTAATTCTTTGTACCATTCTCGTGAATTCGCCTAAGGAGTGATTCAGTCGAAGAGGGATCTTAGATAGGGATCCACTCTCTCGTTTTTTCTTCACATTGGTTTTTGCTGGTTTGGGGGTAGAGATGGGCCTTGCCGAGGGGGGTATGTTAGGAGAGAGGAAATTTGGTTTTTCCATTTACATTTTTCGTAATGCACTATCTTTTTCGTAGGATACAGTTGGGAGAAGTTAAAGAATGTTGTCTTTAATACAAATTTTGAGGTCTGTGAGTGGTTTAGTGCCATTAAATGTAGAGCCTCGAGTATTGGAGTGTATCCGTTCTATCCATTTGTCCGATTTAGGTTCATGCCTAATTTATTTTAATCTAGAGTGGGGAGGATAAGACGGATCATTTGGTAAACTAGGGGAAGATCAACTATTTTTTAGTATAGAAATGTTTCTTTGGTGGGTAAGTAGTTATGGAGGTTCTAGGTAGAGGCACCATCTCTTTAGAACAAGATGATTAGGAGTAATTTAGTTATTCGATTAGAAAGAATGGACTTGTAATTATAGACGATGTTTACATTGCCCGTTGTTAAGGGTAGGGACTGAGTTGGCTTCTCTCGGGAATTTCGCTAGGGTGCATCTTGGGGCCTATTGTCACTAACATGACAAACTATTGGGGGACGTTATTGTCTATGAAGTTTTATCCATGTTATATACTTATTTGTTTAAAAATATAGTTGTTTTGTTTTTATAATATCTCCCTTCTTAATACAATTAATTTTAAATCAAAACAAGTAGGTTAAGCACTATGATGACTGTGTTGTTCTTTAGAGTCATATTATTCACATTACTATTACAATTTACAATTCTAACATTATTTTTATTAAGAGGATAATTGGCATCATTATTAGAGAAGTTGAAAGTAACCTTTCAAAAAATACATTTCTAGCAAATTTCAGAATGGGTCCTTTGCCTACTCTTCGCAATAAATTTGTGAAACTTGTGGAAATCTTGATGAGTGATTTACAAACAAGAATCAGTCATAATTTCAAGTTTTACACATCGTATGCTTGTAATTTTCAAATACTTGCATGCTGCAGAAAGATGTTGATCCTTCCAAGATAGATAATGTGGTTTTGTTACTACAAGACATGTTAGAAGTAGTTACCCGCGACATGATGGTGAATGAAACTCGGTTAGTGATTTTTAACATTTCAGTAGGAGTTATATATATTTTTATACGAATTAGTGGAATACT
Organism: Sambucus nigra; assembly: GCA_949130495.1. NCBI lineage: Eukaryota > Viridiplantae > Streptophyta > Magnoliopsida > Dipsacales > Adoxaceae > Sambucus > Sambucus nigra. The sequence goes on from CASBWL010000471.1 coordinate 509,629, forward strand.
CCTTATTTTGACTGATGTATAGTGATTAATTTTGTTTATTGAATTTTCTCAGTGAATTGGTAGAACTTGGTCATAATAGCAAGGACTCTGGAAAGCAACTTTTTGTTAGTACTGACTCGAGACCTGCTATTGTGTTCCGTCCTGTTGTTACAGCACAATGGGAAGAACAGGTATGTATATGTTTTACACATAGTTATGTGTGCACATATACATCAATGCACAAATGTCAAACCCTTAGTTTTCATCAACAAATATTACATCGTTTGCTTGTTATTCATAGATAAGACGCCTCTATCTCCTTCTGACGGTAAAAGAATCCGCCATTGACGTGCCAACAAACCTTGAAGCTCGCAGAAGGATTACATTCTTCACAAATTCATTGTTCACGGATATGCCACGTGCACCTCGAGGGCGCAAAATGCTCTCATTCAGGTTCATTTCATATTTCCCTAAGCATATGAATGTGAGAGGTTCATTTTTTTCGCTGAAGTAAGGCATTATCTGTCCATGAAATTGTCATGCGCTTTATCGAACATACCTGAACTCAATCGTTTGACCACTTAAGGGTTCCCACATCGTACAGTCTCTCTTAATATGAGATTGTGTGGGCTAGCAGAGAAAAATCTTCTCTATCACGAACAGATGGTTATCATATAAACAATTAATCATGTTTTTATCATCATCAAATAGATCATGGACTTCAGGTTGTAACGTTAGATGATGTCATGAACTACTAAAGATCCCTTATCTTTTCATTTAAGTAAAAAAATTACTTTTCCAAATTTATTGTCCTAAAATGATGAATACTTTAATGGTGTGTTTGGGAGCACCAATTCCATGCCTTGGAAAGTGACCTGGAGATGGAGAATGAAGATGGTGTATCCATCATATACTACCTAAAAAAGATATTCCCAGGTTTCAAATCTTACATTCTCAATGTCACTTCTCTTACATCCTACTTTTCTTTCACATGGTTTCATTAGGTACATGTTGCTTATTTGATCATCATGTTCCTATTTTAGATGAATGGGATAACTTCATGGAGCGTATCAACTGTAAAGAAGATAGTGAGATTTATGATAATGAAGAGAGCACTTTGCAGCTCCGTCACTGGGTGTCCTTAAGAGGACAGACTCTCTGCGGAACAGGTACCTTATGCGTTATTGTCAACCTGAAAACTTCCCTACCACTTTATGTGTTAGTAACCAATATTAGTTTTGCAGTTAAAGGGATGATGTACTACAGAAGGGCGTTGAAGCTTCAAGCATTTCTTGACATGGCTTCCGAGAGTGGTAAGTGGAAGTTCTATTCTTCATCAATGCTTAATTTAGGAGAAGGATCGTCATTATTTTGCATCTTAATTCGCTTCTGAATTCTTTTTATTTAAATATGAATCAACGGATCATATGAGTTCCTAGTGAAATATAAATGTTTATTGTAACGGCAAACCAATGCGTGAGACTCTCTCCATTGGCTTGGGAACCTCTAGAGTGATGGAACAACTCTACCAGGTAGAGTTATGCAAATCTCATCCATTCATTTCACAGTTGCACTACATAACTACACTGTTTTAAAATTAACTACTTTTGATTTTTTTTATTTATTTTTTTATAAATGAGTTAATCTTGACCTTTTATTTTTGAAATAAAAGGCCGAGATGATCACTCTACCATGTAGAGTTGTCCCATGACTCTAGAGGAGTCGGATCCCTCGCCATTACGTGATCTGGGGAGGATTAGATGTACGCAGTCTTACCACGTGTACCACGCATCGAACCCTGACCTCTAGGTCACAGTGGAGCAACCTTACCATTGCCCCGAGGCTCATCCATAAATATATAATATTTCAAATTAAAGGTTTAATTTTATGAAACAGCACATGTGGCTCCATACTCCCTCAATCAATTTCTCATTTTCACATTATGGGAAAATTATTCGTATTCAAAGTAAAATTTTGATAACCTTTATTTATGGCCTATTAATATTGGTATTGACATGAATGAACGAATAAATATTTTGACCAGAAACTAGAAAAGTCATATCAAACATTATTGTATTGTTATCAACATTTAATGGGGGGAGTGACATTATATTGTTAATAACTGAGCTGTGGTGCAATAGCGGTATATGATTATTTCAGATTAAGTGGATATCATATAGATTTGGCAGATTTTGGGATGGAAAGTTTTGGAAGCTTTCAGCTTCAAGCAATTATGTTTCCCCCCCCCCAAACAAACCCCCGCGAGCTATTCCATTCTCTCTTGCAATGTACTTATCTTTTCACCATTATTATATATCCCTGGTTTCTTGATTGGAAAAGAATATTCTATATGCATGTTAGCAAGGGGGAAGCCATTTTTTTAGTTAAGAGGCACAAAATCTAATACTGAATCTGTTTTGGTCAAATTCATGGTGTGTGGGGGTAGTGAAGTGCTATATTAAGTTCTATCTTATCCTAATGAAGGGAGATGAAGTAATGCTAGTTTTGAAACTTTCCACAAGTCATGGGGGGCACTTACCCCCCTTCCTTACAAAGAAAATGGATGTTTTATGAGGGGTCCACTGGAACCACAAAATTTATACCGTGGTCAAGTTATTATGCCATAGTGGTAACCACAAATTCCATACCTTTTTTTGGTCCAAAAAGGGTTAAAGCTAGTTAGCCCTTGAACTTTTCCTGCTAAATTAGCTGTAAAGTGCTATATCAACTCATACACTTATCGATAAAATCTTAAAAATAAGAGATAGTGTTGATATCAAATCTAGTTATGTATGGCTTATGTTGTTAATACAAGTATGTTATGTGAAAAGCATTTTGGAATTCACGACTGAGGGTGGTCTTCCTTTTAAGTTTATTATTTTTCTCAATTCTGTCACAGTATGTTCTGTAATGCATCCTAGATTCTCTACAACAAGTATCTTGTACAGGTAAAATATTATGCTGGTTTCTGACTCTTTGTATTTTGACGGAGAAGAGATACTAGAAGGCTACAAAACTGTCACAATTCCATCGGAGGAAGATAAGAAAAGTTAGAGATCCTTATATGCTCAATTAGAGGCTGTAGCTGACATGAAATTCACATACGTTGCTACATGTCAGAACTATGGGAACCAGAAGCAGAGTGGAGATCGTCGTACAACAGACATTTTGAATTTGATGGTCAAGTATGTTTTATTTTCCAAAGAATCAAAATGAAGTTATATCTTAAGTTCTTACTCAATGCTTCCATATTATCTTAACATTTCTTTCCCGGTGCTTTATTCACAGCAATCCGTCTCTCCGTGTTGCATATATTGATGAAGTTGAAGAAAGTGACGGTGGAAAGCACGGAAAGTTTATTATTCAGTATTGGTCAAAGCTGTTGAAAATCTTGATCAGGTAATTATTCTTATTATCTCCAAACAATAGAAGCTCAATGCTGAATTTATGGCCTTTACTGCCTTTGTGTTTTCTCCTTAAGGAAATCTTACTTTTAAATGGGGTTAGGGTTATGTAGATGAAAGGAGATGTAAATAAGGGACGCTATTGCTATTAGGTTTGATATAAAAGTGTTTTAAAAGGTCTAACTCCGAATTATATTTATTTTAGGAGGTGGAGGTACTTTAATTTAACTCAAACTCTTAAAAACTAATCAAACCTGTCAACACCGCCTGATGCGAATCGATTTTCCCCCAGGGCCGAATCCATTCGCCCCTCAGCAGGTTCCCAAGCAACCCAAAAATGTATAAGTGTATAAAAACCCAATTTTCCCCCGATTTCAAATACGATTAAAATCTCATTTTTCTAAAAATAAAACCAACATTTCAAATGCCAAAAATAATTCAAATTAGAATAAAAATATTTTTCCAATTTTTTACTACGACGGTTTAAATAATTGACCCAAAACTATGGGGTGTTACATACTTCCCCACCAGGATAAAAATTTCTTCCTAAAAATTCAGTGAAGCATAAACGTAAAAATTGAGTAATAATATAAGGCTTACATATGCCTATCCGTATAGTGCCACAATTGAGCGTCCATACACCCACTCCTACCTGCACCTACCCCTTGGACAAAAATAAAATATATTTATCAACTATATATATATACATGTCTAGGAAAAGATTACATATGATTATATTCCACTAGTCATGTCTTGGATCCTGTTGAGTATGTGTTGCCTGAGGTTCTCGATTCTGAAGTACATAAGACCTACCCACTGCAAGTGATGCTGGCGCTCCCTGTGCACCTGGTGCTGCTAGTGCTAGAGGCCCTTGTCCCTATGTTCCTTAACCCTACTTCTTCGAACGCTGAGCTCTATGTCCTTCCTCCCCATAACTAAAACATGCACCTCTAAAAGGTTCAAAACACCTAGGTGGCACTCGCTCCCCCTATCACCGAGGGCCCTGCGGAGACCATTACCTTGATGAACGACATGCTGCTCCTATCATACCCATTGTCTCTTCCCCGATTGGTCATTGCGACCCTTGTTCTCTTGTCCTTCACCACTCGAATCCTACCTCTTACCTAACTTATTTTGGTAATTCACTTTCTCTTACCACAATAACAGCGTGACGTCCACTACCTAGGTGTAAGTAGTTTACGTCGGATTCCTCAACACTATCTGCTTAATAAACCATGACAAACCCTTAATGAAACAATTTATTTTCTTTGCCTCGACATTCACCTCCTCCGGTACAAACATCGACAGATTTGTGAACTTCTACTCATACTCAACAATTGATTTCGAACCCTGCTCTAAATCTACAATCTCCCTCTTTTTCGCACACCTAATCTAATAAAGAAAATATATGTCATTAAACTTCACTAGAAGGTCTCCATAGTTCTGGTGATCCCTATCCTCAAATGAGGTGACACTCTCCCATCACTGTCATTTATCCCCAGTCAACTTGAATATTGTCAAAATCTGCTTCTCCACACCTATATAGTCCACCATCCTCAAGTTCCTCTTCATATATCTTCTCCATTGGTGAGAAACCGTTGGGTCAGATCCTCTTGCAAAGAGGATTGCCCTTATGAAAACTGTCTCTCACCCCGTCCCAAACTAAAGTGGGTGTACCCTTGCCTCTTGGTTTTCCCACCCCTTCTCACTATCTCGATACCCATCGTCATGGACTCATGTAAAATAGCCGCTAACTCCTTGGCAACCAAACCAAACTGGCATTTCCACTCCTGAACTGCAGAAATATGAGATATTCTCAACATGTCCCAAATTTAGTTCCACTTTCCCAAATCAATATCTCTAATTTATTTTAGAAAAATAATGATTATTAGTGTTTAGGCAACATCCAAAATGCATAATACTAAAGAGGAACAATAGAAGTATTCATGCCTGTAAAAAGTAGTTTGAAGAATCTGATTGGACGGTTGCGTTCCTCTCATGAAAACAACAAATATTCGTTCTTGGAAGATCTTGAGAAAACACGGTTTGAAACTTCAAACTTGGGTTGAATATTACTGTTAAATGAGGTTAGGGTTTTGTAGATTAAAGGAGATGCAAATACGGGAGACTACTGCCCTTAGGTTTGATATAAAAGTGTTTGAAAAAGTCTAGCCCCAAATTATATTTATATTATGAGGTGAAGGTGTTTTAATATAGCTCAAACTCTTAAAAACTAATCAAACTCGTTAGCACTGCCTCATGTGAATTGATTCGCCCCTGAGCAGGTGCCCAAGTGGCCCAAAAATGTTTAAGTGTATAAATACTCAATTTTCCCCCCGATTTCAAATCCGATTGAATTCTAATTTTTCCCAAAATAAAACCAAATTTTGGATGCCAAAAAAAATTCAAATTAGAATAAAAATATTTTTCCAACTTTTTATTACGACGATATAAATAATCAGTCCAAAACTACGGGGTGTTACACGTACATAAATGTGCGCACACACACACACACATATATATATACATACATAAATTGATAATATTATTTAATATATTTGTATTATATTTATATTTTATATTATTACATACAATTATAAACTTGTATAAAAGTATATATAAGTATTATGTATGTATTGATAATATTGTTTAACTTATAAATCTTAGTATATTGTAGAATTGAATAATACATACATATACGTAATTTTGTAAAGATATAAATATATATTTTTTACTTATTTTAATAACACACATGTTAATGTATTATATATGTATATTATGTTGTTCCGAATATTTATTAAAAATAAAAAATAAACTGTTTTTTATAATATAAAATAGAATAAAAGAAGTAAATAATAAAAATACAATATTTATTAATTGTAAGATAAGAAACTTACCAGTAATTTGTTAAACGAAACTAATGATACTGACTTGAAAATTGATATTGAATCCGAGCCCAATGAATTCATGTTGTATCTTTAAGACGATTTTGCTCCCTCAATAGGTGCTCAGGGTTATAAGCAATCGTCTCCTAGGATAGAATGGATTTTTCGTCCTTAACGGTAGTAGCACTTCAAACTGTCAAAGATCCGGCGAACTCAACAATGTTTGTACTTCGAACAGGAGCGAAAGTAGGAATACATAATGTAAGAGGGAGAGAGAATGGTTAGTAAGTTTTTTTGGTGTGAAAAAACTGAGTCTGGAGGACTCCTTCTATAGTGCTATTCATGACCATTTGAACATGCACTATGCATTTTCACAAACAGTCACACTCTTTCACTGAACAGTTGATTGTTTAGTGTTAATTGAAGAGGATGTACCAATTCGTAATTAATTAAAATGTATTTTTAATAAATTAAACTTTTCGTCCGAAAATATGTGACTCTTCAATAATTTTTTCATGAATTAATTAAAGCCCCTAAACTTTTTTGGATAATTAAAACATGGTATGCCGTATGCGTGCCTGTGGGTTTGTGGTCCAAAGTTCACCTACGCATAACATAGGTCATTTCACCTTCAAAGAGTTAGGATACCTTCAAGGCATCCAAGCCTTTGTCCCAAACAAGGAGTATATTAACTGCTCATTTTTCCCACATTCTTCTAATGTGGGACAAAAGTTCTACACCAAGTTTACTACACACTTGTCATCTATAGTGGGTGACTTTGGAGACAATTTTCTCATCAAATACTTAATGGGTTTAGATATGTAAATATACCACATTATACTCCTCTCTAAGGAGTATCTAATTACGCTAGGTCTCGCTAAAATCGACATTCGAGTCCCAATCTAATTTAAAACCAAAGTAGCTTAATTATGGATTATTTAAGCCCATTTCGTACAATCCCCACATTAATGAAAAATTGGTTTTGTTTACCATTCAACAAAAGAAACGTATTCATGTTCGATTACAGTAGAAGAAAACTGCATCTGGATAAGTAACCGGAGACTTTGAACTTTCCCTAGTGAGTATCAATCGAATTTACTTAGCAAGATTCCTTGAACAGTCAATCATTTTTGTAAACGAAGACAACATAAGTCACACATTTCTCTTCGAACACTGTTGGTTCTCACGTTTGTGTTCATTTTGGCCTTGAACACCACCTGGTTCATGAGTATTTTAGATAATTTCACCTTCTCAAATTCTCATAGAAGAGGACCCTTCTCACTCACATACGTGCCTTATATGAAGAGTATCCTGCAATACCTTACTTGAACATATCAAGATATAAAAGTCATTAAAATTATAACTTATCCTAAATCTCGCGAAAGTTGTGCACCGTCTCATCATAGGAATGGGTTGAAGTTTATATATATCTCCGCAGTACATACTGAGTCATACATAGTTTGGTTATCCATTTGAACCTAGGTCTTGGGATTTCCAGTTAACTAGGTTAGGTTGCCACCATGTCGACTCTTGGTTAGTTCATAGGCTTTAAGGCCTTTCCCTTTGATGATCTTTCTACTAGATCTTTAGTTAATCCATTAGTAAGAGGATCTGTAATGTTATCTCTTCACTTAACATAGTCAATGGAGATAATTCCACTACAGACTAGTTGCCTAACAGTATTGTGTCTACGATGAATATGTCTAGATTGACCATTATACATGGTATTATGTGCCCTTACAATTGTTTATTGGCTATCACAGTGTATACATATAGCATGCAGAGGCTTAACCTAGTTTGGAATATCCTCTAAGAAGTTTCTTATACATTCATCTTTTTTCCAACTTTATCCAAAGCAATAAATTTAGATTCCATAGTAGATCTGAAAATACATGTTTATTTTAAGGATTTCCAAGACACGAATGTATAATCAAGAGTAAAGAAATATCCATAGTGAACTTAGAGTCCTTCGAATCAGATATTCAATTAGCATCAGTGTACCCTTCAAGTACAACTGGATATTTAGTGTAGTGCAGTTCGAAGTATACGGTATATTTTAAATACCCTAAAACCCTAACAATGGCTTTCCAATGATCACTACTTGGATTACTCGAATACCGACTTAGTCTACTTACGGAGTAGACTATATTCAATCCGATGCAGTTCATGCCATACAAGAGACTTTATATTATATGAGAATACTCTAGTTGTAGTATGCTTTCACCATTGTTTGTGGTGAGGTGAATGTTACCATCAACCAGGGCTTTAGTTGGTATAATATTATACTTCTTGAATTTACCAAGTATCTTCTCAATTTAATATGTTTGAGATAATATTAAACCATAATTTGTTTTAGAAATTTCAATTCCTAAAATAACATCAAAAACACCCATGTCCTTCATATCGAACTTATTACTTGACATTATTTTGGTAGCTCTGATTATGTTATCATTGCTATCAATTATAAGCATATCATCCACGTATAAACCCACTATAAAATACCCATTTTTAGTGCTCTTGACATATACACATTTGTCAAACTCATTGATCTTGAATCCATTCGACATCATGATATCATCAAGATTAGCATGCCATTGTTTGGGAGCTTGCTTCAACCCATAAAGAGATTTGACCAATTAAAAAACCTTTTTATCTTGTCATGAAGTAATAAACCATTCAGTTTGCTCCATATATATATATATATATATATCTTCGTCTAATTCACCATTTAAGAAAGTCATTTTTACATCCATTTGATGTATTTTGAGTCCATTTAATGCTGCTATTGCTATTAACATTCATATGGGTGCAATTCTTGTATCTTATGAATAATTATCGAAGTAATCATGTGTTTTTCTTTGCTTGTAACATTTTGCTACAAGCCTTGCTTTATATTTTTGAATTGAAACATTTGCTTTCATCTTTCGTTTGAAAATCTAGTTACAACCTGATGGCTTGTTACCGAGTGGAATATCCACTAGTTCCCATGTGTGGTTTTGCAGTAGGATTCAATTCATTATGAATAGCTTCTTTCTATTAAGAAGCCACGCGAGAGGACATTGCTTCCTTAAACGTTTCTGGCTCATATTCTAATAAATATGTTAGAAAATCTAGACCAAATGATGTTGGCATCCTTGACCTTTCACTACGCTTAAGTTCATTATAATTTATAGCATTATTGTCTGTAATCTCTTGATTGTTTGTTGTAGCATCATGAGGTCTTTTGTGTGAGTTTTATTCACTTTGCATGTTACAAGGAGAAACATTTTCAAAGAATATAGTATCCCTAGATTCAATAATCATATTAACATGCAAGTCGGGAATATCAAATTTATGGATAAGAAATCGATATGCATTATAATTGTTGTCATAATCAATGAATATGCAATCAATGATCTTTGGTCCTATCTTAACCTTTTTAGGTTTAGGTACCGCTACCTTTGCCAAACACCCCCACACTTTTTAAGTATTTATAGTTAGGTTGACGACATTTCCATAGTTCATAAGTGTGAGTGCAAGAACTATCACAATGAAAAATCTAGAAAGCAGTATCGAGCATAAAATAAGTAATCATACACATAACACCACATGTATGTAGTTCAATAACTTTCCTACATCCATGGAGAGGTTACTATTTTCTATTAATGTCTCTCAAATAATCGTAGTTACATACCCTTTGCCCTGGGCCAGGGTTTACATTTATAGTTGTGATTCTAAGTGATTGAATTGTAAAAATAACTCAATCAGCTTGTGGATAGCTTGTAGGTGTCCCTGAATATCTCCTTAAGATTGTCAGTAATCGATTTGAGTCTATCTCCATGCATTTAAGCACATGCTAAATACATGAGTCTAAATTAAATATTTGAGTTAAGCCGAGCGTTCATTTTACACGCTGGGTTGGTCGGCTATATCAATGGGCTTAAAGAATAAATAATCCCCCACAAATACCCCTAAAATCTTTTGCTTGAAGTGATGGGCTAATAGATTGTATGTGAGTTAAAGGCCCAAGGCCCAAAACTATTTTAAAACTGGCATGATATTTTATCAATACTTATGAACCTACCGAGGACACGCTCGTCCAAGTAGATATGTAAAGAGCCAGGATTTTCATTGGGAATCTCCTTTTCATCATTAGCGCAAAGTTCAAATTGGGTTTAGTTGTATCAATCGTAATTTTTCCACCGTTTCTTCTTCATGAACTTGTTACTGAATCTTCTCTTTTACCCTCCATATTTACAGATCTTTCACTCATCATTTTTACTTGTAAGTTTCTTTAACCTACTGTAACAACCCGCGTAATTTTTGGGGTATTTTTGAAATTAAGAGGAAAAATAAATTTTGAGATAAAATTATTTCCATTGCTCAAATATGTTGGTTATTATTTTTAAAGGCAATAATTTCAAACGGTTTTGAAATCGGAATTAAAATGGAGTTTTAATTGAATTTTTATTATATAGAAGAGTCCTCAAAATATAAAACTCTCTAAGAGTCCTCAGAGCATAAAACTCTCTAGAAAAAAAAATATTTAAAAATATTGAACGGTCCGATCGAGCTTAAATTTTTTTTGTAGCTTTCTTTCGTCTTCAGCTAATTTTCTGTAAAATTTCATCCAATTCCAATGGTCCGATCGTCCGGAATAAAAATTTTAGTGTTTATATCTGATTAGAACTCTTTTCTTAATCAAACTCTTAATCCTTTATATATCAATAAATTTGTGGCTTGGCTTTTCAAATCACTTTTTCTCAAACTTTTCAACCAGAAGACCTCTCCAAAATTACTCCCTTTCATCTACAAACCATAGCCCCAAACTTATTAAAGATTTCAACCTTAGATTAGAAGGCTTATTTGGTATTTTCTCGAGTTTGGGCTAGAACGAGATTTGATTATTTTCGCGAGAAGAACATGATGGTGTGAATAGATTTTGAGGCTAAAATTATGTGATGATTTTGAGGTATGGGGTTTTTCACAATATGCTCCTTAATCTCGCGAGTAATATTCTCGTTGTTTTCTTGTGATTATTGACTAATATTTGAATTGCCAAATTCATTGGAATCTGGAAATTTTTGTTGGAATCTATTTATGATTCATGTGGTATCATTATTGTGTTGAGCATGTTGTCATGAAATTTTTTTTATGGCATGGAGGTTGGGCACCTGCCAAGATTCCTTTTTCCGGATATGCTAGAAAAATGCATAGGCGCGGTACGTTGGTGAGGCCTGGTGATCCGATTAATGTGTTGCTGAGAAATTATATTGATATAATTGCTTATGAGATTCGCATTTGATTTGAATATTCTTATTCGTATTGTGACGTTTTATTCATCGTTAACATATTTGTTGAGCATCTTTCCTGTCGTATTGTGTACTTCCCCATATTTTCTTTTAATTGGCAGGTTAGCGCGGATTTGGGCGCTTTGGATTTGATTTGGGATGATTTATCGCGAGGATTATTTTGGAAAGATTTTTAATACAAGATGATAAGATTCTATTATTTTGATGTATAGAGCATTGGAGATTTGTATTTTATTTTCGAGTTAGTTAGATGTTGTATTTTTATTCGAGAGACTTGTTGTATTTATTTGAAGAGATTGAGATTAGTGGATTATTTTATTGTATTGTTGGATTTTTAGATGCTTTATACCTTGTTATATTGCGGATTAGTTTAGTTTTATCGACAGTGGCGCTCCGTTCGCTCTCCTCGGGCGAGCGTGGTGTTACACCTACTTCATTTATTCATCATTTTGGTTGGTTTTCTTTGCAGTTTCAAATCTTCTCTTTATGGCTCCTTTCAATGGAAAAACTATTGGAGAGTTCAAAGAATCATATGGTATTCGTGAGTGGGTAGAAATCCATTGTGTCCCTATGCCCAAGGATGTCTGGGACATAGAATACGGACACTAAATTCACACTTTTCTTATTGTTCAGGGTGGTTTAACTCCCCCCCCCCCCCCCCCCCCCCACCCCCCAAACCCCTTATTTTTTATTTATTTTTATTTATTTTGAGGCTGCCCATACTTAGTGTGCCCCAAACACTTGACAAAGTGAACAAGGTACACAGAATTAATGAATTGTATGGGAAAAAATTGGGGCTCCCAGAAATTTATTATTTGCTATGTTTGGTTGCACACCACTGATGGTGTTCTGTACTTGAAGGCAAGGAAGGCCAACAGGGTTTTAATCATAAATCTTCCCGAAAGGGTATTGGGAGCAGGGTTTATTTACCAAGAATTGGCAACATCCTCCCCTACCAGAGGGTGAGAGGTATCGGGGTCCCTTATGCCTAGACTAGGGGGAGGATCATATAGGTCGCTACCTCTTGTCCTTGTATTACCTTGCTAAATTCTGGTATACTTTTTCTTTTTTGTCTTCTAATCTGCATTTCTTCCTCTGTTATGCAGCTCATGCCAAGAACCATGAGCCTGCTCTCCAAGAGCTAAAAGCTGTTGATATTTTAAAGGACTGGAAGATTATAGGTAAGTTGTCTGAAGGCGAACATCCTCATTCAATATCTTATCTTTTGGAATATACAAATACTACTTTTGATTTTATTTCTCGGTCAGTAATCAAGATCTTGGTCTTAGATCTTTCGTAGGAGGAATCCTCTGAACCATATGGGTCAACTAAGATAGAAGAAGAAGAAGAAGAAGAAGAAGAAGAAAACATGGCTCCACTAAATAGGATATTGTTGAACTCGGATGATATAGACTAGGTCTTACTATTCGATAGGGTCAAGTCCCTAAAAAATCTGAGGGGAACTCCTCTAAAACTAGTGATTGCATCTCGAGAACTAAGGGAAAGGAGAAGGAGGTAGAGAAAAATAAGGGAGAATAAGAGAAGAGAAGAGAAGAGAAAGAAGAAGAGATAAGGAGGGAAGATGAGAGAAAGCGAGAGGAGGAGAGGAAAAAAACAAACTCTCAAGGCCCCAACTAAGTCCTCCCTCTCCCTTTCTTTCGCTTCCCAAGGGGGCAGCGTAGCCAACACCCCATCGTTTTCTCGCGGCTTGTTGAAGGGGGTAGTGCTCGCGGCTGACCATGAGCGATCATCATGGCTATGATCAGACCAGATTGCACTCAAATCTGTACAGGCACTTGCCTGGGTAAGTACTCTCTCTTATGCTAGTTATTTCACTTTATTCGGCTTTCAAGCATTAATTCTTTTTTCTCATCTTTGCAGTTTCTGGAAGAATTTATCACAGTGTTGGATGGTCGTGTCGACCAGTCTAAGAAAAAGAAAGAGATTAGTGAAGCCCTGAAGAAGTCCCAGAAGGACTTAGCTGACGCGCATTCTATCTTCGAGCAGGACAAGGAGGAGGCGACAAAGGTTTTGGATGAGCTGAGGGTAGACAATAACCTTGTAATTCTGGAGAAGAATAATCTTATGGCCATCCTTGAGAATCTTCCTCCCCGTCTCTAGCTCGAGGCGCTTTGGGGGGGGGAGATAAAGGTCATGTGCCCCATGCTACATTGTGGGGTTCTTCGATCGTTGTCGGTTTCGAGGTGATGTAAAGAGATAGAGTCTCCAACCTATTTTTTACAAAACAGGCAAAAGAACATGTCGCCGCCTCGAGGGAGCGACATCAAAGACAAACTAATGCTTGTGAAACCAATTAGATTAGAGGTTCGGGGGCTAAGTTATAGAATGGGAATGTGTTTGGCACCCATACCACCCTTTAGGTCTCTCATGGGCTTATGTTACTATTTTCCTTAATCTCTCCATGAAATGTATGCGCGTTTGTATGTAAGTGGAGATCGGAGTCGCTCGACTCGCATCATGGAAAAGATAGAGTGAGGTAATTGATACGACTCAAATATTGCATATTTCCTCCCTATATCTTTATGCAATCTAGCACTGCTATGGTCCTTAATACCTATATTTATGCTCATTAACCTGACAACCTTAGATTTGGATATATACATGCTTTGCAAGGGTTAATTGTGCTTTGTAGGTATTGGAACGCTAAAAGTGACGATTCGTTGCATTTCGGAGATGTTTCGTCGCCAGATGATACTTCAAGGGCATTTTAGACAATTCATATTTCATCTCCATCTCAGGTAATTTCCACGGATGCGTAGTTCGTTGAGTTAGCATCGCGTGGCTGTAAACGGCGCGTCGTTTCGAGTTCGAACGATGAAGATATGGCCATTTTCGTAAAGCAATTTTCCTTCCATGTGAAGACTAAAGGACACCAGAAAACAGAGTACCGATAGACCGAAACCCTAGCCGCGGTAGACAGCGTAATGGAATTTTGCCTTGTAACCTTTTCAGTGGCCTTTCCCCCGAAGGACCGATCGATCGATCCCTGACCCGCGATCGACCGGTGGTCCCAGATATTTGGCAATTTTGCCTTTTTTTTTCAATTTCCTTTTTCTTTTATTCCGTTTCCCAACTTACTATATAAGGGATTCTTGTTGTAATAACAGAAATAATTAGTTTTAGTTTGTTTTTCTTTGGTTTCGCTTTAGGATCTAGGGTTTGGAGAGATATTTGGGTGTGGCACTTTCTCCCTCCTAGGGTTTATCCGTACAGTAGGTTTGCCCGTCGCGGTTGTGTAGAGCACTATTCATTATCTTCTTCATCAATTCGAATTCCATTGTTTATATTTCTTGATTTCTTTCTTTCTTTCTTTCTTTCTTTCTTTCTTTCTTTACTCGCTTTCCTTTACTTGCTTTCTAGTATAGATTTACTTGCTTTCTTTCAATACATGCTTTTTACCATGCTTTGTAGCTAGTTTAATCTAGGTTGTGTTGGGTTGAACTCATCTAGGGTTGATGTGTTTCTTTGCTTTGGTGATGGAGTTTACGAGTTTATTTCGAGTGTGTTGTTCTAATTTTTACGCCTAGGAGATTTAACGGGGTATAGCATGTATGCTCCGTATTTACGACCTTTCGTGCGTAATTTTTGGGATATCTGTTGATGCCGAAATCATATTAGTCTTTTATGCGAATTTGGGGTGTGACAACACTTAATTTAATTAATTGATGAAACGAGACTCAATCTTAATAATCAGTGAACCTATATAACCATTTTATACTAATTAACTCGGGGTGAGGGATATCCGACGTAATCTATAGTTTTTATTCATTTGTTAATTTTAGTTTAAATACACTCATGCCTAAATTATCTTTTCTATCTTTTTAGTTAGAAAAATATCTTTTGCACTTTTATTTTAAGAATATTAAAACTTATAAATTCTAGCACTAGTCTCTGTAGATTTTTCGTTGCCCGGACTTGGCCACTATACTCCCTTAAAAGAGTATAGTCAATAGTTTTGGTTTTATATTAAGGAGGTGAACAGAAAACAACGATCGACGTTTTGACACGCGCTACTTTTCACCCTTAATCACTCATCCATACGAATGTTCCCAAAATAATAATTAGAAAAATATGATGTGTGCGCTTATCAAGATATTGATCATTATGATGAAACGATAATATATGTTTGATAAGACACAAGTATGAATCACAAGTATGATATATATGAATAATATATGGATAAAATAGGAAAAATATGAAAATATAAAGATAGGACTCGAGTCTTGAGTTTTAGCCCAAAACACCTGCGTAGCCTACAAAGGCATCAAAGTCCACGTAGTTTGCATACAACACAATTGATAATTTATATATCTAATACGAAAATGAAAAAATTAAGGAGAGAATGATGTTTGGACCTTATTTAGGAACTTAAAACTTGACCTTGATCCTTGATGAGCTTCCTTGCAAGATAGGACGAATGTAGGATGACAGAGAAAGAGATTTTTATATGGGAATGATGGGAATAAAAGCTGGAAATGAATTTCACACAAGGAAAATTTGCTTATTGAAGAAGAATGTTACTGAGATCACTGATAGTGATGGATTTGGGTGCCTTTCGAACTGATATCATGCACTACTTATATAGGGTAGGGGGACTGCCGATCAGCATAGTCCTTGCACTGCCAATCAGCAGGGAAATGGACTTGCCAACTGGTAGTCTAGTGCAGATGTTTTAGAAAAATGGTCGTAAAACGCAATCCGTAAGTCCAAATCGTGCATGGGGTATACCGTTAGAAAGGTAATTCATAGACCTTGAGAATCCTTTAGGCCGCTCCCGAGGTCGGGAGTTGGCTTTGGGTCAAACGGGGCCTAAAATCTCCCGTTCGTCCATTAAATAAAAGATCGTCGAATGACGATGGATCGTTCATCCTAACCATAAGTTTGAATCGCGCACCGGGTGGACCGTTGGAAAGTTTATGCTAGACACTTCGATATTCCAAAGAGCTTTGCCTAATTTAGAGAGTTTACATTGGTCAAACAGGGCCCGAAAGTACCCTGTGACCTTTCAGAGTAAAATAGATCGTTTGTCCGTACCCTAAGGCTAATTCTCACACGGGGTGAACTGTTAGAAAGGGTATTTAGCTACCTTTGTAGATTCATTCAGTCTCGTTTGAGATAAAGAGCTATCTTTAATCAAATAGAGGTCGGGAGCGCTCGGTGGCCTTTGAATCAATTTTCGAGGGAAAACGGATCGTTCATCCAATGATTATGCCAATTTATGCATGGGGCAGACCATTGGAAAAGGGCTTTAAGTTCTCTTTGAAGATTCGTTGAGCTTTTGCTTGGACGATAGACTTAACTGGAGTCAAACAAGGCTTAGGACAGCTCGATCGCCTCTAGATCGGTTTTCGATAGTTAAATGGTCCATTCATCCAAATGATTATGCCATTTCATGCACTGAGTGGACCGTTTGAAAGGGGATTTGGAGCCCTTCGAATATTCTTTAAGCTTTTTCTCTGATGATAGAGTTAACCAGAGTCAAACGGGCCCCAAGAGAGCCCAATAGCCACTAAATCGGTACTGAGAGTATAACCTAGGGTTTATAGCGAATTGGGGAGGTGCTAGGTACCTAAAGAAAGACTTAGGGGGGTGTCTTGGAAAGTGGTTTCTACATATCCCCTCGACGGGTGATCTTAGAACGAGTGAAAGCCGTCGAATAAACACCACACGATGTTTTGGGAAATTTTTGTCAATTTTATGGATCGAAGTGAAGAGGACTACTGATTTAGAGGGTCGAGTTCAATTTTGAGGACCTGTGATAACGCTGGGGATGGTCGATTATGTGGTCCGAGGTCAATTATGAGGACCTTAAGTGGGAGCGACCAATTTTGAGGGTTGAGATCAATTCTGAGGACCTTATGTAGGAGCGCCCAATTCTGAGGGTCGAGGTTAATTCTGAGGACCTTAAGTTGGGAGCAACCAATTCTGAGGCTCGAGGTCAATTCCGAGTACCTTAAGTGGGAGTGACCAATTCTGAGGGTCGAGGTCAATTTTGAGGACCTTAAGTTGGGAGCGATCAATTCTGAGGGCGAGGTCAATTTTGAGGAACATAAGTTAAAGCGACCAATTCTGAGTGTCGAGGTCAATTCTGAGGAGGTTAAGTGGGAGCGACCAATTCTGAGGGTTGAGGTCAATTCTGAGGAGCTTAAGTTAGAGCAACCAATTCTGAGGGTCGAGGTCAATTTTGAGAACCTTAAGTTACGAGCGACCAATTCTGAGGGTCGAGGTCAATTATGAGGACCTTAAATAAGAGAGACCAATTCTAAGGGTCGAGGTGAATTCCGAGGACCTTAAGTTGGGAGCGACTAATTCTGAGGGTCGAGGTCAATTTTAAGGACCTTAAGTTGAAGAGATCAATTCTAAGGGTCCATGTCAATTATGAGGACCTTAAGTGAGGAGCAACCAATACTGAGGGTCGAGGTCAATTTTGAGGACCCTAAGCTAGGGGCGACTAATTCAGAGGTCAATTCTGAGGACCTTAAGTTAGAGCAACCAATTTTGAGGGTCGAAGTTAATTCTGAGGGCCTTATTGGGAGCGACGAATTGTAAGGGTCGAGGTCAATTATGAGTACCTTAAGTGGGAGCGACCAATTTTGAGGGTCGAGGTCAATTCTGAGGACCTTAAGTAGGAGAGACCAATTACAAGGGTCAAGGTCAATTCTGAGGACCTTAAGTTGGGATCGACCAATCTGAGGGTCGAGGTCAATTTCGAGAACCTTAAGTGGAGGCGTGGTGAATAACTCTCATGGAAAATTTTAATTTTACCCTTTTTGAGACTCTACTTGGGGAAGACGCATCTGTCTGGGGATTATATCTTTTGAGAAGAGCTGAAAATCTTAGTCTAGAAATTCAACTTGGGGAAATAGTTGATAACTTGAGGTTTTAGGATTCTGCTGGGGAACGTGTTGCTTGGGAGAGATGTCCAATTAGGGTTTCTAGCTCGGATTAGGAAAGTTGAATTTTTTTTAGGAAAGATGTTAGTTCGGGAATTCCTGTTGGGGAAATGGGTAGTTCTATTGGGGAAGCATTTGATTTATTGGGTATGAGTTTTTTTTTTAGATTCTGCTGGGTAGTTATAGTGGGATTTCCGAGCGCGGTGAATTTTAGGGTTTAAGTTGGGGGTAAAATGTGGTATTAATTCTGCTGGGGATTTGGGAGCTTGGAAAATGGTTTTCTTGGTGAAGAAATGTTATAATATTCATTTAGAAATTTTAGTGGGATTTTTGTATGAAATTTTTGGGGTACTGTCGATCAGAGGGTGGCAGGGATTGCTAATCGGCAGTGGCACAGTCTTCTGGGCTACCTTGGGAAGGGGAAGGGACAGTGCCGATCGGTGGGTGTCTGGCAACTTCTTATCGATATGCCCTTTAACCTGCTATAAAAGGGGTGAATTATCTTCATTTTTCACAACTTCTAGATTTCTTATGTTTTGCTTCTCTCTTCTGCAATTTGCTCCTACATTCTTTCCTCATTCGAGACTAGAAAATGGTTGATTTTTCAAGTAGCGATACCCATATAGCGTGGCTGGGCATTAACGATTAAGCGAACCTAGAGTGGCAGTTAGGGTGCTCTTAGCGTTGGGAAACGAGAATGCTTTGGACTTGTTCGAGCCTTTTGTCGATAATTGGACTCTTCTTCGTGATCCTTCACACCACCGGTCATCTAGGGTGATGAAATCTAATGGTTATGTAAGTATCGCATGCCTTTTGGCATGCTTTCCCTTCTTTTTTGCATCTTCTTGTTTCTTTGAATTTTGATGAAAGGTTTCTCCTCTGTTTTGACAGACTGACATTACTTATAAGAGCTTCCTATCCCGGGGATGATGGGATTTAGGGATGTGTGGGATCACATTCTTGTGGTGGTGCATTAGGTAGTCTTTTCCGTGGGTTTTAGTCGTTTGGCGTCGACGTTGGATAAGACGTCGCGTTCTACGACCATTTTATATGATCTAGGGGAGAGGTGTTGGGACACTACCCACACCATACACTTGGGATTTGGGGATATGACGATGACCCCCATTGATGTCGATTAGCGGTTGGTCATAGATTGCAAGGCGATGGAGATAGAGGTGGATCAGTCTCTGAGGGTGACACTGACAACGGTGGATGCGACACTGGGCGATGTGGGGCAGACAGTCCTGGGGGACTCGATCCGTATCTCCCTTCTCCGGGAGGTTTTGCTGAGTCGGCAGATTGACGAGATTAACGGGCTTTAAGTGCGACAGATGGGTCATTCGTTTATTCTTTTGCTATTGGGAGGGTTTTGGGTGGCGTCGAGCGGCGATGTCTTCCACTTATGTTTTTTACCATGTTTGAGGGTATTTTTTAATATCCCTCTCTTTCACCGGGGGAGCCAGACTTTGGCAACCCTTTATTCTTCTTTGGATTCTTTTAGCCGGTGCAGTCGATAGACCTTTACTAGAGCCAAGTAACTTCTGAAGGTATTTTTCTTTTTACAATTTTCCTTTATGCATTTTCTTTCATTTCCTTCTTTATTTCATCCGATTGTTGACTCTTGTCCTTCTACAGATGTGGCTCTATGAGGTGATCAGGCTCAATTCCCATTTGATTGATTTGCGGGATAAGTTGGTGAGGAATTTCTGTCGAATATACCGGTGGCAAATGTCCAATCGGTGGTCGAAGCAGTCTCTCTCCTTGTCAGCAGTACGTCAGGTCTTGAATGTCGTGACGAGCGACCAGGTTATTTCTTCTTTTCTCTTTTGAATCATTTTCTTTAGCATCTTTTTTATTTGTGTGAGTATTGACTTTATTTTGGAAACAACCAGGTACTTTCTATTCCTCGGGGATAACCTGCGGTGGGTCTCTTTGTGGCGCAACTGACCCATTAACTGGAATATGCTGACGGCGGTAGCAGAAAATTTTGGTACCCTGAGGATCATGTTTTCCATTTTGTCTTGAATGAGGTTTGCCCGACCTATGAGGAGTTTTCTACTATGTTAGGGGTAAATCCCAGTGTCTTGAATGAGGCCATGCCCGAATTCTCTTGATTTCCTCGGGACTTTTTAGTAGGACTTCTCCACATCTCTCTTTCGGCCTCTTGTGTATTGGTCACTGGATGAATGATCTCCCTCCCAATTGTACTGTAATTCGTGCGTCTGCAGGATTTCAATGATGCACTCCATGTCAGAGTCATTGCCCTTGGCTTAACTTCGAAGCTACTACTAGTGACCGAGGACCTGATGGTGGACCCTCAACTTGCTTCCATTATTATGTGGATGTCATATTGTCGCAATCCTGCGGCGATGATATTGGTAGAGACCCTAAACGGTCTAGATGCTTGGCGGGAAGGTCGTTCTAATTTTCTGAGAGGTAGCCCGAATATGATATTCATGTGGTTGTCTGAGAGATTCCATTTGGCGGTCCCACCATTAATATCCCTTAGTAGTCGTGCCGAATTTATTCACCCTCTATTTCATCAGCTTTGGCCCGACTATAGAGAATTGGGTAAACTGGTGTGTGGAGCACGACACTCGATGTCTGCGCTGGTCAGTGCCCTAGTGGTGGGAGTTGCAGCCCATTCTGGAACTGGGGGAATACCGGTATGTTCTGTTAGTTGGCCTCCGACAGACCTCCTTCTATTTCCCCTGGTGGATCCTGCGTCATACTTGCACAACTTTTGATAAAACTGTGAAAGTTTGACCATTTTTTTAAAATAGCAAAAAATGTTATTTTGAGTTGATTTTTATATGGGTCCCTTGAAATGTTTAAACATTGTATAAAAAAATTAAATCGAAACATAATTTTTTACTATTTTAAAAACGTAGGTATGTATAGGAGCCTGTCTGTATATATATATATATATATATATATTCCAAAGCTTTTTTTAGCATTCATTCACTCCTCACTTGGTTCTTTATCACATATCTTTTGAGTATTTGTGCACATTCAATCATTGTCAAAATATGTGCTGACGCAATTATAATGTGGTGGTTTAATTTGTAACCTTTCTAAACCTTAAGTTAATCCAAACTTTGTTCATCTTTATACCTGGATCAAGGAGTTTGTGTCTTGATTTTGAGGGAGGTTCTCTTGCTAGTTGAAATATATATATATATATATATATATATTTCCAAAGCTTTTTTTTAGCATTCATTCACTCCTCACTTGGTTCTTTATCACATATTTTTTGAGTATTTGTGCACATTCGATCATTGTCAAAATATGTGCTGACGCAATTATAATGTGGTGGTTTAATTTGTAACCTTTCTAAACCTTAAGTTAATCCAAACTTTGTTCATCTGTATACCCGGATCAAGGAGTTTGTGTCTTGATTTTGAGGGAGGTTCTCTTGCTAGTTGAAATAGACTTGTAAGTTGTTCGGTCGGGGTGGTGGTGTCGTTTGTAAATTAAGGTTTGATACTTTGTAAAAGAATAGTTTTTTTACTTTAGTTCCATCTCCTAAGATTTGTTAGGCTCCCCTAATCACTCAAAATCGTCCATAACTACTTCGTAACCGCTACTCTTCTTGTCCGCAGAGAATGACATATATCCTATAGTGGTTAAAATGAAACCAATAACTAAAAAAATAAAAAACATGGGAGTGACTACAAATAAATCTTAAAAAAGGGACTAAATACTTAAGATACCGTAAAAGAATTGTGATTTACTGAATTAGTGTTCATGTACACATTATTATTTGTAGATATTTGCATTTAGAATCAAACTTTTAATTGCCATTAATTTTTTGAAAGAAGAAAAAGTGAAAACAAATCATCCCTCTTAGGTAATTATGGGGTAATAGTGTCAAAGTTGTTTTATATGCTATATGCTCCCATGTTCATGCTTTATATAGTCATATTGTAAGTTTTAGTCTATACATTAAGATTAATGTTATTTACCTATTACTTCTTGATGGGTGTGGCATTTGGTATCATTTCAAGTGTTTATTATTTAGAAAACAACCTATGGTTTGTTGACAACTTTTCGTTCCTAAATTTCTTCCAGTTCCAAAGGACCAAGCCCAATGAGACACTTAACATCCAGTAAAGATATATTTTGTATGTATACCATACCTATGAATGTACCTATTTTTTTTAAATAGTAAACAAATAAATTTTTCGACTAAATTTTGTATACATGATCTCCATAACGAAGAGATCGTCTATAAAAACAATCATAAAAAAATTCAACCCCAAAATGGGTGAAATGAAAAGTGGATATATATGAGCATTTTCGGCCGTTCAAATTTTTGCCATCATCTCACCCACTTTCAGGTTGAATTTTTTGATGATTTTTTTTGTAGATGATCTCCTTACTTTGTAGATCATATACACCGAATTTGGTTAAAAAATTACTTTTTTACTATTTTACAAAAATGGGTATGTTCATTGGTATGTTATGAGAGGTATATTGGAGAGTCTGACTGTGTATATGGTGTCGCAAAAATTTAAGATATCACATTTGACCACCACCTCGAACTACATCCTTTTAGTTCTTGTCTCCTTTAAGTTAACATTATAACCTTTGTTTTTCAATTTGTTGGTTTACTTGAAACTTTAAATTAAAAAAACTTCAATATGCATGCACATAGAATACATGACAAAACACTCAGTCATACTAAAATTATAATCACTGCCAACCCTAATCAATTTCCCATATAACCAAAATTGCAATCTCTAAAGATCCACATTTGAACCACATAAGCCATTACAAAAATTTCTAGACATGCCAATAAGGCAAGAACAATGAAGTAAACACTACCAACATAAGTGACGATGGGGAGAAAGGTGGAGTGGGTCCCGATGGAGACGAAGGCTGAAGGGGTCCCGATGGAGACGAAGGTGGAGGGGGTACCGATGCGCGGAGAGGTGCAATGGTTGCATTTGAACTGTCCCAAAAGATCATTATATGTTAGACGCCACAGAAAAATAAATAAAGTAAGAGTTATTATGAAGAAACTGCAGTTTGATAATTCGATATCGAACTAAAACCATGTTTTTAAAAATAATTAGACATAACACTAATTTCATGAAAATAAATGGTGCTTTCCATGGACAAAATTGTCGATTTGCATGCAATGTGTGTGTAGTTTTTGATTTCCATGAAATAGGTGTCGGTTTGCAAATTTTTTTTGTTATGTCTAATTGTTTTCAAAAGGTGTAGTTTAAGTAAAATGTCTCATTATCAAAAGAGTAATTCTACACTGATACCATAACGTGTTGCACCCGCATTGACTCGTGTCTGGTCCCGACACAAGTGGAGATCAAACACACACCAATACGGATGCGACACATCAGGGTGTCACCCCAAATGTGTCACATTTTAGGTGTCGGCCTAACATTAAACTTATCAAAAAGACCCACAAACTAATTATTATTATTTTAAAATAGCACATAGGTTCAAGTTCTCACCCTGTAAATATGCATGATCCATAGCCTGTAAAAAAGAAACCCATAAATAAAGAAATCAGGGACCATTGGAGATGCTAGTAAAAGTATTTGCTTTTTCTTTTTATTTTTGGGTGCAAATAATTACTTAGATGAACAATTATGAAATTGTACCTAACTAACTAAAAATAAATAAAATGCTTTTAAAAATATATTTTTGCTTAATAATTTTGGACAATTAAGAAATTGCATGCAAAATTTCTACTGATATTTGCTAATAAAATCCCATTAAAGGAACTTACTTGGATCAACATTAGTCATCAGGCCTGTACCATGGAAGTAACACCCCCCGGCAACTCTATTAAATCTGTGATAATGATCATTGAAAACATAGGAAGCATGGTTTTCTAGAGTATCCGGTACATAACACGGGTGGCCCGGTTGAGTAGCTCTACAATTAGCTTCGTCCGACAAACAAATCTTATTCATCTCATTTTGCAACCTACCCAAATCCGCGTTTTCTTTCGCAACACAAAAAGTCCCGAAAGGACTAGGCTCATCTTCGAAAACTGGAGAATTCCATGTAATATGATAAATATCCTCCCCATCTATAAAGGTTGGATTAAAAACACCCCAACATCTCCCACCTTCTGCAAATTCCTCGTTATACATCTCGTAAATGTACGCGCTAATGGGCATAGTGCGTGTACTAGGCGGGCCCAAGCCAGTGAAAATGCGACGAGCGAGATGATTGTTATACGCGTGGGCATTTTCCCTCGTGGCCACTGTCTCATTATTAGTAATGTTAACTACAAAAGGCCATCCTAGGGGCACACCGTCCCCGTTCCTGTCCCCGTACCCGTCCCCATCCCCGTACCCTGTCCCCGTACCCGTCCCCATCCCCGTACCCGTCCCCGTCCTCGTACTCGTCAGTTTTGTTACTTTCATAAGGCCATCCTGTTTCGGATACCACAATTGGGATGTCCGAGAACTTAAAAGCCGCCGTGGCGATATATGCAGCGTCTAACATGGACTCGAACAGGCTACTATAGGTAACATTACTATGGGGGTCAACAATATGTTTTTCGGGCTGGAAAAGAGCGTAGCCAATCGAATAATTGGGGTTGTTATTAAACGATAAATAAGGATGAATGTTTAACATGAAAAACGAATCGGTTTTCTCTAAAAATTGAAAGATACTACGAAGGGAAGTTTCGTGAATAGGTTGGAATTTGGCTAGGGAAGGGGAGGATGAGCTATTAATTATGCTGAAAGATTGGGGGGTGGAAATTTTGATGTGTTGAATATTTATGTTTGAATCATTTAAGGCTTTGCTAAGGGACTCCATGACCATAGCCAAATCTTGTCCGTAATCAAAATTTGAAGTGAGAAATTCGTTGCCCACACCAATGGCGGTTATGTTTGTTGAGGAATACGCGATAATATGTTTTTCAATCCAAGTGGTGGCGAGGGATGGTGTTTTTATAATATCGAGGACTTCATCGTTGGTGACACCGACCATAACCTCGATCCCGGCGTGTGAGAGGGCACTAAGAATATCATGTTCGGCCTGATAAAGGCGGACGTGGAATATTTTATGCGTTTTAAGGGTTTTAACGATGTCGTAGCCTATTGGTCGCATGTAGATGTTCATGCCGATGTTTATCCCCATAAATGCACCTGCAAATTCAAGAACACACAATTTGGTTAACATGATAAAGGAAATGGTGAATTATTTGTAGTTACAAAATTTTGTTAGCATGAAATTGTCATTAAGTTTTAATCTACAAGGAACAAAATTTATTTATACATCACAAAGAAATTAAAGGAACACATTTAACTCCAAATAGGTGAACATACTTTTCCCATTTTACTTTTCTTCATTTGGTTTGGATGGAATATCCTTTACCATGGTGAAAAGTGAAATGGCGGATCAATAATTTTGTCCAAATCACATTATTATAGTGTATACTCTAATATGCAGTTGTATCGAAACAATTTGTTTTAAATATGTTAGAATACTTTTCACCAAATAAGTTGTAATCTAAGTGAAATATATTCCACCGCGAACCAAGTCGCGCTATGTGGGAAATACAACCCTAATGCGGTTGGGATTGAAGTTAAGATGGGAATTTTTGGTATAACCTATGAAGCACGTACTCGACATGTAATACATGTTTTCACACGACACGGGACACGCGACCAACGACACGTGATTTTGTCAAATACTAGGATACGACACGCTAGGATAAGTATAATATATAATAAATATTTAGATATATACTAATAAAATAAAACATATTTTTTTATAAAATACATTATTAAAGCATTCTTAACATGAAATTAAGAAAATGGATTACACAAAAAAAAATTCAAACACACATTAAAAATCATATATAAAGCAGAATCACCATCACATTACAAAAAAATTAAAAAATTTAAATAATTAATTTCACATGTCCTTTTACATGTCCCAGCATGTCCTGGACGTGTCTCAGGATGTCCAACCTAAAAAAAGGACTCGCGTGTCCCAGTATGCCGGTAATGTGTCGGAGCACGCACATAATACATGTTTCGGACACGGGATTCGTGGCTTCTAGGAGAGTGTTCATGCTTCATAGGGTATATAATACACGCGCACAAAAAAAAAACTGAAATTTGATTATTTCCAAAAAACTTCAATTGATACTTATCAACATTGTTCAATTTCTAACTAGAACTCACTAATACCAATTTATCGTTAGCTGTCTATGCCAACAAACAAATTATCGTGGTTATAACATTAGAAATCCTGCTAACTAATTATCTTATGTGAGCGTACTTCTATTAGATTGAGTTCAGTAATAGTGTAAGGCTTTTAACTTTTCAATTTAAAACATCAGAACATTTACCCAAAAAAATATTTATCATTACTATTTATTAAGTATAATACTTATATAGTCTTGCAATTTTTATGATTTATTGGCAAGAATGTTGAAATTTATGTTTAATTACAAAAAATTTCAACAAATTATAGAAATTCCCCTAATATTGTTTGATTTGCAAACCTTTTGCATTAATTTTACGTGATGAAAAATCATTCTTGAGATTACCCACTTATTAAATGTACTACTATTTCTAGTTGGAAAAAAAGGGTCTACACCATGCAAGCCGAATAGTAGGATGCTCAAGATTTGATTCGAAAGGCTTAATGAGCCTAAAAATATGTTCAAGGAATCTTTTATCCAAATGAATATGGGCCGAGCTCGAGTAAATTTGTATTAATGCCTATGAAGAAGGAACTCTCTCTCGAAAGCCATGAGTTAGCTTTGACACGAGTCCCACACGCGACACGTTCTGACACATTGCTGACATGTTGGGACACGTAAAAGGGCATGCCGAGACACGTAAAAGGACAGGTTTTTAATTTTTAATTTTTTTTCTTATGTGATGCTGATTTTTCTTTATTTATGATTTTTAATGTTAAAGTGTGTTTGAATTTTGTTTTGTATGGTCCATTTTCTTAACTTCATGTTTAGATTGATCTAATAATGTATTCTATGGAAAAAAATCTATTTTATTGCATTAATATATATATATATATATATATATATATATATATATATATATATATATATATATATATATATATACGTAATCTAGCGTGTCATATCCTGGTTTTTAGAAAAATCATGTATCGCGCGTCCTGTTGAAATACGTATTATGTGTCGAGTCCGTGCTTTAAAGATTAATGTACTATTTTAACACACGATTATTAGTGATCCAGTAGAATTCAAACTGAACTTGAACGAGCTTGTATCCAAACGACGACATCCTGATGACTCAACATTACCAAGAGGATGATCATAGTGAAAATGACTTTAAACCTACTACTACAACAACTACAACTAATTATTAACTAAAAAGTCAATGTAGCAGTATAATCACGATTTAAAACTTGTTATTAAAAACAAGACATACTACTCTAGCTAGATTAAGCAATTAAGACAGTATAAGTTCATTAATATACCTATTATGTTGGGGAAAATTCCAAATATAATGAGGACACATCGGAGCCACATTTCAAGCATCATCGGTTTCAATAAAAATTTCGGCCTTGACATTCACAGCCAACCTGCAGTGTAAAGGCGAAGAATTGAGTGATATATCTATACCTATACAAAACCCGTCAAGTGTGGGCCCAAATAATAGGTTTACTAACGGACCATCTTAAAATGATATAATTTTTTTCCCTCTAGTACTAGTTCCCCCCTTGCATTACTACGTCACATAAAGTCACATATTTTGGAGGTCAAATGTTGGGGGCCAAAGTCAATATAAAAAACTTACAGGTAAAATGAAGAAAAATAAAAACAAGAGTTATTTGGGGTTTGATCCCAATTAATTGTTGCAATTGAGATTAATTGTTGGGGCAAAAATTTCCTTATTATACATGTATTTTCTTAAGATGTTTTTAAAATTATAGAGTTTGCCCCCTCAAATTTTTTCGAAAAATATTAAGAGTCACCCCTCCGGTGAAAATAAATAAATACTTGGCATATATATGGAAATGCTTAAAAGTCAATATTAGGTCTTATTTATGGCTACATTTACAATTCTTAGACGTATATATGTATACATTTTATTAGTAATTTTTTAAAATATTTTTTTGTATCAAAAAATTAATAATTAACTAAAAGAAATTGATTACCATTCACCAAAATTTCGCCCCCCGTGGTCGAATTCTTTGTTTTTAGGCACAAAAAAAGATAACTTTGTTTTTGATATATAAGGGAGAATATGAAGAGGAGGTGGATGAAACTTAACATATAACATCTCTTTAAAATGAAAAGTTATTTATATACACTAGCACGTAGGGCACTCGATGCGTATCATTATTTATTTAAATTATATTATTTTGTTGTATACCTTATAAATTAGTGTATACATAAACTTCATATATGTATATTAAGAATAAAATTAAGACGTTTATATCACCATAAATTGCATATATAATAAAAAAATATAAATTTTTGATAAAATCATATTTACATTAATAATTTAAGTTATATCTTGACCCAAAAAATGAACACAATCATACAAAAATTTCTCTTTGATCATTATGTTGGGCATTTTTTGAAATGAAATAAATCTCAACCAAACAAATGGAGCAGTAGCAGTATATGTGTATCGTATATGATGGGTATGTTTGGAACGAGTGATTACATTGATCAAAGAAGAATAACACGCTAACATATGACATACCCTCTCAAAAACACACATAAATCCCCATAATTTTCAAATCCGTAACATATCCGATATGAATATACTAGTAACACATAATAACAATTTGTCCAAGTAGATAAAACGAAATAGTACCTGAGAACGGAGATGGAGGAGGAAGAATGGCGGCTGTAAAAAATGACTGGAAGCTCTTTATAAAGAATGCGAATACAAAGAGACTGAATAGGGAAGGGTAAGAGATAGAGAGTAAATGCGGTAGACGTAGTGTTGATATAAACAAACACACCGATGAGATATAACTTAAATTATTAATGGGTGAATGAAAGGGTTAAATGAGTGAATGTTGAGGTAGTTCTAAAGTCTAAGAAAAATAATGTGGAGCAGTTGTATAGTCTAGGTACGGTTCACCTCCTCATATCTCAAAACGATGGAAACAACAATTAGGGAGGAAATTGAGAAATTAGGGTTCAACGCACATTTATGTCCGATCATATCAGATCAGATGACTCTTGAGTTCACATAACCTCCGTCCGCTTCAGATCAGATCATACATAGTATCTCACCGGTGGCCAACCCACGACCTGTGCCCTGTATGTAACCACATATGTATATGTTGTGTGTCTTGGCTGGTGGTTTTACTCAATCATTGTTACGAGGAAGGAGGTTATTTTGTTTTGATGGGCTGTTGATGTTAATCTTGACATCTGTGGGTGATTCGTCGGAGATAAGGTTAAGTTTAAGATCAGCAATCTCAGACGCACGGGACAATGCTTCTAGTCTTGCCTCTCGGGTTAAAAAGACAGACGCACGGGAAATCGAGAGCTTCTACCAACAATACTATGAAAAATATGTTATTGCATTGGACCAGGGAGAAAAAGCAGACATGCATTCTTTTTAAAAGAATGGTTCTATTCTACTTGCAGGTACCCAATTTTATGAGGAAGGGGTTCATTGTGTTTATGTAATTATTTATAATGGAAATTAATTACATTACAACAGAGCCCAACTCGGCAAAGCTTACCAGACGGCCGGAGTGCTTTTTGAAGTCCTCTGCGCTGTTAACAAGTACGAAAAAGTTGAAGAAGTTGCTCCTGAGGTGAGTTACTCCCCTCTTTTGTGAAAAATCTATGCGTAGTGGTTTTTAATACTGGTAATGCATTGCATGACTTGTACCATGTGTGGTCCTATCATGGTACAAGTCATGCAATGGCCATCAAGGTACAAGTTACAAATCAACCCATCCTCCTAATGGGTAAACCCCAAATATGTTATATGTTTAATAAAAACAAGCTAGGTGAAAAAGTAGAATCCTTCAAACCGTACATGATGTAGCGTTTGGCATTCTTTATATATTCATTTTGTTTCCCAAAACATTGCATATCAATTACTTTTAGAGTGTTTATGGATGCATAGAATTAGAATTCAACTAGAATTCTAATTCATGGAATTTGAATTAAGGGTCCGTTTGGCAACCCAATTCCAAGCCATGGAATTGGAATCGGAAGGCCAATTTTAATTCCACGGGATTGATATTGGCCTTCCCATGCTAATTCCAAGGCTTGGAATTGGGTTGCCAAATGGGCCCTAAATGAATTCCAATTCCATGATGTTCGAATTCAATTTGTCGGTTACGTTGTTGAATTTATTTGGTATTTTATTAGACTTATAAATTCATGTTTGTGGGTAGTAGTTCGTTCAGTATCCGTGTAACTTTGTTAGCGTACAATTTGTGAAACTCTGTTTGTGTGGAACTGTGTGCATGTGTACCTGCAGTGTGTGAAATTGTGTGTGTGTGACACTGGAACTGTGTGAGCATGTGTGAAATTGTATGTGCAGTGTGTATAACTGTGTGGTGTAATGTGTGTGACACTGAAACTGTGTGTGCGTGTGCGAAGTAACAGCATGACATAGTGTATGAGAAAATGTGTGTGCGTTAATTTATCCCTCTGTGTCAATTCCATAAAACCGTGATTCTATAATTATCTACTTTTACTTTGGAAGTAAATTTATACAATTGGAATCACAGAACAATTCCAAACTCATTTTTTTTCTAACCAAACAATGTAAACTGGAACTCAAGGCCCCAATATCAATTCTTAAGTTTGGAATTGGGGTTGCCAAACACACCCTTAGAACTACTGGGGTAGTAAGTTTGGGACTTTTGGGATGATACTTCATGTACCATTTGGGGTGAGGGGCCCATCAAAAATTTTCTTTCTTCTTGTTATATTTGACAAGCTTTGCCTTACCAATTGATTTTGCGAATTTAATCAGCCATTTGCATCTCCCATTGTGTCAAATTTAGGTTTTTGCAATGCCGATGAGGGATCTAGGGTGGCTTTAAATCCAAGGAAATACCTGAATCTATTTGTGGTTTAGGGTCTAATGTCTTCACTACATGCACCTTGAAATCTGGACTTTACTTTTTGTGACACTTTTATAAGAAATTTTGGGACATTTATTTTTCACCCGAAGTACAAATGCCAAAGATTGGACTCTGAACCCTTTTATTTATTATTTATTATTTATTATTGATCAGTATCATATGGAGTCATGCACTGCAAGATCAATGCTAAGAAACTTGAAACTTTTGTGAGCAGATCATTGCCTCGGCTAAAGATGTTCAAGCCAAAAAGGATATCTATGCCCCCTATAACATTCTGCCATTGGATTCTGCGGGTGCATCACAGTCCATCATGCAACTGGAAGAGGTACACTATACTACAAATTATATATGAGTAATACTAGGGGACACAGTCTAACTTTGTTGATAAATATGCCTTGGTTAATGTGTGGGACATTCATTACTAATAAACTTTTAACTTACCAATGTATTAAAGACGCATCACTGTGTTAGTCAAATTGTTGATTATAAATAGGGATTTTTTTGGCTTAACCCCTACTTTTTAATGTGATATTTGACTTGACCCCGACTTTGCTAATCTCTTTGATATACCCCCTGCACAAGGAGGTTTCCTCAAAATATTACATAAAAGTAGGGGGTTAAGTTAAAGGATTTATTTGACTTTTCCCCTTGTTTATAATACTAAATTAGACAAAGTCAAAGGATTATGAAAACGAGGGGTTAAGTCAAATTAGGCATTAAAATTTGGGGTTGTCAAAATGACCCTTAGAAATACTAGGTATGGTTTTTCACCATACCGTAACATTTCAGTCCAGAGAAATATGGTTCGAGTTTGCTAATTTTCATTACTGGAAAATGAAATTATCGAAACCGAAGTTATTAGAAACTTTGTGATTATTGGTCGATTTGGTATAGGCTATATACCGACCGATAACCACCCCTAATGAATACACAAGTACTCTCACCCACACACATGTAATTTATGCTTATGAATTCTATTTGTATGCCATAAACAGGTTAAGGCGGCTCTGGGTGCACTTCGAAACACACGTGGGTTGAGTTGGCCAGCATCAGCTGATCACCACAAGAAGAAATCTGGAGAATTGGACCTTCTTGATTGGCTAAGGGCCATGTTTGGGTTTCAGGCATGTGGTATTGATCAAAAGAATTATATAATAATTCTTAAGTTGCTTATGGCTTTTGAAAAGTTAATGTTTGTGATTGGTTTATTTTGTTATCTACTGAGAGACAATGTTAGGAACCAGAGAGAGCATTTAGCTTTACTACTTGCCAATATTCATATAAGACTTATTCCTAAGCCCAAACCCCTTAACAAGGCATGAACCCCCCCTTATCTCAAACCATAATTTTTGTGCATTTCCATCATATAGCTTCTCATTTTTTAATGCAAGTTCGATTTTTGTGTTGCATTTATTGAACTGAAATGTTCTGTTATGATTAGTTTGTATGTTCTTTGTGTCGGTGGTTATTTCTTGTGGATCATTAACCATTTTCCCTTGAGATTTCTGATTGATTTTTCATTATCACATAATTATCCTCTAGTGAATATTTTCTCCGCACTTCGAAAAGTGTAATCTTAACATGCATAGTTCTAATGCAGCGTGACGATCGAGCTGTTGATGCACTCATGAACAAGCTATTCAAAAACTATAAAACATGGTGCAAATACTTGGGAAGAAAACACAGTTTACGGTGAGATATGTTTGTGCATCTTCTTTTGTTTGTTGACTTCATCACATGACTTTTCTAGATTAAAATGAATCTTCTTATGATAATGAGCTTTAATGAGTATGAATGTAATTGCTTGTAGGCTCCCCTAAGGGAAGCAAGAAGTGCAACAGAGGAAGATTCTTTACATGTGCCTCTATCTTCTTATCTGGGGTGAATCGGCTAATGTATGATTTACGCCCGAGTGCCTCTGCTACATTTTTCACAATGTAAGTAATTCAGTCATCGTCGTACATTTCATCAGTGATTTTATATTTATTGTTGAAATGTCTACATCTTCGCATACACACACACATATATACACATAAGGCTCGAAGGGTCTAAAAGATGAATTAAAACAACTTTACCCAAATTTCTAGAGAGGCTGGTCCCTATGACTCGAACCAGTGACATTGCACCAGGCGGAATGAGGCTTTGCCATCTTTATGAAACTCTCTCTCTATATATATATATATACACACGCATGTATATGCAGCCAGGCTCCTATGCAGACATACTTGAGAACTTGGTCCAAAACGATGTTGTTTTGGACCAAATTGTGAATTTCTTAAAAAAAAAGAAGAGAAATGTTGATTTATGCACAAAGTTCATAAGTCCGTCCTCACCAAAGCCGGACTTAATATATGTATTTGTTTTTATATATTCTCTTGATACATATCTCATTGCAATGCTTCGATATATGTTCAGATGGCATATGAACTCCATGGTTTGTTGGCTGGAAATGTCAGCATTGTCACGGGAGAAAACATGAAGCCTTCATACGGTGGGGACAATGAGGCTTTCCTGCGGAAGGTTATAACACCGATCTATCGAGTAATTGATAAGGTACTTTCTATTGGAACACATTCATCATTTTCAAACTTCTTTTTTTTCTAATGTTTCAAACATGATATAATAATGCTCATCTTATTACAGGAAGCCAAGAATAGCAAAAACGGAAAAGCCTCTCACTTAGATTGGCTCAATTATGATGATCTAAATGAGTACTTCTGGTATGCACAGATTTAAATTGATAACCTGCAGTTCATTACAAAGTTTATAAAAGGGTGTTTGCGCTTTTTGATATTCTGCTGGACTCATGCTTTTGGCTGATCTATTGTATAGGTCATCTGACTATTTTTCTTTGGGTTGGCATATGCGCGATGATGGCGATTTCTTCAAATCTACACGCGACATGGGACAGGTGCTCTATATTCAACCCAGATATTATTCCTTAAAACTCCCTCCGCCCCAAATTAAAAGTGCATGTTTGAAAGTCAACATTTCAAGGAAATATTTTGGGCCTTTGGGTTACAGAAAGCAATTTTCTATTTTATATTTCCAGTTTTCATTTCTATTTCTAATTTTTGCTTTCAATAGAGTATTTAGAAAACTAGGGAAACACGCTCATTTATTAGAAGTAAACCATTATTTTCAAATGTGATTTATAGAAATCTTGAAAGTCAAAATATAATTTACAGAAAGTTTGAGGGACAAAATGTAATTTTCAGAAAGTTTAATTACCAAAATTTCATTTACATAAATTTTAGGAACCAAAATGTAAATTAACAAAATTTCAGGGGCCAAAATGTAATTTACAGAAGGGGTCGGACTTGTCATTTTTTCTTTAATTTAGGCGTAAAATGTAATTTTATATATTTTTGGGGTCATTATGTAATTTACAAAATGTTAGGGGGCTACATGTAATTTTCAAAAATAGATAATGTTTTGGAAATAGGTTTGTAAACATGTTAAAGTAGTTTTTCAATTTTCTTGAAAAGTGGAAAATCGGAAAAACTGTTTTTAGTTTTCCATTTGTATCAAAATTATTACAATTTTAATAATTTTGATACAATAGAAAAAGGCATATAAAAGTGACATGAAAGAATTTCATTGACTTGTATTAGTTCCTTGACAACTGCATGGTAAAACTCATAACCTTACATGTGATCATGTTGCTAAAATCTCATGACCTTGAATGTTGCTTATAACATAGTGATTTACAAACTTGCAACACGTGCAAGTCTATTACAAACTATGAACACCTCTAAGAAGGAAACGTCTTGTGTCGGACACACGTGTTCTACACTTTTTTCTACAGTTTCATTATTTAAAATTAAGATTATCTATTTTGGATATATGTAACACTTCTTGAGTGCCAAACAAGATCCACATATCTTTAATGTTGAAATACGACTTTCGTTTCGTATACGGAAAAAAATAATTACTAGAAAACAAAAAAATGTAATCATAATAAAAGGCAAGATAATGAGACAAAGTAATGAAAGGAGAAAATCTGGCATAAATATCTTCATTGATGGGCTGCAAGGTAACCTCTGTCATCCACGAGATCTCCAGAACTGGCCATCCCACCCAATTGACAAGGTATTGTGTCATTTATCCGATCGGGCAAGAAAATGTCTCCGAGTCTAGGATGCCTTAAAGCCAATCACATGAGAACTGGTTGGTAAAGGAGTTGACAGAATGTGGTTTCCCCGGAAGGGGGAATCATACGCCACATTAAACGTGCTATGAATGTGGAATTCAGTTGGGTGGTCCACCTCATAGGTGTTCATCCTGTGACAATGCAAGATGGGGAAAGCTCCAAACCGTCGTATCTCTAGCTTGGGACCCTTACCGTGTCTCCTCTCCTTCTGAAGGTGCCTATGACCAAGTCTCCTTTAGCTGGTATACGACCTCACGGTGGTGAGTGTCCACTTGCTCCTTATAGTTATAGAAGACATGGCAGACTAACACTGCAGGAGGAAGCTCTTCTGAAACAATGGGCATATGAGGTATAGTGCTCAACACATTTTAGAATGGTGAGAGACTGGTGGACTGCTTGACAATGTTGTTGAAGGCAAACTCTGCTTGTGCCAAGCACCGTCGCAAGTCTCAAATGAAACGGTTTTCTGACCATCCAGTTGGTGATGAATTATGGTGACGAAATGGAGATAACGGGGTAAGATTGCTTGAGGGAGCGCAAAAGTATCTCGTAAAACAGATATCACATCTGACGTGATACTGCGGAAAACCCTGTGTAGACGGATGATATCTCGAAATAAAGAACGGCAACTTGGGATGCTTCCATAGTCATGCTGTATAGAATGAAGTGAGTCATCTTCAAAAATCCATAAACAACTATAAAGATGGAATCGTGGGCTTTGGAGTCTCACGATAATATCCATTGAAACGTCCTGCCACGACCTATTAGAAATTTAACGTCGAAGAGTCCGATGTCGATTGTGGTGTATGGGCCGAGCAAATTGGTGTCGCGAGGGAATGAGAGCAGGAGGAGGTGTGGCCCTAGTCAAAACCCTAGGTGAAGAGCATTAGGAAGCCATGGTGAGCTCGTCAGGGATAGGTGGAGCCTCCAATGAGATCGAATGGGCCTTGGTCGCATCGAAGACCAGCAGGCAATCTGCACGGGGCGATTATGCTAGTAGGGTGATGTCAATCTGATAGTGGTTTGATAATATTTGGAAAAATCTAGGGCTAGATCTCTTTAGGGTTGATTTAACCCTTCTCCCAATCACTGCAAATCTTGTCCACAGTTAACCCTAGAAAAAAAGGAGAGTATAATTAGGCTGAATCGATCTAAAGAACAACTATAACAACAATAACAATAAAGAAATTGGGGCTGAAATTCTCCTTGGATCTCATTGATACTCTCCAAAATGTAATAATGAAATATAAATTTATCGACCCCTTTATATAATAAGGGATGGAAATAGACAAGAACTATAATACTCTCAAATTATAAAGACACAAAAGAGGAGAGATAAGGCTAACGACAATGCCAATAACTATGCCCCAGTATTAGAAAATAAGTATATGTAAGACGATGAGTTATTATCACAATTACTTGTACACAATATGGACATACAGTTAAAGATGTCAACATACTAGTTTCTCAGTTTTTTAACATATATGTTATTATATGTTAAGTATGGCTATTTAATGACATATTTCATATTACAATCAAAGGTGAATTATTTATTGTTTCATACTTATGCATAACAATGATATTTTATTCACGTGTCCTGTGTTATCTGTATAACTAGTTATTAATATAGATGAGAAGGAAGAGAAGATATAAAATAATTTCTGAAAAAACTGACAACATCCATTTCCAAGTTTTGAATTTATATTTATCTTCTCCCTGTTAATAAATATCCTCCGATTGCATCTCTATTTGGTAACACATAGTACTGGTGTAATTCAAGTTTTCGTGTTTTATTAAATTGGTAAATTCATAAAGAATGTCTCATAGCTCATATCAAGACTTCAAATCTCATAATTCATATAGACTCATTCCTGGAATCCAAATTGGTAAATTCACACCGAAACTCATAATTCATAACAAGAGTATGAATTATGAGATTCAATTTTTTTCCTAAAGTTCAGACTTTATATGTGAATTTATGAATTTAATATAAAAGCACAAAAACTCGAACCAAAATCAAAATATTTCAAACACCATTTGCGCACGTCACAAACATCAACTACTCTCTCAAAACGGTTATTAAAATTATTCACGAGACATGGTTGTAACCGAAGAGCTCATTTTTTTTCTTCTTATCAATATTAGGTATATTGGACCTTGTTTTGCACTTCCCTGGCTTTCAAAGATGGAAGTTCACTGATGTCATGAGAAACTTTCTCAAGATTATTGTAAGCCTCTCATGGTCCATTATTCTTCGGATATTTTATCTGCACCAAAACAACTCGGCCTTTGGGAAGATTAAAGATGTTCTGTCATTCCTTAATAGATTTAAGGAAATTCCACCATTATATGTTGTGGCTGTTGTTCTGTATCTTCTTCCAAATCTACTGGCAGCAGCAGTGTTGCTTATTTTTCCAATGCTTCGACGTTGGATTGAAAACTCAGACTGGCTTATCATAAGATTTCTTCTATGGTGGTCACAGGTATGCTTGTTTCCCTCTTCCTTTCTATTCTTAAGAAAGCTCCGCATATTTTTCATTTTTTGAAAGTGTGATATAATTTATTTAATCCAGTTTGTATCGATTGCTTCCTCGTCCAGAAATTATGAACACATAACAGAAACACAACTGTCAACAGGTTTCACCAATAATTGAAAATATAGAATAAACTGACAACGGGGAAAGCCTAGTACGTGGGACCCCGATCCCACCCTTGACCCTGTTTTCCCCCTTCAATAATTAGTGAACCTACTAATTATCTTAGTCAATACCAATGCTTTAATTTTATGGTTTTATAAACCCAACAACCGTGTGTGTGCGTGTAAACTAAGCTACAGGCATCCCTAAACAGAACACATATAAATCTACAGTATAATCTTTCGAATTTTATTTTAGAAGCTGGATTAACAAAGATAGGTGTCTTTTTTTTCAAAATATCTACCTTCGTGGTAAATTCCACCTGCACATTTACACATCCATAAATAGCAGCTACAAAACTCATATATCTTTGCCCGGAAATGAAGTTTGTTTCTTTTCCTACATTTTACTTGTTATCGTATCTCTCTCAATTTAAAACAAAGAAAGAAATACATAAAGAAAAAAAGAAAGGAGACTTCCTATCATCCCTTAGTTTTAAAGGCCGAGCCTTTTTCGGACTGAAAACTGCAATCTCTTTTTTTCTAAACTTGGAATACTTATTGTTTTATCAATTCAAAATTATTTCCAGTGATTATTGTTTTCTTATTCACCAATCACTTGTCTTAGGTTGGGCATTTGTAGTCATACCAAATATCATGTATATGAAAGTGACAAATTAAAACTTGCCATTGTAAAATTTTGTGTCCATAATGCAAATTCCTTAATGAAAATGTTAGAACATTATCCCAAATGAGCTTATATTTCAAATAAGGAATTGAATATGGTGGGTTGAGCCGAGTTATTCTTAAAACGTGTTGGGAAAAATTGGCTTAAATTCGGGAAGGGGATATATCCATTGTTGTATTTTCTGCTCATAGTTAGAAAAGATAAATCTCAACATAATCATTCTTAACAAATCAAAGATTTATACTTTGTGACCAAAGTGCCACAACACTCTAATTCTTTTATAGTAGAAATGGTAATAAATCTAATAATAATAGTTTTTGGAAAATTTGTGCATTCATGTTTTCTCCCGAATGACTCGGTGAAAAGAAAACTGTCTAATGCTGCTTCTCTCTTGCACAATGATTAGTGAAAAACTACGACTTCTTGATATCCTCTCTCTCTCTGTCTCTGTCTCTGTCTCTCTCAAGTTTGTATCCCCAATCTATAACAAATGGTTCATCTTTTCATCGAATTTGTTTGCTCTTCCACAGCCCAGAATCTACGTGGGGAGGGGAATGCATGAAAGTCAATTTGCCCTTATCAAGTGAGTGTATTCTTAAATTTATTTCTCATAATAATATTTGGTAAATGCTTGAATTAAGATATATGGTTCAAATCTGTTTATCAATTTCAGGTATACTATCTTTTGGTTGCTACTTTTGTGTTGCAAATTCGCATTTAGCTATTTTGTTCAGGTGATTCCCACATCTTAAACTTTATTGTTCAAACTAGAGTATATGATGAGTGATTGGGTTCTATTTTGACCCTGTTATTTTTCTTCAGATAAAACCTCTGATGAAACCGAAAAAAGATATAATGAATATTAGATGTGTTCAATATTCTTGGCATGAATTTTTCCCAGAAATCTCTTTAAGCGTTCGTGGTTACCGATGTGAACTGGACTTGCGTTCTTTGAGTTGTCATTCAACTTTTAAGCCTTCTTTGGTTGATCTTCTTGCCTTTATAAGTTTTTGGGCGAATGTTTGACTTGAGTTGAGATAGTTCAGTTGATTTGGGAACCGGACTCAAGAGTGTCGAGCTTCCTACGTACCCTCATGGGATCAGGTCAAACGTAGTTCATTATTCTGTTTTATTTCATGGTCCAATTCGTGAGGCCGACCACAGGCCTGTTCAGAATTCGTTTGCTGAGTCTTTCCCGAGCGTGCATCAAGTTTAGGGCATCTCCCTATATTTTGATCTTATATGGTCTATTTGGTGAGGCCGACCGCAGGCCTATGTGTCGAGGCTTGCTCGAGCATGTACCTAGTCGGGGTAAGACCCTGTATTAGGTTTTTCATATGGTCCAATTATAGAGGCCGACCAGAAGCCTATGTGCCGAGCCTTACTCGGGCATGTACCTATTAGGGGTAAGACCCTGCATTGGGTTTTTCATATGGTCCAATTAGATAGGCCGACTAGAAGCCTATGTGCCAAGCCTTTCTTGGGCATGTACCTAGTAGGGGTAAGACCCTGCATTAGGTTTTTCATATGGTCCAATTAGATTGGCCGACCAGAAGCCTATGTGCCGAGCCTTGCTTGGGCATGTACCTAGTAGGGGTAAGACCCTGCATTAGGTTTTTCATATGGTCCAATTGGAGAGACCGACCAGAAGCCCATGTGCCGAGCCTTGCTCGGGCATGTACCTAGTAGGGGTAAGACCCTGCATTAGGTTTTTCATATGGTCCAATTGGAGAGGCAGACCAGAAGCCTATGTGCCGAGCCGTGCTCGGGTATGTACTTAGTAGGTGTAAGACCTTGCATTAGGTTTTTTATATAGTCCAATTGGAGAAGCCGACCAAAAGCCTATTTGCCGAGCCTTACTCGGGCATGTGCCTAGTAGGGGTAAGACCCTGCATTAGGTTTTTCATATGGTCCAATTGAAGAGGCCGACTAGAAGCCTATGTGGTGAGTCTCGCTCGAGCATGTACCTAGTTGGGGTAAGACCCTAC
Source organism: Sambucus nigra (assembly GCA_949130495.1). Classification (NCBI taxonomy): domain Eukaryota; kingdom Viridiplantae; phylum Streptophyta; class Magnoliopsida; order Dipsacales; family Adoxaceae; genus Sambucus; species Sambucus nigra. Next base: position 550,628 of record CASBWL010000471.1, read on the forward strand.
ATTAGGTTTATAATATTTGATATGTAATCAGTACACGCTTATTGTACTTGGGTCTTTCCCGCAAGTCAATGTAATACCAATTTTGTTCGCATTTTTCCATTTTCTAATGCCTCGCATGTAAATATGTCTATTTTACCTTTTAAGTTGTGCCGTCACACTTCCTTAGGCCTAAACGATGATGGAAAAAATGCACCTGGTTTAAGGGCCATCCACCCGTTCAGGATTTTAACCGACCAACATAATTGGCGACCAACCTGAGTTGGCTTTTTGCCTAGGGATCCCCTGTAGGGATTTTATTGTTGCCGGGGAAACTCGTGAGGCCATTTGTGTTTGGAGATGACAAAGGCCTGTGGACTTCCTTAATTTAATTGGAACAAGTAAGAAAGCTGTTGTAATTAAATCAAGCTTAATCTCGATTGTCATTTGAAAGACTAATTCCAGTGTTAACCATGTTGGCAACCATCCCAAGTTGGCCTCTTCTATTTTGCTTTAAATGTTGCGGTGAATCTGTTCACGTGTCATCATTGCCATGGAGCCCCCAATCGGGCTATGAAGAGAAGACTGCCCGACTGTCCATCGAGTTATTTGATATGTATAATCAAGATGATAAGTGTGCCCGATCGTTCCTCGGGGCTTTGTTATGTTGAAGAGTATCGTGTTGATCGTTCGTCGAGCTGGATATAATTAAGGATTATCTTGCTCATATAGCTTCATGTAATGTACCGTTCCTCGGTGCACACTAGTTCGTCGACCAAGAATGGTGGTTCCAGGAGGATGTGGGAGACTCCATATAGCTCGTACATCTAAAGAAATTGATATGAGTTCAAAGCATCTTCTTGCAGAAATGCGTTGATTTGATATGGCGTTCAAGAAACGCATTTCCTCTGGAGTGGATATCTTGGTGCTAATGATGCCCTTTTGACATCTACAAGCGAATTTTCATCGCCCAGTGATCATCGATCACCATGGGTTGTCCGAGGATCTTGCTGATACATTTAGGGTAGGCCTATCAACGGGTCGGAGCCGGATCGGATTTAGGGAGATCCAAATCCATGTAATCGGGTCTTCATCGGGTTCGAGTCCGGGTCCGGGCTTCATCGGGTCACTAATATTGGATCCAGACCCGGATTCGTTCAGGTCTTTGGGTCTCGAGTTCGGATTCGGGTTTGGCCAAATATATACATTTATTTTATGTTATCCCCCTTCTTTATTTTTTAATCTTAAATTAAAATATTTGGTAATATATTATAGAATATTATTAGTATAAATAAAACATATATTATTTATATTTATTATATAGATAAATATATATTCTTATATATATTACTTACATGTTACATTGATAAGATATATTTATAAATATATATAAATTTATAGTATATATATATATATATATATATATATATTTAAAAAATAATAATGTACAATCGAGGTCGGGTCTTCGGGTCCGGGTCTTGTATAATATCCAGACCTTACCCGTTTAATAAACGGGTCTTCGAGTATTCGGGTCTCGGGTCAAAAAAAATATGCTCAGACCCTATTATACAGATCAGGTTATGGTCGGGTCAGGGTTCAGACCCGACCCATTGACAGGCCTAATTCAGGGTGGTCTAGTATTGCTGCCAACACGTTCTGTTCGTCGCATGTGTTGACCAGTAAGTGCAGACCTGAAAGCGGGCCGAGGATGACTGGACATAGGATTAGAAGGAATGTGTGGGCGCTTAGTTGTGACAGCCCCAGCTCGCAGGTTGGTGGGCCAAAAATTCTTAAGTCAGCAGATCACGAAGCAGGTTGGTGGATATGAGACGCGAGTCGTCCTTAAACCATGAGATCGTTGGTCGGAGCGAACAAAGAGGAGTCTAATGATGCTCGGCTTCAATCCTTAGCAACCACGGTTGATTATAATCTTGCTGGATATATGACTTCCTACATGTTGGATTCATTCTTGTTGATGAATATAGTTGATCGTTGCACTCCATACTGCTTTATGTGTTATTGGATCTTTGTTATACAGATTGCCCAGCTTCCTATTTGTCGAGGTTGAATTAAATAAGAATTGCATTTCCCAACTGTACATTGGAGCTCGCGATATGATCACATAATGTCGACTATCCATCGAAGCAACATTGTAAAGGATCTAGTAAATGTTACGCATAATCTATGCCCGAGCATCTGTCGGAGCATTGGTAAGATAAGAACATCCGTCGAGGAAAAATTGGTAGAGGATCTGGTAGATATTGCGAGTGATCCATGCTCGAGCATCCGTCGAGGCATAAAGGACCGAGCAGATATTACGAACGATCCTACAGTGTTAGTGAAAACTAACTTTCCAATAAATGTATTGTCAATCATTAATCGACTGTGCCAACCATCTATTGGGACTGAATATAAGAATTATCCTGACTGACCATTTGTTGGGGATAAAATGCGACGCGTGTGGTAAATATCTTCGGGACTAAATTTATGGAATTATTTTTTCGATCATTTGCCGAGATGAACCTTGAATATGCCTGATCATCCTCCAGGTCAAGAATCATAGAGCCAGATAATCAATACTAAAATTGAAGAAATATCCACGTACGAGCATCCGTCGGTTATCACAAATAGTATTACCCAAGCATTTGTTGGGTCCATAGTGGTGTAACGTGCTCGACCATCCGTCGAAGAATTAACAAAATAAGTGGTGCTTGGCTGCTCTGCCGGGGCAAAGTTGTACAGGTCCGAGTAGATATAGAGAGCGATCCATGCTCGAGCATCTATCGGTGCATTAATAAGATTTTCAAGAGCTTAAGATTGTGGCCGAGCATTCATCGGGACTGAATCTTGTACCTATGGAAGTTAATAAGTTGCTCGACCATTTGTCAAGGCTAAATCAAATAGAATTTATCATGAAATTCGTTTATTCAGTCAAGGAATATATGACGTGCTTCTGCTTGAACACGTGCCGAGGAAAAGATTCATTGTATTGAATGAATGACATGAATGATCCCATAATTATAATGATAAAATCTCATGAGGATGGCCGTGCCCGAGCATCCATCGGTGCTACGCTAAGTATTAGTAAAGATATTACACCGGCCATCCATTGGTATAACCAATAGTAGCTAGACGGTAATATTGAAAATTAAATGGATGAATAAATGACATGAGTGCCCAATAAGTGCGCCCCACTATTTATGTGATCAAAATAATTGTAATAAAGTCGAATGAAAGATGCAAAATTTATCAAATATACCCAGATGTATGACATAAGAGTTAATTTGGAGTTTTTGCAAATAGCTCTAAGCAAATACTTAATATTAAGTTGGTTTCAAAAAATTATTTTCACAGAAAATTTGTGTAGTGACACAATTGTGAAGTATGCAGTATAGATAGCCCCTACTAACAAATTTATGATGATAAAAATCGTGAGCATAATTTGTGAGCAAATCAAATATTGTGAGACAGAAATGAATAATGCACAAATAAATGTGCGTATCCATCAATTGGGACTGTGCTAAATATAAGAATTATCCTGACCAACCATCCATTGGGGATAAATTGCGACATGTGTGGAAAATATCTTCGGGACTAAATATATAGAAATATTTTGTCAATTATCTGCCGAGATGAACCTTGAATGTGCGTGATCGTCCTTCAGGTTAAGAATCATAGAATCTGAGCTTCAATCGGAGTAAGAATAATTTTGCCCAAGCATTTCTTTGGGTCTAAAGTGCTATAGTATGCTCGACTATTCGTCGGAGCATTAATAAAATGAATGGTGCCTGGATAGTCCACCGGGGCAAAGTTGTAGATTACCGAGTAGATATAGCAAGCAATTCGTGCTCAAGCATCTGTCGAAACATCAATGAGACTTCTAAGGACTTATGATTGTTGCCGAGCATCCGTCGGGACTGAATCTTATACCTGTGGAGGTTAGTAAATTCCTCGATCATCTGTTAAGGCTAAATAAAAATAGAAGTTATCATGAAAATGATATGTTCAACAAAGTATATAAGATGTGCATCCGCTCGGCCATTTGCCGGGGAAAAAATTCATAGTAGCGTATGAATGTAATAAATGATCCAATGATTTTTATGATAAAAATCCCACTGAGACAACCGTGCCCGAGCATCCGTCGGGGCTGAGCTAAATAACCAATAATCTCCTTCTGGTGAGATTAAATTGTTGTAACTGAATGACAATATTGAAAATTAAAATGTTCGAATAAATGACATGAGTGCTATATAATTGTGCCCCACTTATCTATGTGAGCAAAATAATTTGTAATAAGGTCGCATAAAAAAGCGCCAACTAAAATCATTGTAACAATTGTAATTTAGCCACATGGTTCCTTAAATTTTTTTTTGGAGAGAACCGAGCAATGAAAAAATTAGTCAAATATAAATCAAATGTAAGACATAGGGCTGATTTAGAATTTTTGCAAAATTGTTTTATAAAATATCAATTTATAAGTTGGCTTCAAAAATTCATTTTCACACAAAGCTATAATAAGGTGTGAAGTATAGAGAAATATAAAGAACTGGTCCCGTAGACCAAAGGCAACAAGCAAGAGTAGGAGTTTATTCCAATAAAGTCAAAATCGTCAAAAGCCAACTTATAAATCGTCAAAAGCCAACTTATAAATGTGTTGGGACTCGAAAAATTGATGTAACCCACGAATTGCGATAGTCCATATTTTCATGAACTCGTCCCTTTTCCATCATTGTTGGTTCTGCCCATCTGGATAACAATCCCGGATTACAGGTCGGAGAACCTTAGGCTGTAGGTTGGAGATGATCGAGACTGGAAATCGTTGGTTTTTGTGATTTCTCTTCTGCCGTGCAAGATTGTGAGAAATTCACGCCTGATTGTGCGCCCAAAATTTGTCCATCTTTTCTGAACAAATACCTTCTTGAAGGAAACTCACCAAATATGCATGTAAAGATTTGGTCAATGTCTCGGGGTCGCTTTTAACGGCTATCACAAAATATGGGATATGGGATATATGATGTACCCATAAAATAACATTTATACAAAAAAAAAAAATCAAAAGAGTCCAGATATTTGGAGAGTATTCATAGACATCTCCGAAAGTGAATTTCATCTGAAACAAACAATGAGAATTGTCTAGAATCAAGGGTGTTGTGCAGATTTGCAAATGCATAAAAATTGAATACAAATGTGCAAAGAATCGTGCATCAATAAAACGATGTTTATACAAAATATATAATTATTCATACGGAGATAAACAAATTAAACTTAGCTCTTGATTATCGTGCGTGTACACCATGAGGTCGCAACGTAAATCTCCATCTCGTAAACAGGAAGGAAAGACTTTTCGTGTCGTTTCCCACAAACGGCGCCAATTGTAGGTGCAAAAAATCTCACCCGTAGGGGGGTGCCAATTCATCACGATACAAGCATAAAAATAAATATGAGAGACAAAGATTTACGTGGTTCGACCATGAATGGCATATTTTTTCACGTGTCATGCTATTATGTAGGCATATTTTTTGCCCCCCACAAAATATCACCACTGAGCTCCTCAACAATGATCTTGAGGTTCAATTTATTCTCTCCAATGCTCTTAAAGCTGAAAAATCACATTGGAGGGATAAATCCATCTTTTTTCATAAAAGGGCTTCTCAAATATTAATTAACAGCAAAATAAATTACATTGGGACCAACACCATCACTTATTCTGATTTGGTGGAGCAGCAATTTGTGGATCATTTCACTCACTTGTACTCCTAACCCCAGGTATGCAATGATCTCTCTCTTATCCAAAGCTCAATTCCTTGTGTTATTGATGAGACTGATGATGCATTTCTCACCAATATCCCCTTTGACACTGAAATTAAGAAAGTTGTATGTGATCTTGATCCTTACTCTGGTCCTGCCCCCCTGATGGTTTTCCTGGGTTATTTAATCATTTTTGCTGGGATATTATTAAGCATGACCTCATCAAATCCATTAAAATGTTCTTGTATAAGAACTGGATATCCCCTGGCTTTAATGCTAGTTTTATTGCATTGTTGCCTAAAGACTCTTGTGAAGAAACCATTGATAAATATAGGCCCATTGGTCCTGCCAACATTCGATTTAAAACCATCCCAAAATTTTCTTGCTGACAGAGTTTCTAATCTAACTGATAAGCTGATTTCTCCAAATCAATTTGCGTTTTCTAAAGCTAGAAGAATGACTCATGCTATTGGGCTTGCAACCGAATGTTTTAACCTTTCCAACTGTCAGTCTTTGCGTCGGGAAACATTGACATGAAATTTTATATTGCAAAGGCTTTTGATACCCTCAATTGATCCTTTCTATTTGCTGTCCTGAAATATTTTGGTTTTAATGAGGTTTGGGTGGATCTCCACTCTGCTCACTTGTCCATTTTGATAAATGGCACTCCTTTTGGCTCTTTCAACTGCTCTAGAGGTGTGAGGCAAGGGGACCCTTTGTCCCCCATCATCTTTATTTTGGCTGAAGAAGTTATAAACACATCAAGCATATATCTTCTCCCAAATGTTATAAAGCTCCCACACATCTTTTATATGATGATGATATGCTGATGTTCTGCAAAGGAGATCCCTCAACTCTCAATCACCTCATGAATCTTTTTGAGAAATATAGTGCTGCTTCAAGTCAAAATATTAACAAGGCAAAATCCAAAGTATACATTGGCAAAGGTACTTTAAATAAACATGGGGAAATTTCCAATCCACTTTACTTACCTTGAAGTTTTCATATTTAGAGGTAAACCAAAAAGGAGTCACTTGCAAGAAATTGCGGATAATGCAAGGTTTAAACTTGAAGGTTGGCAGGGCAGGCTTCTTTCCATAGCAGGAAGAGTTGAGCTCATTAAAACTGTGGTGCAAACAATTCTTCTCTACAGTTTCATTTTCTACTTATGGCCTCACTCTCTTCTCAAACAAGTACAGGGGTGGATTAAAAACTTCATATGGACTGGCCAAGTCAACAAAGTAAACACTGTTACTATTGGCTAGAAGCAAGTGTGCCTTCCCAAAGAAAATGGTGGTTTTGGCATAAGAAATCTCGTTGTTTTAAACAGAATGCAATTCTAAAGCACACTTGGGACATTTTTACTGGTGATAATATGTGGAGCCATGTTATGAAAGCCAGATTTAATTTTCATTAGAGTGTGACCTCTTACAAAATTTCTTCCATTTGCCTTGGTAAGGACAAAATCGCCCATCACCCGCGAAAAATTTAGTTGTTCGGTTCTTTTCTATTTTTCCTAGTGGGTCAAAACTGGTTCAATGGCCTATTATAGCTATTTAGTTGCGGGTCACTGGCGAGTCAGAAGGATAAAACCACTTGTTGCACTTGCAAACAACCACTCCCTCTCCCCCTCTCTCTTTCCCTCTATACTCGAACAATTCCCACTCTCCCTTGCTCACCTTAGAAACTGGTGGTAGTTATATATATATATATATACTCCCCCCGTCCCAAATTAAAAGTCCCTATCTGTTTTTTGTATGGATTAAGGATATATTTCATCAATGGCTAAGAGCAATACTTATTCACTATCTTGGATTTTGGTTCATTGATCATGTCCCAAAAGGAACGTCGACTCTTAATTTGGGATAAGCCAAAGAGGAATAGTGGACTCTTAATTTGGTATGGCGGGATACATATACATATACATTGCCCTATTTGTATATAGAGTTGTAGATTTATTTGTATTATTGTATTTGTAGTGTAGATTGTGGCGGTGTTAATTTTTTAAATCTCTTGGTTTTCGATTTTATCAATTGCTTGCACAATGTTTACTTCCTTACTTCCTACTCAGAAAATTCTAACAGATCTGTAATTTTCCAATTGATCCCTGGTAGTATTGTCGATGGTTCAATGGATAGTTTCCCCATTCCTGTACAAGTACTGTTTTTCAGTTCCTTCATCCTTTTTTTTCTTTATTTTGTAAAAAACTAGGTCAATCCGACCAGCTCAAAACAAATCCAAAAAGATCAGACTCCCTGACTAAACCTTCTTTTGACTCGCCCATACACAACCCGTTCCATTTGACCCACCCGTATCCGCCCAATTGTGGGGCCTAGCCTGGGGTTAAAACTTCTCTTTCCCACATTAACCTTCACTCCCATTGGTTTATTGGCAATGGCCTCAATGTTGATCTCTGGCATGATAAGTGGTTACACACCCCCGTTGCTCATATGGTCAGTTTTGACAACTGTTAAGTCTCCACTCTTATTCAAAATCATCACCGGAGTATACCAGACTACTTTTAGCAGCAGTTCCCTCATAGTTGCTCTCAAATTAAAAAGAGCCTTTCTACGCCGACTCTTATTTCCGACTTAAGGGGTGCGACACATCAACGAGTAGCACCCATTGAGTCAGAAATGAGAGTCGGCCCAGAATTATTGAATTAAAAATACCCCTCTGCGTCTGCCTCTCGCTGATAAATCTGACCGTCTCATTTGGCCATACAATCCTATCGATAACTGTAATTTAAAGATGCATACCAGTATTTTACCATCACATCTCAAGCTCTGAATTGGTGCAAACACCTGCGGAAGCAACACATAGCTCCCAGACTTTCCATTCTTGGATGAAGAAATTTTCAAATGAAGCTTCGCACTGTTGATACTTTGAATAAGAGAAGGCTGTGCCTTGCCTCCACATGTCAGTTGTGCCTTTCAAATAATGAATCTATCATGCACTCTTTGACTAATGCTCTAAAGTCAGGTACCTCTGGGCTTGATGTTTCTCCACTTTTAAAATCGCTCTTCCTTCTCTTAATACCATCTTGTGCCTCTGCAAATATGTTTATTCTCATTTTCCCAGCTCTCAAATACATAATTTATGGATTGCTACTTTTCTCTGTATTCTTGACATTATTTGGAGGTATAGAAATTTCATTTTTTTAAGAACAAGAGACCATCTCCTTACAGAAATCTTATCTTCTTGAAAGCTTGGATTATTGATTTTACAAAAATTGCATGTGGTCATATTACAAAAAATAACCCTGGCAAGCACAAACCTCCCCTAATTATTACTCAAGTGTACGATTCTTCCACTATCACCGTGGTTTAAGTTGAATACAGATATTATGGCCCAGGGATTCCCAGGCCATGCTGCTAATAGGGGTGTTTTCTGATCTCATAGAGCCCAATTTATTGGTTCTTTTTGTCTTGTTATTAGCATTCATAATTCCTTTTCTATTGAAATGCAAGCTCTTGACACTGGTATTGAAATTACAGCAGAAATAAATCTCTTCCCTCTCTAGATTGAATTTGATAATGCAACCTACATTAACTGTCTGCTTAACCATCATTACAAGCCTCTATGGGCTTTGAAGAATTGGTGGGATAATTGAAAATGACTCCTTTCACAGAGAAGATTCTAATTCTCATGTTTATAGAGAATGTAACGGTATTGCTAACAAGCTTTCTAATATGGGTATACATCATCACCGTTTCCATTGGTGGGATCAAGCTCCGGACATCATTTCCATCATCTCCAATGATATGTCTTACACTCCATACTATAGATTTAAAAATCTACATCTCCCCCTCCCCACTCGCCCTAATCTTGCAAATGATAGTGATCATTGCATCTGGTATACTCAAGTGATGCCTGATCATGTTTTTTATACTAACATTTTTTCTTTGGTGGGTACTTATTTTATCTACATTTCTTGGTTTGATTTTGTTCCACTTAAAGCATTTTGTCATATCATTTCCGCTTACCACCTTTTCATAGCTACTTCTCCTATTCTATCGTTTACATTATAGTTGAGGAAGCTAATTACAAGATGCTTGTGGTTTTGATATTGCCCCTACAGTATTGATTACAATTTCTGGGCTTTTCCATACTTTTTGGGCTTTTTTTCTCCAATTTTATGGAGCAGCTGGATATTGTTTTGTGGGATCTATTGGCTTTGGTGCTATGGTAATTGTCCTAGTCATCATTTATATGCTGACAAACTCTATTCTCTCATTACATAAAGCAAATTATTGACTGCATTACTTTTTGTAGATCTCATATTTTCTCCTCTTTATGGTTCAACTTAGCTGATAGCATTGTATGTACCTTTCTTAATAGCATTTCAAAACCCCCTAATTTCCCTTTTTATTTTATTTAACTTTTATTTTATCTTTAATCTTATTGCTCGTGTGATCAACCTAGTTGGGACCTCAAAAATAAGATCATTTGCTACTAGGAATCATTGTACAAGGCACAAATAAAAGGCTTTATATTTGGTGGATTTTGTCGCCTTGTACCTTTTTCATTCTAACTGAATATTTCTCCTTGCAAGCTTGCTGAAAAAGTAAAAATAAAATCTGAATCACTGTCAAGGAGTTGGAGTCGGGTAATTACCCGAACTTTGGTACATCCCTCGTTGGATTACAAATAGATCACCAAATCTCCCTTCTGAAGTCTCTGCTTTATGTTTGTGAATTTGCCTACGAAGATTTTTCAAGCTTTTATGTATCTCCCTGCCTTCAAATGAACTTCATTATTGAAGGTTTTATGGTGATTTTCAATTTTGTTCTGATCTCCTTCTCTATGTTGTATCTATTATAGTGTTTTTCTTTTAAAAATAAAAAGTGGATACACTGGCCTAAGATGAAGCAAAACCACTCATTTAGCATACAACATTACAGAGAGAAAATCCTAACTCAATAATTGGTGTATTGTGTTGTTGGGATATTAAACAACACTATATGCATGAGGCCTTAATCTTGCAGATCGGTATGAATGCGAGCGTTTAATTTGTCACGTTTGCAGTGATTTTTCTGGGGTCTCCTCTTTGTATTATATTTGTTGCAGTTTGTCTATGGAAGGGTGGGTTGCCATTGGTGTTGTGGGAGGTGTTGTATATACATTGATGCTTTTTTAATCATATCATATGTAGATGTTAGAATATATAACCAAGTCTAGAACATAGGGCATCTTAGTGTAAGCAACATGCTCAGCTTTCTCAGCACCTGTAAATTACACCTTTTAATGAAAAACTTGTTGTTTATACTATATATTTATAAATATACTATATCTGATAATAATTTTTCTTTATCTGTGTTATTTATAATCTTGGCGTCACTTTATTACTCACATGTTTGACTTTGTTTCTCTTGTGATAATATCCTATCAAAGGCTATTAGACATGCTTTAAAAAAAGTGAGAAGATTGAATGCATAGCAGTTTGAAGAGAATAGATACCTATTTGTTCTTCTTATCACCATTAAAAAGATCATTAAGTTCTTCTCACAACTCCCACATGTCAGCTCTATCACACTTGGCATATACAAATATGACCAACTCTATAGGTTCCGGTTCGGTATGGTATATGATGACATTTTGTCAGTGTGTTTTTTTCTCCATCTCTCATTGCAACCTTTCTCATCTCTCTCCCCCCCCCCCCCCCCCTCCTTATCACCCTCTTGCACTTGACAATCACTTGTAAACTCTACTTATAAAATACCCATATTTTTCCTTGTTATTACTAACCAAACTCAAAGTTTAATTTTCTTCTCACCTCCCTTTTACTGGATTCAACTATAGGTTCTGTAATTGTAATTAGGCACACATTGTGAGTTTTGTTCAATTTATTTAGCCTATTAACTCCGTGATTATTTTATGTCCTTAATATTCCAGCATAGACAGTTCCATAATAGAGTTAGCACATTTCTTCATCCTGCTTCTTTTGACCACTTGTTTTAGTATCTTTTATTTATCATTCCATTGCACTATCTACCCCGCTTCATGTAATCTGCACTCATGGATCTGTGCACCCATGGATCTACTACTTCATCAGCCCGAACCTCATGCGCATCTCTACAAGCACCATATATCTTTTCAAGCATTTTAGCAAGATCCTTCAGTTCTTTCCTGATCATCGATACAACTGTCTTTTTACGAGTGTTATTATACCAAGGATAAAGTTCAAAATTAATCACCATGCCTTCTTCTCCTCCTCCACCATGCCTTTATCCCCAGTTTCATCACCCACCTCGACAAATCACCAATTTATCGAGCAGTTGAAAGCTCGATGCTTATTGAATATTTATATGTAGCCAATGGCTCACAGGCCTCCAAATACCTATCCGGTTGTTGTGTCTTGCAAATAAAGAGTAATAAGAGCTAAGTTTTTAGTCACAATCCCACAGCTTACCCTTAAGGTACCTTTTCTAATCGTCCCATAGCCAAACTCCCATCTGAATTAGCCTACCTACTGTGTTTTTGTCTAAATTTATCTCCCATCCATGTCACATCTCTCTTACATTTCTTCCCTCATCTTTTATGGATGGGCAAACACTTTGATTTCTTCAATTTGGGGGTTCTACCTTTACTGCCTATTCTATTTTAATATATGAGTTTGTTTGGAAGATATAGAAAAAAATAATTGAGGCAGGTGTGTCAGGTTGATATGTCATTATATCTGGAATTCTATTTTCTTCATGTAGTATATTTATGTATTTTATTTTTTCCAAACAACCTTATAAGGCCGTGCTTTTAATTTTGCACATTATTAAGTTTAGCGCAGCAAGTGAATTTCAATTGTTTAGTGTGATTCAAGGCCATGGTTATTGATTCTACTTGTTTATTACCTGTAATTTTGCATTACATACTAAATCCCAGTGATTGTAAAAACTGATAGTCTTTTTTCATTTGAAAACTGTGAAGGCTTCTATGAGATTGTGAGAGTATTATTAAGCTGAGAAGCAAGATCAGAAGAATAAAAATCATATCCAGCTGGTAATAAGGTTTTTTTCTGTTTATATTTTTACTTGCTTTTCTTATTTGTTCTTTTAGCATGCTATGTTTCTTTCTTTTAGTTTTTGTTTTGTACACTTTATTAATAGCAGTGAAGATATGTTTGCATCACGGCGTCCAATAGTGAAGAACAATTGAAGATGAAATACTGTTTTTTTCTTGCATGATGTTTAAATAAAAAGAACTTTATGTTCTGCTATAAAAGTCTTATGTTAATATCATTCTCCTTAAATCTATCAAATTCTGTGAACTCTAAGTCAACACTTGTGGAGGTGTATTTACTGTTATTTCTTGGAGCATACATACACAATCCTCTCTGATTATGGTTCCACACAAAATAATTGATTGTGTTGAAAATATGATCTTCGTTTGTTAATGGTCAACTAACTAAATTTCAATATGAAGATCGAGTCCATTGGCAATTGATAAAAAAATACCCATATCGGATTCTATTGGCATTTGGCGTTAATGTCTTTGTTTAAACCGAATGATACCATTTCCCTTTTACATAATCCCACCAAGTCACTTTAGGCCTACTCTACCCTAACATTAATATTAATATTAACTAAATCACTGATGCTTATGAGAAATTTATTGGTTTACGTTTGACATGTCCAAAACATGTAAGGAGATTTTCTCTTTATAGTTTCTACAGGAGCTACTTCTACTATTTTTCAAATATGTTCTTTTTCTTTTTCAGATTTACCACCCATCCATTTCAACTTTTTGCATCTCCGTCACACTCAATTTTAAACATTTTGTTTTTTCTTGACCAACACTTTTTACCACAACATGGCATGTATAAGTACTATCATACTTAATTTTTCTCCCTTTAACTTCACTTGTATACGTTGATCAAATAATATGATGATACTTCTCGTCTTGGCTCAATCCGCTTTAATCTTAATGGTGACAACATCAACACTAATACTTTTATCTATTTAAATCAGTGTTCTAAAAAACGCGCCTAGGTGCGAGGCTTTTTAGATACGCCAAGTTTTGGCCCTAGGCGTGGATCAAGGCGTGGTCAACGATGGTAACATTTTTTGGGGCAAGGCGTGAAAAAACGCGCGTTTTTTGGAGCTAAGGCGTGAAAAAACGCAAGTTTTTTAGAAGTAAGGCGTGAAAAGATGCATTTTTTTTGTTTTTTTTCGTATTTTAAAAAAATAGTATTTTAATTTACAAATATTTAGACATATTTTTAAGGTATGTACCAATTTAGTATTTTAAATAGCCTTGTCATAGTAAAAAAAATATTAAAATATATTAAAAAATGTTTAACGCTTTTTCACGCCTTTTTACGCCAAGGCCCGCCTAGGCTTCCAAGGCTTAAGGCTTGGCCTCCACGCCTTGGTCACGCCCCGCATTTTTTAGAACCTTGATTTAAATAATTGTGTCCAAATAACAAAAATCCTTACAAGATTACTATGAGTGATATGTCATTTCCATTGTCCGATTGATATTGTATAGGTGCTCCTCCTATTATTGTGGGATCACGTCTTTCCATCAATGTCATGTGGAACTATGTTAATATTGAAAAATTGTTGATGATAGGATACATAATGAGAGCTTAAATATTTATATATATTTGAGATGTCCAAGAGGGATACGGAGTAGTACATTCAAATTAATAATTGGTGATAAAAGACCATTCACTCCATGCATCTTCTTTTGTCATGATGAGATCAACATTTGGCAATTATACATTGTTTTTGGATAATTAGGGTACTATTTTGGAAGAAGTGTAAATAAAAATTAAATTTATTATCTACTCATTTTAATTTTCCTAGAGGATTATTTTGCTTCCCTCACAATAATTTGGAATGGGGAGTACAAGTATTTAGTATTATTTTTAAAAATACATATCTAATCAATCTCACATCATTTTGTTTTTAGTTATTGGTCATGTTTTAATAAACATGGGACATTTATCATTCACTACGAAAATGTCACGTGGAACTATGTTAATATTGAAAAATTGTTGATGATAGGATACATAATGAGAGCTTAAATGTTTATATATATTTGAGATGTCCAAGAGGGATACGGAGTAGTATATTCAAATTAATAATTGGTGATAAAAGACCATTCACTCCATGCATCTTCTTTTGTCATGATGAGATCAACATTTGGCAATTATACGTTGTTTTTGGATAATTAGGGTACTATTTTGGAAGAAATGTAAATAAAAATTAAATTTATTATCTACTCATTTTAATTTTCCTAGAGGATTATTTTGCTTCCCTCACAATAATTTGGAATGGGGAGTACAAGTATTTAGTATTATTTTTAAAAATACATATCTAATCAATCTCAAATCATTTTGTTTTTAGTTATTGGTCATGTTTTAATAAACATGGGGCATTTATCATTCACTACGAAAATGAAGATGGGAATCTAGAGGTGGTTACATAGTGGTTTTTCTCGCATTTCACTTCTCTCATAACCATTTTATACTAATTAACTCGGGGTGAGGGATATCCGACGTAATCTATAGTTTTTATTCATTTGTTAATTTTAGTTTAAATACACTCATGCCTAGATTATCTTTTCTATCTTTTTAGTTAGAAAAATAACTTTTGCACTTTTATTTTAAGAATATTAAAACTTATAAATTCTAGCACTAGTCTCTGTAGATTTTTCGTTGCCCGGACTTGGCCACTATACTCCCTTAAAAGAGTATAGTCAATAGTTTAGGTTTTATATTAAGGAGGTGAACAGAAAACAACGATCGACGTTTTGACACGCGCTACTTTTCACCCTTAATCACTCATCCATACGAATGTTCCCAAAATAATAATTAGAAAAATATGATGTGTGCGCTTATCGAGATATTGATCATTATGATGAAACGATAATATATGTTTGATAAGACACAAGTATGAATTACAAGTATGATATATATGAATAATATATGGATAAAATAGGAAAAATATGAAAATATAAAGATAGGACTCGACTCTTGAGTTTTAGCCCAAAACACATGCGTAGCCTACAAAGGCATCAAAGTCCACGTAGTTTGCATACAACACAATTGATAATTTATATATCTAATACGAAAATGAAAAAATTAAGGAGAGAATGATGTTTGGACCTTATTTAGGAACTTAAAACTTGACCTTGATCCTTGATGAGCTTCCTTGCAAGATAGGACGAATGTAGGATGACAGAGAAAGAGATTTTTATATGGGAATGATGGGAATAAAAGCTGGAAATGAATTTCACACAAGGAAAATTTGCTTATTGAAGAAGAATGTTACTGAGATCACTGATAGTGATGGATTTGGGTGCCTTTCGAACTGATATCATGCACTACTTATATAGGGTAGGGGGACTGCCGATCAGCATAGTCCTTGCACTGCCAATCAGCAGGGAAATGGACTTGCCAACTGGTAGTCTAGTGCAGATGTTTTAGATAAATGGTCGTAAAACGCAATCTGTAAGTCCAAATCGTGCGTGGGGTATACCGTTAGAAAGGTAATTCATAGACCTTGAGAATCCTTTAGGCCGCTCCCGAGGTCGGGAGTTGGCTTTGGGTCAAACGGGGCCTAAAATCTCCCGTTCGTCCATTAAATAAAAGATCGTCGAATGACGATGGATCGTTCATCCTAACCATAAGTTTGAATCGCGCACCGGGTGGACCGTTGGAAAGTTTATGCTAGACACTTCGATATTCCAAAGAGCTTTGCCTAATTTAGAGAGTTTACATTGGTCAAACAGGGCCCGAAAGTACCCTGTGACCTTTCAGAGTAAAATAGATCGTTTGTCCGTACCGTAAGGCTAATTCGCACACGGGGTGAACTGTTAGAAAGGGTATTTAGCTACCTTTGTAGATTCATTCAGTCTCGTTTGAGATGAAGAGCTATCTTTAATCAAATAGAGGTCGGGAGCGCTCGGTGGCCTTTGAATCAATTTTCGAGGGAAAACGGATCGTTTATCCAATGATTATGCCAATTTATGCATGGGGCATACCATTGGAAAAGGGCTTTAAGTTCTCTTTGAAGATTCGTTGAGCTTTTGCTCGGACAATAGAGTTAACTGGAGTCAAACAAGGCTTAGGACAGCTCGGTCGCCTCTAGATCGGTTTTCGATAGTTAAATGGTCCATTCATCCAAATGATTATGCCATTTCATGCACTGAGTGGACTGTTTGAAAGGGGATTTGGAGCCCTTCGAATATTCTTTAAGCTTTTTCTCTGATGATAGAGTTAACCAGAGTCAAACGGGCCCCAAGAGAGCCCAATAGCCACTAAATTGGTACTGAGAGTATAACCTAGGGTTTATAGCGAATTGGGGAGGTGCTAGGTACCTAAAGAAAGACTTAGGGGGGGGGGTCTTGGAATGTGGTTTCTACATATCCCCTCGACGGGTGATCTTAGAACGAGTGAAAGCCGTCGAATAAACACCACACGATGTTTTGGGAAATTTTTGTCAATTTTATGGATCGAAGTGAAGAGGACTACTGATTTAGAGGGTCGAGTTCAATTTTGAGGACCTGTGATAACGCTGGGGATGGCCGATTATGTGGTCCAAGGTCAATTATGAGGACCTTAAGTGGGAGCGACCAATTTTGAGGGTTGAGGTCAATTCTGAGGACCTTATGTAGGAGCGCCCAATTCTGAGGGTCGAGGTTAATTCTGAGGACCTTAAGTTGGTAGCAACCAATTCTGAGGCTCGAGGTCAATTCCGAGTACCTTAAGTGGGAGTGACCAATTCTGAGGGTCGAGGTCAATTTTGAGGACCTTAAGTTGGGAGCGATCAATTCTGAGGGCGAGGTCAATTTTGAGGAACATAAGTTAAAGTGACCAATTCTGACTGTCGAGGTCAATTCCGAGGAGCTTAAGTGGGAGCGACCAATTCTGAGGGTCGAGGTCAATTCTGAGGAGCTTAAGTTAGAGCAACCAATTCTGAGGGTCGAGGTCAATTTTGAGAACCTTAAGTTACGAGCGACCAATTCTGAGGGTCGAGGTCAATTATGAGGACCTTAAATAAGAGAGACCAATTCTAAGGGTCGAGGTGAATTCCGAGGACCTTAAGTTGGGAGCGACTAATTCTGAGGGTCGAGGTCAATTTTAAGGACCTTAAGTTGAAGAGATCAATTCTAAGGGTCCAGGTCAATTATGAGGACCTTAAGTGAGGAGCAACCAATACTGAGGGTCGAGGTCAATTTTGAGGACCCTAAGCTAGGGGCGACTAATTCAGAGGTCAATTCTGAGGACCTTAAGTTAGAGCAACCAATTTTGAGGGTCGAAGTTAATTCTGAGGGCCTTATTGGGAGCGACGAATTGTAAGGGTCGAGGTCAATTATGAGTACCTTAAGTGGGAGCGATCAATTTTGAGGATCGAGGTCAATTCTGAGGACCTTAAGTAGGAGAGACCAATTACAAGGGTCAAGGTCAATTCTGAGGACCTTAAGTTGGGATCGACCAATCTGAGGGTCGAGGTCAATTTCGAGAACCTTAAGTGGAGGCGTGGTGAATAACTCTCATGGAAAATTTTAATTTTACCCTTTTTGAGACTCTACTTGGGGAAGACGCATCTGTCTGGGGATTATATCTTTTGAGAAGAGCTGAAAATCTTAGTCTAGAAATTCAACTTGGGGAAATAGTTGATAACTTGAGGTTTTAGGATTCTGCTGGGGAACGTGTTGCTTGGGAGAGATGTCCAATTAGGGTTTCTAGCTCGGATTAGGAAAGTTGAATTTTTTTTAGGAAAGATGTTAGTTCGGGAATTCCTGTTGGGGAAACGGGTAGTTCTGTTGGGGAAGCATTTAATTTATTGCGTATGAGTTTTTTTTTTAGATTCTGCTGGGTAGTTATAGTGGGATTTTCGAGCGCGGTGAATTTTAGGGTTTAAGTTGGGGGTAAAATGTGGTATTAATTCTGCTGGGGATTTGGGAGCTTGGAAAATGGTTTTCTTGGTGAAGAAATGTTATAATATTCATTTAGAAATTTTAGTGGGATTTTTGTATGAAATTTTCGGGGTACTGTCGATCAGAGGGTGGCAGGGATTGCTAATCGGCAGTGGCACGGTCTTCTGGGCTACCTTGGGAAGGGGAAGGGACAGTGCCGATCGGTGGGTGTCAGGCAACTTCTGATCGATATGCCCTTTAACCTGCTATAAAAGGGGTGAATTATCTTCATTTTTCACAACTTCTAGATTTCTTATGTTTTGCTTCTCTCTTCTGCAATTTGCTCCTACATTCTTTCCTCATTCGAGACTAGAAAATGGTTGATTTTTCAAGTAGCGATACCCATATAGCGTGGCTGGGCATTAACGATTAAGCGAACCTAGAGTGGCAGTTTGGGTGCTCTTAGTGTTGGGAAACGAGAATGCTTTGGACTTGTTCGAGCCTTTTGTCGATAATTGGACTCTTCTTCGTGATCCTTCACACCACCGGTCATCTAGGGTGATGAAATCTAATGGTTATGTAAGTATCGCATGCCTTTTGGCATGCTTTCCCTTCTTTTTTGCATCTTCTTGTTTCTTTGAATTTTGATGAAAGGTTTCTCCTCTGTTTTGACAGACTGACATTACTTATAAGAGCTTCCTATCCCGGGGATGATGGGATTTAGGGATGTGTGGGATCACATTCTTGTGGTGGTGCATTAGGTAGTCTTTTCCGTGGGTTTTAGTCGTTTGGCGTCGACGTTGGATAAGACGTCGCGTTCTACGACCATTTTATATGATCTAGGGGAGAGGTGTTGGGACACTACCCACACCATACACTTGGGATTTGGGGATATGACGATGACCCCCATTGATGTCGAGTAGCGGTTGGTCATAGATTGCAAGGCGATGGAGATAGAGGTGGATCAGTCTCTGAGGGTGACACTGACAACGGTGGATGCGACACTGGGCGATGTGGGGCAGACAGTCCTGGGGGACTCGATCCGTATCTCCCTTCTTCGGGAGGTTTTGCTGAGTCGGCAGATTGACGAGATTAATGGGCTGTAAGTGCAACAGATGGGTCATTCGTTTATTCTTTTGCTATTGGGAGGGTTTTGGGTGGCGTCGAGCGGCGATGTCTTCCACTTATGTTTTTTACCATGTTTGAGGGTATTTTCTAATATCCCTCTCTTTCACCGGGGGAGCCAGACTTTGGCAACCCTTTATTCTTCTTTGGATTCTTTTAGCCGGTGCAGTCGATAGACCTTTACTAGAGCCAAGTAACTTCTGAAGGTATTTTTCTTTTTACAATTTTCCTTTATGCATTTTCTTTCATTTCCTTCTTTATTTCTTCCGATTGTTGACTCTTGTCCTTCTACAGATGTGGCTCTATGAGGTGATCAGGCTCAATTCCCATTTGATTGATTTGCGGGATAAGTTGGTGAGGAATTTCTGTCGAATATACCAGTGGCAAATGTCCAATCGGTGGTCGAAGCAGTCTCTCTCCTTGTCAGCAGTACGTCAGGTCTTGAATGTCGTGACGAGCGACCAGGTTATTTCTTCTTTTCTCTTTTGAATCATTTTCTTTAGCATCTTTTTTATTTGTGTGAGTATTGACTTTATTTTGGAAACAACCAGGTACTTTCTATCCCTCGGGGATAACCTGCGGTGGGTCTCTTTGTGGCGCAACCGACCCATTAACTGGAATATGCTGACGGCGGTAGCACAATTTTGGTACCCTGAGGATCATGTTTTCCATTTTGTCTTGAATGAGGTCTGCCCGACCTATGAGGAGTTTTCTACTATGTTAGGGGTAAATCCCAGTGTAGCGGCCATGCCCGAATTCTCTCGATTTCCTCGGGACTTTTTAGTAGGACTTCTCCACATCTCTCTTTCGGCCTCTTGTGTATTGGTCACTGGATGAATGATCTCCCTCCCAATTGTACTGTAATTCGTGCGTCTGCAGGATTTCAATGATGCACTCCATGTCAGAGTCATTGCCCTTGGCTTAACTTCGAAGCTACTACTAGTGACCGAGGACCTGATGGTGGACCCTCAACTTGCTTCCATTATTATGTGGATGTCATATCGTCGCAATCCTGCGGCGATGATATTTGTAGAGACCCTAAACGATCTAGATGCTTGGCGGGAAGGTCGTTCTAATTTTCTGAGAGGTAGCCCGAATATGATATTCATGTGGTTGTTTGAGAGATTCCATTTGGCGGTCCCACCATTAATATCCCTTAGTAGTT
This sequence comes from Sambucus nigra, assembly GCA_949130495.1. NCBI lineage: Eukaryota > Viridiplantae > Streptophyta > Magnoliopsida > Dipsacales > Adoxaceae > Sambucus > Sambucus nigra. Next base: position 571,506 of record CASBWL010000471.1, read on the forward strand.
GTGCCGAATTTATTCACCCTCTATTTCATCAGCTTTGGCCCGACTATAGAGAATTGGGTAAACTGGTGTGTGGAGCACGACACTCGATGTCTGCGCTGGTCAGTGCCCTAGTGGTGGGAGTTGCAGCCCATTCTGGAACTGGGGGAATACCGGTATGTTCTGTTAGTTGGCCTCCGACAGACCTCCTTCTATTTCCCCTGGTGGATCCTGCGTCATACTTGCACAACTTTTGATAAAACTGTGAAAGTTTGACCATTTTTTTAAAATAGCAAAAAATGTTATTTTGAGTTGATTTTTATATGGGTCCCTTGAAATGTTTAAACATTATATAAAAAAATTAAATCGAAACATAATTTTTTACTATTTTAAAAACGTAGGTATGTATAGGAGCCTGTCTGTATATATATATATATATATATATTCCAAAGCTTTTTTTTAGCATTCATTCACTCCTCACTTGGTTCTTTATCACATATTTTTTGAGTATTTGTGCACATTCAATCATTGTCAAAATATGTGCTGACGCAATTATAATGTGGTGGTTTAATTTGTAACCTTTCTAAACCTTAAGTTAATCCAAACTTTGTTCATCTTTATACCTGGATCAAGGAGTTTGTGTCTTGATTTTGAGGGAGGTTCTCTTGCTAGTTGAAATATATATATATATATATATATATATATATATATTTCCAAAGCTTTTTTTTAGCATTCATTCACTCCTCACTTGGTTCTTTATCACATATTTTTTGAGTATTTGTGCACATTCGATCATTGTCAAAATATGTGTTGACGCAATTATAATGTGGTGGTTTAATTTGTAACCTTTCTAAACCTTAAGTTAATCCAAACTTTGTTCATCTTTATACCCGGATCAAGGAGTTTGTGTCTTGATTTTGAGGGAGGTTCTCTTGCTAGTTGAAATAGACTTGTAAGTTGTTCGGTCGGGGTGGTGGTGTCGTTTGTAACTTAAGGTTTGATACTTTGTAAAAGAATAGTTTTTTTACTTTAGTTCCATCTCCTAAGATTTGTTAGGCTCTCCTAATCACTCAAAATCGTCCATAACTACTTCGTAATCGCTACTCTTCTTGTCCGCAGAGAATGACATATATCCTATAGTGGTTAAAATGAAACCAATAACTAAAAAAATAAAAAACATGGGAGTGACTACAAATAAATCTTAAAAAAAGGGACTAAATACTTAAGATACCGTAAAAGAATTGTGATTTACTGAATTAGTGTTCATGTACACATTATTATTTGTAGATATTTGCATTTAGAATCAAACTTTTAATTGCCATTAATTTTTTGAAAGAAGAAAAAGTGAAAACAAATCATCCCTCTTAGGTAATTATGGGGTAATAGTGTCAAAGTTGTTTTATATGCTATATGCTCCCATGTTCATGCTTTATATAGTCATATTGTAAGTTTTAGTCTATACATTAAGATTAATGTTATTTACCTATTACTTCTTGATGGGTGTGGCATTTGGTATCATTTCAAGTGTTTATTATTTAGAAAACAACCTATGGTTTGTTGACAACTTTTCGTTCCTAAATTTCTTCCAGTTCCAAAGGACCAAGCCCAATGAGACACTTAACATCCAGTAAAGATATATTTTGTATGTATACCATACCTATGAATGTACCTGTTTTTTTTAAATAGTAAACAAATAAATTTTTCGACTAAATTTTGTATACACGATCTCCATAACGAAGAGATCTTCTACAAAAACAATCATAAAAAAATTCAACCCCAAAATGGGTGAAATGAAAAGTGGATATATATGAGCATTTTCGGCCGTTCAAATTTTTGCCATCATCTCACCCACTTTCAGGTTGAATTTTTTGATGATTTTTTTTGTAGATGATCTCCTTACTTTGTAGATCATATACACTGAATTTGGTTAAAAAATTACTTTTTTACTATTTTACAAAAATGGGTATGTTCATTGGTATGTTATGAGAGGTATATTGGAGAGTCTGACTGTGTATATGGTGTCGCAAAAATTTAAGATATCACATTTGACCACCACCTCGAACTACATCCTTTTAGTTCTTGTCTCCTTTAAGTTAACATTATAACCTTTGTTTTTCAATTTGTTGGTTTACTTGAAACTTTAAATTAAAAAAACTTCAATATGCATGCACATAGAATACATGACAAAACACTCAGTCATACTAAAATTATAATCAATGCCAATCCTAATCAATTTCCCATATAACCAAAATTGCAATCTCTAAAGATCCACATTTGAACCACATAAGCCATTACAAAAATTTCTAGACATGCCAATAAGGCAAGAACAATGAAGTAAACACTACCAACATAAGTGACGATGGGGAGAAAGGTGGAGTGGGTCCTGATGGAGACGAAGGTGGAAGGGGTCCCGATGGAGACGAAGGTGGAAGGGGTCCCGATGGAGACGAAGGTGGAGGGGGTACCGATGCGCGGGGAGGTGCAATGGTTGCATTTGAACTGTCCCAAAAGATCATTATATGTTAGACGCCACAGAAAAATAAATAAAGTAAGAGTCATTATGAAGAAACCGCAGTTTGATAATTCGATATCGAACTAAAACCATGTTTTTAAAAATAATTAGACATAACACTAATTTCATGAAAATAAATGGTGCTTTCCATGGACAAAATTGTCGATTTGCATGCAATGTGTGTGTAGTTTTTGATTTCCATGAAATAGGTGTCGGTTTGCAAATTTTTTTTGTTATGTCTAATTGTTTTCAAAAGGTGTAGTTTAAGTAAAATGTCTCATTATCAAAAGAGTAATTCTACACTGATACCATAACGTGTTGCACCCGCATTGACTCGTGTCTGGTCCCGACACAAGTGGAGATCAAACACACACCAATACGGATGCGACACATCAGGGTGTCACCCCAAATGTGTCACATTTTAGGTGTCGGCCTAACATTAAACTTATCAAAAAGACCCACAAACTAATTATTATTATTTTAAAATAGCACATAGGTTCAAGTTCTCACCCTGTAAATATGCATGATCCATAGCCTGTAAAAAAGAAACCCATAAATAAAGAAATCAGGGACCATTGGAGATGCTAGTAAAAGTATTTGCTTTTTCTTTTTATTTTTGGGTGCAAATAATTGCTTAGATGAACAATTATGAAATTGTACCTAACTAACTAAAAATAAATAAAATGCTTTTAAAAATATATTTTTGCTTAATAATTTTGGACAATTAAGAAATTGCATGCAAAATTTCTACTGATATTTGCTAATAAAATCCCATTAAAGGAACTTAATTGGATCAACATTAGTCATCAGGCATGTACCATGGAAGTAACACCCCCCGGCAACTCTATTAAATCTGTGATAATGATCATTGAAAACATAGGAAGCATGGTTTTCTAGAGTATCCGGTACATAACACGGGTGGCCCGGTTGAGTAGCTCTACAATTAGCTTCGTCCGACAAACAAATCTTATTCATCTCATTTTGCAACCTACCCAAATCCGCGTTTTCTTTCGCAACACAAAAAGTCCCGAAAGGACTAGGCTCATCTTCGAAAACTGGAGAATTCCATGTAATATGATAAATATCCTCCCCATCTATAAAGGTTGGATTAAAAACACCCCAACATCTCCCACCTTCTGCAAATTCCTCGTTATACATCTCGTAAATGTACGCGCTAATGGGCATAGTGCGTGTACTAGGCGGGCCCAAGCCAGTGAAAATGCGACGAGCGAGATGATTGTTATACGCGTGGGCATTTTCCCTCGTGGCCACTGTCTCATTCTTAGTAATGTTAACTACAAAAGGCCATCCTAGGGGCACACCGTCCCCGTCCCTGTCCCCGTACCCGTCCCCATGCCCGTACCCGTCCCCGTCCTCGTACTCGTCAGTTTTGTTACTTTCATAAGGCCATCCTGTTTCGGATACCACAATTGGGATGTCCGAGAACTTAAAAGCTGCCATGGCGATATATGCATCGTCTAACATGGACTCGAACAGGCTACTATAGGTAACATTACTATGGGGGTCAACAATATGTTTTTCGGGCTGGAAAAGAGCGTAGCCAATCGAATAATTGGGGTTGTTATTAAACAATAAATAAGGATGAATGTTTAACATGAAAAACGAATCGGTTTTCTCTAAAAATTGAAAGATACTACGAAGGGAAGTTTCGTGAATAGGTTGGAATTTGGCTAGGGAAGGGGAGGATGAGCTATTAATTATGCTGAAAGATTGGGGGTGGAAATTTTGATGTGTTGAATATTTATGTTTGAATCATTTAAGGCTTTGTTAAGGGACTCCATGACCATAGCCAAATCTTGTCCGTAATCAAAATTTGAAGTGAGAAATTCGTTGCCCACACCAATGGCGGTTATGTTTGTTGAGGAATACGCGATAATATGTTTTTTAATCCAAGTGGTGGCGAGGGATGGTGTTTTTATAATATCGAGGACTTCATCGTTGGTGACACCGACCATAACCTCGATCCCGGTGTGTGAGAGGGCACTAAGAATATCATGTTCGGCCTGATAAAGGCGGACGTGGAATATTTTATGCGTTTTAAGGGTTTTAACGATGTCGTAGCCTATTGGTCGCATGTAGATGTTCATGCCGATGTTTATCCCCATAAATGCACCTGCAAATTCAAGAACACACAATTTGGTTAACATGATAAAGGAAATGGTGAATTATTTGTAGTTACAAAATTTTGTTAGCATGAAATTGTCATTAAGTTTTAATCTACAAGGAACAAAATTTATTTATACATCACAAAGAAATTAAAGGAACACATTTAACTCCAAATAGGTGAACATACTTTTCCCATTTTACTTTTCTTCATTTGGTTTGGATGGAATATCCTTTACCATGGTGAAAAGTGAAATGGCGGATCAATAATTTTGTCCAAATCACATTATTATAGTGTATACTCTAATATGCAGTTGTATCGAAACAATTTGTTTTAAATATGTTAGAATACTTTTCACCAAATAAGTTGTAATCTAAGTGAAATATATTTCACCGCGAACCAAGTCGCGCTATGTGGGAAATACAACCCTAATGCGGTTGGGATTGAAGTTAAGATGGGAATTTTTGGTATAACCTATGAAGCACGTACTCGACATGTAATACATGTTTTCACACGACACGGGACACGCGACCAACGACACGTGATTTTGTCAAAGACTAGGATACGACACGCTAGGATAAGTATAATATATAATAAATATTTAGATATATACTAATAAAATAAAACATATTTTTTTTTATAAAATACATTATTAAAGCATTCTTAACATGAAATTAAGAAAATGGATTACACAAAACAAAATTCAAACACACATTAAAAATCATATATAAAGCAGAATCACCATCACATTACAAAAAAATTAAAAAATTTAAATAATTAATTTCACATGTCCTTTTACATGTCCCAGCATGTCCTGGACGTGTCTCAGGATGTCCAACCTAAAAAAAGGACTCGCGTGTCCCAGTATGCCGGTAATGTGTCGGAGCACGCACATAATACGTGTTTCGGACACGGGATTCGTGGCTTCTAGGAGAGTGTTCATGCTTGATAGGGTATATAATACACGCGCACAAAAAAAAACTGAAATTTGATTATTTCCAAAAAACTTCAATTGATACTTATCAACATTGTTCAATTTCTAACTAGAACTCACTAATACCAATTTATCGTTAGCTGTCTATGCCAACAAACAAAGTATCGTGGTTATAACATTAGAAATCCTGCTAACTAATTATCTTATGTGAGCGTACTTCTATTAGATTGAGTTCAGTAATAGTGTAAGGCTTTTAACTTTTCAATTTAAAACATCAGAACATTTACTCAAAAAAATATTTATCATTACTATTTATTAAGTATAATACTTATATAGTCTTGCAATTTTTATGATTTATTGGCAAGAATGTTGAAATTTATGTTTAATTACAAAAAATTTCAACAAATTATAGAAATTCCCCTAATATTGTTTGATTTGCAAACCTTTTGCATTAATTTTACGTGATGAAAAATCATTCTTGAGATTACCCACTTATTAAATGTACTACTATTTCTAGTTGGAAAAAAAGGGTCTACACCATGCAAGCCGAATAGTAGGATGCTCAAGATTTGATTCGAAAGGCTTAATGATCCTAAAAATATGTTCAAGGAATCTTTTATCCAAATGAATATGGGCCGAGCTCGAGTAAATTTGTATTAATGCCTATGAAGCAGGAACTCTCTCTCGAAAGCCATGAGTTAGCTTTGACACGAGTCCCACACGCGACACGCTCTGACACATTGCTGACATGTTGGGACACGTAAAAGGGCATGCCGAGACACGTAAAAGGACATGTTTTTTATTTTTAATTTTTTTTCTTATGTGATGCTGATTTTTCTTTATTTATGATTTTTAATGTTAAAGTGTGTTTGAATTTTGTTTTGTATGGCCCATTTTCTTAACTTCATGTTTAGATTGATCTAATAATGTATTCTATGGAAAAAATCTATTTTATTGCATTAATATATATATATATATCAAGGTTCTAAAAAAAGCGGGGCGTGATCGAGGCGTGGAGGCCAAGCTTTAAGCCTTAGAAGCCTAGGCGGGCCTTGGCGTAAAAAGGCGTGAAAAGGCGTTTAGGTCTTTTTAATATATTTTAATATTTTTTAACGATAACAAGGCTATTAAAATACTAAAATTGTACATATCATAAAAATATGTCTGAATATTTGCAAATAAAAAAACTATTTGATTATTTTGGATGAGATAATGGTCCGGTTTGCAAAAAAATCTTTAAAAAGCGATATCGTTTCACTAAAGCATTATTGTTTTTAGAGAAAAAGTACGCTTTAAGGGTTTTACCAAGAATAAGGCGTCAAAATCTTAAGGCGGGGCGTTTCTCCCAAGCCTCAAGCCTAGGCGTCCCTAGGCGGAGCCTAGGCGGGTTTTTTAGAACAGATATATATATATATATATATATATATATATATATATATATATATATATATATATATATATATATATATATATATATATATATATACGTAATCTAGCGTGTCATATCCTGGTTTTTAGAAAAATCATGTATCGCGCGTCCTGTTGAAATACGTATTATGTGTCGAGTCCGTGCTTTAAAGATTAATGTACTATTTTAACACACGATTATTAGTGATCCAGTAGAATTCAAACTGAACTTGAACGAGCTTGTATCCAAACGACGACATCCTGATGACTCAACATTACCAAGAGGATGATCATAGTGAAAATGACTTTAAACCTACTACTACAACAACTACAACTAATTATTAACTAAAAAGTCAATGTAGCAGTATATCACGATTTAAAACTTGTTATTAAAAACAAGACATACTACTCTAGCTAGATTAAGCAATTAAGACAGTATAAGTTCATTAATATACCTACTATGTTGGGGAAAATTCCAAATATAATGAGGACACATCGAAGCCACATTTCAAGCATCATCGGTTTAAATAAAAATTTCGGCCTTGACATTCACAGCAAACCTGCAGTGTAAAGGCGAAGAATTGAGTGATATATCTATACCTATACAAAACCCGTCAAGTGTGGGCCCAAATAATAGGTTTACTAACGGACCATCTTAAAATGATATAATTTTTTTTCCCTCGAGTACTATTTCCCCCCTTGCATTACTACGTCACTTAAAGTCACATATTTTGGAGGTCAAATGTTGGGGGCCAAAGTCAATATAAAAAACTTACAGGTAAAATGAAGAAAAATAAAAACAAGAGTTATTTGGGGTTTGGTCCCAATTAATTGTTGGGGCAAAATTTCCTTATTATACATGTATTTTCTTAAGATGTTTTTAAAATTATAGAGTTTGCCCCCTCAAATTTTTTCGAAAAATATTAAGAGTCACCCCTCCGGTGAAAATAAATAATTACTTGGCATATATATGGAAATGCTTAAAAGTCAATATTAGGTCTTATTTATGGCTACATTTACAATTCTTAGACGTATATATGTATACATTTTATTAGTAATTTTTTAAAATATTTTTTTGTATCAAAAAATTAATAATTAACTAAAAGAAATTGATTACCGTTCACCAAAATTTCGCCCCCCGTGGTCGAATTCTTTGTTTTTAGGCACAAAAAAAGATAACTTTGTTTTTGATATATAAGGGAGAATATGAAGAGGAGGTGGATGAAACTTAACATATAACATCTCTTTAAAATGAAAAGTTATTTATATACACTAGCACGTAGGGCACGCGATGCGTATCATTATTTATTTAAATTATATTATTCTGTTGTATACCTTATAAATTAGTGTATACGTAAACTTCATATATGTATATTAAGAATAAAATTAAGACGTTTATATCACCAAAAATTGCATATATAATAAAAAATATAAATTTTTGATAAAATCATATTTACATTAATAATTTAAGTTATATCTTGACCCAAAAAATGAACACAATCATACAGAAATTTCTCTTTGATCATTATGTTGGGCATTTTTTGAAATGAAATAACTCTCAACCAAACAAATGGAGCAGTAGCAGTATATGTGTATCGTATATGATGGGTATGTTTGGAACGAGTGATTACATTGATCAAAGAAGAATAACACGCTAACATATGACATACCCTCTCAAAAACACACATAAATCCCCACAATTTTCAAATCCGTAACATATCCGATATGAATATACTAGTAACACATAATAACAATTTGTCCAAGTAGATAAAACGAAATAGTACCTGAGAACGGAGATGGAGGAGGAAGAATGGCTGCTGTAAAAAATGACTGGAAGCTCTTTATAAAGAATGCGAATACAAAGAGACTGAATAGGGAAGGGTAAGAGACAGAGAGTAAATGCGGTAGACGTAGTGTTGATATAAACAAACACACCGATGAGATATAACTTAAATTATTAATGGGTGAATAAAGGGTTAAATGAGTGAATGTTGAGGTAGTTCTAAAGTCTAAGAAAAATAATGTGGAGCAGTTGTAAAGTCTAGGTACGGTTCACATCCTCAAATCTCAAAACGATGGAAACAACAATTAGGGAGGAAATTGAGAAATTAGGGTTCAACGCACATTTATGTCCGATCAGATCAGATCAGATGACTCTTGAGTTCACATAACCTCCGTCCGCTTCAGATCAGATCATACATAGTATCTCACCGGTGGCCAACCCACGACCTGTGCCCTGTATGTAACCACATATGTATATGTTGTCTGTCTTGGCTGGTGGTTTTACTCAATCATTGTTACGAGGAAGGAGGTTATTTTGTTTTGATGGGCTGTTGATGTTAATCTTGACATCTGTGGGTGATTCGTCAGAGATAAGGTTAAGTTTAAGATCAGAGAAGCCCCTTTTTCCTGCGGTTTTTAAGGGTGACTCTACCACCGGGCAATCCAAGGCGCAACTCTGTCTCTTTGAGGTTCATCATCTGTTCAAGTGATAGATCTCTTGCTTCTTGTTGTCTTCTACTCCTCTCTTTTGGTAATGATATTGGTTAGTGTGTGTTATTTTTAAGAGAGATAGAGATGTGTGTAAAGACTTTAGAGAGAGAGGTTGGTGGGGGGAGATGGGGTTATTGAGGGAGAAGATGCAGAGTGCAAGAACAGGGGATCAGCTGTGGGTTGTAATATCTACTTTTCAGTGAAGGATAAAATTGGTCGTTATTAAATAAATATATAATTTGGCAATTATAATTTTTCATTGAAAAAAGCTGGTGAAAAAATAGGATTGATGTGTAAATATGACAGCATTAATAACAAATATAAGAGATCAACAAATCATAAGATTAGCAAATGCTTAACAAAATCATTTACTTAAAACCGGTTCATTTGCATATTGTGGAAACCAAATCTTTGATTTGATATTGTTCTCAACATCCTAGAGTAGGACATATTTCTTGTGAATTTGATGTTGGGACTAATTTAAATAGATGATAGATTTCTAGTAATGGATTAATTTAGAATATGAGCAAAAATAATGTGAAAAATATTGAACCAGGACAATGCTTCTAGTCTTGCCTCTCGGGTTAAAAAGACAGACGCACGGGAAATCGAGAGCTTCTACCAACAATACTATGAAAAATATGTTATTGCATTGGACCAGGGAGAAAAAGCAGACATGCATTCTTTTTAAAAGAATGGTTCTATTCTACTTGCAGGTACCCAATTTTATGAGGAAGGGGTTCATTGTGTTTATGTAATTATTTATAATGGAAATTAATTACATTACAACAGAGCCCAACTCGGCAAAGCTTACCAGACGGCCGGAGTGCTTTTTGAAGTCCTCTGCGCTGTTAACAAGTACGAAGAAGTTGCTCCTGAGGTGAGTTACTCCCCTCTTTTGTGAAAAATCTTTGCGTAGTGGTTTTTAATACTGGTAATGCATTGCATGACTTGTACCATGTGTGGTCCTATCATGGTACAAGTCATGCAATGGCCATCAAGGTACAAGTTACAAATCAACCCATCCTCCTAATGGGTAAACCCCAAATATGCTATATGTTTAATAAAAACAAGCTAAGGTGAAAAAGTAGAATCCTTCAAACCGTACATGATGTAGCGTTTGGCATTCTTTATATATTCATTTTGTTTCCCAAAACATTGCATAACAATTACTTTTAGAGTGTTTATGGATGCATAGAATTAGAATTCAACTAGAATTCTAATTCATCGAATTTGAATTAAGGGTCCGTTTGGAAACCCAATTCCAAGCCATGGAATTGGAATCGGAAGGCCAATTCATGGAATTTGAATTAAGTGTGCGTTAATTTAACCCTCTGTGTCAATTCCATAAAACTGTGATTCTATAATTATCTTCTTTTACTTTGGAAGTAAATTTATACAATTGGAGTCACAGAACAATTCCAAACTCATTTTTTTCTAACCAAAAAATGTAAACTGGAACTCAAGGCCCCAATGTCAATTCTTAAGTTTGGAATTGGGGTTGCCAAACACACCCTTAGAACTACTGGGGTAGTAAGTTTGGAACTTCTGGGATCATACTTCATGTACCATTTGGGGTGAGGGGCCCATCTAAAATTTTCTTTCTTCTTGTTATATTTGACAAACTTTGCCTTACCAATTGATTTTGCGAATTTAATCAGCCAAATGCATCTCCTGTTATGTCAAAATTTGGTTTTTGCAATGCCGATGAGGGATCTAGGGTGGCTTTAAACCCAAGGAAATACCTGAATCTATTTGTGGTTTAGGGTCTAATGTCTTCACTACTTTCACCTTGAAATCTTTACTTTACTTTTTGTGACACTTTTATAAGAAATTTTGGGACATTTTTTTTCCACCCAAAGTGCAAATTCCAATGATTGGACTCCGAACCCTTTTTTTATTATTATTATTTATTATTGATCAGTATCATATGGAGTCATTCACTACAAGATCAATGCTAAGAAACTTGAAACTTTTGTGAGCAGATCATTGCCTCGGCTAAAGATGTTCAAGCCAAAAAGGACATCTATGCTCCCTATAACATTCTGCCATTGGATTCTGCGGGTGCATCACAGTCCATCATGCAACTGGTAAAGGTACACTATACTACAAATTATATATGAGTAATACTAGGGGGACACAGTCTAACTTTGTTGATAAATATGCCTTGGTTAATGTGTGGGACATTCATTACTAATAAACTTTTAATTTACCAATGTATTAAAGACGCATCACTGTGTTAGTCAAATTGTTGATTATAAATAGGGATTTTTTGGCTTAACCCCTACTTGTTAATGTGATATTTGACTTAACCCCGACTTTGCTAATCTCTTTGATATACCCCCTGCACGAGGGGGTTTCACCAAAATATTACATAAAAGTAGGGGGTTAAGTTAAAGGATTTATTTGACTTTCCCCCTGTTTATAATACTAAATTAGACAAAGTCAAAGGATTATGAAAACGAGGGGTTAAGTCAAATTAGGCATTAAAATTTGAGGGTTAAGTCAAAATGACCCTTAGAAATACTAGGTATGGGTTTTCACCATACTGTAACCTTTCAGTCCAGAGAAATATGGTTTGAGTTTGCTAATTTTCATTACTGGAAAATGAAACTATCGAAACCGAAGTTATTAAAAACTTTGTGATTATTGGTCGATTTGGTATAGGCTATATACCGACCGATAATCACCCCTAATGAATACACAAGTACTCTCACCCACACATGTAATTTATGCTCGTGAATTCTATTTGTATGCCATTACCAGGTTAAAGCGGTTGTGGGTGCACTTCGAAACACACGTGGGTTGAGTTGGCCAACATCAGCTGATCACCACAAGAAGAAATCAGGAGAATTGGACCTTCTTGATTGGCTAAGGGCCATGTTTGGGTTTCCGGCATGTGGTATTGATCAGAAGAATTAGATAATAATTCTTAAATTGCTTATGGCTTTTGAAAAGTTAATGTTTTTGTTTGGTTTATTTTGTTATCTGCAGAGAGACAATGTCAGGAACAAGAGAGAGCATTTAGCTTTGCTACTTGCCAGTATTCATATAAGACTTATTCCTAAGCCCGAACCCCTTAACAAGGCATGAACCCCCCCTCTTATCTCAAACCATAATTTTTGTGCATTTCCATGATATAGCTTCTCATTTTTTAATTCAAGTTCAATTTTTATGTTGCATTTATTGAACTGAAATGTTCTGTTATGATTAGTCTGCAAGTTCTTTGTGTCGGTGGTTATTTCTTGTGGATCATTAACCATTTTCCTTTGAGATTTCTAATTTATTTTTCATTATCGCATAATTATCCTCTAGTGAATATTTTCTCCGCACTTCGAAAAGTGTAATCTTAAAATGCATAGTTCTAATGCATTAATTTAGAATATGAGCAAAAATAATGTGAAAAATATTGAACCAGGACAATGCTTCTAGTCTTGCCTCTCGGGTTAAAAAGACAGACGCACGGGAAATCGAGAGCTTTTACCAACAATACTATGAAAAATATGTTATTGCATTGGACCAGGGAGAAAAAGCAGACAGACAGGTATTCTTTTTAAAAGAATGGTTCTATTCTACTTGCAGGTACCCAATTTTATGAGTAAGAGGTTCATTGTGTTTATGTAATTATTTATAAATGAAATTAATTACATTACAACAGAGCCCAGCTCGGCAAAGCTTACCTAACGGCCGAAGTTCTTTTTGAAGTCCTCTGCGCTATTAACAAGTACGAAAAAGTTGAAGAAGTTGCTCCTGAGGTGAGTTACTCCCCTCTTTTGTGAAAAATCTATGCGTAGTGATTTTTAATACGGGTAATGCATTGCATGACTTGTACCATGCGTGGTCCTATCATGGTACAAGTCATGCAATGGCCATCAAGGTACAAGTTATAAATCAACCCATCCTCCTAATGGGTAAACCCCAAATATGCTATATGTTTAATAAAAACAAGCTAGGTGAAAAAGTAGAATCCTTCAAACCGTACATGATGTAGCGTTTGGCATTCTTTATATAGTCATTTTGTTTCCTAAAACATTGCATATCAATTACTTTTTAGAGTGTTTATGGATGCATAAAATTAGAATTCAACTAGAATTCAAATTCATGGAATTTGAATTAAGGGTCCATTTGGAAACCCAATTCCAAGCCATGGAATTGGAATCGGAAGGCCAATTTTAATTTCACGGAATTGATATTGGCCTTCCCATGCCAATTCCAAGGCTTGGAATTGGGTTGCCAAATGGGCCCTAAATGAATTCCAATTCCATGATGTTCGAATTCAATTTGTCGATTACGTTGTTGAATTTATTTGATATTTTATGAGACTTATAAATTCATGTTTGTGGGTAGTAGTTCATTCAGTATCCGTGTAACTTTATTAGCGTACAATTTGTGAAATTCTGTTTGTGTGGAACTGTGTGCATGTGTACCTGCAGTGTGTGAAATTATGTGTGTGTGTGACAATGGACTGTGTGAGCATATGTGAAATTGTATGTGCAGTGTGTATAACTGTGTACTGTAGTGTGTGTGACACTAAAACTGTGTGTGCGTGTGCGGAGTAACAGCATGACATAGTGTATGTGAATGTGTGTGCGTTAATTTATCCCTCTGTGTCAATTCCATAAAACTGTGATTCTATAATTATCTTCTTTTACTTTGGATGTAAATTTATACAATTGGAGTCACAGAACAATTCCAAACTCATTTTTTCTAACCAAACAATGTAAACTGGAACTCAAGGCCCCAATGTCAATTCTTAAGTTTGGAATTGGGGTTGCCAAACACACCCTTAGAACTACTGGGGTAGTAAGTTTGGAACTTCTGTGATCATACTTCATGTACCATTTGGGGTGAGGGGCCCATCTAAAATTTTCTTTCTTCTTGTTATATTTGACAAGCTTTGCCTTACCAACTGATTTTGCGAATTTAATCAGGCAAATGCATCTCCCGTTATGTCAAATTTAGGTTTTTGCAATGCCGATGAGGGATCTAGGGTGGCTTTAAACCCAAGGAAATACCTGAATCTATTTGTGGTTTAGGGTCTAATGTCTTCACTACTTGCACCTTGAAATCTGTACTTTACTTTTTGTGACACTTTTATAAGAAATTTTGAGACATTTATTTTTCACCCGAAAGAACAAATGCCAAAGATTGGACTCTGAACCCTTTTTTTATTATTGTTATTTATTATTGATCAGTATCATATGGAGTCATGCACTACAAGATCAATGCTAAGAAACTTGAAACTTTTGTGAGCAGATCATTGCCTCGGCTAAAGATGTTTAAGCCAAAAAGGATATCTATGCCCCCTATAACATTCTGCCATTGGATTCTGCGGGTGCATCACAGTCCGTCATGCAACTGGAAGAGGTACACTATACTACAAATTATATATGAGTAATACTAGGGGGACACAGTCTAACTTTGTTGATAAATATGAATTGGTTAATGTGACACCCCGCCTAATTAATCCCGGGTGATCAGTCCTAAATCAAGTTAGAACAGGTTTCTCATTTGGTCCATTCTTAGCATCACTGTCGTTTTATTAAATTACTAACCACCTAAGTGAGAAAAATAGACTGGTGCCAATTTTTATCTTTCATTAATTCAACAAAAACCCACGCGGAAAATAGAACAATATAACAATCACAGATAATTGAACTAATCATTCCACAAGTAAAAATTAATTAACCGAATAAACCATCGGTCCAAATAAAAATCCCATAAAGACAAGAATAACATCCCAACAAGTCTAAGAAATAAATAAATGGAAAGTGAGCGACATGCTCGAATAAATAATAATGAGTCTCTACATTATGAATGAAAGGAAGAGGCGTCTATCAAAGGTCCCGCAACATCCACATATGCTGCAGCAATGGATTTCCTGGAATCGAGTCAAGTCTGGCGTCCCTGTGGCTGGACACCTAAAAGGTTTTTAAAAAGTTTTTATAGCAAGGGTTAGTACCCAAAACATTTGAAAACATTTAGCAAATGATTAACTTGCAGTAATAATAAATATGCATGCTCTTCATATTTTAGTTAGTGTCGCACTCTCTTGAGAACTTCCTTGCCCCTCCTCTAATGTGCACCACTAACGCTTTAATTATCACCTAGTTAATGTGCACCACTAGATAATGTGCACCACTAGTTAATGTGCACCACTAGATAATTATTAAAGTCTCCTTGTACCCCTTCTACTCTAATTTGAGTAAAATGTGATTATGATTTTTAAGTCATTAGTAACATCAACTTAATTAATCATTTCCCTTTTTGATTCATATAACTTCTCTACTCGTTATACATATACAACAACTCATGCTTGTATTTATATTGCCCGTATATAATAATCGCCTAATTATATACTTAGAATTTATTGCAGCATTCACACACATACTGGAATACATAAAACACTAACATCCACCCGAGTATAAATACTCACCGGACATAATTTCTCTAAAGTGCTAGTACAGTAGGTATATTCACATATCCTAGTTATCCAAGTTAGAATCGCTCACTAACTTGGTTTAGTATACGATTGGAGGCGGTCATATTCCTTCCCGGAAAGTGAGATGTCCCTCACCCCCTGTAACGGACGCTATGACCTGGGAATCTACTCGCCCTACTCCTCAAGCTAGGGGATTCATCCACTGCGCGTAACCTCCCCATATAGCACCAGAGTATAATAATATCTAACCACTGATATTAAGGCATACACTATATATATATACTATCACACACCGTATATATATATATATATACATATATAAAAATGTTCCAGCTACACCGTGTACTAAACCCGTGACACAAGCCTATTCCATTTTTATTATGAGGTTATTACCCAACTCGAAAGAATTAATTAATTTGCACATTAATAAATTCAGTTATGTTGCCCTCGCCATTTAATTGGACTCAATCTCATAGCCCGAATTAACCTCACCCGAGTCTAAATCCCGACTCTAAATTTCTTAGTCCATTACTACGTAATATAATTTACCTCGATGTCACTCAACCAATTTTGACGTGTCATCCAAATTTTTACTCCCATCTCCTAATTAACTCACTCACATTTAATTAGGTTTACCCCATGCATTAATTTCTCAACAATAATTAATTACATAACAACTTTTATATAATTCTCTTCCTATATAAACGAAACTGGGCGAACTGTCAGTTTCTGCTGACCGTCGATCGATCGACTTCATGGCGTCGATCGATCGATCGAACAGGTACTCGTCTTCATCGCGAAGACAGACAGCCATGGACGAAAATCTTCAAGCCCAAATTTCCTTCTACACTAACACTGAATCCCTTTTAGCATTTGTACATATTAGGAAACTCATTAGGGATTTCCAGAACAGTCCTCAACATGATTAATTCGTCCATTAACTTCCAATTTCTAAATTTGGGGAAAGTTTCATCATTAACCCTAAGTCCATTTATACCCCAAATCTCATCATCAAATTTGTTTCCAAATATTCAGATATCATTCTACCAGATATGCAATAACTCACAATTATCAGATTTTCCAAGAATCATCACCCAAAATTCGTAAATCAGAATCGTTGTTTTCAAAATCCCATGTTCATACCATTAACACCCAAAAATGAATTTCTACTTAATCACTACACATGAATATGAATTGAAAACATATTTAATGCTATTGCAAGTTATCCACTTGCCTTAAGGTTCGTAGAGTCTGAATTGGAGCTAAATCCCAAGGTTGAAGATGACCTTTGTTGGCTCTCTTTTGGTCCCCAATTGGCTTGGCTGCTGCTAGGGTTTCCTAACCCTTTAGTGCCTCTTCTTAATTAAGCACAGCCATCCTAAATCTTCCTTTTATTAACTTAATAATCCAATTCACGTTTTTTGACTAATGGGCCAAGCCCAAGTGACCAAAATGTCCCCGAGTGGGCCCGGCTATGTCTAAAAACGTCCCGTGACCCGTTTACTACCCCCGGGTACACTTTTCCGACTATCTCGGCCCATCCGGACTCAACCGTACACTCAGAATTTGCATCCGAGTTAATTTCTAAAAATACTTATCCCCCACCCAATGTAGTCTATACCGACTTCCGGATGTGATAAGTACATACCTCGTCATTGACACTCGAAATGACTTAAATAGATTATTACTATACACTCAGTAATTTAATTTGCCTAAATATTAACCATTCAATCCCAGATTAATATTTATATATTATTCTGTTCTAATTAATTCATTAAATTACAACACACTTAGTAATTTAGAATTTCTGAATTAATTAAATTTAAATGTACCAAAAATACGGGGTGTTACATACTCCCCCCCTTATAAAGGAATTTCGTCCCCGAAATTAGATCGTACCTGCGTTGAACAGTTCTGGATATTGTTCCCGCATATCCTCCTCTCGCTCCCAGGTAGACTCGTCAACATTGTGATGACCCCACTGTACCCTAACCAAAGGAACAACCTTGGATCGTAATTTTCGCTCACTATGATCCAGAATTGCTACCGGCCTCTCCTCATACGAGATGTCTGGCTGTAAGTCGATCTCCTCGAGTGGAATATGCCAAAAGGCTCTCTCGCTCCTTCAATATTTCTTCAACGATGCCACATGGAATACATCGTGTATCCGCTGAAGATGTTCTGGTAATCCCATCTTATACGCCACCGGTCCCACCCTCTCAATAATAGGGAAAGGTCCTACGTATCGCGGTGCTAACTTACCCTTCTTGCCGAACCTCATCACCCCTTTCATTGGGGATACCCGGACTAAAACTTGGTCCCCAACTTCTAGCTCCACATGTCTCCTAGAAGCATCAGCATAACTCTTTTGCCTGTCCTGAGCTATTCGAATCCTTCCTCGAATCAAATCTATCTTGGCAGATGTCTCCTGGACAATCTCCAGCCCCAAGAGTTTGTTGTCCCCCACCTCTAACCAACAAGCGGGTGAACGACAAGGTCTCCTGTACAGTGCCTCAAACGGTGCCATTCCAATCGTGAATTGGTAAGAGTTGTTATACGCAAACTCTACCAAAGGAAGATATTTCTCCCACCCTCCCCCGAAGTCCAAAATGCACATTCTGAGCATGTCCTCCAGCATCTGATTAACTCTCCCAGTCTGTCCGTCAGTCTATGGGTGATACGCTGTACTCAAGCGCAACTCCGTGCCCATTGCCTCCTGAAAGCTCTGCCAAAAGTGGGCAACAAAGATTTTGTCTCGGTCGGATACGATATTTATCGGCACTCCATGCAGCTTAACAATCTCTGCTATGAATAGCTGTGCATAACGCATCGTCTCAAAGTCTGTGCGTACCGGCAAAAAGTGAGCTACCTTAGTCAACCGATCCACAATAACCCATATGGAGTCGTGACCCCTCTGCGATACCGGTAACCCTGTGATGAAGTCCATGGAGATGCTCTCCCACTTCCACACGGGAATGTCTAATGGCTGTAGAATCCCTGATGGTCTCTGGTGGTCAACTTTCACGAGCTGACATGTGGCACATTTCGAAACAAACTCCGCTATGTCCCGTTTCATCCCTGCCCACCAATACTGCCTCCTCATATCTTGGTACATTTTATCCCCACCGGGATGTACCGCAAATTTCGAACCATGGGATTCTGTCATAACGGCGTACTTAAAATCCTCATCCTCTGGCACCATTAACCTCCCATTAAAGCGTAGGCCTCCTTCTGAGCTGATCGAGTAACCCTCCGCTCCCTCAGCTAACAACTGGCCCACCCTATCCCGGCAATTTTGATCCTCTGCCTGAGCCTTCACAACCCGCATAATGATCTCGGGTGTGATGGACAAAGCCGACATGCAAGCCTTGGCTACGTCGTCCTCATATTGAAGCTCTCTCCACTTCGCTTTCCATACCTCCGATATTTCCCCAGTCGATCTTCTGCTCAAAGCGTCTGCTACTACATTAGCCTTACCAGGATGATACTGGATATCAAACTGGTAGTCCTTCACGAATTCTAGCCACCGCCTTTGTCTCATATTCAGATCCTTCTGTGTGAAGAGATACTGAAGTGACTTGTGATCCGTGAATAGAGTAAACTGCTCTCCTAGAAGATAATGCCTCCATATCCTCAAAGCAAAAACGACCGCTGCCAACTCTAGGTCGTGAGTGGGGTAATTCCTCTCGTGGGGCTTTAGCTTCCTGGAAGCATAAGCTATAGCCCTTTCCTCCTGCTGGAGCACACCCCCAAGACCCCGTAAGGATGCGTCTGTGTAAACCCGATACTCTAGTCCTCCCTTTGGCAATGCCAGCACGGGTGCAGATGTCAACTTGTCCTTTAGCTCGTCGAACGCTAATTGACAACTATCATCCCACTTGAAAGGCACCCCTTTCTGAGTCAGATTCGTCAAAGGTCCTGCAATTTTGGAGAATCCTTTAATGAATCGCCTGTAGTAACCGGCCAAACCCAGAAAACTGCGCACCTCGGTCGGTGTCGTGGGTTGTCCCCACTCCCTCACCGCCGACACCTTATCCGGATCCACTGCAATACCCTGATCTGACACGACGTGACCAAGAAACTGTACCTCCCGTAGCCAGAATCCACACTTCCCGAATTTGGCATAGAGCTGATGATCCCTCAGTGTCTGTAAAACCATGCGCAAATGTTCTGCGTGCTCCTCCTCGGTACGCGAGTAGATTAGGATGTCATCAATGAACACGATGACAAACTGATCTAGGTACTCCCTGAAAACCCTGTTCATGAGGTCCATGAACACTGCTGGTGCATTGGTGAGCCCGAAGGGCATCACCCTGAACTCATACGATCCATACCGCGACAAGAAAGAGGTCTTAGGAACATCCTCTTCTCGGATACGCAGTTGATGATACCCTGACCTCAAGTCGACTTTGGAGAAGTAAGACGCCCCTCTCAGTTGGTCAAATAAATCATCAATCCGAGGTAACGGATACTTATTCCGTATCGTTACCTTGTTCAGCTCCCTATAATCCACGCACAATCGGAGTGACCCATCTCGCTTCTTCACAAACAACACCGGCGCACCCCACGGCGATGTACTCTGCCGAATAAAACCCTGACCCAGTAATTGCTGAATCTTCTCCCTCAATTCCCGCATTTCTGAAGGGGCCATTCGGTAAGGTGCCCGGGCAATCGGCCTCATCCCCGGTGCCAAATCGATAGCAAATTCGATTTCTCTGGTGGGTGGTAATCCTGGTATCTCCTGAAATACGTCCTCAAAGTCCCTCACCACAGGAATAGAGTCTAGAGGAGTTACCACTTCCTGTGAGGTTTCCTCCTCAATGTAATAAAGATGAGTAGTCGAGCCTCCCTCTGGGCGAGGCATTGTCACCACAAACATCTCTTGCCCCGGAATGGCAAAAATAATGCTCCCACCGAAGCAATCAATCATGGCTCTATAGTCAGCGAGCCAATCCATACCGATGATTACATCGTGAACATGCATATCTAACACCAACATGTCCGCAGGTAATACTAAACCACCAATCTCTACTCCTACTCCTCGGCATATAAAGAATATAAGCGACCCACTCCCCAATGGTGAGTCGACACACGTAACAGTGCTCTCAGCGGTGGCTAACAACCCTAAAGCCTTCGCGAAATGTGTAGCTATAAAGCAATGAGTTGCCCCCGTATCAAACAATACCCGACCCATAGTGCCATGGATAGAAAACGTACCCTCGATCGCGGGCGGCGCTTGCTGTGCTGGAGGATTGGGAACATCCCGAACGTTATACACACGTCCGTAGTGCATCTGCCCTTGCTGCTGTGGGGCGGGTGGGGCTGCTGCTGCTGGCGGCATCTGACCCTGTTTCCCCTGCTGGGCACCCTGCTGCTGGCCTCTACCCCTCTGCGGGCACTCCCTCTTGAAGTGTCCTGGCTGACCACAGGAGAAATAGCGTTTCTGGTCGTCACCCTGTCGTTGGCCCTGCTGGCCCTGACGCTGCTGCCCCGGGGGCCTCCCCCGTTGTTCCCTTGGCCCTGACGGCCCTAAGGAACCTGCTGTTGCTGATTAGGGCCTGGTTGCCCCTGCCTGAACCCCTGTCCTCCCGGTCGGAACCCACCAGGCTTAAACTTCTTAGCCTGATTTCCTTGCTGAATGATAACCTGCTGCTGTGTGCCACTTGCCTCACTACTAGTAACCGCCTTGCCCTGCTGGCTCGGCTCACCTGCCTTCTTGTTCCCCTTAGTATGGAAACGATGATCCTGGCAATGTACAAGTGCAGCATTAACGACATCTGTATAAGTCACTAATGCCGGGTTTCCAATCAAGTGCTGCCTGATTCTCCAAGCTAGACCATCCATGAACTTGGACTTCTTCCGCTCCTCATCGCTCACCTCGTTTGGCACAAAGTTTGCCAAACGGGTGAACTCCTCCTCATAATCTGCTACTGACCTGTCACCCTGTACCAACTCGCTGAATTTCTTTCTCATCTCAGACTTTACTGCTGGAGGGAAGTACTTGCGGTCAAACCGCACCCAGAATTCAGAAATCGGCATCAAATCCCGCTCCTCAGCGGTGGTTACGGACTCCCACCACTGTAAGGCTGCCCCTGACAGACGAAAGGTAGCCAGCATCTGTTTCTGCACCTCTGTACCCTCTAACATGCGCAGATGGCGCTGAATGTTCTTCTTCCAGTCACAAGCCTCAACCACATTGATACCTCGAAACTCGGGTGGGTGACCCTTCTGAAAGGTCTCCCTCACTCGCTGCCAAGATGGTGGCCCCACTGGAGCCTGAACTGCTGGAGCCAATGGAGGCGGTGCCTGGGGCTGTGGAAAATGAGCTGCCATAGCTCGCATCGCTGTCTCGACCGCTTGGGCCACTATCCCTGCCACCTGAGTGGTAGAAATCAACTCGGGCGGGGGTGGTGGTGGCGGTACCTGTGGCTCCTGGCGAGCCTCCCTCACCTCATCTCTAGCCTCAGCCCTCTCCGCTCTCTGTCTCTTTGGCGGCATCTGAAATAGGTTGAATTGTATAAGTACACAATTTATACAAAAATTAATAGCAGGAATACGATATCTCACAAGCGGAAAAATATAATCAACAGTCCTAATAATAGGGCTCTATAACAACCGAACGCTACGCTGAAACGTAGAAAGCCGTACAGATCCTAAGGACTCTAGAACCTGATGCTCTGATACCATCTGTGACACCCCGCCTAATTAATCCCGGGTGATCAGTCCTAAATCAAGTTAGAACAGGTTTCTCATTTGGTCCATTCTTAGCATCACTGTCGTTTTATTAAATTACTAACCACCTAAGTGAGAAAAATAGACTGGTGCCAATTTTTATCTTTCATTAATTCAACAAAAACCCACGCGGAAAATAGAACAATATAACAATCACAGATAATTGAACTAATCATTCCACAAGTAAAAATTAATTAACCGAATAAACCATCGGTCCAAATAAAAATCCCATAAAGACAAGAATAACATCCCAACAAGTCTAAGAAATAAATAAATGGAAAGTGATCGACATGCTCGAATAAATAATAATGAGTCTCTACATTATGAATGAAAGGAAGAGGTGTCTATCAAAGGTCCCGCAACATCCACATATGCTGCAGCAACGGATTTCCTGGAATCGAGTCAAGTCTGGCGTCCCTGTGGCTGGACACCTAAAAGGTTTTTAAAAAGTTTTTATAGCAAGGGTTAGTACCCAAAACATTTGAAAACATTTAGCAAATGATTAACTTGCAGTAATAATAAATATGCATGCTCTTCATATTTTAGTTAGTGTCGCACTCTCTTGAGAACTTCCTTGCCCCTCCTCTAATGTGCACCACTAACGCTTTAATTATCACCTAGTTATCTATCTCATGACTAGATAATTATTAAAGTCTCCTTGTACCCCTTCTACTCTAATTTGAGTAAAATGTGATTATGATTTTTAAGTCATTAGTAACATCAACTTAATTAATCATTTCCCTTTTTGATTCATATAACTTCTCTACTCGTTATACATATACAACAACTCATGCTTGTATTTATATTGCCCGTATATAATAATCGCCTAATTATATACTTAGAATTTATTGCAGCATTCACACACATACTGGAATACATAAAACACTAACATCCACCCGAGTATAAATACTCACCGGACATAATTTCTCTAAAGTGCTAGTACACTAGGTATATTCACATATCCTAGTTATCCAAGTTAGAATCGCTCACTAACTTGGTTTAGTATACAATTGGAGGCGGTCATATTCCTTCCCGGAAAGTGAGATGCCCCTCACCCCCTGTAACGGACGCTATGACCTGGGAATCTACTCGCCCTACTCCTCAAGCTAGGGGATTCATCCACTGCGCGTAACCTCCCCCTATAGCACCAGAGTATAATAATATCTAACCACTGATATTAAGGCATACACTATATATATATACTATCACACACCGTATATATATATATATACATATATAAAAATGTTCCAGCTACACCGTGTACTAAACCCGTGACACAAGCCTATTCCATTTTTATTATGAGGTTATTACCCAACTCGAAAGAATTAATTAATTTGCACATTAATAAATTTAGTTACTTTTGATGTTGCCCTCGCCATTTAATTGGACTCAATCTCATAGCCCGAATTAACCTCACCCGAGTCTAAATCCCGACTCTAAATTTCTTAGTCCATTACTACGTAATATAATTTACCTCGATGTCACTCAACCAATTTTGACGTGTCATCCAAATTTCTACTCCCATCTCCTAATTAATTCACTCACATTTAATTAGGTTTACCCCATGCATTAATTTCTCAACAATAATTAATTACATAACAACTTTTATATAATTCTCTTCCTATATAAACGAAACTGGGCGAACTGTCAGTTTCTGCCGACCGTCGATCGATCGACTTCATGGCGTCGATCGATCGATCGAACAGGTACTCGTCTTCATCGCGAAGACAGACAGCCATGGACGAAAATCTTGAAGCCCAAATTTCCTTCTACACTAACACTGAATCCCTTTTAGCATTTGTACATATTAGGAAACTCATTAGGGATTTCCAGAACAGTCCTCAACATGATTAATTCGTCCATTAACTTCCAATTTCTAAATTTGGGGAAAGTTTCATCATTAACCCTAAGTCCATTTATACCCCAAATCTCATCATCAAATTCATTTCCAAATATTCAGATATCATTCTACCAGATATGCAATAACTCACAATTATCAGATTTTCCAAGAATCATCACCCAAAATTCGTAAATCAGAATCGTTGTTTTCAAAATCCCATGTTCATACCATTAACACCCAGAAACGAATTTCTACTTAATCACTACACATGAATATGAATTGAAAACAGATTTAATGCTATTGCAAGTTATCCACTTGCCTTAAGGTTCGTAGAGCCTGAATTGGAGCTAAATCCCAAGGTTGAAGATGACCTTTGTTGGCTCTCTTTTGGTCCCCAATTGGCTTGGCTACTGCTAGGGTTTCCTAACCCTTTAGTGCCTCTTCTTAATTAAGCACAGCCATCCTAAATCTTCCTTTTATTAACTTAATAATCCAATTCACGTTTTTTGACTAATGGGCCAAGCCCAAGTGACCAAAATGTCCCCGAGTGGGCCTGGCTATGTCTAAAAACGTCCCGTGACCCGTTTACTACCCCCGGGTACACTTTTCCGACTATCTCGGCCCATCCGGACTCAACCGTACACTCAGAATTTTCATCCGAGTTAATTTCTAAAAATACTTATCCCCCACCCAATGTAGTCTATACCGACTTCCGGATGTGATAAGTACATACCTCGTCATTGACACTCGAAATGACTTAAATAGATTATTACTATACACTCAGTAATTTAATTTGCCTAAATATTAACCATTCAATCCCAGATTAATATTTATATATTATTCTGTTCTAATTAATTCATTAAATTACAACACACTTAGTAATTTAGAATTTCCGAATTAATTAAATTTAAATGTACCAAAAATACGGGGTGTTACAGTTAATGTGTGGGACATTCATTACTAATAAACTTTTAACTTACCAATGTATTAAAGACGCATCACTGTGTTAGTCAAATTGTTGATTATAAATAGGGATTTTTTGGCTTAACCCCTACTTTTTAATGTGATATTTGACTTGACCCCGACTTTGCTAATATCTTTGATATACATAAAAGTATATCAAAATATGGCACAAGGGGGTTTCCTCAAAATATTACATAAAAGTATGGGGTTAAGTTAAAGGATTTATTTGACTTTTCCCCTTGTTTATAATACTAAATTAGACAAAGTCAAAGGATGAAAACGAGGGGTTAAGTCAAATTAGGCATTAAAATTTGGGGGTTAAGTCAAAATGACCCTTAGAAATACTAGGTATGGTTTTTCACTATACCGTAACATTTCAGTCCGGAGAAATATGGTTCAAGTTTGCTAATTTTCATTACTGGAAAATGAAATTATCGAAACCGAAGTTATTAGAAACTTTGTGATTATTGGTCGATTTGGTGTAGGCTATATACCGACCGATAACCACCCCTAATGAATACACAAGTACTCTCACCCACACACATGTAATTTATGCTCATGAATTCTATTTGTATGCCATTACCAGGTTAAGGCGGCTGTGGGTGCACTTCGAAACCCACGTGGGTTGAGTTGGCCAGCATCAGCTGATCACCACAAGAAAAAATCAGGAGAATTGGGCCTTCTTGATTGGCTATGGGCCATGTTTGGGTTTCAGGCATGTGGTATTGACCGAAAGAATTATATAATAATTCTTAAGTTGCTTATGGCTTTTGAAAAGTTAATGTTTGTGTTTGGTTTATTTTGTTATCTACAGAGAGACAATGTCAGGAACCAGAGTGAGCATTTAGCTTTGCTACTTGCCCATATTCATATAAGACTTATTCCTAAGCCCGAACCCCTTAACAAGGCATGAACCCCCCTCTTATCTTAAACCATAATTTTTGTGCATTTCCATTATATAGCTTCTCATTTTTTAATGCAAGTTCGATTTTTATGTTGCATTTATTGAACTGAAATGTTCTGTTATGATTAGTTTGCATGTTCTTTATGTCGGTGGTTATTTCTTGTGGATCATTAACCATTTTCCTTTGAGATTTCTGTTTGATTTTTCATTATCGCATAATTATCCTCTAGTGAATATTTTCTCCGCACTTCGAAAAGTGTAATCTTAACATGCATAGTTCTAATGCAGCTTGACGATCGAGCTGTTGATGCACTCATGAACAAGCTATTGAAAAACTATAAAACATGGTGCAAATACTTGGAAAGAAAACACAGTTTACGGTGAAGTATGTTTGTGCATCTTCTTTTGTTTGTTGACTTCATCACATGACTTTTCTAGATTAAAATGAATCTTCTTATGATAATGAGCTGAAATGAGTATGAATGTAATTGCTTGTAGGATCCCCCAAGGGCAGCAAGAAGTGCAACAGAGGAAGATTCTTTACATGGGCCTCTATCTTCTTATCTGGGGTGCAGCGTCTAATGTACGATTTATGCTCGAGTGCCTCTGCTACATTTTTCACAATGTAAGTAATTCATTCATCGTCGTACATTTCATCAGTGATTTTATATGTATTGTTGAAATGTCTACATCTCCCTATACACACACATATATATACATAAGGCTCGAAGGGTCTAAAAGATGAATTAAAACAACTTTACCCAAATTTCTAGAGAGGCTGGTCCCTATGACTCGAACCAGTGACATTGCACCAGGCGGAATGAGGCTTTGCCATCTTTATGAAACTCTCTCTCTCTCTCTATATATATATATATATATACACACACACATGTATATGCAGTCAGGCTCCTATGCAGACATACTTGAGAACTTGGTCCAAAACGATGTTGTTTTGGACCAAATTGTGAATTTCTTAAAAAAAAAAGAAGAGAAATGTTGATTTATGCACAAAATTCATAAGTCCGTCCTCACCAAAGCCGGACTTAATATATGTATACGTTTTTATGTATTCTCTTATTACATATCTCATTGTAATGCTCCAATATATGTTCAGATGGCATATGAACTCCATGGTTTGTTGGTTGGAAATGTCAGCATTGTCACTGGAGAAAACATGAAGCCTTCTTACGGTGGGGACGATGAGGCTTTCCTGTGGAAGGTTATAACATCGATCTATCGAGTAATTGATAAGGTACTTTCTATTGGAACACATTCATCATTTTCAAACTGATTTTTTTTTTCTAATGTGTCAGACATGATATAATAATGCTCATCTTATTACAGGAAGCCAAGAATAGCAAAAACGGAAAAGCCTCTCACTTAGATTGGTGAAATTATGATGATCTAAATGAGTACTTCTGGTATGCACAGATTTAAATTGATAACTGCAGTTCATTACAAAGTTTATAAAAGGGTGTTTGCGCTTTTTGATATTCTGCTGGACTCATGCTTTTGGTTGATATGTTGTATAGGTCATCTGACTGTTTTTCTTTGGGTTGGCCTATGCGGGATGATGGCGATTTCTTCAAATCTACGCGCGACATGGGACAGGTGCTCTATATTCAACCCAGATATTATTCCTTAAAACTCCCTCCGCCCCAAATTAAAAGTGCATGTTTGAAAGTCAACATTTTAAGGAAATATTTTGGGCCTTTGGGTTGCAGAAAACAATTTTCTATTTTCTATTTCCAATTTTCATTTCTATTTCTAATTTTTGTTTTCAATAGAGTATTTAGAAAACTAGGGAAACACGCTCATTTGTTAGAAGTAAACCATTATTTTCAAATGTGATTTATAGAAATCTTGAAAGTTAAAATATAATTTACAGAAAGTTTGAGGGACAAAATGTAATTTTCAGAAAGTTTAATGACCATTTCATTTACATAAATTTTAGGGACCAGAATGTAAATTAACAAAATTTCAGGGGCCAAAATGTAATTTACAGAAGGGGTCTGACTTGTCATTTTTTCTTAAATTTAGTCGTAAAATGTAATATTGAAATTTTTTGGGGTCATTATGTAATTTACAAAATGTTTTGGAAATAGGTTGTAAACATGTTAAAGTAGTTTTTCAATTTTCTTTAAAAGTGGAAAATCGGAAAAACTGTTTTTAGTTTTCCATTTGGAAGATCTAACTCTGAACACATTTTTCACTTTTTCTTTTCTGTCGAAATTTTTTAGAAAATATTCTTTGAAAGCAGCCTTGTTTTGTATAATTAAACAGGGCTTTTACTTCTTAATTTATCCTCTTTAAAATTATAAATACCTTTGGAATGGAAGAACACATGCACTTGGACCCTTGCTTAGCCGTGAGAATTATTAGGACGGGTAACTTCCGAATCTCACCAAGTATATATTACATTTAGAAACAGGACTCTAAATTCAGGAAGGACCAAAGAGTAAAACTAGATTCTTAATTTGGGACAGAGGGATTTTTAATAGAGTGTTGTCTGTTTGCTAAATAAAACTGCCATTCCAGGGAAGACAAGCCTCTCGTAGAAAGCCTGGACGTACATGATAATCGTATTTTGTTGAGACACGGTCATTTTGGCATAACTTTCGACGTTTTGATCGTTTGTGGACCTTTTTCATTATGGCGTTGCAAGTAATTATTACGAACACCGCATGCTTACTCACTATACATGTCATTACTCCTAAAATTGGGTTCATGGTTAGCAAGTACTAATTTGAAGTATTTTATCGCAGGCTATGGTTATCATTGTGTGGAAAGATGATTCTTTATGAAACATTTTTCAGAAGGCTTCTTTAAAAGACTTGTCCAGTATTTTCATCACAGCAGCTTTTCTTCGATTCCTTCAAAGTACTTAATTTCTACTCAATTAGTTTAATGGCACTTTACATGTTGATAGTTACTTTTGCTGATATTCTTCATTTATTTTTAATAATTTTGATACAATAGAAAAAGTCATATAAAAGTGACATGAAAGAGTTTCATTGACTTGTATTAGTTCCTTGACCAACTGCATGGTAAAACTCATAACCTTACATGTGATCATGTTTCTAAAAACTCATGACCTTGAATGTTGCTTATAACACAGTGATTTACAAACTTGCAACACTTGCAAGTCTATTACAAACTATGAACACCTCTAAGAAGGAAACGTCTTATGTCGAACACCTACACTTCATGGACACGTGTTCTACACTTTTTTCTACAGTTTTATTATTTAAAATTAAGATTATTTATTTTGGATATATGTCCAACACTTCTTGAGTGCCAAAAAAGATCCACATATCTTTAATGTTGAAATACGACTTTCGTTTCGTATACGAAAAAAATAATTGCTAGAAAGCTAAAAAATGTAATCATAATAAAAGGTAAGATGATGAGACGAAGTAATGAAAGGAGAAAATCGGGCATAAATATCTTCATTGATGGGCTGCAAGGTAACCTCTGTAATCCACGAGATCTCCAGAACTGGCCATCCCACCCAATTGACAAGGTATTGTGTCAATTATCCGATCGGGCTAGAAAATGTCTCCGAGTATAGGATGCCCTAAACCCAATCACATGAGAACTGGTTCGCAAAGGAGTTGATAGAATGTGGTTTACCCGGAAGGGGGAATCATACGCCACATTAAACGTGCTATGAATGTGGAATTCAGGTGGGAGGTCCACCTCATAGGTGTTTATCCTGTGACAATGCAAGATGGGGAAAGCTCCAAACCGTCGTATCTCTAGCTTGGGACCCTTACCCTGTCTCCTCTCCTTCTGAAGGTGTCTATGACCAAGTCTCCATTGGCTGGTATACGACCTCACGGTGGTGAGTGTCCACTTGCTCCTTATAGTTATAGAAGACATGGCAGACCGACACTACAGGAGGAAGCTCTTCTGAATCACTGGGCATATGAGGTATAGTGCTCAACACATTTTAGATGGTGAGAGACTGGTGGACTGCTTGACAATGTTATTGAAGGCAAACTTTGCTTGTGCCAAGCACCGTCGCAAGTCTCAAATTAAACGATTTTCTGACCATCGAGTTGGGGATGAAATGGAGAGAACGGGGTAAGATTGCTTGAGGGAATGCAAAAGTATCTCGTAAAACAGATATCCCTATCTGACGTGATACTGCGGAAAACCCTATGTAGACGGATGATATCTCAAAATAAAGAACGACGACTTGGGATGCTTCCATAGTCATGCTGTATAGAATGAAGTATGTCATCTTCAAAAATCCACAAACAACTATAAATATCGAATCGTGGGCTTTGGAGTCTCACGATAATATCCATTGAAACGTCCTGCCATGACCTATTAGAAATTTAACGGCTAAGAGTCCGATGTCGATTGTGGTGTATGGGCCGAGCAAATTGGTGTCACGAGGGAATGAGAGCAGGAGGAGGTGTGGCACTAGTCAAAACCCTAGGTGAAGAGCATTAGGAAGCCATGGTGAGCTCGTCTGGGATAGGTGGAGCCTCCAATGAGATCAGCAGGCAATCTGCACGGGCGATTATGCTGGTAGGGTGATGTCAATCTGATAGTGGTTTGATAATATTTGGAAAAATCTAGGGCTAGATCTCTTCAGGGTTGATTTAACCCTTCTCCCAATCACTGCAAATCTTGTCCATAGTTAACCCTAGAAAAAAAAGGAGAGTATAATTAGGCTGAATCGATCTAAAGAACAACTACAACAACAATAACAATAAAGAAATTGGGGCTGAAATGCTCATTGGATCTCATTGATACTCTCCAAAATGTAATAATGAAATATAAATTTATCGACCCCTTTATATAATAAGGGGCGGAAATAGACAAGAACTATAAAACTCTCAAATTATAAAGACACAAAAAAGGAGAGATAAGGCTAACGGCAATGCCAATAACTATGCCCCAGTATTAGAAAATAAGTATATGCAAGACGATGAGTTATTATCACAATTACATGCACACAATATGGACATACAGTTAAAGATGTCTACATACTAGTTTCTCTGTTTTTTAACATGTATGTTATTATATGTTAAGTATGGCTATTTAATGACATATTTCATATTACAATCAAACGTGAATTATTTATTGTTTCATACTTATGCATAAAAATGATATTTTATTCATGTGTCCTGTGTTATCCGTATAACTAGTTATTAATATAGATGAGAAGGAAGAGAAGATATAAAATAATTTCTGAAAAAACTGACAACATCCATTTCCAAGTTTTGAATTTATATTTAACTTCTTCCTGTTAATAAAGATCCTCCGATTGCATCTCTATTTGGTAACACATAGTACTGGTGTAATTCAAGTTTTCGTGTTTTATTAAATTGGTAAATTCATAAAGAATGTCTCATAGCTCATATCAAGACTTCAAATCTCATAATTCATATAGACTCATTCCTGGAATCCAAATTGATAAATTCACACAGAGACTCATAATTCATATCAAGAGTATGAATTATGAGATTCAATTTTTTTCCTAAAGTTCAGACTTTATATGTGAATTTGCGAATTTAATATAAAAGCACAAAAACTCGAACCAAAATCAAAATATTTCGAACACCATTTGCGCACGTCACAAACATCAACTACTCTCTCAAAACGGTTATTGAAATTATTCACGAGACGTGGTTGTAACCGAAGAGCTCATTTTTTTTCTTATTATTAATATTAGGTATATTGGACCTTGTCTTGAACTTCCCTGGCATTCAAAGATGGAAGTTCACTGATGTCATGAGAAACTTTCTCAAGATTATTGTAAGCCTCGCATCGTCCATTATTCTTCCGATATTTTTTCTGCACCAAAACAATTCAGCCTCTGGGAAGATCAAAGATGTTATGTCATTCCTTAATAGATTTAAGGGAATTCCACCATTATATGTTGTCGCTGTTGTTCTGTATCTTCTTCCAAATCTACTGGCAGCAGTGTTGTTTATTTTTCCAATGCTTCGATGTTGGATTGAAAACTCAGACTGGCTTATCATAAGATTTCTTCTATGGTGGTCACAGGTATGCTTGTTTCCATCTTCCTTTCTATTCTTAAGAAAGCTCAGCATATTTTTCATTTTTTGAAAGTGTGATATAATTTATTTAATCCAGTTTGTATCGATTGCTTCCTCATCCAGAAATTATGAACATAGAACAGAAACACAATTGTCAACAGGTTTCACCAATAATTGAAAATATAGAATAAACTGACAACGGGGAAAGCCTAGTACGTGGGACCCCGATCCCACCCCTGACCCTGTTTTCCCCCTTCAATAATTAGTGAACCTACTAATTATCTTAGTCAATACCAATGCTTTAATTTTATGGTTTTATAAACCCAACAACCGGGGGGTTTGTGGTGGTGGTGGTGGATGAGTAAACTAAGCTACAGGCATCCCTAAATAGAACACATATAAATCTACAGTATAATCTTTCGAATTTTATTTTAGAAGCTGGATTAATAAAGATAGGTGTCTTTTTTTTTCAAAATATCTACCTTCGTGGTAAATTCCACCTGTGCATGTACACATCCATAAATAGCAGCTACAAAACTCATATATCTTTACCCGGAAATGAAGGTTGTTTCTTTTCCTACATTTTACTTGTTATCGTCTCTCTCTCTAAAAAAAATAAAAAAAAATAGAAAGAAAAAAAGAAAGGAGACTTCCTATCATCCCTTAGTTTTAAAGGCCGAGCCTTTTTTGGACTGAAAATCTTGCTTATATGACTTTATACTACAATTTCTTTTTTTCTAAACTTGGAATACTTATTGTTTTATCAATTCAAAATTATTTCCAGTGATTATTGTTTGCTTATTCACCAATCACTTGTCTTAGGTTGGGCATTTGTAGTCATACCAAATATCATGTATATGAAAGTGACAAATCAATACTTGCCATTGTAAAATTTTGTGTCCATAATGCAAATTCCCTAATGAAAATGTTAGAACATTATCCCAAATGAGCTTATATTTCAAATAAGGAATTGAATATGGTGGGTTGAGCCGAGTTATTCTTAAAAGGTGTTGGGAAAAATTGGCTTAAATTTGGGCTGAGAATATATCCATTGTTGTATTTTCTTCTCATAGTTAGAAAAGATAAATCTCAACATAATCATTCTTAACAAATCAAAGATTTCTACTTTGTGACCAAAGTGCCACATCACTCTAATTCTTTTATAGTAGAAATGGTAATAAATCTAATAATAATAGTGTTTGGAAAATTTGTGCATTCATGTTTTCTCCCTAATGACTCGGTGAAAAGAAAACTGTCTAATGATGCTTCTCTCTTGCACAATGATTATTAAAAAACTATGACTTCTTGATATCCTCTCTCTCTCTCAAGTTTGTATCCCCAATCTATCAACAAATGGTTCATCTTTTCATTGAATTTGTTTGCTCTTCCACAGCCCAGAATCTGCGTGGGGAGGGGAATGCATGAAAGTCAATTTGCCCTTATCAAGTGAGTGTATTCTTAAATTTATTCCTCATAATAATATTTGGTAAATGCTTGAATAAAGATATATGGTTCAAATCTATTTATCAATTTCAGGTATACTATATTTTGGTTGCTACTTTTGTGTTGTAAATTCGCATTTAGCTATTTTGTTCAGGTGGTTCCCACATCTTAAACTTTATTGTTCAAACTAGAGTATATGATGAGTGACTGGGTTCTATTTTGACCCTGTTATTTTTCTTCAGATAAAACCTCTGATGAAACCGACAAAAGATATAATGAATAT
The DNA here is from genome assembly GCA_949130495.1 of Sambucus nigra. Lineage (NCBI taxonomy): Eukaryota > Viridiplantae > Streptophyta > Magnoliopsida > Dipsacales > Adoxaceae > Sambucus > Sambucus nigra. Next base: position 605,577 of record CASBWL010000471.1, read on the forward strand.
TAGACGTGTTCATTATGCTTGGCATGAATTTTTCCCAGAAGGTAAGTATCTGACATTGGCTCTATCACCCATCTCATTTTTTTACTCAAATTATAGTTTTTATTCTAAGAAGTAGTATGTCAATGAAGCAAGAAACCATTATGGAGCGATTGTTGCACTCTGGTTGCCAGTAGTCCTGGTTTGTGTCACAAATCTTATGCAGGTTTACTTTATGCACACCCAAATTTGGTATGCTATTTTCTCAACTCTTTGTGGAGGTGTTATAGGGGCATTTGATCGTCTAGGAGAGGTAATCCTTTATTTCTATCTTTATATACATACATATATGCTGTTCTCTTTACTACTTTACTTTTGTGAATTGTCCCTTATGTAAATCTGTCATGCACGATCACATTTCAACAATGGTCCTTTGCATTCTTTAGCTGTTCTTATTTACAACTATGCCTTGGGTTGATAAATAAAGATCTTTGAGACATTCTTCGCTAAATCCTAGTTTCTTGGGATCAAATTATGTGTTTGGTTTACAATTTTGTTCTTCTGAATGAGTTTTTCAACTTCTTCATTTTAACTGTACCAGAAGTTCTGGTCCAGAACCATAGTAACTGCCATCTGTATCTATTATATACTGAACGAAGAACTTTTTTCATATTTATTTTTTGTGAGCCATGACGGGATAAGGGCAGGGAATATTTCCACTCAAGCTTATCGAAGTCAGGCGATATATAGGACTGATAACTCACTATGTTGCATTTCTAATGATATAATCTGGATATATTATTTTTCCTTTCCATTCTGTAAAACCCATCTTTTCACCTGGAAGCGTGAGCAAAAAACTGGTGGATAAAATTATCGTTTCCATTGTCTGTATAGAATAATGGGTAAATTGCAAGAAACCCCCCTGAACCCTTTCACTAGATGCAAATACCTCCTATCATTTGAAATTTCCCCCATGTTTCGCTAAAAAAATTTAGCACACTTTTTAGCAACACATAAGGGGTATTCGTAACTTATTCTTAGTTCAGGGGATTATTTGTAACATTGGGGGGTATTTTCAATTGAGCGATAATGTTCAGATAATTTTGGGGGGTCTTGTAGTTTACAGTTGATTAGAAAATCTTCAGTTTTGTGTTGATTGTATCAACTTAGTTAAATGCATATGAGATCGTGGGATAGATTCATTTTATTTCGAAACTATCAGTTTTAATCTGCATAGTAATTATTTGGCATATTTGGTATACCTGGTAAATGTTACAATATACTTCCCTTTATACAGATACAGACATTGGTCATGCTAAGGTCAAGGTTCCAGTCTTTACCTGGTGCATTTAACACGCATTTGGTACCTTCTGATAAGTCTAAGAAGATGGGATTTTCTCTCTCAAAGCGCTTTTCTGAGGTTTCTTTCGTGTTTTAAAAAGTTATTGTATTCAATCTTATTCTAAGATTGGTATGATTCTTCAGTTGTAATAAATATATTCTTATGCATGTGTATAGGTTACAGCAAACAGGAGAAGTGAAGCTGCAAAATTTGCTCAGTTATGGAATGAAGTAATATGTAGTTTTCGCGAAGAAGATCTCATTATTGATAGGTAAGGCCACCCAACTTCTTGTTTTTCTTAGTCCACTAATCTCATTTTCCATATAATACTTTGGTAACTAAAATGAATATTCATTTATTCCAGGGAGATGGATCTGTTTCTAGTTCTTCACTCATCAGATCCTAGCCTGAAACTTATACAGTGGCCACCCTTTTTGCTCGCTAGCAAGGTTAAAGCAGTCTCTTGATGTTTATTGTATCTATATATATTTGGGAATTTTTGGATACACCCACTAATTCTTCAATTCACCCCATTTAGAAAATTTATATGTGACACCCCGCTTAAAATAATAACGGGTGGCCAGCCCTATACTAAATAAATCAGGAATCTCAAGTGGATCATTCTCAGCACCAACTGTCGATACTAAAATTAACATAACTAACTACCCAATACTATAATAAGCGGATGCCAAAAATTTAAAATCATACATTGAATCAACATACTAACAACATAGTAACTACCTAACGTGATAACGTATACACATGTACTACGATAAAAGGAAGTACTCAAATAAAACATAATAAGTACAACAAAAGAAATATACCTGAATATGCTGTCGGGTCACAGACAATACAACATCCTGAGGAGGAAAATATAAAAGTTCTATATATAAAAACCTTGGGTATAAACCCGATATACAAAATGAATCCTTAACTAGATTTACAAGAGATAGGAAGTGGCTATAACAAAAACCCGCAATAGTCCGCATATGCTACGGCTCCAAGGACACGGGATAGAAAAGCATCATTAGCGTCCTTTCGATGGGACACCTATAATATATTACAATATATGTATAGCAAGAGACAAACATAAACGGGTCAGGGCCCGAGGTTTGAAAGCATGTTTAGCAAGTGCATTAAAATGCATCATAATTATAAATGCACAATTTCATAATTAAAGTGGAGTCGCACTCTCGTGAAACTCAAACTCACCCCTCGACTAAAGCGCGCACCTAAACGTATGCACACGAACCTTAATTAAACTACCCAACGTATTCTAAGGACAATTCAATCTCAATCTAAGCAGAGTCTACACCCGCGCAACCTACTATCTCAATTATAACCCAAAGTCCTCTCATTCTCTCGTATCCTAAGTTTACGCCCGAGCTTATATGATAATGTATATATACATACACACATCCTATTAGAATTTATCTGTTTCTAGTTATTAGCGTAACAAGTTATTAGCATCAGAATATTTACACATTATCTTTATATACTTATAAAGCATTGTTTCACCAAAACGCATAAACCCAAGTACCAAGGACTAAACTTCTCCCCATTCCCAACATCGCACTACGTTTCGTGCGTGGGACGTCTCGCAAAGCAAAATCCAGACAAGGAACCCCCTGATACACTACTCCTTGACAATGTTGATCGTCGAGATCCATTATGCCCTTGGTACACAACACACATAACATCAACTACCTATTCTGAATAACTATCTCTAATTACCCAAATAAGATATCACACGGCACCTTTAAGGTCTATATAAAATTATTTTGGTTATAAAGCACGATCATTCAACCCTAACAAGCACGTACACATGACACACTTAGCGTACATTTAAATATCCAAAACACAATCACTTATAGGATATATAAATACTTCACAATGCTATCATCTTCCAGGAATTACTCACTTTATCCCGGGTTACCAGCCACCGGACTATTATCACACCGCCCTGGTAATCAAATAAAACACAACATAGGGGAGGCGGTCATAGTTCCGAACCTGAAAGTGAGAACGAATCATACTCAAGACTTCTCACCTAGAATTAAAAAAAAGCACGCAATAAATACTGGACGACTATGACCCGGGGACTATACGCTCCCTACTCCTCAAACCAGAGGCCTCACCCACATCGTGCAACTTCCCATGATAGCACTGGAGGGGTATGCTCACACAATAAGTATATATATCATTCACACTAGATATAGATGCAATCACATCATATATACAAACCAGCACACAAGGTATATACATTCACGCCTTATACATATATACATATAAATATATACACATACTATCTCCCGTCCATATGTACAACAACAATGAATTCGGCTATAGGCATATAACTCTCCTTATACTAACCGACGCTATAATGCATACTTTACCAATTCATTTCATTATACGATCCCTCACTTGAAATTTACTCATTCATTTCACCTAAGATGAGAATAGTCACCCAATTTAATCAACCTTAAGGATACTATCTCATAACCGAACGTATATAACAATCGTCATACACACATCATCTATATCCGTATGCACATCGATATACAATAATTATCCCGGCTATAAGTATGCACATAACTATTAGTTGGTATTATTTTAAGTCCTTCCAAATTCAGATTTCGATTCAATTACTCACATGAACCTTTAAACTTATCGCATTTATGATTAAATCCCTAAGTTTATCGTCACTCAGGATACACGACCTCTCTCTCATTGGTTCCCCATCATATCTAAATAAAAAAATCCCGTCGCTAGGAGAAGTCAACAAAAAAAAGTCGGCATAACAATTCCAAGTCATACCTTCACAACCACCTCGATGAGCCCCCAACGTCACATCATATAATAACTTTCGTCAAATCTCCAAGTAGAGTTCCCGTCGCTAATAAGAGATTCCCCACTAAGTCGATGTGACAATTCCAATTCATACCTCCCAATTTACTCGGTACGTCCCCAAGATCACATCATATACGAACTCCCAATAAACCTCTAAAACATGTTTCTCGCATCATATAAGGATGTTCCTAATCGATAAACCCAACCGAAATGGAGTAAAACTCACTCTAGAAAACTTCGCAAAACAACCCTGATTTCGAATCGATTCGGCCCAGTCCGAATCGATTCGGTCCTAAAAGCGAATCGAGTCGCCAGTATGCGAATCGATTCGGTCCAAAGGACCTGTAATTCTATCTTAGTCCAAATCGATTCATTTTGGATCCAAATCTATTCGATCACACTGACCTGACACTTTTGCCTTAAACTGAATCGATTCGCTTAGGGGGCGAATTGATTCGGGTCTACAGAACTTCCAAAGCTCCAACTTCTGTACAAAACCCACGAAATATAAACCCTAAAATCATCAACTCTAACCATCAATCTTCAACCCAAACATGTTTCTAACATTAAAACTCAATATATATATCAACCCAACTAATTATACAACCTTAAATCCTTATACACACCTCAAATGCAAGCTTTAACCAAAATCTTGGTTTTTAACAATTTAATCCAAAATCCATATTTTTCTCCACAAATCACGAAATAAATTACACACTAAGATTATTTAGCTAGTTTAATCACTTGCCTCAATGTTGTAGAGGTTGAATCGTCCTCGAGATCCCGTATTGGCCAGAACCTCCAAGCTTCTCCTCTTTCTCTTCTTCCTTTCCTCTTCTCTCTCTCTCTCTCTCTCTCTCTCTCTCTCTCTCTCTCTCTAGGGCTTTCTCAATCTCAAGAATGAGATTGTTATATCACATAGGCTTTATAAGCTTTATTTCCAAAATACCCAACTTGAACTGATAATACACTCTTTAAGTGACTCGTTTACTCCAAATCGAGTCAAACTAACTTAAAATATTTCGAAACCGAAATAAAACCCAAGGACAGTCAAAATGACTATTTGGACCCATCCGGGATTAATCGTACACTCAGAATCGTCATCCGAAACACTTTATAACATCCTCAAATTTTGGCCTCAATTGCCAAATTTAAAATTCTCCAATTCAAATAAATTTTATTTCTCCCAAAATAATAAAATTCTCAGTCCTCAAAATCACGGGATATTACATTATATTCATCAATGACATGTTTTTTGAAATTAACACACCTTCCAAAAATTTTATTTTCTCACCCCACTTATTTTGCTCTCAACATACTTGTGTGTAATATGCAAATACTTACTTGAATTTGTTTTCTTGTAGTTTTTAGGGGTATTTTGACTTTAGATGCCATGTAGTTATTATTATTTGACTTCAGCCATTAATTTGTTTTTCTTTAGACTTTACCCACCATTTTCACTTTTAGAGACTAAAAAACATCTCAAAAACTGTAAAAAAGCGTCTCTAAAATTGAAAATGGTGGGTAAAGTCTAAAGAAAACAAAAAAATGGCTAAATTCAAATAAATATCACTAGATGGTGGGTGAATTAAAAATAGCCCCTTTATTAAAATAATCTCACCTCACTTGGTGTGTGAAGTTCAAAAATTTGGTAAAAAATAGTGTGGTGAGAAACAGGTTTTGTAAAAAGGAGTGTGGTGAAAAAATTTTGTGGGTGCACTTAAAATATCCCATTATTTTTTCTGTTGATAAATTTCTTTCTTTCCTTCCCCAGATACCAATTGCACTTGATATGACCGTTGAATTTCGATCCAAAGACTCTGATCTCTGGAAGCGTATATGTGTGGATGAATATTTGAAATGTGCTGTTATTTAATGCTATGAATCTTTCAAACTTGTCCTGAATGCTTTGGCTGTTGGAGAAACAGAGAAAAGGTTATTTATGTTACTTGTTTCTTTCATCTATTTGGTTGCATCAGCTAATCTTTCCCAATTGAATCAGTCATACAGTAAAACATCCTTATTAGTAACTAGTTAGTTTTGGTACATGTCTATTTATTGCTGATTTTGTTTGGTATAAATTATAGTGTACAACTTTGTAATGAATCATTTTCTACTAGTAGTATTATGCTTCCTTCCTCCCTCAAAAAACAAAAAAAAAAAAAAAAAATTCATACACACAAAAGTTCTTTTTTGTGCCAAAATCAAGTCAGTTCAAGGGACTTACTCTTATCTGTTTTCTTTTGTCGGTAACAGAAATTTTAATGAATTAAAGGATATGTATGCGTGTTTGGTGGATAGAAATCCACAGATACAAGTCAGAATGAAAGGGGGGAAGAAAAATAGATAAATAAAGAAAAACAAATTGCTGGGCACACCAACTAGCGCTGGCAGCCTTAAAACTCTATTATGAACTCGAACAGCGGGAACAGATTTTCCACAAACATTCAACACGACTCAATCTGCCATTCTAGACATTCCACCTTACGTGCCGTAAGTTTCTGTTCGAACATTCTTTGTCCATTTATTTGCATTCAATCAATCTCTGTTTTTGGTCAACTTTCGTACTCCTGACAACTATTTGTTTCATTTAATGGTTGGAGTAGAATTTACAGAAGTGTTTTCTTTCTATTTTTGTGTCTTCAAAATGTTATATATATTTTTTTATTGTTAAAGCTAGACAATGGTAGGATGATGAGGTAATCATGTAGTTAGAGTTGGACTACGAGGATGTAGTTAGTGATCCTTTGTTAATTTCAGGAGGGATTACAGTTGTTATTTATTTTATTTACGAAAGTGTTTTCTTTTTGTTCTTGTGTCTTCAATATTTTTATTTTGTAATGCAAGGTAAATGGTAGGAGGACAAGTGTAATCAATGAGTTAAAGCAGGACTACAAGACCGTAGTTAATGATCCATTTTTAAGTTTTGGGGAGATTACAACTCTTATGTGTGTGGAGAGTTATGTGAACAGATACTATATGATTGAGGGGTTAGGGTGTTCGATTTTTGGTGTTAGAGGTTTTTGGTCTCACCCTTTCTAAGAAATATATTAAAAACACTCCCTTTGATTTCGATCAAAAAAGTGCTTTATATAAATTTTTTTAAGAATTCTATGAGAATGATTTGATTTGCAGGAGTAAAATTCTATATTTGTAACTCTTGTGCCTGAAGAGGACCGTTCGAATAAAATGTGGGACTGTAGATCCATCAATTGGGTATAAGATCCTGAACTGAGTGTTTTCTACGAGGCTTAGTGCAGTGCTGGCATGCATATACCATTTCTTTGTCACAAAGTTCTTTTGTGGGTGGTTGGTCCTCCGATATTCAACATATAAATTTGATGCAAATGTTGGAATTTAAAAGATCTTATGATCCGGTTCATGGATACATTCATGATAGGGTTATGGAAAGGAAGTGATTTGGGGTAGGGTGGAGGAAGTCGATTATGGGTTGTTAATTCTTTGTACCATTCTCGTGAATTCGCCTAAGGAGTGATTCAGCCGAAGAGGGATCTTAGATAGGGATCCACTCTCTCGTTTTTTCTTCACATTGGTTTTTGCTGGTTTGGGGGTAGAGATGGGCCTTGCCGAGGGGGATATGTTAGGAGAGAGGAAATTTGGTTTTTCCATTTACATTTTTCGTAATGCACTATCTTTTTCGTAGGATACAGTTGGGAGAAGTTAAAGAATGTTGTCTTTAATACAAATTTTGAGGTCTGTGAGTGGTTTAGTACCATTAAATGTAGAGCCTCGAGTATTGGAGTGTATCTGTTCTATCCATTTGTGCGATTTAGGTTCATGCCTAATTTATTTTAATCTAGAGTGGGGTGGATAAGACGGATCATTTGGTAAACTAGGGGAAGATCAACTATTTTTTAGTATAGAAATGTTTCTTTGGTGGGTAAGTAGTTATGGAGGTTCTAGGTAGAGGCACCATCTCTTTAGAACAAGATGATTAGGAGTAATTTAGTTATTCGATTAGAAAGAATGGACTTGTAATTATAGACGATGTTTACATTGCCCGTTGTTAAGGGTAGGGACTGAGTTGGCTTCTCTCGGGAATTTCGCTAGGGTGCATCTTGGGGCCTATTGTCACTAACATGACAAACTATTGGGGGACGTTATTGTCTATGAAGTTTTATCCATGTTATATACTTATTTGTTTAAAAATATAGTTGTTTTGTTTTTATAATATCTCCCTTCTTAATACAATTAATTTTAAATCAAAACAAGTAGGTTAAGCACTATGATGACTGTGTTGTTCTTTAGAGTCATATTATTCACATTACTATTACAATTTACAATTCTAACATTATTTTCATTAAGAGGATAATTGGCATCATTATTAGAGAAGTTGAAAGTAACCTTTCAAAAAATACATTTCTAGCAAATTTCAGAATGGGTCCTTTGCCTACTCTTCGCAATAAATTTGTGAAACTTGTGGAAATCTTGATGAGTGATTTACAAACAAGAATCAGTCATAATTTCAAGTTTTACACATCGTATGCTTGTAATTTTCAAATACTTGCATGCTGCAGAAAGATGCTGATCCTTCCAAGAAAGATAATGTGGTTTTGTTTCTACAAGACATGTTAGAAGTAGTTACCCGCGACATGATGGTGAATGAAACTCGGTTAGTAATTTTTAACATTTCAGTAGGAGTTATATATATTTTTATACGAATTAGTGGAATACTCCTTATTTTGACTGATGTATAGTGATTAATTTTGTTTATTGAATTTTCTCAGTGAATTGGTAGAACTTGGTCATAATAGCAAGGACTCTGGAAAGCAACTTTTTGTTAGTACTGACTCGAGACCTGCTATTGTGTTCCCTCCTGTTGTTACAGCACAATGGGAAGAACAGGTATGTATATGTTTTACACATAGCTATGTGTGCACATATACATCAATGCACAAATGTCAAACCCTTAGTTTTCATCAACAAATATTACATCGTTTGCTTGTTATTCATAGATAAGAGGCCTCTATCTCCTTCTGACGGTAAAAGAATCTGCCATTGATGTGCCAACAAACCTTGAAGCTCGCAGAAGGATTACATTCTTCACAAATTCATTGTTCACAGATATGCCACGTGCACCTCGAGTGCGCAAAATGCTCTCATTCAGGTTCATTTCATATTTCCCTAAGCATATGAATGTGAGAGGTTCGTTTTTTTTGCTGAAGTAAGGCATTATCTGTCCATGAAATTGTCATGAGCTTTATCGAACATACCTTAACTCAATCGTTTGACCACTTAAGGGTTCCCACATCGTACAGTCTCTGTTAATATGAGATTCTGCGGGCTAGGAGAGAAAAATCTTCTCTATCACGAACAGATGGTTATCATATAAACAATTAATCATGTTTTTATCATCATCAAATATATCATGGGCTTCAGGTTGTAACGTTAGATGATGTCATGAACTACTAAAGATCCCTTATCTTATCATTTAAGTAAAAGAATTACTTTTCCAAATTTATTGTCCTAAAATGATGAATACTTTAATGGTGTGTTTGTGAGCACCAATTCCATGCCTTGGAAAATTTCAGTTCAAATTTTGAAAATTTTTAACTGAACATTTTCGAATTCCAATTCCAAGGCATAAAATTGGGGTTCCGAAATACACCCTAAATGAAAAATATGCACTTGGATCATTGTCCTCTCAAAGGCGTTGGTTATAATTTGGATGTGTAACTTTGTAATCGCTCTCAGTTTCGTATACTTTTAGAAACACGACTATTAATTTGGGACGAACTAAAAAGGAAAGCGCTACTGTTAATTCGAAATGGAGGGAGTATCTTTTAAGGCAAATAAATTCTCATCAGATATTAAGATGACTGTCTTGAGTGGTGGATGAATCTATCAAGCTGTTCTAGTTCTTCAGCATCAAATAATTTTTAATCATTATCACTTGGAATTGTGATGTCATGACTCCCTACTATAGTGAAGAAACTGTCTACTCGAAAAGTGACCTGGAGATGGAGAATGAAGATGGTGTATCCATCATATACTACCTGAAAAAGATATTCCCAGGTTTCAAATCTTACATTCTCAATGTCACTTCTCTTACATCATACTTTTCTTTCACATGGTTTCATTAGGTACATGTCGCTTATTTGATCATCCTGTTCCTATTTTAGATGAATGGGATAACTTCATGGAGCGTATCAACTGTAAAGAAGATAGTGAGATTTATGATAATGAAGAGAGCACTTTGCAGCTCCGTCACTGGGTGTCCTTAAGAGGACAGACTCTCTGCGGAACAGGTACCTTATGCGTTATTATCAACCTGAAAACTTCCCTACCACTTTATGTGTTAGTAACCAATATTAGTTTTGCAGTTAGAGGGATGATGTACTACAGAAGGGCGTTGAAGCTTCAAGCATTTCTTGACATGGCTTCCGAGAGTGGTAAGTGGAAGTTCTATTCTTCATCAATGCTTAATTTAGGAGAAGGATCGTCATTATTTTGCATCTTAATTCGCTTCTGAATTCTTTTTATTTAAATATGAATCAACGGATCATATGAGTTCCTAGTGAAATATAAATGTTTATTGTAAGGGCAAACCAATGCGTGAGACTCTCTCCATTGGCTTGGGAACCTCTAGAGTGATGGAACAACTCTACCAGGTAGAGTTATGCAAATCTCATCCATTCATTTCACAGTTGCACTACATAACTACACTGTTTTAAAATTAACTACTTTTGATTTTTTTTTATTTTTTATAAATGAGTTAATCTTGACCTTTTATTTTTGAAATAAAAGGCCGAGATGATCACTCTACCATGTAGAGTTGTCCCATGACTCTAGAGGAGTCGGATCCCTCGCCATTGCGTGATCTGGGGAGGATTAGATGTACGCAGTCTTACCACGTGTACCACGCATCGAACCCTGACCTCTACGTCACAGTGGAGCAACCTTACCATTGCACCAAGGCTCATCCATAAATATATAATATTTCAAATTAAATGTTTAATTTTATGAAACAGCACATGTGGCTCCATACTCCCTCAATCAATTTCTCATTTTCACATTATGGGAAAATTATTCGTATTCAAAGTAAAATTTTGATAACCTTTATTTATGGCCTATTGATATTGGTATTGACATGAATGAACGAATAAATATTTTGACCAGAAACTAGAAAAGTCATATCAAACATTATTGTATTGTTATCAACATTTAATGGGGGGAGTGACATTATATTGTTAATAACTGAGCTGTGGTGCAATAGCGGTATATGATTATTTCAGATTAAGTGGATATCATATAGATTTGGCAGATTTTGGGATGGAAAGTTTCGGAAGCTTTCAGCTTCAAGCAATTATGTTTCCCCCCCCCCCCCCCCCCAAACAAACCCCCGCGAGCTATTCCATTCTCTCTTGCAGTGTACTTATCTTTTCACCATTATTATATATCCCTGGTTTCTTGATTGGAAAAGAATATTCTATATGCATGTTAGCAAGGGGGAAGCCATTTTTTTAGTTAAGAGGCACAAAATCTAATACTGAATCTGTTTTGGTCAAATTCATGGTGTGTGGGGGTAGTGAAGTGCTATATTAAGTTCTATCTTATCCTAATGAAGGGAGATGAAGTAATGCTAGTTTTGAAACTTTCCACAAGTCATGGGGGGCACTTACCCCCCTTCCTTACAAAGAAAATGGATGTTTTATGAGGGGTCCACCGGAACCACAAAATTTATACCGTGGTCAAGTTATTATGCCATAGTGGTAACCACAAATTCCATACCTTTTTTTGGTCCAAAAAGGGTTAAAGCTAGTTAGCCCTTGATCTTTTCCTGCTAAATTAGCTGTAAAGTGCTATATCAACTCATACACTTATCGATAAAATCTTAAAAATAAGAGATAGTGTTGATATCAAATCTAGTTATGTATGGCTTATGTTGTTAATACAAGTATGTTATGTGAAAAGCATTTTGGAATTCACGACTGAGGGTGGTCTTCCTTTTAAGTTTATTATTTTTCTCAATTCTATCACAGTATGTTCTGTAATGCATCCTAGATTCTCTACAACAAGTATCTTGTACAGGTAAAATATTATGCTGGTTTCTGACTCTTTGTATTTTGACGGAGAAGAGATACTAGAAGGCTACAAAGCTGTCACAATTCCATCGGAGGAAGATAAGAAAAGTTAGAGATCCTTATATGCTCAATTAGAGGCTGTAGCTGACATGAAATTCACATACGTTGCTACATGTCAGAACTATGGGAACCAGAAGCAGAGTGGAGATCGTCGTGCAACAGACATTTTGAATTTGATGGTCAAGTATGTTTTATTTTCCAAAGAATCAAAATGAAGTTATATCTTAAGTTCTTACTCAATGCTTCCATATTATCTTAACATTTCTTTCCCGGTGCTTTATTCACAGCAATCCGTCTCTCCGTGTTGCATATATTGATGAAGTTGAAGAAAGTGACGGTGGAAAAGCACGGAAAGTTTATTATTCAGTATTGGTCAAAGATGTTGAAAATCTTGATCAGGTAATTATGCTTATTATCTCCAAACAATAGAAGCTCAATGCTGAATTTATGGCCTTGACTGCCCTTGTGTTTTCTCCTTAAAGGAAATCTGCCGCATAAAATTGCCCAGCTCAGCAATGATAGGAGAAGGAAAACCTGAAAATCAGAACCATGCTATAATTTTTTCTCAAGGAGAAGCTCTTCATACCATCGATATGAACCAGGTAAACCGGTAGAAAATTTTAATCGGGGGGACTTTAGTACTAAGCCCCATACATTCAACAGATTTGCGTTCGATTCCTGATGTTATATAACATTGCGTGCAGTCTCTAAAATCTAATATATAATCCTGTGTAAGATCCCTGATGTTATATTTTGATAGTTTTATATTACAATTTTTTTGTCATATTAGAGATATTTGTCATATTTTTTTTGTCATACTAGACCACAGCACATGTTATATTAGTTACACTACCTATTACTATAATCCAGGGACTTCACACAGACACTTAAAAACCAAGGACCGCAAACACATAATAACACCACTCTCCTTGGGGACTTTTGACAAGTCATCTATTTAATCTGTCATAATTTACTATGATTTCAAGGCTTAAGCATAATTTTTTGCTGCTTTATGTTGTAGGATAATTACTTGGAAGAAGCTTTTAAAATGCGCAACCTGCTCGAGGAATTTAATGAGGATCATGGGGTGTGCCCACCTACAATTTTGGGTGTTCGTGAACATATTTTCACTGGAAGGTTACTCATCTTTTTTTTTTATATATGCATTTTTCACTGGAGTTTTGTTTGGAATTTGTTTATATATACCTATATCTTATAAGTTTTCACATATGCGCTGCAGTGTTTCATCGTTGGCTTGGTTTATGTCAAATCAAGAGACAAGCTTTGTAACCCATTGGTTAGAGAGTTCTTGCAAGACCACTGTAGTATGTTTCTTTTTCTAAGAAAAACCAACCTAGAAAAAAAATTAATATTCAAATTAACTGCAAGGGGAACTTGAATATTCTTTCATGTTATCCTCGGCATTTCACGAGCAATATATTGATAAATATATCTAATTTATTGGTTCAAAATTGGTTTTGATTTAGGGTTCGCTTCCACTACGGGCATCCAGACATGTTTGATAGAATTTTTCACATTACCCGTGGTGGCATCAACAAAGCTTCTAGGGGCATCAATCTAAGCGAGGACATCTTTGCTGGTAAATTCTTATACGGTTTACTTTCTTAGGTTTATTTTTGGTTGAGTTTACTTCTTGACATAGATATATTTCTGATGTAGGTTTCAACTCAACACTAATATGGGGGAACGTTACTCACCATGAGTATTCAAGTTGGGAAGGGACGAGATGTCAGCCTTAACCAAATATCACTTTTTGAAGCAAAAGTGGCATGCGGTAATGGAGAGCAGACGCTTAGCCGAGATATTTACAGATTAGGCCATTATTTTGACTTCTTCCGGATGCTATCGTGCTATTTTACGACCACGGGGTTTTATGTCAGTTCGATGGTAATTCCTATCTTCTTGCATATCATAAGCTTAAGGAATATGGGAGAATGTTATGACCTTTGTATAACCAACTTAACCAAAATAAGAATGTTTTTTTAAGAAACTAAAGTAATCGTATATATAAATAAATAAAAAACGCAAGATAAACTCTCTTCTCATGGATTCTATTCGGTTACTAATTAAAAGATTACAGGGACATATGGAATTATTTATCAGGTTGTTGTCCCACAAAAATCAACACAACTATGTATCTAACACGTGTCACATTACGTTAGTAGGAGTGTCTGTATGAAATCGAAGATCAAAGATACTCGTGGTGTGGCCAAGTAACCATATTTTACTTTAAACCACTCCTATTCCCAAAACGATGTTGAGAAGGTATATCTTCGTTGTTATTAAGTTTCGATACGATGCAGTCACCATTAACCTGGAAAAAGAAAAAATTTCAAAAGCTTTTTGACTCTGGAAGTGAATATTGTGTAGCAGAATTCGAAGTCTGTTTCAAAGAAACTAGACGAATGCATCACTTGCGACATTCTGGACAAACACTATAGAATTTATTACCATTATATCAATATGTTTACTAATTGTAAATATGGGGCTGTATAAATTTTAAAATAATCTAAATGAATGAGTTGAGATTGATTCACAATTGCGATGTGCATTTACCTGAATGATCACATCCTATCAGAGCTTCAGTAGGAATTTCAGACAAAAAGAAACTTGTACGACACAAATCTAAAAAATTCCAGTGTAGTCAGCATATATAAGATAAATTTCTGATTTTAGTGTGAGATGGTCTCTCTTCAGTTTCCAGCTAACGCAAAGCTTTTTACCTTGATATGGTGCAGATAGTAGTCCTTACAGTTTATGCATTCTTATACGGAAGACTCTACCTTTCATTGAGTGGATTGGAGAAGGCAATAGTGAAATTCGCAAGGTCAAAGGGAGATGATGCTCTCAAGGCTGCAATGGCGTCACAGTCGATTGTTCAGCTCGGTCTTTTGATGGCCTTGCCCATGAATATGGAGATTGGATTAGACAGAGGGTTTAGAACAGCATTAGGTGACCTTATAATCATGCAACTTCAACTCGCATCTGTTTTCTTTACATTTTCACTAGGGACAAAGCTCCATTATTACGGTCAAACGATCTTGCACGGAGGAGCCAAATACCGAGCCACCGGGAGGGGTTTCGTTGTGAGACACGAGAAATTTGTATTTCGTTGTGAGACACTTGAAGTTTATAAAAAAAATTATTCAGTCGAGAATGGATTTCAAACATTCGAACTTTTGTTCAACAAAAAAAAATGGATTTCAAGGTTTCTTAAAACTGGTTCATTCGGAGAATGGATTTGTAAGTGATAGTGTGTTCAATGGTTCATTCAGTTATATATATATAAGTTCAAATGGTTCGTTGCTTATACATTATAACTTTTGGTATTCAAATGGGTAGTGTGTTCAATGTTCCAACATGATGTTTAATTTTTAGTTGAAAGAGAATGGATATGAAGATGAAAGGTTTGGAGGTTTGAATGTGCAGAGAGATGGAGGGAAAGTGTCTAAATGATTTTTAGAACTTTAAATATGTGGTGGCCCTTATGTGGTATTTGGAAGTAACTATTAGAATTAAATGGTATTTTGTAGTAAAAAAATAAAGTTGTGGTATTTAGAAGTAAAAAATAAGATGCCCTTAGAAACACCCAATTAGTAACACTGCATTTAAGTGTCATTTATCTTCTGACTCCATTAGTTATGCCGTAGATCACTTTGGGTATCATGGTTTAATGTAATTTCATTTTGGGTACCATTTCCACTTTTTATGACGCATTTTACACTGTTTGTAACACTTTTTTTCACAAAAGCGTCAGAAAAAGTGAAATTGGCAACCAAAGTGATAATACATTAAATTGTGGTATCCACGGTGATATACAACGTAACTAAGGGGGTTAAAGGTCATATGATCTTAATTTCAAGGAACACACCCTACCAATGTAAAGAGAAGGGTGATGCCTTTGTAATATAATGATATTTTCTTAGTGATATACCATTTTTTATGGTATATTAACAACACGAGGTTTGATGGATAATCCAGTTTTAGACATCTAAAACTAAAAAACAGGGAAGGCGACGAGTTTTTGGGAAACCAAAATGAGTACACATCCAAAATAATTTTAACATTTCCCAACTAGTTTCTAAACTCAGTTAAGCAATTTTGCAAATTTTGGGGGCTGAGAATATTTTTTCAATTATTTGATATAGTCAAATTATGTAAAAATAGTTTTCAAGATTTTTTTAGAATTTTTAATGCCCCCCATAATTTTTAGAATAATAAAGTTCCCAAAATATAATTGTCTAGCATGGAAAATAATTTTAAATTATATAATATAATCATAACATATTATAATACTTTTCTTGGATTTTTCTAGATTTTTTCTATAATTATAAATGTATGTAAATATTGGTGGAACATTCAAATCCTAATAAAAATTTTTTAGACTAGAAACATTCTGAATCTGAATTGGTCCAATTTAGGTGGGCTAAATAGTAGGCTTAACTAAAACTGGGTAGCAACAAAAAAAAACATTTCGCCTCTTTTTTTTAGGGGAGGGGGGATAATTACGAATCAATCCCCTTAAATATGTTGATAAATAGATCCTATAGTTTTTTTTGCTCCAATATATTTATTAAGAAATATCTTTTGTAATAGGTTCCATTAAAAAACAAGTACTAAATTTACTACCGGTGTAAATATGTACGAATTTTTTAGGAAAAATTGCTTAAGTGGGAACAATTAAAACTTTGCTTAAGTAGGAACAATTGTCGAATTCAAATTGTTCAAGCCTGTTCATCCTTCACAAGCCTTGCTTTATCTTTATAAAGCACCAAAAACTCAACATGCTCAAATCATTGATTTGGTATGACATGATCCTCATGATCCATTCGACCAATGAATCATTTAGTTAATCTTCATGTATTTAAATAATGAATGTATGTATCGAAAACATGTGTTTGTATCTTTATGATCCATTCCCTTGATTTAGTATGTGATGGTGCTGATGTCGATTTTGACCTCCGACCCACCAAATATGCCTCCTAAAGGAGGACGAGGTGTTATAAGTTAAAAATAATAAGAAATCAAGGATGTATAGTAGTTCAGTATCTCGATTGAGGCACATATGTCCACTCTTAAAGTGTTTATCTCTCGTTTATTCAATATGATGGTGAAGAGTGAAAATATGTTGTGCCTTAGTTTTCAACTAGGAAGAACAAATGGACACTGAGGTCTTTGTAATAGGTAGCCCATTCTTAAGAAGCAACTGATTGGCTCCTCTAAGTACTTCTTATGCACTTAGTACTCGCGAGACTGAAGAGAGACTAGGGCAAAAGTATAATGTCTAGAGGCCAGTGTAAGAGCTAGAAGTGGTTCAAACTTACAAATGTTAAATAAAATCATTAACATTTGCTCTGCTAAATCAATTACTTGCCTTCGATCCTCTGAAATCATCCCAAGCACTCATTATATAGATAACTATCGGAAGTAGCTCAAAAGTAATAGTACAAGAACGGGCGGCTATGGATAAGACCGCTACAGTGGAACGATGGAGTGTTGGAGGAAGGCCTTGCAGGTGAGTGGGCCTTGTGATGGACCATGAGGTTAATGTGCTGCGGTCCTTTTCCCTATAATTTGACGTTGTTTTTTTTCTTGTCCTTTTCTCATGTTTAAAGATTGAAGATCATATTTGGTACTATCAATGTTCATGGAGATGTACCTTCACCATCTAGCAAGTAGCACACTTGGAAACAAACAACATAATGTTTTTCTTTATGCTTGCCCACGAATATTGGCACCTCATGTTCGTACACATCTTATCTTGATTGGGATGTACTGCAAGTCGAGACCCATGGGCCTCTGTCAAGACTGCTCTTGGTAAATCCTCATCTCTTAGGACAACTAGCCTATCGTGAAACCACAAACCCCTATCGAAATTAATCAAATACTATTGTGTCCCCTCAATAAAAAAACTCCTAAAACTTCTATAGGGAAGAAGGGTCTACAGTCTAAGACTTCACAACCTGAACGATGATCTTTAGTGTGATTGTAAGGAATCCCATGAATGCATCCAACAACTCATTTGCTATCTCAAACAAACCCCGCTATAACTTCTAAATAGTGGATAAATTCAATTTCGATCTACAACTCAAGGAGTCTGCCACCATATTCACCTTGATCGGATGATACTAGATGTCAAATTAGTATTCGCTCATGAAAATTATTGTCTTATATTTAACTCCCTATGTATGAACAAGTAATGTAGGCTCTTGTGATCAGTGAAAAAAATGAAATCTCCCCCCCCCCCCCCCCCCCCCCCCCCAATAGGTAGTGCCTCCACATTTGAAGGGCGAATATCATTGTTGCAAACTCTAAATCAGGGGTGGATTTATTCCCTTCACGATGCTAAACTTTTGAGATAGGACTCTCCTCCTACATCAAAACACCCCAAGTCCCTATAGTGTAATACCCCATATTTTTATATAATTAATATTGACTGTTAATTTGGATTATTATTGTTTGTGC
Organism: Sambucus nigra; assembly: GCA_949130495.1. NCBI lineage: Eukaryota > Viridiplantae > Streptophyta > Magnoliopsida > Dipsacales > Adoxaceae > Sambucus > Sambucus nigra. The sequence goes on from CASBWL010000471.1 coordinate 624,336, forward strand.
GCATGGTAGTTGTGTGTGCATGATAATTATGTGAATTATTTTGATCTTTAATTTGTGTATGATAATTAATTAAATACGAGAAATTCTATTATATGACAATGTCTTGTAAGTTAATAATGACACGATGCTTTATTTTATGTTGCAAGTTACCTATTAAACCAGGCTCTGGGGACATAGAAGCCCGTAGATTGGGACCTAAGGGTGGGTAAACCTTTGGGAGAATTTGGGTAGTCTTTGGGCTTATTTAGAGGTCATGCATTCCAGGCACGGATCAGACATTAATAAAGTATATTCATGGGTAGTTTTCCTGTATGTGTGATGCTTTAGATCTTTTCCATATGCGGATGATAACGATGACTGAGCACTTTGACTAACCTTTCACATAGTAACTACTAAGCACATTTGGTCACAACTTGCACCTACAAAGAGCATAAGCATGTCATTTCTAGTATCTTGATCGGATTCCATTCCTGCTCCAGTGGATGTTGAAGAGGATGACAACGATGATGGTTCTGAGGACGTAGGTGAGGATGATGGAGATGGGGATGAGGATATATTAGCAGAATTATCAGATGATGATTAAAAATTTTCTGTTTATCTCTATTTTATTTGCTGATAGATTTTATATACTATATTTGAGTTAGTTCATTTGGATATTTTTGTACTTGACTTGTATTACTCCTATTTTTGCTTTTGACCGTGTTGGATATTGCTACACTTGTTTAGGATTCACTTGATATACATCAGGGGTTCATATTTTCAACTGGTGTTATAAACTCTATTGAGATACTTTGCTCATATTCATGATGATTTCCATGGTTTACCTTCATATTATCATTGATTGTATCACTTGTTTATCTATCTTTTGCTTCCCAGTTCTTATACATTATGAGTGTTGATTATACCATGCTATACCTATTGTCTATGTCATCTCTACATCTCTTTGAATTTTTCATGTCAAAAAGGGGGAGAGATATCTAAGATAGGAGGAAATTCCTCTTGACTCCATTAGGGAGCATTGCTTTTAAAAAGGGGAGAAACATATATTTGGGAGAGATGTTTGATGAAGGAGGAGAAAATGTTTGTATATCTTAATTATGATTTATATGATTTAGAGGGGGCCTATTTTGTATATTATTTCATCCTTATTCTCGTCTTTGTTATTCATATTGATTTCTTATCGTAAGATTCTGAAAGCATGGTTTTTCTCCTTGTATATGTCATACTTGCATTATCTTTTGTTTATGATTCATGTATTTTAGGTATTGTCATAATGTTGCGGCTCAATATCGTGTTTCAAACTCGACTTTTGGTATGTCCATTTCCTTATGGATTTTATGTGCATTGAGACACCCCACTCTCCTTATATGGCTAATGCGGGTTAAGTTTGGTTATTGTAATTAAGATTTTTTTCGATTTTGGAGTTTTCCACATAATAGCAAAAGGGGGAGATTGAAAATGTAAATATTTTTCAAAGCATTTGAGTCATGCATTCATAGTTAGATGATAGTCTAGCAGAGTCTTATTCATTAGAATCTATGGACACTGAAATTGAATATTGTACAACCTCTTTACGTTAAAGCTTCTGTATGCAAAATTTAAATATTAAAGATTGTATCTTGTTGTGGTAGTTTGATTGAATCGTCCCAAGGCAAACACACACGTACACATTTATATCTATTGAAAAAATGATTTTTATAATGATTAAGTGAAAAGTTATTGTGAAAACCATTACCTTGTATGCTTGTTTAAGTGAATATGAGATTTTTCCTACAAGTGTGTGCACGATTGTGTTTTATACCTGTGGAAATGACTCCATGGATTTAGACGAGGTATATTTTCTGAATATACCTATGCGGAAGAGTGGAAAATTTTTCGTGCCCATGGACAACACGTTTTTGGCTTGGTATTTCTTATTGTATAAAAGCGTGCGCATGGGGTCAAATCCTTACAATGTGGACGACTGTCAAATGTACCTCATGACTAGGCCTTCTACCCTAAATTTTTAACCATGCGCACGACATGAACCAATTTTTCAAAAACTCTATAAGTAGGAGATTTTCCCTCCCATTTTTAGAAATCCTTTTCCTAACTACTTCTCATGCATTGAGAGAGTCTTTTCTAGGAAAATGATCGAAAAATCTATTTCAATTGTCATTTTCACTTGATCTACATTAGATTGAGAGAAAACTTGTATCAAAACTTGTTTCATGAGTTGAAAGATTTGATAGTGATTTAAAATTGAAAATGACATAGCCTAGATTCAATTTTACATATTTCATATATGAATTTGAAGATAAAGAATGAGGTATTTTAGCCATTAGGGATTTCAAGCATAGTGCGATTCGAGGATGCAGAATGCCAGTTCCATATGCATTTGATATATATTTTAATGGATCACTTATTAGAATAAGGTAAAGTTTCAACTTCAATGGGAAAGTTCTTGTTAGGGAACAAGGGAGAGGTACCTTCTTGTGTTGTGTAAAATTATTTTTCAAATCTAATAGACTAGGTTGCACTGAGGTTTTTTCACCCCTTAGGTGAGATTTTTCCTCGTAGATCTTGACTCAAATCCTTACAGCTTCAAGCAATTATGTTTGCCCCCCCCCCCAAACAAACCCCCGCGAGCTATTCCATTCTCTCTTGCAGTGTACTTATCTTTTCACCATTATTATATATCCCTGGTTTCTTGATTGGAAAAGAATATTCTATATGCATGTTAGCAAGGGGGAAGCCATTTTTTTAGTTAAGAGGCACAAAATCTAATACTGAATCTGTTTTGGTCAAATTCATGGTGTGTGGGGGTAGTGAAGTGCTATATTAAGTTCTATCTTATCCTAATGAAAGGAGATGAAGTAATGCTAGTTTTGAAACTTTCCACAAGTCATGGGGGGCACTTACCCCTCTTCCTTACAAAGAAAATGGATGTTTTATGAAGGGTCCACTGGAACCACAAAATTTATACCGTGGTCAAGTTATTATGCCATAGTGGTAACCACAAATTCCATACCTTTTTTTGGTCCAAAAAGGGTTAAAGCTAGTTAGCCCTTGATCTTTTCCTGCTAAATTAGCTGTAAAGTGCTATATCAACTCATACACTTATCGATAAAATCTTAAAAATAAGAGATAGTGTTGATATCAAATCTAGTTATGTATGGCTTATGTTGTTAATACAAGTATGTTATGTGAAAAGCATTTTGGAATTCACGACTGAGGGTGGTCTTCCTTTTAAGTTTATTATTTTTCTCAATTCTGTCACAGTATGTTCTGTAATGCATCCTAGATTCTCTACAACAAGTATCTTGTACAGGTAAAATATTATGCTGGTTTCTGACTCTTTGTATTTTGACGGAGAAGAGATACTAGAAGGCTACAAAGCTGTCACAATTCCATCGGAGGAAGATAAGAAAAGTTAGAGATCCTTATATGCTCAATTAGAGGCTGTAGCTGACATGAAATTCACATACGTTGCTACATGTCAGAACTATGGGAACCAGAATCAGAGTGGAGATCGTCGTGCAACAGACATTTTGAATTTGATGGTCAAGTATGTTTTATTTTCCAAAGAATCAAAATGAAGTTATATCTTAAGTTCTTACTCAATGCTTCCATATTATCTTAACATTTCTTTCCCGGTGCTTTATTCACAGCAATCCGTCTCTCCGTGTTGCATATATTGATGAAGTTGAAGAAAGTGACGGTGGAAAAGCACGGAAAGTTTATTATTCAGTATTGGTCAAAGCTGTTGAAAATCTTGATCAGGTAATTATTCTTATTATCTCCAAACAATAGAAGCTCAATGCTGAATTTATGGCCTTTACTGCCTTTGTGTTTTCTCCTTAAGGAAATCTTACTTTTAAATGGGGTTAGGGTTATGTAGATGAAAGGAGATGTAAACAAGGGACGCTATTGCTATTAGGTTTGATATAAAAGTGTTTTAAAAGGTCTAACTCCGAATTATATTTATTTTAGGAGGTGGAGGTACTTTAATTTAACTCAAACTCTTAAAAACTAATCAAACTTGTCAACACCACCTGATGCGAATCGATTTTCCCCCAGGGCCGAATCCATTCGCCCCTCAGCAGGTTCCCAAGCAACCCAAAAATGTATAAGTGTATAAAAACCCAATTTTCCCCCGATTTCAAATACGATTAAAATCTCATTTTTCTAAAAATAAAACCAACATTTCAAATGCCAAAAATAATTCAAATTAGAATAAAAATATTTTTCCAATTTTTTACTACGATGGTTTAAATAATTGACCCAAAACTATGGGGTGTTACATACTTCCCCACTAGGATAAAAATTTCTTCTTAAAAATTCAGTGAAGCATAAACGTAAAAATTGAGTAATAATATAAGGCTTACATATGCCTATCCGTATAATGCCACAATTGAGCGTCCATACACCCACTCCTACCTGCACCTACCCCTTGGACAAAAATAAAATATATTTATCAACTATATATATATACATATCTAGGAAAAGATTACATATGATTATATTCCACTAGTCATGTCTTGGATCCTGTTGAGTATGTGTTGCCTGAGGTTCTCGATTCTGAAGTACATAAGACCTACCCACTGCAAGTGCTGCTGGCGCTCCCTGTGCACCTGGTGCTACTAGTGCTAGAGGCCCTTGTCCCTATGTTCCTTAACCCTACTTCTTCGAACGCTGAGCTCTATGTCCTTCCTCCCCATAACTAAAACATGCACCTCTAAAAGGTTCAAAACACCTAGGTGGCACTCGCTCCCCCTATCCCCGAGGGCCCTGCGGAGACCATTACCTTGATGAACGACATGCTGCTCCTATCATACCCATTGTCTCTTCCCCGATTGGTCATTGTGACCCTTGTTCTCTTGTCCTTCACCACTCGAATCCTACCTCTTACCTAACTTATTTTGGTAATTCACTTTCTCTTACCACAATAACAGCGTGACGTCCACTACCTAGGTGTAAGTAGTTTACGTCGGATTCCTCAACACTATCTGCTTAATAAACCATGACAAACCCTTAATGAAACAATTTATTTTCTTTGCCTCGACATTCACCTCCTCCGGTACAAACATCGACAGATTTGTGAACTTCTGCTCATACTCAACAATTGATTTCGAACCCTGCTCTAAATCTACAATCTCCCTCTTTTTCGCACACCTAATCTAATAAAGAAAATATATGTCATTAAACTTCACTAGAAGGTCTCCATAGTTCTGGTGATCCCTATCCTCAAATGAGGTGACACTCTCCCATCACTGTCATTTATCCCCAGTCAACTTGAATATTGTCAACATCTGCTTCTCCACACCTATATAGTCCACCATCCTCAAGTTCCTCTTCATATATCTTCTCCATTGGTGAGAAACCGTTGGGTCAGATCCTCTTGCAAAGAGGATTGCCCTTATGAAAACTGTCTCTCACCCCGTCCCAAACTAAAGTGGGTGTACCCTTGCCTCTTGGTTTTCCCACCCCTTCTCACTATCTCGATACCCATCGTCATGGACTCATGTAAAATAGCTGCTAACTCCTTGGCAACCAAACCAAACTGGCATTTCCACTCCTGAACTGCAGAAATATGAGATATTCTCAACATGTCCCAAATTTAGTTCCACTTTCCCAAATCAATATCTCTAATTTATTTTAGAAAAATAATGATTATTAGTGTTTAGGCAACATCCAAAATGCATAATACTAAAGGGAAACAATAGAAGTATTCATGCCTGTAAAAAGTAGTTTGAAGAATCTGATTGGACGGTTGCGTTCCACTCATGAAAACAACAAATATTAGTTCTTGGAAGATCTTGAGAAAACACGGTTTGAAACTTCAAACTTGGGTTGAATATTACTTTTAAATGGGGTTAGGGTTTTGTAGAGTAAAGGAGATGCAAATACGGGAGACTACTGCCCTTAGGTTTGATAGAAAAGTGTTTGAAAAAGTCTAGCCCCAAATTATATTTATATTATGAGGTGAAGGTGTTTTAATATAGCTCAAACTCTTAAAAACTAATCAAACTCGTTAGCACTGCCTCATGTGAATTGATTCGCCCCTGAGCAGGTGCCCAGGTGGCCCAAAAATGTTTAAGTGTATAAATACTCAATTTTCCCCCCGATTTCAAATCCGATTGAATTCTAATTTTTCCAAAAATAAAACCAAATTTTGGATGCCAAAAAAAATTCAAATTAGAATAAAAATATTTTTCCAACTTTTTATTACGACGATATAAATAATCAGTCCAAAACTACGGGGTGTTACACGTACATAAATGCGCGCACACACACACACATATATATATATATATATATATATATACATAAATTGATAATATTATTTAATATATTTGTATTATATTTATATTTTATATTATTACATACAATTATAAACTTGTATAAAAGTATATATAAGTATTATGTATGTATTGATAATATTGTTTAACTTATAAATCTTAGTATATTGTAGAATTGAATAATACATACATATACGTAATTTTGTAAAGATATAAATATATATTTTTTACTTATTTTAATAACACACATGTTAATGTATTATATATGTATATTATGTTGTTCCGAATATTTATTTAAAAAAATAAAATAAACTGTTTTTTATAATATAAAATAGAATAAAAGAAGTAAATAATAAAAATACAATATTTATTAATTGTAAGATAAGAAACTTACCAGTAATTTGTTAAACGAAACTAATGATACTGACTTGAAAATTGATATTGAATCCGAGCCCAATGAATTCATGTTGTATCTTTAAGACGATTTTGCTCCCTCAATAGGTGCTCAGGGTTATAAGCAATCGTCTCCTAGGATAGAATGGATTTTTCGTCCTTAACGGTAGTAGCACTTCAAACTGTCAAAGATCCGGCGAACTCAACAATGTTTGTACTTCGAACAGGAGCGAAAGTAGGAATACATAATGTAAGAGGGAGAGAGAATGGTTAGTAAGTTTTTTTGGTGTGAAAAAACTGAGTCTGGAGGACTCCTTCTATAGTGCTATTCATGACCATTTGAACATGCACTATGTATTTTCACAAACAGTCACACTCTTTCACTGAACAGTTGATTGTTTAGTGTTAATTGAAGAGGATGTACCAATTCGTAATTAATTAAAATGTTTTTTTAATAAATTAAACTTTTCGTCCGAAAATATGTGACTCTTCAATAATTTTTTCATGAATTAATTAAAGCCCCTAAACATTTTTGGGTAATTAAAACATGGTATGCCGTATGCGTGCCTGTGGGTTTGTGGTCCAAAGTTCACCTACGCATAACATAGATCATTTCACCTTCAAAGAGTTAGGATACCTTCAAGGCATCCAAGCCTTTGTCCCAAACAAGGAGTATATTAACTGCTCATTTTTCCCACATTCTTCTAATATGGGACAAAAGTTCTACACCAAGTTTACTACACACTTGTCATCTATAGTGGGTGACTTTGGAGACAATTTTCTCATCAAATACTTAATGGGTTTAGATATGTAAATATACCACATTATACGCCTCTCTAAGGAGTATCTAATTACGCTAGGTCTCGCTAAAATCGACATTCGAGTCCCAATCTAATTTAAAACCAAAGTAGCTTAATTATGGATTATTTAAGCCCATTTCGTACAATCCCCACATTAATGAAAAATTGGTTTTGTTTACCATTCAACAAAAGAAACGTATTCATGTTCGATTACAGTAGAAGAAAACTGCATCTGGATAAGTAACCGGAGACTTTGAACTTTCCCTAGTGAGTATCAATCGAATTTACTTAGCAAGATTCCTTGAACAGTCAATCATTTTTGTAAACGAAGACAACATAAGTCACACATTTCTCTTCGAACACTGTTGGTTCTCACGTTTGTGTTCGTTTTGGCCTTGAACACCACCTGGTTCATGAGTATTTTAGATAATTTCGCCTTCTCAAATTCTCATAGAAGAGGACCCTTCTCACTCACATACGTGCCTTATATGAAGAGTATCCTGCAATACCTTACTTGAACATATCAAGATATAAAAGTCATTAAAATTATAACTTATCCTAAATCTTACGAAAGTTGTGCACCGTCTCATCATAGGAATGGGTTGAAATTTATATATATATCCGCAGTACATACTGAGTCATACATAGTTTGGTTGTCCATTTGAACCTAGGTCTTGGGATTTCCAGTTAACTAGGTTAGGTTGCCACCATGTCGACTCTTGGTTAGTTCATAGGCTTTAAGGCCTTTCCCTTTGATGATCTTTCTACTAGATCTTTAGTTAATCCATTAGTAAGAGGATCTGTAATGTTATCTCTTCACTTAACATAGTCAATGGAGATAATTCCACTACAGACTAGTTGCCTAACAGTATTGTGTCTACGATGAATATGTCTAGATTGACCATTATACATGGTATTATGTGCCCTTCCAATTGTTTATTGGCTATCACAGTGTATACATATAGCATGCATAGGCTTAACCTAGTTTGGAATATCCTCTAAGAAGTTTCTTATCCATTCATCTTTTTTCCAACTTTATCCAAACCAATAAATTTAGATTCCATAGTAGATCTGAAAATACATGTTTATTTTAAGGATTTCCAAGACACGAATGTACAATCAAGAGTAAAGAAATATCCATAGTGAACTTAGAGTCCTTCGAATCAGATATTCAATTAGCATCAGTGTACCCTTCAAGTACAACTGGATATTTAGTGTAGTGCAGTTCGAAGTATACGGTATATTTTAAATACCCTAAAACCCTAACAATGGCTTTCCAATGATCACTACTTGGATTACTCGAATACCGACTTAGTCTACTTACGGAGTAGACTATATTCAATCCGATGCAGTTCATGCCATACAAGAGACTTTATATTATATGAGAATACTCTAGTTGTAGTATGCTTTCACCATTGTTTGTGGTGAGGTGAATGTTACCATCAACCAGGGCTTTAGTTGGTATAATATTATACTTCTTGAATTTACCAAGTATCTTCTCAATTTAATATGTTTGAGATAATATTAAACCATAATTTGTTTTAGAAATTTCAATTCCTAAAATAACATCAAGAACACCCATGTCCTTCATATCGAACTTATTACTTGACATTATTTTGGTAGCTCTGATTATGTTATCATTGCTACCAATTATAAGCATATCATCCACGTATAAACCCACTATAAAATACCCATTTTTAGTGCTCTTGACATATACACATTTGTCACACTCACTGATCTTGAATCCATTCGACATCATGATATCATCAAGATTAGCATGCCATTGTTTGGGAGCTTGCTTCAACCCATAAAGAGATTTGACCAATTAAAAAACCTTTTTATCTTGTCATGAAGTAATAAACCATTCAGTTTGCTCCATATATATATATATATATATCTTCGTCTAATTCACCATTTAAGAAAGTCATTTTTACATCCATTTTATGTATTTTGAGTCCATTTAATGCTGCTATTGCTATTAACATTCATATGGGTGCAATTCTTGTATCTTATGAATAATTATCGAAGTAATCATGTGTTTTTCTTTGCTTGTAACATTTTGCTACAAGCCTTGCTTTATATTTTTGAATTGAAACATTTGCTTTCATCTTTCGTTTGAAAATCTAGTTACAACCTGATGGCTTGTTACCGAGTGGAAGATCCACCAGTTTCCATGTGTGGTTTTGCAGTAGGATTCAATTTCATTATGAATAGCTTCTTTCTATTAAGAAGCCACGCGAGAGGACATTGCTTCCTTAAACGTTTCTGGCTCATATTCTAATAAATATGTTAGAAAATCTAGACCAAATGATGTTGGCGTCCTTGACCTTTCACTACGCTTAAGTTCATTATAATTTATAGCATTATTGTCTGTAATCTCTTGATTGTTTGTTGTAGCATCATGAGGTCTTTTGTGTGAGTTTTATTCACTTTGCATGTTACAAGGAGAAACATTTTCAAAGAATATAGTATCCCTAGATTCAATAATCATATTAACATGCAAGTCGGGAATATCAAATTTATGGATAAGAAATCGATATGCATTATAATTGTTGTCATAATCAATGAATATGCAATCAATGATCTTTGGTCCTATCTTAACCTTTTTAGGTTTAGGTACCGCTACCTTTGCCAAACACCCCCACACTTTTTAAGTATTTATAGTTAGGTTGACGACATTTCCATAGTTCATAAGTGTGAGTGCAAGAACTATCACAATGAAAAATCTAGAAAGCAGTATCGAGCATAAAATAAGTAATCACACACATAACACCACATGTATGTAGTTCAATAACTTCCCTACATCCATGGAGAGGTTACTATTTTCTATTAATGTCTCTCAAATAATCGTAGTTACATACCCTTTGCCCTGGGCCAGGGTTTACATTTATAGTTGTGATTCTAAGTGATTGAATTGTAAAAATAACTCAATCAGCTTGTGGATAGCTTGTAGGTGTCCCTGAATATCTCCTTAAGATTGTCAGTAATCGATTTGAGTCTATCTCCATGCATTTAAGCACATGCTAAATACATGAGTCTAAATTAAATATTTGAGTTAAGCCGAGCGTTCATTTTACACGCTGGGTTGGTCGGCTATATCAATGGGCTTAAAGAATAAATAATCCCCCACAAATACCCCTAAAATCTTTTGCTTGAAGTGATGGGCTAATAGATTTTATATGAGTTAAAGGCCCAAGGCCCAAAACTGTTTTAAAACTGGCATGACATTTTATCAATACTTATGAACCTACCGAGGACACGCTCGTCCAAGTAGATATGTAAAGAGCCAGGATTTTCATTGGGAATCTCCCTTTCATCATTAGCGTAAAGTTCAAATTGGGTTTAGTTGTATCAATCGTAATTTTTCCACCGTTTCTTCTTCATGAACTTGTTACTGAATCTTCTCTTTTACCCTCCATATTTACAGAGCTTTCACTCATCATTTTTACTTGTAAGTTTCTTTAACCTACTGTAACAACCCGCGTAATTTTTGGGGTATTTTTGAAATTAAAAGGAAAAATAAATTTTGAGATAAAATTATTTCCATTGCTCAAATATGTTGGTTATTATTTTTAAAGGCAAGAATTTCAAACGGTTTTGAAATCGGAATTAAAATGGAGTTTTAATTGAATTTTTATTATATAGAAGAGTCCTCAAAATATAAAACTCTCTAAGAGTCCTCGGAGCATAAAACTCTCTAGAAAAAAAAATATTTAAAAATATTGAACGGTCCGATCGAGCTTAAATTTTTTTTGTGGCTTTCTTTCGTCTTCAGCTAATTTTCTGTAAAATTTCATCCAACTCCAATGGTCCGATCGTCCGGAATAAAAATTTTAGTGTTTATATCTGATTAGAACTCTTTTCTTAATCAAACTCTTAATCCTTTATATATCAATAAATTCGTGGCTTGGCTTTTCAAATCACTTTTTCTCAAACTTTTCAACCAGAAGACCTCTCCAAAATTACTCCCTTTCATCTACAAACCATAGCCCCAAACTTATTAAAGATTTCAACCTTAGATTAGAAGGCTTATTTGGTATTTTCTCGAGTTTGGGCTAGAACGAGATTTGATTATTTTCGCGAGAAGAACATGATGGTGTGAATAGATTTTGAGGCTAAAATTATGTGATGATTTTGAGGTATGGGGTTTTACACAATATGCTCCTTAATCTCGCGAGTAATATTCTCGTTGTTTTCTTGTGATTATTGACTCATATTTGAATTGCCAAATTCATTGGAATCTGGAAATTTTTGTTGGAATCTATTTATGATTCATGTGGTATCATTATTGTGTTAAGCATGTTGTCATGAAAATTTTATTATGGCATGGAGGTTGGGCACCTGCCAAGATTCCTTTTTCCGGATATGCTAGAAAAATGCATAGGCGCGGTACGTTGGTGAGGCCTGGTGATCCGATTAATGTGTTGCTGAGAAATTATATTGATATAATTGCTTATGAGATTCGCATTTGATTTGAATATTCTTATTCGTATTGTGACGTTTTATTCATCGTTAACATATTTGTTGAGCATCTTTCCTGTCGTATTGTGTACTTCCCCATATTTTCTTTTAATTGGCAGGTTAGCGCGGATTTGGGCGCTTTGGATTTGATTTGGGATGATTTATCGCGAGGATTATTTTGGAAAGATTTTTAATACAAGATGATAAGATTCTATTATTTTGATGTATAGAGCATTGGAGATTTGTATTTTATTTTCGAGTTAGTTAGATGTTGTATTTTTATTCGAGAGACTTGTTGTATTTATTTGAAGAGATTGAGATTAGTGGATTATTTTATTGTATTGTTGGATTTTTAGATGCTTTATACCTTGTTATATTGCGGATTAGTTTAGTTCTATCGACAGTGGCGCTCCGTTCGCTCTCCTCGGGCGAGCGTGGTGTTACACCTACTTCATTTATTCATCATTTTGGTTGGTTTTCTTTGCAGTTTCAAATCTTCTCTTTATGGCTCCTTTCAATGGAAAAACTATTGGAGAGTTCAAAGAATCATATGGTATTCGTGAGTGGGTAGAAATCCATTGTGTCCCTATGCCCAAGGATGTCTGGGACATAGAATACGGACACTAAATTCACACTTTTCTTATTGTTCAGGGTGGTTTAACTCCCCCCCCCCCCCCCCCCCCCCAAACCCCTTATTTTTTATTTATTTTGAGGCTGCCCATACTTAGTGTGCCCCAAACACTTGACAAAGTGAACAAGGTACACATAATTAATGAATTGTATGGGAAAAAATTGGGGCTCCCAGAAATTTATTATTTGCTATGTTTGGTTGCACACCACTGATGGTGTTCTGTACTTGAAGGCAAGGAAGGCCAACAGTGTTTTAATCATAAATCTTCCCGAAAGGGTATTAGGAGCAGGGTTTATTTACCAAGAATTGGCAACATCCTCCCCTACCAGAGGGTGAGAGGTATCGGGGTCCCTTATGCCTAGACTGGGGGGGAGGATCATATAGGTCGCTACCTCTTGTCCTTGTATTAACTTGCTAAATTCTGGTATACTTTTTCTTTTTTGTCTTCTAATCTGCATTTCTTCCTCTGTTATGCAGCTCATGCCAAGAACCATGAGCCTGCTCTCCAAGAGCTAAAAGCTGTTGATATTTTAAAGGACTGGAAGATTATAGGTAAGTTGTCTGAAGGGGAACATCCTCATTCAATATCTTATCTTTTGGAATATACAAATACTACTTTTGATTTTATTTCTCGGTCAGTAATCAAGATCTTGGTCTTAGATCTTTCGTAGAAGGAATCCTCTGAACCATATGGGTCAACTAAGATAGAAGAAGAAGAAGATGAAGAAGAAGAAAACATGGCTCCACTAAATAGGATATTGTTGATCTCGGACGATATAGACTAGGTATTACTATTCGATAGGGTCAAGTCCCTAAAAAATCTAAGGGGAACTCCTCTAAAACTAGTGATTCCATCTCGAGAACTAAGGGAAAGGAGAAGGAGGTAGAGAAAAATAAGGGAGAATAAGAGAAGAGAAGAGAAGAGAAAGAAGAAGAGATAAGGAGGGAAGATGAGAGAAAGCGAGAGGAGGAGAGGAAAAAAACAAACTCTCAAGGCCCCAACTAAGTCCTCCCTCTCCCTTTCTTTCGCTGCCCAAGGGGGCAGCGTAGCCAACACCCCATCATTTTCTCGCGGCTTGTTGAAGGGGGTAGTGCTCGCGGCTGACCATGAGCGATCATCATGGCTGTGATCAGACCAGCTTGCACTCAAATCTGTACAGGCACTTGCCTGGGTAAGTACTCTCTCTTATGCTAGTTATTTCACTTTATTCGGATTTCAAGCATTAATTCTTTTTTCTCATCTTTGCAGTTTCTGGAAGACTTTATCACAGTCTTGGATGGTCGTGTCGACCAGTCTAAGAAAAAGAAAGAGATTAGTGAAGCCCTGAAGAAGTCCCAAAAGGACTTAGCTGACGCGCATTCTATCTTCGAGCAGGAGAAGGAGGAGACGACAAAGGTTTTGGATGAGCTGAGGGTAGACAATAACCTTGTAATTCTGGAGAAGGATAATCTTATGGCCATCCTTGAGAATCTTCCTCCCCCTCTCTAGCTCGAGGCGCTTTGGGGGGGGGGGGGGGGAGATAAAGGTCATGTGCCCCATGCTACATCGTGGGGTTCTTCGATCGTTGTCGGTTTCGAGGTGATGTAAAGAGATAGAGTCTCCAACCTATTTTTTACAAAACAGGCAAAAGAACATGTCGCCGCCTCGAGGGAGCGACATCAAAGACAAACTAATGCTTGTGAAACCAATTAGATTAGAGGTTCGGGGGCTAAGTTATAGAATGGGAAGGTGTTTGGCACCCATACCGCCCTTTCGGTCTCTCATGGGCTTATGTTACTATTTTCCTTAATCTCTCCATGAAATGTATGCGCGTTTGTATGTAAGTGGAGATCGGAGTCGCTCGACTCGCATCATGGAAAAGATAGAGTGAGGTAATTGATACGACTCAAATATTGCATATTTCCTCCCTATATCTTTATGCAATCTAGCACTGTTATGGTCCTTAATACCTATATTTATGCTCATTAACTTGACAACCTTAGATTTGGATATATACATGCTTTGCAAGGGTTAATTGTGCTTTGTAGGTATTGGAACGCTAAAAGTGAGGATTCGTTGCATTTCGGAGATGTTTTGTCGCCAGATGATAATTCAAGGGCATTTTAGACAATTCATATTTCATCTCCATCTCAGGTAATTTCCACGGATGCGTAGTTCGTTGAGTTAGCATCGCGTGGCTGCAAACGGCGCGTCGTTTCGAGTTCGGACGATGAAGATATGGCCATTTTCGTAAAGCAATTTTCCTTCCATGTGAAGACTAAAGGACACCAGAAAACAGAGTACCGATAGACCAAAACCCTAGCCGCGGTAGACAGCGTAATGGAATTTTTCCTTGTAACCTTTCCAGTGGCCTTTCCCCCGAAGGACCGATCGATCGATCCCTGACCCGCGATCGACCGGTGGTCCCAGATATTTGGCAATTTTGCCTTTTTTTTCAATTTCCTTTTTCTTTTATTCCGTTTCCCAACTTACTATATAAGGGATTTTTGTTGTAATAACATAAATAATTAGTTTTAGTTTGTTTTTCTTTGGTTTCGCTTTAGGATCTAGGGTTTGGAGAGATATTTGGGTGTGGCACTTTCTCCCTCCTAGGGTTTATCCGTATAGTAGGTTTGCCCGTCGCGGTTGTGTAGAGCACTATTCATTATCTTCTTCATCAATTCGAATTCCATTGTTTATATTTCTTTCTTTCTTTCATTCTTTCTTTCTTTCTTTCTTTACTCGCTTTCCTTTACTTGCTTTCTAGTATAGATTTACTTGCTTTCTTTCAATACATGCTTTTTACCATGCTTTGTAGCTAGTTTAATCTAGGTTGTGTTGGGTTGAACTCATCTAGGGTTGATGTGTTTCTTTGCTTTGGTGATGGAGTTTACGAGTTTATTTCGAGTGTGTTGTTCTAATTTTTACGCCTAGGAGATTTAACGGGGTATAGCATGTATGCTCCGTATTTACGACCTTTCGTGCGTAATTTTTGGGATATCTGTTGATGCCGAAATCATATTAGTCTTTTATGCGAATTTGGGGTGTGACAACACTTAATTTAATTAATTGATGAAACGAGACTCAATCTTAATAATCAGTGAACCTATATAACCATTTTATACTAATTAACTCGGGGTGAGGGATATCCGACGTAATCTATAGTTTTTATTCATTTGTTAATTTTAGTTTAAATACACTCATGCCTAGATTATCTTTTCTATCTTTTTAGTTAGAAAAATATCTTTTGCACTTTTATTTTAAGAATATTAAAACTTATAAATTCTAGCACTAGTCTCTGTAGATTTTTCGTTTCCCGGACTTGGCCACTATACTCCCTTAAAAGAGTATAGTCAATAGTTTAGGTTTTATATTAAGGAGGTGAACAGAAAACAACGATCGACGTTTTGACACGCGCTACTTTTCACCCTTAATCACTCATCCATACGAATGTTCCCAAAATAATAATTAGAAAAATATGATGTGTGCGCTTATCGAGATATTGATCATTATGATGAAACGATAATATATGTTTGATAAGACACAAGTATGAATCACAAGTATGATATATATGAATAATATATGGATAAAATAGGAAAAATATGAAAATATAAAGATAGGACTCGAGTCTTGAGTTTTAGCCCAAAACACCTGCGTAGCCTACAAAGGCATCAAAGTCCACGTAGTTTGCATACAACACAATTGATAATTTATATATCTAATACGAAAATGAAAAAATTAAGGAGAGAATGATGTTTGGACCTTATTCAGGAACTTAAAACTTGACCTTGATCCTTGATGAGCTTCCTTGCAAGATAGGACGAATGTAGGATGACAGAGAAAGAGATTTTTATATGGGAATGATGGGAATAAAAGCTGGAAATGAATTTCACACACGGAAAATTTGCTTATTGAAGAAGAATGTTACTGAGATCACTGATAGTGATGGATTTGGGTGCCTTTCGAACTGATATCATGCACTACTTATATAGGGTAGGGGGACTGCCGATCAGCATAGTCCTTGCACTGCCAATCAGCAGGGAAATGGACTTGCCAACTGGTAGTCTAGTGCAGATGTTTTAGAAAAATGGTCGTAAAACGCAATCCGTAAGTCCAAATCGTGCGTGGGGTATACCGTTAGAAAGGTAATTCATAGACCTTGAGAATCCTTTAGGCCGCTCCTGAGGTCGGGAGTTGGCTTTGGGTCAAACGGGGCCTAAAATCTCCCGTTCGTCCATTAAATAAAAGATCGTCGAATGACGATGGATCGTTCATCCTAACCATAAGTTTGAATCACGCACCGGGTGGACCGTTGGAAAGTTTATGCTAGACACTTCGATATTCCAAAGAGCTTTGCCTAATTTAGAGAGTTTACATTGGTCAAACAGGGCCCAAAAGTACCCTGTGACCTTTCAGAGTAAAATAGATTGTTTGTCCGTACCGTAAGGCTAATTCGCACACGGGGTGAACTGTTAGAAAAGGTATTTAGCTACCTTTGTAGATTCATTCAGTCTCGTTTGAGATGAAGAGCTATCTTTAATCAAATAGAGGTCGGGAGCGCTCGGTGGCCTTTGAATCAATTTTCGAGGGAAAACGGATCGTTCATCCAATGATTATGCCAATTTATGCATGGGGCAGACCATTGGAAAAGGGCTTTAAGTTCTCTTTGAAGATTCGTTGAGCTTTTTCTCGGACGATAGAGTTAACTGGAGTCAAACAAGGCTTAGGACAGCTCGGTTGCCTCTAGATCGGTTTTCAATAGTTAAATGGTCCATTCATCCAAATGATTATGCCATTTCATGCACTGAGTGGACCGTTTGAAAGGGGATTTGGAGCCCTTCGAATATTCTTTAAGCTTTTTCTCTGATGATAGAGTTAACCAGAGTCAAACGGGCCCCAAGAGAGCCCAATAGCCACTAAATCGGTACTGAGAGTATAACCTAGGGTTTATAGCGAATTGGGGAGGTGCTAGGTACCTAAATAAAGACTTAGGGGGGGTGTCTTGGAATGTGGTTTCTACATATCCCCTCGACGGGTGATCTTAGAATGAGTGAAAGCCGTCGAATAAACACCACACGATATTTTGGGAAATTTTTGTCAATTTTATGGATCGAAGTGAAGAGGACTACTGATTTAGAGGGTCGAGTTCAATTTTGAGGACCTGTGATAACGCTGGGGATGGCCGATTATGTGGTCCGAGGTCAATTATGAGGACCTTAAGTGGGAGCGACCAATTTTGAGGGTTGAGGTCAATTCTGAGGACCTTATGTAGGAGCGCCCAATTCTGAGGGTCGAGGTTAATTCTGAGGACCTTAAGTTGGGAGCAAGCAATTCTGAGGCTCGAGGTCAATTTCGAGTACCTTAAGTGGGAGTGACCAATTCTGAGGGTCGAGGTCAATTTTGAGGACCTTAAGTTGGGAGCAATCAATTATGAGGGCGAGGTCAATTTTGAGGAACATAAGTTAAAGCGACCAATTCTGAGTGTCGAGGTCAATTCTGAGGAGGTTAAGTGGGAGCGACCAATTCTGAGGGTCGAGGTCAATTCTGAGGAGCTTAAGTTAGAGCAACCAATTCTGAGGGTCGAGGTCAATTTTGAGAACCTTAAGTTACGAGCGACCAATTCTGAGGGTCGAGGTCAATTATGAGGACCTTAAATAAGAGAGACCAATTCTAAGGGTCGAGGTGAATTCCGAGGACCTTAAGTTGGGAGCGACTAATTCTGAGGGTCGAGGTCAATTTTAAGGACCTTAAGTTGAAGAGATCAATTCTAAGGGTCCAGGTCAATTATGAGGACCTTAAGTGAGGAGCAACCAATACTGAGGGTCGAGGTCAATTTTGAGGACCCTAAGCTAGGGGCGACTAATTCAGAGGTCAATTCTGAGGACCTTAAGTTAGAGCAACCAATTTTGAGGGTCGAAGTTAATTCTGAGGGCCTTATTGGGAGCGACGAATTGTAAGGGTCGAGGTCAATTATGAGTACCTTAAGTGGGAGCGACCAATTTTGAGGGTCGAGGTCAATTCTGAGGACCTTAAGTAGGAGAGACCAATTACAAGGGTCAAGGTCAATTCTGAGGACCTTAAGTTGGGATCGACCAATCTGAGGGTCGAGGTCAATTTCGAGAACCTTAAGTGGAGGCGTGGTGAATAACTCTCATGGAAAATTTTAATTTTACCCTTTTTGAGACTCTACTTGGGGAAGACGCATCTGTCTGGGGATTATATCTTTTGAGAAGAGCTGAAAATCATAGTCTAGAAATTCAACTTGGGGAAATAGTTGATAACTTGAGGTTTTAGGATTCTGCTGGGGAACGTGTTGCTTGGGAGAGATGTCCAATTAGGGTTTCTAGCTCGGATTAGGAAAGTTGAATTTTTTTTAGGAAAGATGTTAGTTCGGGAATTCCTGTTGGGGGAACGGGTAGTTCTGTTGGGGAAGCATTTGATTTATTGGGTATGAGTTTTTTTTTTAGATTCTGCTGGGTAGTTATAGTGGGATTTCCGAGCGCGGTGAATTTTAGGGTTTAAGTTGGGGGTAAAATGTGGTATTAATTCTGCTGGGGATTTGGGAGCTTGGAAAATGGTTTTCTTGGTGAAGAAATGTTATAATATTCATTTAGAAATTTTAGTGGGATTTTTGTATGAAATTTTCGGGGTACTGTCGATCAGAGGGTGGCAGGGATTGCTAATCGGCAGTGGCACGGTCTTCTGGGCTACCTTGGGAAGGGGAAGGGACAGTGCCGATCGGTGGGTGTCAGGCAACTTCTGATCGATATGCCCTTTAACCTGCTATAAAAGGGGTGAATTATCTTCATTTTTCACAACTTCTAGATTTCTTATGTTTTGCTTCTCTCTTCTGCAATTTGCTCCTACATTCTTTCCTCATTCGAGACTAGAAAATGGTTGATGTTTCAAGTAGCGATACCCATATAGCGTGGCTGGGCATTAACGATTAAGAGAACCTAGAGTGGCAGTTAGGGTGCTCTTAGCGTTGGGAAACGAGAATGCTTTGGACTTGTTCGAGCCTTTTGTCGATAATTGGACTCTTCTTCGTGATCCTTCACACCACCGGTCATCTAGGGTGATGAAATCTAATGGTTATGTAAGTATCGCATGCCTTTTGGCATGCTTTCCCTTCTTTTTTGCATCTTCTTGTTTCTTTGAATTTTGATGAAAGGTTTCTCCTCTGTTTTGACAGACTGACATTACTTATAAGAGCTTCCTATCCCGGGGATGATGGGATTTAGGGATGTGTGGGATCACATTCTTGTGGTGGTGCATTAGGTAGTCTTTTCCGTGGGTTTTAGTCGTTTGGCGTCGACGTTGGATAAGACGTCGCGTTCTACGACCATTTTATATGATCTAGGGGAGAGGTGTTGGGACACTACCCACACCATACACTTGGGATTTGGGGATATGACGATGACCCCCATTGATGTCGAGTAGCGGTTGGTCATAGATTGCAAGGTGATGGAGATAGAGGTGGATCAGTCTCTGAGGGTGACACTGACAACGGTGGATGCGACACTGGGCGATGTGGGGCAGATAGTCCTGGGGGACTCGATCCGTATCTCCCTTCTCCGGGAGGTTTTGCTGAGTCGGCAGATTGATGAGATTAACGGGCTGTAAGTGCGACAGATGGGTCATTCGTTTATTCTTTTTCTATTGGGAGGGTTTTGGGTGGCGTCGAGCGGCGATGTCTTCCACTTATGTTTTTTACCATGTTTGAGGGTATTTTCTAATATCCCTCTCTTTCACCGGGGGAGCCAGACTTTGGCAACCCTTTATTCTTCTTTGGATTCTTTTAGCCGGTGCAGTCGATAGACCTTTACTAGAGCTAAGTAACTTCTGAAGGTATTTTTCTTTTTACAATTTTCCTTTATGCATTTTCTATCATTTCCTTCTTTATTTCTTCCGATTGTTGACTCTTGTCCTTCTACAGATGTGGCTCTATGAGGTGATCAGGCTCAATTCCCATTTGATTGATTTGAGGGATAAGTTGGTGAGGAATTTCTGTCGAATATACCGGTGGCAAATTTCCAATCGGTGGTCGAAGCAGTCTCTCTCCTTATCAGCAGTACGTCAGGTCTTGAATGTCGTGACGAGCGACCAGGTTATTTCTTCTTTTCTCTTTTGAATCATTTTCTTTAGCATCTTTTTTATTTGTGTGAGTATTAACTTTATTTTGGAAACAACCAGATACTTTCTATCCCTCGGGGATAACCTGTGGTGGGTCTCTTTGTGGCGCAACCGACCCATTAACTGGAATATGCTGACGGCGGTAGCACAATTTTGGTACCCTGAGGATCATGTTTTCCATTTTGTCTTGAATGAGGTCTGCCTGACCTATGAGGAGTTTTCTACTATGTTAGGGGTAAATCCCAGTGTGGCGGCCATGCCCGAATTCTCTCGATTTCCTCGGGACTTTTTAGTAGGACTTCTCCACATCTCTCTTTCGGCCTCTTGTGTATTGGTCACTGGATGAATGATCTCCCTCCCAATTGTACTGTAATTCGTGCGTCTGCAGGATTTCAATGATGCACTCCATGCCAGAGTCATTGCCCTTGGCTTAACTTCGAAGCTACTACTAGTGACCGAGGACCTGATGGTGGACCCTCAACTTGCTTCCATTATTATGTGGATGTCATATCGTCGCAATCCTGCGGCGATGATATTGGTAGAGACCCTAAACGGTCTAGATGCTTGGCGGGAAGGTCGTTGTAATTTTCTGAGAGGTAGCCCGAATATGATATTCATGTGGTTGTCTGAGAGATTCCATTTGGCGGTCCCACCATTAATATCCCTTAGTAGTTGTGCCGAATTTATTCACCCTCTATTTCATCAGCTTTGGCCCGACTATAGAGAATTGGGTAAACTGGTGTGTGGAGCACGACACTCGATGTCTGCGCTGGTCAGTGCCCTAGTGGTGGGAGTTGCAGCCCATTCTGGAACTGGGGGAATACCGGTATGTTCTATTACTTGGCCTCCGACAGACCTCCTTCTATTTCCCCTGGTGGATCCTGCGTCATACTTGCACAACTTTTGATAAAACTGTGAAAGTTTGACCATTTTTTTAAAATAGCAAAAAATGTTATTTTGAGTTGATTTTTATATGGGTCCCTTGAAATGTTTAAACATTATATAAAAAAATTAAATCGAAACATAATTTTTTACTATTTTAAAAACGTAGGTATGTATAGGAGCCTGTCTGTATATATATATATATATATATATATATATATATATATATATATATATATATATATATATATTCCAAACCTTTTTTTTAGCATTCATTCACTCCTCACTTGGTTCTTTATCACATATTTTTTGAGTATTTGTGCACATTCAATCATTGTCAAAATATGTGCTGACGCAATTATAATGTGGTGGTTTAATTTGTAACCTTTCTAAACCTTAAGTTAATCCAAACTTTGTTCATCTTTATACCCGGATCAAGGAGTTTGTGTCTTGATTTTGAGGGAGGTTCTCTTGCTAGTTGAAATAGACTTGTAAGTTGTTCGGTCGGGGTGGTGGTGTCGTTTGTAAATTAAGGTTTGATACTTTGTAAAAGAATAGTTTTTTTACTTTAGTTCTATCTCCTAAGATTTGTTAGGCTCCCCTAATCACTCAAAATCGTCCATAACTACTTCGTAATCGCTACTCTTCTTGTCCGCAGAGAATGACATATATCCTATAGTGGTTAAAATGAAACCAATAACTAAAAAAATAAAAAAACATGGCAGTGACTACAAATAAATCTTAAAAAAAGGGACTAAATACTTAAGATACCGTAAAAGAATTGTGATTTACTGAATTAGTGTTCATGTACACATTATTATTTGTAGATATTTGCATTTAGAATCAAACTTTTAATTGCCATTAATTTTTTGAAAGAAGAAAAAGTGAAAACAAATCATCCCTCTTAGGTAATTATGGGGTAATAGTGTCAAAGTTGTTTTATATGCTATATGCTCCCATGTTCATGCTTTATATAGTCATATTGTAAGTTTTAGTCTGTACATTAAGATTAATGTTATTTACCTATTACTTCTTGATGGGTGTGGCATTTGGTATCATTTCAAGTGTTTATTATTTAGAAAACAACCTATGGTTTGTTGACAACTTTTCGTTCCTAAATTTCTTCCAGTTCCAAAGGACCAAGCCCAATGAGACACTTAACATCCAGTAAAGATATATTTTGTATGTATACCATACCTATGAATGTACCTATTTTTTTTAAATAGTAAACAAATAAATTTTTCGACTAAATTTTGTATACACGATCTCCATAACGAAGAGATCGTCTACAAAAACAATCATAAAAAAATTCAACCCCAAAATGGGTGAAATGAAAAGTGGATATATATGAGCATTTTCGGCCGTTCAAATTTTTGCCATCATCTCACCCACTTTCAGGTTGAATTTTTTGATGATTTTTTTTGTAGATGATCTCCTTACTTTGTAGATCATATACACCGAATTTGGTTAAAAAATTACTTTTTTACTATTGTACAAAAATGGGTATGTTCATTGGTATGTTATGAGAGGTATATTGGAGAGTCTGACTGTGTATATGGTGTCGCAAAAATTTAAGATATCACATTTGACCACCACCTCGAACTACATCCTTTTAGTTCTTGTCTCCTTTAAGTTAACATTATAACCTTTGTTTTTCAATTTGTTGGTTTACTTGAAACTTTAAATTAAAAAAACTTCAATATGCATGCACATAGAATACATGACAAAACACTCAGTCATACTAAAATTATAATCACTGCCAACCCTAATCAATTTCCCATATAACCAAAATTGCAATCTCTAAAGATCCACATTTGAACCACATAAGCCATTACAAAAATTTCTAGACATGCCAATAAGGCAAGAACAATGAAGTAAACACTACCAACATAAGTGACGATGGGGAGAAAGGTGGAGTGGGTCCTGATGGAGACGAAGGTGGAAGGGGTCCCGATGGAGACGAAGGTGGAGGGGGTACCGATGCGCGGGGAGGTGCAATGGTTGCATTTGAACTGTCCCAAAAGATCATTATATGTTAGACGCCACAGAAAAATAAATAAAGTAAGAGTCATTATGAAGAAACCGCAGTTTGATAATTCGATATCGAACTAAAACTATGTTTTTAAAAATAATTAGACATAACACTAATTTCATGAAAATAAATGGTGCTTTCCATGGACAAAATTGTCGATTTGCATGCAATGTGTGTGTAGTTTTTGATTTCCATGAAATAGGTGTCGGTTTGCAAATTTTTTTTGTTATGTCTAATTGTTTTCAAAAGGTGTAGTTTAAGTAAAATGTCTCATTATCAAAAGAGTAATTCTACACTGATACCATAACGTGTTGCACCCGCATTGACTCGTGTCTGGTCCCGACACAAGTGGAGATCAAACACACACCAATACGGATGCGATACATCAGGGTGTCACCCCAAATGTGTCACATTTTAGGTGTCGGCCTAACATTAAACTTATCAAAAAGACCCACAAACTAATTATTATTATTTTAAAATAGCACATAGGTTCAAGTTCTCACCCTGTAAATATGCATGATCCATAGCCTGTAAAAAAGAAACCCATAAATAAAGAAATCAGGGACCATTGGAGATGCTAGTAAAAGTATTTGCTTTTTCTTTTTATTTTTGGGTGCAAATAATTACTTAGATGAACAATTATGAAATTGTACCTAACTAACTAAAAATAAATAAAATGCTTTTAAAAATATATTTTTGCTTAATAATTTTGGACAATTAAGAAATTGCATGCAAAATTTCTACTGATATTTGCTAATAAAATCCCATTAAAGGAACTTACTTGGATCAACATTAGTCATCAGGCCTGTACCATGGAAGTAACACCCCCTGGCAACTCTATTAAATCTGTGATAATGATCATTGAAAACATAGGAAGCATGGTTTTCTAGAGTATCCGGTACATAACACGGGTGGCCCGGTTGAGTAGCTCTACAATTAGCTTCGTCCGACAAACAAATCTTATTCATCTCATTTTGCAACCTACCCAAATCCGCGTTTTCTTTCGCAACACAAAAAGTCCCGAAAGGACTAGGCTCATCTTCGAAAACTGGAGAATTCCATGTAATATGATAAATATCCTCCCCATCTATAAAGGTTGGATTAAAAACACCCCAACATCTCCCACCTTCTGCAAATTCCTCGTTATACATCTCGTAAATGTACGCGCTAATGGGCATAGTGCGTGTACTAGGCGGGCCCAAGCCAGTGAAAATGCGACGAGCGAGATGATTGTTATACGCGTGGGCATTTTCCCTCGTGGCCACTGTCTCATTCTTAGTAATGTTAACTACAAAAGGCCATCCTAGGGGCACACCGTCCCCGTCCCCGTCCCCATCCCCGTCCCCGTACCCGTCCCCATCCCCGTACCTAATTTTTTTGTTTTTCAGAAGGCTTCTTTAAAAGACTTGTCCAGTATTTTCATCACAGCAGCTTTTCTTCGATTCCTTCAAAGTACTTAATTCCTACTCAATTAGTTTAATGGCACTTTACATGTTGATAGTTACTTTTGCTGATATTCTTCATTTTTTTTTTAATAATTTTGATACAATAGAAAAAGTCATATAAAAGTGACATGAAAGAGTTTCATTGACTTGTATTAGTTCCTTGACCATCTGCATGGTAAAACTCATAACCTTACATGTGATCATGTTTCTAAAAACTCATGACCTTGAATGTTGCTTATAACACAGTGATTTACAAACTTGCAACAC
Organism: Sambucus nigra; assembly: GCA_949130495.1. NCBI lineage: Eukaryota > Viridiplantae > Streptophyta > Magnoliopsida > Dipsacales > Adoxaceae > Sambucus > Sambucus nigra. The sequence continues at coordinate 649,641 of CASBWL010000471.1, forward strand.
TTGCAAGTCTATTACAAACTATGAACACCTCTAAGAAGGAAACGTCTTATGTCGAACACCTACACTTCATGGACACGTGTTCTACACTTTTTTCTACAGTTTTATTATTTAAAATTAAGATTATTTATTTTGGATATATGTCCAACACTTCTTGAGTGCCAAAAAAGATCCACATATCTTTAATGTTGAAATACGACTTTCGTTTCGTATACGAAAAAAAATAATTGCTAGAAAGCTAAAAAATGTAATCATAATAAAAGGTAAGATGATGAGACGAAGTAATGAAAGGAGAAAATCGGGCATAAATATCTTCATTGATGGGCTGCAAGGTAACCTCTGTAATCCACGAGATCTCCAGAACTGGCCATCCCACCCAATTGACAAGGTATTGTGTCATTTATCCGATCGGGCTAGAAAATGTCTCCGAGTCTAGGATGCCCTAAACCCAATCACATGAGAACTGGTTCGCAAAGGAGTTGACAGAATGTGGTTTCCCCGGAAGGGGGAATCATACGCCACATTAAACGTGCTATGAATGTGGAATTCAGGTGGGAGGTCCACCTCATAGGTGTTTATCCTGTGACAATGCAAGATGGGGAAATCTCCAAATCGTCGTATCTCTAGCTTGGGACCCTTACCCTGTCTCCTCTCCTTCTGAAGGTGTCTATGACCAAGTCTCCATTGGCTGGTATACGACCTCACGGTGGTGAGTGTCCACTTGCTCCTTATAGTTATAGAAGACATGGCAGACCGACACTACAGGAGGAAGCTCTTCTGAATCAATGGGCATATGAGGTATAGTGCTCAACACATTTTAGATGGTGAGAGACTGGTGGACTGCTTGACAATGTTATTGAAGGCAAACTTTGCTTGTGCCAAGCACCGTCGCAAGTCTCAAATGAAACGGTTTTCTGACCATCGAGTTGGGGATGAAATGGAGAGAACGGGGTAAGATTGCTTGAGGGAATGCAAAAGTATCTCGTAAAACAGATATCCCTATCTGACGTGATACTGCGGAAAACCCTATGTAGACGGATGATATCTCAAAATAAAGAACGGCGACTTGGGATGCTTCCATAGTCATGCTGTATAGAATGAAGTATGTCATCTTCAAAAATCCATAAACAACTATAAATATCGAATCGTGGGCTTTGGAGTCTCACGATAATATCCATTGAAACGTCCTGCCATGACCTATTAGAAATTTAACGGCTAAGAGTCCGATGTCGATTGTGGTGTATGGGCCGAGCAAATTGGTGTCACGAGGGAATGAGAGCAGGAGGAGGTGTGGCCCTAGTCAAAACCCTAGGTGAAGAGCATTAGGAAGCCATGGTGAGCTCGTCTGGGATAGGTGGAGCCTCCAATGAGATCAGCAGGCAATCTGCACGGGCGATTATGCTGGTAGGGTGATGTCAATCTGATAGTGGTTTGATAATATTTGGAAAAATCTAGGGCTAGATCTCTTTAGGGTTGATTTAACCCTTCTCCCAATCACTGCAAATCTTGTCCATAGTTAACCCTAGAAAAAAAAGGTGAGTATAATTAGGCTGAATCGATCTAAAGAACAACTACAACAACAATAACAATAAAGAAATTGGGGCTGAAATGCTCATTGGATCTCATTGATACTCTCCAAAATGTAATAATGAAATATAAATTTATCGACCCTTTTATATAATAAGGGCGGAAATAGACAAGAACTATAAAACTCTCAAATTATAAAGACACAAAAAAGGAGAGATAAGGCTAACGGCAATGCCAATAACTATGCCCCAGTATCAGAAAATAAGTATATGCAAGACGATGAGTTATTATCACAATTACATGTACACAATATGGACATACAGTTAAAGATGTCTACATACTAGTTTCTCTGTTTTTTAACATGTATGTTATTATATGTTAAGTATGGCTATTTAATGACATATTTCATATTACAATCAAAGGTGAATTATTTATTGTTTCATACTTATGCATAAAAATGATATTTTATTCACGTGTCCTGTGTTATCCGTATAACTAGTTATTAATATAGATGAGAAGGAAGAGAAGATATAAAATAATTTCTGAAAAACTGACAACATCCATTTCCAAGTTTTGAATTTATATTTAACTTCTTCCTGTTAATAAAGATCCTCCGATTGCATCTCTATTTGGTAACACATAGTACTGGTGTAATTCAAGTTTTCGTGTTTTATTAAATTGGTAAATTCATAAAGAATGTCTCATAGCTCATATCAAGACTTCAAATCTCATAATTCATATAGACTCATTCCTGGAATCCAAATTGATAAATTCACACAGAGACTCATAATTCATATCAAGAGTATGAATTATGAGATTCAATTTTTTTCCTAAAGTTCAGACTTTATATGTGAATTTACGAATTTAATATAAAAGCACAAAAACTCGAACCAAAATCAAAATATTTCGAACACCATTTGCGCACGTCACAAACATCAACTACTCTCTCAAAACGGTTATTGAAATTATTCACGAGACATGGTTGTAACCGAAGAGCTCATTTTTTTTCTTATTATTAATATTAGGTATATTGGACCTTGTTTTGAACTTCCCTGGCATTCAAAGATGGAAGTTCACTGATGTCATGAGAAACTTTCTCAAGATTATTGTAAGCCTCGCATCGTCCATTATTCTTCCGATATTTTTTCTGCACCAAAACAATTCGGCCTTTGGGAAGATCAAAGATGTTATGTCATTCCTTAATAGATTTAAGGGAATTCCACCATTATATGTTGTGGCTGTTGTTATGTATCTTCTTCCAAATCTACTGGCAGCAGTGTTGTTTATTTTTCCAATGCTTCGATGTTGGATTGAAAACTCAGACTGGCTTATCATAAGATTTCTTCTATGGTGGTCACAGGTATGCTTGTTTCCATCTTCCTTTCCATTCTTAAGAAAGCTCAGCATATTTTTCATTTTTTGGAAGTGTGATATAATTTATTTAATCCAGTTCATATCGATTGCTTCCTCATCCAGAAATTATGAACATAGAACAGAAACACAACTGTCAACAGGTTTCACCAATAATTGAAAATATAGAATAAACTGACAACGGGGAAAGCCTAGTACGTGGGACCCCGATCCCACCCCTGACCCTGTTTTCCCCCTTCAATAATTAGTGAACCTACTAATTATCTTAGTTAATACCAATGCTTTAATTTTATGATTTTATAATCCCAACAATCGGGGGGTGGGTTGTGGTGGTGGTGGTGGAGTAAACTAAGCTACAGGCATCCCTAAATAGAACACATATAAATCTACAGTATAATCTTTCGAATTTTATTTTAGAAGCTGGATTAACAAAGATAGGTGTCTTTTTTTTTCAAAATATCTACCTTCGTGGTAAATTCCACCTGTGCATGTACACATCCATAAATAGCAGCTACAAAACTCATATATCTTTCCCGGAAATGAAGGTTGTTTCTTTTCCTACATTTTACTTGTTATCGTCTCTCTCTCAATTTAAAAAAAAGAAAAAAAAATAGAAAGAAAAAAAGAAAGGAGACTTCCTATCATCCCTTAGTTTTAAAGGCCGAGCCTTTTTTGGACTGAAAATCTTGCTTATATGACTTTATACTACAATCTCTTTTTTTCTAAACTTGGAATACTTATTGTTTTATCAATTCAAAATTATTTCCAGTGATTATTGTTTGCTTATTCACCAATCACTTGTCTTAGGTTGGGCATTTGTAGTCGTACCAAATATCATGTATATGAAAGTGACAAATCAATAATTGCCATTGTAAAATTTTGTGTCCATAATGCAAATTCCCTAATGAAAATGTTAGAACATTATCCCAAATGAGCTTATATTTCAAATAAGGAATTGAATATGGTGGGTTGAGCCGAGTTATTCTTAAAAGGTGTTGGGAAAAATTGGCTTAAATTCGGGCTGGGAATATATCCATTGTTGTATTTTCTTCTCATAGTTAGAAAAGATAAATCTCAACATAATCATTCTTAACAAATAAAAGATTTCTACTTTGTGACCAAAGTGCCACATCACTCTAATTCTTTTATAGTAGAAATGGTAATAAATCTAATAATAATAGTGTTTGGAAAATTTGTGCATTCATGTTTTCTCCCTAATGACTCGGTGAAAAGAAAACTGTCTAATGTTGCTTCTCTCTTGCACAACGATTATTAAAAAACTATGACTTCTTGATATCCTCTCTCTCTCTCAAATTTGTATCCCCAATCTATCAACAAATGGTTCATCTTTTCATCGAATTTGTTTGCTCTTCCACAGCCCAGAATCTGCGTGGGGAGGGGAATGCATGAAAGTCAATTTGCCCTTATCAAGCGAGTGTATTCTTAAATTTATTCCTCATAATAATATTTGGTAAATGCTTGAATAAAGATATATGGTTCAAATCTATTTATCAATTTCAGGTATACTATCTTTTGGTTGCTACTTTTGTGTTGCAAATTCGCATTTAGCTATTTTGTTCAGGTGGTTCCCACATCTTAAACTTTATTGTTCAAACTAGAGTATATGATGAGTGATTGGGTTCTATTTTGACCCTGTTATTTTTCTTCAGATAAAACCTCTGATGAAACCGACAAAAGATATAATGAATATTAGACGTGTTCATTATGCTTGGCATGAATTTTTCCCAGAAGGTAAGTATCTGACATTGGCTCTATCACCCATCTCATTTTTTTACTCAAATTATAGTTTTTATTCTAAGAAGTCGTATGTCAATGCAGCAAGAAACCATTATGGAGCGATTGTTGCACTCTGGTTGCCAGTAGTCCTGGTTTGTGTCACAAATCTTATGCAGGTTTACTTTATGGACACCCAAATTTGGTATGCTATTTTCTCAACTCTTTGTGGAGGTGTTATAGGGGCATTTGATCGTCTAGGAGAGGTAATCCTTTATTTCTATCTTTATATACATACATATATGCTGTTCTCTTTACTACTTTACTTTTGTGAATTGTCCCTTATGTAAAGCTGTCATGCACGATCACATTTCAACAATGGTCCTTTGCATTCTTTAGCTGTTCTTATTTACAACTATGCCTTGGGTTGATAAATAAAGATCTTTGAGACATTCTTCGCTAAATCCTAGTTTCTTGGGATCAAATTATGTGTTTGGTTTACAATTTTGTTCTTCTGAATGAGTTTTTCAACTTCTTCATTTTAACTGTACCAGAAGTTCTGGTCCAGAACCATAGTAACTGCCATCTGTATCTATTATATACTGAACGAAGAACTTTTTTCATATTTATTTTTTGTGAGCCATGATGGGATAAGGGCAGGGAATATTTCCACTCAAGCTTATCGAAGTCAGGCGATATATAGGACTGATAACTCACTATGTTGCATTTCTAATGATATAATCTGGATATATTATTTTTCCTTTCCATTCTGTAAAACCCATCTTTTCACCTGGAAGCGTGAGCAAAAAACTGGTGGATAAAATTATCGTTTCCATTGTCTGTATAGAATAATGGGTAAATTGCAAGAAACCCCCCTGAACCCTTTCACTAGATGCAAATACCTCCTATCATTTGAAATTTCCCCCATGTTTCGCTAAAAAAATTTAGCACACTTTTTAGCAACACATAAGGGGTATTCGTAACTTATTCTTAGTTCAGGGGATTATTTGTAACATTGGGGGGTATTTTCAATTGAGCGATAATGTTCAGATAATTTTGGGGGGTCTTGTAGTTTACAGTTGATTAGAAAATCTTCAGTTTTGTGTTGATTGTATCAACTTAGTTAAATGCATATGAGATCGTGGGATAGATTCATTTTATTTCGAAACTATCAGTTTTAATCTGCATAGTAATTATTTGGCATATTTGGTATACCTGGTAAATGTTACAATATACTTCCCTTTATACAGATACAGACATTGGTCATGCTAAGGTCAAGGTTCCAGTCTTTACCTGGTGCATTTAACACGCATTTGGTACCTTCTGATAAGTCTAAGAAGATGGGATTTTCTCTCTCAAAGCGCTTTTCTGAGGTTTCTTTCGTGTTTTAAAAAGTTATTGTATTCAATCTTATTCTAAGATTGGTATGATTCTTCAGTTGTAATAAATATATTCTTATGCATGTGTATAGGTTACAGCAAACAGGAGAAGTGAAGCTGCAAAATTCGCTCAGTTATGGAATGAAGTAATATGTAGTTTTCGCGAAGAAGATCTCATTATTGATAGGTAAGGCCACCCAACTTCTTGTTTTTCTTAGTCCAGGAATCTCATTTTCCATATAATACTTTGGTAACTAAAATGAATATTCATTTATTCTAGGGAGATGGATCTGTTGCTAGTTCTTCACTCATCAGATCCTAGCCTGAAACTTATACAGTGGCCACCCTTTTTGCTCGCTAGCAAGGTTAAAGCAGTCTCTTGATGTTTATTGTATCTATATATATTTGGGAATTTTTGGATACACCCACTAATTCTTCAATTCAACCCATTTAGAAAATTTATATGTGACACCCCGCTTAAAATAATAACGGGTGGCCAGCCCTATACTAAATAAATCAGGAATCTCAAGTGGATCATTCTCAGCATCAACTGTCGATACTAAAATTAACATAACTAACTACCCAATACTATAATAAGCGGATGCCAAAAATTTAAAATCATACATTGAATCAACATACTAACAACATAGTAACTACCTAACGTGATAACGTATACACATGTACTACGATAAAAGGAAGTACTCAAATAAAACATAATAAGTACAACAAAAGAAATATACCTGAATATGCTGTCGGGTCACAGACAATACAACATCCTGAGGAGGAAAATATAAAAGTTCTATATATAAAAACCTTGGGTATAAACCCGATATACAAAATGAATCCTTAACTAGATTTACAAGAGATAGGAAGTGGCTATAACAAAAACCCGCAACAGTCCGCATATGCTACGGCTCCAAGGACATGGGATAGAAAAGCATCATTAGCGTCCTTTCGATGGGACACCTATAATATATTACAATATATGTATAGCAAGAGATAAACATAAATGGGTCAGGGCCCGAGGTTTGAAAGCATGTTTAGCAAGTGCATTAAAATGCATCATAATTATAAATGCACAATTTCATAATTAAAGTGGAGTCGCACTCTCGTGAAACTCAAACTCACCCCTCGACTAAAGCGCGCACCTAAACGTATGCACACGAACCTTAATTAAACTACCCAACGTATTTTAGGGACAATTCAATCTCAATCTAAGAAGAGTCTACACCCGCGCAACCTGCTATCTCAATCATAACCCAAAGTCCTCTCATTCTCTCGTATCCTAAGTTTACGCCCGAGCTTATATGATAATGTATATATACATACACACATCCTATTAGAATTTATTTGTTTCTAGTTATTAGCGTAACAAGTTATTAGCATCAGAATATTTACACATTATCTTTATATACTTATAAAGCATTGTTCCACCAAAACGCATAAACCCAAGTTCCAAGGACTAAACTTCTCCCCATTCCCAACATCGCACTACGTTTCGTGCGTGGGACGTCTCGCAAAGCAAAATCCAGACAAGGAACCCCCTGATACACTACTCATTGACAATGTTGATCGTCGAGATCCATTATGCCCTTGGTACACAACACACATAACATCAACTACCTATTCTGAATAACTATCTCTAATTACCCAAATAAGATATCACACGGCACCTTTAAGGTCTATATAAAATTATTTTAGTTATAAAGCACGATCATTCAACCCTAACAAGCACGTACACATGACACACTTAGCGTACATCTAAATATCCAAAACACAATCACTTATAGGATATATAAATACTTCACAATGCTATCATCTTCCAGGAATTACTCACTTTATCCCGGGTTACCAGCCACCGGACTATTATCACACCGCCCTGGTAATCAAACAAAACACAACATAGGGGAGGCGGTCATAGTTCCGAACCTGAAAGTGAGAACGAATCATACTCAAGACTTCTCACCTAGAATTAAAAAAAAGCACGCAATAAATACTGGACGACTATGACCCGGGGACTATACGCTCCCTACTCCTCAAACCAGAGGCCTCACCCACATCGTGCAACTTCCCATGATAGCACTGGAGGGGTATGCTCACACAATAAGTATATATATCATTCACACTAGATATAGATGCAATCACATCATATATACAAACCATCACACAAGGTATATACATTCACGCCTTATACATATATACATATAAATATATACACATACTATCTCCCGTCCATATGTACAACAACAATGAATTCGGCTATAGGCATACAACTCTCCTTATACTAACCGACGCTATAATGCATACTTTACCAATTCATTTCATTATACGATCCCTCACTTGAAATTTACTCATTCATTTCACCTAAGATGAGAATAGTCACCCAATTTAATCAACCTTAAGGATACTATCTCATAACCGAACGTATATAACAATCGTCATACACACACCATCTATATCCGTATGCACATCGATATACAATAATTATCCCGGCTATAAGTATGCACATAAGTTGGTATTATTTTAAGTCCTTCCAAATTCAGATTTCGATTCAATTACTCACATGAACCTTTAAACTTATCGCATTTATGATTAAATCCCTAAGTTTATCGTCACTCAGGATACACGACCTCTCTCTCATTGGTTCCCCATCATATCTAAATAAAAAAATCCCGTCGCTAGGAGAAGTCAACAAAAAAAGTCGGCATAACAATTCCAAGTCATACCTTCACAACCACGTCGATGAGACCCCAACGTCACATCATATAATAACTTTCGTCAAATCTCCAAGTAGAGTTCCCGTCGCTAATAAGAGATTCCCCACTAAGTCGATGTGACAATTCCAATTCATACCTCCCAATTTACTCGGTACGTCCCCAAGATCACATCATATACGAACTCCCAATAAACCTCTAAAACATGTTTCTCGCATCATATAAGGATGTTCCTAATCGATAAACCCAACCGAAATGGAGTAAAACTCACTCTAGAAAACTTCGCAAAACAACCCTGATTTCGAATCGATTCGGCCCAGTCCGAATCGATTCGGTCCTAAAAGCGAATCGAGTCGCCAGTATGCGAATCGATTCGGTCCAAAGGACCTGTAATTCTATCTTAGTCCAAATCGATTCATTTTGGATCCAAATCTATTCGATCACACTCACCTGACACTTTTGCCTTAAACTGAATCGATTCGCTTAGGGGGCGAATTGATTCGGGTCTACAGAACTTCCAAAGCTCCAACTTCTGTACAAAACCCACGAAATATAAACCCTAAAATCATCAACTCTAACCATCAATCTTCAACCCAAACATGTTTCTAACATTAAAACTCAATATATATATCAACCCAACTAATTATTCAACCTTAAATCCTTATACACACCTCAAATACAAGCTTTAACCAAAATCTTGGTTTTTAACAATTTAACCCAAAATCCATATTTTTCTCCACAAATCACGAAATAAATTACACACTAAGATTATTTAGCTAGTTTAATCACTTGCCTCAATGTTGTAGAGGTTGAATCGTCCTCGAGATCGCGTATTGGCCAGAACCTCCAAGCTTCTCCTCTTTCTCTTCTTCCTTTCCTCTTCTCTCTCTCTCTCTCTCTCTCTCTAGGGCTTTCTCAATCTCAAGAATGAGATTGTTATATCACGTAGGCTTTATAAGCTTTATTTCCAAAATACCCAACTTGAACTGATAATACACTCTTTAAGTGACTCGTTTACTCCAATTCGAGTCAAACTAACTTAAAATATTTTGAAACCGAAATAAAACCCAAGGACAGTCAAAATGACTATCTGGACCCATCCGGGATTAATCGTACACTCAGAATCGTCATCCGAAACACTTTATAACATCCTCAAATTTTGGCCTCAATTGCCAAATTTAAAATTCTCCAATTCAAATAAATTTTATTTCTCCCAAAATAATAAAATTCTCTGTCCTCAAAATCACGGGATATTACATTATATTCATCAATGACATGTTTTTTGAAATTAACACACCTTCCAAAAATTTTATTTTCTCACCCCACTTATTTTGCTCTCAACATACTTGTGTATAATATGCAAATACTTACTTGAATTTGTTTTCTTGTAGTTTTTAGGGGTATTTTGACTTTAGATGCCATGTAGTTATTATTATTTGACTTCAGCCATTAATTTGTTTTTCTTTAGACTTTACCCACCATTTTCACTTTTAGAGACTAAAAAACATCTCAAAAACTGTAAAAAAGCGTCTCTAAAATTGAAAATGGTGGGTAAAGTCTAAAGAAAACAAAAAAATGGCTAAATTCAAATAAATATCACTAGATGGTGGGTGAATTAAAAATAGCCCCTTTATTAAAATAATCTCACCTCACTTGGTGTGTGAAGTTAAAAAATTTGGTAAAAAATAGTGTGGTGAGAAACAGGTTTTGTAAAAAGGAGTGTGGTGAAAAAATTTTGTGGGTGCACTTAAAATATCCCATTATTTTTTCTGTTGATAAATTTCTTTCTTTCCTTCCCCAGATACCAGTTGCACTTGATATGACCATTCAATTTCGATCCAAAGACTCTGATCTCTGGAAGCGTATATGTGTGGATGAATATTTGAAATGTGCTGTTATTTAATGCTATGAATCTTTCAAACTTGTCCTGAATGCTTTGGCTGTTGGAGAAACAGAGAAAAGGTTATTTATGTTACTTGTTTCTTTCATCTATTTGGTTGCATCAGCTAATCTTTCCCATTTGAATCAGTCATACAGTAAAACATCCTTAGTAGTAACTAGTTAGTTTTGGTACATGTCTATTTATTGCTGATTTTGTTTGGTATAAATTATAGTGTACAACTTTGTAATGAATCATTTTCTACTAATAGTATTATGGTTCCCTCCCCCCGCAAAAAAAAAAAAAAAAAAAGAAATTTCATACACACAAAAGTTCTTTTTTGTGTCAAAATCAAGTCAGTTCAAGGGACTTACTCTTATCTGTTTTCTTTTGTCGGCAACAGAAATTTTAATGAATTAAAGGATATGTATGCGTGTTTGGTGGATAGAAATCCACAGATACAAGTCAGAATGAAAGGGGGGAAGAAAAAGAGATAAATAAAGAAAAACAAATTGCTGGGCACACCAACTAGCGCTGGCAGCCTTAAAACTCTATTATGAACTCAAACAGCGGGAACAGATTTTCCACAAACATTCAACACGACTCAATCTGCCATTCTAGACATTCCACCTTACGTGCCTTAAGTTTCTGTTCGAACATTCTTTGTCCATTTATTTGCATTCAATCAATCTCTGTTTTTGGTCAACTTTCGTACTCCTGACAACTATTTGTTTCATTTAATGGTTGGAGTAGAATTTACCGAAGTGTTTTCTTTCTATTTTTGTGTCTTCAAAATGTTATATATATTTTTTTATTGTTAAAGCTAGACAATGGTAGGATGAGGAGGTAATCATGTAGTTAGAGTTGGACTACGAGGATGTAGTTAGTGATCCTTTGTTAATTTCAGGAGGGATTACAGTTGTTATTTATTTTATTTACGAAAGTGTTTTCTTTTTGTTCTTGTGTCTTCAATATTTTTATTTTGTAATGCAAGGTAAATGGTAGGAGGACAAGTGTAATCAATGAGTTAAAGCAGGACTACAAGACCGTAGTTAATGATCCATTTTTAAGTTTTGGGGAGATTACAACTCTTATGTGTGTGGAGAGTTATGTGAACAGATATTATATGATTGAGGGGTTAGGGTGTTCGATTTTTGGTGTTAGAGGTTTTTGGTCGGACCCTTTCTAAGAAATATATTAAAAACACTCCCTTTGATTTCGATCAAAAAAGTGCTTTATATGTGCCTTTCACCCTTTAAGGATCACTAGTAGAGACTTTAGCCCGTGAGATTTGTGCCTTTCACCCTTTTTGAGTATTTTACGCAATCTCCGAGTCACAAGTTGATTCAACTTCCTTTGGGTCCGCACTTAAATTGTTGCATGATCTCATTATCTTTCATAAAATTTTGGCTTGATCACCGAGAACGACATCACTTTCGAGTTATAAGAAACGCGTGTCTTAAAATTTGTCCTGATCACTAGATTTTCACCACACCTTCACTCATACACCAACCAAATTTCATTTATCATACATTCATACACCTTCCATTTTCCATATCATCACCATATACCATACCGCCCATTTCCATATCCACAGAGAATAGTGTTGAAAGTAAAAGGAGAAGATCCGTCATAGAGAGTGTTTGCATTTTTAGCGAATATCTCTCCCAAAGCCGATTCAGATGGAGAAAAATTTGATACAAATCTATGTTGGGGTTATTTGTATTTTTAGCAGATTTATCTCATACATTGATGCGTATTTGGAAAAGAAAAAAAAATATATAAGAAAAAAAGAAAAAAAAAAAGTAAGTAAGTAAGTAAAAAAAAGGAGATGATCTATCATAGAGAGTGTTTGCATTTTTAGCGGATATCTCTCCCAAAGACGATTCAGATAGAGAAAAATTAAATACAAATCTATGTTGGGGTTATTTGTATTTTTAGCAGATTTATCTCATACATTGGTGTGTATTTGGAAAAGAAGAAAAAGAGAAAGTTGCAGTCAAGAAATAAAGACATTTGTTCGTCTATGAGTGATACACTCTTCTCAAATATCCACCATCCATCCATCCATCATATCATCATCCCATCCTATCCTACCTACCTCATCCCAAACAACCCACATCATCATATCCTTCCTATTTCATTTCATTTCCCCTCACCCAATCATCCATATATTCCCCTAGGTGTTCGGGCAAATGAAAGTCAACGTGGTGAATAACTCGACGTTCTCACTATAGTGATTAGCATTCTTTCATGAGATCAAATTTATTTCTATATGTTCGTTCTTTCTTATGTGTGTGTGAGACGTTTGAACTTGATTACATTTACTCACCTCACACACAAGAGCGATACACTGACCCATATCTCGAGAGTTCGTTTGAGAGTGATATATCTAGTGAGATTTGAAGTTGAAGCGTTGATTCCGACAAGGCAATCTAGGAATTACTCTTATGATTCTCGACCCGTTTTGACTGATTCACACTACACACGTTGAGTTCTAGGAAGGATGTGCCTTGAGTATTTACTTAGCTAAATTTTTACATTTCTAGCTTGTATTTCTGAAAATATTTCTCATATGATAGATTGTGCGATTATTCTACATCTAATAAGAGATTGACTGCCTTTAATAAATTTTTGCAAATAAGAATTTTGTGGGTATATTCCCTGCAAACCCTCACGAGACACAACTCGTCCTGTAGGGCAACCTATAGGTTTAAAGGCTTGTTGCACATGCTAAGTGCAATCGCAAGTGCCCGCGAAAGTGGTACACTTTTGGTTACTTATCATTCTCTTTCTCTCTATCTTATTGCTCGAGGACTAGCAACGCTCTGTTTGGGGGTGGTGTGATAAGCACCCAAAACTGTACAATTTATACCCCAAATAGACGTACTTTAGTTGCTATTTCTCGACAATATGGGTCTTATGTGCTTAAATATTTATCTTGTAGGTCAAATGCACGTTTGCGATGTCAAAAGCTGTATTTCAAGGCAATTGTGCATTTTATCGAGCTAATTCCCTCTCCCGTACCCTAACTCAAGCCTAAACCTAGCCCAAACTGTCACCCAAGCCCTGTGTGTGTTGGTTTGTTTCCTTTTTACTTTATTTTATTATTTTTAGATTTTTAGTTTGAGTCATTTTTATTTTTAGAATTTATTTTAGATTTATTTAGAATTTCTAGAATTTATTTTAGGATTATTTTAGAATTTTTAGGTTTATTTTTTATTTTTTTATTTTATTTTTTATTTTTATTCTATTAGCTTTTAGTTTAGTTTTATTTTATTAGGATTAGTTTTAGGAGTTCATTTTATTACATTTTATATTTTAGGACTTTAGTTTTCATTTCATTTTATATTTTTATTTCTTTTATTTTATTTTATTTTAGTTTCTTTTTTATATAGCTTAGGATTTTATTTTTTTTAGTTTTATTATTTTTATTTTTATTGTTTTTAGTTTATTTTATTTTTAGTTAGATTTGATTTTTTAGTTTTAATTTTATTTTAGGTCTTAGTTTTTATTAAGGGTCCAAATGACACACACACACATAACCCCACCTACACACTATCCTACACCCTAATCTATCCTACACCCTCATCCTCACCCATATTCCCTACACCCTCACCACACCAAATTCCCTCCACTTCATCTTCAACCTCAAACCTTCTCTCTCACCCATCATCAAAACCCACATCCACCATTACAAAAATAAAAACTCCATAACCAAAATCTCCACTACACCAAACAAGACCCTCTCTCTCTCTCTTAGCCTACTCCGGCGACTTCCCTGCCGCAGCCACACCATTCCGGCGTCGCCCCACCTCTGATCGAAACCCGTCGCAGCCACCTGAACCAAAAATGAAACCGCCATCACCTGCCATTTCGGCACTTCCTACCCCGGATCCCTCACCTCCGCCGGCGACGGAAACCAGCCCCCCTCTCCCTCCTCTCGACATCAACCTCTGGCCGGATCCCCTACCCGACCATACCCCTATCCAACCCGAATTCAGCCTCACCCATATTCATCCAACCTTATCCCTCCATGAAACCCCAAACCAAATCCACACTCCATTACCCATTTCTACACAAGCCAAGACCCATTTCAACTTCTACCCATTCAAAGCCAATTTCCACGACTTCTCTCACCTGCCAACAAAGCCAAACAAACAAACCAACACCAACTCATTTAACCCATGTGACTTAAACCACTTAAACCATTTTACCAATTTTACCCCCAACTCTTCTTACCTCACCCAAATTCCAAAACTACCCCAAATCAGATTCTACCCTCATTCACATTCTCATAACCCTCCTCAACACACTCACACCCCATGCTCTCACCATTCCCACATGCACACCCTTGCCAATTTTCATTTTTACCCCTCATGCTCCATGCCTCCTATATATTGAAGAGGAAGACCCATTTGCAAGGATCTCAAAATTAGTTTTAATCTAGGTGTGATAAAATTCTCCCCACCCCTCTATGTTGAGTATTTGCATTTTTAGCAAATACCTCAATATAGAGGTGTGTGTTGAAAATTATCTCTAGGATAAAATTCACCCCACCCATCTATTATGAATTTTTGCATTTTTAGCAATTATTCATAATAAATTGATGTAGTGAAATTTATCCCTTATGGGAGGTAAATTCTAACCCATTACTTTATGTTGAGATTTTGCATTTTTAGCAATTATCTCAATATAAATTAATGATCTAGAATTTATTTCTTTGGGTGAATTCTAATGTACAATTTTATAATTTTAGGATTTGCATTTTTAGCAAATCTCTTTTATTATTTAATTGGCCATTATGAATTCATCCACTATCCTTTTAATTTTTAGTTTGTAATTTTTAGTTTAGATTCAATAAATACATGAGTGAGGGATTATGATTGAGTGATTTTTAATGTGTAATTGAGAGATTGTTGATGCAAATGAAGATTCCATTTCAATTCAAGGCTCAAATTGGTTTGATCTATTCCTCTCTTTTACTTTTAGTTTAATCATCTCATGCTTTCAATTGTTTATCTTATATTTTTGGATGATGATTATTGAGGGCTAATCTCCCATTTATGGGATGAAATTTTGAAGCCCTCATGAGTCCAATTTAGTTAGTTTACTTTTTTAGCTCAATTTTATTTACCTAATTTTTATTAGCTTTTACATCTTAATATTTAGTTATAAAAATTAGTATAGTTAGTTAGTTAAAATATTCCCTTGAAAAATTCATAAAAAAATAGAAAAAGTAAAAATAGAAAAAAATATAATAAAATGCAAATGAATCTATATATATGTCCTCTCCAATTTTGTGTTTCACCCTTAGATATGGATTGACTCCCTTACTTACCTCTACACTAGTTTTGTTATAATTTTGTAGGTTCAAGGGAAATTTTGATGGATAGAGAAGTTGCAACAACGAAATAAATCAACATTAGAAGCAATTTTTCTTTTTATCAACCACTCTCCTTGGGGACTTTTGACAAGTCATCTATTTAATCTGTCATAATATCAAGAGACAAGCTTTGTAACCCATTGGTCAGAGAGTTCTTGCAAGACCACTGAAGTATGTTTCTTTTTCTAAGAAAAACCAACCTAGAAAAAAAATTAAGATTCAAATTAACTGTAAGGGGAACTTGAATATTCTTTCATGTTATCCTCGGCATTTCACGAGCAATATATTGATAAATATATTTAATTTATTGGTTCAAAATTGGTTTTGATTTAGGGTTCGCTTCCACTACGGGCATCCAGACATGTTTGATAGAATTTTTCACATTACCCGTGGTGGCATCAGCAAAGCTTCTAGGGGCATCAATCTAAGCGAGGACATCTTTGCTGGTAAATTCTTATACGGTTTACTTTCTTAGGTTTATTTTTGGTTGAGTTTACTTCTTGACATATATATATTTCTGATGTAGGTTTCAACTCAACACTAAGACGGGGGAACGTTACTCACCATGAGTATTCAAGTTGGGAAGGGACGAGATGTCAACCTTAACCAAATATCACTTTTTGAAGCAAAAGTGGCATGCGGTAATGGAGAGTAGACGCTTAGCCGAGATATTTACAGATTAGGCCATTGTTTTGACTTCTTTCGGATGCTATCGTGGTATTTTACGACCACGGGGTTTTATGTCAGTTCGATGGTAATTCCTATCTTCTTGCATATCATAAGCTTAAGGAATATGGGAGAATGTTATGACCTTTGTATAACCAACTTAACCAAAATAAGAATGTTTTTTTAAGAAACTAAAGTAATCGTATATATAAATAAATAAAAAATACAAGATAAACTCTCTTCTCATGGATTCTATTCGGTTACTAATTAAAAGATTACAGGGACATATGGAATTATTTATCAGGTTGTTGTCCCACAAAACTCAACACAACTATGTATCTAACACGTGTCACATTACGTTAGTAGAAGTGTCTGTATGAAATCGAAGATCAAAGATACTCGTGGTGTGGCCAAGTAACCATATTTTACTTTAAACCACTCCTATTACCAAAACGATGTTGAGAAGGTATATCTTCATTGTTATTAAGTTTCTATACGATGCAGTCACCATTAACCTGGAAAAAGAAAAATTTTCAAAAGCTTTTTGACTCTGGAAGTGAATATTGTGTAGCAGAATTCGAAGTCTGTTTCAAAGAAACTAGACGAATGCATCACTTGCGACATTCTGGACAAACACTATAGAATTTATTACCATTATATCAATATGTTTACTAATTGTAAATATGGGGCTGTATAAATTTTAAAATCATCTAAATGAATGAGTTGAGATTGATTCACAATTGCGATGTGCATTTACCTGAATGATCACATCCTATCAGAGCTTCAGTAGGAATTTCAGACAAAAAGAAACTTGTACGACACAAATCTAAAAAATTCCAGTGTAGTCAGCATATATAAGATAAATTTCTGATTTTAGTGTGAGATGGTCTCTCTTCAGTTTCCAGCTAACGCAAAGCTTTTTACCTTGATATGGTGCAGATAGTAGTCCTTACAGTTTATGCATTCTTATACGGAAGACTCTACCTTTCATTGAGTGGATTGGAGAAGGCAATAGTGAAATTCGCAAGGTCAAAGGGAGATGATGCTCTCAAGGCTGCAATGGCGTCACAGTCGATTGTTCAGCTCGGTCTTTTGATGGCCTTGCCCAAGAATATGGAGATTGGATTAGACAGAGGGTTTAGAACAGCATTAGGTGACCTTATAATCATGCAACTTCAACTCGCATCTGTTTTCTTTACATTTTCACTAGGGACAAAGCTCCATTATTACGGTCAAACGATCTTGCACGGAGGAGCCAAATACCGAGCCACCGGGAGGGGTTTCGTTGTGAGACACGAGAAATTTGTATTTCGTTGTGAGACACTTGAAGTTTATAAAAAAAATTATTCAGTCGATAATGGATTTCAAACGTTCGAACTTTTGTTCAACAAAAAAAAATGGATTTCAAGGTTTCTTAAAACTGGTTCATTCGGAGAATGGATTTGTAAGTGATAGTGTGTTCAATGGTTCATTCAGTTATATATATATAAGTTCAAATGGTTCGTTGCTTATACATTATAACTTTTGGTATTCAAATGGGTAGTGTGTTCAATGTTCCAACTTGATGTTTAATTTTTAGTTGAAAGAGAATGGATATGAAGATGAAAGGTTTGGAGGTTTGAATGTGCAGAGAGATGGAGGGAAAGCGTCTAAATGATTTTTAGAACTTTAAATATGTGGTGGCCCTTATGTGGTATTTGGAAGTAACTATTAGAATTAAATGGTATTTTGTAGTAAAAAAATAAAGTTGTGGTATTTAGAAGTAAAAAATAAGATGCCCTTAGAAACACCCAATTATTAACACTGCATTTAAGTGTCATTTATCTTCTGACTCCATTAGTTATGCCGTAGATCGCTTTGGGTATCATAGTTTAATGTAATTTCATTTTGGGTACCATTTCCACTTTTTATGACGCATTTTACACTGTTTGTAACACTTTTTTTTCACAAAAGCGTCAGAAAAAGTGAAATTGGCAACCAAAGTGATAATACATTAAATTGTGGTATCCACGGTGATATACGATGTAACTAAGGGGGTTAAAGGTCATATGATCTTAATTTCAAGGAACACACCCTACCAATGTAAAGAGAAGGGTGATGCCTTTGTAATATAATGATATTTTCTTAGTGATATACCATTTTTTATGGTGTATTAACAACACGAGGTTTGATGGATAATCCAGTTTTCGACAACTAAAACTAAAAAACAGGGAAGGCGACGAGTTTTTGGGAAACCAAAATGAGTACACATCCAAAATAATTTTAACATTTCCCAACTAGTTTCTAAACTCAGTTAAGCAATTTTGCAAATTTTGGGGGCTGAGAATAATTTTTTAATTATTTGATATAGTCAAATTATGTAAAAATAGTTTTCAAGAATTTTTTAGAATTTTTAATGCCCCCCATAATTTTTAGAATAATAAAGTTCCCAAAATATAATTGTCTAGCATGGAAAATAATTTTAAATTATATAATATAATCATAACATATTATAATACTTTTCTTGGATTTTTCTAGAATTTTTCTATAATTATAAATGTATGTAAATATTGGTGGATCATTCAAATCCTAATAAAAATGTTTTAGACTAGACACATTCTGAATTTGAATTGGTCCAATTTAGGTGGGCTAAATAGTAGGCTTAACTAAAACTGGGTAGCAACAAAAAAAATATTTCGCCTCTTTTTTTTAGGGGAGGGGGGATAATTACGAATCAATCCCCTTAAATATGTTGATAAATAGATCCTATAGTTTTTTTTTCTCCAATATATTTATTAAGAAATATCTTTTGTAATAGGTTTCATTAAAAAACAAGTACTAAATTTACTACCGGTGTAAATATGTACGAATTTTTTAGGAAAAATTGCTTAAGTGGGAACAATT
Organism: Sambucus nigra; assembly: GCA_949130495.1. Classification (NCBI taxonomy): domain Eukaryota; kingdom Viridiplantae; phylum Streptophyta; class Magnoliopsida; order Dipsacales; family Adoxaceae; genus Sambucus; species Sambucus nigra. The sequence continues at coordinate 669,177 of CASBWL010000471.1, forward strand.
AAAACTTTACTTAAGTAGTAACAATTGCCGAATTCAAATTGTTCAAGCCTGTTCATCCTTCACAAGCCTTGCTTTATCTCTATAAAGCACCAAAAACTCAACATGCTCAAATCATTGATTTGGTATGACATGATCCTCATGATCCATTCGACCAATGAATCATTTAGTTAATCTTCATGTATTTAAATAATGAATGTATGTATCGAAAACATGTGTTTGTATCTTTATGATCCATTCCCTTGATTTAGTATGTGATGGTGCTGATGTCGATTTTGACCTCCGACCCACCAAATATGCCTCCTAAAGGAGGACGAGGTGTTATAAGTTAAAAATAATAAGAAAGCAAGGATGTATAGTAGTTCAGTATCTCGATTGAGGCACATATGTCCACTCTTAAAGTGTTTATCTCTCGTTTATTCAATATGATGGTGAAGAGTGAAAATATGTTGTGCCTTAGTTTTCAACTAGGAAGAACAAATGGACACTGAGGTCTTTGTAATAGGTAGCCCATTCTTAAGAAGAAACTGATTGGCTCCTCTAAGTACTTCTTATGCACTTAGTACTCGCGAGACTGAAGAGAGACTAGGGCAAAAGTATAATGTCTAGAGGCCAGTGTAAGAGCTAGAAGTGGTTCAAACTTACAAATGTTAAATAAAATCATTAACATTTGCTCTGCTAAATCAATTACTTGCCTTCGATCCTCTGAAATCATCCCAAGCACTCATTATATAGATAACTATCGGAAGTAGCTCAAAAGTAATAGTACAAGCACGGGCGGCTATGGATAAGACCGCTACAGTGGAACGATGGAGTGTCGGAGGAAGGCCTTGCAGGTGAGTGGGCCTTGTGATGGACCATGAGGTTAATGTGCTGCGGTCCTTTTCCCTATATTTTGAAGTTGTTTTTTTTCTTGTCCTTTTCTCATGTTTAAAGATTGAAGATCATATTTGGTACTATCAATGTTCATGGAGATGTACCTTCACCATCTAGCAAGTAGCACACTTGGAAACAAACAACAGAATGTTTTTCTTTATGCTTGCCCACGAATATTGGCACCTCATGTCCGTACACATCTTATCTTGATTGGGATGTACTGCAAGTCGAGACCCATGGGCCTCTGTCAAGACTGCTCTTGGTAACTCCTCATCTCTTAGGACAACTAGCCTATCGTGAAACCACAAACCCCTATCGAAATTAATCAAATACTATTGTGTCCCCTCAATAAAAAAACTCCTAAAACTTATATAGGGAAGAAGGGTCTACAGTCTAAGACTTCACAACCTGAACGATGATCTTTAGTGTGATTGTAAGGAATCCCATGAATGCATCCAACAACTCATTTGCTATCTCAAACAAACCCCGATATAACTTCTAAATAGTGGATAAATTCAATTTCGATCTACAACTCAAGGAGTCTGCCACCATATTCACCTTGATCGGATGATTCTAGATGTCAAATTAGTATTCGCTCATGAAAATTATTGTCTTATATTTAACTCCCTATGTATGAACAAGTAATGTAGGCTCTTGTGATCAGTGAAAAAAATGAAATCTCCCCCCCCCCCCCCCCCCAATAGGTAGTGCCTCCACATTTGAAGGGCGAATATCATTGTTGCAAACTCTAAATCAGGGGTGGATTTATTCCCTTCACGATGCTAAACTTTTGAGATAGGACTCTCCTCCTACATCAAAACACCCCAAGTCCCTATAGTGTAATAACCCATATTTTTATATAATTAATATTGACTGTTAATTTGGATTATTATTGTTTGTGCGCATGGTAGTTGTGTGTGCATGATAATTATGTGAATTATTTTGATCTTTAATTTGTGTATGATAATTAATTTAATACGAGAAATTCTATTATATGACAATGTCTTGTAAGTTAATAATGACACGATGCTTTATTTTATGTTGCAAGTTACCTATTAAACTAGGCTCTGGGGACATAGAAGCCCGTAGATTGGGACCTAAGGGTGGGTAAACCTTTGGGAGAATTTGGGTAGTCTTTGGGCTTATTTAGAGGTCATGCATTCCAGGCACGGATCAGACATTAATAAAGTATATTCATGGTCAGTTTTCCTGTATGTGTGATGCTTTCGTTCTTTTCCATATGCGGATGATAACGATGACTGAGCACTTTGACTAACCTTTCACATAGTAACTACTAAGCACATTTGGTCACAACTTGCACCTACAAAGAGCATAAGCATGTCATTTCTAGTATCTTGATCGGATTCCATTCCTGCTCCAGTGGATGTTGAAGAGGATGACAACGATGATGGTTCTGAGGACGTAGGTGAGGACGATGGAGATGGGGATGAGGATATATTAGCAGAATTATCAGATGATGATTAAAAAATTTCTGTTTATCTCTATTTTATTTGCTGATAGATTTTATATACTATATTTGAGTTAGTTCATTTGGATATTTTTGTACTTGACTTGTATTACTCCTATTTTTGCTTTTGACCGTGTTGGATATTGCTACACTTGTTTAGGATTCACTTGATATACATCAGGGGTTCATATTTTCAACTGGTGTTATAAACTCTATTGAGATACTTTGCTCATATTCATGATGATTTCCATGGTTTACCTTCATATTAGCATTGATTGTATCACTTGTTTATCTATCTTTTGCTTCCCAATTCTTATACATTATGAGTGTTGATTATACCATGCTATACCTATTGTCTATGTCATCTCTACATCTCTTTGAATTTTTCATGTCAAAAAGGGGGAGAGATATCTAAGATAGGGGGAAATTCCTCTTGACTCCATTAGGGAGCATTGCTTTTAAAAAGGGGAGAAACATATATTTGGGAGAGATGTTTGATGAAGGAGGAGAAAATGTTTGTATATCTTAATTATGATTTATATGATTTAGAGGGAGCCTATTTTGTATATTATTTCATCCTTATTCTCGTCTTTGTTATTCATATTGATTTCTTATCGTAAGATTCTGAAAGCATGGTTTTTCTCCTTGTATATGTCATACTTGCATTATCTTTTGTTTATGATTCATGTATTTTAGGTATTTTCATGATGTTGCGGCTCAATATCGTGTTTCAAACTCGACTTTTGGTATGGCCATTTCCTTATGGATTTTATGTGCATTGCGACACACCACTCTCCTTATATGGCTAATGCGGGTTAAGTTTGGTTATTGTAATTAAGATTTTTTTCGATTTTGGAGTTTTCCACATAATAGCAAAAGGGGGAGATTGAAAATGTAAATATTTTTCAAAGCATTTGAGTCATGCATTCATAGTTAGATGATAGTCTAGCAGAGTCTTATTCATTAGAATCTATGGACACTGAAATTGAAGATTGTACAACCTCTTTACGTCAAAGCTTCTGTATGCAAAATTTAAAGATTAAAGATTGTATCTTGTTGTGGTAGTTTTGATTGAATCGTCCCAAGGCAAACACACACGTACACATTTATATCTATTGAAAAAATGATTTTTATAATGATTAAGTGAAAAGTTATTGTGAAAACCATTACCTTGTATGCTTGTTTAAGTGAATATGAGATTTTTCCTACAAGCGTGTGCACGATTGTGTTTTATACCTGTGGAAATGACTCCATGGATTTAGACGAGGTATATTTTCTGAATATATCTATGCGGACGAGTGGAAAACTTTTTCGTGCCCATGGACAACACGTTTTTGGCTTGGTATTTCTTATTGTATAAAAGCGTGCGCATGGGGTCAAATCCTTACAATGTGGACGACTGTCAAATGTACCTCATGACTAGGCCTTCTACCCTAAATTCTTAACCATGCGCACGACAAGAACCAATTTTTCAAAAACTCTATAAGTAGGAGATTTTCCCTCCCATTTTTAGAAATCCTTTTCCTGACTACTTCTCATGCATTGAGAGAGTCTTTTATAGGAAAATGATCGAAAAATACTATTTCAATTGTCATTTTCACTTGATCTACATTAGATTGAGAGAAAACTTGTATCAAAACTTGTTTCATGAGTTGAAAGATTTGATAGTGATTTAAAATTGAAAATGACATAGCCTAGATTCAATTTTACATATTTCATATATGAATTTGAAGATAAAGAATGAGGTATTTTAGCCATTGGGGATTTCAAGCATAGTGCGATTCGAGGATGCAGAATGCCATTTCCATATGCATTTGATATAGATTTTAATGGATCACTTATTAGAATAAGGCAAAGTTTCAACTTCAATGGGAAAGTTCTTGTTAGGGAACAAGGGAGAGGTACCTTCTTGTGTTGTGTAAAATTATTTTTCAAATCTAATAGACTAGGTTGCACTGAGGTTTTTTCACCCCTTAGGTGAGATTTTTCCTCGTAGATCTTGACTCATGCCTCTTGTGTGGTTGATTGTTACTTATTTACATAATTTCACACACACACACATATATAAATTTGGATCCAACATTATCCATTGCTAAATTAAATTAGGGTTTGCATTCAGTTAGTTCACATAATTAACTCTGATTTGATTCTAATTTGCTTAGATTTATGATATCTCTCACCTAGATTTATATTAACTAGGTTGGATCTAAAAATTAACCAAGTGAATTTTAAAAATTGGTTGAATTTTCTCTTAAAATCTATAACATTGTATCACAAACTCTAAATATATACTAAAAGGCATAACATATGTAGTAACCATATACTACAATATAGTAAAAATAGTATCGCAATTTAAATCATTGTATGAATATTTCCATCATCAGACCAACTACATATATAAGTATAACGCGAAGTCTTTAGCCTTCAGGGACCTCTGGTGCCTCTATCATATCAATTTGTTAATGGTCTTTCTGCTAAAATATTTTCAAACAAAAAGAAATAAGATAAGGGAAATCACTATAGTGCCACACCATCATGCAATCACATATCAAGATTACATGACATATCAAGACTCATATGTCTTCCTCTCGCGATACATTTGACTAACTACACATAGGATTAGAATATATACCTATACAAAAAATACATCATCATCGAGAGGCCTAGTACCCGATCTCGTAAACAATCCTATCAAATTTCCACCAATTGATTTCCTACTAATACACACAAACACCCCCTGATATATGCACAAATGGAACACAAAGAATTATTTTACTAACACATATAAATTAATACAGTATACCATCCTAACCGTACACATCAGACTATACGTTACTCGAACAAATCCTTATTCTCATATCTATAATATCCACATACATAAATAGGATCAGAACGATAATATTCTAACCAAAACCCTCTCGAAATTCCCAAAGTCAAAACTTTAAGACCCAAGGTAAGTCCACAATAAGATAAAAAAAAACTGCATACAATCCGTACTCGATCGATTGGCCAGCAAACCCAAAACCATGTAGTATTATAAAATTTTACTCATCACTTAATTAAATATATTTTCCTGATACAAGATCATAATCAAAGGTTATTATAAACTATAATTAGTCCCAACACAACCCAAATAATATTTCTAATAGCTCCTAAGAATGTTTTTAACAATATATAATTATTGACAAGGTTAGAGCTAACGCGAGAAGGTCTTAATCATGAATTTCAGCATAGTCATTAAATGTGTTCAACTTAACTACGATATTGATCAATTAATAAAAAAATTAAATAATAATTTCTAAACCTAAGGATGTGAATCATGTTATCTATCATTCCTACAATGAATCTAAATAGTTCTAGGCATTAAATATGAATAAGTCTAATATCTTCCATGATTTATCATAAGATTCAATCCTAGCACGTGACTAAAAGAATATATCCCATATTAGCAACTGAACATAAACAAGTTACCGTTAATATGTAGTAAGGCCATTTTTCCTTTTCTAAAATCAGTAGGACAAATATATTGTTAAATTCCTTGTTGACTTTCTTGCTCTTTAATAATGTCCTTCGCAGCTAAGGTTTCTGGTCTAAATAAAGATTTGATGATTATAAGTGTTAAGTATTTATATAACCTCTCGTTCCCGCATGTATCCTATGGGCCTAATTTAAGACCTCTTAATAACTCCCAAGCACTATATATATGGTCCCAAGGCTTAGCCTAAAGGGTTACTCAACCCCACCTTGGGGCCCAATCCAATATATTAAACACTACTCCGAGCCTTTGTATCACCATAGCCCTATTTAACAGTACACACTTGCAAGTTGCACTACAAAATATATACAAGCTATTAGTAATTTAATAGGTGTTCAAATATAATTAAATTTTATGAATTATATTTAATTTTAACATATAATTAAAAGTCACAATATATCATACAACTATTATGCACACATAACTGCCATTAACACGAGCAATAAAATTCACATTTAATATACAATATTAAATATATGAAAATATGAGGTTTCACATTTTGTTCTTGAGAAACTTTAGATTTTTATATCTAAAATTGTAACACCCCGCATTTTTAAAGCATTTTAAATTACTCATGTGCACGTAATTTAATTAAATTGAGAAATAAAGTGACTTAAGTAAATATTAATTAGTGAATAAAAGGAATAATATTTATGTGTACTTATATTTACTTGCGTGATAAGTAAATGAAAATTTGTTAAATTATATTATGCCGTAAGTGAGTTAAAGCGACATGTTTAACGATATCTCATTTGAGACACGAAGATATAGTTATGTCGGGCAAGAGATGGAAATTAATGTTAGATAACACGGATGGTGATTTCGAGTTCGCCAATGGTCCATAATGGGTCGAAATAGTTAGAAATAGGTACTTGAGGGTTATAATGGGGTTCCGGGGGCTTTTTAGGCTAAACGAGAGCCCTAAAAAGTGTATTCGTGTCATTTTACATATAACGGTTGAATTAATTTTGGATTTGGAGTGTTTAGGTTTATATTTAAGTAAGGTGGATTTGGAGTGTTTGGATTTGGAGTGCCATTTTGTTTCTACTTTGAATTAGACTATGAGACATAGCTTTATAGAAATGTATGGATCTTAGCTTTCCAATGAGCTTTTAATAAGGTCATTTGGAATTTTGTGAAGGGTGTGATAACCGTTTTAGTAAAAGGTGTTTAATCTGTCAGAATATTATATTTGTGCAAAATTGTGATTTTTTAAGAAATCTAATGAGATAAGGACTCCTATTTTTTTACCTATTTCAAGGGAGCTCACAGGAGGCCTTTTTAAAACTCATATTAACCTATTCCCAAGATTAGGAAGTGCCTTAAACTAACCAGGGATAGATTTCATGTAAGAGATTACGTGTATAATAAGGTGAATGTACAAGGTGAAAATTTATGAAATTGGGTTGGAATTTCGAAAAGAGTTAGGCTAAGGGCTGGAGTAAAGTAGTCTATTGGCCATAATTATTATATTTATTATTTTATAATAAGTACGTGAATACTTGAATATTTGGGATTCAAGGGTAGACTCTGGAATAGTGGGCTAGTGCTACAAGAGATTTGTGCACGTTCAGTCGATTGTATATATATGTGCTGAGATATATAGTGTGTGTGTGTATATATATATATATATATATATATATATCTGTGTGATTGATATATGTGAACATACCTACTCAATATATGCTATCGTTGGAGGTTGCTCATAGTTAGCGGCCCACCCTGGACCTGTGGATTTTAGCTTTCCAATGAGCTTTGAATAAGGTCATTTGGACTTCTGTGGAGGGATTAATAGTCGTTTTAGTAAAAGGTGTTCAATCTGTTAGAATATTAGATTTGTGCAAATTTGTGATTTTTAAGAGTTCTAATGGGATAAGGACTGTTATATTTTTACCTATTTAAAGGGAACTCATGGAAGGACTTTTTAAAAATTATATTAACCTATTCCCAAGATTAGGAAGTTCCTTAAACTAACTGGGATGAATTCTGGGTAAGAAGTTATGTGTATAATACGGTGAACATACTGGGTGAAAATTTATGAAATCAAGTTGGAATTTCGAAAAGAGTTAAGCTACGGGCTGGAGTAGAATAGCTTAGTGGCAAGAATTATGATATTTATGATTTTATAATAAGTAAGTGAATACCTGAATATTCGGGAGTCAAGGGTAAACTCGGGAATAGTGGATTGGTGCTACGAGAGATTTATGTGTTTATATATATATATATGTGTGTGTGTGTGTGTGTGTTTATCTACGTGATTGATTTATGTGAACATACCTACTCTATGGATGCTATCATTGGAGCTTTCTCATAGTGGGCGGGCCACCCTGGCATGACCAACAGGTGTTGGGTATATACCACGAGTTATATGGCTATTTTATGACCACTGTATGCGAGTTTAGAGTATAGTGGGGTAATGCGGTATGGTTATGACCCACAGATGTATGTCTATGATCGCTTCCAGTTGTGTGTTTACGATTTGGGTTCGGTGGTAAGATTCTAACCGGTAGCCCAGAAGTGGTACGTGATGTACCTAGAGCCTGATAACATGCTAGATAATGCATCCGCGAGGTCTCAGCTCAGGGAATGCAGTTATATGTATATATAGAGTGATATATATGTATGTGTATGAGATATGATATTTATACATGTATATAAAAGTGTTATATGTATATGAGTAAATTAAACTAATCTATGAATATTGAAATTATAACTACTGTAAAGTTATGTGATTCAGTTAATGATAAGATTATAATATATAATTATTATGATATAGCTTATTAAGAATAAAAACAAAGTAAAATGCTTGTAGTAGGATTGGGCTAGAGTTTTAGCGTATTGGGCTACGTTAAGTGACCAAAGTAGTTAGACGGGGAATCATACCTAGGGAATTAAAATACACGCGTTAAGTGTGCACCATAGATGAGGGGTGAGGATAATCTAATGTGAGTGCGACACCAAATGAACATGAATAATTTTGTTGCATTTTTCATTATTACATTCTAAGTTCTTGCAATTTTTTTAATGGTGTTGGTATCTAACCCGTATCAAAAATCTTTTTCAAAACCTTTTAGGTTCCCAGCCAGAGGCATGTCAGACATACTATCTTTATGGTCAGACGATGTTGCAATAGTTGTGGATGCCTTTAAGCCTCGACTAGACGCATCTATCCTTACTTTATAAATAGGATTTTTATTCCAGATATTTATTCAGGGCATGTCGCCCATTATTGAACAATCTTTGCTTTATGCAGTCTTTACTTTATTTCATTTTCAGTCGGATTATTGTATTGGTATTTATTGTGAGTTTTTAGATTAATTTATATATTTTTTCTCTTAGAATTTATTTCATTCATGTGGTGAATGTGTATTTAAATTATTTCGAATCGATTGTTGTACAATGGAAATTTTTATTAAGGTGAGTTAAAAATGTTTTAAAATTTGACACCAGGCATAATAGGTTATTAGTAATTAATTTGGTTTTCGACACTGATGCTAAGAATGAGCTAGTTTGAGATTCCTATTTTATTTTAGTACAGGGCTAGCCACCCGTTTTCACAGATAGTAACAGAGCATCAGGTTCTAATGTCCTTAGGATCTCTGCGGACTTACTACATTTTCGTTGTTTCCTTTTCTTTTATGTAGATCCCTATGCTTAAGACTGCTGATTCATATTGCGCTTTTACGTTCTATTGTATTATGTATAATTGAAGTGAATCTTATATGAGTTTAGTTTGGTTTCGGATGCCAAACAAGATGGGACGACCAACTAGGGCCGTTACGGTTGTGTAGAGCACTATTCATTATCTTGTTCATCAATCTGAATTCCATTGTTTGTATTTCTTGGTTTATTTCTTGCTTTCTTTACTCGCTTTCCTTTACTTGATTTCTAGTATAGATTTGCTTGCTTTCTTTCAATACATGATTTTTACCATGCTTTGTAGCTAGTTTAATCTAGGTTGTGTTGTGTTGAGCTCACCTAGGGTTGATGTGTTGCTTTTCTTTGGTGATGGGGTTTACGAGTTTATTTCGAGTGTGTTGTCCTAATTTTTATGCCTAGGAGATTTAATGGGGCATATCATGTATGCTCCGTATTTACGACCTTTCGTGCATAATTTCTAGGGTATTTGTTGATGTCGAAATCATATTAGTCTTTTATGCGAATTTAGGGTTGTGACAACTCTTGATTTAATTAATTGATGAAACGAGACTCAATCTTAATATTCAGTGAACCCATGTAACCATTTTATACTAATTAACTCGGGGTGAGGGATATCCGACTTAATCTATAGTTTTTATTCCTTTGGTAATTATAGTTTAAATACACTCATGCCTAGATTATCTTTTCTATCTTTTTATTTAAAAAAATATCTTTTACACTTTTATTTTAGGAATATTAAACCTTAAAATCTAGCACTAGTCTCTGTGGATTTTTCGATACCCAGACTTGGCCACTATACTCCCTTAAAAGAGTGTAGTCAATAGTTTAGGTTTTTGTATTGAGGAGGTTAACAGGAAACAACGATCGGTGTTTTGACACGCGCTACTTTTCACCCTGAATCAAAATGGACGGCAACCTGATCGCGGTCGATCGCGTAATGGGATTTTTCCTTGCAAGCTTTCTAGTGGCCTTTCCCCGAAGGATCGGTCGACCGGTCCCTGGCTCGCGGTCGACCGGTGGCACTTTTTTTTTCAATTTCCTTTTTCTTTTATTCCGTTTCCCAACTTACTATATAAGGGATTTTTGTTGTAATAACAGAAATAATTAGTTTTAGTTTGTTTTTCTTTGGTTTCGCTTTAGGATCTAGGGTTCGGAGAGATATTTGGGTGTGGCACTTTCTCCCTCCTAGGGTTTATCCGTATAGTAGGTTTGCCCGTCGCGGTTGTGTAGAGAACTATTCATTATCTTCTTCATCAATTCGAATTCCATTGTTTATATTTCTTGATTTCTTTCTTTCTTTGTTTCTTTCTTTCTTTCTTTACTCGCTTTACTTTACTTGCTTTCTAGTATATATTTACTTGCTTTCTTTCAATACATGCTTTTTACCATGCTTTGTAGCTAGTTTAATCTAGGTTGTGTTGGGTTGAACTCATCTAGGGTTGATGTGTTTCTTTGCTTTGGTGATGGAGTTTACGAGTTTATTTCGAGTGTGTTGTTCTAATTTTTACGCCTAGGAGATTTAACGGGGTATAGCATGTGTGCTCCGTATTTACGACCTTTCGTGTGTAATTTTTGGGATATCTGTTGATGCCGAAATCATATTAGTCTTTTATGCGAATTTGGGGTGTGACAACACTTAATTTAATTAATTGATGAAACGAGACTCAATCTTAATAATCAGTGAACCTATATAACCATTTTATACTAATTAACTCGGGGTGAGGGATATCCGACGTAATCTATAGTTTTTATTCCTTTGTTAATTTTAGTTTAAATACACTCATGCCTAGATTATCTTTTCTATCTTTTTAGTTAGAAAAATATCTTTTGCACTTTTATTTTAGGAATATTAAAACTTATAAATTCCAGCACTAGTCTCTGTAGATTTTTCGTTGCCCGGACTTGGCCACTATACTCCCTTAAAAGAGTATAGTCAATAGTTTAGGTTTTATATTAAGGAGGTGAACAGAAAACAACGATCGACGTTTTGACACGTGCTACTTTTCACCCTTAATCACTCATCCATACGAATGTTCCCAAAATAATAATTAGAAAAATATGATGTGTGCGCTTATCGAGATATTGATCATTATGATGAAACGATAATATATGTTTGATAAGACACAAGTATGAATCACAAGTATGATATATATGAATAATATATGGATAAAATAGAAAAAATATGAAAATATAAAGATAGGACTCGAGTCTTGAGTTTTAGCCCAAAACACCTGCGTAGCCTACAAAGGCATCAAAGTCCACGTAGTTTGCATACAACACAATTGATAATTTATATAACTAATACGAAAATGAAAAAATTAAGGAGAGAATGATGTTTGGACCTTATTTAGGAACTTAAAACTTGACCTTGATCCTTGATGAGCTTCCTTGCAAGATAGGACGAATGTAGGATGACAGAGAAAGAGATTTTTATATGGGAATGATGGGAATAAAAGCTGGAAATGAATTTCACACAAGGAAAATTTGCTTATTTAAGAAGAATGTTACTGAGATCACTGATAGTGATGGATTTGGGTGCCTTTCGAACTGATATCATGAACTACTTATATAGGGTAGGGGGACTGCCGATCAGCATAGTCCTTGCACTGCCAATCAGCAGGGAAATGGACTTGCCAATTGGTAGTCTAGTGCAGATGTTTTAGAAAAATGGTCGTAAAACGCAATCCGTAAGTCCAAATCGTGCATGGGGTATACCGTTAGAAAGGTAATTCATAGACCTTGAGAATCCTTTAGGCCGCTCCCGAGGTCGAGAGTTGGATTTGGGTCAAACGGGGCCTAAAATCTCCCGTTCGTCCATTAAATAAAAGATCGTCGAATGACGATGGATCGTTCATCCTAACCATAAGTTTGAATCGCGCACCGGGTGGACCGTTGGAAAGTTTATGCTAGACACTTCGATATTCCAAAGAGCTTTGCCTAATTTAGAGAGTTTACATTGGTCAAACAAGGCCCGAAAGTACCCTGTGACCTTTCAGAGTAAAATAAATCGTTTGTCCGTACCGTAAGGCTAATTCGCACACGGGGTGAACTGTTACAAAGGGTATTTAGCTACCTTTGTAGATTCATTCAGTCTCGTTTGAGATGAAGATTTATCTTTAATCAAATAGAGGTCGGGAGCGCTTGGTGGCCTTCGAATCAATTTTCGAGGGAAAACGGATCGTTCATCCAATGATTATGCCAATTTATGCATGGGGCAGACCATTGGAAAAGGGCTTTAAGTTCTCTTTGAAGATTCGTTGAGCTTTTGCTCGGACGATAGAGTTAACTGGAGTCAAACAAGGCTTAGGACAGCTCGGTCGCCTCTAGATCGGTTTTCGATAGTTAAATGGTCCATTCATCCAAATGATTATGCCATTTCATGCACTGAGTGGACCGTTTGAAAGGGGATTTGGAGCCCTTCGAATATTCTTTAAGATTTTTCTCTGATGATAGAGGTAACCAGAGTCAAATGGGCCCCAAGAGAGCCCAATAGCCACTAAATCGGTACTCAGAGTATAACCTAGGGTTTATAGCGAATTGGGGAGGTGCTAGGTACCTAAAGAAAGACTTAGGGGGGGTGTCTTGGAATGTGGTTTCTACATATCCCCTCGACGGGTGATCTTAGAACGAGTGAAAGCCGTCGAATAAACACCACACGATGTTTTGGGAAAGAGGTCAATTTTATGGATCGAAGTGAAGAGGACTACTGATTTAGAGGGTCGAGTTCAATTTTGAGGACCTGTGATAACGCTGGGAATGGCCGATTATGTGGTTCGAGGTCAATTATGAGGACCTTAAGTGGGAGCGACCAATTTTTAGGGTTGAGGTCAATTCTGAGGACTTTATGTAGGAGCGCCCAATTATGAGGGTCGAGGTTAATTCTGAGGACCTTAAGTTGGGAGCAACCAATTCTGAGGCTCGAGGTCAATTCCGAGTACCTTAAGTGGGAGTGACCAATTCTGAGGGTCGAGGTCAATTTTGAGGACCTTAAGTTGGGAGCGATCAATTCTGAGGGCGAGGTCAATTTTGAGGAACATAAGTTAAAGCGACCAATTCTGAGTGTCGAGGTCAATTCTGAGGAGCTTAAGTGGGAGCGACCAATTCTGAGGGTCGAGGTCAATTCTGAGGAGCTTAAGTTAGAGCAACCAATTCTGAGGGTTGAGGTCAATTTTGAGAACCTTAAGTTACGAGCGACCAATTCTGAGGGTCGAGGTCAATTATGAGGACCTTAAATAAGAGAGACCAATTCTAAGGGTCGAGGTGAATTCCGAGGACCTTAAGTTGGGAGCAACTAATTCTGAGGGTCGAGGTCAATTTTAAGGACCTTAAGTTGAAGAGATCAATTCTAAGGGTCCAGGTCAATTATGAGGACCTTAAGTGAGGAGCAACCAATACTGAGGGTCGAGGTCAATTTTGAGGACCCTAAGCTAGGGGCGACTAATTCAGAGGTCAATTCTGAGGACCTTAAGTTAGAGCAATCAATTTTGAGGGTCGAAGTTAATTCTGAGGGCTTTATTGGGAGAGACGAATTGTAAGGGTCGAGGTCAATTATGAGTACCTTAAGTGGGAGCGATCAATTTTGAGGGTCGAGGTCAATTCTGAGGACCTTAAGTAGGAGAGACCAATTACAAGGGTCAAGGTCAATTCTGAGGACCTTAAGTTGGGATCGACCAATCTGAGGGTCGAGGTCAATTTCGAGAACCTTAAGTGGAGGCGTGGTGAATAACTCTCAAGGAAAATTTTAATTTTACCCTTTTTGAGACTCTACTTGGGGAAGACACATCTGTCTGGGGATTATGTCTTTTGAGAAGAGCTGAAAATCTTAGTCTAGAAATTTAACTTGGGGAAATAGTTGATAACTTGAGGTTTTAGGATTCTGCTGGGGAACGTGTTGCTTGGGAGAGATATCCAATTAGGGTTTCTAGCTCGGATTAGGAAAGTTGAAATTTTTTTAGGAAAGATGTTAGTTCGGGAATTCCTGTTGGGGAAACAGGTAGTTCTGTTGGGGAAGCATTTGATTTATTGGGTATGAGTTTTTTTTTTAGATTCTGCTGGGTAGTTATAGTGGGATTTCCGATCGCGGTGAATTTTAGGGTTTAAGTTGGGGGTAAAATGTGGTATTAATTCTGCTGGGGATTTGGGAGCTTGGAAAATGGTTTTCTTGGTGAAGAAATGTTACAATATTCATTTAGAAATTTTAGTGGGATTTTTGTATGAAATTTTTGGGGTACTGTCGATCAGAGGGTGGCAGGGATTGCTTATCGGCAGTGGCACGGTCTTCTGGGCTACCTTGGGAAGGGGAAGGGACAGTGCCGATCGGTGGGTGTCAGACAACTTCTGATCGATATGCCCTTTAACCTGCTAGAAAAGGGGTGAATTATCTTCATTTTTCACAACTTCTAGATTTCTTATGTTTTGCTTCTCTCTTCTGCAATTTGCTCCTATATTCTTTCCTCATTCGAGACTAGAAAATGGTTGATTTTTCAAGTAGCGATACCCATATAGCGTGGCTGGGCATTAACGATTAAGCGAACCTAGAGTGGCAGTTAGGGTGCTCTTAGCGTTGGGAAACGAGAATGCTTTGGACTTGTTCGATCCTTTTGTCGATAATTGGACTCTTCTTCGTGATCCTTCACACCACCGGTCATCTAGGGTGATGAAATCTAATGGTTATGTAAGTATCGCATGCCTTTTGGCATGCTTTCCCTTCTTTTTTGCATCTTCTTGTTTCTTTGAATTTTGATGAAAGGTTTCTCCTCTGTTTTGACAGACTGACATTACTTATAAGAGCTTCCTATCCCGGGGATGATGGGATTTAGGGATGTGTGGGATCACATTCTTGTGGTGGTGCATTAGGTAGTCTTTTCCGTGGGTTTTAGTCGTTTGGCGTCAACGTTGGATAAGACGTCGCGTTCTACGACCATTTTATATGATCTAGGGGAGAGGTGTTGGGACACTACCCACACCATACACTTGGGATTTGGGGATATGACGATGACCCCCATTGATGTCGAGTAGCAGTTGGTCATAGATTGCAAGGCGATGGAGATAGAGGTGGATCAGTCTCTGAGGGTCACACTGACAACGGTGGATGTGACACTGGGCGATGTGGGGCAGATAGTCCTGGGGGACTCGATCCGTATCTCCCTTCTCCGGGAGGTTTTGATGAGTCGGCAGATTGACGAGATTAACGGGCTGTAAGTGCGACAGATGGGTCATTCTTTTATTCTTTTGCTATTGGGAGGGTTTTGGGTGGCGTCGAGCGACGATGTCTTCCACTTATGTTTTTTACCATATTTGAGGGTATTTTCTAATATCCCTCTCTTTCACCGGGGGAGCCAGACTTTGGCAACCCTTTATTCTTCTTTGGATTCTTTTAGTCGGTGCAGTCGATAGACCTTTACTAGAGCCAAGTAACTTCTGAAGGTATTTTTCTTTTTACAATTTTCCTTTATGCATTTTCTTTCATTTCCTTCTTTATTTCTTCCGATTGTTGACTCTTGTCCTTCTACAGATGTGGCTCTATGAGGTGATCAGGTTCAATTCCCATTTGATTGATTTGCGGGATAAGTTGGTGAGGAATTTCTGTCGAATATACCGGTGGCAAATGTCCAACCGGTGGTCGAAGCAGTCTCTCTCCTTGTCAGCAGTACGTCAGGTCTTGAATGTCGTGACGAGCGACCAGGTTATTTCTTCTTTTCTCTTTTGAATCATTTTCTTTAGCATCTTTTTTATTTGTGTGAGTATTGACTTTATTTTGGAAACAACCAGGTACTTTCTATCCCTCGGGGATAACCTGCGGTGGGTCTCTTTGTGGCGCAACCGGCCCATTAACTGGAATATGATGACGGCGGTAGCACAATTTTGGTACCCTGAGGATCATGTTTTCCATTTTGTCTTGAATGAGGTCTGCCCGACCTATGAGGAGTTTTCTACTATGTTAGGGGTAAATCCCAGTGTGGCGGCCATGCCCGAATTCTCTCGATTTCCTCGGGACTTTTTAGTAGGACTTCTCCACATCTCTCTTTCGGCCTCTTGTGTATTGGTCACTGGATGAATGATCTCCCTCCCAATTGTACTGTAATTCGTGCGTCTGCAGGATTTCAATGATGCACTCCATGTCAGAGTCATTGCCCTTGGCTTAACTTCGAAGCTACTACTAGTGACCGAGGACCTGATGGTGGACCCTCAACTTGCTTCCATTATTATGTGGATGTCATATCGTCGCAATCCTGCGGCGATGATATTAGTAGAGACCCTAAACGGTCTAGATGATTGGCGGGAAGGTCGTTCTAATTTTCTGAGAGGTAGCCCGATTATGATATTCATGTGGTTGTCTGAGAGATTCCATTTGGCGGTCCCACCATTAATATCCCTTAGTAGTTGTGCCGAATTTATTCACCCTCTATTTCATCATCTTTGGCCCGACTATAGAGAATTGGGTAAACTGGTGTGTGGAGCACGACACTCGATGTCTGCGCTGGTCAGTGCCCTAGTGGTGGGAGTTGCAGCCGATTCTGGAACTGGGAGAATACTGGTATGTTCTGTTAGTTGGCCTCCGAAAGACCTCCTTCTATTTCCCCTGGTGGATCCTGCGTCATACTTGCACAACTTTTGATAAAACTGTGAAAGTTTGACCATTTTTTTAAAATAGCAAAAAATGTTATTTTGAGTTGATTTTTATATGGGTCCCTTGAAATGTTTAAACATTATATAAAAAAATTAAATCGAAACATAATTTTTTACTATTTTAAAAACGTAGGTATGTATAGGAGCCTGTCTGTATATATATATATATATATATATATATATATATTCCAGAGCTTTTTTTTAGCATTCATTCACTCCTCACTTGGTTCTTTATCACATATTTTTTGAGTATTTGTGCACATTCAATCATTGTCAAAATATGTGCTGACGCAATTATAATGTGGTGGTTTAATTTGTAACCTTTCTAAACCTTAAGTTAATCCAAACTTTGTTCATCTTTATACCTGGATCAAGGAGTTTGTGTCTTGATTTTGAGGGAGGTTCTCTTGCTAGTTGAAATGAGGTTCTCTTGCTAGTTGAAATATATATATATATATATATATATATATATATATATATATATATATATATATATATATATATATATATATAGTTCCAAAGCTTTTTTTTTAGCATTCATTCACTCCTCACTTGGTTCTTTATCACATATTTTTTGAGTATTTGTGCACATTCGATCATTGTCAAAATATGTGCTGACGCAATTATAATGTGGTGGTTTAATTTGTAACCTTTCTAAACCTTAAGTTAATCCAAACTTTGTTCATCTTATACCCGGATCAAGGAGTTTGTGTCTTGATTTTGAGGGAGGTTCTCTTGCTAGTTGTAATAGACTTGTAAGTTGTTCGGTCGGGGTGGTGGTGTCGTTTGTAAATTAAGGTTTGATACTTTGTAAAAGAATAGTTTTTTTTACTTTAGTTCCATCTCCTAAGATTTGTTAGGCTCCCCTAATCACTCAAAATCGTCCATAACTACTTCGTAACCGCTACTCTTCTTGTCCGCAGAGAATGACATATATCCTATAGTGGTTAAAATGAAACCAATAACTAAAAATATAAAAAACATGGGAGTGACTACAAATAAATCTTAAAAAAAAGGGACTAAATACTTAAGATACCGTAAAAGAATTGTGATTTACTGAATTAGTGTTCATGTATACATTATTATTTGTAGATATTTGCATTTAGAATGAAACTTTTAATTGCCATTAATTTTTTGAAAGAAGAAAAAGTGAAAACAAATCATCGCTCTTAGGTAATTATGGGGTAATAGTGTCAAAGTTGTTTTATATGCTATATGCTCCCATGTTCATACTTTATATAGTCATATTGTAAGTTTTAGTCTATACATTAAGATTAATGTTATTTACCTATTACTTCTTGATGGGTGTGGCATTTGGTATCATTTCAAGTGTTTATTAATTAGAAAACAACCTATGGTTTGTTGACAACTTTTCGTTCCTAAATTTCTTCCAGTTCCAAAGGACCAAGCCCAATGAGACACTTAACATCTAGTAAAGATATATTTTGTATGTATACCATACCTATGAATGTACCTATTTTTTTTAAATAGTAAACAAATAAATTTTTCGACTAAATTTTGTATACACGATCTCCATAACGAAGAGATCGTCTACAAAAACAATCATAAAAAAATTCAACCCCAAAATGGGTGAAATGAAAAGTGGATATATATGAGCATTTTCGACCGTTCAAATTTTTTCCATCATCTCACCCACTTTCAGGTTGAATTTTTTGATGATTTTTTTTGTAGATGATCTCCTTACTTTGTAGATCATATACACCGAATTTGGTTAAAAAATTACTTTTTTACTATTTTACAAAAATGGGTATGTTCATTGGTATGTTATGAGAGGTATATTGGAGAGTCTGACTGTGTATATGGTGTCGCAAAAATTTAAGATATCACATTTGACCACCACCTCGACCTACATCCTTTTAGTTCTTGTCTCCTTTAAGTTAACATTATAACCTTTGTTTTTCAATTTGTTGGTTTACTTGAAACTTTAAATTAAAAAAACTTCAATATGCATGCACATAGAATACATGACAAAAAACTCAGTCATACTAAAATTATAATCACTGCCAACCCTAATCAATTTCCCATATAACCAAAATTGCAATCTCTAAAGATCCACATTTGAACCACATAAGCCATTACAAAAATTTCTAGACATGCCAATAAGGCAAGAACAATGAAGTAAACACTACCAACATAAGTGACGATGGGGAGAAAGGTGGAGTGGGTCCTGATGGAGACGAAGGTGGAAGGGGTCCCGATGGAGACGAAGGTGGAGGGGGTACCGATGCGCGGGGAGGTGCAATGGTTGCATTTGAACTGTCCCAAAAGATCATTATATGTTAGACGCCACAGAAAAATAAATAAAGTAAGAGTCATTATGAAGAAACCGCAGTTTGATAATTCGATATCGAACTAAAACCATGTTTTTAAAAATAATTAGACATAACACTAATTTCATGAAAATAAATGGTGCTTTCCATGGACAAAATTGTCGATTTGCATGCAATGTGTGTGTAGTTTTTGATTTCCATGAAATAGGTGTCGGTTTGCAAATTTTTTTTGTTATGTCTAATTGTTTTCAAAAGGTGTAGTTTAAGTAAAATGTCTCATTATCAAAAGAGTAATTCTACACTGATACCATAACGTGTTGCACCCGCATTGACTCGTGTCTGGTTCCGACACAAGTGGAGATCAAACACACACCAATACGGATGCGACACATCAGGGTGTCACCCCAAATGTGTCACATTTTAGGTGTCGGCCTAACATTAAACTTATCAAAAAGACCCACAAACTAATTATTATTATTTTAAAATAGCACATAGGTTCAAGTTCTCACCCTGTAAATATGCATGATCCATAGCCTGTAAAAAAGAAACCCATAAATAAAGAAATCAGGGACCATTGGAGATGCTAGTAAAAGTATTTGCTTTTTCTTTTTATTTTTGGGTGCAAATAATTACTTAGATGAACAATTATGAAATTGTACCTAACTAACTAAAAATAAATAAAATGCTTTTAAAAATATATTTTTGCTTAATAATTTTGGACAATTAAGAAATTGCATGCAAAATTTCTACTGATATTTGCTAATAAAATCCCATTAAAGGAACTTACTTGGATCAACATTAGTCATCAGGCCTGTACCATGGAAGTAACACCCCCCGGCAACTCTATTAAATCTGTGATAATGATCATTGAAAACATAGGAAGCATGGTTTTCTAGAGTATCCGGTACATAACACGGGTGGCCCGGTTGAGTAGCTCTACAATTAGCTTCGTCCGACAAACAAATCTTATTCATCTCATTTTGCAACCTACCCAAATCCGCGTTTTCTTTCGCAACACAAAAAGTCCCGAAAGGACTAGGCTCATCTTCGAAAACTGAAGAATTCCATGTAATATGATAAATATCCTCCCCATCTATAAAGGTTGGATTAAAAACACCCCAACATCTCCCACCTTCTGCAAATTCCTCGTTATACATCTCGTAAATGTACGCGCTAATGGGCATAGTGCGTGTACTAGGCGGGCCCAAGCCAGTGAAAATGCGACGAGCGAGATGATTGTTATACGCGTGGGCATTTTCCCTCGTGGCCACTGTCTCATTCTTAGTAATGTTAACTACAAAAGGCCATCCTAGGGGCACACCGTCCCCGTCCCTGTCCCCGTACCCGTCCCCATCCCCGTACCCGTCCCCGTCCTCGTACTCGTCAGTTTTGTTACTTTCATAAGGCCATCCTGTTTCGGATACCACAATTGGGATGTCCGAGAACTTAAAAGCCGCCATGGCGATATATGCAGCGTCTAACATGGACTCGAACAGGCTACTATAGGTAACATTACTATGGGGGTCAACAATATGTTTTTCGGGCTGGAAAAGAGCGTAGCCAATCGAATAATTGGGGTTGTTATTAAACGATAAATAAGGATGAATGTTTAACATGAAAAACGAATCGGTTTTCTCTAAAAATTGAAAGATACTAGGAAGGGAAGTTTCGTGAATAGGTTGGAATTTGGCTAGGGAAGGGGAGGATGAGCTATTAATTATGCTGAAAGATTGGGGGGTGGAAATTTTGATGTGTTGAATATTTATGTTTGAATCATTTAAGGCTTTGCTAAGGGACTCCATGACCATAGCCAAATCTTGTCCGTAATCAAAATTTGAAGTGAGAAATTCGTTGCCCACACCAATGGCGGTTATGTTTGTTGAGGAATACGCGATAATATGTTTTTTAATCCAAGTGGTGGCGAGGGATGGTGTTTTTATAATATCGAGGACTTCATCGTTGGTGACACCGACCATAACCTCGATCCCGGTGTGTGAGAGGGCACTAAGAATATCATGTTCGGCCTGATAAAGGCGGACGTGGAATATTTTATGCGTTTGAAGGGTTTTAACGATGTCGTAGCCTATTGGTCGCATGTAGCTGTTCATGCCGATGTTTATCCCCATAAATGCACCTACAAATTCAAGAACACACAATTTGGTTAACATGATAAAGGAAATGGTGAATTATTTGTAGTTACAAAATTTTGTTAGCATGAAATTGTCATTAAGTTTTAATCTACAAGGAACAAAATTTATTTATACATCACAAAGAAATTAAAGGAACACATTTAACTCCAAATAGGTGAACATACTTTTCCCATTTTACTTTTCTTCATTTGGTTTGGATGGAATATCCTTTACCATGGTGAAAAGTGAAATGGCGGATCAATAATTTTGTCCAAATCACATTATTATAGTGTATACTCTAATATGCAGTTGTATCGAAACAATTTGTTTTAAATATGTTAGAATACTTTTCACCAAATAAGTTGTAATCTAAGTGAAATATATTTCACCGCGAACCAAGTCGCGCTATGTGGGAAATACAACCCTAATGCGGTTGGGATTGAAGTTAAGATGGGAATTTTTGGTATAACCTATGAAGCCCGTACTCGACATGTAATACATGTTTTCACACGACACGGGACACGCGACCAACGACACGTGATTTTGTCAAAGACTAGGGTACGACACGCTAGGATAAGTATAATATATAATAAATATTTAGATATATACTAATAAAATAAAACATATTTTTTTTATAAAATACATTATTAAAGCATTCTTAAC
This sequence comes from Sambucus nigra, assembly GCA_949130495.1. Classification (NCBI taxonomy): domain Eukaryota; kingdom Viridiplantae; phylum Streptophyta; class Magnoliopsida; order Dipsacales; family Adoxaceae; genus Sambucus; species Sambucus nigra. The sequence continues at coordinate 691,425 of CASBWL010000471.1, forward strand.
ATGAAATTAAGAAAATGGATTACACAAAACAAAATTCAAACACACATTAAAAATCATATATAAAGCAGAATCACCATCACATTACAAAAAAATTAAAAAATTTAAATAATTAATTTCACATGTCCTTTTACATGTCCCAGCATGTCCTGGACGTGTCTCAGGATGTCCAACCTAAAAAAAGGACTCGCGTGTCCCAGTATGCCGGTAATGTGTCGGAGCACGCACATAATACGTGTTTCGGACACGGGATTCGTGGCTTCTGGGAGAGTGTTCATGCTTCATAGGGTATATAATACACGCGCACAAAAAAAACTAAAATTTGATTATTTCCAAAAAACTTCAATTGATACTTATCAACATTGTTCAATTTCTAACTAGAACTCACTAATACCAATTTATCGTTAGCTGTCTATGCCAACAAACAAATTATCGTGGTTATAACATTAGAAATCCTGCTAACTAATTATCTTATGTGAGCGTACTTCTATTAGATTGAGTTCAGTAATAGTGTAAGGCTTTTAACTTTTCAATTTAAAACATCAGAACATTTACTCAAAAAAATATTTATCATTACTATTTATTAAGTATAATACTTATATAGTCTTGCAATTTTTATGATATATTGGCAAGAATGTTGAAATTTATGTTTAATTACAAAAAATTTCAACAAATTATAGAAATTCCCCTAATATTGTTTGATTTGCAAACCTTTTGCATTAATTTTACGTGATGAAAAATCATTCTTGAGATTACCCACTTATTAAATGTACTACTATTTCTAGTTGGAAAAAAAGGGTCTACACCATGCAAGCCGAATAGTAGGATGCTCAAGATTTGATTCGAAAGGCTTAATGAGCCTAAAAATATGTTCAAGGAATCTTTTATCCAAATGAATATGGGCCGAGCTCGAGTAAATTTGTATTAATGCCTATGAAGCAGGAACTCTCTCTCGAAAGCCACGAGTTAGCTTTGACACGAGTCCCACACGCGACACGCTCTTACACATTGCTGACATGTTGGGACACGTAAAAGGGCATGCCGAGACACGTAAAAGGACATGTTTTTTATTTTTAATTTTTTTTCTTATGTGATGCTGATTTTTCTTTATTTATGATTTTTAATGTTAAAGTGTGTTTGAATTTTGTTTTGTATGGTCCATTTTCTTAACTTCATGTTTAGATTGATCTAATAATGTATTCTATGGAAAAAATCTATTTTATTGCATTAATATATATATATATATATATATATATATATATATATATATATATATATATATATATATATATATATATATATATATATATATATATATATATATACGTAATCTAGCGTGTCATATCCTGGTTTTTAGAAAAATCATGTATCGCGCGTCCTGTTGAAATACGTATTATGTGTCGAGTCCGTGCTTTAAAGATTAATGTACTATTTTAACACACGATTATTAGTGATCCAGTAGAATTCAAACTGAACTTGAACGAGCTTGTATCCAAACGACGACATCATGATGACTCAACATTACCAAGAGGATGATCATAGTGAAAATGACTTTAAACCTACTACTACAACAACTACAACTAATTATTAACTAAAAAGTCAATGTAGCAGTATAATCACGATTTAAAACTTGTTATTAAAAACAAGACATACTACTCTAGCTAGATTAAGCAATTAAGACTGTATAAGTTCATTAATATACCTACTATGTTGGGGAAAATTCCAAATATAATGAGGACACATCGGAGCCACATTTCAAGCATCATCGGTTTAAATAAAAATTTCGGCCTTGACATTCACAGCAAACCTGCAGTGTAAAGGCGAAGAATTGAGTGATATATCTATACCTATACAAAACCCGTCAAGTGTGGGCCCAAATAATAGGTTTACTAACGGACCATCTTAAAATGATATAATTTTTTTTCCCTCGAGTACTATTTCCCCCCTTGCATTACTACGTCACTTAAAGTCACATATTTTGGAGGTCAAATGTTGGGGGCCAAAGTCAATATAAAAAACTTACAGGTAAAATGAAGAAAAATAAAAACAAGAGTTATTTGGGGTTTGGTCCCAATTAATTGTTGCAATTGAGATTAATTGTTGGGGCAAAAATTTCCTTATTATACATGTATTTTCTTAAGATGTTTTTAAAATTATAGAGTTTGCCCCCTCAAATTTTTTAGAAAAATATTAAGAGTCACCCCTCCGGTGAAAATAAATAATTACTTGGCATATATATGGAAATGCTTAAAAGTCAATATTAGGTCTTATTTATGGCTACATTTACAATTCTTAGACGTATATATGTATACATTTTATTAGTAATTTTTTAAAATATTTTTTTGTATCAAAAAATTAATAATTAAGTAAAAGAAATTGATTACCGTTCACCAAAATTTCGCCCCCCGTGGTCGAATTCTTTGTTTTTAGGCACAAAAAAAGATAACTTTGTTTTTGATATATAAGGGAGAATATGAAGAGGAGGTGGATGAAACTTAACATATAACATCTCTTTAAAATGAAAAGTTATTTATATACACTAGCACGTAGGGCACGCGATGCGTATCATTATTTATTTAAATTATATTATTCTGTTGTATACCTTATAAATTAGTGTATACATAAACTTCATATATGTATATTAAGAATAAAATTAAGACGTTTATATCACCAAAAATTGCATATATAATAAAAAATATAAATTTTTGATAAAATCATATTTACATTAATAATTTAAGTTATATCTTGACCCAAAAAATGAACACAATCATACAGAAATTTCTCTTTGATCATTATGTTGGGCATTTTTTGAAATGAAATAACTCTCAACCAAACAAATGGAGCAGTAGCAGTATATGTGTATCGTATATGATGGGTATGTTTGGAACGAGTGATTACATTGATCAAAGAAGAATAACACGCTAACATATGACATACCCTCTCAAAAACACACATAAATCCCCACAATTTTCAAATCCGTAACATATCCGATATGAATATACTAGTAACACATAATAACAATTTGTCCAAGTAGATAAAATGAAATAGTACCTGAGAACGGAGATGGAGGAGGAAGAATGACTGTTGTAAAAAATGACTGGAAGCTCTTTATAAAGAATGCGAATACAAAGAGACTGAATAGGGAAGGGTAAGAGACAGAGAGTAAATGCGGTAGACGTAGTGTTGATATAAACAAACACACCGATGAGATATAACTTAAATTATTAATGGGGGAATGAAAGGGTTAAACGAGTGAATGTTGAGGTAGTTCTAAAGTCTAAGAAAGATAATGCGGAGCAGTTGTAAAGTCTAGGTACGGTTCACCTCCTCAAATCTCAAAACGATGGAAACAACAATTAGGGAGGAAATTGAGAATTTAGGGTTCAAGATTCTGCCCTACTAATAATTAAGCCACATTTATGTCAGATCAGATCAGATGACTCTTGAGTTCACAGAACCTACGTCCGCTTCAGATCAGATCATACATAGTATCTCACCGGTGGCCAACCCACGACCTGTGCCCTGTATGTAACCACATATGTATATGTTGTGTGTCTTGGCTGGTGGTTTTACTCAATCATTGTTACGAGGAAGGAGGTTATTTTGTTTTGATGGGCTGTTGATGTTAATCTTGACATCTGTGGGTGATTCGTCGGAGATAAGGTTAAGTTTAAGATCTGAGAAGCCTCTTTTTCCTGCGGTTTTTAAGGGTGACTCTACTTCTCCACCACCGGGCAATCCAAGGCACAACTCTGTCTCTTTGAGGCTCATCATCTGTTCAAGTGATAGATCTCTTGCTTCTTGTTGTCTTCTACTCCTCTCTTTTGGTAATGATATTGGTTAGTGTGTGTTATTTTTAAGAGAGATAGAGATGTGTGTAAAGACTTTAGAGAGAGAGGTTGGTGGGGGGAGATGGGGTTATTGAGGGAGAAGATGCAGAGTGCAAGAACAGGGGATCAGCTGTGGGTTGTAATATCTACTTTTCAGTGAAGGATAAAATTGGTCGTTATTAAATAAATATATAATTTGGCAATTATAATTTTTCATTGAAAAAAGCTGGTGAAAAAATAGGATTGATGTGTAAATATGACAGCATTAATAACAAATATAAGAGATCAACAAATCATAAGATCAGCAAATGCTTAACAAAATCATTTACTTAAAACCGGTTCATTTGCATATTGTGGAAACCAAATCTTTGATTTGAGATTGTTCTCAACATCCTAGAGTGGACATATTTCTTGTGAATTTGATGTTGGGACTAATTTAAATAGATGATAGATTTCTAGTAATGGATTAATTTAGAATATGAGCAAAAATAATGTGAAAAATATTGAACCAGGACAATGCTTCTAGTCTTGCCTCTCGGGTTAAAAAGACAGACGCACGGGAAATCGAGAGCTTCTACCAACAATACTATGAAAAATATGTTATTGCATTGGACCAGGGAGAAAAAGCAGACATGCATTCTTTTTAAAAGAATGGTTCTATTCTACTTACAGGTACCCAATTTTATGAGGAAAGGGTTCATTGTGTTTATGTAATTATTTATAATGGAAATTAATTACATTACAACAGAGCCCAACTCGGTAAAGCTTACCAGACGGCCGGAGTGCTTTTTGAAGTCCTCTGCGCTGTTAACAAGTACGAAAAAGTTGAAGAAGTTGCTCCTGAGGTGAGTTACTCCCCTCTTTTGTGAAAAATCTATGCGTAGTGGTTTTTAATACTGGTAATGCATTGCATGACTTGTACCATGTGTGGTCCTATCATGGTACAAGTCATGCAATGGCCATCAAGGTACAAGTTACAAATCAACCCATCCTCCTAATGGGTAAACCCCAAATATGTTATATGTTTAATAAAAACAAGCTACGTGAAAAAGTAGAATCCTTCAAACCGTACATGATGTAGCGTTTGGCATTCTTTATATATTCATTTTGTTTCCCAAAACATTGCATATCAATTACTTTTAGAGTGTTTATGGATGCATAGAATTAGAATTCAACTAGAATTCTAATTCATGGAATTTGAATTAAGGGTCCGTTTGGCAACCCAATTCCAAGCCATGGAATTGGAATCGGAAGGCCAATTTTAGTTCCACGGGATTGATATTGGCCTTCCCATGCTAATTCCAAGACTTGGAATTGGGTTGCCAAATGGGCCCTAAATGAATTCCAATTCCATGATGTTCGAATTCAATTTGTCGGTTACGTTGTTGAATTTATTTGGTATTTTATTAGACTTATAAATTCATGTTTGTGGGTAGTAGTTCGTTCAGTATCCGTGAACTTTGTTAGCGTACAATTTGTGAAACTCTGTTTGTGTGGAACTGTGTGCATGTGTACCTGCAGTGTGTGAAATTGTGTGTGTGTGACACTGGAACTGTGTGAGCATGTGTGAAATTGTATGTGCAGTGTGTATAACTGTGTGGTGTAATGTGTGTGACACTGAAACTGTGTGTGCGTGTGCGAAGTAACAGCATGACATAGTGTATGAGAAAATGTGTGTGCGTTAATTTATCCCTCTGTGTCAATTCCATAAAACCGTGATTCTATAATTATCTACTTTTACTTTGGAAGTAAATTTATACAATTGGAATCACAGAACAATTCCAAACTCATTTTTTTTCTAACCAAACAATGTAAACTGGAACTCAAGGCCCCAATATCAATTCTTAAGTTTGGAATTGGGGTTGCCAAACACACCCTTAGAACTACTGGGGTAGTAAGTTTGGGACTTTTGGGATGATACTTCATGTACCATTTGGGGTGAGGGGCCCATCAAAAATTTTCTTTCTTCTTGTTATATTTGACAAGCTTTGCCTTACCAATTGATTTTGCGAATTTAATCAGCCAAATGCATCTCCCATTGTGTCAAATTTAGGTTTTTGCAATGCCGATGAGGGATCTAGAGTGGCTTTAAATCCAAGGAAATACCTAAATCTATTTGTGGTTTAGGGTCTAATGTCTTCACTACATGCACCTTGAAATCTGGACTTTACTTTTTGTGACACTTTTATAAGAAATTTTGGGACATTTATTTTTCACCCGAAGTACAAATGCCAAAGATTGGACTCTGAACCCTTTTATTTATTATTTATTATTTATTATTGATTAGTATCATATGGAGTCATGCACTGCAAGATCAATGCTAAGAAACTTGAAATTTTTGTGAGCAGATCATTGCCTCGGCTAAAGATGTTCAAGCCAAAAAGGATATCTATGCCCCCTATAACATTCTACCATTGGATTCTGCGGGTGCATCACAGTCCATCATGCAACTGGAAGAGGTACACTATACTACAAATTATATATGAGTAATACTAGGGGGACACAGTCTAACTTTGTTGATAAATATGCCTTGGTTAATGTGTGGGACATTCATTACTAATAAACTTTTAACTTACCAATGTATTAAAGACGCATCACTGTGTCAGTCAAATTGTTGATTATAAATAGGGATTTTTTGGCTTAACCCCTACTTTTTAATGTGATATTTGACTTGACCCCGACTTTGCTAATCTCTTTGATATACCCCCTGCACAAGGGGGTTTCCTCAAAATATTACATAAAAGTAGGGGGTTAAGTTAAAGGATTTATTTGACTTTTCCCCTTGTTTATAATACTAAATTAGACAAAGTCAAAGGATTATGAAAACGAGGGGTTAAGTCAAATTAGGCATTAAAATTTGGGGTTGTCAAAATGACCCTTAGAAATACTAGGTATGGTTTTTCACCATACCGTAACATTTCAGTCCGGAGAAATATGGTTCGAGTTTGCTAATTTTCATTACTGGAAAATGAAATTATCGAAACCGAAGTTATTAGAAACTTTGTGATTATTGGTCGATTTGGTATAGGCTATATACCGACCGATAACCACCCCTAATGAATACACAAGTACTCTCACCCACACACATGTAATTTATGCTTATGAATTCTATTTGTATGCCATTACCAGGTTAAGGTGGCTCTGGGTGCACTTCGAAACACACGTGGGTTGAGTTGGCCAGCATCAGCTGATCACCACAAGAAGAAATCTGGAGAATTGGACCTTCTTGATTGGCTAAGGGCCATGTTTGGGTTTCAGGCATGTGGTATTGATCAAAAGAATTATATAATAATTCTTAAGTTGCTTATGGCTTTTGAAAAGTTAATGTTTGTGTTTGGTTTATTTTGTTATCTACAGAGAGACAATGTCAGGAACCAGAGAGAGCATTTAGCTTTACTACTTGCCAATATTCATATAAGACTTATTCCTAAGCCCAAACCCCTTAACAAGGAATGAACCCCCCCTTATCTCAAACCATAATTTTTGTGCATTTCCATCATATAGCTTCTCATTTTTTAATGCAAGTTCGATTTTTGTGTTGCATTTATTGAACTGAAATGTTCTGTTATGATTAGTTTGTATGTTCTTTGTGTCGGTGGTTATTTCTTGTGGATCATTAACCATTTTCCCTTGAGATTTCTGATTGATTTTTCATTATCACATAATTATCCTCTAGTGAATATTTTCTCCGCACTTCGAAAAGTGTAATCTTAACATGCATAGTTCTAATGCAGCGTGACGATCGAGCTGTTGATGCACTCATGAACAAGCTATTCAAAAACTATAAAACATGGTGCAAATACTTGGGAAGAAAACACAGTTTACGGTGAGATATGTTTGTGCATCTTCTTTTGTTTGTTGACTTCATCACATGACTTTTCTAGATTAAAATGAATCTTCTTATGATAATGAGCTTTAATGAGTATGAATGTAATTGCTTGTAGGCTCCCCTAAGGGAAGCAAGAAGTGCAACAGAGGAAGATTCTTTACATGTGCCTCTATCTTCTTATCTGGGGTGAATCGGCTAATGTATGATTTACGCCCGAGTGCCTCTGCTACATTTTTCACAATGTAAGTAATTCAGTCATCGTCGTACATTTCATCAGTGATTTTATATTTATTGTTGAAATGTCTACATCTTCGCATACACACACACATATATACACATAAGGCTCGAAGGGTCTAAAAGATGAATTAAAACAACTTTACCCAAATTTCTAGAGAGGCTGGTCCCTATGACTCGAACCAGTGACATTGCACCAGGCGGAATGAGGCTTTGCCATCTTTATGAAACTCTCTCTCTATCTATATATATATATACACGCATGTATATGCAGCCAGGCTCCTATGCAGACATACTTGAGAACTTGGTCCAAAACGATGTTGTTTTGGACCAAATTGTGAATTTCTTAAAACAAAAAAAGAGAAATGTTGATTTATGCACAAAGTTCATAAGTCCGTCCTCACCAAAGCCGGACTTAATATATGTATTTGTTTTTATATATTCTCTTAATACATATCTCATTGCAATGCTTCAATATATGTTCAGATGGCATATGAACTCCATGGTTTGTTGGCTGGAAATGTCAGCATTGTCACGGGAGAAAACATGAAGCCTTCATACGGTGGGGACAATGAGGCTTTCCTGCGGAAGGTTATAACACCGATCTATCGAGTAATTGATAAGGTACTTTCTATTGGAACACATTCATCATTTTCAAACTTCTTTTTTTTCTAATGTTTCAAACATGATATAATAATGCTCATCTTATTACAGGAAGCCAAGAATAGCAAAAGCGGAAAAGCCTCTCACTTAGATTGGCTCAATTATGATGATCTAAATGAGTACTTCTGGTATGCACAGATTTAAATTGATAACCTGCAGTTCATTACAAAGTTTATAAAAGGGTGTTTGCGCTTTTTGATATTCTGCTGGACTCATGCTTTTGGCTGATCTATTGTATAGGTCATCTGACTGTTTTTCTTTGGGTTGGCCTATGCGCGATGATGGCGATTTCTTCAAATCTACACGCGACATGGGAAAGGTGCTCTATATTCAACCCAGATATTATTCCTTAAAACTCCCTCCGCCCCAAATTAAAAGTGCATGTTTGAAAGTCAACATTTCAAGGAAATATTTTGGGCCTTTGGGTTACAGAAAGCAATTTTCTATTTTATATTTCCAGTTTTCATTTCTATTTCTAATTTTTGCTTTCAATAGAGTATTTAGAAAACTAGGGAAACACGCTCATTTGTTAGAAGTAAACCATTATTTTCAAATGTGATTTATAGAAATCTTGAAAGTCAAAATATAATTTACAGAAAGTTTGAGGGAGAAAATGTAATTTTCAGAAAGTTTAATTACCAAAATTTCATTTACATAAATTTTAGGAACCAAAATGTAAATTAACAAAATTTCAGGGGCCAAAATGTAATTTACAGAAGGGGTCGGACTTGTCATTTTTTCTTTAATTTAGGCGTAAAATGTAATTTTATATATTTTTGGGGTCATTATGTAATTTACAAAATGTTAGGGGGCTACATGTAATTTTCAAAAATAGATAATGTTTTGGAAATAGGTTTGTAAACATGTTAAAGTAGTTTTTCAATTTTCTTGAAAAGTGGAAAATCGGAAAAACTGTTTTTAGTTTTCCATTTGTAAAAAAGGCATATAAAAGTGACATGAAAGAATTTCATTGACTTGTATTAGTTCCTTGACAACTGCATGGTAAAACTCATAACCTTACATGTGATCATGTTGCTAAAAACTCATGACCTTGAATGTTGCTTATAACATAGTGATTTACAAACTTGCAACACGTGCAAGTCTATTACAAACTATGAACACCTCTAAGAAGGAAACGTCTTGTGTCGGACACACGTGTTCTACACTTTTTTCTACAGTTTCATTATTTAAAATTAAGATTATCTATTTTGGATATATGTAACACTTCTTGAGTGCCAAACAAGATCCACATATCTTTAATGTTGAAATACGACTTTCGTTTCGTATACGGAAAAAAATAATTACTAGAAAACTAAAAAATGTAATCATAATAAAAGGCAAGATAATGAGACAAAGTAATGAAAGGAGAAAATCTGGCATAAATATCTTCATTGATGGGCTGCAAGGTAACCTCTGTCATCCACGAGATCTCCAGAACTGGCCATCCCACCCAATTGACAAGGTATTGTGTCATTTATCCGATCGGGCAAGAAAATGTCTCCGAGTCTAGGATGCCTTAAAGCCAATCACATGAGAACTGGTTGGTAAAGGAGTTGACAGAATGTGGTTTCCCCGGAAGGGGGAATCATACGCCACATTAAACGTGCTATGAATGTGGAATTCAGTTGGGTGGTCCACCTCATAGGTGTTCATCCTGTGACAATGCAAGATGGGGAAAGCTCCAAACCGTCGTATCTCTAGCTTGGGACCCTTACCGTGTCTCCTCTCCTTCTGAAGGTGCCTATGACCAAGTCTCCTTTAGCTGGTATACGACCTCACGGTGGTGAGTGTCCACTTGCTCCTTATAGTTATAGAAGACATGGCAGACTGACACTGCAGGAGGAAGCTCTTCTGAAACAATGGGCATATGAGGTATAGTGCTCAACACATTTTAGAATGGTGAGAGACTGGTGGACTGCTTGACAATGTTGTTGAAGGCAAACTCTGCTTGTGCCAAGCACCGTCGCAAGTCTCAAATGAAACGGTTTTCTGACCATCCAGTTGGTGATGAATTGTGGTGACGAAATGGAGAGAACGGGGTAAGATTGCTTGAGGGAACGCAAAAGTATCTCGTAAAACAGATATCACATCTGACGTGATACTGCGGAAAACCCTGTGTAGACGGATGATATCTCGAAATAAAGAACGGCAACTTGGGATGCTTCCATAGTCATGCTGTATAGAATGAAGTGAGTCATCTTCAAAAATCCATAAACAACTATAAAGATGGAATCGTGGGCTTTGGAGTCTCACGATAATATCCATTGAAACGTCCTGCCACGACCTATTAGAAATTTAACGTCTAAGAGTCCGATGTCGATTGTGGTGTATGGGCCGAGCAAATTGGTGTCGCGAGGGAATGAGAGCAGGAGGAGGTGTGGCCCTAGTCAAAACCCTAGGTGAAGAGCATTAGGAAGCCATGGTGAGCTCGTCAGGGATAGGTGGAGCCTCCAATGAGATCGAATGGGCCTTGGTCGCATCGAAGACCAGCAGGCAATCTGCACGGGGCGATTATGCTGGTAGGGTGATGTCAATCTGATAGTGGTTTGATAATATTTGGAAAAATCTAGGGCTAGATCTCTTTAGGGTTGATTTAACCCTTCTCCCAATCACTGCAAATCTTGTCCACAGTTAACCCTAGAAAAAAAGGAGAGTATAATTAGGCTGAATCGATCTAAAGAACAACTACAACAACAATAACAATAAAGAAATTGGGGCTGAAATGCTCCTTGGATCTCATTGATACTCTCCAAAATGTAATAATGAAATATAAATTTATCGACCCCTTTATATAATAAGGGGTGGAAATAGACAAGAACTATAATACTCTCAAATTATAAAGACACAAAAGAGGAGAGATAAGGCTAACGACAATGCCAATAACTATGCCCCAGTATTAGAAAATAAGTATATGTAAGACGATGAGTTATTATCACAATTACATGTACACAATATGGACATACAGTTAAAGATGTCAACATACTAGTTTCTCAGTTTTTTAACATATATGTTATTATATGTTAAGTATGGCTATTTAATGACATATTTCATATTACAATCAAAGGTGAATTATTTATTGTTTCATACTTATGCATAACAATGATATTTTATTCACGTGTCCTGTGTTATCTGTATAACTAGTTATTAATATAGATGAGAAGGAAGAGAAGATATAAAATAATTTCTGAAAAAACTGACAACATCCATTTCCAAGTTTTGAATTTATATTTATCTTCTCCCTGTTAATAAATATCCTCCGATTGCATCTCTATTTGGTAACACATAGTACTGGTGTAATTCAAGTTTTCGTGTTTTATTAAATTGGTAAATTCATAAAGAATGTCTCATAGCTCATATCGAGACTTCAAATCTCATAATTCATATAGACTCATTCCTGGAATCCAAATTGGTAAATTCACACCGAGACTCATAATTCATAACAAGAGTATGAATTATGAGATTCAATTTTTTTCCTAAAGTTCAGACTTTATATGTGAATTTACGAATTTAATATAAAAGCACAAAAACTCGAACCAAAATCAAAATATTTCAAACACCATTTGCGCACGTCACAAACATCAACTACTCTCTCAAAACGGTTATTAAAATTATTCACGAGACATGGTTGTAACCGAAGAGCTCATTTTTTTTCTTCTTATCAATATTAGGTATATTGGACCTTGTTTTGAACTTCCCTGGCTTTCAAAGATGGAAGTTCACTGATGTCATGAGAAACTTTCTCAAGATTATTGTAAGCCTCGCATGGTCCATTATTCTTCGGATATTTTATCTGCACCAAAACAACTCGGCCTTTGGGAAGATTAAAGATGTTCTGTCATTCCTTAATAGATTTAAGGGAATTCCACAATTATATGTTGTGGCTGTTGTTCTGTATCTTCTTCCAAATCTACTGGCAGCAGCAATGTTGCTTATTTTTCCAATGCTTCGACGTTGGATTGAAAACTCAGACTGGCTTATCATAAGATTTCTTCTATGGTGGTCACAGGTATGCTTGTTTCCCTCTTCCTTTCTATTCTTAAGAAAGCTCCGCATATTTTTCATTTTTTGAAAGTGTGATATAATTTATTTAATCCAGTTTGTATCGATTGCTTCCTCGTCCATAAATTATGAACACATAACAGAAACACAACTGTCAACAGGTTTCACCAATAATTGAAAATATATAATAAACTAACAACGGGGAAAGCCTAGTACGTGGGACCCCGATCCCACCCCTGACCCTGTTTTCCCCCTTCAATAATTAGTGAACCTACTAATTATCTTAGTCAATACCAATGCTTTAATTTTATGGTTTTATAAACCCAACAACCGTGTGTGTGCGTGTAAACTAAGCTACAGGCATCCCTAAACAGAACACATATAAATCTACAGTATAATCTTTCGAATTTTATTTTAGAAGCTGGATTAACAAAGATAGGTGTCTTTTTTTTCAAAATATCTACCTTCGTGGTAAATTCCACCTGCACATTTACACATCCATAAATAGCAGCTACAAAAATCATATATCTTTGCCCGGAAATGAAGTTTGTTTCTTTTCCTACATTTTACTTGTTATCGTATCTCTCTCAATTTAAAACAAAGAAAGAAATACATAAAGAAAAAAAGAAAGGAGACTTCCTATCATCCCTTAGTTTTAAAGGCCGAGCCTTTTTTGGACTGAAAACGGCAATCTCTTTTTTTCTAAACTTGGAATACTTATTGTTTTATCAATTCAAAATTATTTCCAGTGATTATTGTTTTCTTATTCACCAATCACTTGTCTTAGGTTGGGAATTTGTAGTCATACCAAATATCATGTATATGAAAGTGACAAATTAAAACTTGCCATTGTAAAATTTTGTGTCCATAATGCAAATTCCTTAATGAAAATGTTAGAACATTATCCCAAATGAGCTTATATTTCAAATAAGGAATTGAATATGGTGGGTTGAGCCGAGTTATTCTTAAAACGTGTTGGGAAAAATTGGCTTAAATTCGGGAAGGGGATATATCCATTGTTGTATTTTCTGCTCATAGTTAGAAAAGATAAATCTCAACATAATCATTCTTAACAAATCAAAGATTTCTACTTTGTGACCAAAGTGCCACAACACTCTAATTCTTTTATAGTAGAAATGGTAATAAATCTAATAATAATAGTTTTTGGAAAATTTGTGCATTCATGTTTTCTCCCGAATGACTCGGTGAAAAGAAAACTGTCTGATGCTGCTTCTCTCTTGCACAATGATTAGTGAAAAACTACGACTTCTTGATATCCTCTCTCTCTCTGTCTCTGTCTCTGTCTCTCTCAAGTTTGTATCCCCAATCTATAACAAATGGTTCATCTTTTCATCGAATTTGTTTGCTCTTCCACAGCCCAGAATCTACGTGGGGAGGGGAATGCATGAAAGTCAATTTGCCCTTATCAAGTGAGTGTATTCTTAAATTTATTTCTCATAATAATATTTGGTAAATTCTTGAATTAAGATATATGGTTCAAATCTGTTTATCAATTTCAGGTATACTATCTTTTGGTTGCTACTTTTGTGTTGCAAATTCACATTTAGCTATTTTGTTCAGGTGATTCCCACATCTTAAACTTTATTATTCAAACTAGAGTATATGATGAGTGATTGGGTTCTATTTTGACCCTGTTATTTTTCTTCAGATAAAACCTCTGATGAAACCGACAAAAGATATAATGAATATTAGATGTGTTCAATATTCTTGGCATGAATTTTTCCCAGAAATCCCTTTAAGCGTTCGTGGTTACCGATGTGAACTGGACTTGCGTTCTTTGAGTTGTCATTCAACTTTTAAGCCTTCTTTGGTTGATCTTCTTGCCTTTATAAGTTTTTGGGCGAATGTTTGACTTGAGTTGAGATAGTTCAGTTGATTTGGGAACCGGACTCAAGAGTGTCGAGCTTCCTACGTACCCTCATGGGATCAGGTCAAACGTAGTTCATTATTCTATTTTATTTCATGGTCCAATTCGTGAGGCCGACCACAGGCCTGTTCAGAATTCGTTTGCTGAGTCTTTCCCGAGCGTGCATCAAGTTTAGGGCATCTCCCTATATTTTGATCTTATATGGTCTATTTGGTGAGGCCGACCGCAGGCCTATGTGTCGAGGCTTGCTCGAGCATGCACCTAGTCGGGGTAAGACCCTGTATTAGGTTTTTCATATGGTCCAATTATAGAGGCCGACCAGAAGCCTATGTGCCGAGCCTTGCTCGGGCATGTACCTATTAGGGGTAAGACCCTGCATTAGGTTTTTCATATGGTCCAATTAGATAGGCCGACTAGAAGCCTATGTGCCAAGCCTTTCTTGGGCATGTACCTAGTAGGGGTAAGACCCTGCATTAGGTTTTTCATATGGTCCAATTAGATTGGCCGACCAGAAGCCTATGTGCCGAGCCTTGCTTGGGCATGTACCTAGTAGGGGTAAGACCCTGCATTAGGTTTTTCATATGGTCCAATTGGAGAGACCGACCAGAAGCCCATGTGCCGAGCCTTGCTCGGGCATGTACCTAGTAGGGGTAAGACCCTGCATTAGGTTTTTCATATGGTCCAATTGGAGAGGCAGACCAGAAGCCTATGTGCCGAGCCGTGCTCGGGTATGTACTTAGTAGGTGTAAGACCTTGCATTAGGTTTTTTATATAGTCCAATTGGAGAAGCCGACCAAAAGCCTATGTGCCGAGCCTTACTCGGGCATGTGCCTAGTAGGGGTAAGACCCTGCATTAGGTTTTTCATATGGTCCAATTAAAGAGGCCGACTAGAAGCCTATGTGGTGAGTCTCGCTCAAGCATGTACCTAGTTGGGGTAAGACCCTACATTAGGTTTATAATATTTGATATGTAATCAGTACGCTTATTGTACTTAGGTCTTTCCCGCAAGTCAATGTAATACCAATTTTGTTCGCATTTTTCCATTTTCTAATGCCTCGCATGTAAATATGTCTATTTTACCTTTTAAGTTGTGCCGTCACACTTCCTTAGGCCTAAACGATGATGGAAAAAATGCACCTGGTTTAAGGGCCATCCACCCGTTCAGGATTTTAACCGACCAACATAATTGGCGACCAACCTGAGTTGGCTTTTTGCCTAGGGATCCCCTGTAGGGCTTTTATTGTTGCCGGGGAAACTCGTGAGGCCATTTGTGTTTGGAGATGACAAAGGCCTGTGGACTTCCTTAATTTAATTGGAACAAGTAAGAAAGCTGTTGTAATTAAATCAAGCTTAATCTCGATTGTCATTTGAAAGACTAATTCCAGTGTTAACCATGTTGGCAACCATCCCAAGTTGGCCTCTTCTATTTTGCTTTAAATGTTGCGGTGAATCTGTTCACGTGTCATCATTGCCATGGAGCCCCCAATCGGGCTATGAAGAGAAGACTGCCCGACTGTCCATCGAGTTATTTGATATGTATAATCAAGATGATAAGTGTGCCCGATCGTTCCTCGGGGCTTTGTTATGTTGAAGAGTATCGTGTTGATCGTTCGTCGAGCTGGATATAATTAAGGATTATCTTGCTCATATAGCTTCATGTAATGTACCGTTCCTCGGTGCACAGTAGTTCGTCGACCAAGAATGGTGGTTCCAGGAGGATGTGGGAGACTCCATATAGCTCGTACATCTAAAGAAATTGATATGAGTTCAAAGCATCTTCTTGCAGAAATGCGTTGATTTGATATGGCGTTCAAGAAACGCATTTCCTCTGGAGTGGATATCTTGGTGCTAATGATGCCCTTTTGACATCGACAAGCGAATTTTCATCGCCCAGTGATCATCGATCACCATGGGTTTTTCGAGGATCTTACTGATACATTCAGGGTAGGCCTATCAACGGGTCGGAGCCGGATCGGGTTTAGGGAGATCCAAATCCGTGTAATCGGGTCTTCATCGGGTTCGAGTCCGGGTCCGGGCTTCATCGGGTCTCTAATATTGGATCCAGACCCGGATTCGTTCAGGTCTTTGGGTCTCGAGTTCGGATTCGGGTTTGGCCAAATATATACATTTATTTTATGTTATCCCCCTTCTTTATTTTTTAATCTTAAATTAAAATATTTGGTAATATATTATAGAATATTATTAGTATAAATAAAACATATATTATTTATATTTATTATATAGATAAATATATATTCTTATATATATTACTTACATGTTACATTGATAAGACATATTTATAAATATATATAAATTTATAGTATATATATATATATATATATATATATATATATATATATTTAAAAAATAATAATGTACAATCGAGGTCGGGTCTTCGGGTCCGGGTCTTGTATAATATCCAGACCTTACCCGTTTAATAAACGGGTCTTCGAGTATTCGGGTCTCGGGTCCAAAAAAATATGCTCAGACCCTATTATACAGATTAGGTTATGGTCGGGTCAGGGTTCAGACCCGACCCATTGACAGGCCTAATTCAGGGTGGTCTAGTATTGCTGCCAACACGTTCTGTTCGTCGCATGTGTTGACCAGTAAGGGCAGACCTGAAAGAGGGCCGAGGATGACTGGACATAGGATTAGAAGGAATGTGTGGGCGCTTAGTTGTGACAGCCCCAGCTCGCAGGTTGGTGGGCCAAAAATTCTTAAGTCAGCAGATCGTGAAGCAGGTTGGTGGATATGAGACGCGAGTCGTCCTTAAACCATGAGATCGTTGGTCGGAGCGAACAAAGAGGAGTCTAATGATGCTCGGCTTCAATCCTTAGCAACCACGGTTGATTATAATCTTGCTGGATATATGACTTCCTACATGTTGGATTCGTTCTTGTTGATGAATATAGTTGATCGTTGCACTCCATACTGCTTTATGTGTTATTGGATCTTTGTTATACAGATTGCCCAGCTTCCTATTTGTCGAGGTTGAATTAAATAAGAATTGCATTTCCCAACTGTACATTGGAGCTCGCGATATGATCACATAATGTCGACTATCCATCGAAGCAACATTGTAAAGGATCTAGTAAATGTTACGCATAATCTATGCCCGAGCATCTGTCGGAGCATTGGTAAGATAAGAACATCCGTCGAGGAAAAATTGGTAGAGGATCTGGTAGATATTGCGAGTGATCCATGCTCGAGCATCCGTCGAGGCATAAAGGACCGAGCAGATATTACGAACGATCCTACAGTGTTAGTGAAAACTAACTTTCCAATAAATGTATTGTCAATCATTAATCGACTGTGCCAACCATCTATTGGGACTGAATATAAGAATTATCCTGACTGACCATTTGTTGGGGATAAAATGCGACGCGTGTGGTAAATATCTTCGGGACTAAATTTATGGAATTATTTTTTCGATCATTTGCCGAGATGAACCTTGAATATGCCTGATCATCCTCCAGGTCAAGAATCATAGAGCCAGATAATCAATACTAAAATTGAAGAAA
Organism: Sambucus nigra; assembly: GCA_949130495.1. Lineage (NCBI taxonomy): Eukaryota > Viridiplantae > Streptophyta > Magnoliopsida > Dipsacales > Adoxaceae > Sambucus > Sambucus nigra. The sequence goes on from CASBWL010000471.1 coordinate 709,390, forward strand.
TATCCACGTACGAGCATCCGTCGGTTATCACAAATAGTATTACCCAAGCATTTGTTGGGTCCATAGTGGTGTAACGTGCTCGACCATCCGTCGAAGAATTAACAAAATAAGTGGTGCTTGGCTGCTCTGCCGGGGCAAAGTTGTACAGGTCCGAGTAGATATAGAGAGCGATCCATGCTCGAGCATCTATCGGTGCATTAATAAGATTTTCAAGAGCTTAAGATTGTGGCCGAGCATTCATCGGGACTGAATCTTGTACCTATGGAAGTTAATAAGTTGCTCGACCATTTGTCAAGGCTAAATCAAATAGAATTTATCATGAAATTCGTTTATTCAGTCAAGGAATATATGACGTGCTTCTGCTTGAACACGTGCCGAGGAAAAGATTCATTGTATTGAATGAATGACATGAATGATCCCATAATTATAATGATAAAATCTCATGAGGATGGCCGTGCCCGAGCATCCATCGGTGCTACGCTAAGTATTAGTAAAGATATTACACCGGCCATCCATTGGTATAACCAATAGTAGCTAGACGGTAATATTGAAAATTAAATGGATGAATAAATGACATGAGTGCCCAATAAGTGCGCCCCACTATATATGTGATCAAAATAATTGTAATAAAGTCGAATGAAAGATGCAAAATTTATCAAATATACCCAGATGTATGACATAAGAGTTAATTTGGAGTTTTTGCAAATAGCTCTAAGCAAATACTTAATATTAAGTTGGTTTCAAAAAATTATTTTCACAGAAAATTTGTGTAGTGACACAATTGTGAAGTATGCAGTATAGATAGCCCCTACTAACAAATTTATGATGATAAAAATCGTGAGCATAATTTGTGAGCAAATCAAATATTGTGAGACAGAAATGAATAATGCACAAATAAATGTGCGTATCCATCAATTGGGACTGTGCTAGATATGAGAATTATCCTGACCAACCATCCATTGGGGATAAATTGCGACATGTGTGGCAAATATCTTCGGGACTAAATATATAGAAATATTTTGTCAATTATCTGCCGAGATGAACCTTGAATGTGCGTGATCGTCCTTCAGGTTAAGAATCATAGAATCTGAGCTTTAATCGGAGTAAGAATAATTTTGCCCAAGCATTTCTTTGGGTCTAAAGTGCTATAGTATGCTCGACTATTCGTCGGAGCATTAATAAAATGAATGGTGCCTGGATAGTCCACCGGAGCAAAGTTGTAGATTACCGAGTAGATATAGCAAGCAATTCGTGCTCGAGCATCTGTCGAAACATCAATGAGACTTCTAGGGACTTATGATTGTTGCCGAGCATCCGTCGGGACTGAATCTTATATCTGTGGAGGTTAGTAAATTCCCCGATCATCTGTTAAGGCTAAATAAAAATAGAAGTTATCATGAAAATGATATGTTCAACAAAGTATATAAGATGTGCATCCGCTCGGCCATTTGCCGGGGAAAAAATTCATAGTAGCGTATGAATGTAATAAATGATCCAATGATTTTTATGATAAAAATCCCACTGAGACAACCGTGCCCGAGCATCCGTCGGGGCTGAGCTAAATAACCAATAATCTCCTTCTGGTGAGATTAAATTGTTGTAACTGAATGACAATATTGAAAATTAAAATGTTCGAATAAATGACATGAGTGCTATATAATTGTGCCCCACTTATCTATGTGAGCAAAATAATTTGTAATAAGGTCGCATAAAAAAGCGCCAACTAAAATCATTGTAACAATTGTAATTTAGCCACATGGTTCCTTAAATTTTTTTTTGGAGAGAACCGAGCAATGAAAAAATTAGTCAAATATATCTCAAATGTAAGACATAGGGCTGATTTAGAATTTTTGCAAAATTGTTTTATAAAATATCAATTTATAAGTTGGCTTCAAAAATTCATTTCCACACAAAGCTATAATAAGGTGTGAAGTATAGAGAAATATAAAGAACTGGTCCCGTAGACCAAAGGCAACAAGCAAGAGTAGGAGTTTATTCCAATAAAGTCAAAATCGTCAAAAGCCAACTTATAAATCGTCAAAAGCCAACTTATAAATGTGTTGGGACTCGAAAAATTGATGTAACCCACGAATTGCGATAGTCCATATTTTCATGAACTCGTCCCTTTTCCATCATTGTTGGTTCTGCCCATCTGGATAACAATCCCGGATTACAGGTCGGAGAACCTTAGGCTGTAGGTTGGAGATGATCGAGACTGGAAATCGTTGGTTTTTGTGATTTCTCTTCTGCCGTGCAAGATTGTGAGAAATTCACGCCTGATTGTGCGCCCAAAATTTGTCCATCTTTTCTGAACAAATACCTTCTTGAAGGAAACTCACCAAATATGCTTGTAAAGATTTGGTCAATGTCTCGGGGTCACTTTTAACGGCTATCACAAAATATGGGATATGGGATATATGATGTACCCAGAAAATAACATTTATACAAAAAAAAAATCAAAAGAGTCCAGATATTTGGAGAGTATTCATAGACATATCCGAAAGTGAATTTCATCTGAAACAAACAATGAGAATTGTCTAGAATCAAGGGTGTTGTGCAGATTTGCAAATGCATAAAAATTGAATACAAATGTGCAAAGAATCGTGCATCAATAAAACGATGTTTATACAAAATATATAATTATTCATACGGAGATAAACAAATTAAACTTAGCTCTTGATTATCGTGCGTGTACACCATGAGGTCGCAACGTAAATCTCCATCTCGTAAACAGGAAGGAAAGACTTTTCGTGTCGTTTCCCACAAACGGCGCCAATTGTAGGTGCAAAAAATCTCACCCGTAGGGGGGTGCCAATTCATCACGATACAAGCATAAAAATAAATATGAGAGACAAAGATTTACGTGGTTCGACCATGAATGGCATATTTTTTCACGTCTCATGCTATTATGTAGGCATATTTTTTTCCCCCCACAAAATATCACCACTGAGCTCCTCAACAATGATCTTGAGGTTCAATTTATTCTCTCCAATGCTCTTAAAGCTGAAAAATCACATTGGAGGGATAAATCCAGCTTTTTTCATAAAAGGGCTTCTCAAAGATTAATTAACAGCAAAATAAATTACATTGGGACCAACACCATCACTTATTCTGATTTGGTGGAGCAGCAATTTGTGGATCATTTCACTCACTTGTACTCCTAACCCCAGGTATGCAATGATCTCTCTCTTATCCAAAGCTCAATTCCTTGTGTTATTGATGAGACTGATGATGCATTTCTCACCAATATCCCCTTTGACACTGAAATTAAGAAAGCTGTATGTGATCTTGATCCTTACTCTGCTCCTGCCCCACTGATGGTTTTCCTGGGTTATTTAATCATTTTTGGTGGGATATTATTAAGCATGACCTCATCAAATCCATTAAAATGTTCTTGTATAAGAACTGGATATCCCCTGGCTTTAATGCCAGTTTTATTGCATTGTTGCCTAAAGACTCTTGTGAAGAAACCATTGATAAATATAGGCCCATTGGTCCTGCCAACATTCGATTTAAAACCATCCCAAAATTTTCTTGCTGACAGAGTTTCTAATCTAACTGATAAGCTGATTTCTCCAAATCAATTTGCGTTTTCTAAAGCTAGAAGAATGACTCATGCTATTGGGCTTGCAACCGAATGTTTTAACCTTTCCAACTGTCAGTCTTTGCGTCGGGAAACATTGACATGAAATTTTATATTGCAAAGGCTTTTGATACCCTCAATTGATCCTTTCTATTTGCTGTCCTGAAATATTTTGGTTTTAATGAGGTTTGGGTGGATCTCCACTCTGCTCACTTGTCCATTTTGATAAATGGCACTCCTTTTGGCTCTTTCAACTGCTCTAGAGGTGTGAGGCAAGGGGACCCTTTGTCCCCCATCATCTTTATTTTGGCTGAAGAAGTTATAAACACATCAAGCATATATCTTCTCCCAAATGTTATAAAGCTCCCACACATCTTTTATATGATGATGATATGCTGATGTTCTGCAAAGGAGATCCCTCAACTCTCAATCACCTCATGAATCTTTTTGAGAAATATAGTGCTGCTTCAGGTCAAAATATTAACAAGGCAAAATCCAAAGTATACATTGGCAAAGGTACTTTAAATAAACATGGGGAAATTTCCAATCCACTTTACTTACCTTGAAGTTTTCATATTTAGAGGTAAACCAAAAAGGAGTCACTTGCAAGAAATTGCGGATAATGCAAGGTTTAAACTTGAAGATTGGCAGGGCAGGCTTCTTTCCATAGCAGGAAGAGTTGAGCTCATTAAAACTGTGGTGCAAACAATTCTTCTCTACAGTTTCATTTTCTACTTATGGCCTCACTCTCTTCTCAAACAAGTACAGGGGTGGATTAAAAACTTCATATGGACTGGCCAAGTCAACAAAGTAAACACTGTTACTATTGGCTAGAAGCAAGTGTGCCTTCCCAAAGAAAATGGTGGTCTTGGCATAAGAAATCTGGTTGTTTTAAACAGAATGCAATTCTAAAGCACACTTGGGACATTTTTACTGGTGATAATATGTGGAGCCATGTTATGAAAGCCAGATTTAATTTTCATGAGAGTGTGACCTCTTACAAAATTTCTTCCATTTGCCTTGGTAAGGACAAAATCGCCCATCACCCGCGAAAAATTTAGTTGTTCGGTTCTTTTCTATTTTTCCTAGTGGGTCAAAACTGGTTCAATGGCCTATTATAGCTATTTAGTTGCGGGTCACTGGCGAGTCAGAAGGATAAAACCACTTGTTGCACTTGCAAACAACCACTCCCTCTCCCCGCCTCTCTCTTTCCCTCTATACTCGAACAATTCCCACTCTCCCTTGCTCACCTTAGAAACTGGTGGTAGTTATATATATATATACTCCCCCCGTCCCAAATTAAACAGTCCCTATCTATTTTTTGTATGGATTAAGGATATATTTCATCAATGGCTAAGAGCAATACTTATTCACTATCTTGGATTTTGGTTCATTGATCATGTCCCAAAAGGAACGTCGACTCTTAATTTGGGATAAGCCAAAGAGGAATAGTGGACTCTTAATTTGGTACCGGCGGGATACATATACATATACATTGCCCTATTTGTATATAGAGTTGTAGATTTATTTGTATTATTGTATTTGTAGTGTAGATTGTGGCGGTGTTAATTTTTTAAATCTCTTGGTTTTCGATTTTATCAATTGCTTCACAATGTTTACTTCCTTACTTCCTACTCAGAAAATTCTAACAGATCTGTAATTTTCCAATTGATCCCTGGTAGTATTGTCGATGGTTCAATGGATAGTTTCCCCATTCCTGTACAAGTACTATTTTTCGGTTCCTTCATCCTTTTTTTTCTTTATTTTGTAAAAAACTAGGTCAATCCGACCAGCTCAAAGCAAATCCAAAAAGATCAGACTCCCTGACTAAACCTTCTTTTGACTCGCCCATACACAACCCGTTCCATTTGACCCACCCGTATCCGCCCAATTGTGGGGCCTAGCCTGGGGTTAAAACTTCTCTTTCCCACATTAACCTTCACTCCCATTGGTTTATTGGCAATGGCCTCAATGTTGATCTCTGGCATGATAAGTGGTTACACACCCCCGTTGCTCATATGGTCAGTTTTGACAACTGTTAAGTCTCCACTCTTATTCAAAATCATCACTGGAGTATACCAGACTACTTTTAGCAGCAGTTCCCTCATAGTTGCTCTCAAATTAAAAAGAGCCTTTCTACGCCGACTCTTATTTCCGACTTAAGGGGTGCGACACATCAACGAGTAGCACCCATTGAGTCAGAAATGAGAGTCGGCCCAGAATTATTGAATTAAAAATACCCCTCTGCGTCTGCCTCTCGCTGATAAATCTGACCGTCTCATTTGGCCATACAATCCTATCGATAACTGTAATTTAAAGATGCATACCAGTATTTTACCATCACATCTCAAGCTCTGAATTGGTGCAAACACCTGCGGAAGCAACACATAGCTCCCAGACTTTCCATTCTTGGATGAAGAAATTTTCAAATGAAGCTTCGCACTGTTGATACTTTGAATAAGAGAAGGTTGTGCCTTGCCTCCACATGTCAGTTGTGCCTTTCAAATAATGAATCTATCATGCACTCTTTGACTAATGCTCTAAAGTCAGGTACCTCTGGGCTTGATGTTTCTCCACTTTTAAAATCGCTCTTCCTTCTCTTAATACCATCTTGTGCCTCTGCAAATATGTTTATTCTCATTTTCCCAGCTCTCAAATACATAATTTATGGATTGCTACTTTTCTCTGTATTCTTGACATTATTTGGAGGTATAGAAATTTCATTTTTTTAAGAACAAGAGACCATCTCCTTACAGAAATCTTATCTTCTTGAAAGCTTGGATTATTGATTTTACAAAAATTGCATGTGGTCATATTACAAAAAATAACCCTGGCAAGCACAAACCTCCCCTAATTATTACTCCAGTGTACGATTCTTCCACTATCACCGTGGTTTAAGTTGAATACAGATATTATGGCCCAGGGATTCCCAGGCCATGCTGCTAATAGGGGTGTTTTCTGATCTCATAGAGCCCAATTTATTGGTTCTTTTTGTCTTGTTATTAGCATTCATAATTCCTTTTCTATTGAAATGCAAGCTCTTGACACTGGTATTGAAATTACAGCAGAAATAAATCTCTTCCCTCTCTAGATTGAATTTGATAATGCTACCTACATTAACTGTCTGCTTAACCATCATTACAAGCCTCTATGGGCTTTGAAGAATTGGTGGGATAATTGCAAATGACTCCTTTCACAGAGAAGATTCTAATTCTCATGTTTATAGAGAATGTAACGGTATTGCTAACAAGCTTTCTAATATGGGTATACATCATCACAGTTTCCATTGGTGGGATCAAGCTCCGGACATCATTTCCATCATCTCCAATGATATGTCTTACACTCCATACTATAGATTTAAAAATCTACATCTCCCCCTCCCCACTCGCCCTAATCTTGCAAATGATAGTGATCATTGCATCTGGTATACTCAAGTGATGCCTGATCATGTTTTTTATACTAACATTTTTTCTTTGGTGGGTACTTATTTTATCTACATTTCTTGGTTTGATTTTGTTCCACTTAAAGCATTTTGTCATATCATTTCCGCTTACCACCTTTTTATAGATACTTCTCCTATTCTATCGTTTACATTATAGTTGAGGAAGCTAATTACAAGATGCTTGTGGTTTTGATATTGCCCCTACAGTATTGATTACAATTTATGGGCTTTTCCATACTTTTTGGGCTTTTTTTCTCCAATTTTATGGAGCAGCTGGATATTGTTTTGTGGGATCTATTGGCTTTGGTGCTATGGTAATTGTCCTAGTCATCATTTATATGCTGACAAACTCTATTCTCTCATTACATAAAGCAAATTCTTGACTGCATTACTTTTTGTAGATCTCATATTTTCTCCTCTTTATGGTTCAACTTAGTTGATAGCATTGTATGTACCTTTCTTAATAGCATTTCAAAACCCCCTAATTTCCCTTTTTATTTTATTTAACTTTTATTTTATCTTTAATCTTATTGCTCGTGTGATCAACCTAGTTGGGACCTCAAAAATAAGATCATTTGCTACTAGGAATCATTGTACAAGGCACAAATAAAAGGCTTTATATTTGGGGGATTTTGTCGCCTTGTACCTTTTTCATTCTAACTGAATATTTCTCCTTGCAAGCTTGCTGAAAAAGTAAAAATAAAATCTGAATCACTGTCAAGGAGTTGGAGTCGGGTAATTACCCGAACTTTGGTACATCCCTCGTTGGATTACAAATAGATCACCAAATCTCCCTTCTGAAGTCTCTGCTTTATGTTTGTGAATTTGCCTACGAAGATTTTTCAAGCTTTTATGTATCTCCCTGCCTTCAAATGAACTTCATTATTGAAGGTTTTATGGTGATTTTCAATTTTGTTCTGATCTCCTTCTCTGTGTTGTATCTATTATAGTGTTTTTCTTTTAAAAATAAAAAGTGGATACACTGGCCTAAGATGAAGCAAAACCACTCATTTAGCATACAACATTACAGAGAGAAAATCCTAACTCAATAATTGGTGTATTGTGTTGTTGGGATATTAAACAACACTATATGCATGAGGCCTTAATCTTGCAGATCGGTATGAATGCGAGCGTTTAATTTGTCACGTTTGCAGTGATTTTTCTGGGGTCTCCTCTTTGTATTATATTTGTTGCAGTTTGTCTATGGAAGGGTGGGTTGCCATTGGTGTTGTGGGAGGTGTTGTATATACATTGATGCTTTTTTAATCATATCATATGTAGATGTTAGAATATATAACCAAGTCTAGAACATAGGGCATCTTAGTGTAAGCAACATGCTCAGCTTTCTCAGCACCTGTAAATTACACCTTTTAATGAAAAACTTGTTGTTTATACTATATATTTATAAATATACTATATCTGATAATAATTTTTCTTTATCTGTGTTATTTATAATCTTGGCGTCACTTTATTACTCACATGTTTGACTTTGTTTCTCTTGTGATAATATCCTATCAAAGGCTATTAGACATGCTTTAAAAAAAGTGAGAAGATTGAATGCATAGCAGTTTGAAGAGAATGGATACCTATTTGTTCTTCCTATCACCATTAAAAAGATCATTAAGTTCTTCTCACAACTCCCACATGTCAGCTCTATCACACTTGGCATATACAAATATGACCAACTCTATAGGTTTGGTTCGGTATGGTATATGATGACATTTTGTCAGTGTGTTTTTTTCTCCATCTCTCATTGCAACCTTTCTCATCTCTCTCTCTCTCTCCCCCCCCCCCCCCCCCCCCCTCCTTATCACCCTCTCGCACTTGACAATCACTTGTAAACTCTACTTATAAAATACCCATATTTTTCCTTGTTATTACTAACCAAACTCAAAGTTTAATTTTCTTCTCACCTCCCTTTTACTGGATTCAACTATAGGTTCTGTAATTGTAATTAGGCACACATTGTGAGCTTTGTTCAATTTATTTAGCCTATTAACTCCGTGATTATTTTCTGTCCTTAATATTCCAGCATAGACAGTTCCATAATAGCGTTAGCACATTTCTTCATCCTGCTTCTTTTGACCACTTATTTTAGTATCTTTTATTTATCATTCCATTGCACTATCTACCCCGCTTCATGTAATCTGCACTCATGGATCTGTGCACCCATGGATCTACTACTTCATCAGCCCGAACCTCATGTGCATCTCTACAAGCACCATATATCTTTTCAAGCATTTTAGCAAGATCCTTCAGTTCTTTCCTGATCATCGATACAACTGTCTTTTTACGAGTGTTATTATACCAAGGATAAAGTTCAAAATTAATCACCATGCCTTCTTCTCCTCCACCACCATGCCTTTATCCCCAGTTTCATCACCCACCTCGACAAATCACCAATTTATCGAGCAGTTGAAAGCTCGATGCTTTCAATATCTTATTGAATATTTATATGTAGCCAATGGCTCACAGGCCTCCAAATACCTATCCGGTTGTTGTGTCTTGCAAATAAAGAGTAATAAGAGCTAAGTTTTTAGTCACAATCCCACAGCTTACCCTTAAGGTACCTTTTCTAATCGTCCCATAGCCAAACTCCCATCTGAATTAGCCTACCTACTGTGTTTTTGTCTAAATTTATCTCCCATCCATGTCACATCTCTCTTACATTTCTTCCCTCATCTTTTATGGATGGGAAAACACTTTGATTTCTTCAATTTGGGGGTTCTACCTTTACTGCCTATTCTATTTTAATATATGAGTTTGTTTGGAAGATATAGAAAAAAATAATTGAGGCAGGTGTGTCAGGTTGACATGTCATTATATCTGGAATTCTATTTTCTTCATGTAGTATATTTATGTATTTTATTTTTTCCAAACAACCTTATAAGGCCGTGCTTTTAATTTTGCACATTATTAAGTTTAGCGCAGCAAGTGAATTTCAATTGTTTAGTGTGATTCAAGGCCATGGTTATTGATTCTACTTGTTTATTACCTGTAATTTTGCATTACATACTAAATCCCAGTGATTGTAAAAACTGATAGTCTTTTTTCATTTGAAAACTGTGAAGGCTTCTATGAGATTGTGAGAGTATTATTAAGCTGAGAAGCAAGATCAGAAGAATAAAAATCATATCCAGCTGGTAATAAGGTTTTTTTCTGTTTATATTTTTACTTGCTTTTCTTATTTGTTCTTTTAGCATGCTCTGTTTCTTTCTTTTAGTTTTTGTTTTGTACACTTTATTAATAGCAGTGAGGATATGTTTGCATCACGGCGTCCAATAGTGAAGAACAATTGAAGATGAAATACTGTTTTTTTCTTGCATGATGTTTAAATAAAAAGAACTTTATGTTCTGCTATAAAAGTCTTATGTTAATATCATTCTCCTTAAATCTATCAAATTCTGTGAACTCTAAGTCAACACTTGTGGAGGTGTATTTACTGTTATTTCTTGGAGCATACATACATAATCCTCTCTGATTATGGTTCCACACAAAATAATTGATTGTGTTGAAAATATGATCTTCGTTTGTTAATGGTCAACTAACTAAATTTCAATATGAAGATCGAGTCCATTGGCAATTGATAAAAAAATACCCATATCGGATTCTATTGGCATTTGGCGTTAATGTCTTTGTTTAAACCGAATGATACCATTTCCCTTTTACATAATCCCACCAAGTCACTTTAGGCCTACTCTACCCTAACATTAATATTAATATTAACTAAATCACTGATGCTTATGAGAAATTTATTGGTTTACGTTTGACATGTCCAAAACATGTAAGGAGATTTTCTCTTTATAGTTTCTACAGGAGCTACTTCTACTATTTTTCAAATATGTTCTTTTTCTTTTTCAGATTTACCACCCATCCATTTCAACTTTTTGCATCTCCGTCACACTCAATTTTAAACATTTTGTTTTTTCTTGACCAACACTTTTTACCACAACATGGCATGTATAAGTACTATCATACTTAATTTTTCTCCCTTTAACTTCACTTGTATACGTTGATCAAATAATATGATGATACTTCTCGTCTTGGCTCAATCCGCTTTAATCTTAATGGTGACAACATCAACACTAATACTTTTATCTATTTAAATCAGTGTTCTAAAAAACGCGCCTAGGTGCGAGGCTTTTTAGATACGCCAAGTTTTGGCCCTAGGCGTGGATCAAGGCGTGGTCAACGATGGTCAACATTTTTTGGGGCAAGGCGTGAAAAAACGCGCGTTTTTTGGAGCTAAGGCGTGAAAAAACGCAAGTTTTTTAGAAGTAAGGCGTGAAAAGATGCATTTTTTTTGTTTTTTTTTGTATTTTAAAAAAATAGTATTTTAATTTACAAATATTTAGACATATTTTTAAGGTATGTACCAATTTAGTATTTTAAATAGCCTTGTCATAGTAAAAAAAATATTAAAATATATTAAAAAATGTTTAACGCTTTTTCACGCCTTTTTACGCCAAGGCCCGCCTAGGCTTCCAAGGCTTAAGGCTTGGCCTCCACGCCTTGGTCACGCCCCGCATTTTTTAGAACCTTGATTTTAAATAATTGTGTCCAAATAACAAAAATCCTTACAAGATTACTATGAGTGATATGTCATTTCCATTGTCCGATTGATATTGTATAGGTGCTCCTCCTATTATTGTGGGATCACGTCTTTCCATCAATGTCATGTGGAACTATGTTAATATTGAAAAATTGTTGATGATAGGATACATAATGAGAGCTTAAATATTTATATATATTTGAGATGTCCAAGAGGGATACGGAGTAGTACATTCAAATTAATAATTGGTGATAAAAGACCATTCACTCCATGCATCTTCTTTTGTCATGATGAGATCAACATTTGGCAATTATACATTGTTTTTGGATAATTAGGGTACTATTTTGGAAGAAGTGTAAATAAAAATTAAATTTATTATCTACTCATTTTAATTTTCCTAGAGGATTATTTTGCTTCCCTCACAATAATTTGGAATGGGGAGTACAAGTATTTAGTATTATTTTTAAAAATACATATCTAATCAATCTCACATCATTTTGTTTTTAGTTATTGGTCATGTTTTAATAAACATGGGACATTTATCATTCACTACGAAAATGTCACGTGGAACTATGTTAATATTGAAAAATTGTTGATGATAGGATACATAATGAGAGATTAAATGTTTATATATATTTGAGATGTCCAAGAGGGATACGGAGTAGTACATTCAAATTAATAATTGGTGATAAAAGACCATTCACTCCATGCATCTTCTTTTGTCATGATGAGATCAACATTTGGCAATTATACGTTGTTTTTGGATAATTAGGGTACTATTTTGGAAGAAATGTAAATAAAAATTAAATTTATTATCTACTCATTTTAATTTTCCTAGAGGATTATTTTGCTTCCCTCACAATAATTTGGAATGGGGAGTACAAGTATTTAGTATTATTTTTAAAAATACATATCTAATCAATCTCAAATCATTTTGTTTTTAGTTATTGGTCATGTTTTAATAAACATGGGGCATTTATCATTCACTACGAAAATGAAGATGGGAATCTAGAGGTGGTTACATAGTGGTTTTTCTCGCATTTCACTTCTCTCATAACCATTTTATACTAATTAACTCGGGGTGAGGGATATCCGACGTAATCTATAGTTTTTATTCATTTGTTAATTTTAGTTTAAATACACTCATGCCTAGATTATCTTTTCTATCTTTTTAGTTAGAAAAATATCTTTTGCACTTTTATTTTAAGAATATTAAAACTTATAAATTCTAGCACTAGTCTCTGTAGACTTTTCGTTGCCCGGACTTGGCCACTATACTCCCTTAAAAGAGTATAGTCAATAGTTTAGGTTTTATATTAAGGAGGTGAACAGAAAACAACGATCGACGTTTTGACACGCGCTACTTTTCACCCTTAATCACTCATCCATACGAATGTTCCCAAAATAATAATTAGAAAAATATGATGTGTGCGCTTATCGAGATATTGATCATTATGATGAAACGATAATATATGTTTGATAAGACACAAGTATGAATCACAAGTATGATATATATGAATAATATATGGATAAAATAGGAAAAATATGAAAATATAAAGATAGGACTCGAGTCTTGAGTTTTAGCCCAAAACACCTGCGTAGCCTACAAAGGCATCAAAGTCCACGTAGTTTGCATACAACACAATTGATAATTTATATATCTAATACGAAAATGAAAAAATTAAGGAGAGAATGATGTTTGGACCTTATTTAGGAACTTAAAACTTGACCTTGATCCTTGATGAGCTTCCTTGCAAGATAGGACGAATGTAGGATGACAGAGAAAGAGATTTTTATATGGGAATGATGGGAATAAAAGCTGGAAATGAATTTCACACAAGGAAAATTTGCTTATTGAAGAAGAATGTTACTGAGATCACTGATAGTGATGGATTTGGGTGCCTTTCGAACTGATATAATGCACTACTTATATAGGGTAGGGGGTTGCCGATCAGCATAGTCCTTGCACTGCCAATCAGCAGGGAAATGGACTTGCCAACTGGTAGTCTAGTGCAGATGTTTTAGATAAATGGTCGTAAAACGCAATCCGTAAGTCCAAATCGTGCGTGGGGTATACCGTTAGAAAGGTAATTCATAGACCTTGAGAATCCTTTAGGCCGCTCCCGAGGTCGGGAGTTGGCTTTGGGTCAAACGGGGCCTAAAATCTCCCGTTCGTCCATTAAATAAAAGATCGTCGAATGACGATGGATCGTTCATCCTAACCATAAGTTTGAATCGCGCACCGGGTGGACCGTTGGAAAGTTTATGCTAGACACTTCGATATTCCAAAGAGCTTTGCCTAATTTAGAGAGTTTACATTGGTCAAACAGGGCCCGAAAGTACCCTGTGACCTTTCAGAGTAAAATAGATCGTTTGTCCGTACCGTAAGGCTAATTCGCACACGGGGTGAACTGTTAGAAAGGTTATTTAGCTACCTTTGTAGATTCATTCAGTCTCGTTTGAGATGAAGAGCTATCTTTAATCAAATAGAGGTCGGGAGCGCTCGGTGGCCTTTGAATCAATTTTCGAGGGAAAACGGATCGTTCATCCAATGATTATGCCAATTTATGCATGGGGCAGACCATTGGAAAAGGGCTTTAAGTTCTCTTTGAAGATTCGTTGAGCTTTTGCTCGGACAATAGAGTTAACTGGAGTCAAACAAGGCTTAGGACAGCTCGGTCGCCTCTAGATCGGTTTTCGATAGTTAAATGGTCCATTCATCCAAATGATTATGCCATTTCATGCACTGAGTGGACCGTTTGAAAGGGGATTTGGAGCCCTTCGAATATTCTTTAAGCTTTTTCTCTGATGATAGAGTTAACCAGAGTCAAACGGGCCCCAAGAGAGCCCAATAGCCACTAAATCGGTACTGAGAGTATAACCTAGGGTTTATAGCGAATTGGGGAGGTGCTAGGTACCTAAAGAAAGACTTAGGGGGGGTGTCTTGGAATGTGTTTTCTACATATCCCCTCGACGGGTGATCTTAGAACGAGTGAAAGCCGTCGAATAAACACCACACGATGTTTTGGGAAATTTTTGTCAATTTTATGGATCGAAGTGAAGAGGACTACTGATTTAGAGGGTCGAGTTCAATTTTGAGGACCTGTGATAACGCTGGGGATGGCCGATTATGTGGTCCGAGGTCAATTATGAGGACCTTAAGTGGGAGCGACCAATTTTGAGGGTTGAGGTCAATTCTGAGGACCTTATGTAGGAGCGCCCAATTCTGAGGGTCGAGGTTAATTCTGAGGACCTTAAGTTGGTAGCAACCAATTCTGAGGCTCGAGGTCAATTCCGAGTACCTTAAGTGGGAGTGACCAATTCTGAGGGTCGAGGTCAATTTTGAGGACCTTAAGTTGGGAGCGATCAATTCTGAGGGCGAGGTCAATTTTGAGGAACATAAGTTAAAGCGACCAATTCTGAGTGTCGAGGTCAATTCCGAGGAGCTTAAGTGGGAGCGACCAATTCTGAGGGTCGAGGTCAATTCTGAGGAGCTTAAGTTAGAGCAACCAATTCTGAGGGTCGAGGTCAATTTTGAGAACCTTAAGTTACGAGCGACCAATTCTGAGGGTCGAGGTCAATTATGAGGACCTTAAATAAGAGAGACCAATTCTAAGGGTCGAGGTGAATTCCGAGGACCTTAAGTTGGGAGCGACTAATTCTGAGGGTCGAGGTCAATTTTAAGGACCTTAAGTTGAATAGATCAATTCTAAGGGTCCAGGTCAATTATGAGGACCTTAAGTGAGGAGCAACCAATACTGAGGGTCGAGGTCAATTTTGAGGACCCTAAGCTAGGGGCGACTAATTCAGAGGTCAATTCTGAGGACCTTAAGTTAGAGCAACCAATTTTGAGGGTCGAAGTTAATTCTGAGGGCCTTATTGGGAGCGACGAATTGTAAGGGTCGAGGTCAATTATGAGTACCTTAAGTGGGAGCGATCAATTTTGAGGGTCGAGGTCAATTCTGAGGACCTTAAGTAGGAGAGACCAATTACAAGGGTCAAGGTCAATTCTGAGGACCTTAAGTTGGGATCGACCAATCTGAGGGTCGAGGTCAATTTCGAGAACCTTAAGTGGAGGCGTGGTGAATAACTCTCATGGAAAATTTTAATTTTACCCTTTTTGAGACTCTACTTGGGGAAGACGCATCTGTCTGGGGATTATATCTTTTGAGAAGAGCTGAAAATCTTAGTCTAGAAATTCAACTTGGGGAAATAGTTGATAACTTGAGGTTTTAGGATTCTGCTGGGGAACGTCTTGCTTGGGAGAGATGTGAACTTAGGGTTTCTAGCTCGGATTAGGAAAGTTGAATTTTTTTTAGGAAAGATGTTAGTTCGGGAATTCCTGTTGGGGAAACGAGTAGTTCTGTTGGGGAAGCATTTGATTTATTGCGTATGAGTTTTTTTTTTAGATTCTGCTGGGTAGTTATAGTGGGATTTCCGAGCACGGTGAATTTTAGGGTTTAAGTTGGGGGTAAAATGTGGTATTAATTCTGCTGGGGATTTGGGAGCTTGGAAAATGGTTTTCTTGGTGAAGAAATGTTATAATATTCATTTAGAAATTTTAGTGGGATTTTTGTATGAAATTTTCGGGGTACTGTCGATCAGAGGGTGGCAGGGATTGCTAATCGGCAGTGGCACGGTCTTCTGGGCTACCTTGGGAAGGGGAAGGGACAGTGCCGATCGGTGGGTGTCAGGCAACTTCTGATCGATATGCCCTTTAACCTGCTATAAAAGGGGTGAATTATCTTCATTTTTCACAACTTCTAGATTTCTTATGTTTTGCTTCTCTCTTCTGCAATTTGCTCCTACATTCTTTCCTCATTCGAGACTAGAAAATGGTTGATTTTTCAAGTAGCGATACCCATATAGCGTGGCTGGGCATTAACGATTAAGCGAACCTAGAGTGGCAGTTTGGGTGCTCTTAGCGTTGGGAAACGAGAATGCTTTGGACTTGTTCGAGCCTTTTGTCGATAATTGGACTCTTCTTCGTGATCCTTCACACCACCGGTCATCTAGGGTGATGAAATCTAATGGTTATGTAAGTATCGCATGCCTTTTGGCATGCTTTCCCTTCTTTTTTGCATCTTCTTGTTTCTTTGAATTTTGATGAAAGGTTTCTCCTCTGTTTTGACAGACTGACATTACTTATAAGAGCTTCCTATCCCGGGGATGATGGGATTTAGGGATGTGTGGGATCACATTCTTGTGGTGGTGCATTAGGTAGTCTTTTCCGTGGGTTTTAGTCGTTTGGCGTCGACGTTGGATAAGACGTCGCGTTCTACGACCATTTTATATGATCTAGGGGAGAGGTGTTGGGACACTACCCACACCATACACTTGGGATTTGGGGATATGACGATGACCCCCATTGATGTCGAGTAGCGGTTGGTCATAGATTGCAAGGCGATGGAGATAGAGGTGGATCAGTCTCTGAGGGTGACACTGACAACGGTGGATGCGACACTGGGCGATGTGGGGAAGACAGTCCTGGGGGACTCGATCCGTATCTCCCTTCTTCGGGAGGTTTTGCTGAGTCGGTAGATTGACGAGATTAACGGGCTGTAAGTGCGACAGATGGGTCATTCGTTTATTCTTTTGCTATTGGGAGGGTTTTGGGTGGCGTCGAGCGGCGATGTCTTCCACTTATGTTTTTTACCATGTTTGAGGGTATTTTCTAATATCCCTCTCTTTCACCGGGGGAGCCAGACTTTGGCAACCCTTTATTCTTCTTTGGATTCTTTTAGCCGGTGCAGTCGATAGACCTTTACTAGAGCCAAGTAACTTCTGAAGGTATTTTTCTTTTTACAATTTTCCTTTATGCATTTTCTTTCATTTCCTTCTTTATTTCTTCCGATTGTTGACTCTTGTCCTTCTACAGATGTGGCTCTATGAGGTGATCAGGCTCAATTCCCATTTGATTGATTTGCGGGATAAGTTGGTGAGGAATTTCTGTCGAATATACCGGTGGCAAATGTCCAATCGGTGGTCGAAGCAGTCTCTCTCCTTGTTAGCAGTACGTCAGGTCTTGAATGTCGTGACGAGCGACCAGGTTATTTCTTCTTTTCTCTTTTGAATCATTTTCTTTAGCATCTTTTTTATTTGTGTGAGTATTGACTTTATTTTGGAAACAACCAGGTACTTTCTATCCCTCGGGGATAACCTGCGGTGGGTCTCTTTGTGGCGCAACCGACCCATTAACTGGAATATGCTGACGGCGGTAGCACAATTTTGGTACCCTGAGGATCATGTTTTCCATTTTGTCTTGAATGAGGTCTGCCCGACCTATGAGGAGTTTTCTACTATGTTAGGGGTAAATCCCAGTGTGGCGGCCATGCCCGAATTCTCTCGATTTCCTCGGGACTTTTTAGTAGGACTTCTCCACATCTCTCTTTCGGCCTCTTGTGTATTGGTCACTGGATGAATGATCTCCCTCCCAATTGTACTGTAATTCGTGCGTCTGCAGGATTTTAATGATGCACTCCATGTCAGAGTCATTGCCCTTGGCTTAACTTCGAAGCTACTACTAGTGACCGAGGACCTGATGGTGGACCCTCAACTTGCTTCCATTATTATGTGGATGTCATATCGTCGCAATCCTGCGGCGATGATATTGGTAGAGACCCTAAACGATCTAGATGCTTGGCGGGAAGGTCGTTCTAATTTTCTGAGAGGTAGCCCGAATATGATATTCATGTGGTTGTTTGAGAGATTCCATTTGGCGGTCCCACCATTAATATCCCTTAGTAGTTGTGCCGAATTTATTCACCCTCTATTTCATCAGCTTTGGCCCGACTATAGAGAATTGGGTAAACTGGTGTGTGGAGCACGACACTCGATGTCTGCGCTGGTCAGTGCCCTAGTGGTGGGAGTTGCAGCCGATTCTGGAACTGGGGGAATACCGGTATGTTCTGTTAGTTGGCCTCCGACAGACCTCCTTCTATTTCCCCTGGTGGATCCTGCGTCATACTTGCACAACTTTTGATAAAACTGTGAAAGTTTGACCATTTTTTTAAAATAGCAAAAAATGTTATTTTGAGTTGATTTTTATATGGGTCCCTTGAAATGTTTAAACATTATATAAAAAATTTAAATCGAAACATAATTTTTTACTATTTTAAAAACGTAGGTATGTATAGGAGCCTGTCTGTATATATATATATATATTCCAAAGCTTTTTTTTAGCATTCATTCACTCCTCACTTGGTTCTTTATCACATATTTTTTGAGTATTTGTGCACATTCAATCATTGTCAAAATATGTGCTGACGCAATTATAATGTGGTGGTTTAATTTGTAACCTTTCTAAACCTTAAGTTAATCCAAACTTTGTTCATCTTTATACCTAGATCAAGGAGTTTGTGTCTTGATTTTGAGGGAGGTTCTCTTGCTAGTTGAAATATATATATATATATATATATATATATATATATATATATATATATATATATATATATATATATATATATATATATTTCCAAAGCTTTTTTTTAGCATTCATTCACTCCTCACTTGGTTCTTTATCACATATTTTTTGAGTATTTGTGCACATTCGATCATTGTCAAAATATGTGCTGACGCAATTATAATGTGGTGGTTTAATTTGTAACCTTTCTAAACCTTAAGTTAATCCAAACTTTGTTCATCTTTATACCCGGATCAAGGAGTTTGTGTCTTGATTTTGAGGGAGGTTCTCTTGCTAGTTGAAATAGACTTGTAAGTTGTTCGGTCGGGGTGGTGGTGTCGTTTGTAACTTAAGGTTTGATACTTTGTAAAACAATAGTTTTTTTACTTTAGTTCCATCTCCTATGATTTGTTAGGCTCTCCTAATCACTCAAAATCGTCCATAACTACTTCGTAATCGCTACTCTTCTTGTCCGCAGAGAATGACATATATCCTATAGTGGTTAAAATGAAACCAATAACTAAAAAAATAAAAAACATGGGAGTGACTACAAATAAATCTTAAAAAAAGGGACTAAATACTTAAGATACCGTAAAAGAATTGTGATTTACTGAATTAGTGTTCATGTACACATTATTATTTGTAGATATTTGCATTTAGAATCAAACTTTTAATTTCCATTAATTTTTTGAAAGAAGAAAAAGTGAAAACAATTCATCCCTCTTAGGTAATTATGGGGTAATAGTGTCAAAGTTGTTTTATATGCTATATGCTCCCATGTTCATGCTTTATATAGTCATATTGTAAGTTTTAGTCTATACATTAAGATTAATGTTATTTACCTATTACTTCTTGATGGGTGTGGCATTTGGTATCATTTCAAGTGTTTATTATTTAGAAAACAACCTATGGTTTGTTGACAACTTTTCGTTCCTAAATTTCTTCCAGTTCCAAAGGACCAAGCCCAATGAGACACTTAACATCCAGTAAAGATATATTTTGTATGTATACCATACCTATGAATGTTCCTATTTTTTTTAAATAGTAAACAAATAAATTTTTTGACTAAATTTTGTATACACGATCTCCATAACGAAGAGATCTTCTACAAAAACAATCATAAAAAAATTCAACCCCAAAATGGGTGAAATGAAAAGTGGATATATATGAGCATTTTCGGCCGTTCAAATTTTTGCCATCATCTCACCCACTTTCAGGTTGAATTTTTTGATGATTTTTTTTGTAGATGATCTCCTTACTTTGTAGATCATATACACCGAATTTGGTTAAAAAATTACTTTTTTACTATTTTACAAAAATGGGTATGTTCATTGGTATGTTATGAGAGGTATATTGGAGAGTCTAACTGTGTATATGGTGTCGCAAAAATTTAAGATATCACATTTGACCACCACCTCGAACTACATCCTTTTAGTTCTTGTCTCCTTTAAGTTAACATTATAACCTTTGTTTTTCAATTTGTTGGTTTACTTGAAACTTTAAATTAAAAAAACTTCAATATGCATGCACATAGAATACATGACAAAACACTCAGTCATACTAAAATTATAATCACTGCCAACCCTAATCAATTTCCCATATAACCAAAATTGCAATCTCTAAAGATCCACATTTGAACCACATAAGCCATTACAAAAATTTCTAGACATGCCAATAAGGCAAGAACAATGAAGTAAACACTACCAACATAAGTGACGATGGGGAGAAAGGTGGAGTGGGTCCTGATGGAGACGAAGGTGGAAGGGGTCCCGATGGAGACGAAGGTGGAGGGGGTACCGATGCGCGGGGAGGTGCAATGGTTGCATTTGAACTGTCCCAAAAGATCATTATATGTTAGACGCCACAGAAAAATAAATAAAGTAAGAGTCATTATGAAGAAACCGCAGTTTGATAATTCGATATCGAACTAAAACCATGTTTTTAAAAATAATTAGACATAACACTAATTTCATGAAAATAAATGGTGCTTTCCATGGACAAAATTGTCGATTTGCATGCAATGTGTGTGTAGTTTTTGATTTCCATGAAATAGGTGTCGGTTTGCAAATTGTTTTTGTTATGTCTAATTGTTTTCAAAAGGTGTAGTTTAAGTAAAATGTCTCATTATCAAAAGAGTAATTCTACACTGATACCATAACGTGTTGCACCCGCATTGACTCGTGTCTGGTCCCGACACAAGTGGAGATCAAACACACACCAATACGGATGCGACACATCAGGGTGTCACCCCAAATGTGTCACATTTTAGGTGTCGGCCTAACATTAAACTTATCAAAAAGACCCACAAACTAATTATTATTATTTTAAAATAGCACATAGGTTCAAGTTCTCACCCTGTAAATATGCATGATCCATAGCCTGTAAAAAAGAAACCCATAAATAAAGAAATCAGGGACCATTGGAGATGCTAGTAAAAGTATTTGCTTTTTCTTTTTATTTTTGGGTGCAAATAATTACTTAGATGAACAATTATGAAATTGTACCTAACTAACTAAAAATAAATAAAATGCTTTTAAAAATATATTTTTGCTTAATAATTTTGGACAATTAAGAAATTGCATGCAAAATTTCTACTGATATTTGCTAATAAAATCCCATTAAAGGAACTTACTTGGATCAACATTAGTCATCAGTCCTGTACCATGGAAGTAACACCCCCCGGCAACTCTATTAAATCTGTGATAATGATCGTTGAAAACATAGGAAGCATGGTTTTCTAGAGTATCCGGTACATAACACGGGTGGCCCGGTTGAGTAGCTCTACAATTAGCTTCGTCCGACAAACAAATCTTATTCATCTCATTTTGCAACCTACCCAAATCCGCGTTTTCTTTCGCAACACAAAAAGTCCCGAAAGGACTAGGCTCATCTTCGAAAACTGGAGAATTCCATGTAATATGATAAATATCCTCCCCATCTATAAAGGTTCGATTAAAAACACCCCAACATCTCCCACCTTCTGCAAATTCCTCGTTATACATCTCGTAAATGTACGCGCTAATGGGCATAGTGCGTGTACTAGGCGGGCCCAAGCCAGTGAAAATGCGACGAGCGAGATGATTGTTATACGCGTGGGCATTTTCCCTCGTGGCCACTGTCTCATTCTTAGTAATGTTAACTACAAAAGGCCATCCTAGGGGCACACCGTCCCCGTCCCCGTCCCTGTCCCCGTACCCGTCCCCATCCCCGTACCCGTCCCCATCCCCGTACCCGTCCCCGTCCTCGTACTCGTCAGTTTTGTTACTTTCATAAGGCCATCCTGTTTCGGATACCACAATTGGGATGTCCGAGAACTTAAAAGCCGCCATGGCGATATATGCAGCGTCTAACATGGACTCGAACAGGCTACTATAGGTAACATTACTATGGGGGTCAACAATATGTTTTTCGGGCTGGAAAAGAGCGTAGCCAATCGAGTAATTGGGGTTGTTATTAAACGATAAATAAGGATGAATGTTTAACATGAAAAACGAATCGGTTTTCTCTAAAAATTGAAAGATACTACGAAGGGAAGTTTCGTGAATAGGTTGGAATTTGGCTAGGGAAGGGGAGGATGAGCTATTAATTATGCTGAAAGATTGGGGGGTGGAAATTTTGATGTGTTGAATATTTATGTTTGAATCATTTAAGGCTTTGCTAAGGGACTCCGTGACCATAGCCAAATCTTGTCCGTAATCAAAATTTGAAGTGAGAAATTCGTTGCCCACACCAATGGCGGTTATGTTTGTTGAGGAATACGCGATAATATGTTTTTTAATCCAAGTGGTGGCGAGGGATGGTGTTTTTATAATATCGAGGACTTCATCGTTGGTGACACCGACCATAACCTCGATCCCGGTGTGTGAGAGGGCACTAAGAATATCATGTTCGGCCTGATAAAGGCGGACGTGGAATATTTTATGCGTTTTAAGGGTTTTAACGATGTCGTAGCCTATTGGTCGCATGTAGATGTTCATGCCGATGTTTATCCCCATAAATGCACCTGCAAATTCAAGAACGCACAATTTGGTTAACATGATAAAGGAAATGGTGAATTATTTGTAGTTACAAAATTTTGTTAGCATGAAATTGTCATTAAGTTTTAATCTACAAGGAACAAAATTTATTTATACATCACAAAGAAATTAAAGGAACACATTTAACTCCAAATAGGTGAACATACTTTTCCCATTTTACTTTTCTTCATTTGGTTTGGATGGAATATCCTTTACCATGGTGAAAAGTGAAATGGCGGATCAATAATTTTGTCCAAATCACATTATTATTGTGTATACTCTAATATGCAATTGTATCGAAACAATTTGTTTTAAATATGTTAGAATACTTTTCACCAAATAAGTTGTAATCTAAGTGAAATATATTTCACCGCGAACCAAGTCGCGCTATGTGGGAAATACAACCCTAATGCGGTTGGGATTGAAGTTAAGATGGGAATTTTTGGTATAACCTATGAAGCACGTACTCGACATGTAATACATGTTTTCACACGACACGGGACACGCGACCAACGACACGTGATTTTGTCAAAGACTAGGATACGACACGCTAGGATAAGTATAATATATAATAAATATTTAGATATATACTAATAAAATAAAACATATTTTTTTTATAAAATACATTATTAAAGCATTCTTAACATGAAATTAAGAAAATGGATTACACAAAAAAAAATTCAAACACACATTAAAAATCATATATAAAGCAGAATCACCATCACATTACAAAAAAATTAAAAAATTTAAATAATTAATTTCACATGTCCTTTTACATGTCCCAGCATGTCCTGGACGTGTCTCAGGATGTCCAACCTAAAAAAAGGACTCGCGTGTCCCAGTATGGCGGTAATGTGTCGGAGCACGCACATAATACGTGTTTCAGACACGGGATTCGTGGCTTCTAGGAGAGTGTTCATGCTTCATAGGGTATATAATACACGCGCACAAAAAAAAACTGAAATTTGATTATTTCCAAAAAACTTCAATTGATACTTATCAACATTGTTCAATTTCTAACTAGAACTCACTAATACCAATTTATCGTTAGCTGTCTATGCCAACAAACAAATTATCGTGGTTATAACATTAGAAATCCTGCTAACTAATTATCTTATGTGAGCGTACTTCTATTAGATTGAGTTCAGTAATAGTGTAAGGCTTTTAACTTTTCAATTTAAAACATCAGAACATTTACTCAAAAAAATATTTATCATTACTATTTATTAAGTATAATACTTATATAGTCTTGCAATTTTTATGATTTATTGGCAAGAATGTTGAAATTTATGTTTAATTACAAAAAATTTCAACAAATTATAGAAATTCCCCTAATATTGTTTGATTTGCAAACCTTTTGCATTAATTTTACGTGATGAAAAATCATTCTTGAGATTACCCACTTATTAAATGTACTACTATTTCTAGTTGGAAAAAAAGGGTCTACACCATGGAAGCCGAATAGTAGGATGCTCAAGATTTGATTCGAAAGGCTTAATGAGCCTAAAAATATGTTCAAGGAATCTTTTATCCAAATGAATAAGGGCCGAGCTCGAGTAAATTTGTATTAATGCCTATGAAGCAGGAACTCTCTCTTGAAAGCCATGAGTTAGCTTTGACACGAGTCCCACACGCGACACGCTCTGACACATTGCTGACATGTTGGGACACGTAAAAGGGCATGCCGAGACACGTAAAAGGACATGTTTTTTATTTTTAATTTTTTTTCTTATGTGATGCTGATTTTTCTTTATTTATGATTTTTAATGTTAAAGTGTGTTTGAATTTTGTTTTGTATGGTCCATTTTCTTAACTTCATGTTTAGATTGATCTAATAATGTATTCTATGGAAAAAATCTATTTTATTGCATTAATATATATATATATATATCAAGGTTCTAAAAAAAGCGGGGCGTGATCGAGGCGTGGAGGCCAAGCTTTAAGCCTTAGAAGCCTAGGCGGGCCTTGGCGTGAAAAGGCGTTTAGGTCTTTTTAATATATTTTAATATTTTTTAACGATAACAAGGCTATTAAAATACTAAAATTGTACATATCATAAAAATATGTCTGAATATTTGCAAATAAAAAAACTATTTGATTATTTTGGATGAGATAATGGTCCGGTTTGCAAAAAAATCTTTAAAAAGTGATATCGTTTCACTAAAGCATTATTGTTTTTAGAGAAAAAGTACGCTTTAAGGGTTTTACCAAGAATAAGGCGTCAAAATCTTAAGGCGGGGCGTTTCTCCCAAGCCTCAAGCCTAGGCGTCCCTAGGCGGAGCCTAGGCGGGTTTTTTAGAACAGATATATATATATATATATATATATATATATATATACGTAATCTAGTGTGTCATATCCTGGTTTTTAGAAAAATCATGTATCGCGCGTCCTGTTGAAATACGTATTATGTGTCGAGTCCGTGCTTTAAAGATTAATGTACTATTTTAACACACGATTATTAGTGATCCAGTAGAATTCAAACTGAACTTGAACGAGCTTGTATCCAAACGACGACATCCTGATGACTCAACATTACCAAGAGGATGATCATAGTGAAAATGACTTTAAACCTACTACAACAACAACTACAACTAATTATTAACTAAAAAGTCAATGTAGCAGTATAATCACGATTTAAAACTTGTTATTAAAAACAAGACATACTACTCTAGCTAGATTAAGCAATTAAGACAGTATAAGTTCATTAATATACCTACTATGTTGGGGAAAATTCCAAATATAATGAGGACACATCGGAGCCACATTTCAAGCATCATCGGTTTAAATAAAAATTTCGGCCTTGACATTCACAGCAAACCTGCAGTGTAAAGGCGAAGAATTGAGTGATATATCTATACCTATACAAAACCCGTCAAGTGTGGGCCCAAATAATAGGTTTACTAACGGACCATCTTAAAATGATATAATTTTTTTCCCTCGAGTACTATTTCCCCCCTTGCATTACTACGTCACTTAAAGTCACATATTTTGGAGGTCAAATGTTGGGGGCCAAAGTCAATATAAAAAACTTACAGGTAAAATGAAGAAAAATAAAAACAAGAGTTATTTGGGGTTTGGTCCCAATTAATTGTTGCAATTGAGATTAATTGTTGGGGCAAAATTTCCTTATTATACATGTATTTTCTTAAGATGTTTTTAAAATTATAGAGTTTGCCCCCTCAAATTTTTTCGAAAAATATTAAGAGTCACCCCTCCGGTGAAAATAAATAATTACTTGGCATATATATGGAAATGCTTAAAAGTCAATATTAGGTCTTATTTATGGCTACATTTACAATTCTTAGACGTATATATGTATACATTTTATTAGTAATTTTTTAAAATATTTTTTTGTATCAAAAAATTAATAATTAAGTAAAAGAAATTGATTACCGTTCACCAAAATTTCGCCCCCCGTGGTCGAATTCTTTGTTTTTAGGCACAAAAAAAGATAACTTTGTTTTTGATATATAAGGGAGAATATGAAGAGGAGGTGGATGAAACTTAACATATAACATCTCTTTAAAATGAAAAGTTATTTATATACACTAGCACGTAGGGCACGCGATGCGTATCATTATTTATTTAAATTATATTATTCTGTTGTATACCTTATAAATTAGTGTATACATAAACTTCATATATGTATATTAAGAATAAAATTAAGACGTTTATATCACCAAAAATTGCATATATAATAAAAAATATAAATTTTTGATAAAATCATATTTACATTAATAATTTAAGTTATATCTTGACCCAAAAAATGAACACAATCATACAGAAATTTCTCTTTGATCATTATGTTGGGCATTTTTTGAAATGAAATAACTCTCAACCAAACAAATGGAGCAGTAGCAGTATATGTGTATCGTATATGATGGGTATGTTTGGAACGAGTGATTACATTGATCAAAGAAGAATAACACGCTAACATATGACATACCCTCTCAAAAACACACATAAATCCCCACAATTTTCAAATCCGTAACATATCCGATATGAATATACTAGTAACACATAATAACAATTTGTCCAAGTAGATAAAACGAAATAGTACCTGAGAACGGAGATGGAGGAGGAAGAATGGCTGCTGTAAAAAATGACTGGAAGCTCTTTATAAAGAATGCGAATACAAAGAGACTGAATAGGGAAGGGTAAGAGACAGAGAGTAAATGCGGTAGACGTAGTGTTGATATAAACAAACACACCGATGAGATATAACTTAAATTATTAATGGGTGATTAAAGGGCTAAATGAGTGAATGTTGAGGTAGTTCTAAAGTCTAAGAAAAATAATGTGGAGCAGTTGTAAAGTCTAGGTACGGTTCACCTCCTCAAATCTCAAAACGATGGAAACAACAATTAGGGAGGAAATTGAGAAATTAGGGTTCAACACACATTTATGTCCGATCAGATCAGATCAGATGACTCTTGAGTTCACATAACCTCCGTCCGCTTCAGATCAGATCATACATAGTATCTCACCGGTGGCCAACCCACGACCTGTGCCCTGTATGTAACCACATATGTATATGTTGTGTGTCTTGGCTGGTGGTTTTACTCAATCATTGTTACGAGGAAGGAGGTTATTTTGTTTTGATGGGCTGTTGATGTTAATCTTGACATCTGTGGGTGATTCGTCGGAGATAAGGTTAAGTTTAAGATCAGAGAAGCCTCTTTTTCCTGCGGTTTTTAAGGGTGACTCTACCACCGGGCAATCCAAGGCACAACTCTGTCTCTTTGAGGTTCATCATCTGTTCAAGTGATAGATCTCTTGCTTCTTGTTGTCTTCTACTCCTCTCTTTTGGTAATGATATTGGTTAGTGTGTGTTATTTTTAAGAGAGATAGAGATGTGTGTAAAGACTTTAGAGAGAGAGGTTGGTGGGGGGAGATGGGGTTATTGAGGGAGAAGATGCAGAGTGCAAGAACAGGGGATCAGCTGTGGGTTGTAATATCTACTTTTCAGTGAAGGATAAAATTGGTCGTTATTAAATAAATATATAATTTGGCAATTATAATTTTTCATTGAAAAAAGCTGGTGAAAAAATAGGATTGATGTGTAAATATGACAGCATTAATAACAAATATAAGAGATCAACAAATCATAAGATTAGCAAATGCTTAACAAAATCATTTACTTAAAACCGGTTCATTTGCATATTGTGGAAACCAAATCTTTGATTTGAGATTGTTCTCAACATCCTAGAGTAGGACATATTTCTTGTGAATTTGATGTTCGGACTAATTTAAATAGATGATAGATTTCTAGTAATGGATTAATTTAGAATATGAGCAAAAATAATGTGAAAAATATTGAACCAGGACAATGCTTCTAGTCTTGCCTCTCGGGTTAAAAAGACAGACGCACGGGAAATCGAGAGCTTCTACCAACAATACTATGAAAAATATGTTATTGCATTGGACCAGGGAGAAAAAGCATACATGCATTCTTTTTAAAAGAATGGTTCTATTCTACTTGCAGGTACCCAATTTTATGAGGAAGGGGTTCATTGTGTTTATGTAATTATTTATAATGGAAATTAATTACATTACAACAGAGCCCCACTCGGCAAAGCTTACCAGACGGCCGGAGTGCTTTTTGAAGTCCTCTGCGCTGTTAACAAGTACGAAGAAGTTGCTCCTGAGGTGAGTTACTCCCCTCTTTTGTGAAAAATCTTTGCGTAGTGGTTTTTAATACTGGTAATGCATTGCATGACTTGTACCATGTGTGGTCCTATCATGGTACAAGTCATGCAATGGCCATCAAGATACAAGTTACAAATCAACCCATCCTCCTAATGGGTAAACCCCAAATATGCTATATGTTTAATAAAAACAAGCTAAGGTAAAAAAGTAGAATCCTTCAAACCGTACATGATGTAGCGTTTGGCATTCTTTATATATTCATTTTGTTTCCCAAAACATTACATATCAATTACTTTTAGAGTGTTTATGGATGCATAGAATTAGAATTCAACTAGAATTCTAATTCATGGAATTTGAATTAAGGGTCCGTTTGGAAACCCAATTCCAAGCCATGGAATTGGAATCGGAAGGCCAATTCATGGAATTTGAATTAAGTGTGCGTTAATTTAACCCTCTGTGTCAATTCCATAAAACTGTGATTCTATAATTATCTTCTTTTACTTTGGAAGTAAATTTATACAATTGGAGTCACTGAACAATTCCAAACTCATTTTTTTCTAACCAAAAAATGTAAACTGGAACTCAAGGCCCCAATGTCAATTCTTAAGTTTGGAATTGGGGTTGCCAAACACACCCTTAGAACTACTGGGGTAGTAAGTTTGGAACTTCTGGGATCATACTTCATGTACCATTTGGGGTGAGGGGCCCATCTAAAATTTTCTTTCTTCTTGTTATATTTGACAAGCTTTGCCTTACAAATTGATTTTGCGAATTTAATCAGCCAAATGCATCTCCTGTTATGTCAAAATTTGGTTTTTGCAATGCCGATGAGGGATCTAGGGTGGCTTTAAATCCAAGGAAATACCTGAATCTATTTGTGGTTTAGGGTCTAATGTCTTCACTACTTGCACCTTGAAATCTTTACTTTACTTTTTGTGACACTTTTATAAGAAATTTTGGGACATTTTTTTTCCACCCAAAGTGCAAATGCCAATGATTGGACTCCGAACCCTTTTTTTATTATTATTATTTATTATTGATCAGTATCATATGGAGTCATGCACTACAAGATCAATGCTAAGAAACTTGAAACTTTTGTGAGCAGATCATTGCCTCGGCTAAAGATGTTCAAGCCAAAAAGGACATCTATGCTCCCTATAACATTCTTCCATTGGATTCTGCGGGTGCATCACAGTCCATCATGCAACTGGTAAAGGTACACTATACTACAAATTATATATGAGTAATACTAGGGGGACACAGTCTAACTTTGTTGATAAATATGCCTTGGTTAATGTGTGGGACATTCATTACTAATAAACTTTTAACTTACCAATGTATTAAAGACGCATCACTGTGTTAGTCAAATTGTTGATTATAAATAGGGATTTTTTGGCTTAACCCCTACTTTTTAATGTGATATTTGACTTAATCCCGACTTTGCTAATCTCTTTGATATACCCCCTGCACGAGGGGGTTTCACCAAAATATTACATAAAAGTAGGGGGTTAAGTTAAAGGATTTATTTGACTTTCCCCCTGTTTATAATACTAAATTAGACAAAGTCAAAGGATTATGAAAACGAGGGGTTAAGTCAAATTAGGCATTAAAATTTGAGGGTTAAGTCAAAATGACCCTTAGAAATACTAGGTATGGTTTTTCACCATACTGTAACCTTTCAGTCCAGAGAAATATGGTTTGAGTTTGCTAATTTTCATTACTGGAAAATGAAACTATCGAAACCGAAGTTATTAAAAACTTTGTGATTATTGGTCGATTTGGTATAGGCTATATACCGACCGATAATCACCCCTAATGAATACACAAGTACTCTCACCCACACATGTAATTTATGCTCGTGAATTCTATTTGTATGCCATTACCAGGTTAAAACGGTTGTGGGTGCACTTCGAAACACACGTGGGTTGAGTTGGCCAACATCAGCTGATCACCACAAGAAGAAATCAGGAGAATTGGACCTTCTTGATTGGCTAAGGGCCATGTTTGGGTTTCCGGCATGTGGTATTGATCAGAAGAATTAGATAATAATTCTTAAATTGCTTATGGCTTTTGAAAAGTTAATGTTTGTGTTTGGTTTATTTTGTTATCTGCAGAGAGACAATGTCAGGAACAAGAGAGAGCATTTAGCTTTGCTACTTGCCAGTATTCATATAAGACTTATTCCTAAGCCCGAACCCCTTAACAAGGCATGAACCCCCCCTCTTATCTCAAACCATAATTTTTGTGCGTTTCCATGATATAGCTTCTCATTTTTTAATTCAAGTTCAATTTTTATGTTGCATTTATTGAACTGAAATGTTCTGTTATGATTAGTCTGCGTGTTCTTTGTGTCGGTGGTTATTTCTTGTGGATCATTAACCATTTTCCTTTGAGATTTCTGATTAATTTTTCATTATCGCATAATTATCCTCTAGTGAATATTTTCTCCGCACTTCGAAAAGTGTAATCTTAAAATGCATAGTTCTAATGCATTAAATAGAATATGAGCAAAAATAATGTGAAAAATATTGAACCAGGACAATGCTTCTAGTCTTGCCTCTCGGGTTAAAAAGACAGACGCACGGGAAATCGAGAGCTTTTACCAACAATACTATGAAAAATATGTTATTGCATTGGACCAGGGAGAAAAAGCAGACAGACAGGTATTCTTTTTAAAAGAATGGTTCTATTCTACTTGCAGGTACCCAATTTTATGAGTAAGAGGTTCATTGTGTTTATGTAATTATTTATAAATGAAATTAATTACATTACAACAAAACTGTAAGTCACTAATGCCGGGTTTCCAATCAAGTGCTGCCTGATTCTCCAAGCTAGACCATCCATGAACTTGGACTTCTTCCGCTCCTCATCGCTCACCTCGTTTGGCAAAAAGTTTGCCATACGGGTGAACTCCTCCTCATAATCTGCTACTGACCTGTCACCCTGTACCAACTCGCTGAATTTCTTTCTCATCTCAGACTTTACTGCTGGAGGGAAGTACTTGCGGTCAAACCGCACCCAGAATTCAGAAATCGGCATCAAATCCCGCTCCTCAGCGGTGGTTACGGACTCCCACCACTGTAAGGCTGCCCCTGACAGACGAAAGGTAGCCAGCATCTGTTTCTGCACCTCTGTACCCTCTAACATGCGCAGATGGCGCTGAATGTTCTTCTTCCAGTCACAAGCCTCAACCACATTGGTGCTACCTCGAAACTCGGGTGGGTGACCCTTCTGAAAGGTCTCCCTCACTCGCTGCCAAGATGGTGGCACCACTGGAGCCTGAACTGCTGGAGCCAATGGAGGCGGTGCCTGGGGCTGTGGAAAATGAGCTGCCATAGCTCGCATCGCTGTCTCGACCGCTTGGGCCACTATCCCTGCCACCTGAGTGGTAGAAATCAACTCGGGCGGGGGTGGTGGTGGCGGTACCTGTGGCTCCTGGCGAGCCTCCCTCACCTCATCTCTAGCCTCAGCCCTCTCCGCTCTCTGTCTCTTTGGCGGCATCTGAAATAGGTTGAATTGTATAAGTACACAATTTATACCAAAATTAATAACAGGAATACGATATCTCACAAGCGGAAAAATATAATCAACAGTCCTAATAATAGGGCTCTATAACAACCGAACGCTACGCTGAAACGTAGAAAGCCGTACAGATCCTAAGGACTCTAGAACCTGATGCTCTGATACCATCTGTGACACCCCGCCTAATTAATCCCGGGTGATCAGTCCTAAATCAAGTTAGAACAGGTTTCTCATTTGGTCCATTCTTAGCATCATTGTCGTTTTATTAAATTACTAACCACCTAAGTGAGAAAAATAGACTGGTGCCAATTTTTATCTTTCATTAATTCAACAAAAACCCACGCGGAAAATAGAAAAATATAACAATCACAGATAATTGAACTAATCATTCCACAAGTAAAAATTAATTAACCGAATAAACCATCGGTCCAAATAAAAATCCCATAAAGACAAGAATAACATCCCAACAAGTCTAAGAAATAAATAAATGGAAAGTGAGCGACATGCTCGAATAAATAATAATGAGTCTCTACATTATGAATGAAAGGAAGATGCGTCTATCAAAGGTCCCGCAACATCCACATATGCTGCAGCAACGGATTTCCTGGAATCGAGTCAAGTCTGGCGTCCCTGTGGCTGGACACCTAAAAGGTTTTTAAAAAGTTTTTATAGCAAGGGTTAGTACCCAAAACATTTGAAAACATTTAGCAAATGATTAACTTGCAGTAATAATAAGTATGCATGCTCTTCATATTTTAGTTAGTGTCGCACTCTCTTGAGAACTTCCTTGCCCCTCCTCTAATGTGCACCACTAACGCTTTAATTATCACCTAGTTATCTATCTCATGACTAGATAATTATTAAAGTCTCCTTGTACCCCTTCTACTCTAATTTGAGTAAAATGTGATTATGATTTTTAAGTCATTAGTAACATCAACTTAATTAATCATTTCCCTTTTTGATTCATATAACTTCTCTACTCGTTATACATATACAACAACTCATGCTTGTATTTATATTGCCCGTATATAATAATCGCCTAATTATATACTTAGAATTTATTGCAGCATTCACACACATACTGGAATACATAAAACACTAACATCCACCCGAGTATAAATACTCACCGGACATAATTTCTCTAAAGTGCTAGTACACTAGGTATATTCACATATCCTAGTTATCCAAGTTAGAATCGCTCACTAACTTGGTTTAGTATACGATTGGAGGCGGTCATATTCCTTCCCGGAAAGTGAGATGCCCCTCACCCCCTGTAACGGACGCTATGACCTGGGAATCTACTCGCCCTACTCCTCATCCACTGCGCGTAACCTCCCCCTATAGCACCAGAGTATAATAATATCTAACCACTGATATTAAGGCATACACTATATATATATACCATCACACACCGTATATATATATATATATATATATATATATATATATATATATATATATATATATATATATATATATACATATATAAAAATGTTCCAGCTACACCGTGTACTAAACCCGTGACACAAGCCTATTCCATTTTTATTATGAGGTTATTACCCAACTCGAAAGAATTAATTAATTTGCACATTAATAAATTCAGTTACTTTTGATGTTTCCCTCACCATTTAATTGGACTCAATCTCATAGCCCGAATTAACCTCACCCGAGTCTAAATCCCGACTCTAAATTTCTTAGTCCATTACTACGTAATATAATGTACCTCGATGTCACTCAACCAATTTTGACGTGTCATCCAAATTTCTACTCCCATCTCCTAATTAATTCACTCACATTTAATTAGGTTTACCCCATGCATTAATTTCTCAACAATAATTAATTACATAACAACTTTTATATAATTCTCTTCCTATATAAACGAAACTGGGCGAACTGTCAGTTTCTGCCGACCGTCGATCGATCGACTTCATGGCGTCGATCGATCGATCGAACAGGTACTCGTCTTCATCGCGAAGACAGACAGCCATGGACGAAAATCTTCAAGACCAAATTTCCTTCTACACTAACACTGAATCCCTTTTAGCATTTGTACATATTAGGAAACTCATTAGGGATTTCCAGAACAGTCCTCAACATGATTAATTCGTCCATTAACTTCCAATTTCTAAATTTGGGGAAAGTTTCATCATTAACCCTAAGTCCATTTATACCCCAAATCTCATCATCAAATTCGTTTCCAAATATTCAGATATCATTCTACCAGATATGCAATAACTCACAATTATCAGATTTTCCAAGAATCATCACCCAAAATTCGTAAATCAGAATCGTTGTTTTCAAAATCCCATGTTCATACCATTAACACCCAAAAACGAATTTCTACTTAATCACTACACATGAATATGAATTGAAAACAGATTTAATGCTATTGCAAGTTATCCACTTGCCTTAAGGTTCGTAGAGTCTGAATTGGAGCTAAATCCCAAGGTTGAAGATGACCTTTGTTGGCTCTCTTTTGGTCCCCAATTGGCTTGGCTGCTGCTAGGGTTTCCTAACCCTTTAGTGCCTCTTCTTAATTAAGCACAGCCATCCTAAATCTTCCTTTTATTAACTTAATAATCCAATTCACGTTTTTTGACTAATGGGCCAAGCCCAAGTGACCAAAATGTCCCCGAGTGGGCCCGGCTATGTCTAAAAACGTCCCGTGACCCGTTTACTACCCCCGGGTACACTTTTCCGACTATCTCGGCCCATCCGGACTCAACCGTACACTCAGAATTTGCATCCGATTTAATTTCTAAAAATACTTATCCCCCACCCAATGTAGTCTATACCGACTTCCGGATGTGATAAGTACATACCTCGTCATTGACACTCGAAATGACTTAAATAGATTATTACTATACACTCAGTAATTTAATTTGCCTAAATATTAACCATTCAATCCCAGATTAATATTTATATATTATTCTGTTCTAATTAATTCATTAAATTACAACACACTTAGTAATTTAGAATTTCCGAATTAATTAAATTTAAATGTACCGAAAATACGGGGTGTTACATACTCCCCCCCTTATAAAGGAATTTCGTCCCCGAAATTAGATCGTACCTGCGTTGAACAGTTCTGGATATTGTTCACGCATATCCTCCTCTCGCTCCCAGGTAGACTCGTCAACATTGTGATGACCCCACTGTACCCTAACCAAAGGAACAACCTTGGATCGTAATTTCCGCTCACTATGATCCAGAATTGCTACCGGCCTCTCCTCATACGAGATGTCTGGCTGTAAGTCGATCTCCTCGAGTGGAATATGCCAAAAGGCTCTCTCGCTCCTTCGATATTTCTTCAACGATGCCACATGGAATACATCGTGTATCCGCTGAAGATGTTCTGGTAATCCCAGCTTATACGCCACCGGTCCCACCCTCTCAATAATAGGGAAAGGTCCTACGTATCGCGGTGCTAACTTACCCTTCTTGCCGAACCTCATCACCCCTTTCATTGGGGATACCCGGACTAAAACTTGGTCCCCAACTTCTAGCTCCACATGTCTCCTAGAAGCATCAGCATAACTCTTTTGCCTGTCCTGAGCTATTCGAATCCTTCCTCGAATCAACTCTATCTTGGCAGATGTCTCCTGGACAATCTCCGGCCCCAAGAGTTTGTTGTCCCCCACCTCTAACCAACAAGCGGGTGAACGACAAGGTCTCCCGTACAGTGCCTCAAACGGTGCCATTCCAATCGTGAATTGGTAAGAGTTGTTATACGCAAACTCTACCAAAGGAAGATATTTCTCCCACCCTCCCCCGAAGTCCAAAATGCACATTCTGAGCATGTCCTCCAGCATCTGATTAACTCTCTCAGTCTATCCGCCAGTCTGTGGGTGATACGATGTACTCAAGCGCAACTCCGTGCCCATTGCCTCCTGAAAGCTCTGCCAAAAGTGGGCAACAAAGATTTTTTCTCGGTCGGATACGATATTTATCGGCACTCCATGCAGCTTAACAATCTCTGCTATGAATAGTTGTGCATAACGCATCGTCTCAAAGTCTGTGCGTACCGGCAAAAAGTGGGCTACCTTAGTCAACCGATCCACAATAACCCATATGGAGTCGTGACCCCTCTGCGATACTGGTAACCCTGTGATGAAGTCCATGGAGATGCTCTCCCACTTCCACACGGGACTGTCTAATGGCTGTAGCATCCCTGATGGTCTCTGGTGGTCAACTTTCACGAGCTGACATGTGGCACATTTCGAAACAAACTCCGCTATGTCCCGTTTCATCCCTGCCCACCAATACTGCCTCCTCATATCTTGGTACATTTTATCCCCACCGGGATGTACCGCAAATTTCGAACCATGGGATTCTGTCATAACGGCGTACTTCAAATCCTCATCCTCTGGCACCATTAACCTCCCATTAAAGCGTAGGCCTCCTTCTGAGCTGATCGAGTAACCCTCCGCTCCCTCAGCTAACAACTGGCCCACCCTATCCCGGCAATTTTGATCCTCTGCCTGAGCCTTCATAACCCGCATAATGATCTCGGGTGTGATGGACAAAGCCGACATGCAAGCCTTGGCTACGTCGTCCTCATATTGAAGCTCTCTCCACTTCGCTTTCCATACCTCCGATATTTCCCCAGTCGGTCTTCTGCTCAAAGCGTCTGCTACTACATTGGCCTTACCAGGATGATACTGGATATCAAACTGGTAGTCCTTCATGAATTCTAGCCACCGCCTTTGTCTCATATTCAGATCCTTCTGTGTGAAGAGATACTGAAGTGACTTGTGATCCGTGAATAGAGTAAACTGCTCTCCTAGAAGATAATGCCTCCATATCCTCAAAGAAAAAACGATCGCTGCCAACTCTAGGTCGTGAGTGGGGTAATTCCTCTCGTGGGGCTTTAGCTTCCTGGAAGCATAAGCTATAGCCCTTTCCTCCTGCTGGAGCACACCCCCAAGACCCCGTAAGGATGCGTCTGTGTAAACCCGATACTCTAGTCCTCCCTTTGGCAATGCCATCACGGGTGCAGATGTCAACTTGTCCTTTAGCTCGTCGAACGCTAATTGACAACTATCATCCCACTTGAAAGGCACCCCTTTCCGAGTCAGATTCGTCAAAGGTCCTGCAATTTTAGAGAATCCTTTAATGAATCGCCTGTAGTAACCGGCCAAACCCAGAAAACTGCGCACCTCGGTCGGTGTCGTGGGCTGTCCCCACTCCCTCACCGCCGAAACCTTATCCGGATCCACTGCAATACCCTGATCTGACACGACGTGACCAAGAAACTGTACCTCCCGTAGCCAGGATCCACACTTCCCGAATTTGGCATAGAGCTGATGATCCCTCAGTGTCTGTAAAACCATGCGCAAATGTTCTGCGTGCTCCTCCTCGGTACGCGAGTAGATTAGGATGTCATCAATGAACACGATGACAAACTGATCTAGGTACTCCCTGAAAACCCTGTTCATGAGGTCCATGAACACTGCTGGTGCATTGGTGAGCCCGAAGGGCATCACCCTGAACTCATACGATCCATACCGCGACAAGAAAGCGGTCTTAGGAACATCCTCTTCTCGGATACGCAGTTGATGATACCCTGACCTCAAGTCGACTTTGGAGAAGTAAGACGCCCCTCTCAGTCGGTCAAATAAATCATCAATACGAGGTAACGATACTTATTCCGTATCGTTACCTTGTTCAGCTCCCTATAATCCACGCACAATCGGAGTGACCCATCTCGCTTCTTCACAAATAACACCGGCGCACCCCACGGTGATGTACTCCGCCGAATAAAACCCTGACCCAGTAATTGCTGAATCTTCTCCCTCAATTCCCGCATTTCTGAAGGGGCCATTCGGTAAGGTGCCCAGGCAATCGGCCTCGTCCCCGGTGCCAAATCGATAACAAATTCGATTTCTCTACTGGGTGGTAATCCTGGTATCTCCTGGAATACGTCCTCAAAGTCCCTCACCACAGGAATAGAGTCTAGAGGAGTTACCACTTCCTGTGAGGTTTCCTCCTCAATGTAATAAAGATGAGTAGTCGAGCCTCCCTCTGGGCGAGGCATTGTCACCACAAACATCTCTTGCCCCGGAATGGCAAAAATAATGCTCCCACCGAAGCAATCAATCATGGCTCTATAGTCAGCGAGCCAATCCATACCGATGATTACATCGTGAACATGCATATCTAACACCAACATTTCCGCGGGTAATACTAAACCACCAATCTCTACTCCTACTCCTCGGCATATAAAGAATATAAGCGACCCACTCCCCAATGGTGAGTCGACACACGTAACAGTGCTCTCAGCGGTGGCTAACAACCCTAAAGCCTTCGCGAAATGTGTAGCTATAAAGCAATGAGTGGCCCCCGTATCAAACAATACCCGACCCATAGTGCCATGGATAGAAAACGTACCCTCGATCGCGGGCGGCGCTTGCTGTGCTGGAGGATTGGGAACATCCCGAACGTTATACACACGTCCGTAGTGCATCTGCCCTTGCTGCTGTGGGGCGGGTGGGGCTGCTGCTGCTGGCGGCATCTGACCCTGTTGCCCCTGCTGGGCACCCTGCTGCTGGCCTCTACCCCTCTGCGGGCACTCCCTCTTGAAGTGTCCTGGCTGACCACAGGAGAAACAGCGTTTCTGGTCGTCACCCTGTCGTTGGCCCTGCTGGCCCTGACGCTGCTGCCCCGGGGGCCTCCCCCGTTGTTCCCTTGGCCCTGACGGCCCTGAGGAACCTGCTGTTGCTGATTAGGGCCTGGTTGCCCCTACCTGAACCCCTGTCCTCCCGGTCGGAACCCACCAGGCTTAAACTTCTTAGCCTGATTTCCTTGCTGAATGATAACCTGCTGCTGTGTGCCACTTGCCTCACTACTAGTAACCGCCTTGCCCTGCTGGCTCGGCTCACCTGCCTTCTTGTTCCCCTTAGTATGGAAACGATGATCCTGGCAATGTACAAGTGCAGCATTAACGACATCTGTATAAGTCACTAATGTCGGGTTTCCAATCAAGTGCTGCCTGATTCTCCAAGCTAGACCATCCATGAACTTGGACTTCTTCCGCTCCTCATCGCTCACCTCGTTTGGCACAAAGTTTGCCAAACGGGTGAACTCCTCCTCATAATCTGCTACTGACCTGTCACCCTGTACCAACTCGCTGAATTTCTTTCTCATCTCAGACTTTACTGCTGGAGGGAAGTACTTGCGGTCAAACCGCACCCAGAATTCAGAAATCGGCATCAAATCCCGCTCCTCAGCGGTGGTTACGGACTCCCACCACTGTAAGGCTGCCCCTGACAGACGAAAGGTAGCCAACATCTGTTTCTGCACCTCTGTACCCTCTAACATGCGCAGATGGCGCTGAATGTTCTTCTTCCAGTCACAAGCCTCAACCACATTGGTGCTACCTCGAAACTCGGGTGGGTGACCCTTCTGAAAGGTCTCCCTCACTCGCTGCCAAGATGGTGGCCCCACTGGAGCCTGAACTGCTGGAGCCAATGGAGGCGGTGCCTGGGGCTGTGGAAAATGAGCTGCCATAGCTCGCATCGCTGTCTCGACCGCTTGGGCCACTATCCCTGCCACCTGAGTGGTAGAAATCAACTCGGGCGGGGGTGGTGGTGGCGGTACCTGTGGCTCCTGGCGAGCCTCCCTCACCTCATCTCTAGCCTCAGCCCTCTCCGCTCTCTGTCTCTTTGGCGGCATCTGAAATAGGTTGAATTGTATAAGTACACAATTTATACAAAAATTAAAAGCAGGAATACGATATCTCACAAGCGGAAAAATATAATCAACAGTCCTAATAATAGGGCTCTATAACAACCGAACGCTACGCTGAAACGTAGAAAGCCGTACAGATCCTAAGGACTCTAGAACCTGATGCTCTGATACCATTTGTGACACCCCGCCTAATTAATCCCGGGTGATCAGTCCTAAATCAAGTTAGAACAGGTTTCTCATTTGGTCCATTCTTAGCATCACTGTCGTTTTATTAAATTACTAACCACCTAAGTGAGAAAAATAGACTGGTGCCAATTTTTATCTTTCATTAATTCAACAAAAACCCACGCGGAAAATAGAACAATATAACAATCACAGATAATTGAACTAATCATTCCACAAGTAAAAATTAATTAACCGAATAAACCATCGGTCCAAATAAAAATCCCATAAAGACAAGAATAACATCCCAAC
The DNA here is from genome assembly GCA_949130495.1 of Sambucus nigra. Classification (NCBI taxonomy): domain Eukaryota; kingdom Viridiplantae; phylum Streptophyta; class Magnoliopsida; order Dipsacales; family Adoxaceae; genus Sambucus; species Sambucus nigra. Next base: position 749,722 of record CASBWL010000471.1, read on the forward strand.
AAGTCTAAGAAATAAATAAATGGAAAGTGAGCGACATGCTCGAATAAATAATAATGAGTCTCTACATTATGAATGAAAGGAAGAGGCGTCTATCAAAGGTCCTGCAACATCCACATATGCTGCAGCAACGGATTTCCTGGAATCGAGTCAAGTCTGGCGTCCCTGTGGCTGGACACCTAAAAGGTTTTTAAAATTTTTTTATAGCAAGGGTTAGTACCCAAAACATTTGAAAAAATTTAGCAAATGATTAACTTGCAGTAATAATAAATATGCATGCTCTTCATATTTTAGTTAGTGTCGCACTCTCTTGAGAACTTCCTTGCCCCTCCTCTAATGTGCACCACTAACGCTTTAATTATCACCTAGTTATCTATCTCATGACTAGATAATTATTAAAGTCTCCTTGTACCCCTTCTACTCTAATTTGAGTAAAATGTGATTATGATTTTTAAGTCATTAGTAACATCAACTTAATTAATCATTTCCCTTTTTGATTCATATAACTTCTCTACTCGTTATACATATACAACAACTCATGCTTGTATTTATATTGCCCGTATATAATAATCGCCTAATTATATACTTAGAATTTATTGCAGCATTCACACACATACTGGAATACATAAAACACTAACATCCACCCGAGTATAAATACTCACCGGACATAATTTCTCTAAAGTGCTAGTACACTAGGTATATTCACATATCCTAGTTATCCAAGTTAGAATCGCTCACTAACTTGGTTTAGTATACGATTGGAGGCGGTCATATTCCTTCCCGGAAAGTGAGATGCCCCTCACCCCCTGTAACGGACGCTATGACCTGGGAATCTACTCGCCCTACTCCTCATCCACTGCGCGTAACCTCCCCCTATAGCACCAGAGTATAATAATATCTAACCACTGATATTAAGGCATACACTATATATATATACTATCACACACCGTATATATATATATATATATATATATATATATATATATATATATATATATATATATATATATATATATATATATATATATAAATGTTCCAGCTACACCGTGTACTAAACCCGTGACACAAGCCTATTCCATTTTTATTATGAGGTTATTACCCAACTCGAAAGAATTAATTAATTTGCACATTAATAAATTCAGTTACTTTTGATGTTGCCCTCGCCATTTAATTGGACTCAATCTCATAGCCCGAATTAACCTCACCCGAGTCTAAATCCCGACTCTAAATTTCTTAGTCCATTACTACGTAATATAATTTACCTCGATGTCACTCAACCAATTTTGACGTGTCATCCAAATTTCTACTCCCATCTCCTAATTAATTCACTCACATTTAATTAGGTTTACCCCATGCATTAATTTCTCAACAATAATTAATTACATAACAACTTTTATATAATTCTCTTCCTATATAAACGAAACTGGGCGAACTGTCAGTTTCTGCCGACCGTCGATCGATCGACTTCATGGCGTCGATCGATCGATCGAACAGGTACTCGTCTTCATCGCGAAGACAGACAGACATGGACGAAAATCTTAAAGCCCAAATTTCCTTCTACACTAACACTGAATCCCTTTTAGCATTTGTACATATTAGGAAACTCATTAGGGATTTCCAGAACAGTCCTCAACATGATTAATTCGTCCATTAACTTCCAATTTCTAAATTTGGGGAAAGTTTCATCATTAACCCTAAGTCCATTTATACCCCAAATCTCATCATCAAATTCGTTTCCAAATATTCAGATATCATTCTACCAGATATGCAATAACTTACAATTATCATATTTTCCAAGAATCATCACCCAAAATTCGTAAATCAGAATCGTTGTTTTCAAAATCCCATGTTCATACCATTAACACCCAAAAACGAATTTCTACTTAATCACTACACATGAATATGAATTGAAAACAGATTTAATGCTATTGCAAGTTATCCACTTGCCTTAAGGTTCGTAGAGTCTGAATTGGAGCTAAATCCCAAGGTTGAAGATGACCTTTGTTGGCTCTCTTTTGGTCCCCAATTGGCTTGGCTGCTGCTAGGGTTTCCTAACCCTTTAGTGCCTCTTCTTAATTAAGCACAGCCATCCTAAATCTTCCTTTTATTAACTTAATAATCCAATTCACGTTTTTTGACTAATGGGCCAAGCCCAAGTGACCAAAATGTCCCCGAGTGGGCCCGGCTATGTCAAAAAACGTCCCGTGACCCGTTTACTACCCCCGGGTACACTTTTCCGACTATCTCGGCCCATCCGGACTCAACCGTACACTCAGAATTTTCATCCGATTTAATTTCTAAAAATACTTATCCCCCACCCAATGTAGTCTATACCGACTTCCGGATGTGATAAGTACATACCTCGTTATTGACACTCGAAATGACTTAAATAGATTATTACTATACACTCAGTAATTTCATTTGCCTAAATATTAACCATTCAATCCCAGATTAATATTTATATATTATTCTGTTCTAATTAATTCATTAAATTACAACACACTTAGTAATTTAGAATTTCCGAATTAATTAAATTTAAATGTACCAAAAATACGGGGTGTTACAGTTAATGTGTGGGACATTCATTACTAATAAACTTTTTACTTACCAATGTATTAAAGACGCATCACTGTGTTAGTCAAATTGTTGATTATAAATAGGGATTTTTTGGCTTAACCCCTACTTTTTAATGTGATATTTGACTTGACCCCGACTTTGCTAATATCTTTGATATACATAAAAGTATATCAAAATATGGCACAAGGGGGTTTCCTCAAAATATTACATAAAAGTATGGGGTTAAGTTAAAGGATTTATTTGACTTTTCCTCTTGTTTATAATACTAAATTAGACAAAGTCAAAGGATGAAAACGAGGGGTTAAGTCAAATTAGGCATTAAAATTTGGGGGTTAAGTCAAAATGACCCTTAGAAATACTAGGTATGGTTTTTCACTATACCGTAACATTTCAGTCCGGAGAAATATGGTTCGAGTTTGCTAATTTTCATTACTGGAAAATGAAATTATCGAAACCGAAGTTATTAGAAACTTTGTGATTATTGGTCGATTTGGTGTAGGCTATATACCGACCGATAACCACCCCTAATGAATACACAAGTACTCTCACCCACACACATGTAATTTATGCTCATGAATTCTATTTGTATGCCATTACCAGGTTAAGGCGGCTGTGGGTGCACTTCGAAACCCACGTGGGTTGAGTTGGCCAGCATCAGCTGATCACCACAAGAAGAAATCAGGAGAATTGGACCTTCTTGATTGGCTATGGGCCATGTTTGGGTTTCAGGCATGTGGTATTAACCGAAAGAATTATATAATAATTCTTAAGTTGCTTATGGCTTTTGAAAAGTTAATGTTTGTGTTTGGTTTATTTTGTTATCTACAGAGAGACAATGTCAGGAACCAGAGTGAGCATTTAGCTTTGCTACTTGCCCATATTCATATAAGACTTATTCCTAAGCCCGAACCACTTAACAAGGCATGAACCCCCCTCTTATCTTAAACCATAATTTTTGTGCATTTCCATGATATAGCTTCTCATTTTTTAATGCAAGTTCGATTTTTATGTTGCATTTATTGAACTGAAATGTTCTGTTATGATTAGTTTGCATGTTCCTTGTGTCGGTGGTTATTTCTTGTGGATCATTAACCATTTTCCTTTGAGATTTCTGTTTGATTTTTCATTATCGCATAATTATCCTCTAGTGAATATTTTTTCCGCACTTCGAAAAGTGTAATCTTAACATGCATAGTTCTAATGCAGCTTGACGATCGAGCTGTTGATGCACTCATGAACAAGCTATTGAAAAACTATAAAACATGGTGCAAATACTTGGAAAGAAAACACAGTTTACGGTGAAGTATGTTTGTGCATCTTCTTTTGTTTGTTGACTTCATCACATGACTTTTCTAGATTAAAATGAATCTTCTTATGATAATGAGATGAAATGAGTATGAATGTAATTGCTTGTAGGATCCCCCAAGGGCAGCAAGAAGTGCAACAGAGGAAGATTCTTTACATGGGCCTCTATCTTCTTATCTGGGGTGCAGCGTCTAATGTACGATTTATGCTCGAGTGCCTCTGCTACATTTTTCACAATGTAAGTAATTCATTCATCGTCGTACATTTCATCAGTGATTTTATATGTATTGTTGAAATGTCTACATCTCCGTATACACACACATATATATACATAAGGCTCGAAGGGTCTAAAAGATGAATTAAAACAACTTTACCCAAATTTCTAGAGAGGCTGGTCCCTATGACTCGAACCAGTGACATTGCACCAGGCGGAATGAGGCTTTGCCATCTTTATGAAACTCTATCTCTCTCTCTCTCTATATATATATATATATATATACACACACACATGTATATGCAGTCAGGCTCCTATGCAGACATACTTGAGAACTTGGTCCAAAACGATGTTGTTTTGGACCAAATTGTGAATTTCTTAAAAAAAAAAGAAGAGAAATGTTGATTTATGCACAAAATTCATAAGTCCGTCCTCACCAAAGCCGGACTTAATATATGTATACGTTTTTATGTATTCTCTTATTACATATCTCATTGTAATGCTCCGATATATGTTCAGATGGCATATGAACTCCATGGTTTGTTGGTTGGAAATGTCAGCATTGTCACTGGAGAAAACATGAAGCCTTCTTACGGTGGGGACGATGAGGCTTTCCTGTGGAAGGTTATAACATCGATCTATCGAGTAATTGATAAGGTACTTTCTATTGGAACACATTCATCATTTTCAAACTGCTTTTTTTTTCTAATGTGTCAGACATGATATAATAATGCTCATCTTATTACAGGAAGCCAAGAATAGCAAAAACGGAAAAGCCTCTCACTTAGATTGGTGAAATTATGATGATCTAAATGAGTACTTCTGGTATGCACAGATTTAAATTGATAACTGCAGTTCATTACAAAGTTTATAAAAGGGTGTTTGCGCTTTTTGATATTCTGCTGGACTCATGCTTTTGGTTGATATGTTGTATAGGTCATCTGACTGTTTTTCTTTGGGTTGGCCTATGCGGGATGATGGCGATTTCTTCAAATCTACGCGCGACATGGGACAGGTGCTCTATATTCAACCCAGATATTATTCCTTAAAACTCCCTCCGCCCCAAATTAAAAGTGCATGTTTGAAAGTCAACATTTTAAGGAAATATTTTGGGCCTTTGGGTTGCAGAAAACATTTTTCTATTTTATATTTCCAGTTTTCATTTCTATTTCTAATTTTTGTTTTCAATAGAGTATTTAGAAAACTAGGGAAACACGCTCATTTGTTAGAAGTAAACCATTATTTTCAAATGTGATTTATAGAAATCTTGAAAGTTAAAATATAATTTACAGAAAGTTTGAGGGACAAAATGTAATTTTCAAAAAGTTTAATGACCAAAATTTCATTTACATAAATTTTAGGGACCAGAATGTAAATTAACAAAATTTCAGGGGACAAAATGTAATTTACAGAAGGGGTCAGACTTGTCATTTTTTCTTAAATTTAGGCGTAAAATGTAATATTGAAATTTTTTGGGGTCATTATGTAATTTACAAAATGTTTTGGAAATAGGTTGTAAACATGTTAAAGTAGTTTTTCAATTTTCTTTAAAAGTGGAAAATCGGAAAAACAGTTTTTAGTTTTCCATTTGGAAGATCTAACTCTGAACACATTTTTCACTTTTTCTTTTCTGTCGAAATTTTTTAGAAAATATTCTTTGAAAGCAGCCTTGTTTTGTATAATTAAACAGGGCTTTTACTTCTTAATTTATCCTCTTTAAAATTATAAATACCTTTGGAATGGAAGAACACATGCACTTGGACCCTTGCTTAGCCGTGAGAATTATTAGGACGGGTAACTTCCGAATCTCACCAAGTATATATTACATTTAGAAACAGGACTCTAAATTCAGGAAGGACCAAAGAGTAAAACTAGATTCTTAATTTGGGACAGAGGGATTTTTAATAGAGTGTTGTCTGTTTGCTAAATAAAACTGCCATTCCAGGGAAGACAAGCCTCTCGTAGAAAGCCTGGACGTACATGATAATCGTATTTTGTTGAGACACGGTCATTTTGGCATAACTTTCGACGTTTTGATCGTTTGTGGACCTTTTTCATTATGGCGTTGCAAGTAATTATTACGAACACCGCATGCTTACTCACTATACATGTCATTACTCCTAAAATTGGGTTCATGGTTAGCAAGTACTAATTTGAAGTATTTTATCGCAGGCTATGGTTATCATTGTGTGGAAAGATGATTCTTTATGAAACATTTTTCAGAAGGCTTCTTTAAAAGACTTGTCCAGTATTTTCATCACAGCAGCTTTTCTTCGATTCCTTCAAAGTACTTAATTCCTACTCAATTAGTTTAATGGCACTTTACATGTTGATAGTTACTTTTGCTGATATTCTTCATTTATTTTTAATAATTTTGATACAATAGAAAAAGTCATATAAAAGTGACATGAAAGAGTTTCATTGACTTGTATTAGTTCCTTGACCAACTGCATGGTAAAACTCATAACCTTACATGTGATCATGTTTCTAAAAACTCATGACCTTGAATGTTGCTTATAACACAGTGATTTACAAACTTGCAACACTTGCAAGTCTATTACAAACTATGAACACCTCTAAGAAGGAAACGTCTTATGTCGAACACCTACACTTCATGGACACGTGTTCTACACTTTTTTCTACAGTTTTATTATTTAAAATTAAGATTATTTATTTTGGATATATGTCCAACACTTCTTGAGTGCCAAAAGAGATCCACATATCTTTAATGTTGAAATACGACTTTCGTTTCGTATACGAAAAAAAATAATTGCTAGAAAGCAAAAAAAATGTAATCATAATAAAAGGTAAGATGATGAGAGGAAGTAATGAAAGGAGAAAATCGGGCATAAATATCTTCATTGATGGGCTGCAAGGTAACCTCTGTAATCCACGAGATCTCAAGAACTGGCCATCCCACCCAATTACAAGGTATTGTGTCATTTATCCGATCGGGCTAGAAAATGTCTCCGAGTCTAGGATGCCCTAAACCCAATCACATGAGAACTGGTTCGCAAAGGAGTTGATAGAATGTGGTTTCCCCGGAAGGGGGAATCATACGCCACATTAAACGTGCTATGAATGTGGAATTCAGGTGGGAGTTCCACCTCATAGGTGTTTATCCTGTGACAATGCAAGATGGGGAAAGCTCCAAACCGTCGTATCTCTAGCTTGGGACCCTTACCCTGTCTCATCTCCTTCTAAAGGTGTCTATGACCAAGTCTCCATTGGCTGGTATACGACCTCACGGTGGTGAGTGTCCACTTGCTCCTTATAGTTATAGAAGACATGGCAGACCGACACTACACGAGGAAGCTCTTCTGAATCACTGGGCATATGAGGTATAGTGCTCAACACATTTTAGATGGTGAGAGACTGGTGGACTGCTTGACAATGTTATTGAAGGCAAACTTTGCTTGTGCCAAGCACCGTCGCAAGTCTCAAATTAAACGGTTTTCTGACCATCGAGTTGGGGATGAAATGGAGAGAACGGGGTAAGATTGCTTGAGGGAATGCAAAAGTATCTCGTAAAACAGATATCCCTATCTGACGTGATACTGCGGAAAACCCTATGTAGACGGATGATATCTCAAAATAAAGAACGGCGACTTGGGATGCTTCCATAGTCATGCTGTATAGAATGAAGTATGTCATCTTCAAAAATCCATAAACAACTATAAATATCGAATCGTGGGCTTTGGAGTCTCACGATAATATCCATTGAAACGTCCTGCCATGACCTATTAGAAATTTAACGGCTAAGAGTCCGATGTCGATTGTGGTGTATGGGCCGAGAAAATTGGTGTCACGAGGGAATGAGAGCAGGAGGAGGTGTGGCCCTAGTCAAAACCCTAGGTGAAGAGCATTAGGAAGCCATGGTGAGCTCGTCTGGGATAGGTGGAGCCTCCAATGAGATCAGCAGGCAATCTGCACGGGCGATTATGCTGGTAGGGTGATGTCAATCTGATAGTGGTTTGATAATATTTGGAAAAATCTAGGGCTAGATCTCTTTAGGGTTGATTTAACCCTTCTCCCAATCACTGCAAATCTTGTCCATAGTTAACCCTAGAAAAAAAAGGAGAGTATAATTAGGCTGAATCGATCTAAAGAACAACTACAACAACAACAACAATAACAATAAAGAAATTGGGGCTGAAATGCTCATTGGATCTCATTGATACTCTCCAAAATGTAATAATGAAATATAAATTTATCGACCCCTTTATATAATAAGGGGCGGAAATAGACAAGAACTATAAAACTCTCAAATTATAAAGACACAAAAAAGGAGAGATAAGGCTAACGGCAATGCCAATAACTATGCCCCAGTATTAGAAAATAAGTATATGCAAGACGATGAGTTATTATCACAATTACATGTACACAATATGGACATACAGTTAAAGATGTCTACATACTAGTTTCTCTGTTTTTTAACATGTATGTTATTATATGTTAAGTATGGCTATTTAATGACATATTTCATATTACAATCAAACGTGAATTATTTATTGTTTCATACTTATGCATAAAAATGATATTTTATTCATGTGTCCTGTGTTATCCGTATAACTAGTTATTAATATAGATGAGAAGGAAGAGAAGATATAAAATAATTTCTGAAAAAACTGACAACATCCATTTCCAAGTTTTGAATTTATATTTAACTTCTTCCTGTTAATAAAGATCCTCCGATTGCATCTCTATTTGGTAACACATAGTACTGGTGTAATTCAAGTTTTCGTGTTTTATTAAATTGGTAAATTCATAAAGAATGTCTCATAGCTCATATCAAGACTTCAAATCTCATAATTCATATAGACTCATTCCTGGAATCCAAATTGATAAATTCACACAGAGACTCATAATTCATATCAAGAGTATGAATTATGAGATTCAATTTTTTTCCTAAAGTTCAGACTTTATATGTGAATTTACGAATTTAATATAAAAGCACAAAAACTCGAACCAAAATCAAAATATTTCGAACACCATTTGCGCACGTCACAAACATCAACTACTCTCTCAAAATGGTTATTGAAATTATTCACGAGACGTGGTTGTAACCGAAGAGCTCATTTTTTTTCTTATTATTAATATTAGGTATATTGGACCTTGTCTTGAACTTCCCTGGCATTCAAAGATGGAAGTTCACTGATGTCATGAGAAACTTTCTCAAGATTATTGTAAGCCTCGCATCGTCCATTATTCTTCCGATATTTTTTCTGCACCAAAACAATTCGGCCTCTGGGAAGATCAAAGATGTTATGTCATTCCTTAATAGATTTAAGGGAATTCCACCATTATATGTTGTCGCTGTTGTTCTGTATCTTCTTCCAAATCTACTGGCAGCAGTGTTGTTTATTTTTCCAATGCTTCGATGTTGGATTGAAAACTCAGACTGGCTTATCATAAGATTTCTTCTATGGTGGTCACAGGTATGCTTGTTTCCATCTTCCTTTCTATTCTTAAGAAAGCTCAGCATATTTTTCATTTTTTCAAAGTGTGATATAATTTATTTAATCCAGTTTGTATCGATTGCTTCCTCATCCAGAAATTATGAACATAGAACAGAAACACAACTGTCAACAGGTTTCACCAATAATTGAAAATATAGAATAAACTGACAACGGGGAAAGCCTAGTACGTGGGACCCCGATCCCACCCCTGACCCTGTTTTCCCCCTTCAATAATTAGTGAACCTACTAATTATCTTAGTCAATACCAATGCTTTAATTTTATGGTTTTATAAACCCAACAACCGGGGGGTGGGTGGTGGTGGTGGTGGTGGAGTAAACTAAGCTACAGGCATCCCTAAATAGAACACATATAAATCTACAGTATAATCTTTCGAATTTTATTTTAGAAGCTGGATTAATAAAGATAGGTGTCTTTTTTTTTCCAAATATCTACCTTCGTGGTAAATTCCACCTGTGCATGTACACATCCATAAATAGCAGCTACAAAACTCATATATCTTTACCCAGAAATGAAGGTTGTTTCTTTTCCTACATTTTACTTGTTATCGTCTCTCTCTCTAAAAAAAATAAAAAAAAAACAGAAAGAAAAAAAGAAAGGAGACTTCCTATCATCCCTTAGTTTTAAAGGCCGAGCCTTTTTGGACTGAAAATCTTGCTTATATGACTTTATACTACAATCTCTTTTTTTCTAAACTTGGAATACTTATTGTTTTATCAATTCAAAATTATTTCCAGTGATTATTGTTTGCTTATTCACCAATCACTTGTCTTAGGTTGGGCATTTGTAGTCATACCAAATATCATGTATATGAAAGTGACAAATCAATACTTGCCATTGTAAAATTTTGTGTCCATAATGCAAATTCCCTAATGAAAATGTTAGAACATTATCCCAAATGAGCTTATATTTCAAATAAGGAATTGAATATGGTGGGTTGAGCCGAGTTATTCTTAAAAGGTGTTGGGAAAAATTGGCTTAAATTTGGGCTGGGAATATATCCATTGTTGTATTTTCTTCTCATAGTTAGAAAAGATAAATCTCAACATAATCATTCTTAACAAATCAAAGATTTCTACTTTGTGACGAAAGTGCCACGTCACTCTAATTCTTTTATAGTAAAAATGGTAATAAATCTAATAATAATAGTGTTTGGAAAATTTGTGCATTCATGTTTTCTCCCTAATGACTCGGTGAAAAGAAAACTGTCGAATGCTGCTTCTCTCTTGCACAATGATTATTAAAAAACTATGACTTCTTGATATCCTCTCTCTCTCTCAAGTTTGTATCCCCAATCTATCAACAAATGGTTCATCTTTTCATTGAATTTGTTTGCTCTTCCACAGCCCAGAATCTGCGTGGGGAGGGGAATGCATGAAAGTCAATTTGCCCTTATCAAGTGAGTGTATTCTTAAATTTATTCCTCATAATAATATTTGGTAAATGCTTGAATAAAGATATATGGTTCAAATCTATTTATCAATTTCAGGTATACTATCTTTTGGTTGCTACTTTTGTGTTGTAAATTCGCATTTAGCTATTTTGTTCAGGTGGTTCCCACATCTTAAACTTTATTGTTCAAACTAGAGTATATGATGAGTGACTGGGTTCTATTTTGACCCTGTTATTTTTCTTCAGATAAAACCTCTGATGAAACCGACAAAAGATATAATGAATATTAGACGTGTTCATTATGCTTGGCATGAATTTTTCCCAGAAGGTAAGTATCTGACATTGGCTCTATCACCCATCTCATTTTTGTACTCAAATTATAGTTTTTATTCTAAGAAGTAGTATAAAATGCAGCAAGAAACCATTATGGAGCGATTGTTGCACTCTGGTTGCCAGTAGTCCTGGTTTGTGTCACAAATCTTATGCAGGTTTACTTTATGGACACCCAAATTTGGTATGCTATTTTCTCAACTCTTTGTGGAGGTGTTATAGGGGCATTTGATCGTCTAGGAGAGGTAATCCTTTATTTCTATCTTTATATACATACATATATGCTGTTCTCTTTACTACTTTACTTTTGTGAATTGTCCCTTATGTAAAGCTGTCATGCACGATCACATTTCAACAATGGTCCTTTGCATTCTTTAGCTGTTCTTATTTACAACTATGCCTTGGGTTGATAAATAAAGATCTTTGAGACATTCTTCGCTAAATCCTAGTTTCTTGGGATCAAATTATGTGTTTGGTTTACAATTTTGTTCTTCTGAATGAGTTTTTCAACTTCTTCATTTTAACTGTACCAGAAGTTCTGGTCCAGAACCATAGTAACTGCCATCTGTATCTATTATATACTGAACGAAGAACTTTTTTCATATTTATTTTTTGTGAGCCATGATGGGATAAGGGCAGGGAATATTTCCACTCAAGCTTATCGAAGTCAGGCGATATATAGGACTGATAACTCACTATGTTGCATTTTTAATGATATAATCTGGATATATTATTTTTCCTTTCCATTCTGTAAAACCCATATTTTCACCTGGAAGCGTGAGCAAAAAACTGGTGGATAAAATTATCGTTTCCATTGTCTGTATAGAATAATGGGTAAATTGCAAGAAACCCCCCTGAACCCTTTCACTAGATGCAAATACCTCCTATCATTTGAAATTTCCCCCATGTTTCGCTAAAAAAAATTAGCACACTTTTTAGCAACACATAAGGGGTATTCGTAACTTATTCTTAGTTCAGGGGATTATTTGTAACATTGGGGGGTATTTTCAATTGAACGATAATGTTCAGATAATTTTGGGGGGTCTTGTAGTTTACAGTTGATTAGAAAATCTTCAGTTTTGTGTTGATTGTATCAACTTAGTTAAATGCATATGAGATCGTGGGATAGATTCATTTTATTTCGAAACTATCAGTTTTAATCTGCATAGTAATTATTTGGCATATTTGGTATACCTGGTAAATGTTACAATATACTTCCCTTTATACAGATACAGACATTGGTCATGCTAAGGTCAAGGTTCCAGTCTTTACCTGGTGCATTTAACACGCATTTGGTACCTTCTGATAAGTCTAAGAAGATGGGATTTTCTCTCTCAAAGCGCTTTTCTGAGGTTTCTTTCGTGTTTTAAAAAGTTATTGTATTCAATCTTATTCTAAGATTGGTATGATTCTTCAGTTGTAATAAATATATTCTTATGCATGTGTATAGGTTACAGCAAACAGGAGAAGTGAAGCTGCAAAATTTGCTCAGTTATGGAATGAAGTAATATGTAGTTTTCGCGAAGAAGATCTCATTATTGATAGGTAAGGCCACCCAACTTCTTGTTTTTCTTAGTCCACTAATCTCATTTTCCATATAATACTTTGGTAACTAAAATGAATTTTCTTAGTCCACTAATCTCATTTTCCATATTATACTGAACGAAGAACTTTTTTCATATTTATTTAGCTAGTTTAATCACTTGCCTCAATGTTGTAGAGGTTGAATCGTCCTCGAGATCGCGTATTGGCCAGAACCTCCAAGCTTCTCCTCTTTCTCTTCTTCCTTTCCTCTTCTCTCTCTCTCTCTCTCTCTCTCTCTCTCTCTCTCTCTAGGGCTTTCTCAATCTCAAGAATGAGATTGTTATATCACATAGGCTTTATAATCTTTATTTCCAAAATACCCAACTTGAACTGATAATACACTCTTTAAGTGACTCGTTTACTCCAATTCGAGTCAAACTAACTTAAAATATTTCGAAACCGAAATAAAACCCAAGGACAGTCAAAATGACTATCTGGACCCATCCGGGATTAATCGTACACTCAGAATCGTCATCCGAAACACTTTATAACATCCTCAAATTTTGGCCTCAATTGCCAAATTTAAAATTCTCCAATTCAAATAAATTTTATTTCTCCCAAAATAATAAAATTCTCAGTCCTCAAAATCACGGGATATTACATTATATTCATCAATGACATGTTTTTTGAAATTAACACACCTTCCAAAAAATTTATTTTCTCACCCCACTTATTTTGCTCTCAACATACTTGTGTGTAATATGCAAATACTTACTTGAATTTGTTTTCTTGTAGTTTTTAGGGGTATTTTGACTTTAGATGCCATGTAGTTATTATTATTTGACTTCAGCCATTAATTTGTTTTTCTTTAGACTTTACCCACCATTTTCACTTTTAGAGACTAAAAAACATCTCAAAAACTGTAAAAAAGCGTCTCTAAAATTGAAAATGGTGGGTAAAGTCTAAAGAAAACAAAAAAATGGCTAAATTCAAATAAATATCACTAGATGGTGGGTGAATTAAAAATAGCCCCTTTATTAAAATAATCTCACCTCACTTGGTGTGTGAAGTTCAAAAATTTGGTAAAAAATAGTGTGGTGAGAAACAGGTTTTGTAAAAAGGAGTGTGGTGAAAAAATTTTGTGGGTGCACTTAAAATATCCCATTATTTTTTCTGTTGATAAATTTCTTTCCTTCCTTCCCCAGATACCAATTGCACTTGATATGACCGTTCAATTTCGATCCAAAGACTCTGATCTCTGGAAGCGTATATGTGTGGATGAATATTTGAAATGTGCTGTTATTTAATGCTATGAATCTTTCAAACTTGTCCTGAACGCTTTGGCTGTTGGAGAAACAGAGAAAAGGTTATTTATATTACTTGTTTCTTTCATCTATTTGGTTGCATCAGCTAATCTTTCCCATTTGAATCAGTCATACAGTAAAACATCCTTATTAGTAACTAGTTAGTTTTGGTACATGTCTATTTATTGCTGATTTTGTTTGGCATAAATTATAGTGTACAACCTTGTAATGAATCATTTTCTACTAGTAGTATTATGCTTCCTTCCCCCCGCAAAAAACAAAAACAAAAAAAAAAATTCATACACACAAAAGTTCTTTTTTGTGCCAAAATCAAGTCAGTTCAAGGGACTTACTCTTATCTGTTTTCTTTTGTCGGTAACAGAAATTTTAATGAATTAAAGGATATGTATGCGTGTTTGGTGGATAGAAATCCACAGATACAAGTCAGAATGAAAGGGGGGAAGAAAAAGAGATAAATAAAGAAAAACAAATTGCTGGGCACACCAACTAGCGCTGGCAGCCTTAAAACTCTATTATGAACTCGAACAGCGGGAACAGATTTTCCACAAACATTCAACACGACTCAATCTGCCATTCTAGACATTCCACCTTACGTGCCGTAAGTTTCTGTTCGAACATTCTTTGTCCATTTATTTGCATTCAATCAATCTCTGTTTTTGGTCAACTTTCGTACTCCTGACAACTATTTGTTTCATTTAATGGTTGGAGTAGAATTTACAGAAGTGTTTTCTTTCTATTTTTGTGTCTTCAAAATGTTATATATATTTTTTTATTGTTAAAGCTAGACAATGGTAGGATGAGGAGGTAATCATGTAGTTAGAGTTGGACTACGAGGATGTAGTTAGTGATCCTTTGTTAATTTCAGGAGGGATTACAGTTGTTATTTATTTTATTTACGAAAGTGTTTTCTTTTTGTTCTTGTGTCTTCAATATTTTTATTTTGTAATGCAAGGTAAATGGTAGGAGGACAAGTGTAATCAATGAGTTAAAGCAGGACTACAAGACCGTAGTTAATGATCCATTTTTAAGTTTTGGGGAGATTACAACTCTTATGTGTGTGGAGAGTTATGTGAACAGATACTATATGATTGAGGGGTTAGGGTGTTCGATTTTTGGTGTTAGAGGTTTTTGGTCGGATCCTTTCTAAGAAATATATTAAAAACACTCCCTTTGATTTCGATCAAAAAAGTGCTTTATACAAATTTTTTTAAGAATTCTATGAGAATGATTTGATTTGCAGGAGTAAAATTCTATATTTGTAACTCTTGTGCCTGAAGAGGACCGTTCGAATAAAATGTGGGACTGTAGATCCATCAATTGGGTATAAGATCCTGAACTGAGTGTTTTCTACGAGGCTTAGTGCAGTGCTGGCATGCATATACCATTTCTTTGTCACAAAGTTCTTTTGTGGGTGGTTGGTCCTCCGATATTCAACATATAAATTTGATGCAAATGTTGGAATTTAAAAGATCTTATGATCCGGTTCATGGATACATTCATGATAGGGTTATGGAAAGGAAGTGATTTGGGGTAGGGTGGAGGAAGTCGATTATGGGTTGTTAATTCTTTGTACCATTCTCGTGAATTCGCCTAAGGAGTGATTCAGCCGAAGAGGGATCTTAGATAGGGATCCACTCTCTCGTTTTTTCTTCACATTGGTTTTTGCTGGTTTGGGGGTAGAGATGGGCCTTGCCGAGGGGCGTATGTTAGGAGAGAGGAAATTTGGTTTTTCCATTTACATTTTTCGTAATGCACTATCTTTTTCGTAGGATACAGTTGGGAGAAGTTAAAGAATGTTGTCTTTAATACAAATTTTGAGGTCTGTGAGTGGTTTAGTGCCATTAAATGTAGAGCCTCGAGTATTGGAGTGTATCTGTTCTATCCATTTGTGCGATTTAGGTTCATGCCTAATTTATTTTAATCTAGAGTGGGGAGGATAAGACGGATCATTTGGTAAACTAGGGGAAGATCAACTATTTTTTAGTATAGAAATGTTTCTTTGGTGGGTAAGTAGTTATGGAGGTTCTAGGTAGAGGCACCATCTCTTTAGAACAAGATGATTAGGAGTAATTTAGTTATTCGATTAGAAAGAATGGACTTGTAATTATAGACGATGTTTACATTGCCCGTTGTTAAGGGTAGGGACTGAGTTGGCTTCTCTCGGGAATTTCGCTAGGGTGCATCTTGGGGCCTATTGTCACTAACATGACAAACTATTGGGGGACGTTATTGTCTATGAAGTTTTATCCATGTTATATACTTATTTGTTTAAAAATATAGTTGTTTTGTTTTTATAATATCTCCCTTCTTAATACAATCAATTTTAAATCAAAACAAGTAGGTTAAGCACTATGATGACTGTGTTGTTCTTTAGAGTCATATTATTCACATTACTATTACAATTTACAATTCTAACATTATTTTTATTAAGAGGATAATTGGCATCATTATTAGAGAAGTTGAAAGTAACCTTTCAAAAAATACATTTCTAGCAAATTTCAGAATGGGTCCTTTGCCTACTCTTCGCAATAAATTTGTGAAACTTGTGGAAATCTTGATGAGTGATTTACAAACAAGAATCAGTCATAATTTCAAGTTTTACACATCGTATGCTTGTAATTTTCAAATACTTGCATGCTGCAGAAAGATGCTGATCCTTCCAAGAAAGATAATGTGGTTTTGTTTCTACAAGACATGTTAGAAGTAGTTACCCGCGACATGATGGTGAATGAAACTCGGTTAGTGATTTTTAACATTTCAGTAGGAGTTATATATATTTTTATACGAATTAGTGGAATACTCCTTATTTTGACTGATGTATAGTGATTAATTTTGTTTATTGAATTTTCTCAGTGAATTGGTAGAACTTGGTCATAATAGCAAGGACTCTGGAAAGCAACTTTTTGTTAGTACTGACTCGAGACCTGCTATTGTGTTCCCTCCTGTTGTTACAGCACAATGGGAAGAACAGGTATGTATATGTTTTACACATAGCTATGTGTGCACATATACATCAATGCACAAATGTCAAACCCTTAGTTTTCATCAACAAATATTGCATCGTTTGCTTGTTATTCATAGATAAGAGGCCTCTATCTCCTTCTGACGGTAAAAGAATCCGCCATTGATGTGCCAACAAACCTTGAAGCTCACAGAAGGATTACATTCTTCACAAATTCATTGTTCACAGATATGCCACGTGCACCTCGAGTGCGCAAAATGCTCTCATTCAGGTTCATTTCATATTTCCCTAAGCATATGAATGTGAGAGGTTCGTTTTTTTCGCTGAAGTAAGGCATTATCTGTCCATGAAATTGTCATGAGCTTTATCGAACATACCTGAACTCAATCGTTTGACCACTTAAGGGTTCCCACATCGTACAGTCTCTGTTAATATGAGATTCTGCGGGCTAGGAGAGAAAAATCTTCTCTATCACGAACAGATGGTTATCATATAAATAATTAATCATGTTTTTATCATCATCAAATAGATCATGGGCTTCAGGTTGTAACGTTAGATGATGTCATGAACTACTAAAGATCCCTTATCTTATCATTTAAGTAAAAGAATTACTTTTCCAAATTTATTGTCCTAAAATGATGAATACTTTAATGGTGTGTTTGTGAGCACCAATTCCATGCCTTGGAAAATTTCAGTTCAAATTTTGAAAATTTTTAACTGAACATTTTCGAATTCCAATTCCAAGGCATAAAATTGGGGTTCCGAAATACACCCTAAATGAAAAATATGCACTTGGATCATTGTCCTCTCAAGGGCGTTGGTTATAATTTGGATGTGTAACTTTGTAATCGCTCTCAGTTTCGTATACTTTTAGAAACACGACTATTAATTTGGGACGAACTAAAAAGGAAAGCGCTACTGTTAATTCGAAATGGAGGGAGTATCTTTTAAGGCAAATAAATTCTCATCAGATATTAAGATGATTGTCTTGAGTGGTGGATGAATCTATCAAGCTGTTCTAGTTCTTCAGCATCAAATAATTTTTAATCATTATCACTTGGAATTGCGATGTCATGACTCCCTACTATAGTGAAGAAACTGTCTACTCGAAAAGTGACCTGGAGATGGAGAATGAAGATGGTGTATCCATAATATACTACCTGAAAAAGATATTCCCAGGTTTCAAATCTTACATTCTCAATGTCACTTCTCTTACATCATACTTTTCTTTCACATGGTTTCATTAGGTACATGTCGCTTATTTGATCATCCTGTTCCTATTTTAGATGAATGGGATAACTTCATGGAGCGTATCAACTGTAAAGAAGATAGTGAGATTTATGATAATGAAGAGAGCACTTTGCAGCTCCGTCACTGGGTGTCCTTAAGAGGACAGACTCTCTGCGGAACAGGTACCTTATGCGTTATTATCAACCTGAAAACTTCCCTACCACTTTATGTGTTAGTAACCAATATTAGTTTTGCAGTTAGAGGGATGATGTACTACAGAAGGGCGTTGAAGCTTCAAGCATTTCTTGACATGGCTTCCGAGAGTGGTAAGTGGAAGTTCTATTCTTCATCAATGCTTAATTTAGGAGAAGGATCGTCATTATTTTGCATCTTAATTCGCTTCTGAATTCTTTTTATTTAAATATGAATCAACGGATCATATGAGTTCCTAGTGAAATATAAATGTTTATTGTAAGGGCAAACCAATGCGTGAGACTCTCTCCATTGGCTTGGGAACCTCTAGAGTGATGGAACAACTCTACCAGGTAGAGTTATGCAAATCTCATCCATTCATTTCACAGTTGCACTACATAACTACACTGTTTTAAAATTACCTACTTTTGATTTTTTTTTTTTTTTTTATAAATGAGTTAATCTTGACCTTTTATTTTTGAAATAAAAGGCCGAGATGATCACTCTACCATGTAGAGTTGTCCCATGACTCTAGAGGAGTCGGATCCCTCGCCATTGCGTGATCTGGGGAGGATTAGATGTACGCAGTCTTACCACGTGTACCACGCATCGAACCCTGACCTCTACATCACAGTGGAGCAACCTTACCATTGCCCCAAGGCTCATCCATAAATATATAATATTTCAAATTAAATGTTTAATTTTATGAAACAGCACATGTGGCTCCATACTCCCTCAATCAATTTCTCATTTTCACATTATGGGAAAATTATTCGTATTCAAAGTAAAATTTTGATAACCTTTATTTATGGCCTATTAATATTGGTATTGACATGAATGAACGAATAAATATTTTGACCAGAAACTAGAAAAGTCATATCAAACATTATTGTATTGTTATCAACATTTAATGGGGGGAGTGACATTATATTGTTAATAACTGAGCTGTGGTGCAATAGCGGTATATGATTATTTCAGATTAAGTGGATATCATATAGATTTGGCAGATTTTGGGATGGAAAGTTTCGGAAGCTTTCAGCTTCAAGCAATTATGTTTGCCCCCCCCCCCCCCCCAAACAAACCCCCGCGAGCTATTCCATTCTCTCTTGCAGTGTACTTATCTTTTCACCATTATTATATATCCCTGGTTTCTTGATTGGAAAAGAATATTCTATATGCATGTTAGCAAGGGGGAAGCCATTTTTTTAGTTAAGAGGCACAAAATCTAATACTGAATCTGTTTTGGTCAAATTCATGGTGTGTGGGGGTAGTGAAGTGCTATATTAAGTTCTATCGTATCCTAATGAAGGGAGATGAAGTAATGCTAGTTTTGAAACTTTCCACAAGTCATGGGGGGCACTTACCCCCCTTCCTTACAAAGAAAATGGATGTTTTATGAGGGGTCCACTGGAACCACAAAATTTATACCGTGGTCAAGTTATTATGCCATAGTGGTAACCACAAATTCCATACCTTTTTTTGGTCCAAAAAGGGTTAAAGCTAGTTAGCCCTTGATCTTTTCCTGCTAAATTAGCTGTAAAGTGCTATATCAACTCATACACTTATCGATAAAATCTTAAAAATAAGAGATAGTGTTGATATCAAATCTAGTTATGTATGGCTTATGTTGTTAATACAAGTATGTTATGTGAAAAGCATTTTGGAATTCACGACTGAGGGTGGTCTTCCTTTTAAGTTTATTATTTTTCTCAATTCTGTCACAGTATGTTCTGTAATGCATCCTAGATTCTCTACAACAAGTATCTTGTACAGGTAAAATATTATGCTGGTTTCTGACTCTTTGTATTTTGACGGAGAAGAGATACTAGAAGGCTACAAAGCTGTCACAATTCCATCGGAGGAAGATAAGAAAAGTTAGAGATCCTTATATGCTCAATTAGAGGCTGTAGCTGACATGAAATTCACATACGTTGCTACATGTCAGAACTATGGGAACCAGAAGCAGAGTGGAGATCGTCGTGCAACAGACATTTTGAATTTGATGGTCAAGTATGTTTTATTTTCCAAAGAATCAAAATGAAGTTATATCTTAAGTTCTTACTCAATGCTTCCATATTATCTTAACATTTCTTTCCCGGTGCTTTATTCACAGCAATCGGTCTCTCCGTGTTGCATATATTGATGAAGTTGAAGAAAGTGATGGTGGAAAAGCACGGAAAGTTTATTATTCAGTATTGGTCAAAGCTGTTGAAAATCTTGATCAGGTAATTATGCTTATTATCTCCAAACAATAGAAGCTCAATGCTGAATTTATGGCCTTGACTGCCCTTGTGTTTTCTCCTTAAAGGAAATCTGCCGCATAAAATTGCCCAGCTCAGCAATGATAGGAGAAGGAAAACCTGAAAATCAGAACCATGCTATAATTTTTTCTCAAGGAGAAGCTCTTCATACCATCGATATGAACCAGGTAAACCGGTAGAAAATTTTAATCGGGGGGACTTTAATACTAAGCCCCATACATTCAACAGATTTGCGTGCAATTCCTGATGTTATATAACATTGCGTGCAGTCTCTAAAATCTAATATATAATCCTGTGTAAGATCCCTGATGTTATATTTTGATAGTTTTATATTACAATTTTTTTGTCATATTAGAGATATTTGTCATATTTTTTTTGTCATACTAGACCACAGCACATGTTATATTAGTTACACTACCTATTACTATAATCCAGGGACTTCACACAGACACTTAAAAACCAAGGACCGCAAACACATAATAACACCACTCTCCTTGGGGACTTTTGACAAGTCATCTATTTAATCTGTCATAATTTACTATGATTTCAAGGCTTAAGCATAATTTTTTGCTGCTTTATGTTGTAGGATAATTACTTGGAAGAAGCTTTTAAAATGCGCAACCTGCTCGAGGAATTTAATGAGGATCATGGGGTGTGCCCACCTACAATTTTGGGTGTTCGTGAACATATTTTCACTGGAAGGTTGCTCATCTTTTTTTTTTATATATGCATTTTTCACTGGAGTTTTGTTTGGAATTTGTTTATATATACCTATATCTTATAAGTTTTCACATATGCGCTGCAGTGTTTCATCGTTGGCTTGGTTTATGTCAAATCAAGAGACAAGCTTTGTAACCCATTGGTTAGAGAGTTCTTGCAAGACCACTGAAGTATGTTTCTTTTTCTAAGAAAAACCAACCTAGAAAAAAAATTAAGATTCAAATTAACTGCAAGGGGAACTTGAATATTCTTTCATGTTATCCTCGGCATTTCACGAGCAATATATTAATAAATATATCTAATTTATTGGTTCAAAATTGGTTTTGATTTAGGGTTCGCTTCCACTACGGGCATCCAGACATGTTTGATAGAATTTTTCACATTACCCGTGGTGGCATCAGCAAAGCTTCTAGGGGCATCAATCTAAGCGAGGACATCTTTGCTGGTAAATTCTTATACGGTTTACTTTCTTAGGTTTATTTTTGGTTGAGTTTACTTCTTGACATAGATATATTTCTGATGTAGGTTTCAACTCAACACTAAGATGGGGGAACGTTACTCACCATGAGTATTCAAGTTGGGAAGGGACGAGATGTCAGCCTTAACCAAATATCACTTTTTGAAGCAAAAGTGGCATGCGGTAATGGAGAGCAGACGCTTAGCCGAGATATTTACAGATTAGGCCATTGTTTTGACTTCTTCCGGATGCTATCGTGCTATTTTACGACCACGGGGTTTTATGTCAGTTCGATGGTAATTCCTATCTTCTTGCATATCATAAGCTTAAGGAATATGGGAGAATATTATGACCTTTGTATAACCAACTTAACCAAAATAAGAATGTTTTTTTAAAAAACTAAAGTAATCGTATATATAAATAAATAAAAAACGCAAGATAAACTCTCTTCTCATGGATTCTATTCGGTTACTAATTAAAAGATTACAGGGACATATGGAATTATTTATCAGGTTGTTGTCCCACAAAACTCAACACAACTATGTATCTAACACGTGTCACATTACGTTAGTAGGAGTGTCTGTATGAAATCGAAGATCAAAGATACTCGTGGTGTGGCCAAGTAACCATATTTTACTTTAAACCACTCCTATTCCCAAAACGATGTTGAGAAGGTATATCTTCATTGTTATTAAGTTTCGATACGATGCAGTCACCATTAACCTGGAAAAAGAAAAATTTTCAAAAGCTTTTTGACTCTGGAAGTGAATATTGTGTAGCAGAATTCGAAGTCTGTTTCAAAGAAACTAGACGAATGCATCACTTGCGACATTCTGGACAAACACTATAGAATTTATTACCATTATATCAATATGTTTACTAATTGTAAATATGGGGCTGTATAAATTTTAAAATAATCTAAATGAATGAGTTGAGATTGATTCACAATTGCGATGTGCATTTACCTGAATGATCACATCCTATCAGAGCTTCAGTAGGAATTTCAGACAAAAAGAAACTTGTACGACACAAATCTAAAAAATTCCAGTGTAGTCAGCATATATAAGATAAATTTCTGATTTTAGTGTGAGATGGTCTCTCTTCAGTTTCCAGCTAAAGCAAAGCTTTTTACCTTGATATGGTGCAGATAGTAGTCCTTACAGTTTATGCATTCTTATACGGAAGACTCTACCTTTCATTGAGTGGATTGGAGAAGGCAATAGTGAAATTCGCAAGGTCAAAGGGAGATGATGCTCTCAAGGCTGCAATGGCGTCACAATCGATTGTTCAGCTCGGTCTTTTGATGGCCTTGCCCATGAATATGGAGATTGGATTAGACAGAGGGTTTAGAACAGCATTAGGTGACCTTATAATCATGCAACTTCAACTCGCATCTGTTTTCTTTACATTTTCACTAGGGACAAAGCTCCATTATTACGGTCAAACGATCTTGCACGGAGGAGCCAAATACCGAGCCACCGGGAGGGGTTTCGTTGTGAGACACGAGAAATTTGTATTTCGTTGTGAGACACTTGAAGTTTATAAAAAAAATTATTCAGTCGAGAATGGATTTCAAACATTCGAACTTTTGTTCAACAAAAAAAAATGTATTTCAAGGTTTCTTAAAACTGGTTCATTCGGAGAATGGATTTGTAAGTGATAGTGTGTTCAATGGTTCATTCAGTTAAATATATATAAGTTCAAATGGTTCGTTGCTTATACATTAAAACTTTTGGTATTCAAATGGGTAGTGTGTTCAATGTTCCAACATGATGTTTAATTTTTAGTTGAAAGAGAATGGATATGAAGATGAAAGGTTTGGAGGTTTGAATGTGCAGAGAGATGGAGGGAAAGTGTCTAAATGATTTTTAGAACTTTAAATATGTGGTGGCCCTTATGTGGTATTTGGAAGTAACTATTAGAATTAAATGGTATTTTGTAGTAAAAAAATAAAGTTGTGGTATTTAGAAGTAAAAAATAAGATGCCCTTAGAAACACCCAATTATTAACACTGCATTTAAGTGTCATTTATCTTCTGACTCCATTAGTTATGCCGTATATCACTTTGGGTATCATAGTTTAATGTAATTTCATTTTGGGTACCATTTCCACTTTTTATGACGCATTTTACATTGTTTGTAACACTTTTTTTCACAAAAGCGTCAGAAAAAGTGAAATTGGCAACCAAAGTGATAATACATTAAATTGTGGTATCCACGGTGATATACGACGTAACTAAGGGGGTTAAAGGTCATATGATCTTAATTTCAAGGAACACACCCTACCAATGTAAAGAGAAGGGTGATGCCTTTGTAATATAATGATATTTTCTTAGTGATATACCATTTTTATGGTGTATTAACAACACGAGGTTTGATGGATAATCCAGTTTTTGACAACTAAAACTAAAAAACAGGGAAGGCGACGAGTTTTTGGGAAACCAAAATGAGTACACATCCAAAATAATTTTAACATTTCCCAACTAGTTTCTAAACTCAGTTAAGCAATTTTGCAAATTTTGGGGGCTGAGAATATTTTTTCAATTATTTGATATAGTCAAATTATGTAAAAATAGTTTTCAAGAATTTTTTAGAATTTTTAATGCCCCCCATAATTTTTAGAATAATAAAGTTCCCAAAATATAATTGTCTAGCATGGAAAATAATTTTAAATTATATAATATAATCATAACATATTATAATACTTTTCTTGGATTTTTCTAGATTTTTTCTATAATTATAAATGTATGTAAATATTGGTGGAACATTCAAATCCTAATAAAAATGTTTTAGACTAGACACATTCTGAATCTGAATTGGTCCAATTTAGGTGGGCTAAATAGTAGGCTTAACTAAAACTGGGTAGCAACAAAAAAAAACATTTCGCCTCTTTTTTTTAGGGGAGGGGGGATAATTACGAATCAATCCCCTTAAATATGTTTATAAATAGATCCTATAGTTTTTTTTGCTCCAATATATTTATTAAGAAATATCTTTTGTAATAGGTTCCATTAAAAAACAAGTACTAAATTTACTACCGGTGTAAATATTTACGAATTTTTGAAGAAAAATTGCTTAAGTGGGAACAATTAAAACTTTGCTTAAGTAGGAACAATTGCCGAATTCAAATTGTTCAAGCCTGTTCATCCTTCACAAGCCTTGCTTTATCTTTATAAAGCACCAAAAACTCAACATGCTCAAATCATTGATTTGGTATGACATGATCCTCATGATCCATTCGACCAATGAATCATTTAGTTAATCTTCATGTATTTAAATAATGAATGTATGTATCGAAAACATGTGTTTGTATCTTTATGATCCATTCCCTTGATTTAGTATGTGATGGTGCTGATGTCGATTTTGACCTTCGACCCACCAAATATGCCTCCTAAAGGAGGACGAGGTGTTATAAGTTAAAAATAATAAGAAAGCAAGGATGTATAGTAGTTCAGTATCTCGATTGAGGCACATATGTCCACTCTTAAAGTGTTTATCTCTCGTTTATTCAATATGATGGTGAAGAGTGAAAATATGTTGTGCCTTAGTTTTCAACTAGGAAGAACAAATGGACACTGAGGTCTTTGTAATAGGTAGCCCATTCTTAAGAAGCAACTGATTGGCTCCTCTAAGTACTTCTTATGCACTTAGTACTCGCGAGACTGAAGAGAGACTAGGGCAAAAGTATAATGTCTAGAGGCCAGTGTAAGAGCTAGAAGTGGTTCAAACTTACAAATGTTAAATAAAATCATTAACATTTGCTCTGCTAAATCAATTACTTGCCTTCGATCCTCTGAAATCATCCCAAGCACTCATTATATAGATAACTATCGGAAGTAGTTCAAAAGTAATAGTACAAGAACGGGCGGCTATGGATAAGACCGCTACAGTGGAACGATGGAGTGTTGGAGGAAGGCCTTGCAGGTGAGTGGGCCTTGTGATGGACCATGAGGTTAATGTGCTGCGGTCCTTTTCCCTATAATTTGACGTTGTTTTTTTTCTTGTCCTTTTCTCATGTTTAAAGATTGAAGATCATATTTGGTACTATCAATGTTCATGGAGATGTACCTTCACCATCTAGCAAGTAGCACACTTGGAAACAAACAACATAATGTTTTTCTTTATGCTTGCCCACGAATATTGGCACCTCATGTTCGTACACATCTTATCTTGATTGGGATGTACTGCAAGTCGAGACCCATGGGCCTCTGTCAAGACTGCTCTTGGTAACTCCTCATCTCTTAGGACAACTAGCCTATCGTGAAACCACAAACCCCTATCGAAATTAATCAAATACTATTGTGTCCCCTCAATAAAAAAACTCCTAAAACTTCTATAGGGAAGAAGGGTCTACAGTCTAAGACTTCACAACCTGAACGATGATCTTTAGTGTGATTGTAAGGAATCCCATGAATGCATCCAACAACTCATTTGCTATCTCAAACAAACACCGCTATAACTTCTAAATAGTGGATAAATTCAATTTCGATCTACAACTCAAGGAGTCTGCCACCATATTCACCTTGATCGGATGATACTAGATGTCAAATTAGTATTCGCTCATGAAAATTATTGTCTTATATTTAACTCCCTATGTATGAACAAGTAATGTAGGCTCTTGTGATCAGTGAAAAAAATGAAATCTCCCCCCCCCCCCCCCCCCCCAATAGGTAGTGCCTCCACATTTGAAGGGCGAATATCATTGTTGCAAACTCTAAATCAGGGGTGGATTTATTCCCTTCACGATGCTAAACTTTTGAGATAGGACTCTCCTCCTACATCAAAACACCCCAAGTCCCTATAGTGTAATACCCCATATTTTTATATAATTAATATTGACTGTTAATTTGGATTATTATTGTTTGTGCGCATGGTAGTTGTGTGTGCATGATAATTATGTGAATTATTTTGATCTTTAATTTGTGTATGATAATTAATTTAATACGAGAAATTCTATTATATGACAATGTCTCGTAAGTTAATAATGACACGATGCTTTATTTTATGTTGCAAGTTAGCTATTAAACCAGGCTCTGGGGACATAGAAGCCCGTAGATTGGGACCTAAGGGTGGGTAAACCTTTGGGAGAATTTGGGTAGTCTTTGGGCTTATTTAGAGGTCATGCATTCCAGGCATGGATCAGACATTAATAAAGTATATTCATGGTCAGTTTTCCTGTATGTGTGATGCTTTCGATCTTTTCCATATGCGGATGATAACGATGACTGAGCACTTTGACTAACCTTTCACATAGTAACTACTAAGCACATTTGGTCACAACTTGCACCTACAAAGAGCATAAGCGTGTCATTTCTAGTATCTTGATCGGATTCCATTCCTGCTCCAGTGGATGTTGAAGAGGATGACAACGATGATGGTTCTGAGGACGTAGGTGAGGATGATGGAGATCGGGATGAGGATATATTAGCAGAATTATCAGATGATGATTAAAAATTTTCTGTTTATCTCTATTTTATTTGCTGATAGATTTTATATACTATATTTGAGTTAGTTCATTTGGATATTTTTGTACTTGACTTGTATTACTCCTATTTTTGCTTTTGACCGTGTTGGATATTGCTACACTTGTTTAGGATTCACTTGATATACATCAGGGGTTCATATTTTCAACTGGTGTTATAAACTCTATTGAGATACTTTGCTCATATTCATGATGATTTCCATGGTTTACCTTCATATTATCATTGATTGTATCACTTGTTTATCTATCTTTTGCTTCCCAGTTCTTATACATTATGAGTGTTGATTATACCATGCTATACCTATTGTCTATGTCATCTCTACATCTCTTTGAATTTTTCATGTCAAAAGGGGGAGAGATATCTAAGATAGGAGGAAATTCCTCTTGACTCCATTAGGGAGCATTGCTTTTAAAAAGGGGAGAAACATATATTTGGGAGAGATGTTTGATGAAGGAGGAGAAAATGTTTGTATATCTTAATTATGATTTATATGATTTAGAGGGAGCCTATTTTGTATATTATTTCATCCTTATTCTCGTCTTTGTTATTCATATTGATTTCTTATCGTAAGATTCTGAAAGCATGGTTTTTCTCCTTGTATATGTCATACTTGCATTATCTTTTGTTTATGATTCATGTATTTTAGGTATTGTCATGATGTTACGGCTCAATATCGTGTTTCAAACTCGACTTTTGGTATGTCCATTTCCTTATGGATTTTATGTGCATTGAGACACCCCACTCTCCTTATATGGCTAATGCTGGTTAAGTTTGGTTATTGTAATTAAGATTTTTTTCGATTTTGGAGTTTTCCACATAATAGCAAAAGGGGGAGATTGAAAATGTAAATATTTTTCAAAGCATTTGAGTCATGCATTCATAGTTAGATGATAGTCTAACAGAGTCTTATTCATTAGAATCTATGGACACTGAAATTGAATATTGTACAACCTCTTTACGTCAAAGCTTCTGTATGCAAAATTTAAAGATTAAAGATTGTATCTTGTTGTGGTAGTTTTGATTGAATCGTCCCAAGGCAAACACACACGTACACATTTATATCTATTGAAAAAATGATTTTTATAATGATTAAGTGAAAAGTTATTGTGAAAACCATTACCTTGTATGCTTGTTTAAGTGAATATGAGATTTTTCCTACAAGTGTGTGCACGATTGTGTTTTATACCTGTGGAAATGACTCCATGGATTTAGACGAGGTATATTTTCTGAATATATCTATGCGGAAGAGTGGAAAATTTTTCGTGCCCATGGACAACACGTTTTTGGCTTGGTATTTCTTATTGTATAAAAGCGTGCGCATGGGGTCAAATCCTTACAATGTGGACGACTGTCAAATGTACCTCATGACTAGGCCTTCTACCCTAAATTTTTAACCATGCGCACGACATGAACCAATTTTTCAAAAACTCTATAAGTAGGAGATTTTCTCTCCCATTTTTAGAAATCCTTTTCCTGACTACTTCTCATGCATTGAGAGAGTCTTTTCTAGGAAAATGATCGAAAAATACTATTTCAATTGTCATTTTCACTTGATCTACATTAGATTGAGAGAAAACTTGTATCAAAACTTGTTTCATGAGTTGAAAGATTTGATAGTGATTTAAAATTGAAAATGGCATAGCCTAGATTCAATTTTACATATTTCATATATGAATTTGAAGATAAAGAATGAGGTATTTTAGTCATTAGGGATTTCAAGCATAGTGCGATTCGAGGATGCAGAATGCCAGTTCCATATGCATTTGATATAGATTTTAATGGATCACTTATTAGAATAAGGTAAAGTTTCAACTTCAATGGGAAAGTTCTTGTTAGGGAACAAGGGAGAGGTACCTTCTTGTGTTGTGTAAAATTATTTTTCAAATCTAATAGACTAGGTTGCACTGAGGTTTTTTCACCCCTTAGGTGAGATTTTTCCTCGTAGATCTTGACTCAAATCCTTACAGCTTCAAGCAATTATGTTTGCCCCCCCCCCCCCCCCCAAACAAACCCCCGCGAGCTATTCCATTCTCTCTTGCAGTGTACTTATCTTTTCACCATTATTATATATCCCTGGTTTCTTGATTGGAAAAGAATATTCTATATGCATGTTAGCAAGGGGGAAGCCATTTTTTTAGTTAAGAGGCACAAAATCTAATACTGAATCTGTTTTGGTCAAATTCATGGTGTGTGGGGGTAGTGAAGTGCTATATTAAGTTATATCTTATCCTAATGAAAGGAGATGAAGTAATGCTAGTTTTGAAACTTTCCACAAGTCATGGGGGGCACTTACCCCCCTTCCTTACAAAGAAAATGGATGTTTTATGAGGGGTCCACTGGAACCACAAAATTTATACCGTGGTCAAGTTATTATGCCATAGTGGTAACCACAAATTCCATACCTTTTTTTGGTCCAAAAAGGGTTAAAGCTAGTTAGCCCTTGATCTTTTCCTGCTAAATTAGCTGTAAAGTGCTATATCAACTCATACACTTATCGATAAAATCTTAAAAATAAGAGATAGTGTTGAAATCAAATCTAGTTATGTATGGCTTATGTTGTTAATACAAGTATGTTATGTGAAAAGCATTTTGGAATTCACGACTGAGGGTGGTCTTCCTTTTAAGTTTATTATTTTTCTCAATTCTGTCACAGTATGTTCTGTAATGCATCCTAGATTCTCTACAACAAGTATCTTGTACAGGTAAAATATTATGCTGGTTTCTGGCTCTTTGTATTTTGACGGAGAAGAGATACTAGAAGGCTACAAAGCTGTCACAATTCCATCGGAGGAAGATAAGAAAAGTTAGAGATCCTTATATGCTCAATTAGAGGCTGTAGCTGACATGAAATTCACATACGTTGCTACATGTCAGAACTATGGGAACCAGAATCAGAGTGGAGATCGTCGTGCAACAGACATTTTGAATTTGATGGTCAAGTATGTTTTATTTTCCAAAGAATCAAAATGAAGTTATATCTTAAGTTCTTACTCAATGCTTCCATATTATCTTAACATTTCTTTCCCGGTGCTTTATTCACAGCAATCCGTCTCTCCGTGTTGCATATATTGATGAAGTTGAAGAAAGTGACGGTGGAAAGCACGGAAAGTTTATTATTCAGTATTGGTCAAAGCTGTTGAAAATCTTGATCAGGTAATTATTCTTATTATCTCCAAACAATAGAAGCTCAATGCTGAATTTATGGCCTTTACTGCCTTTGTGTTTTCTCCTTAAGGAAATCTTACTTTTAAATGGGGTTAGGGTTATGTAGATGAAAGGAGATGTAAACAAGGGACGCTATTGCTATTAGGTTTGATATAAAAGTGTTTTAAAAGGTCTAACTCCGAATTATATTTATTTTAGGAGGTGGAGGTACTTTAATTTAACTCAAACTCTTAAAAACTAATCAAACTTGTCAACACCGCCTGATGCGAATCGATTTTCCCCCAGGGCCGAATCCATTCGCCCCTCAGCAGGTTCCCAAGCAACCCAAAAATGTATAAGTGTATAAAAACCCAATTTCCCCCGATTTCAAATACGATTAAAATCTCATTTTTCTAAAAATAAAACCAACATTTCAAATGCCAAAAATAATTCAAATTAGAATAAAAATATTTTTCCAATTTTTTACTACGATGGTTTAAATAATTGACCCAAAACTATGGGGTGTTACATACTTCCCCACTAGGATAAAAATTTCTTCTTAAAAATTCAGTGAAGCATAAACGTAAAAATTGAGTAATAATATAAGGCTTACATATGCCTATCCGTATAATGCCACAATTGAGCGTCCATACACCCACTCCTACCTGCACCTACCCCTTGGACAAAAATAAAATATATTTATCAACTATATATATATACATATCTAGGAAAAGATTACATATGATTATATTCCACTAGTCATGTCTTGGATCCTGTTGAGTATGTGTTGCCTGAGGTTCTCGATTCTGAAGTACATAAGACCTACCCACTGCAAGTGCTGTTGGCGCTCCCTGTGCACCTGGTGCTGCTAGTGCTAGAGGCCCTTGTCCCTATGTTCCTTAACCCTACTTCTTCGAACGCTGAGCTCTATGTCCTTCCTCCCCATAACTAAAACATGCACCTCTAAAAGGTTCAAAACACCTAGGTGGCACTCGCTCCCCCTATCCCCGAGGGCCCTGCGGAGACCATTACCTTGATGAACGACATGCTGCTCCTATCATACCCATTGTCTCTTCCCCGATTGGTCATTGCGACCCTTGTTCTCTTGTCCTTCACCACTCGAATCCTACCTCTTACCTAACTTATTTTGGTAATTCACTTTCTCTTACCACAATAACAGCGTGACGTCCACTACCTAGGTGTAAGTAGTTTACGTCGGATTCCTCAACACTATCTGCTAATAAACCATGACAAACCCTTAATGAAACAATTTATTTTCTTTGCCTCGACATTCACCTCCTCCGGTACAAACATCGACAGATTTGTGAACTTCTGCTCATACTCAACAATTGATTTCGAACCCTGCTCTAAATCTACAATCTCCCTCTTTTTCGCACACCTAATCTAATAAAGAAAATATATGTCATTAAACTTCACTAGAAGGTCTCCATAGTTCTGGTGATCCCTATCCTCAAATGAGGTGACACTCTCCCATCACTGTCATTTATCCCCAGTCAACTTGAATATTGTCAACATCTGCTTCTCCACACCTATATAGTCCACCATCCTCAAGTTCCTCTTCATATATCTTCTCCATTGGTGAGAAACCGTTGGGTCAGATCCTCTTGCAAAGAGGATTGCCCTTATGAAAACTGTCTCTCACCCCGTCCCAAACTAAAGTGGGTGTACCCTTGCCTCTTGGTTTTCCCACCCCTTCTCACTATCTCGATACCCATCGTCATGGACTCATGTAAAATAGCCGCTAACTCCTTGGCAACCAAACCAAACTGGCATTTCCACTCCTGAACTGCAGAAATATGAGATATTCTCAACATGTCCCAAATTTAGTTCCACTTTCCCAAATCAATATCTCTAATTTATTTTAGAAAAATAATGATTATTAGTGTTTAGGCCACATCCAAAATGCATAATACTAAAGGGAAACAATAGAAGTATTCATGCCTGTAAAAAGTAGTTTGAAGAATCTGATTGGACGGTTGCGTTCCTCTCATGAAAACAACAAATATTCGTTCTTGGAAGATCTTGAGAAAACACGGTTTGAAACTTCAAACTTGGGTTGAATGTTACTTTTAAATGGGGTTAGGGTTTTGTAGAGTAAAGGAGATGCAAATACGGGAGACTACTGCCCTTAGGTTTGATAGAAAAGTGTTTGAAAAAGTCTAGCCCCAAATTATATTTATATTATGAGGTGAAGGTGTTTTAATATAGCTCAAACTCTTAAAAACTAATCAAACTCTTTAGCACTGCCTCATGTGAATTGATTCGCCCCTGAGCAGGTGCCCAGGTGGCCCAAAAATGTTTAAGTGTATAAATACTCAATTTTCCCCCCGATTTCAAATCCGATTGAATTCTAATTTTTCCCAAAATAAAACCAAATTTTGGATGCCAAAAAAAATTCAAATTAGAATAAAAATATTTTTCCAACTTTTTATTACGACGATATAAATAATCAGTCCAAAACTACGGGGTGTTACACGTACATAAATGCGCGCACACACACACACACACACACACACACACACACACACACACACATATATATATATATATATATATATATATATATACATAAATTGATAATATTATTTAATATATTTGTATTATATTTATATTTTATATTATTACATACAATTATAAACTTGTATAAAAATATATATAAGTATTATGTATGTATTGATAATATTGTTTAACTTATAAATCTTAGTATATTGTAGAATTGAATAATACATACATATACGTAATTTTGTAAAGATATAAATATATATTTTTTACTTATTTTAATAACACACATGTTAATGTATTATATATGTATATTATGTTGTTCCGAATATTTATTTAAAAAAATAAAATAAACTGTTTTTTATAATATAAAATAGAATAAAAGAAGTAAATAATAAAAATACAATATTTATTAATTGTAAGATAAGAAACTTACCAGTAATTTGTTAAACGAAACTAATGATACTGACTTGAAAATTGATATTGAATCCGAGCCCAATGAATTCATGTTGTATCTTTAAGACGATTTTGCTCCCTCAATAGGTGCTCAGGGTTATAAGCAATCGTCTCCTAGGATAGAATGGATTTTTCGTCCTTAACGGTAGTAGCACTTCAAACTGTCAAAGATCCGGCGAACTCAACAATGTTTGTACTTCGAACAGGAGCGAAAGTAGGAATACATAATGTAAGAGGGAGAGAGAATGGTTAGTAAGTTTTTTTGGTGTGAAAAAACTGAGTCTGGAGGACTCCTTCTATAGTGCTATTCATGACCATTTGAACATGCACTATGGATTTTCACAAACAGTCACACTCTTTCACTGAACAGTTGATTGTTTAGTGTTAATTGAAGAGGATGTACCAATTCGTAATTAATTAAAATGTTTTTTTAATAAATTAAACTTTTCGTCCGAAAATATGTGACTCTTCAATAATTGTTTCATGAATTAATTAAAGCCCCTAAACATTTTTGGGTAATTAAAACATGGTATGCCGTATGCGTGCCTGTGGGTTTGTGGTCCAAAGTTCACCTACGCATAACATAGGTCATTTCACCTTCAAAGAGTTAGGATACCTTCAAGGCATCCAAGCCTTTGTCCCAAACAAGGAGTATATTAACTGCTCATTTTCCCACATTCTTCTAATATGGGACAAAAGTTCTACACCAAGTTTACTACACACTTGTCATCTATAGTGGGTGACTTTGGAGACAATTTTCTCATCAAATACTTAATGGGTTTAGATATGTAAATATACCACATTATACGCCTCTCTAAGGAGTATCTAATTACGCTAGGTCTCGCTAAAATCGACATTCGAGTCCCAATCTAATTTAAAACCAAAGTAGCTTAATTATGGATTATTTAAGCCCATTTCGTACAATCCCCACATTAATGAAAAATTGGTTTTGTTTACCATTCAACAAAAGAAACGTATTCATGTTCGATTACAGTAGAAGAAAACTGCATCTGGATAAGTAACCGGAGACTTTGAACTTTCCCTAGTGAGTATCAATCGAATTTACTTAGCAAGATTCCTTGAACAGTCAATCATTTTTGTAAACGAAGACAACATAAGTCACACATTTCTCTTCGAACACTGTTGGTTCTCACGTTTGTGTTCGTTTTGGCCTTGAACACCACCTGGTTCATGAGTATTTTAGATAATTTCACCTTCTCAAATTCTCATAGAAGAGGACCCTTCTCACTCACATACGTGCCTTATATGAAGAGTATCCTGCAATACCTTACTTGAACATATCAAGATATAAAAGTCATTAAAATTATAACTTATCCTAAATCTTGCGAAAGTTGTGCACCGTCTCATCATAGGAATGGGTTGAAGTTTATATATATCTCCGCAGTACATACTGAGTCATACATAGTTTGGTTGTCCATTTGAACCTAGGTCTTGGGATTTCCAGTTAACTAGGTTAGGTTGCCACCATGTCGACTCTTGGTTAGTTCATAGGCTTTAAGGCCTTTCCATTTGATGATCTTTCTACTAGATCTTTAGTTAATGCATTAGTAAGAGGATCTGTAATGTTATCTCTTCACTTAACATAGTCAATGGAGATAATTCCACTACAGACTAGTTGCCTAACAGTATTGTGTCTACGATGAATATGTCTAGATTGACCATTATACATGGTATTATGTGCCCTTCCAATTGTTTATTGGCTATCACAGTGTATACATATAGCATGCATAGGCTTAACCTAGTTTGGAATATCCTCTAAGAAGTTTCTTATCCATTCATCTTTTTTCCAACTTTATCCAAACCAATAAATTTAGATTCCATAGTAGATCTGAAAATACATGTTTATTTTAAGGATTTCCAAGACACGAATGTACAATCAAGAGTAAAGAAATATCCATAGTGAACTTAGAGTCCTTCGAATCAGATATTCAATTAGCATCAGTGTACCCTTCAAGTACAACTGGATATTTAGTGTAGTGCAGTTCGAAGTATACGGTATATTTTAAATACCCTAAAACCCTAACAATGGCTTTCCAATGATCACTACTTGGATTACTCGAATACCGACTTAGTCTACTTACGGAGTAGACTATATTCAATCCGATGCAGTTCATGCCATACAAGAGACTTTATATTATATGAGAATACTCTAGTTGTAGTATGCTTTCACCATTGTTTGTGGTGAGGTGAATGTTACCATCAACCAGGGCTTTAGTTGGTATAATATTATACTTCTTGAATTTACCAAGTATCTTCTCAATTTAATATGTTTGAGATAATATTAAACCATAATTTGTTTTAGAAATTTCAATTCCTAAAATAACATCAAGAACACCCATGTCCTTCATATCGAACTTATTACTTGACATTATTTTGGTAGCTCTGATTATGTTATCATTGCTACCAATTATAAGCATATCATCCACGTATAAACCCACTATAAAATACCCATTTTTAGTGCTCTTGACATATACACATTTGTCACACTCACTGATCTTGAATCCATTCGACATCATGATATCATCAAGATTAGCATGCCATTGTTTGGGAGCTTGCTTCAACCCATAAAGAGATTTGACCAATTAAAAAACCTTTTTATCTTGTCATGAAGTAATAAACCATTCAGTTTGCTCCATATATATATATATATATATATATATATATATATATATATATATATATATCTTCGTCTAATTCACCATTTAAGAAAGTCATTTTTACATCCATTTTATGTATTTTGAGTCCATTTAATGCTGCTATTGCTATTAACATTCATATGGGTGCAATTCTTGTATCTTATGAATAATTATCGAAGTAATCATGTGTTTTTCTTTGCTTGTAACATTTTGCTACAAGCCTTGCTTTATATTTTTGAATTGAAACATTTGCTTTCATCTTTCGTTTGAAAATCTAGTTACAACCTGATGGCTTGTTACCGAGTGGAAGATCCACCAGTTTCCATGTGTGGTTTTGCAGTAGGATTCAATTTCATTATGAATAGCTTCTTTCTATTAAGAAGCCACGCGAGAGGACATTGCTTCCTTAAACGTTTCTGGCTCATATTCTAATAAATATGTTAGAAAATCTAGACCAAATGATGTTGGCGTCCTTGACCTTTCACTACGCTTAAGTTCATTATAATTTATAGCATTATTGTCTGTAATCTCTTGATTGTTTGTTGTAGCATCATGAGGTCTTTTGTGTGAGTTTTATTCACTTTGCATGTTACAAGGAGAAACATTTTCAAAGAATATAGTATCCCTAGATTCAATAATCATATTAACATGCAAGTCGGGAATATCAAATTTATGGATAAGAAATCGATATGCATTATAATTGTTGTCATAATCAATGAATATGCAATCAATGATCTTTGGTCCTATCTTAACCTTTTTAGGTTTAGGTACCGCTACCTTTGCCAAACACCCCCACACTTTTTAAGTATTTATAGTTAGGTTGACGACATTTCCATAGTTCATAAGTGTGAGTGCAAGAACTATCACAATGAAAAATCTAGAAAGCAGTATCGAGCATAAAATAAGTAATCACACACATAACACCACATGTATGTAGTTCAATAACTTCCCTACATCCATGGAGAGGTTACTATTTTCTATTAATGTCTCTCAAATAATCGTAGTTACATACCCTTTGCCCTAGGCCAGGGTTTACAATTATAGTTGTGATTCTAAGTGATTGAATTGTAAAAATAACTCAATCAGCTTGTGGATAGCTTGTAGGTGTCCCTGAATATCTCCTTAAGATTGTCAGTAATCGATTTGAGTCTATCTCCATGCATTTAAGCACATGCTAAATACATGAGTCTAAATTAAATATTTGAGTTAAGCCGAGCGTTCATTTTACACGCTGGGTTGGTCGGCTATATCAATGGGCTTAAAGAATAAATAATCCCCCACAAATACCTCTAAAATCTTTTGCTTGAAGTGATGGGCTAATAGATTTTATATGAGTTAAAGGCCCAAGGCCCAAAACTGTTTTAAAACTGGCATGACATTTTATCAATACTTATGAACCTACCGAGGACACGCTCGTCCAAGTAGATATGTAAAGAGCCAGGATTTTCATTGGGAATCTCCCTTTCATCATTAGCGTAAAGTTCAAATTGGGTTTAGTTGTATCAATCGTAATTTTTCCACCGTTTCTTCTTCATGAACTTGTTACTGAATCTTCTCTTTTACCCTCCATATTTACAGAGCTTTCACTCATCATTTTTACTTGTAAGTTTCTTTAACCTACTGTAACAACCCGCGTAATTTTTGGGGTATTTTTGAAATTAAGAGGAAAAATAAATTTTGAGATAAAATTATTTCCATTGCTCAAATATGTTGGTTATTATTTTTAAAGGCAAGAATTTCAAACGGTTTTGAAATCGAAATTAAAATGGAGTTTTAATTGAATTTTTATTATATAGAAGAGTCCTCAAAATATAAAACTCTCTAAGAGTCCTCGGAGCATAAAACTCTCTAGAAAAAAAAATATTTAAAAATATTGAACGGTCCGATCGAGCTTAAATTTTTTTTGTAGCTTTCTTTCGTCTTCAGCTAATTTTCTGTAAAATTTCATCCAATTCCAATGGTCCGATCGTCCGGAATAAAAAATTTAGTGTTTATATCTGATTAGAACTCTTTTCTTAATCAAACTCTTAATCCTTTATATATCAATAAATTCGTCGCTTGGCTTTTCAAATCACTTTTTCTCAAACTTTTCAACCAGAAGACCTCTCCAAAATTACTCCCTTTCATCTACAAACCATAGCCCCAAACTTATTAAAGATTTCAACCTTAGATTAGAAGGCTTATTTGGTATTTTCTCGAGTTTGGGCTAGAACGAGATTTGATTATTTTCGCGAGAAGAACATGATGGTGTGAATAGATTTTGAGGCTAAAATTATGTGATGATTTTGAGGTATGGGGTTTTACACAATATGCTCCTTAATCTCGCGAGTAATATTCTCGTTGTTTTCTTGTGATTATTGACTCATATTTGAATTGCCAAATTCATTGGAATCTGGAAATTTTTGTTGGAATATATTTATGATTCATGTGGTATCATTATTGTGTTGAGCATGTTGTCATGAAAATTTTATTATGGCATGGAGGTTGGGCACCTGCCAAGATTCCTTTTTCCGGATATGCTAGAAAAATGCATAGGCGCGGTACGTTGGTGAGGCCTGGTGATCCGATTAATGTGTTGCTGAGAAATTATATTGATATAATTGCTTATGAGATTCGCATTTGATTTGAATATTCTTATTCATATTGTGACGTTTTATTCATCGTTAACATATTTGTTGAGCATCTTTCCTGTCGTATTGTGTACTTCCCCATATTTTCTTTTAATTGGCAGGTTAGCGCGGATTTGGGCGCTTTGGATTTGATTTGGGATGATTTATCGCGAGGATTATTTTGGAAAGATTTTTAATACAAGATGATAAGATTCTATTATTTTGATGTATAGAGCATTGGAGATTTGTATTTTATTTTCGAGTTAGTTAGATGTTGTATTTTTATTCGAGAGACTTGTTGTATTTATTTGAAGAGATTGAGATTAGTGGATTATTTTGTTGTATTGTTGATTTTTAGATGCTTTATACCTTGTTATATTGCGGATTAGTTTAGTTTTATCGACAGTGGCGCTCCGTTCGCTCTCCTCGGGCGAGCGTGGTGTTACACCTACTTCATTTATTCATCATTTTGGTTGGTTTTCTTTGCAGTTTCAAATCTTCTCTTTATGGCTCCTTTCAATGGAAAAACTATTGGAGAGTTCAAAGAATCATATGGTATTCGTGAGTGAGTAGAAATCCATTGTGTCCCTATGCCCAAGGATGTCTGGGACATAGAATACGGACACTAAATTCACACTTTTCTTATTGTTCAGGGTGGTTTAACTCCCCCCCCCCCCCCCCCCCAAACCCCTTATTTTTTATTTATTTTGAGGCTGCCCATACTTAGTGTGCCCCAAACACTTGACAAAGTGAACAAGGTACACATAATTAATGAATTGTATGGGAAAAAATTGGGGCTCCCAGAAATTTATTATTTGCTATGTTTGGTTGCACACCACTGATGGTGTTCTGTACTTGAAGGCAAGGAAGGCCAACAGGGTTTTAATCATAAATCTTCCCGAAAG
The DNA here is from genome assembly GCA_949130495.1 of Sambucus nigra. Taxonomy (NCBI): domain Eukaryota; kingdom Viridiplantae; phylum Streptophyta; class Magnoliopsida; order Dipsacales; family Adoxaceae; genus Sambucus; species Sambucus nigra. The sequence goes on from CASBWL010000471.1 coordinate 789,459, forward strand.
GGTATTGGGAGCAGGGTTTATTTACGAAGAATTGGCAACATCCTCCCCTACCAGAGGGTGAGAGGTATCGGGGTCCCTTATGCCTAGACTGGGGGGGAGGATCATATAGGTCGCTACCTCTTGTCCTTGTATTAACTTGCTAAATTCTGGTATACTTTTTCTTTTTTGTCTTCCAATCTGCATTTCTTCCTCTGTTATGCAGCTCATGCCAAGAACCATGAGCCTGCTCTCCAAGAGCTAAAAGTTGTTGATATTTTAAAGGACTGGAAGATTATAGGTAAGTTGTCTGAAGGCGAACATCCTCATTCAATATCTTATCTTTTGGAATATACAAATACTACTTTTGATTTTATTTCTCGGTCAGTAATCAAGATCTTGGTCTTAGATCTTTCGTAGAAGGAATCCTCTAAACCATATGGGTCAACTAAGATAGAAGAAGAAGAAGAGGAAGAAGAAGAAAACATGGCTCCACTAAATAGGATATTGTTGATCTCGGACGATATAGACTAGGTCTTACTATTCGATAGGGTCAAGTCCCTAAAAAATCTGAGGGGAACTCCTCTAAAACTAGTGATTCCATCTCGAGAACTAAGGGAAAGGAGAAGGAGGTAGAGAAAAATAAGGGAGAATAAGAGAAGAGAAGAGAAGAGAAAGAAGAAGAGATAAGGAGGGAAGATGAGAGAAAGCGAGAGGAGGAGAGGAAAAAAACAAACTCTCAAGGCCCCAACTAAGTCCTCCCTCTCCCTTTCTTTCGCTGCCCAAGGGGGCAGCGTAGCCAACACCCCATCATTTTCTCGCGGCTTGTTGAAGGGGGTAGTGCTCGCGGCTGACCATGAGCGATCATCATGGTTGTGATCAGACCAGCTTGCACTCAAATTTGTACAGGCACTTGCCTGGGTAAGTACTCTCTCTTATGCTAGTTATTTCACTTTATTCGGATTTCAAGCATTAATTCTTTTTTCTCATCTTTGCAATTTCTGGAAGACTTTATCACAGTCTTGGATGGTCGTGTCGACCAGTCTAAGAAAAAGAAAGAGATTAGTGAAGCCCTGAAGAAGTCCCAAAAGGACTTAGCTGACGCGCATTCTATCTTCGAGCAGGAGAAGGAGGAGACGACAAAGGTTTTGGATGAGCTGAGGGTAGACAATAACCTTGTAATTCTGGAGAAGGATAATCTTATGGCCATCCTTGAGAATCTTCCTCCCCCTCTCTAGCTCGAGGCGCTTTGGGGGGGGGGGGGAGATAAAGGTCATGTGCCCCATGCTACATCGTGGGGTTCTTCGATCGTTGTCGGTTTCGAGGTGATGTAAAGAGATAGAGTCTCCAACCTATTTTTTACAAAACAGGCAAAAGAACATGTCGCCGCCTCGAGGGAGCGACATCAAAGACAAACTAATGCTTGTGAAACCAATTAGATTAGAGGCTCGGGGGCTAAGTTATAGAATGGGAAGGTGTTTGGCACCCATACCGCCCTTTCGGTCTCTCATGGGCTTATGTTACTATTTTCCTTAATCTCTCCATGAAATGTATGCGCGTTTGTATGTAAGTGGAGATCGGAGTCGCTCGACTCGCATCATGGAAAAGATAGAGTGAGGTAATTGATACGACTCAAATATTGCATATTTCCTCCCTATATCTTTATGCAATCTAGGACTGTTATGGTCCTTAATACCTATATTTATGCTCATTAACTTGACAACCTTAGATTTGGATATATACATGCTTTGCAAGGGTTAATTGTGCTTTGTAGGTATTGGAACGCTAAAAGTGAGGATTCGTTGCATTTTGGAGATGTTTCGTCGCCAGATGATACTTCAAGGGCATTTTAGACAATTCATATTTCATCTCCATCTCAGGTAATTTCCACGGATGCGTAGTTCGTTGAGTTAGCATCGCGTGGCTGCAAACGGCGCGTCGTTTCGAGTTCGGACGATGAAGATATGGCCATTTTCGTAAAGCAATTTTCCTTCCATGTGAAGACTAAAGGACACCAGAAAACAGAGTACCGATAGACCAAAACCCTAGCCGCGGTAGACAGCGTAATGGAATTTTTCCTTGTAACCTTTCCAGTGGCCTTTCCCCCGAAGGACCGATCGATCGATCCCTGACCCGCGATCGACCGGTGGTCCCAGATATTTGGCAATTTTGCCTTTTTTTTCAATTTCCTTTTTCTTTTATTCCGTTTCCCAACTTACTATATAAGGGATTTTTGTTGTAATAACATAAATAATTAGTTTTAGTTTGTTTTTCTTTGGTTTCGCTTTAGGATCTAGGGTTTGGAGAGATATTTGGGTGTGGCACTTTCTCCCTCCTAGGGTTTATCCGTATAGTAGGTTTGCCCGTCGCGGTTGTGTAGAGCACTATTCATTATCTTCTTCATCAATTCGAATTCCATTGTTTATATTTATTTCTTGATTTCTTTCTTTCTTTCTTTCTTTCTTTACTCGCTTTCCTTTACTTGCTTTCTAGTATAGATTTACTTGCTTTCTTTCAATACATGCTTTTTACCATGCTTTGTAGCTAGTTTAATCTAGGTTGTGTTGGGTTGAACTCATCTAGGGTTGATGTGTTTCTTTGCTTTGGTGATGGAGTTTACGAGTTTATTTCGAGTGTGTTGTTCTAATTTTTACGCCTAGGAGATTTAACGGGGTATAGCATGTATGCTCCGTATTTACGACCTTTCGTGCGTAATTTTTGGGATATCTGTTGATGCCGAAATCATATTAGTCTTTTATGCGAATTTGGGGTGTGACAACACTTAATTTAATTAATTGATGAAACGATACTCAATCTTAATAATCAGTGAACCTATATAACCATTTTATACTAATTAACTCGGGGTGAGGGATATCCGACGTAATCTATAGTTTTTATTCATTTGTTAATTTTAGTTTAAATACACTCATGCCTAGATTATCTTTTCTATCTTTTTAGTTAGAAAAATATCTTTTGCACTTTTATTTTAAGAATATTAAAACTTATAAATTCTAGCACTAGTCTCTGTAGATTTTTCGTTTCCCGGACTTGGCCACTATACTCCCTTAAAAGAGTATAGTCAATAGTTTAGGTTTTATATTAAGGAGGTGAACAGAAAACAACGATCGACGTTTTGACACGCGCTACTTTTCACCCTTAATCACTCATCCATACGAATGTTCCCAAAATAATAATTAGAAAAATATGATGTGTGCGCTTATCGAGATATTGATCATTATGATGAAACGATAATATATGTTTGATAAGACACAAGTATGAATCATAAGTATGATATATATGAATAATATATGGATAAAATAGGAAAAATATGAAAATATAAAGATAGGACTCGAGTCTTGAGTTTTAGCCCAAAACACCTGCGTAGCCTACAAAGGCATCAAAGTCCACGTAGTTTGCATACAACACAATTGATAATTTATATATCTAATACGAAAATGAAAAAATTAAGGAGAGAATGATGTTTGGACCTTATTTAGGAACTTAAAACTTGACCTTGATCCTTGATGAGCTTCCTTGCAAGATAGGACGAATGTAGGATGACAGAGAAAGAGATTTTTATATGGGAATGATGGGAATAAAAGCTGGAAATGAATTTCACACACGGAAAATTTGCTTATTGAAGAAGAATGTTACTGAGATCACTGATAGTGATGGATTTGGGTGCCTTTCGAACTGATATCATGCACTACTTATATAGGGTAGGGGGACTGCCGATCAGCATAGTCCTTGCACTGCCAATCACCAGGGAAATGGACTTGCCAATTGGTAGTCTAGTGCAGATGTTTTAGATAAATGGTCGTAAAACGCAATCCGTAAGTCCAAATCGTGCATGGGGTATACCGTTAGAAAGGTAATTCATAGACCTTGAGAATCCTTTAGGCCGCTCCCGAGGTCGGGAGTTGGCTTTGGGTCAAACGGGGCCTATAATCTCCCGTTCGTCCATTAAATAAAAGATCGTCGAATGACGATGGATCGTTCATCCTAACCATAAGTTTGAATCGCGCACCGGGTGGACCGTTGGAAAGTTTATGCTAGACACTTCGATATTCCAAAGAGCTTTGCCTAATTTAGAGAGTTTACATTGGTCAAACAGGGCCCGAAAGTACCCTGTGACCTTTCAGAGTAAAATAGATCGTTTGTCCGTACCGTAAGGCTAATTCGCACACGGGGTGAACTGTTAGAAAGGGTATTTAGCTACCTTTGTAGATTCATTCAGTCTCGTTTGAGATGAAGAGCTATCTTTAATCAAATAGAGGTCGGGAGCGCTCGGTGGCCTTTGAATCAATTTTCGAGGGAAAACGGATCGTTCATCCAATGATTATGCCAATTTATGCATGGGGCAGACCATTGGAAAAGGGCTTTAAGTTCTCTTTGAAGATTCGTTGAGCTTTTGTTCGGACGATAGAGTTAACTGGAGTCAAACAAGGCTTAGGACAGCTCGGTCGCCTCTAGATCGGTTTTCGATAGTTAAATGGTCCATTCATCCAAATGATTATGCCATTTCATGCACTGAGTGGACCGTTTGAAAGGGGATTTGGAGCCCTTCGAATATTCTTTAAGCTTTTTCTCTGATGATAGAGTTAACCAGAGTCAAACGGGCCCCAAGAGAGCCCAATAGCCACTAAATCGGTACTGAGAGTATAACCTAGGGTTTATAGCGAATTGGGGAGGTGCTAGGTACCTAAAGAAAGACTTAGGGGGGGTGTCTTGGAATGTGGTTTCTACATATCCCCTCGACGGGTGATCTTAGAACGAGTGAAAGCCGTCGAATAAACACCACACGATATTTTGGGAAATTTTTGTCAATTTTATGGATCGAAGTGAAGAGGACTACTGATTTAGAGGGTCGAGTTCAATTTTGAGGACCTGTGATAACGGTGGGGATGGCCGATTATGTGGTCCGAGGTCAATTATGAGGACCTTAAGTAGGAGCGACCAATTTTGAGGGTTGAGGTCAATTCTGAGGACCTTATGTAGGAGCGCCCAATTCTGAGGGTCGAGGTTAATTCTGAGGACCTTAAGTTGGGAGCAACCAATTCTGAGGCTCGAGGTCAATTTCGAGTACCTTAAGTGGGAGTGACCAATTCTGAGGGTCGAGGTCAATTTTGAGGACCTTAAGTTGGGAGCGATCAATTATGAGGGCGAGGTCAATTTTGAGGAACATAAGTTAAAGCGACCAATTCTGAGTGTCGAGGTCAATTCTGAGGAGGTTAAGTGGGAGCGACCAATTCTGAGGGTCGAGGTCAATTCTGAGGAGCTTAAGTTAGAGCAACCAATTCTGAGGGTCGAGGTCAATTTTGAGAACCTTAAGTTACGAGCGACCAATTCTGAGGGTCGAGGTCAATTATGAGGACCTTAAATAAGAGAGACCAATTCTAAGGGTCGAGGTGAATTCCGAGGACCTTAAGTTGGGAGCGACTAATTCTGAGGGTCGAGGTCAATTTTAAGGACCTTAAGTTGAAGAGATCAATTCTAAGGGTCCAGGTCAATTATGAGGACCTTAAGTGAGGAGCAACCAATACTGAGGGTCGAGGTCAATTTTGAGGACCCTAAGCTAGGGGCGACTAATTCAGAGGTCAATTCTGAGGACCTTAAGTTAGAGCAACCAATTTTGAGGGTCGAAGTTAATTCTGAGGGCCTTATTGGGAGCGACGAATTGTAAGGGTCAAGGTCAATTATGAGTACCTTAAGTGGGAGCGACCAATTTTGAGGGTCGAGGTCAATTCTGAGGACCTTAAGTAGGAGAGACCAATTACAAGGGTCAAGGTCAATTCTGAGGACCTTAAGTTGGGATTGACCAATCTGAGGGTCGAGGTCAATTTCGAGAACCTTAAGTGGAGGCGTGGTGAATAACTCTCATGGAAAATTTTAATTTTACCCTTTTTGAGACTATACTTGGGGAAGACGCATCTGTCTGGGGATTATATCTTTTGAGAAGAGCTGAAAATCTTAGTCTAGAAATTCAACTTGGGGAAATAGTTGATAACTTGAGGTTTTAGGATTCTGCTGGGGAACGTGTTGCTTGGGAGAGATGTCCAATTAGGGTTTCTAGCTCGGATTAGGAAAGTTGAATTTTTTTTAGGAAAGATGTTAGTTCGGGAATTCCTGTTGGGGGAATGGGTAGTTCTGTTGGGGAAGCATTTGATTTATTGGGTATGAGTTTTTTTTTTAGATTCTGCTGGGTAGTTATAGTGGGATTTCCGAGCGCGGTGAATTTTAGGGTTTAAGTTGGGGGTAAAATGTGGTATTAATTCTGCTGGGGATTTGGGAGCTTGGAAAATGGTTTTCTTGGTGAAGAAATGTTATAATATTCATTTAGAAATTTTAGTGGGATTTTTGTATGAAATTTTCGGGGTACTGTCGATCAGAGGGTGGCAGGGATTGCTAATCGGCAGTGGCACGGTCTTCTGGGCTACCTTGGGAAGGGGAAGGGACAGTGCCGATCGGTGGGTGTCAGGCAACTTCTGATCGATATGCCCTTTAACCTGCTATAAAAGGGGTGAATTATCTTCATTTTTCACAACTTCTAGATTTCTTATGTTTTGCTTCTCTCTTCTGCAATTTGCTCCTACATTCTTTCCTCATTCGAGACTAGAAAATGGTTGATTTTTCAAGTAGCGATACCCATATAGCGTGGCTGGGCATTAACGATTAAGCGTACCTAGAGTGGCAGTTAGGGTGCTCTTAGCGTTGGGAAACGAGAATGCTTTGGACTTGTTCGAGCCTTTTGTCGATAATTGGACTCTTCTTCGTGATCCTTCACACCACCGGTCATCTAGGGTGATGAAATCTAATGGTTATGTAAGTATCGCATGCCTTTTGGCATGCTTTCCCTTCTTTTTTGCATCTTCTTGTTTCTTTGAATTTTGATGAAAGGTTTCTCCTCTGTTTTGACAGACTGACATTACTTATAAGAGCTTCCTATCCCGGGGATGATGGGATTTAGCATTCATTCACTCCTCACTTGGTTCTTTATCACATATTTTTTGAGTATTTGTGCACATTCAATCATTGTCAAAATATGTGCTGACGCAATTATAATGTGGTGGTTTAATTTGTAACCTTTCTAAACCTTAAGTTAATCCAAACTTTGTTCATCTTTATACCCGGATCAAGGAGTTTGTGTCTTGATTTTGAGGGAGGTTCTCTTGCTAGTTGAAATAGACTTGTAAGTTGTTCGGTCGGGGTGGTGGTGTCGTTTGTAAATTAAGGTTTGATACTTTGTAAAAGAATAGTTTTTTTACTTTAGTTCTATCTCCTAAGATTTGTTAGGCTCCCCTAATCACTCAAAATCGTCCATAACTACTTCGTAACCGCTACTCTTCTTGTCCGCAGAGAATGACATATATCCTATAGTGGTTAAAATGAAACCAATAACTAAAAAAATAAAAAACATGGGAGTGACTACAAATAAATCTTAAAAAAAGGGACTAAATACTTAAGATACCGTAAAAGAATTGTGATTTACTGAATTAGTGTTCATGTACACATTATTATTTGTAGATATTTGCATTTCGAATCAAACTTTTAATTGCCATTAATTTTTTGAAAGAAGAAAAAGTGAAAACAAATCATCCCTCTTAGGTAATTATGGGGTAATAGTGTCAAAGTTGTTTTATATGCTATATGCTCCCATGTTCATGCTTTATATAGTCATATTGTAAGTTTTAGTCTGTACATTAAGATTAATGTTATTTACCTATTACTTCTTGATGGGTGTGGCATTTGGTATCATTTCAAGTGTTTATTATTTAGAAAACAACCTATGGTTTGTTGACAACTTTTCGTTCCTAAATTTCTTCCAGTTCCAAAGGACCAAGCCCAATGAGACACTTAACATCCAGTAAAGATATATTTTGTATGTATACCATACCTATGAATGTACCTATTTTTTTTAAATAGTAAACAAATAAATTTTTCGACTAAATTTTGTATACACGATCTCCATAACGAAGAGATCGTCTACAAAAACAATCATAAAAAAATTCAACCCCAAAATGGGTGAAATGAAAAGTGGATATATATGAGCATTTTCGGCCGTTCAAATTTTTGCCATCATCTCACCCACTTTCAGGTTGAATTTTTTGATGATTTTTTTTGTAGATGATCTCCTTACTTTGTAGATCATATACACCGAATTTGGTTAAAAAATTACTTTTTTACTATTTTACAAAAATGGGTATGTTCATTGGTATGTTATGAGAGGTATATTGGAGAGTCTGACTGTGTATATGGTGTCGCAAAAATTTAAGATATCACATTTGACCACCACCTCGAACTACATCCTTTTAGTTCTTGTCTCCTTTAAGTTAACATTATAACCTTTGTTTTTCAATTTTTTGGTTTACTTGAAACTTTAAATTAAAAAAACTTCAATATGCATGCACATAGAATACATGACAAAACACTCAGTCATACTAAAATTATAATCACTGCCAACCCTAATCAATTTCCCATATAACCAAAATTGCAATCTCTAAAGATCCACATTTGAACCACATAAGCCATTACAAAAATTTCTAGACATGCCAATAAGGCAAGAACAATGAAGTAAACACTACCAACATAAGTGACGATGGGGCGAAAGGTGGAGTGGGTCCTGATGGAGACGAAGGTGGAAGGGGTCCCGATGGAGACGAAGGTGGAGGGGGTACCGATGCGCGGGGAGGTGCAATGGTTGCATTTGAACTGTCCCAAAAGATCATTATATGTTAGACGCCACAGAAAAATAAATAAAGTAAGAGTCATTATGAAGAAACCGCAGTTTGATAATTCGATATCGAACTAAAACTATGTTTTTAAAAATAATTAGACATAACACTAATTTCATGAAAATAAATGGTGCTTTCAAACCTAATGGGTAAACCCCAAATATGCTATATGTTTAATAAAAACAAGCTAGGTGAAAAAGTAGAATCCTTCAAACCGTACATGATGTAGCGTTTGGCATTCTTTATATAGTCATTTTGTTTCCTAAAACATTGCATATCAATTACTTTTTAGAGTGTTTATGGATGCATAAAATTAGAATTCAACTAGAATTCTAATTCATGGAATTTGAATTAAGGGTCCATTTGGAAACCCAATTCCAAGCCATGGAATTGGAATCGGAAGGCCAATTTTAATTTCACGGAATTGATATTGGCCTTCCCATGCCAATTCCAAGGCTTGGAATTGGGTTGCCAAATGGGCCCTAAATGAATTCCAATTCCATGATGTTCGAATTCAATTTGTCGATTACGTTGTTGAATTTATTTGATATTTTATGAGACTTATAAATTCATGTTTGTGGGTAGTAGTTCGTTCAGTATCCGTGTAACTTTATTAGCGTACAATTTGTGAAACTCTGTTTGTGTGGAACTGTGTTCATGTGTACCTGCAGTGTGTGAAATTGTGTGTGTGTGACAATGGACTGTGTGAGCATATGTGAAATTGTATGTGCAGTGTGTATAACTGTGTACTATAGTGTGTGTGACACTAAAACTGTGTGTGCGTGTGCGGAGTAACAGCATGACATAGTGTATGTGAAAATGTGTGCGCGTTAATTTATCCCTCTGTGTCAATTCCATAAAACTGTGACTCTATAATTATCTTCTTTTACTTTGGATGTAAATTTATACAATTGGAGTCACAGAACAATTCCAAACTCATTTTTTCTAACCAAACAATGTAAACTGGAACTCAAGGCCCCAATGTCAATTCTTAAGTTTGGAATTGGGGTTGCCAAACACACCCTTAGAACTACTGGGGTAGTAAGTTTGGAACTTCTGGGATCATACTTCATGTACCATTTGGGGTGAGGGGCCCATCTAAAATTTTCTTTCTTCTTGTTATATTTGACAAGCTTTGCCTTACCAATTGATTTTGCGAATTTAATCAGCCAAATGCATCTCCCGTTATGTCAAATTTAGGTTTTTACAATGCCGATGAGGGATCTAGGGTGGCTTTAAATCCAAGTAAATACCTGAATCTATTTGTGGTTTAGGGTCTAATGTCTTCACTACTTGCACCTTGAAATCTGTACTTTACTTTTTGTGACACTTTTATAAGAAATTTTGGGACATTTATTTTTCACCCGAAAGAACAAATGCCAAAGATTGGACTCTGAACCCTTTTTTTATTATTGTTATTTATTATTGATCACTATCATATGGAGTCATGCACTACAAGATCAATGCTAAGAAACTTGAAACTTTTGTGAGCAGATCATTGCCTCGGCTAAAGATGTTCAAGCCAAAAAGGATATCTATGCCCCCTATAACATTCTGCCATTGGATTCTGCGGGTGCATCACAGTCCGTCATGCAACTGGAAGAGGTACACTATACTACAAATTATATATGAGTAATACTAGGGGGACACGGTCTAACTTTGTTGATAAATATGCCTTGGTTAATGTGTGGGACATTCATTACTAATAAACTTTTAACTTACCAATGTATTAAAGACGCATTACTGTGTTAGTCAAATTGTTGATTATAAATAGGGATTTTTTGGCTTAACCCCTACTTTTTAATGTTATATTTGACTTGACCCCGACTTTGCTAATATCTTTGATATACCCCCTGTACAAGGGGGTTTCCTCAAAATATTACATAAAAGTATGGGGTTAAGTTAAAGGATTTATTTGACTTTTCCCCTTGTTTATAATACTAAATTAGACAAAGTCAAAGGATGAAAACGAGGGGTTAAGTCAAATTAGGCATTAAAATTTGGGGGTTAAGTCAAAATGACCCTTAGAAATACTAGGTATGGTTTTTCACTATACCGTAACATTTCAGTCCGGAGAAATATGGTTCGAGTTTGCTAATTTTCATTACTGGAATATGAAATTATCGAAACCGAAGTTATTAGAAACTTTGTGATTATTGGTTGATTTGGTGTAGGCTATATACCGAACGATAACCACCCCTAATGAATACACAAGTACTCTCACCCACACACATGTAATTTATGCTCATGAATTCTATTTGTATGCCATTACCAGGTTAAGGCGGCTGTGGGTGCACTTCGAAACCCACGTGGGTTGAGTTGGCCCGCATCAGCTGATCACCACAAGAAGAAATCAGGAGAATTGGACCTTCTTGATTGGCTATGGGCCATGTTTGGGTTTCAGGCATGTGGTATTGACCGAAAGAATTATATAATAATTCTTAAGTTGCTTATGGCTTTTGAAAAGTTAATGTTTGTGTTTGGTTTATTTTGTTATCTACAGAGAGACAATGTCAGGAACCAGAGTGAGCATTTAGCTTTGCTACTTGCCCATATTCATATAAGACTTATTCCTAAGCCCGAACCCCTTAACAAGGCATGAACCCCTCTCTTATCTCAAACCATAATTTTTGTGCATTTCCATGATATAGCTTCTCATTTTTTAATGCAAGTTCGATTTTTATGTTGCATTTATTGAACTGAAATGTTCTGTTATGATTAGTTTGCATGTTCTTTGTGTCGGTGGTTATTTCATGTGGATCATTAACCATTTTCCTTTGAGATTTCTGTTTGATTTTTCATTATCGCATAATTATCCTCTAGTGAATATTTTCTCCGCACTTCGAAATGTGTAATCTTAACATGCATAGTTCTAATGCAGCTTGACGATCGAGCTGTTGATGCACTCATGAACAAGCTATTGAAAAACTATAAAACATGGTGCAAATTCTTGGAAAGAAAACACAGTTTACGGTGAAGTATGTTTGTGCATCTTCTTTTGTTTGTTGACTTCATCACATAACTTTTCTAGATTAAAATGAATCTTCTTATGATAATGAGCTGAAATGAGTATGAATGTAATTGCTTGTAGGATCCCCCAAGGGCAGCAAGAAGTGCAACAGAGGAAGATTCTTTACATGGGCCTCTATCTTCTTATCTGGGGTGCAGCGTCTAATGTACGATTTATGCTCGAGTGCCTCTGCTACATTTTTCACAATGTAAGTAATTCATTCATCGTCGTACATTTCATCAGTGATTTTATATGTATTGTTGAAATGTCTACATCTCCGTATACACACACATATATATACATAAGGCTCGAAGGGTCTAAAAGATGAATTAAAACAACTTTACCCAAATTTCTAGAGAGGCTGGTCCCTATGACTCGAACGAGTGACATTACACCAGGCGGAATGAGGCCTTGCCATCTTTATGAAACTCTCTCTCTATATATATATATATATACACACACACATGTATATGCAGTCAGGCTCCTATGCAGACATACTTGAGAACTTGGTCCAAAACGATGTTGTTTTGGACCAAATTGTGAATTTCTTAAAAAAAAAAGAAGAGAAATGCTGATTTATGCACAAAATTCATAAGTCCGTCCTCACCAAAGCCGGACTTAATATATGTATACATTTTTATGTATTCTCTTATTACATATCTCATTGTAATGCTCCGATATATGTTCAGATGGCATATGAACTCCATGGTTTGTTGGTTGGAAATGTCAGCATTGTCACTGGAGAAAACATGAAGCCTTCTTACGGTGGGGACGATGAGGCTTTCCTGTGGAAGGTTATAACATCGATCTATCGAGTAATTGATAAGGTACTTTCTATTGGAACACATTCATCATTTTCAAACTGCTTTTTTTTTCTAATGTGTCAGACATGATATAATAATGCTCATCTTATTACAGGAAGCCAAGAATAGCAAAAACGGAAAAGCCTCTCACTTAGATTGGTGAAATTATGATCATCTAAATGAGTACTTCTGGTATGCACAGATTTAAATTGATAACTGCAGTTCATTACAAAGTTTATAAAAGGGTGTTTGCGCTTTTTGATATTCTGCTGGACTCATGCTTTTGGTTGATATGTTGTACAGGTCATCTGACTGTTTTTCTTTGGGTTGGCCTATGCGGGATGATGGCGATTTCTTCAAATCTACACGCGACATGGGACAGGTGCTCTATATTCAACCCAGATATTATTCCTTAAAACTCCCTCCGCCCCAAATTAAAAGTGCGTGTTTGAAAGTCAACATTTTAAGGAAATATTTTGGGCCTTTGGGTTGCAGAAAACAATTTTCTATTTTATATTTCCAGTTTTCATTTCTATTTCTAATTTTTGTTTTCAATAGAGTATTTAGAAAACTAGGGAAACACGCTCATTTGTTAGAAGTAAACCATTATTTTCAAATGTGATTTATAGAAATCTTGAAAGTCAAAATATAATTTACAGAAAGTTTGAGGGACAAAATGTAATTTTCAGAAAGTTTAATGACCAAAATTTCATTTACATAAATTTTAGGGACCAGAATGTAAATTAACAAAATTTCAGGGGCCAAAATGTAATTTACAGAAGGGGTCAGACTTGTCATTTTTTCTTAAATTTAGGCGTAAAATGTAATATTGAAATTTTTTGGGGTCATTATGTAATTTACAAAATGTTTTGGAAATAGGTTGTAAACATGTTAAAGTAGTTTTTCAATTTTCTTTAAAAGTGGAAAATCGGAAAAACTGTTTCTAGTTTTCCATTTGGAAGATCTAAACTCTGAACACATTTTTCACTTTTTCTTTTCTGTCGAAATTTTTTAGAAAATATTCTTTGAAAGCAGCCTTGTTTTGTATAATTAAACAGGGCTTTTACTTCTTAATTTATCCTCTTTAAAATTATAAATACCTTTGGAATGGAAGAACACATGCACTTGGACCCTTGCTTAGCCGTGAGAATTATTAGGACGGGTAACTTCCGAATCTCACCAAGTATATATTACATTTAGAAACAGGACTCTAAATTCAGGAAGGACCAAAGAGTAAAACTAGATTCTTAATTTGGGACAGAGGGATTTTTAATAGAGTGTTGTCTGTTTGCTAAATAAAACTGCCATTCCAGGGAAGACAAGCCTCTCGTAGAAAGCCTGGACGTACATGATAATCGTATTTTGTTGAGACACGGTCATTTTGGCATAACTTTCGACGTTTTGATCGTTTGTGGACCTTTTTCATTATGGCGTTGCAAGTAATTATTACGAACACCGCATGCTTACTCACTATACATGTCATTACTCCTAAAATTGGGTTCATGGTTAGCAAGTACTAATTTGAAGTATTTTATCGCAGGCTATGGTTATCATTGTGTGGAAAGATGATTCTTTATGGAACATTTTTCAGAAGGCTTCTTTAAAAGACTTGTCCAGTATTTTCATCACAGCAGCTTTTCTTCGATTCCTTCAAAGTACTTAATTCCTACTCAATTAGTTTAATGGCACTTTACATGTTGATAGTTACTTTTGCTGATATTCTTCATTTTATTTTTAATAATTTTGATACAATAGAAAAAGTCATATAAAAGTGACATGAAAGAGTTTCATTGACTTGTATTAGTTCCTTGACCAAGTGCATGGTAAAACTCATAACCTTACATGTGATCATGTTTCTAAAAACTCATGACCTTGAATGTTGCTTATAACACAGTGATTTACAAACTTGCAACACTTGCAAGTCTATTACAAACTATGAACACCTCTAAGAAGGAAACGTCTTATGTCGAACACCTACACTTCATGGACACGTGTTCTACACTTTTTTCTACAGTTTTATTATTTAAAATTAAGATTATTTATTTTGGATATATGTCCAACACTTCTTGAGTGCCAAAAAAGATCCACATATCTTTAATGTTGAAATACGACTTTCGTTTCGTATACGAAAAAAAATAATTGCTAGAAAGCTAAAAAATGTAATCATAATAAAAGGTAAGATGATGAGACGAAGTAATGAAAGGAGAAAATCGGGCATAAATATCTTCATTGATGGGCTGCAAGGTAACCTCTGTAATCCACGAGATCTCCAGAACTGGCCATCCCACCTAATTGACAAGGTATTGTGTCATTTATCCGATCGGGCTAGAAAATGTCTCCGAGTCTAGGATGCCCTAAGCCCAATCACATGAGAACTGGTTCGCAAAGGAGTTGACAGAATGTGGTTTCCCCGGAAGGGGGAATCATACGCCACATTAAACGTGCTATGAATGTGAAATTCAGGTGGGAGGTCCACCTCATAGGTGTTTATCCTGTGACAATGCAAGATGGGGAAAGCTCCAAACCGTCGTATCTCTAGCTTGGGACCCTTACCCTGTCTCCTCTCCTTCTGAAGGTGTCTATGACCAAGTCTCCATTGGCTGGTATACGACCTCACGGTGGTGAGTGTCCACTTGCTCCTTATAGTTATAGAAGACATGGCAGACCGACACTACAGGAGGAAGCTCTTCTGAATCAATGGGCATATGAGGTATAGTGCTCAACACATTTTAGATGGTGAGAGACTGGTGGACTGCTTGACAATGTTATTGAAGGCAAACTTTGCTTGTGCCAAGCACCGTCGCAAGTCTCAAATGAAACGGTTTTCTAACCATCGAGTTGGGGATGAAATGGAGAGAACGGGGTAAGATTGCTTGAGGGAATGCAAAAGTATCTCGTAAAACAGATATCCCTATCTGACGTGATACTGCGGAAAACCCTATGTAGACGGATGATATCTCAAAATAAAGAACGGCGACTTGGGATGCTTCCATAGTCATGCTGTATAGAATGAAGTATGTCATCTTCAAAAATCCATAAACAACTATAAATATCGAATCGTGGGCTTTGGAGTCTCACGATAATATCCATTGAAACGTCCTGCCATGACCTATTAGAAATTTAACGGCTAAGAGTCCGATGTCGATTGTGGTGTATGGGCCGAGCAAATTGGTGTCACGAGGGAATGAGAGCAGGAGGAGGTGTGGCCCTAGTCAAAACCCTAGGTGAAGAGCATTAGGAAGCCATGGTGAGCTCGTCTGGGATAGGTGGAGCCTCCAATCAGATCAGCAGGCAATCTGCACGGGCGATTATGCTGGTAGGGTGATGTCAATCTGATAGTGGTTTGATAATATTTGGAAAAATCTAGGGCTAGATCTCTTTAGGGTTGATTTAACCCTTCTCCCAATCACTGCAAATCTTGTCCATAGTTAACCCTAGAAAAAAAAGGAGAGTATAATTAGGCTGAATCGATCTAAAGAACAACTACAACAACAATAACAATAAAGAAATTGGGGCTGAAATGCTCATTGGATCTCATTGATACTCTCCAAAATGTAATAATGAAATATAAATTTATCGACCCCTTTATATAATAAGGGGCGGAAATAGAAAAGAACTATAAAACTCTCAAATTATAAAGACACAAAAAAGGAGAGATAAGGCTAACGGCAATGCCAATAACTATGCCCCAGTATTAGAAAATAAGTATATGCAAGACGATGAGTTATTATCACAATTACATGTACACAATATGGACATACAGTTAAAGATGTCTACATACTAGTTTCTCTGTTTTTTAACATGTATGTTATTATATGTTAAGTATGGCTATTTAATGACATATTTCATATTACAATCAAAGGTGAATTATTTATTGTTTCATACTTATGCATAAAAATGATATTTTATTCACGTGTCCTGTGTTATCCGTATAACTAGTTATTAATATAGATGAGAAGGAAGAGAAGATATAAAATAATTTCTGAAAAACTGACAACATCCATTTCCAAGTTTTGAATTTATATTTAACTTCTTCCTGTTAATAAAGATCCTCCGATTGCATCTCTATTTGGTAACACATAGTACTGGTGTAATTCAAGTTTTCGTGTTTTATTAAATTGGTAAATTCATAAAGAATGTCTCATAGCTCATATCAAGACTTCAAATCTCATAATTCATATAGACTCATTCCTGGAATCCAAATTGATAAATTCACACAGAGACTCATAATTCATATCAAGAGTATGAATTATGAGATTCAATTTTTTTCCTAAAGTTCAGACTTTATATGTGAATTTACGAATTTAATATAAAAGCACAAAAACTCGAACCAAAATCAAAATATTTCGAACACCATTTGCGCACGTCACAAACATCAACTACTCTCTCAAAACGGTTATTGAAATTATTCAGGAGACATGGTTGTAACCGAAGAGCTCATTTTTTTTCTTATTATTAATATTAGGTATATTGGACCTTGTTTTGAACTTCCCTGGCATTCAAAGATGGAAGTTCACTGATGTCATGAGAAACTTTCTCAAGATTATTGTAAGCCTCGCATCGTCCATTATTCTTCCGATATTTTTTCTGCACCAAAACAATTCGGCCTTTGGGAAGATCAAAGATGTTATGTCATTCCTTAATAGATTTAAGGGAATTCCACCATTATATGTTGTGGCTGTTGTTATGTATCTTCTTCCAAATCTACTGGCAGCAGTGTTGTTTATTTTTCCAATGCTTCGATGTTGGATTGAAAACTCAGACTGGCTTATCATAAGATTTCTTCTATGGTGGTCACAGGTATGCTTGTTTCCATCTTCCTTTCTATTCTTAAGAAAGCTCAGCATATTTCTCATTTTTTGGAAGTGTGATATAATTTATTTAATCCAGTTTGTATCGATTGCTTCCTCATCCAGAAATTATGAACATAGAACAGAAACACAACTATCAACAGGTTTCACCAATAATTGAAAATATAGAATAAACTGACAACGGGGAAAGCCTAGTACGTGGGACCCCGATCCCACCCCTGACCCTGTTTTCCCCCTTCAATAATTAGTGAACCTACTAATTATCTTAGTCAATACCAATGCTTTAATTTTATGGTTTTATAAACCCAACAACCGGGGGGTGGGTTGTGGTGGTGGTGGTGGAGTAAACTAAGCTACAGGCATCCCTAAATAGAACACATATAAATCTACAGTATAATCTTTCGAATTTTATTTTAGAAGCTGGATTAACAAAGATAGGTGTCTTTTTTTTTCAAAATATCTACCTTCGTGGTAAATTCCACCTGTGCATGTACACATCCATAAATAGCAGCTACAAAACTCATATATCTTTCCCGAAAATGAAGGTTGTTTCTTTTCCTACATTTTACTTGTTATCGTCTCTCTCTCAATTTAAAAAAAAGAAAAAAAAAACAGAAAGAAAAAAAGAAAGGAGACTTCCTATCATCCCTTAGTTTTAAAGGCCGAGCCTTTTTTGGACTGAAAATCTTGCTTATATGACTTTATACTACAATCTCTTTTTTTCTAAACTTGGAATACTTATTGTTTTATCAATTCAAAATTATTTCCAGTGATTATTGTTTGCTTATTCACCAATCACTTGTCTTAGGTTGGGCATTTGTAGTCGTACCAAATATCATGTATATGAAAGTGACAAATCAATACTTGCCATTGTAAAATTTTGTGTCCATAATGCAAATTCCCTAATGAAAATGTTAGAACATTATCCCAAATGAGCTTATATTTCAAATAAGGAATTGAATATGGTGGGTTGAGCCGAGTTATTCTTAAAAGGTGTTGGGAAAAATTGGCTTAAATTCGGGCTGGGAATATATCCATTGTTGTATTTTCTTCTCATAGTTAGAAAAGATAAATCTCAACATAATCATTCTTAACAAATCAAAGATTTCTACTTTGTGACCAAAGTGCCACATCACTCTAATTCTTTTATAGTAGAAATGGTAATAAATCTAATAATAATAGTGTTTGGAAAATTTGTGCATTCATGTTTTCTCCCTAATGACTCGGTGAAAAGAAAACTGTCTAATGTTGCTTCTCTCTTGCACAACGATTATTAAAAAACTATGACTTCTTGATATCCTCTCTCTCTCTTAAGTTTGTATCCCCAATCTATCAACAAATGGTTCATCTTTTCATCGAATTTGTTTCCTCTTCCACAGCCCAGAATCTGCGTGGGGAGGGGAATGCATGAAAGTCAATTTGCCCTTATCAAGCAAGTGTATTCTTAAATTTATTCCTCATAATAATATTTGGTAAATGCTTGAATAAAGATATATGGTTAAAATCTATTTATCAATTTCAGGTATACTGTCTTTTGGTTGCTACTTTTGTGTTGCAAATTCGCATTTAGCTATTTTGTTCAGGTGGTTCCCACATCTTAAACTTTATTGTTCAAACTAGAGTATATGATGAGTGATTGGGTTCTATTTTGACCCTGTTATTTTTCTTCAGATAAAACCTCTGATGAAACCGACAAAAGATATAATGAATATTAGACGTGTTCATTATGCTTGGCATGAATTTTTCCCAGAAGGTAAGTATCTGACATTGGCTCTATCACCCATCTCATTTTTTTACTCAAATTATAGTTTTTATTCTAAGAAGTCGTATGTCAATGCAGCAAGAAACCATTATGGAGCGATTGTTGCACTCTGGTTGCCAGTAGTCCTGGTTTGTGTCACAAATCTTATGCAGGTTTACTTTATGGACACCCAAATTTGGTATGCTATTTTCTCAACTCTTTGTGGAGGTGTTATAGGGGCATTTGATCGTCTAGGAGAGGTAATCCTTTATTTCTATATTTATATACATACATATATGCTGTTCTCTTTACTACTTTACTTTTGTGAATTGTCCCTTATGTAAAGCTGTCATGCACGATCACATTTCAACAATGGTCCTTTGCATTCTTTAGCTGTTCTTATTTACAACTATGCCTTGGGTTGATAAATAAAGATCTTTGAGACATTCTTCGCTAAATCCTAGTTTCTTGGGATCAAATTATGTGTTTGGTTTACAATTTTGTTCTTCTGAATGAGTTTTTCAACTTCTTCATTTTAACTATACCAGAAGTTCTGGTCCAGAACCATAGTAACTGCCATCTGTATCTATTATATACTGAACGAAGAACTTTTTTCATATTTATTTTTTGTGAGCCATGATGGGATAAGGGCAGGGAATATTTCCACTCAAGCTTATCGAAGTCAGGCGATATATAGGACTGATAACTCACTATGTTGCATTTCTAATGATATAATCTGGATATATTATTTTTCCTTTCCATTCTGTAAAACCCATCTTTTCACCTGGAAGCGTGAGCAAAAAACTGGTGGATAAAATTATCGTTTCCATTGTCTGTATAGAATAATGGGTAAATTGCAAGAAACCCCCCTGAACCCTTTCACTAGATGCAAATACCTCCTATCATTTGAAATTTCCCCCATGTTTCGCTAAAAAAATTTAGCACACTTTTTAGCAACACATAAGGGGTATTCGTAACTTATTCTTAGTTCAGGGGATTATTTGTAACATTGGGGGGTATTTTCAATTGAGCGATAATGTTCAGATAATTTTGGGGGGTCTTGTAGTTTACAGTTGATTAGAAAATCTTCAGTTTTGTGTTGATTGTATCAACTTAGTTAAATGCATATGAGATCGTGGGATAGATTCATTTTATTTCGAAACTATCAGTTTTAATCTGCATAGTAATTATTTGGCATATTTGGTATACCTGGTAAATGTTACAATATACTTCCCTTTATACAGATACAGACATTGGTCATGCTAAGGTCAAGGTTCCAGTCTTTACCTGGTGCATTTAACACGCATTTGGTACCTTCTGATAAGTCTAAGAAGATGGGATTTTCTCTCTCAAAGCGCTTTTCTGAGGTTTCTTTCGTGTTTTAAAAAGTTATTGTATTCAATCTTATTCTAAGATTGGTATGATTCTTCAGTTGTAATAAATATATTCTTATGCATGTGTATAGGTTACAGCAAATAGGAGAAGTGAAGCTGCAAAATTCGCTCAGTTATGGAATGAAGTAATATGTAGTTTTCGCGAAGAAGATCTCATTATTGATAGGTAAGGCCACCCAACTTCTTGTTTTTCTTAGTCCAGGAATCTCATTTTCCATATAATACTTTGGTAACTAAAATGAATATTCATTTATTCCAGGGAGATGGATCTGTTGCTAGTTCTTCACTCATCAGATCCTAGCCTGAAACTTATACAGTGGCCACCCTTTTTGCTCGCTAGCAAGGTTAAAGCAGTCTCTTGATGTTTATTGTATCTATATATATTTGGGAATTTTTGGATACACCCACTAATTCTTCAATTCACCCCATTTAGAAAATTTATATGTGACACCCCGCTTAAAATAATAACGGGTGGCCAGCCCTATACTAAATAAATCAGGAATCTCAAGTGGATCATTCTCAGCATCAACTGTCGATACTAAAATTAACATAACTAACTACCCAATACTATAATAAGCGGATGCCAAAAATTTAAAATCATACATTGAATCAACATACTAACAACATAGTAACTACCTAACGTGATAACGTATACACATGTACTACGATAAAAGGAAGTACTCAAATAAAACATAATAAGTACAACAAAAGAAATATACCTGAATATGCTGTCGGGTCACAGACAATACAACATCCTGAGGAGGAAAATATAAAAGTTCTATATATAAAAACCTTGGGTATAAACCCGATATACAAAATGAATCCTTAACTAGATTTACAAGAGATAGGAAGTGGCTATAACAAAAACCCGCAACAGTCCGCATATGCTACGGCTCCAAGGACACGGGATAGAAAAGCATCATTAGCGTCCTTTCGATGGGACACCTATAATATATTACAATTTATGTATAGCAAGAGATAAACATAAACGGGTCAGGGCCCGAGGTTTGAAAGCATGTTTAGCAAGTGCATTAAAATGCATCATAATTATAAATGCACAATTTCATAATTAAAGTGGAGTCGCACTCTCGTGAAACTCAAACTCACCCCTCGACTAAAGCGCGCACCTAAACGTATGCACACGAACCTTAATTAAACTACCCAACGTATTTTAGGGACAATTCAATCTCAATCTAAGCAGAGTCTACACCCGCGCAACCTGCTATCTCAATCATAACCCAAAGTCCTCTCATTCTCTCGTATCCTAAGTTTACGCCCGAGCTTATATGATAATGTATATATACATACACACATCCTATTAGAATTTATTTGTTTCTAGTTATTAGCGTAACAAGTTATTAGCATCAGAATATTTACACATTATCTTTATATACTTATAAAGCATTGTTTCACCAAAACGCATAAACCCAAGTTCCAAGGACTAAACTTCTCCCCATTCCCAACATCGCACTACGTTTCGTGCGTGGGACGTCTCGCAAAGCAAAATCCAGACAAGGAACCCCCTGATACACTACTCATTGACAATGTTGATCGTCGAGATCCATTATGCCCTTGGTACACAACACACATAACATCAACTACCTATTCTGAATAACTATCTCTAATTACCCAAATAAGATATCACACGGCACCTTTAAGGTCTATATAAAATTATTTTAGTTATAAAGCACGATCATTCAACCCTAACAAGCACGTACACATGACACACTTAGCGTACATTTAAATATCCAAAACACAATCACTTATAGGATATATAAATACTTCACAATGCTATCATCTTCCAGGAATTACTCACTTTATCCCGGGTTACCAGCCACCGGACTATTATCACACCGCCCTGGTAATCAAACAAAACACAACATAGGGGAGGCGGTCATAGTTCCGAACCTGAAAGTGAGAACGAATCATACTCAAGACTTATCACCTAGAATTAAAAAAAAAGCACGCAATAAATACTGGACGACTATGACCCGGGGACTATACGCTCCCTACTCCTCAAGCCAGAGGCCTCACCCACATCGTGCAACTTCCCATGATAGCACTGGAGGGGTATGCTCACACAATAAGTATATATATCATTCACACTAGATATAGATGCAATCACATCATATATACAAACCATCACACAAGGTATATACATTCACGCCTTATACATATATACATATAAATATATACACATACTATCTCCCGTCCATATGTACAACAACAATGAATTCGGCTATAGGCATACAACTCTCCTTATACTAACCGACGCTATAATGCATACTTTACCAATTCATTTCATTATACGATCCCTCACTTGAAATTTACTCATTCATTTCACCTAAGATGAGAATAGTCACCCAATTTAATCAACCTTAAGGATACTATCTCATAACCGAACGTATATAACAATCGTCATACACACACCATCTATATCCGTATGCACATCGATATACAATAATTATCCCGGCTATAAGTATGCACATAACTATTAGTTGGTATTATTTTAAGTCCTTCCAAATTCAGATTTCGATTCAATTACTCACATGAACCTTTAAACTTATCGCATTTATGATTAAATCCCTAAGTTTATCGTCACTCAGGATACACGACCTCTCTCTCATTGGTTCCCCATCATATCTAAATAAAAAAATCCCGTCGCTAGGAGAAGTCAACAAAAAAAGTCGGCATAACAATTCCAAGTCATACCTTCACAACCACGTCGATGAGCCCCCAACGTCACATCATATAATAACTTTCGTCAAATCTCCAAGTAGAGTTCCCGTCGCTAATAAGAGATTCCCCACTAAGTCGATGTGACAATTCCAATTCATACCTCCCAATTTACTCGGTACGTCCCCAAGATCACATCATATACGAACTCCCAATAAACCTCTAAAACATGTTTCACGCATCATATAAGGATGTTCCTAATCGATAAACCCAACCGAAATGGAGTAAAACTCACTCTAGAAAACTTCGCAAAACAACCCTGATTTCGAATCGATTCGGCCCAGTCCGAATCGATTCGGTCCTAAAAGCGAATCGAGTCGTCAGTATGCGAATCGATTCGGTCCAAAGGACCTGTAATTCTATCTTAGTCCAAATCGATTCATTTTGGATCCAAATCTATTCGATCACACTCACCTGACACTTTTGCCTTAAACTGAATCGATTCGCTTAAGGGGCGAATTGATTCGGGTCTACAGAACTTCCAAAGCTCCAACTTCTGTACAAAACCCACGAAATATAAACCCTAAAATCATCAACTCTAACCATCAATCTTCAACCCAAACATGTTTCTAACATTAAAACTCAATATATATATCAACCCAACTAATTATACAACCTTAAATCCTTATACACACCTCAAATGCAAGCTTTAACCAAAATCTTGGTTTTTAACAATTTAACCCAAAATCCATATTTTTCTCCACAAATCACGAAATAAATTACACACTAAGATTATTTAGCTAGTTTAATCACTTGCCTCAATGTTGTAGAGGTTGAATCGTCCTCGAGATCGCGTATTGGCCAGAACCTCCAAGCTTCTCCTCTTTCTCTTCTTCCTTTCCTCTTCTCTCTCTCTCTCTCTCTCTCTCTCTCTCTCTCTAGGGCTTTCTCAATCTCAAGAATGAGATTGTTATATCACGTAGGCTTTATAAGCTTTATTTCCAAAATACCCAACTTGAACTGATAATACACTCTTTAAGTGACTCGTTTACTCCAATTCGAGTCAAACTAACTTAAAATATTTCGAAACCGAAATAAAACCCAAGGACAGTCAAAATGACTATCTGGACCCATCCGGGATTAATCGTACACTCAGAATCGTCATCCGAAACACTTTATAACATCCTCAAATTTTGGCCTCAATTGCCAAATTTAAAATTCTCCAATTCAAATAAATTTTATTTCTCCCAAAATAATAAAATTCTCAGTCCTCAAAATCACGGGATATTACATTATATTCATCAATGACATGTTTTTTGAAATTAACACACCTTCCAAAAATTTTATTTTCTCACCCCACTTATTTTGCTCTCAACATACTTGTGTATAATATGCAAATACTTACTTGAATTTGTTTTCTTGTAGTTTTTAGGGGTATTTTGACTTTAGATGCCATGTAGTTATTATTATTTGACTTCAGCCATTAATTTGTTTTTCTTTAGACTTTACCCACCATTTTCACTTTTAGAGACTAAAAAACATCTCAAAAACTGTAAAAAACCGTCTCTAAAATTGAAAATGGTGGGTAAAGTCTAAAGAAAACAAAAAAATGGCTAAATTCAAATAAATATCACTAGATGGTGGGTGAATTAAAAATAGCCCCTTTATTAAAATAATCTCACCTCACTTGGTGTGTGAAGTTCAAAAATTTGGTAAAAAATAGTGTGGTGAGAAACAGGTTTTGTAAAAAGGAGTGTGGTGAAAAAAATTTGTGGGTGCACTTAAAATATCCCATTATTTTTTCTGTTGATAAATTTCTTTCTTTCCTTCCCCAGATACCAGTTGCACTTGATATGACCGTTCAATTTCGATCCAAAGACTCTGATCTCTGGAAGCGTATATGTGTGGATGAATATTTGAAATGTGCTGTTATTTAATGCTATGAATCTTTCAAACTTGTCCTGAATGCTTTGGTTGTTGGAGAAACAGAGAAAAGGTTATTTATGTTACTTGTTTCTTTCATCTATTTGGTTGCATCAGCTAATCTTTCCCATTTGAATCAGTCATACAGTAAAACATCCTTATTAGTAACTAGTTAGTTTTGGTACATGTCAATTTATTGCTGATTTTGTTTGGTATAAATTATAGTGTACAACTTTGTAATGAATCATTTTCTACTAGTAGTATTATGCTTCCTTCCCCCCGCAAAAAAAAAAAAAAAAAAGAAATTTCATACACACAAAAGTTCTTTTTTGTGCCAAAATCAAGTCAGTTCAAGGGACTTACTCTTATCTGTTTTCTTTTGTCGGTAACAGAAATTTTAATGAATTAAAGGATATGTATGCGTGTTTGGTGGATAGAAATCCACAGATACAAGTTAGAATGAAAGGGGGGAAGAAAAAGAGATAAATAAAGAAAAATAAATTGCTGGGCACACCAACTAGCGCTGGCAGCCTTAAAACTCTATTATGAACTCAAACAGCGGGAACAGATTTTCCACAAACATTCAACACGACTCAATCTGCCATTCTAGACATTCCACCTTACGTGCCTTAAGTTTCTGTTCGAACATTCTTTGTCCATTTATTTGCATTCAATCAATCAAAGTTTTTGGTCAACTTTCGTACTCCTGACAACTATTTGTTTCATTTAATGGTTGGAGTAGAATTTACCGAAGTGTTTTCTTTCTATTTTTGTGTCTTCAAAATGTTATATATATTTTTTTATTGTTAAAGCTAGACAATGGTAGGATGAGGAGGTAATCATGTAGTTAGAGTTGGACTACGAGGATGTAGTTAGTGATCCTTTGTTAATTTCAGGAGGGATTACAGTTGTTATTTATTTTATTTACGAAAGTGTTTTCTTTTTGTTCTTGTGTCTTCAATATTTTTATTTTGTAATGCAAGGTAAATGGTAGGAGGACAAGTGTAATCAATGAGTTAAAGCAGGACTACAAGACCGTAGTTAATGATCCATTTTTAAGTTTTGGGGAGATTACAACTCTTATGTGTGTGGAGAGTTATGTGAACAGATACTATATGATTGAGGGGTTAGGGTGTTCGATTTTTGGTGTTAGAGGTTTTTGGTCGGACCCTTTCTAAGAAATATATTAAAAACACTCCCTTTGATTTTGATCAAAAAAGTGCTTTATATAAATTTTTTTAAGAATTCTATGAGAATGATTTGATTTGCAGGAGTAAAATTCTATATTTGTAACTCTTGTGCCTGAAGAGGACCGTTCGAATAAAATGTGGGACTGTAGATCCATCAATTGGGTATAAGATCCTGAACTGAGTGTTTTCTACGAGGCTTAGTGCAGTGCTGGCATGCATATACCATTTCTTTGTCACAAAGTTCTTTTGTGGGTGGTTGGTCCTCTGATATTCAACACATAAATTTGATGCAAATGTTGGAATTTAAAAGATCTTATGATCGGGTTCATGGATACATTCATGATAGGGTTATGGAAAGGAAGTGATTTGGGGTAGGGTGGAGGAAGTCGATTATGGGTTGTTAATTCTTTGTACCATTCTCGTGAATTCGCCTAAGGAGTGATTCAGCCGAAGAGGGATCTTAGATAGGGATCCACTCTCTCGTTTTTTCTTCACATTGGTTTTTGCTGGTTTGGGGGTAGAGATGGGCCTTGCCGAGGGGGGTATGTTAGGAGAGAGGAAATTTGGTTTTTCCATTTACATTTTTCGTAATGCACTATCTTTTTCGTAGGATACAGTTGGGAGAAGTTAAAGAATGTTGTCTTTAATACAAATTTTGAGGTCTGTGAGTGGTTTAGTGCCACTAAATGTAGAGCCTCGAGTATTGGAGTGTATCCGTTCTATCCATTTGTGCGATTTAGGTTCATGCCTAATTTATTTTAATCTAGAGTGGGGAGGATAAGACGGATCATTTGGTAAACTAGGGGAAAATCAACTATTTTTTAGTATAGAAATGTTTCTTTGGTGGGTAAGTAGTTATGGAGGTTCTAGGTAGAGGCACCATCTCTTTAGAACAAGATGATTAGGAGTAATTTAGTTATTCGATTAGAAAGAATGGACTTGTAATTATAGACGATGTTTACATTGCCCGTTGTTAAGGGTAGGGACTGAGTTGGCTTCTCTCGGGAATTTTGCTAGGGTGCATCTTGGGGCCTATTGTCACTAACATGACAAACTATTGGGGGACGTTATTGTCTATGAAGTTTTATCCATGTTATATACTTATTTATTTAAAAATATAGTTGTTTTGTTTTTATAATATCTCCCTTCTTAATACAATTAATTTTAAATCAAAACAAGTAGGTTAAGCACTATGATGACTGTGTTGTTCTTTAGAGTCATATTATTCACATTACTATTACAATTTACAATTCTAACATTATTTTTATTAAGAGGATAATTGGCATCATTATAAGAGAAGTTGAAAGTAACCTTTCAAAAAATACATTTCTAGCAAATTTCAGAATGGGTCCTTTGCCTACTCTTCGCAATAAATTTGTGAAACTTGTGGAAATCTTGATGAGTGATTTACAAACAAGAATCAGTCATAATTTTTAAGTTTTACACATCGTATGTTTGTAATTTTCAAATACTTGAATGTTGCAGAAAGATGCTGATCCTTCCAAGAAAGATAATGTGGTTTTGTTACTACAAGACATGTTAGAAGTAGTTACCCGCGACATGATGGTGAATGAAACTCGGTTAGTGATTTTTAACATTTCAGTAGGAGTTATATATATTTTTATACGAATTAGTGGAATACTCCTTATTTTGACTGATGTATAGTGATTAATTTTGTTTATTGAATTTTCTCAGTGAATTGGTAGAACTTGGTCATAATAGCAAGGACTCTGGAAAGCAACTTTTTGTTAGTACTGACTCGAGACCTGCTATTGTGTTCCCTCCTGTTGTTACAGCACAATGGGAAGAACAGGTATGTATATGTTTTACACATAGCTATGTGTGCACATATACATCAATGCACAAATGTCAAACCCTTAGTTTTCATCAACAAATATTACATCGTTTGCTTGTTATTCATAGATAAGACGCCTCTATCTCCTTCTGACGGTAAAAGAATCCGCCATTGATGTGCCAACAAACCTTGAAGCTCGCAGAAGGATTACATTCTTCACAAATTCATTGTTCACGGATATGCCACGTGCACCTCGAGTGCGCAAAATGCTCTCATTCAGGTTCATTTCATATTTCCCTAAGCATATGAATGTGAGAGGTTCGTTTTTTTCGCTGAAGTAAGGCATTATCTGTCCATGAAATTGTCATGCGCTTTATCGAACATACCTGAACTCAATCGTTTGACCACTTAAGGGTTCCCACATCGTACAGTCTCTGTTAATATGAGATTCTGCGGGCTAGGAGAGAAAAATCTTCTCTATCACGAACAGATGGTTATCATATAAACAATTAATCATGTTTTTATCATCATCAAATAGATCATGGGCTTCAGGTTGTAACGTTAGATGATGTCATGAACTACTAAAGATCCCTTATCTTATCATTTAAGTAAAAAAATTACTTTTCCAAATTTATTGTCCTAAAATGATGAATACTTTAATGGTGTGTTTGGGAGCACCAATTCCATGCCTTGGAAAATTTCAGTTCAAATTTTGAAAATTTTTAACTGAACATTTTCGAATTTCAATTCCAAGGCATAAAATTGGGGTTCCGAAATACACCCTAAATGAAAAATATGCACTTGGATCATTGTCCTCTCAAGGGCGTTGGTTATAATTTGGATTTGTAACTTTGTAATCGCTCTCAGTTTCGTATACTTTTAGAAACACGACTATTTACTTGGGACGAACTAAAAAGGAAAGCGCTACTGTTAATTCGAAATGGAGGGAGTATCTTTTAAGGCAAATAAATTCTCATCAGATATTAGGATGACTGTCTTGAGTGGTGGATGAATCTATCAAGCTGTTCTAGTTCTTCAGCATCAAATAATTTTTAATCATTATCACTTGAAATTGCGATGTCATGACTCCCTACTATAGTGAAGAAACTGTCTACTCGAAAAGTGACCTGGAGATGGAGAATGAAGATGGTGTATCCATCATATACTACCTGAAAAAGATATTCCCAGGTTTCAAATCTTACATTCTCAATGTCACTTCTCTTACATCATACTTTTCTTTCACATGGTTTCATTAGGTACATGTTGCTTATTTGATCATCCTGTTCCTATTTTAGATGAATGGGATAACTTCATGGAGCGTATCAACTGTAAAGAAGATAGTGAGATTTATGATAATGAAGAGAGCACTTTGCAGCTCCGTCACTGGGTGTCCTTAAGAGGACAGACTCTCTGCGGAACAGGTACCTTATGCGTTATTATCAACCTGAAAACTTCCCTACCACTTTATGTGTTAGTAACCAATATTAGTTTTGCAGTTAGAGGGATGATGTACTACAGAAGGGCGTTGAAGCTTCAAGCATTTCTTGACATGGCTTCCGAGAGTGGTAAGTGGAAGTTCTATTCTTCATCAATGCTTAATTTAGGAGAAGGATCATCGTTATTTTGCATCTTAATTCGCTTCTGAATTCTTTTTATTTAAATATGAATCAACGGATCATATGAGTTCCTAGTGAAATATAAATGTTTATTGTAAGGGCAAACCAATGCGTGAGACTCTCTCCATTGGCTTGGGAACCTCTAGAGTGATGGAACAACTCTACCAGGTAGAGTTATGCAAATCTCATCCATTCATTTCACAGTTGCACTACATAACTACACTGTTTTAAAATTAACTACTTTTGATTTTATTTTTATTTTTTATAAATGAGTTAATCTTGACCTTTTATTTTTGAAATAAGAGGCCGAGACGATCACTCTACCATGTAGAGTTGTCCCATGACTCTAGAGGAGTCGGATCCCTCGCCATTGCGTGATCTGGGGAGGATTAGATGTACGCAGTCTTACCACGTGTACCACGCATCGAACCCTGACCTCTAGGTCACAGTGGAGCAACCTTACCATTGCCCCAAGGCTCATCCATAAATATATAATATTTCAAATTAAAGGTTTAATTTTATGAAACAGCACATGTGGCTCCATACTCCCTCAATCAATTTCTCATTTTCACATTATGGGAAAATTATTCGTATTCAAAGTAAAATTTTGATAACCTTTATTTATGGCCTATTAATATTGGTATTGACATGAATGAACGAATAAATATTTTGACCAGAAACTAGAAAAGTCATATCAAACATTATTGTATTGTTATCAACATTTAATGGGGGGAGTGACATTATATTGTTAATAACTGAGCTGTGGTGCAATAGCGGTATATGATTATTTCAGATTAAGTGGATATCATATAGATTTGGCAGATTTTGGGATGGAAAGTTTCGGAAGCTTTCAGCTTCAAGCAATTATGTTTGCCCCCCCCCCCCCCCCCCCCAAACAAACCCCCGCGAGCTATTCCATTCTCTCTTGCAGTGTACTTATCTTTTCACCATTATTATATATCCCTGGTTTCTTGATTGGAAAAGAATATTCTATATGCATGTTAGCAAGGGGGAAGCCATTTTTTTAGTTAAGAGGCACAAAATCTAATACTGAATCTGTTTTGGTCAAATTCATGGTGTGTGGGGGTAGTGAAGTGCTATATTAAGTTCTATCTTATCCTAATGAAGGGAGATAAAGTAATGCTAGTTTTGAAACTTTCCACAAGTCATGGGGGGCACTTACCCCCCTTCCTTACAAAGAAAATGGATGTTTTATGAGGGGTCCATTAGAACCACAAAATTTATACCGTGGTCAAGTTATTATGCCATAGTGGTAACCACAAATTCCATATCTTTTTTTGGTCCAAAAAGGGTTAAAGCTAGTTAGCCCTTGATCTTTTCCGGCTAAATTAGCTGTAAAGTGCTATATCAACTCATACACTTATCGATAAAATCTTAAAAATAAGAGATAGTGTTGATATCAAATCTAGTTATGTATGGCCTATGTTGTTAATACAAGTATGTTATGTGAAAAGCATTTTGGAATTCACGACTGAGGGTGGTCTTCCTTTTAAGTTTATTATTTTTCTCAATTCTGTCACAGTATGTTCTGTAATGCATCCTAGATTCTCTACAACAAGTATCTTGCACAGGTAAAATATTATGCTGGTTTCTGACGCTTTGTATTTTGACGGAGAAGAGATACTAGAAGGCTACAAAGCTGTCACAATTCCATCGGTGGAAGATAAGAAAAGTTAGAGATCCTTATATGCTCAATTAGAGGCTGTAGCTGACATGAAATTCACATACGTTGCTACATGTCAGAACTATGGGAACCAGAAGCAGAGTGGAGATCGTCGTGCAACAGACATTTTGAATTTGATGGTCAAGTATGTTTTATTTTCCAAAGAATCAAAATGAAGTTATATCTTAAGTTCTTACTCAATGCTTCCATATTATCTTAACATTTCTTTCCCGGTGCTTTATTCACAGCAATCGGTCTCTCCGTGTTGCATATATTGATGAAGTTGAAGAAAGTGACGGTGGAAAAGCACGGAAAGTTTATTATTCAGTATTGGTCAAAGCTGTTGAAAATCTTGATCAGGTAATTATGCTTATTATCTCCAAACAATAGAAGCTCAATGCTGAATTTATGGCCTTGACTGCCCTTGTGTTTTCTCCTTTAAGGAAATCTGCCGCATAAAATTGCCCAGCTCAGCAATGATAGGAGAAGGAAAACCTGAAAATCAGAACCATGCTATAATTTTTTCTCGAGGAGAAGCTCTTCATACCATCGATATGAACCAGGTAAACCGGTAGAAAATTTTAATCGGGGCGACTTAAGTACTAGGCCCCATACATTCAACAGATATGCGTGCAATTCCTGATGTTATATAACATTGCGTGCAGTCTCTAAAATCTAATATATAATCCTGTGTAAGATCCCTGATGTTATATTATGATAGTTTTATATTACAATTTTTTTGTCATATTAGAGATATTTGTGTCATATTTTTTTTGTCATACTAGACCACAGCACATGTTATATTAGTTACACTACCTATTACTATAATCCAGGGACTTCACACAGACACTTAAAAACCAAGGACCGCAAACACATAATAACACCACTCTCCTAGGGGACTTTTGACAAGTCATCTATTTAATCTGTCATAATATCAAGAGACAAGCTTTGTAACCCATTGGTCAGAGAGTTCTTGCAAGACCACTGAAGTATGTTTCTTTTTCTAAGAAAAACCAACCTAGAAAAAAAATTAAGATTCAAATTAACTGCAAGGGGAACTTGAATATTCTTTCATGTTATCCTCGGCATTTCACGAGCAATATATTGATAAATATATTTAATTTATTGGTTCAAAATTGGTTTTGATTTAGGGTTCGCTTCCACTACGGGCATCCAGACATGTTTGATAGAATTTTTCACATTACCCGTGGTGGCATCAGCAAAGCTTCTAGGGGCATCAATCTAAGCGAGGACATCTTTGCTGGTAAATTCTTATACGGTTTACTTTCTTAGGTTTATTTTTGGTTGAGTTTACTTCTTGACATATATATATTTCTGATGTAGGTTTCAACTCAACACTAAGACGGGGGAACGTTACTCACCATGAGTATTCAAGTTGGGAAGGGACGAGATGTCAGCCTTAACCAAATATCACTTTTTGAAGCAAAAGTGGCATGCGGTAATGGAGAGCAGACGCTTAGCCGAGATATTTACAGATTAGGCCATTGTTTTGACTTCTTTCGGATGCTATCGTGCTATTTTACGACCACGGAGTTTTATGTCAGTTCGATGGTAATTCCTATCTTCTTGCATATCATAAGCTTAAGGAATATGGGAGAATGTTATGACCTTTGTATAACCAACTTAACCAAAATAAGAATGTTTTTTTAAGAAACTAAAGTAATCGTATATATAAATAAATAAAAAACGCAAGATAAACTCTCTTCTCATGGATTCTATTCGGTTACTAATTAAAAGATTACAGGGACATATGGAATTATTTATCAGGTTGTTGTCCCACAAAACTCAACACAACTATGTATCTAACACGTGTCACATTACGTTAGTAGAAGTGTCTGTATGAAATCGAAGATCAAAGATACTCGTGGTGTGGCCAAGTAACCATATTTTACTTTAAACCACTCCTATTCCCAAAACGATGCTGAGAAGGTATATCTTCATTGTTATTAAGTTTCTATACGATGCAGTCACCATTAACCTGGAAAAAGAAAAAATTTCAAAAGCTTTTTGACTCTGGAAGTGAATATTGTGTAGCAGAATTCGAAATCTGTTTCAAAGAAACTAGACGAATGCATCACTTGCGACATTCTGGACAAACACTATAGAATTTATTACCATTATATCAATATGTTTACTAATTGTAAATATGGGGCTGTATAAATTTTAAAATCATCTAAATGAATGAGTTGAGATTGATTCACAATTGCGATGTGCATTTACCTGAATGATCACATCCTATCAGAGCTTCAGTAGGAATTTCAGACAAAAAGAAACTTGTACGACACAAATCTAAAAAATTCCAGTGCAGTCAGCATATATAAGATAAATTTCTGATTTTAGTGTGAGATGGTCTCTCTTCAGTTTCCAGCTAACGAAAAAGTTTTTTACCTTGATATGGTGCAGATAGTAGTCCTTACAGTTTATGCATTCTTATACGGAAGACTCTACCTTTCATTGAGTGGATTGGAGAAGGCAATAGTGAAATTCGCAAGGTCAAAGGGAGATGATGCTCTCAAGGTTGCAATGGCGTCACAGTCGATTGTTCAGCTCGGTCTTTTGATGGCCTTGCCCATGAATATGGAGATTGGATTAGACGGAGGGTTTAGAACAGCATTAGGTGACCTTATAATCATGCAACTTCAACTCGCATCTGTTTTCTTTACATTTTCACTAGGGACAAAGCTCCATTATTACGGTCAAACGATCTTGCACGGAGGAGCCAAATACCGAGCCACCAGGAGGGGTTTCGTTGTGAGACACGAGAAATTTGTATTTCGTTGTGAGACACTTGAAGTTTATAAAAAAAATTATTCAGTCGAGAATGGATTTCAAACGTTCGAACTTTTGTTCAACAAAAAAAAATGGATTTCAAGGTTTCTTAAAACTCGTTCATTCGGAGAATGGATTTGTAAGTGATAGTGTGTTCAATGGTTCATTCAGTTATATATATATAAGTTTATATATATATAAGTTCAAATGGTTCGTTGCTTATACATTATAACTTTTGGTATTCAAATGGGTAGTGTGTTCAATGTTCCAACTTGATGTTTAATTTTTAGTTGAAAGAGAATGGATATGAAGATGAAAGGTTTGGAGGTTTGAATGTGCAGAGAGATGGAGGGAAAGCGTCTAAATGATTTTTAGAACTTTAAATATGTGGTGGCCCTTATGTGGTATTTGGAAGTAACTATTAGAATTAAATGGTATTTTGTAGTAAAAAAATAAAGTTGTGGTATTTAGAAGTAAAAAATAAGATGCCCTTAGAAACACCCAATTATTAACACTGCATTTAAGTGTCATTTATCTTCTGACTCCATTAGTTATGCCGTAGATCGCTTTGGGTATCATAGTTTAATGTAATTTCATTTTGGGTACCATTTCCACTTTTTATGACGCATTTTACACTGTTTGTAACACTTTTTTTCACAAAAGCGTCAGAAAAAGTGAAATTGGCAACCAAAGTGATAATACATTAAATTGTGGTATCCACGGTGATATACGATGTAACTAAGGGGGTTAAAGGTCATATGATCTTAATTTCAAGGAACACACCCTACCAATGTAAAGAGAAGGGTGATGCCTTTGTAATATAATGATATTTTCTTAGTGATATACCATTTTTTATGGTGTATTAACAACACGAGGTTTGATGGATAATCCAGTTTTCGACAACTAAAACTAAAAAACAGGGAAGGCGACGAGTTTTTGGGAAACCAAAATGAGTACACATCCAAAATAATTTTAACATTTCCCAACTAGTTTCTAAACTCAGTTAAGCAATTTTGCAAATTTTGGGGGCTGAGAATAATTTTTTAATTATTTGATATAGTCAAATTATGTAAAAATAGTTTTCAAGAATTTTTTAGAATTTTTAATGCCCCCCATAATTTTTAGAATAATAAAGTTCCCAAAATATAATTGTCTAGCATGGAAAATAATTTTAAATTATATAATATAATCATAACATATTATAATACTTTTCTTGGATTTTTCTAGAATTTTTCTATAATTATAAATGTATGTAAATATTGCTGGATCATTCAAATCCTAATAAAAATGTTTTAGACTAGACACATTCTGAATTTGAATTGGTCCAATTTAGGTGGGCTAAATAGTAGGCTTAACTAAAACTGGGTAGCAACAAAAAAAATATTTCGCCTCTTTTTTTTAGGGGAGGGGGGATAATTACGAATCAATCCCCTTAAATATGTTGATAAATAGATCCTATAGTTTTTTTTGCTCCAATATATTTATTAAGAAATATCTTTTGTAATAGGTTTCATTAAAAAACAAGTACTAAATTTACTACCGGTGTAAATATGTACGAATTTTTTAGGAAAAATTGCTTAAGTGGGAACAATTAAAACTTTGCTTAAGTAGGAACAATTGCCGAATTCAAATTGTTCAAGCCTGTTCATCCTTCACAAGCCTTGCTTTATCTCTATAAAGCACCAAAAACTCAACATGCTCAAATCATTGATTTGGTATGACATGATCCTCATGATCCATTCGACCAATGAATCATTTAGTTAATCTTCATGTATTTAAATAATGAATGTATGTATCGAAAACATGTGTTTGTATCTTTATGATCCATTCCCTTGATTTAGTATGTGATGGTGCTGATGTCGATTTTGACCTCCGACCCACCAAATATGCCTCCTAAAGGAGGACGAGGTGTTATAAGTTAAAAATAATAAGAAATCAAGGATGTATAGTAGTTCAGTATCTCGATTGAGGCACATATGTCCACTCTTAAAGTGTTTATCTCTCGTTTATTCAATATGATGGTGAAGAGTGAAAATATGTTGTGCCTTAGTTTTCAACTAGGAAGAACAAATGGACACTGAGGTCTTTGTAATAGGTAGCCCATTCTTAAGAAGCAACTGATTGGCTCCTCTAAGTACTTCTTATGCACTTAGTACTCGCGAGACTGAAGAGAGACTAGGGCAAAAGTATAATGTCTAGAGGCCAGTGTAAGAGCTAGAAGTGGTTCAAACTTACAAATGTTAAATAAAATCATTAACATTTGCTCTACTAAATCAATTACTTGCCTTCGATCCTCTGAAATCATCCCAAGCACTCATTATATAGATAACTATCGGAAGTAGCTCAAAAGTAATAGTACAAGCACGGGCGGCTATGGATAAGACCGCTACAGTGGACCGATGGAGTGTCGGAGGAAGGCCTTGCAGGTGAGTGGGCCTTGTGATGGACCATGAGGTTAATGTGCTGCGGTCTTTTTCCCTATATTTTGACGTTGTTTTTTTTCTTGTCCTTTTCTCATGTTTAAAGATTGAAGATCATATTTGGTACTATCAATGTTCATGGAGATGTACCTTCACCATCTAGCAAGTAGCACACTTGGAAACAAACAACAGAATGTTTTTCTTTATGCTTGCCCACGAATATTGGCACCTCATGTCCGTACACATCTTATCTTGATTGGGATGTACTGCAAGTCGAGACCCATGGGCCTCTGTCAAGACTGCTCTTGGTAACTCCTCATCTCTTAGGACAACTAGCCTATCGTGAAACCACAAACCCCTATCGAAATTAATCAAATACTATTGTGTCCCCTCAATAAAAAAACTCCTAAAACTTCTATAGGGAAGAAGGGTCTACAGTCTAAGACTTCACAACCTGAACGATGATATTTAGTGTGATTGTAAGGAATCCCATGAATGCATCCAACAACTCATTTGCTATCTCAAACAAACCCCGATATAACTTCTAAATAGTGGATAAATTCAATTTCGATCTACAACTCAAGGAGTCTGCCACCATATTCACCTTGATCGGATGATACTAGATGTCAAATTAGTATTCGCTCATGAAAATTATTGTCTTATATTTAACTCCCTATGTATGAACAAGTAATGTAGGCTCTTGTGATCAGTGAAAAAAATGAAATCTCCCCCCCAATAGGTAGTGCCTCCACATTTGAAGGGCGAATATCATTGTTGCAAACTCTAAATCAGGGGTGGATTTATTCCCTTCACGATGCTAAACTTTTGAGATAGGACTCTCCTCCTACATCAAAACACCCCAAGTCCCTATAGTGTAATACCCCATATTTTTATATAATTAATATTGACTGTTAATTTGGATTATTATTGTTTGTGCGCATGGTAGTTGTGTGTGCATGATAATTATGTGAATTATTTTGATCTTTAATTTGTGTATGATAATTAATTTAATACGAGAAATTCTATTATATGACAATGTCTTGTAAGTTAATAATGACACGATGCTTTATTTTATGTTGCAAGTTACCTATTAAACCAGGCTCTGGGGACATAGAAGCCCGTAGATTGGGACCTAAGGGTGGGTAAACCTTTGGGAGAATTTGGGTAGTCTTTGGGCTTATTTAGAGGTCATGCATTCCAGGCACGGATCAGACATTAATAAAGTATATTCATGGTCAGTTTTCCTGTATGTGTGATGCTTTCGTTCTTTTCTATATGCGGATGATAACGATGACTGAGCACTTTGACTAACCTTTCACATAGTAACTACTAAGCACATTTGGTCACAACTTGCACCTACAAAGAGCATAAGCATGTCATTTCTAGTATCTTGATCGGATTCCATTCCTGCTCCAGTGGATGTTGAAGAGGATGACAACGATGATGGTTCTGAGGACGTAGGTGAGGATGATGGAGATGGGGATGAGGATATATTAGCAGAATTATCAGATGATGATTAAAAAATTTCTGTTTATCTCTATTTTATTTGCTGATAGATTTTATATACTATATTTGAGTTAGTTCATTTGGATATTTTTGTACTTGACTTGTATTACTCCTATTTTTGCTTTTGACCGTGTTGGATATTGCTACACTTGTTTAGGATTCACTTGATATACATCAGGGGTTCATATTTTCAACTGGTGTTATAAACTCTATTGAGATACTTTGCTCATATTCATGATGATTTCCATGGTTTA
Source organism: Sambucus nigra (assembly GCA_949130495.1). Classification (NCBI taxonomy): domain Eukaryota; kingdom Viridiplantae; phylum Streptophyta; class Magnoliopsida; order Dipsacales; family Adoxaceae; genus Sambucus; species Sambucus nigra. Next base: position 827,780 of record CASBWL010000471.1, read on the forward strand.
CCTTCATATTAGCATTGATTGTATCACTTGTTTATCTATCTTTTGCTTCCCAGTTCTTATACATTATGAGTGTTGATTATACCATGCTATACCTATTGTCTATGTCATCTCTACATCTCTTTGAATTTTTCATGTCAAAAAGGGGGAGAGATATCTAAGATAGGGGGAAATTCCTCTTGACTCCATTAGGGAGCATTGCTTTTAAAAAGGGGAGAAACATATATTTGGGAGAGATGTTTGATGAAGGAGGAGAAAATGTTTGTATATCTTAATTATGATTTATATGATTTAGAGGGAGCCTATTTTGTATATTATTTCATCCTTATTCTCGTCTTTGTTATTCATATTGATTTCTTATCGTAAGATTCTGAAAGCATGGTTTTTCTCCTTGTATATGTCATACTTGCATTATCTTTTGTTTATGATTCATGTATTTTAGGTATTGTCATGATGTTGCGGCTCAATATCGTGTTTCAAACTCGACTTTTGGTATGTCCATTTCCTTATGGATTTTATGTGCATTGCGACACACCACTCTCCTTATATGGCTAATGCGGGTTAAGTTTGGTTATTGTAATTAAGATTTTTTTCGATTTTGGAGTTTTCCACATAATAGCAAAAGGGGGAGATTGAAAATGTAAATATTTTTCAAAGCATTTGAGTCATGCATTCATAGTTAGATGATAGTCTAGCAGAGTCTTATTCATTAGAATCTATGGACACTGAAATTGAAGATTGTACAACCTCTTTACGTCAAAGCTTCTGTATGCAAAATTTAAAGATTAAAGATTGTATCTTGTTGTGGTAGTTTTGATTGAATCGTCCCAAGGCAAACACACACGTACACATTTATATCTATTGAAAAAATGATTTTTATAATGATTAAGTGAAAAGTTATTGTGAAAACCATTACCTTGTATGCTTGTTTAAGTGAATATGAGATTTTTCCTACAAGCGTGTGCACGATTGTGTTTTATACCTGTGGAAATGACTCCATGGATTTAGACGAGTTATATTTTCTGAATATATCTATGCGGACGAGTGGAAAACTTTTTCGTGCCCATGGACAACACGTTTTTGGCTTGGGTCTTATTGTATAAAAGCGTGCGCATGGGGTCAAATCCTTACAATGTGGACGACTGTCAAATGTACCTCATGACTAGGCCTTCTACCCTAAATTTTTAACCATGCGCACGACATGAACCAATTTTTCAAAAACTCTATAAGTAGGAGATTTTCCCTCCCATTTTTAGAAATCCTTTTCCTGACTACTTCTCATGCATTGAGAGAGTCTTTTATAGGAAAATGATCGAAAAATACTATTTCAATTGTCATTTTCACTTGATCTACATTAGATTGAGAGAAAACTTGTATCAAAACTTGTTTCATGAGTTGAAAGATTTGATAGTGATTTAAAATTGAAAATGACATAGCCTAGATTCAATTTTACATATTTCATATATGAATTTGAAGATAAAGAATGAGGTATTTTAGCCATTGGGGATTTCAAGCATAGTGCGATTCGAGGATGCAAAATTCCATTTCCATATGCATTTGATATAGATTTTAATGGATCACTTATTAGAATAAGGTAAAGTTTCAACTTCAATGGGAAAGTTCTTGTTAGGGAACAAGGGAGAGGTACCTTCTTGTGTTGTGTAAAATTATTTTTCAAATCTAATAGACTAGGTTGCACTGAGGTTTTTTCACCCCTTAGGTGAGATTTTTCCTCGTAGATCTTGACTCATGCCTCTTGTGTGGTTGATTGTTACTTATTTACATAATTTCACACACACACACATATATAAATTTGGATCCAACATTATCCATTGCTAAATTAAATTAGGGTTTGCATTCAGTTAGTTCACATAATTAACTCTGATTTGATTCTAATTTACTTAGATCTATGATATCTCTCACCTAGATTTATATTAACTAGGTTGGATCTAAAAATTAACCAAGTGAATTTTAAAAATTGGTTGAATTTTCTCTTAAAATCTATAACATTGTATCACAAACTCTAAATATATACTAAAAGGCATAACATATGTAGTAACCATATACTACAATATAGTAAAAATAGTATCGCAATTTAAATCATTATATGAATATTTCCACCATCAGACCAACTACATATATAAGTATAACGCGAAGTCTTTAGCCTTCAGGGACCTCTGGTGCCTCTATCATATCAATTTGTTAATGGTCTTTCTGCTAAAATATTTTCAAACAAAAAGAAATAAGATAAGGGAAATCACTATAGTGCCACACCATCATGCAATCACATATAAAGATTACATGACATATCAAGACTCATATTTCTTCCTCTCGCGATACATTTGACTAACTACACATAGGATTAGAATATATACCTATACAAAAAATACATCATCATCGAGAGGCCTAGTACCCGATCTCGTAAACAATCCTATCAAATTTCCACCAATTGATTTCCTACTAATACACACAAACACCCCCTGATATATGCACAAATGGAACACAAAGAATTATTTTACTAACACATATAAATTAATACAGTATACCATCCTAACCGTACACATCAGACTATACGTTACTCGAACAAATCCTTATTCTCATATCTATAATATCCACATACATAAATAGGATCAGAACGATAATATTCTAACCAAAACCCTCTCGAAAGTCCCAAAGTCAAAACTTTAAGACCCAAGGTAAGTCCACAATAAGATAAAAAAAACTGCATACAATCCGTACTCGATCGATTGGCCAGCAAACCCAAAACCATGTAGTATTATAAAATTTTACTCATCACTTAATTAAATATATTTTCCTGATACAAGATCATAATCAAAGGTTATTATAAACTATAATTAGTCCCAACACAACCCAAATAATATTTCTAATAGCTCCTAAGAATGTTTTTAACAATATATAATTATTGACAAGGTTAGAGCTAACGCAAGAAGGTCTTAATCATGAATTTCAGCATAGTCATTAAATGTGTTCAACTTAACTACGATATTGATCAATTAATAAAAAAATTAAATAATAATTTCTAAACCTAAGGATGTGAATCATGTTATCTATCATTCCTACAATGAATCTAAATAGTTCTAGGCATTAAATATGAATAAGTCTAATATCTTCCATGATTTATCATAAGATTCAATCCTAGCACGTGACTAAAAGAATATATCCCATATTAACAACTGAACATAAACAAGTTACCGTTAATATGTAGTAAGGCCATTTTTCCTTTTCTAAAATCAGTAGGACAAATATATTGTTAAATTCCTTGTTGACTTTCTTGCTCTTTAATAATGTCCTTCGCAGCTAAGGTTTCTGGTCTAAATAAAGATTTGATGATTATAAGTGTTAAGTATTTATATAACCTCTCGTTCCCGCATGTATCCTATGGGCCTAATTTAAGACCTCTTAATAACTCCCAAGCACTATATATATGGTCCCAAGGCTTAGCCTAAAGGGTTACTCAACCCCACCTTGGGGCCCAATCCAATATATTAAACACTACTCCGAGCCTTTGTATCACCATAGCCCTATTTAACAGTACACACTTGCAAGTTGCACTACAAAATATATACAAGCTATTAGTAATTTAATAGGTGTTCAAATATAATTAAATTTTATGAATTATATTTAATTTTAACATACAATTAAAAGTCACAATATATCATACAACTATTATGCACACATAACTGCCATTAACACGAGCAATAAAATTCACATTTAATATACAATATTAAATATATGAAAATATGAGGTTTCACATTTTGTTCTTGAGAAACTTTAGATTTTTATATCTAAAATTGTAACACCCCGCATTTTTAAAGCATTTTAAATTACTCATGTCCACGTAATTTAATTAAATTGAGAAATAAAGTGACTTAAGTAAATATTAATTAGTGAATAAAAGGAATAATATTTATGTGTACTTATATTTACTTGCGTGATAAGTAAATGAAAATTTGTTAAATTATATTATGTCGTAAGTGAGTTAAAGCGACATGTTTAACGATATCTCATTTGAGACACGAAGATATAGTTATGTCGGGCAAGAGATGGAAATTAATGTTAGATAACACGGATGGTGATTTCGAGTTCGCCAATGGTCCATAATGGGTCGAAATAGTTAGAAATAGGTACTTGAGGGTTATAATGGGGTTCCGGGGGCTTTTTAGGCTAAACGAGAGCCCTAAAAAGGGTATTCGTGTCATTTTACATATAACGGTTGAATTAATTTTGGATTTGGAGTGTTTAGGTTTATATTTAAGTAAGGTGGATTTGGAGTGTTTGGATTTGGAGTGCCATTTTGTTTCTACTTTGAATTAGACTATGAGACATAGCTTTATAGAAATGTATGGATCTTAGCTTTCCAATGAGCTTTTAATAAGGTCATTTGGAATTTTGTGAAGGGTGTGATAACCGTTTTAGTAAAAGGTGTTTAATCTGTCAGAATATTATATTTGTGCAAAATTGTGATTTTTTAAGAAATCTAATGAGATAAGGACTCCTATTTTTTTACCTATTTCAAGGGAGCTCACAGGAGGCCTTTTTAAAACTCATATTAACCTATTCCCAAGATTAGGAAGTGCCTTAAACTAACCAGGGATAGATTTCATGTAAGAGATTACGTGTATAATAAGGTGAATGTACAAGGTGAAAATTTATGAAATTGGGTTGGAATTTCGAAAAGAGTTAGGCTAAGGGCTGGAGTAAAGTAGTCTATTGGCCATAATTATTATATTTATTATTTTATAATAAGTACGTGAATACTTGAATATTTGGGATTCAAGGGTAGACTCTGGAATAGTGGGCTAGTGCTACGAGAGATTTGTGCACGTTCAGTCGATTGTATATATATGTGCTGAGATATATAGTGTGTGTATATATATATATATATATGTGTGTGATTGATATATGTGAACATACCTACTCAATATATGTTATCGTTGGAGGTTGCTCATAGTTAGCGGCCCACCCTGGACCTATGGATTTTAGCTTTCCAATGAGCTTTGAATAAGGTCATTTGGACTTCTGTGGAGGGATTAATAGTCGTTTTAGTAAAAGGTGTTCAATCTGTTAGAATATTAGATTTGTGCAAATTTGTGATTTTTAAGAGTTCTAATGGGATAAGGACTGTTATATTTTTACCTATTTAAAGGGAACTCATGGAAGGACTTTTTAAAAATTATATTAACCTATTCCCAAGATTAGGAAGTTCCTTAAACTAACTGGGATGAATTCTGGGTAAGAAGTTATGTGTATAATACGGTGAACATACTGGGTGAAAATTTATGAAATCAAGTTGGAATTTCGAAAAGAGTTAAGCTACGGGCTGGAGTAGAATAGCTTAGTGGCAAGAATTATGATATTTATGATTTTATAATAAGTAAGTGAATACCTGAATATTCGGGAGTCAAGGGTAGACTCGGGAATAGTGGATTGGTGCTACGAGATATTTATGTGTTTATATATATATATATGTGTGTGTGTGTGTGTGTTTATCTACGTGATTGATTTATGTGAACATACCTACTCTATGGATGCTATCATTGGAGCTTTCTCATAGTGGGCGGGCCACCCTGGCATGACCAACAGGTGTTGGGTATATACCACGAGTTATATGGCTATTTTATGACCACTGTATGCGAGTTTAGAGTATAGTGGGGTAATGCGGTATGGTTATGACCCACAGATGTATGTCTATGACCGCTTCCAGTTGTGTGTTTACGATTTGGGTTCGGTGGTAAGATTCCAACCGGTAGCCCAGAAGTGGTACGTGATGTACCTAGAGCCTGATAACATGCTAGATAATGCATCCGCGAGGTCTCAGCTCAGGGAATGCAGTTATATGTATATATAGAGTGATATATATGTATGTGTATGAGATATGATATTTATACATGTATATAAAAGTGTTATATGTATATGAGTAAATTAAACTAATCTATGAATATTGAAATTATAACTACTGTAAAGTTATGTGATTCAGTTAATGATAAGATTATAATATATAATTATTATGATATAGCTTATTAAGAATAAAAGCAAAGTAAAATGCTTGTAGCAGGACTGGGCTAGAGTTTTAGCGTATTGGGCTACGTTAAGTGACCAAAGTAGTTAGGCGGGGAATCATACCTAGGGAATTAAAATACACGCGTTAAGTGTGCACCATAGATGAGGGGTGAGGATAATCTAATGTGAGTGCGACACCCAATGAACATGAATAATTTTGTTGCATTTTTCATTATTACATTCTAAGTTCTTGCAATTTTTTTAATGGTGTTGGTATCTAACCCGTATCAAAAATCTTTTTCAAAACCTTTTAGGTTCCCAGCCAGAGGCATGTCAGACATACTATCTTTATGGTCAGACGATGTTGCAATAGTTGTGGATGCCTTTAAGCCTCGACTAGACGCATCTATCCTTACTTTATAAATAGGATTTTTATTCCAGATATTTATTCAGGGCATGTCGCCCATTATTGAACAATCTTTACTTTATGCAGTCTTTACTTTATTTCATTTTCAGTCGGATTATTGTATTGGTATTTATTGTGAGTTTTTAGATTAATTTATATATTTTTTCTCTTTGCATTTATTTCATTCATGTGGTGAATGTGTATTTAAATTATTTCGAATCGATTGTTGTACAATGGAAATTTTTATTAAGGTGAGTTAAAAATGTTTTAAAATTTGACACCAAGCATAATAGGTTATTAGTAATTAATTTGGTTTTCGACACTGATGCTAAGAATGAGCTAGTTTGAGATTCCTATTTTATTTTAGTACAGGGCTAGCCACCCGTTTTCACAGATAGTAACAGAGCATCAGTTTCTAATGTCCTTAGGATCTCTGCGGACTTACTACATTTTCGTTGTTTCCTTTTCTTTTATGTAGATCCCTATGCTTAAGACTGCTGATTCATATTGCGCTTTTACGTTCTATTGTATTATGTATAATTGAAGTGAATCTTATACGAGTTTAGTTTGGTTTCGGATGCCAAACAAGATGGGACGACCAACTAGGGCCGTTACGGTTGTGTAGAGCACTATTCATTATCTTGTTCATCAATCTGAATTCCATTGTTTGTATTTCTTGGTTTATTTCTTGCTTTCTTTACTCGCTTTCCTCTACTTGATTTCTAGTATAGATTTGCTTGCTTTCTTTCAATACATGATTTTTACCATGCTTTGTAGCTAGTTTAATCTAGGTTGTGTTGTGTTGAGCTCACCTAGGGTTGATGTGTTGCTTTTCTTTGGTGATGGGGTTTACGAGTTTATTTCGAGTGTGTTGTCCTAATTTTTATGCCTAGGAGATTTAATGGGGCATATCATGTATGCTCCGTATTTACGACCTTTCGTGCATAATTTCTAGGGTATTTGTTGATGTCGAAATCATATTAGTCTTTTATGCGAATTTAGGGTTGTGACAACTCTTGATTTAATTAATTGATGAAACGAGACTCAATCTTAATATTCAGTGAACCCATGTAACCATTTTATACTAATTAACTCGGGGTGAGGGATATCCGACTTAATCTATAGTTTTTATTCCTTTGGTAATTATAGTTTAAATACACTCATGCCTAGATTATCTTTTCTATCTTTTTAGTTAAAAAAATATATTTTACACTTTTATTTTAGGAATATTAAACCTTAAAATCTAGCACTAGTCTCTGTGGATTTTTCGATACCCAGACTTGGCCACTATACTCCCTTAAAAGAGTGTAGTCAATAGTTTAGGTTTTTGTATTGAGGAGGTTAACAGGAAACAACGATCGGTGTTTTGACACGCGCTACTTTTCACCCTGAATCAAAATGGACGGCAACCTGATCGCGGTCGATCGCGTAATGGGATTTTTCCTTGCAAGCTTTCTAGTGGCCTTTCCCCGAAGGATCGGTCGACCGGTCCCTGGCTCGCGGTCGACCGGTGGTCCCAAATATTTGGCAATTTTGCCTTTTTTTTTCAATTTCCTTTTTCTTTTATTCCGTTTCCCAACTTACTATATAAGGGATTTTTGTTGTAATAACAGAAATAATTAGTTTTAGTTTGTTTTTCTTTGGTTTCGCTTTAGGATCTAGGGTTTGGAGAGATATTTGGGTGTGGCACTTTCTCCCTCCTAGGGTTTATCCGTATAGTAGGTTTGCCCGTCGCGGTTGTGTAGAGAACTATTCATTATCTTCTTCATCAATTCGAATTCCATTGTTTATATTTCTTGATTTCTTTCTTTCTTTGTTTCTTTCTTTCTTTCTTTACTCGCTTTACTTTACTTGCTTTCTAGTATAGATTTACTTGCTTTCTTTCAATACATGCTTTTTACCATGCTTTGTAGCTAGTTTAATCTAGGTTGTGTTGGGTTGAACTCATCTAGGGTTGATGTGTTTCTTTGCTTTGGTGATGGAGTTTACGAGTTTATTTCGAGTGTGTTGTTCTAATTTTTACGCCTAGGAGATTTAACGGGGTATAGCATGTGTGCTCCGTATTTACGACCTTTCGTGTGTAATTTTTGGGATATCTGTTGATGCCGAAATCATATTAGTCTTTTATGCGAATTTGGGGTGTGACAACACTTAATTTAATTAATTGATGAAACGAGACTCAATCTTAATAATCAGTGAACCTATATAACCATTTTATACTAACTAACTCGGGGTGAGGGATATCCGACGTAAACTATAGTTTTTATTCCTTTGTTAATTTTAGTTTAAATACACTCATGCCTAGATTATCTTTTCTATCTTTTTAGTTAGAAAAATATCTTTTGCACTTTTATTTTAGGAATATTAAAACTTATAAATTCTAGCACTAGTCTCTGTAGATTTTTCGTTGCCCGGACTTGGCCACTATACTCCCTTAAAAGAGTATAGTCAATAGTTTAGGTTTTATATTAAGGAGGTGAACAGAAAACAACGATCGACGTTTTGACACGCGCTACTTTTCACCCTTAATCACTCATCCATACGAATGTTCCCAAAATAATAATTAGAAAAATATGATGTGTGCGCTTATCGAGATATTGATCATTATGATGAAACGATAATATATGTTTGATAAGACACAAGTATGAATCACAAGTATGATATATATGAATAATATATGAATAATATATGGATATAATTGGGTAAACTGGTGTGTGGAGCACGACACTCGATGTCTGCGCTAGTCAGTGCCCTAGTGGTGGGAGTTGCAGCCGATTCTGGAACTGGGGGAATACCGGTATGTTCTGTTAGTTGGCCTCCGACAGACCTCCTTCTATTTCCCCTGGTGGATCCTGCGTCATACTTGCACAACTTTTGATAAAACTGTGAAAGTTTGACCATTTTTTTAAAATAGCAAAAAATGTTATTTTGAGTTGATTTTTATATGGGTCCCTTGAAATGTTTAAACATTATATAAAAAAATTAAATCGAAACATAATTTTTTACTATTTTAAAAACGTAGGTATGTATAGGAGCCTGTCTGTATATATATATATATATATATATATATATATATATATATATATATATATATATATATTCCAAAGCTTTTTTTTAGCATTCATTCACTCCTCACTTGGTTCTTTATCACATATTTTTTGAGTATTTGTGCACATTCAATCATTGTCAAAATATGTGCTGACGCAATTATAATGTGGTGGTTTAATTTGTAACCTTTCTAAACCTTAAGTTAATCCAAACTTTGTTCATCTTTATACCTGGATCAAGGAGTTTGTGTCTTGATTTTGAGGGAGGTTCTCTTGCTAGTTGAAATATATATATATATATATATATATATATATATATATATATATATATAGTTCCAAAGCTTTTTTTTTAGCATTCATTCACTCCTCACTTGGTTCTTTATCACATATTTTTTGAGTATTTGTGCACATTCGATCATTGTCAAAATATGTGCTGACGCAATTATAATGTGGTGGTTTAATTTGTAACCTTTCTAAACCTTAAGTTAATCCAAACTTTGTTCATCTTATACCCGGATCAAGGAGTTTGTGTCTTGATTTTGAGGGAGGTTCTCTTGCTAGTTGTAATAGACTTGTAAGTTGTTCGGTCGGGTGGTGGTGTCGTTTGTAAATTAAGGTTTGATACTTTGTAAAAGAATAGTTTTTTTACTTTAGTTCCATCTCCTAAGATTTGTTAGGCTCCCCTAATCACTCAAAATCGTCCATAACTACTTCGTAACCGCTACTCTTCTTGTCCGCAGAGAATGACATATATCCTATAGTGGTTAAAATGAAACCAATAACTAAAAATATAAAAAACATGGGAGTGACTATAAATAAATCTTAAAAAAAGGGACTAAATACTTAAGATACAGTAAAAGAATTGTGATTTACTGAATTAGTGTTCATGTATACATTATTATTTGTAGATATTTGCATTTAGAATCAAACTTTTAATTGCCATTAATTTTTTGAAAGAAGAAAAAGTGAAAACAAATCATCGCTCTTAGGTAATTATGGGGTAATAGTGTCAAAGTTGTTTTATATGCTATATGCTCCCATGTTCATGCTTTATATAGTCATATTGTAAGTTTTAGTCTATACATTAAGATTAATGTTATTTACCTATTACTTCTTGATGGGTGTGGCATTTGGTATCATTTCAAGTGTTTATTATTTAGAAAACAACCTATGGTTTGTTGACAACTTTTTGTTCCTAAATTTCTTCCAGTTCCAAAGGACCAAGCCCAATGAGACACTTAACATCTAGTAAAGATATATTTTGTATGTATACCATACCTATGAATGTACCTATTTTTTTTAAATAGTAAACAAATAAATTTTTCGACTAAATTTTGTATACACGATCTCCATAACGAAGAGATCGTCTACAAAAACAATCATAAAAAAATTCAACCCCAAAATGGGTGAAATGAAAAGTGGATATATATGAGCATTTTCGACCGTTCAAATTTTTGCCATCATCTCACCCACTTTCAGGTTGAATTTTTTGATGATTTTTTTTGTAGATGATCTCCTTACTTTGTAGATCATATACACCGAATTTGGTTAAAAAATTACTTTTTTACTATTTTACAAAAATGGGTATGTTCATTGGTATGTTATGAGAGGTATATTGGAGAGTCTGACTGTGTATATGGTGTCGCAAAAATTTAAGATATCACATTTGACCACCACCTCGACCTACATCCTTTTAGTTCTTGTCTCCTTTAAGTTAACATTATAACCTTTGTTTTTCAATTTGTTGGTTTACTTGAAACTTTAAATTAAAAAAACTTCAATATGCATGCACATAGAATACATGACAAAAAACTCAGTCATACTAAAATTATAATCACTGCCAACCCTAATCAATTTCCCATATAACCAAAATTGCAATCTCTAAAGATCCACATTTGAACCACATAAGCCATTACAAAAATTTCTAGACATGCCAATAAGGCAAGAACAATGAAGTAAACACTACCAACATAAGTGACGATGGGGAGAAAGGTGGAGTGGGTCCTGATGGAGACGAAGGTGGAAGGGGTCCCGATGGAGACGAAGGTGGAGGGGGTACCGATGCGCGGGGAGGTGCAATGGTTGCATTTGAACTGTCCCAAAAGATCATTATATGTTAGACGCCACAGAAAAATAAATAAAGTAAGAGTCATTATGAAGAAACCGCAGTTTGATAATTCGATATCGAACTAAAACCATGTTTTTAAAAATAATTAGACATACCACTAATTTCATGAAAATAAATGGTGCTTTCCATGGACAAAATTGTCGATTTGCATGCAATGTGTGTGTAGTTTTTGATTTCCATGAAATAGGTGTCGGTTTGCAAATTTTTTTTGTTATGTCTAATTGTTTTCAAAAGGTGTAGTTTAAGTAAAATGTCTCATTATCAAAAGAGTAATTCTACACTGATACCATAACGTGTTGCACCCGCATTGACTCGTGTCTGGTCCCGACACAAGTGGAGATCAAACACACACCAATACGGATGCGACACATCAGGGTGTCACCCCAAATGTGTCACATTTTAGGTGTCGGCCTAACATTAAACTTATCAAAAAGACCCACAAACTAATTATTATTATTTTAAAATAGCACATAGGTTCAAGTTCTCACCCTGTAAATATGCATGATCCATAGCCTGTAAAAAAGAAACCCATAAATAAAGAAATCAGGGACCATTGGAGATGCTAGTAAAAGTATTTGCTTTTTCTTTTTATTTTTGGGTGCAAATAATTACTTAGATGAACAATTATGAAATTGTACCTAACTAACTAAAAATAAATAAAATGCTTTTAAAAATATATTTTTGCTTAATAATTTTGGACAATTAAGAAATTGCATGCAAAATTTCTACTGATATTTGCTAATAAAATCCCATTAAAGGAACTTACTTGGATCAACATTAGTCATCAGGCCTGTACCATGGAAGTAACACCCCCCGGCAACTCTATTAAATCTGTGATAATGATCATTGAAAACATAGGAAGCATGGTTTTCTAGAGTATCCGGTACATAACACGGATGGCCCGGTTGAGTAGCTCTACAATTAGCTTCGTCCGACAAACAAATCTTATTCATCTCATTTTGCAACCTACCCAAATCCGCGTTTTCTTTCGCAACACAAAAAGTCCCGAAAGGACTAGGCTCATCTTCGAAAACTGAAGAATTCCATGTAATATGATAAATATCCTCCCCATCTATAAAGGTTGGATTAAAAACACCCCAACATCTCCCACCTTCTGCAAATTCCTCGTTATACATCTCGTAAATGTACGCGCTAATGGGCATAGTGCGTGTACTAGGCGGGCCCAAGCCAGTGAAAATGCGACGAGCGAGATGATTGTTATACGCGTGGGCATTTTTCCTCGTGGCCACTGTCTCATTCTTAGTAATGTTAACTACAAAAGGCCATCCTAGGGGCACACCGTCCCCGTCCCTGTCCCCGTACCCGTACCCGTCCCCATCCCCGTACCCGTCCCCGTCCTCGTACTCGTCAGTTTTGTTACTTTCATAAGGCCATCCTGTTTCGGATACCACAATTGGGATGTCCGAGAACTTAAAAGCCGCCATGGCGATATATGCAGCGTCTAACATGGACTCGAACAGGCTACTATAGGTAACATTACTATGGGGGTCAACAATATGTTTTTCGGGCTGGAAAAGAGCGTAGCCAATCGAATAATTGGGGTTGTTATTAAACGATAAATAAGGATGAATGTTTAACATGAAAAACGAATCGGTTTTCTCTAAAAATTGAAAGATACTACGAAGGGAAGTTTCGTGAATAGGTTGGAATTTGGCTAGGGAAGGGGAGGATGAGCTATTAATTATGCTGAAAGATTGGGGGGTGGAAATTTTGATGTGTTGAATATTTATGTTTGAATCATTTAAGGCTTTGCTAAGGGACTCCATGACCATAGCCAAATCTTGTCCGTAATCAAAATTTGAAGTGAGAAATTCGTTGCCCACACCAATGGCGGTTATGTTTGTTGAGGAATACGCGATAATATGTTTTTTAATCCAAGTGGTGGCGAGGGATGGTGTTTTTATAATATCGAGGACTTCATCGTTGGTGACACCGACCATAACCTCGATCCCGGTGTGTGAGAGGGCACTAAGAATATCATGTTCGGCCTGATAAAGGCGGACGTGGAATATTTTATGCGTTTGAAGGGTTTTAACGATGTCGTAGCCTATTGGTCGCATGTAGCTGTTCATGCCGATGTTTATCCCCATAAATGCACCTACAAATTCAAGAACACACAATTTGGTTAACATGATAAAGGAAATGGTGAATTATTTGTAGTTACAAAATTTTGTTAGCATGAAATTGTCATTAAGTTTTAATCTACAAGGAACAAAATTTATTTATACATCACAAAGAAATTAAAGGAACACATTTAACTCCAAATAGGTGAACATACTTTTCCCATTTTACTTTTCTTCATTTGGTTTGGATGGAATATCCTTTACCATGGTGAAAAGTGAAATGGCGGATCAATAATTTTGTCCAAATCACATTATTATAGTGTATACTCTAATATGCAGTTGTATCGAAACAATTTGTTTTAAATATGTTAGAATACTTTTCACCAAATAAGTTGTAATCTAAGTGAAATATATTTCACCGCGAACCAAGTCGCGCTATGTGGGAAATACAACCCTAATGCGGTTGGGATTGAAGTTAAGATGGGAATTTTTGGTATAACCTATGAAGCACGTACTCGACATGTAATACATGTTTTCACACGACACGGGACACGCGACCAACGACACGTGATTTTGTCAAAGACTAGGATACGACACGCTAGGATAAGTATAATATATAATAAATATTTAGATATATACTAATAAAATAAAACATATTTTTTTTATAAAATACATTATTAAAGCATTCTTAACATGAAATTAAGAAAATGGGTTACACAAAACAAAATTCAAACACACATTAAAAATCATATATAAAGCAGAATCACCATCACATTACAAAAAAATTAAAAAATTTAAATAATTAATTTCACATGTCCTTTTACATGTCCCAGCATGTCCTGGACGTGTCTCAGGATGTCCAACCTAAAAAAAGGACTCGCGTGTCCCAGTATGCCGGTAATGTGTCGGAGCACGCACATAATACGTGTTTCGGACACGGGATTCGTGGCTTCTGGGAGAGTGTTCATGCTTCATAGGGTATATAATACACGCGCACAAAAAAAAACTGAAGTTTGATTATTTCCAAAAAACTTCAATTGATACTTATCAACATTGTTCAATTTCTAACTAGAACTCACTAATACCAATTTATCGTTAGCTGTCTATGCCAACAAACAAATTATCGTGGTTATAACATTAGAAATCCTGCTAACTAATTATCTTATGTGAGCGTACTTCTATTAGATTGAGTTCAGTAATAGTGTAAGGCTTTTAACTTTTCAATTTAAAACATCAGAACATTTACTCAAAAAAATATTTATCATTACTATTTATTAAGTATAATACTTATATAGTCTTGCAATTTTTATGATATATTGGCAAGAATGTTGAAATTTATGTTTAATTACAAAAAATTTCAACAAATTATAGAAATTCCCCTAATATTGTTTGATTTGCAAACCTTTTGCATTAATTTTACGTGATGAAAAATCATTCTTGAGATTACCCACTTATTAAATGTACTACTATTTCTAGTTGGAAAAAAAGGGTCTACACCATGCAAGCCGAATAGTAGGATGCTCAAGATTTGATTCGAAAGGCTTAATGAGCCTAAAAATATGTTCAAGGAATCTTTTATCCAAATGAATATGGGCCGAGCTCGAGTAAATTTGTATTAATGCCTATGAAGCAGGAACTCTCTCTCGAAAGCCACGAGTTAGCTTTGACACGAGTCCCACACGCGACACGCTCTTACACATTGCTGACATGTTGGGACACGTAAAAGGGCATGCCGAGACACGTAAAAGGACATGTTTTTTATTTTTATTTTTTTTTCTTATGTGATGCTGATTTTTCTTTATTTATGATTTTTAATGTTAAAGTGTGTTTGAATTTTGTTTTGTATGGTCCATTTTCTTAACTTCATGTTTAGATTGATCTAATAATGTATTCTATGGAAAAAATCTATTTTATTGCATTAATATATATATATATATATGTATATATATATATATATATATGTATATATATATACATATATATATATATATGTATATATATATGTATATATATATATATATATATATATGTATATATATATGTATATATATATATATATATATATATATATATATATATATATATATATATATATATATATATATATATACGTAATCTAGCGTGTCATATCCTGTTTTTTAGAAAAATCATGTATCGCGCGTCCTGTTGAAATACGTATTATGTGTCGAGTCCGTGCTTTAAAGATTAATGTACTATTTTAACACACGATTATTAGTGATCCAGTAGAATTCGAACTGAACTTGAACGAGCTTGTATCCAAACGACGACATCATGATGACTCAACATTACCAAGAGGATGATCATAGTGAAAATGACTTTAAACCTACTACTACAACAACTACAACTAATTATTAACTAAAAAGTCAATGTAGCAGTATAATCACGATTTAAAACTTGTTATTAAAAACAAGACATACTACTCTAGCTAGATTAAGCAATTAAGACAGTATAAGTTCATTAATATACCTACTATGTTGGGGAAAATTCCAAATATAATGAGGACACATCGGAGCCACATTTCAAGCATCATCGGTTTAAATAAAAATTTCGGCCTTGACATTCACAGCAAACCTGCAGTGTAAAGGCGAAGAATTGAGTGATATATCTATACCTATACAAAACCCGTCAAGTGTGGGCCCAAATAATAGGTTTACTAACGGACCATCTTAAAATGATATAATTTTTTTTCCCTCGAGTACTATTTCCCCCCTTGCATTACTACGTCACTTAAAGTCACATATTTTGGAGGTCAAATGTTGGGGGCCAAAGTCAATATAAAAAACTTACAGGTAAAATGAAGAAAAATAAAAACAAGAGTTATTTGGGGTTTGGTCCCAATTAATTGTTGCAATTGAGATTAATTGTTGGGGCAAAAATTTCCTTATTATACATGTATTTTCTTAAGATGTTTTTAAAATTATAGAGTTTGCCCCCTCAAATTTTTTCGAAAAATATTAAGAATCACCCCTCCGGTGAAAATAAATAATTACTTGGCATATATATGGAAATGCTTAAAAGTCAATATTAGGTCTTATTTATGGCTACATTTACAATTCTTAGACGTATATATGTATACATTTTATTAGTAATTTTTTAAAATATTTTTTTGTATCAAAAAATTAATAATTAAGTAAAAGAAATTGATTACCGTTCACCAAAATTTCGCCCCCCGTGGTCGAATTCTTTGTTTTTAGGCACAAAAAAAGATAACTTTGTTTTTGATATATAAGGGAGAATATGAAGAGGAGGTGGATGAAACTTAACATATAACATCTCTTTAAAATGAAAAGTTATTTATATACACTAGCACGTAGGGCACGCGATGCGTATCATTATTTATTTAAATTATATTATTCTGTTGTATACCTTATAAATTAGTGTATACATAAACTTCATATATGTATATTAAGAATAAAATTAAGACGTTTATATCACCAAAAATTGCATATATAATAAAAAATATAAATTTGTGATAAAATCATATTTACATTAATAATTTAAGTTATATCTTGACCCAAAAAATGAACACAATCATACAGAAATTTCTCTTTGATCATTATGTTGGGCATTTTTTGAAATGAAATAACTCTCAACCAAACAAATGGAGCAGTAGCAGTATATGTGTATCGTATATGATGGGTATGTTTGGAACGAGTGATTACATTGATCAAAGAAGAATAACACGCTAACATATGACATACCCTCTCAAAAACACACATAAATCCCCACAATTTTCAAATCCGTAACATATTCGATATGAATATACTAGTAACACATAATAACAATTTGCCCAAGTAGATAAAACGAAATAGTACCTGAGAACGGAGATGGTGGAGGAAGAATGGCTACTGTAAAAAATGACTGGAAGCTCTTTATAAAGAATGCGAATACAAAGAGACTGAACAGGGAAGGGTAAGAGACAGAGAGTAAATGCGGTAGACGTATTGTTGATATAAACAAACACACCGATGAGATATAACTTAAATTATTAATGGGGGAATGAAAGGGTTAAACGAGTGAATGTTGAGGTAGTTCTAAAGTCTAAGAAAGATAATGTGGAGCAGTTGTAAAGTCTAGGTACGGTTCACCTCCTCAAATCTCAAAACGATGGAAACAACAGTTAGGGAGGAAATTGAGAAATTAGGGTTCAAGATTCTTGAACCCTACTAATCAGATCAGATCAGATCAGATCAGATCAGATCAGATGACTCTTGAGTTCACATAACCTCCGTCCGCTTCAGATCAGATCAGATCAGATCATACATAGTATCTCACCGGTGGCCAACCCACGACCTGTGCCCTGTATCGTTAAGGGTGACTCTACTTCTCCACCACCGGGCAATCCAAGGCACATACACATTGTTCAAATTGGTAAGTCCATGGAAGTGTATGTGTATAAATATAATTAGATATTTATACACTCTGTCTCTTTGAGGTTAGTGTGTGTTATTTTTAAGAGAGATAGAGATGTGTGTAAAGACTTTAGAGAGAGAGGTTGGTGGGTGGGGGGAGATGGGGTTATTGAGGGAGAAGATGCAGAGTGCAAGAACAGGGGATCAGCTGTGGGTTGTAATATCTATTTTTCAGTGAAGGATAAAATTGGTCGTTATTAAATAAATATATAATTTGGCAATTATAATTTTTCATTGAAAAAAGCTGGTGAAAAAATAGGATTGATGTGTAAATATGACAGCATTAATAACAAATATAAGAGATCAACAAATCATAAGATTAGCAAATGCTTAACAAAATCATGTACTTAAAACCGGTTCATTTGCATATTGTGGAAACCAAATCTTTGATTTGAGATTGTTCTCAACATCCTAGAGTAGGACATATTTCTTGTGAATTTGATGTTGGGACTAATTTAAATAGATGATAGATTTCTAGTAATGGATTAATTTAGAATATGAGCAAAAATAATGTGAAAAATATTGAACCAGGACAATGCTTCTAGTCTTGCCTCTCGGGTTAAAAAGACAGACGCACGGGAAATCGAGAGCTTCTACCAACAATACTATGAAAAATATGTTATTGCATTGGACCAGGGGGAAAAAGCAGACATGCATTCTTTTTAAAAGAATGGTTCTATTCTACTTGCAGGTACCCAATTTTATGAGGAAGGGGTTCATTGTGTTTATGTAATTATTTATAATGGAAATTAATTACATTACAACAGAGCCCAACTCGGCAAAGCTTACCAGACGGCCGGAGTGCTTTTTGAAGTCCTCTGCGCTGTTAACAAGTACGAAAAAGTTGCTCCTGAGGTGAGTTACTCCCCTCTTTTGTGAAAAATCTATGCGTAGTGGTTTTTAATGCTGCTAATGCATTGCATGACTTGTACCATGTGTGGTCCTATCATGGTACAAGTCATGCAATGGCCATCAAGGTACAAGCTACAAATCAACCCATCCTCCTAATGGGTAAACCCCAAATATGCTATATGTTTAATAAAAACAAGCTAGGTGAAAAAGTAGAATCCTTCAAACCGTACATGATGTAGCGTTTGGCATTCTTTATATATTCATTTTGTTTCCCAAAACATTGCATATCAATTACTTTTAGAGTGTTTATGGATGCATAGAATTAGAATTCAACTAGAATTCTAATTCATGGAATTTGAATTAAGGGTCCGTTTGGAAACCCAATTCCAAGCCATGGAATTGGAATCGAAAGGCCAATTCATGGAATTTGAATTAAGTGTGCGTTAATTTAACCCTCTGTGTCAATTCCATAAAACTGCGATTCTATAATTATCTTCTTTTACTTTGGAAGTAAATTTATACAATTGGAGTCACAGAACAATTCCAAACTCATTTTTTTCTAACCAAACAATGTAAACTGGAACTCAAGGCCCCAATGTCAATTCTTAAGTTTGGAATTGGGGTTGCCAAACACACCCTTAGAACTACTGGGGTAGTAAGTTTGGAACTTCTGGGATCATACTTAATGTACCATTTGGGGTGAGGGGCCCATCTAAAATTTTGTTTCTTCTTGTTATATTTGACAAGCTTTGCCTTACCAATTGATTTTGCGAATTTAATCAGCCAAATGCATCTCCCGTTATGTCAAAATTTGGTTTTTGCAATGCCGATGAGGGATCTAGGGTGGCTTTAAATCCAAGGAAATACCTGAATCTATTTGTGGTTTAGGGTCTAATGTCTTCACTACTTGCACCTTGAAATCTTTACTTTACTTTTTGTGACACTTTTATAAGAAATTTTGGGACATTTTTTTTCCACCCAAAGTGCAAATGCCAATGATTGGACTCCGAACCCTTTTTTTTATTATTGTTATTTATTATTGATCAGTATCATATGGAGTCATGCACTACAAGATCAATGCTAAGAAACTTGAAACTTTTGTGAGCAGATCATTGCCTCGGCTAAAGATGTTCAAGCCAAAAAGGACATCTATGCTCCCTATAACATTCTGCCATTGGATTCTGCGGGTGCATCACAGTCCATCATGCAACTGGTAAAGGTACACTATACTACAAATTATATATGAGTAATACTAGGGGGACACAGTCTAACTTTGTTGATAAATATGCCTTGGTTAATGTGTGGGACATTCATTACTAATAAACTTTTAACTTACCAATGTATTAAAGACGCATCACTGTGTTAGTCAAATTGTTGATTATAAATAGGGATTTTTTGGCTTAACCCCTACTTTTTAATGTGATATTTGACTTAACCCCGACTTTGCTAATCTCTTTGATATACCCCCTGCACGAGGGGGTTTCACCAAAATATTACATAAAAGTAGGGGGTTAAGTTAAAGGATTTATTTGACTTTCCCCCTGTTTATAATACGAAATTAGACAAAGTCAAAGGATTATGAAAACGAGGGGTTAAGTCAAATTAGGCATTAAAATTTGGGGGTTAAGTCAAAATGACCCTTAGAAATACTAGGTATGGTTTTTCACCATACTGTAACCTTTCAGTCCAGAGAAATATGGTTTGAGTTTGCTAATTTTCATTACTGGAAAATGAAACTATCGAAACCGAAGTTATTAAAAACTTTGTGATTATTGGTCGATTTGGTATAGGCTATATACCGACCGATAATCACCCCTAATGAATACACAAGTACTCTCACCCACACATGTAATTTATGCTCGTGAATTCTATTTGTATGCCATTACCAGGTTAAAGCGGTTGTGGGTGCACTTCGAAACACACGTGGGTTGAGTTGGCCAACATCAGCTGATCACCACAAGAAGAAATCAGGAGAATTGGACCTTCTTGATTGGCTAAGGGCCATGTTTGGGTTTCCGGCATGTGGTATTGATCAGAAGAATTAGATAATAATTCTTAAATTGCTTATGGCTTTTGAAAAGTTAATGTTTGTGTTTGGTTTATTTTGTTATCTGCAGAGAGACAATGTCAGGAACAAGAGAGAGCATTTAGCTTTGCTACTTGCCAATATTCATATAAGACTTATTCCTAAGCCCGAACCCCTTAACAAGGCATGAACCCCCCCTCTTATCTCAAACCATAATTTTTGTGCATTTCCATGATATAGCTTCTCATTTTTTAATTCAAGTTCAATTTTTATGTTGCATTTATTGAACTGAAATGTTCTGGTATGATTAGTCTGCATGTTCTTTGTGTCGGTGGTTATTTCTTGTGGATCATTAACCATTTTCCTTTGAGATTTCTGATTGATATTTCATTATCGCATAATTATCCTCTAGTGAATATTTTCTCCGCACTTCGAATAGTGTAATCTTAAAATGCATAGTTCTAATGCATTAATTTAGAATATGAGCAAAAATAATGTGAAAAATATTGAACCAGGACAATGCTTCTAGTCTTGCCTCTCGGGTTAAAAAGACAAACGCACGGGAAATCGAGAGCTTTTACCAACAATACTATGAAAAATATGTTATTGCATTGGACCTGGGAGAAAAAGCAGACAGACAGGTATTCTTTTTAAAAGAATGGTTCTATTCTACTTGCAGGTACCCAATTTTATGAGTAAGAGGTTCATTGTGTTTATGTAATTATTTATAAATGAAATTAATTACATTACAACAGAGCCCAGCTCGGCAAAGCTTACCTGACGGCCGAAGTTCTTTTTGAAGTCCTCTGCGCTATTAACAAGTACGAAAAAGTTGAAGAAGTTGCTCCTGAGGTGAGTTACTCCCCTCTTTTGTGAAAAATCTATGCGTAGTGATTTTTAATACGGGTAATGCATTGCATGACTTGTACCATGCGTGGTCCTATCATGGTACAAGTCATGCAATGGCCATCAAGGTACAAGTTATAAATCAACCCATCCTCCTAATGGCTAAACCCCAAATATGCTATATGTTTAATAAAAACAAGCTAGGTGAAAAAGTAGAATCCTTCAAACCGTACATGATGTAGCGTTTGGCATTCTTTATATAGTCATTTTGTTTCCTAAAACATTGCATATCAATTACTTTTTAGAGTGTTTATGGATGCATAAAATTAGAATTCAACTAGAATTCTAATTCATGGAATTTGAATTAAGGGTCCATTTGGAAACCCAATTCCAAGCCATGGAATTGGAATCGGAAGGCCAATTTTAATTTCACGGAATTGATATTGGCCTTCCCATGCCAATTCCAAGGCTTGGAATTGGGTTGCCAAATGGGCCCTAAATGAATTCCAATTCCATGATGTTCGAATTCAATTTGTCGATTACGTTGTTGAATTTATTTGATATTTTATGAGACTTATAAATTCATGTTTGTGGGTAGTAGTTCGTTCAGTATCCGTGTAACTTTATTAGCGTACAATTTGTGAAACTCTGTTTGTGTGGAACTGTGTGCATGTGTACCCGCAGTGTGTGAAATTATGTGTGTGTGTGACAATGGACTGTGTGAGCATATGTGAAATTGTATGTGCAGTGTGTATAACTGTGTACTGTAGTGTGTGTGACACTAAAACTGTGTGTGCGTGTGCGGAGTAACAGCATGACATAGTGTATGTGAAAATGTGTGTGCGTTAATTTATCCCTCTGTGTCAATTCCATAAAACTGTGATTCTATAATTATCTTCTTTTACTTTGGATGTAAATTTATACAATTGGAGTCACAGAACAATTCCAAACTCATTTTTTCTAACCAAACAATGTAAACTGGAACTCAAGGCCCCAATGTCAATTCTTAAGTTTGGAATTGGGGTTGCCAAACACACCCTTAGAACTACTGGGGTAGTAAGTTTGGAACTTCTGGGATCATACATCATGTACCATTTGGGGTGAGGGGCCCATCTAAAATTTTCTTTCTTCTTGTTATATTTGACAAGCTTTGCCTTACCAATTGATTTTGCGAATTTAATCAGCCAAATGCATCTCCCGTTATGTCAAATTTAGGTTTTTGCAATGCCGATGAGGGATCTAGGGTGGCTTTAAATCCAAGGAAATACCTGAATCTATTTGTGGTTTAGGGTCTAATGTCTTCACTACTTGCACCTTGAAATCTGTACTTTACTTTTTGTGACACTTTTATAAGAAATTTTGGGACATTTATTTTCACCCGAAAGAACAAATGCCAAAGATTGGACTCTGAACCCTTTTTTTATTATTGTTATTTATTATTGATCAGTATCATATGGAGTCATGCACTACAAGATCAATGCTAAGAAACTTGAAACTTTTGTGAGCAGATCATTGCCTCGGCTAAAGATGTTCAAGCCAAAAAGGATATCTATGCCCCCTATAACATTCTGCCATTGGATTCTGCGGGTGCATCACAGTTCGTCATGCAACTGGAAGAGGTACACTATACTACAAATTATATATGAGTAATACTAGGGGGACACAGTCTAACTTTGTTGATAAATATGCCTTGGTTAATGTGTGGGACATTCATTACTAATAAACTTTTAACTTACCAATGTATTAAAGACGCATCACTGTGTTAGTCAAATTGTTGATTATAAATAGGGATTTTTTGGCTTAACCCCTACTTTTTAATGTGATATTTGACTTGACCCCGACTTTGCTAATATCTTTGATATACCCCCTGCACAAGGGGGTTTCCTCAAAATATTACATAAAAGTATGGGGTTAAGTTAAAGGATTTATTTGACTTTTCCCCTTGTTTATAATACTAAATTAGACAAAGTCAAAGGATGAAAACGAGGGGTTAAGTCAAATTAGGCATTAAAATTTGGGGGTTAAGTCAAAATGACCCTTAGAAATACTAGGTATGGTTTTTCACTATACCGTAACATTTCAGTCCGGAGAAATATGGTTCGAGTTTGCTAATTTTCATTACTGGAAAATGAAATTATCGAAACCGAAGTTATTAGAAACTTTGTGATTATTGGTCGATTTGGTGTAGGCTATATACCGACCGATAACCACCCCTAATGAATACACAAGTACTCTCACCCACACACATGTAATTTATGCTCATGAATTCTATTTGTATGCCATTACCAGGTTAAGGCGGCTGTGGGTGCACTTCGAAACCCACGTGGGTTGAGTTGGCCAGCATCAGCTGATCACCACAAGAAGAAATCAGGAGAATTGGACCTTCTTGATTGGCTATGGGCCATGTTTGGGTTTCAGGCATGTGGTATTGACCGAAAGAATTATATAATAATTCTTAAGTTGCTTATGGCTTTTAAAAAGTTAATGTTTGTGTTTGGTTTATTTTGTTATCTACAGAGAGACAATGCCAGGAACCAGAGTGAGCATTTAGCTTTGCTATTTGCCCATATTCATATAAGACTTATTCCTAAGCCCGAACCCCTTAACAAGGCATGAACCCCCCTCTTATCTCAAACCATAATTTTTGTGCATTTCCATGATATAGCTTCTCATTTTTTAATGCAAGTTCGATTTTTATGTTGCATTTATTGAACTGAAATGTTCTGTTATGATTAGTTTGCATGTTCTTTGTGTCGGTGGTTATTTCTTGTGGATCATTAACCATTTTCCTTTGAGATTTCTGTTTGATTTTTCATTATCGCATAATTATCCTCTAGTGAATATTTTCTCCGCACTTCGAAAAGTGTAATCTTAACATGCATAGTTCTAATGCAGCTTGACGATCGAGCTGTTGATGCACTCATGAACAAGCTATTGAAAAACTATAAAACATGGTGCAAATACTTGGAAAGAAAACACAGTTTACGGTGAAGTATGTTTGTGCATCTTCTTTTGTTTGTTGACTTCATCACATGACTTTTCTAGATTAAAATGAATCTTCTTATGATAATGAGCTGAAATGAGTATGAATGTAATTGCTTGTAGGATCCCCCAAGGGCAGCAAGAAGTGCAACAGAGGAAGATTCTTTACATGGGCCTCTATCTTCTTATCTGGGGTGCAGCGTCTAATGTACGATTTATGCTCGAGTGCCTCTGCTACCTTTTTCACAATGTAAGTAATTCATTCATCGTCGTACATTTCATCAGTGATTTTATATGTATTGTTGAAATGTCTACATCTCCGTATACACACACATATATATACATAAGGCTCGAAGGGTCTAAAAGATGAATTAAAACAACTTTACCCAAATTTCTAGAGAGGCTGGTCCCTATGACTCGAACCAGTGACATTGCACCAGGCGGAATGAGGCTTTGCCATCTTTATGAAACTCTCTCTCTCTTTATATATATATACACACACATGTATATGCAGTCAGGCTCCTATGCAGACATACTTGAGAACTTGGTCCAAAACGATGTTGTTTTGGACCAAATTGTGAATTTCTTAAAAAAAAAAGAAGAGAAATGCTGATTTATGCACAAAATTCATAAGTCCGTCCTCACCAAAGCCGGACTTAATATATGTATACGTTTTTATGTATTCTCTTATTACATATCTCATTGTAATGCTCCGATATATGTTCAGATGGCATATGAACTCCATGGTTTGTTGGTTGGAAATGTCAGCATTGTCACTGGAGAAAACATGAAGCCTTCTTACGGTGGGGACGATGAGGCTTTCCTGTGGAAGGTTATAACATCGATCTATCGAGTAATTGATAAGGTACTTTCTATTGGAACACATTCATCATTTTCAAACTGCTTTTTTTTTTCTAATGTGTCGGACATGATATAATAATGCTCATCTTATTACAGGAAGCCAAGAATAGCAAAAACGGAAAAGCCTCTCACTTAGATTGGTGAAATTATGATGATCTAAATGAGTACTTCTGGTATGCACAGATTTAAATTGATAACTGCAGTTCATTACAAAGTTTATATAAGGGTGTTTGCGCTTTTTGATATTCTGCTGGACTCATGCTTTTGGTTGATATGTTGTATAGGTCATCTGACTGTTTTTCTTTGGGTTGGCCTATGCGGGATGATGGCGATTTCTTCAAATCTACACGCGACATGGGACAGGTGCTCTATATTCAACCCAGATATTATTCCTTAAAACTCCCTCCGCCCCAAATTAAAAGTGCATGTTTGAAAGTCAACATTTTAAGGAAATATTTTGGGCCTTTGGGTTGCAGAAAACAATTTTCTATTTTATATTTCCAGTTTTCATTTCTATTTCTAATTTTTGTTTTCAATAGAGTATTTAGAAAACTAGGGAAACACGCTCATTTGTTAGAAGTAAACCATTATTTTCAAATGTGATTTATAGAAATCTTGAAAGTCAAAATATAATTTACAGAAAGTTTGAGGGACAAAATGTAATTTTCAGAAAGTTTAATGACCAAAATTTCTTTTACATAAATTTTAGGGACCAGAATGTAAATTAACAAAATTTCAGGGGCCAAAATGTAATTTACAGAAGGGGTCAGACTTGTCATTTTTTCTTAAATTTAGGCGTAAAATGTAATATTGAAATTTTTTGGGGTCATTATGTAATTTACAAAATGTTTTGGAAATAGGTTGTAAACATGTTAAAGTAGTTTTTCAATTTTCTTTAAAAGTGGAAAATCGGAAAAACTGTTTTTAGTTTTCATTTGGAAGATCTAAACTCTGAACACATTTTTCACTTTTTCTTTTCTGTCGAAATTTTTTAGAAAATATTCTTTGAAAGCAGCCTTGTTTTGTATAATTAAACAGGGCTTTTACTTCTTAATTTATCCTCTTTAAAATTATAAATACCTTTGGAATGGAAGAACACATGCACTTGGACCCTTGCTTAGCCGTGAGAATTATTAGGACGGGTAACTTCCGAATCTCACCAAGTATATATTACATTTAGAAACAGGACTCTAAATTCAGGAAGGACCAAAGAGTAAAACTAGATTCTTAATTTGGGACAGAGGGATTTTTAATAGAGTGTTGTCTGTTTGCTAAATAAAACTGCCATTCCAGGGAAGACAAGCCTCTCGTAGAAAGCCTGGACGTACATGATAATCGTATTTTGTTGAGACACGGTCATTTTGGCATAACTTTCGACGTTTTGATCGTTTGTGGACCTTTTTCATTATGGCGTTGCAAGTAATTATTACGAACACCGCATGCTTACTCACTATACATGTCATTACTCCTAAAATTGGGTTCATGGTTAGCAAGTACTAATTTGAAGTATTTTATCGCAGGCTATGGTTATCATTGTGTGGAAAGATGATTCTTTATGGAACATTTTTCAGAAGGCTTCTTTAAAAGACTTGTCCAGTATTTTCATCACAGCAGCTTTTCTTCGATTCCTTCAAAGTACTTAATTCCTACTCAATTAGTTTAATGGCACTTTACATGTTGATAGTTACTTTTGCTGATATTCTTCATTTTATTTTTAATAATTTTGATACAATAGAAAAAGTCATATAAAAGTGACATGAAAAAGTTTCATTGACTTGTATTAGTTCCTTGACCAACTGCATGGTAAAACTCATAACCTTACATGTGATCATGTTTCTAAAAACTCATGACCTTGAATGTTGCTTATAACACAGTGATTTACAAACTTGCAACACTTGCAAGTCTATTACAAACTATGAACACCTCTAAGAAGGAAACGTCTTATGTCGAACACCTACACTTCATGGACACGTGTTCTACACTTTTTTCTACAGTTTTATTATTTAAAATTAAGATTATTTATTTTGGATATATGTCCAACACTTCTTGAGTGCCAAAAAAGATCCACATATCTTTAATGTTGAAATACGACTTTCGTTTCGTATACGAAAAAAAATAATTGCTAGAAAGCTAAAAAATGTAATCATAATAAAAGGTAAGATGATGAGACGAAGTAATGAAAGGAGAAAATCGGGCATAAATATCTTCATTGATGGGCTGCAAGGTAACCTCTGTAATCCACGAGATCTCCAGAACTGGCCATCCCACCTAATTGACAAGGTATTGTGTCATTTATCCGATCGGGCTAGAAAATGTCTCCGAGTCTAGGATGCCCTAAACCCAATCACATGAGAACTGGTTCGCAAAGGAGTTGACAGAATGTGGTTTCCCCGGAAGGGGGAATCATACGCCACATTAAACGTGCTATGAATGTGGAATTCAGGTGGGAGGTCCACCTCATAGGTGTTTATCCTGTGACAATGCAAGATGGGGAAAGCTCCAAACCGTCGTATCTCTAGCTTGGGACCCTTACCCTGTCTCCTCTCCTTCTGAAGGTGTCTATGACCAAGTCTCCATTGGCTGGTATACGACCTCACGGTGGTGAGTGTCCACTTGCTCCTTATAGTTATAGAAGACATGGCAGACCGACACTACAGGAGGAAGCTCTTCTGAATCAATGGGCATATGAGGTATAGTGCTCAACACATTTAGATGGTGAGAGACTGGTGGACTGCTTGACAATGTTATTGAAGGCAAACTTTGCTTGTGCCAAGCACCGTCGCAAGTCTCAAATGAAACGGTTTTCTGACCATCGAGTTGGGGATGAAATGGAGAGAACGGGGTAAGATTGCTTGAGGGAATGCAAAAGTATCTCGTAAAACAGATATCCCTATCTGACGTGATACTGCGGAAAACCCTATGTAGACGGATGATATCTCAAAATAAAGAACGGCGACTTGGGATGCTTCCATAGTCATGCTGTATAGAATGAAGTATGTCATCTTCAAAAATCCATAAACAACTATAAATATCGAATCGTGGGCTTTGGAGTCTCACGATAATATCCATTGAAACGTCCTGCCATGACCTATTAGAAATTTAACGGCTAAGAGTCCGATGTCGATTGTGGTGTATGGGCCGAGCAAATTGGTGTCACGAGGGAATGAGAGCAGGAGGAGGTGTGGCCCTAGTCAAAACCCTAGGTGAAGAGCATTAGGAAGCCATGGTGAGCTCGTCTGGGATAGGTGGAGCCTCCAATGAGATCAGCAGGCAATCTGCACGGGCGATTATGCTGGTAGGGTGATGTCAATCTGATAGTGGTTTGATAATATTTGGAAAAATCTAGGGCTAGATCTCTTTAGGGTTGATTTAACCCTTCTCCCAATCACTGCAAATCTTGTCCATAGTTAACCCTAGAAAAAAAAGGAGAGTATAATTAGGCTGAATCGATCTAAAGAACAACTACAACAACAATAACAATAAAGAAATTGGGGCTGAAATGCTCATTGGATCTCATTGATACTCTCCAAAATGTAATAATGAAATATAAATTTATCGACCCCTTTATATAATAAGGGGCGGAAATAGACAAGAACTATAAAACTCTCAAATTATAAAGACACAAAAAAGGAGAGATAAGGCTAACGGCAATGCCAATAACTATGCCCCAGTATCAGAAAATAAGTATATGCAAGACGATGAGTTATTATCACAATTACATGTACACAATATGGACATACAGTTAAAGATGTCTACATATTAGTTTCTCTGTTTTTTAACATGTATGTTATTATATGTTAAGTATGGCTATTTAATGACATATTTCATATTACAATCAAAGGTGAATTATTTATTGTTTCATACTTATGCATAAAAATGATATTTTATTCACGTGTCCTGTGTTATCTGTATAACTAGTTATTAATATAGATGAGAAGGAAGAGAAGATATAAAATAATTTCTGAAAAAACTGACAACATCCATTTCCAAGTTTTGAATTTATATTTAACTTCTTCCTGTTAATAAAGATCCTCCGATTGCATCTCTATTTGGTAACACATAGTACTGGTGTAATTCAAGTTTTCGTGTTTTATTAAATTGGTAAATTCATAAAGAATGTCTCATAGATCATATCAAGACTTCAAATCTCATAATTCATATAGACTCATTCCTGGAATCCAAATTGATAAATTCACACAGAGACTCATAATTCATATCAAGAGTATGAATTATGAGATTCAATTTTTTTCCTAAAGTTCAGACTTTATATGTGAATTTACGAATTTAATATAAAAGCACAAAAACTCGAACCAAAATCAAAATATTTCGAACACCATTTGCGCACGTCACAAACATCAACTACTCTCTCAAAACGGTTATTGAAATTATTCACGAGACATGGTTATAACCGAAGAGCTCATTTTTTTTCTTATTATTAATATTAGGTATATTGGACCTTGTTTTGAACTTCCCTGGCATTCAAAGATGGAAGTTCACTGATGTCATGAGAAACTTTCTCAAGATTATTGTAAGCCTCGCATCGTCCATTATTCTTCCGATATTTTTTCTGCACCAAAACAATTCGGCCTTTGGGAAGATCAAAGATGTTATGTCATTCCTTAATAGATTTAAGGGAATTCCTCCATTATATGTTGTGGCTGTTGTTCTGTATCTTCTTCCAAATCTACTGGCAGCAGTGTTGTTTATTTTTCCAATGCTTCGATGTTGGATTGAAAACTCAGACTGGCTTATCATAAGATTTCTTCTATGGTGGTCACAGGTATGCTTGTTTCCATCTTCCTTTCTATTCTTAAGAAAGCTCAGCATATTTTTCATTTTTTGGAAGTGTGATATAATTTATTTAATCCAGTTTGTATCGATTGCTTCCTCATCCAGAAATTATGAACATAGAACAGAAACACAACTGTCAACAGGTTTCACCAATAATTGAAAATATAGAATAAACTGACAACGGGGAAAGCCTAGTACGTGGGACCCCGATCCCACCCCTGACCCTGTTTTCCCCCTTCAATAATTAGTGAACCTACTAATTATCTTAGTCAATACCAATGCTTTAATTTTATGGTTTTATAAACCCAACAACCGGGGGGTGGGTGGTGGTGGTGGTGGTGGAGTAAACTAAGCTACAGGCATCCCTAAATAGAACACATATAAATCTACAGTATAATCTTTCGAATTTTATTTTAGAAGCTGGATTAACAAAGATAGGTGTCTTTTTTTTTCAAAATATCTACCTTCGTGGTAAATTCCACCTGTGCATGTACACATCCATAAATAGCAGCTACAAAACTCATATATCTTTACCCGGAAATGAAGGTTGTTTCTTTTCCTACATTTTACTTGTTATCGTCTCTCTCTCAATTTAAAAAAAAGAAAAAAAAAAAAGAAAGAAAAAAAGAAAGGAGACTTCCTATCATCCCTTAGTTTTAAAGGCCGAGCCTTTTTTGGACTGAAAATCTTGCTTATATGACTTTATACTACAATCTCTTTTTTTCTAAACTTGGAATACTTGTTGTTTTATCAATTCAAAATTATTTCCAGTGATTATTGTTTGCTTATTCACCAATCACTTGTCTTAGGTTGGGCATTTGTAGTCATACCAAATATCATGTATATGAAAGTGACAAATCAATACTTGCCATTGTAAAATTTTGTGTCCATAATGCAAATTCCCTAATGAAAATGTTAGAACATTATCCCATTGTTGTATTTTCTTCTCATAGTTAGAAAAGATAAATCTCAACATAATCATTCTTAACAAATCAAAGATTTCTACTTTGTGACCAAAGTGCCACATCACTCTAATTCTTTTATAGTAGAAATGGTAATAAATCTAATAATAATAGTGTTTGGAAAATTTGTGCATTCATGTTTTCTCCCTAATGACTCGGTGAAAAGAAAACTGTCTAATGCTGCTTCTCTCTTGCACAATGATTATTAAAAAACTATGACTTCTTGATATCCTCTCTCTCTCTCAAGTTTGTATCCCCAATCTATCAACAAATGGTTCATCTTTTCATCGAATTTGTTTGCTCTTCCACAGCCCAGAATCTGCGTGGGGAGGGGAATGCATGAAAGTCAATTTGCCCTTATCAAGTGAGTGTATTCTTAAATTTATTCCTCATAATAATATTTGGTAAATGCTTGAATAAAGATATATGGTTCAAATCTATTTATCAATTTCAGGTATACTATCTTTTGGTTGCTACTTTTGTGTTGCAAATTCGCATTTAGCTATTTTGTTCAGGTGGTTCCCACATCTTAAACTTTATTGTTCAGGTGGTTCCCACATCTTAAACTTTATTGTTCAAACTAGAGTATATGATGAGTGATTGGGTTCTATTTTGACCCTGTTATTTTTCTTCAGATAAAACCTCTGATGAAACCGACAAAAGATATAATGAATATTAGACGTGTTCATTATGCTTGGCATGAATTTTTCCCAGAAGGTAAGTATCTGACATTGGCTCTATCACCCATCTCATTTTTTTACTCAAATTATAGTTTTTATTCTAAGAAGTCGTATGTCAATGCAGCAAGAAACCATTATGGAGCGATTGTTGCACTCTGGTTGCCAGTAGTCCTGGTTTGTGTCACAAATCTTATGCAGGTTTACTTTATGGACACCCAAATTTGGTATGCTATTTTCTCAACTCTTTGTGGAGGTGTTATAGGGGCATTTGATCGTCTAGGAGAGGTAATCCTTTATTTCTATCTTTATATACATACATATATGCTGTTCTCTTTACTACTTTACTTTTGTGAATTGTCCCTTATGTAAAGCTGTCATGCACGATCACATTTCAACAATGGTCCTTTGCATTCTTTAGCTGTTATTTACAACTATGCCTTGGGTTGATAAATAAAGATCTTTGAGACATTCTTCGCTAAATCCTAGTTTCTTGGGATCAAATTATGTGTTTGGTTTACAATTTTGTTCTTCTGAATGAGTTTTTCAACTTCTTCATTTTAACTGTACCAGAAGTTCTGGTCCAGAACCATAGTAACTGCCATCTGTATCTA
The DNA here is from genome assembly GCA_949130495.1 of Sambucus nigra. Taxonomy (NCBI): domain Eukaryota; kingdom Viridiplantae; phylum Streptophyta; class Magnoliopsida; order Dipsacales; family Adoxaceae; genus Sambucus; species Sambucus nigra. Next base: position 860,507 of record CASBWL010000471.1, read on the forward strand.
TTATATACTGAACGAAGAACTTTTTTCATATTTATTTTTTGTGAGCCATGATGGGATAAGGGCAGGGAATATTTCCACTCAAGCTTATCGAAGTCAGGCGATATATAGGACTGATAACTCACTATGTTGCATTTCTAATGATATAATCTGGATATATTATTTTTCCTTTCCATTCTGTAAAACCCATCTTTTCACCTGGAAGCGTGAGCAAAAAACTGGTGGATAAAATTATCGTTTCCATTGTCTGTATAGAATAATGGGTAAATTGCAAGAAACCCCCCTGAACCCTTTCACTAGATGCAAATACCTCCTATCATTTGAAATTTCCCCCATGTTTCGCTAAAAAAAATTAGCACACTTTTTAGCAACACAAGGGGTATTCGTAACTTATTCTTAGTTCAGGGGATTATTTGTAACATTGGGGGGTATTTTCAATTGAGCGATAATGTTCAGATAATTTTGGGGGGTCTTGTAGTTTACAGTTGATTAGAAAATCTTCAGTTTTGTGTTGATTGTATCAACTTAGTTAAATGCATATGAGATCGTGGGATAGATTCATTTTATTTCGAAACTATCAGTTTTAATCTGCACAGTAATTATTTGGCATATTTGGTATACCTGGTAAATGTTACAATATACTTCCCTTTATACAGATACAGACATTGGTCATGCTAAGGTCAAGGTTCCAGTCTTTACCTGGTGCATTTAACACGCATTTGGTACCTTCTGATAAGTCTAAGAAGATGGGATTTTCTCTCTCAAAGCGCTTTTCTGAGGTTTCTTTCGTGTTTTAAAAAGTTATTGTATTCAATCTTATTCTAAGATTGGTATGATTCTTCAGTTGTAATAAATATATTCTTATGCATGTGTATAGGTTACAGCAAACAGGAGAAGTGAAGCTGCAAAATTCGCTCAGTTATGGAATGAAGTAATATGTAGTTTTCGCGAAGAAGATCTCATTATTGATAGGTAAGGCCACCCAACTTCTTGTTTTTCTTAGTCCAGTAATCTCATTTTCCATATAATACTTTGGTAACTAAAATAAATATTCATTTATTCCAGGGAGATGGATCTGTTGCTAGTTCTTCACTCATCAGATCCTAGCCTGAAACTTATACAGTGGCCACCCTTTTGGCTCGCTAGCAAGGTTAAAGCAGTCTCTTGATGTTTATTGTATCTATATATATTTGGGAATTTTTGGATACACCCACTAATTCTTCAATTCACCCCATTTAGAAAATTTATATGTGACACCCCGCTTAAAATAACAACGGGTGGCCAGCCCTATACTAAATAAATCAGGAATCTCAAGTGGATCATTCTCAGCATCAACTGTCGATACTAAAATCAACATAACTAACTACCCAATACTATAATAAGCGGATGCCAAAAATTTAAAATCATACATTGAATCAACATACTAACAACATAGTAACTACCTAACGTGATAACGTATACACATGTACTACGATAAAAGGAAGTACTCAAATAAAACATAATAAGTACAACAAAAAAAATATACCTGAATATGCTGTCGGGTCACAGACAATACAACATCCTGAGGAGGAAAATATAAAAGTTCTATATATAAAAACCTTGGGTATAAACCCGATATACAAAATGAATCCTTAACTAGATTTACAAGAGATAGGAAGTGGCTATAACAAAAACCCGCAACAGTCCGCATATGCTACGGCTCCAAGGACACGGGATAGAAAAGCATCATTAGCGTCCTTTCGATGGGACACCTATAATATATTACAATATATGTATAGCAAGAGATAAACATAAACGGGTCAGGGCCCGAGGTTTGAAAGCATGTTTAGCAAGTGCATTAAAATGCATCATAATTATAAATGCACAATTTCATAATTAAAGTGGAGTCGCACTCTCGTGAAACTCAAACTCACCCCTCGACTAAAGCGCGCACCTAAACGTATGCACACGAACCTTAATTAAACTACCCAACGTATTTTAGGGACAATTCAATCTCAATCTAAGCAGAGTCTACACCCGCGCACCCTACTATCTCAATCATAACCCAAAGTCCTCTCATTCTCTCGTATCCTAAGTTTACGCCCGAGCTTATATGATAATGTATATATACATACACACATCCTATTAGAATTTATCTGTTTCTAGTTATTAGCGTAACAAGTTATTAGCATCAGAATATTTACACATTATCTTTATATACTTATAAAGCATTGTTTCACCAAAGCGCATAAACCCAAGTACCAAGGACTAAACTTCTCCCCATTCCCAACATCGCACTACGTTTCGTGCGTGGGACGTCTCGCAAAGCAAAATCCAGACAAGGAACCCCCTGATACACTACTCCTTGACAATGTTGATCGTCGAGATCCATTATGCCCTTGGTACACAACACACATAACATCAACTACCTATTCTGAATAACTATCTCTAATTACCCATATCACACGGCACCTTTAAGGTCTATATAAAATTATTTTAGTTATAAAGCACGATCATTCAACCCTAACAAGCACGTACACATGACACACTTAGCGTACATTTAAATATCCAAAACACAATCACTTATAGGATATATAAATACTTCACAATGCTATCATCTTCCAGGAATTACTCACTTTATCCCGGGTTACCAGCCACCGGACTATTATCACACCGCCCTGGTAATCAAACAAAACACAACATAGGGGAGGCGGTCATAGTTCCGAACCTGAAAGTGAGAACGAATCATACTCAAGACTTCTCACCTAGAATTAAAAAAAAGCACGCAATAAATACTGGACGACTATGACCCGGGGACTATACGCTCCCTACTCCTCAAGCCAGAGGCCTCACCCACATCGTGCAACTTCCCATGATAGCACTGGAGGGGTATGCTCACACAATAAGTATATATATCATTCACACTAGATATAGATGCAATCACATCATATATACAAACCATCACACAAGGTATATACATTCACGCCTTATACATATATACATATAAATATATACACATACTATCTCCCGTCCATATGTACAACAACAATGAATTCGGCTATAGGCATATAACTCTCCTTATACTAACCGACGCTATAATGCATACTTTACCAATTCATTTCATTATACGATCCCTCACTTGAAATTTACTCATTCATTTCACCTAAGATGAGAATAGTCACCCAATTTAATCAACCTTAAGGATACTATCTCATAACCGAACGTATATAACAATCGTCATACACACACCATCTATATCCGTATGCACATCGATATACAATAATTATCCCGGCTATAAGTATGCACATAACTATTAGTTGGTATTATTTTAAGTCCTTCCAAATTCAGATTTCGATTCAATTACTCACATGAACCTTTAAACTTATCGCATTTATGATTAAATCCCTAAGTTTATCGTCACTCAGGATACACGACCTCTCTCTCATTGGTTCCCCATCATATCTAAATAAAAAAATCCCGTCGCTAGGAGAAGTCAACAAAAAAAGTCGGCATAACAATTCCAAGTCATACCTTCACAACCACCTCGATGAGCCCCCAACGTCACATCATATAATAACTTTCGTCAAATCTCCAAGTAGAGTTCCCGTCGCTAATAAGAGATTCCCCACTAAGTCGATGTGACAATTCCAATTCATACCTCCCAATTTACTCGGTACGTCCCCAAGATCACATCATATACGAACTCCCAATAAACCTCTAAAACATGTTTCTCGCATCATATAAGGATGTTCCTAATCGATAAACCCAACCGAAATGGAGTAAAACTCACTCTAGAAAACTTCGCAAAACAACCCTGATTTCGAATCGATTCGGCCCAGTCCGAATCGATTCGGTCCTAAAAGCGAATCGAGTCGCCAGTATGCGAATCGATTCGGTCCAAAGGACCTGTAATTCTATCTTAGTCCAAATCGATTCATTTTGGATCCAAATCTATTCGATCACACTGACCTGACACTTCTCCCTTAAACTGAATCGATTCGCTTAGGGGGCGAATTGATTCGGGTCTACAGAACTTCCAAAGCTCCAACTTCTGTACAAAACCCACGAAATATAAACCCTAAAATCATCAACTCTAACCATCAATCTTCAACCCAAACATGTTTCTAACATTAAAACTCAATATATATATCAACCCAACTAATTATACAACCTTAAATCCTTATACACACCTCAAATGCAAGCTTTAACCAAAATCTTGGTTTTTAACAATTTAACCCAAAATCCATATTTTTCTCCACAAATCACGAAATAAATTACACACTAAGATTATTTAGCTAGTTTAATCACTTGCCTCAATGTTGTAGAGGTTGAATCGTCCTCGAGATCGCGTATTGGCCAGAACCTCCAAGCTTCTCCTCTTTCTCTTCTTCCTTTCCTCTTCTCTCTCTCTCTCTCTCTCTCTCTCTCTCTCTCTAGGGCTTTCTCAATCTCAAGAATGAGATTGTTATATCACGTAGGCTTTATAAGCTTTATTTCCAAAATACCCAACTTGAACTGATAATACACTCTTTAAGTGACTCGTTTACTCCAATTCGAGTCAAACTAACTTAAAATATTTCGAAACCGAAATAAAACCCAAGGACAGTCAAAATGACTATCTGGACCCATCCGGGATTAATCGTACACTCAGAATCGTCATCCGAAACACTTCATAACATCCTCAAATTTTGGCCTCAATTGCCAAATTTAAAATTCTCCAATTCAAATAAATTTTATTTCTCCCAAAATAATAAAATTCTCAGTCCTCAAAATCACGGGATATTACATTATATTCATCAATGACATGTTTTTTGAAATTAACACACCTTCCAAAAATTTTATTTTCTCACCCCACTTATTTTGCTCTCAACATACTTGTGTATAATATGCAAATACTTACTTGAATTTGTTTTCTTGTAGTTTTTAAGGGTATTTTGGCTTTAGATGCCATGTAGTTATTATTATTTGACTTCAGCCATTAATTTGTTTTTCTTTAGACTTTACCCACCATTTTCACTTTTAGAGTAATTGTACATATTATGAGTTAGATGTTGTCGTTTTGAAATTCAGAATTGAGTTGTTAAACATTAATATTACAATGTGGCAGTTGAAACGAACAAATTGATTAATAAAATATGTATTGCCCCTTTCATATGCAAGTAGGATTGCCCCTCATTAAGAGATAGTTGTTGAGATTCGAAGTAACTTTAATTGTATAGCTTTAATAAAATCAATTGTATACTTTAATTGTATAGCTTTAATGATGATATATTTGTAAGGCGTGATTAAATGAATTAATTGAGTAGATGAATTACAAGGAGTACGGGATACACATTTGTTGGTTTGTTGCTGTTGTTGTTGTTGTTGGATTATAGTGGACCGATGTTGGGTTGGTTAATTTTGGAAGTGGCATGACCACTAGATGACAATAAAAATGGGGGGGGGGGGGGGGGGGGGGAGTTTTCAAATTTTTTCTAAAATTACTTTGTGTCACGAAAAATATATTATTAATTCATATGTATGGTATGTTTCATTTATGATAATTAAATGAAACATACTAGAAATTACATATAGTGTGCATAGATAGTAGCCTTCTAGTTCTTATGCGTACGCATTCAAAAGCCATTAGGCACGTTCGAGAGTCATTACCCCTGTAATGAGATCTCTCGAATTGTCCCATTTGGACAGTTTGGGACTACATAATTTCTATATAATAATATTCTTAGTGGCTTAAAGTTGTTACTTTTGAAGGAAGTTCTGCAGTCGTATCCTAATGTTCTCTGGCTACATACTAGATTGGAAAGTGTGAGTGTTATTTCAATTGGGTGAAGGGCTTACTACCCAAGGAGAATACGCTTTCAAATAGTTATCCTGTTATGAATAATAGTTTGAAAGGTTTGGGAATGAACTATAAATTGATTCATGCTTGTGTGTATGACTGCATACTATACCGAAAGGAAATATTTTTTCAGTTCAATGGGCTCAAGTATCCCTTGCTGTCTTTGTCCTAGCCCCAGTCTGGGCATGAAGTGCATGTTTCTGAACATCTGAATCACATTGACGTTTCCATAAGGGTCATATTCTAGACAAACCCTTTCTTTGAAATCGTCCCCTACCGGGAGTAGGAGAGGCTCAACTCAGAATCCTGATAGGAGCATATCATTTGACCCCTGCTGTATCACAAGGATTGGACTACTGGTACTTGCACCCTCGATATTATCGTCATCTCCCAAAAATGGTGATGACTCGTCTGTGGGCAAAGAACTTCAATTTATGATGGAGTGAGGAAGACACACCCTTGATACTGTGGATCCAAGGTCATCCGAGTAACAGGTTGAAATAAGATGGGATGTCAATAACTTGGAATTCAATGATAGGGTTTATAGGGCCATCCCCTATTACAAGTTTTATGGATCCCATCACCTCCCGAAGGGTATTATCATAGGCACGTACAGCAGCGAAAGTTGGAGCGAGGTTACTTTCTTTCAGTCCTAAGCATTTGAAGGTTCTTAATGGGGATTCATTCAAGGCAGATCCATTATCAACAAAAGAGAGTGGTACAATTTTCCTCATAACTTCGACGGAGATGTTGAGTGCATGATTGTGGTTTGGCCAAATTCTGGGGATTTCTTCTTCAGAGAAGGATAACATTGAGTTTGAGGTCAAGGATCTGACCAAATTTACAGCTTCTTCTGGTGTAGTAGAGGGAGGAACTGTGGGTCCAGTGAGAAACTTGATCAAAGCATTTTTGTGTAGCTAGGAAGACATGAAAAGCCCCCATAGAGTGATGTTAACTTGAGTTTTCTTCAGTTGATCCAGGATCTTGCTCTCCTCGAGGGTCATTTCTGGCATAGTAAGGTTTTCAACTCCCTTCCCCTTGTCATTGGCTGGTAGTGAGATTGGGATCTGGTAATTCCTCCTTGATCTGGTCACGTGATTTACCGAAGAAGGGAAGAACATGAACCCTATCTCTTCATTAATCTTGTGTTATTCTGCCATTTTGTTTATTTCTTCGAGGAACTCCTCAAATGATATCATCCCACACATGTCGGCTACCGGTCCAATTTTCTCGAAAGCTTGTTCTTCATTCGAATCTCTGAATAAATATCACTAGATGGTGGGTGAATTAAAAATAGCCCCTTTATTAAAATAATCTCACCTCACTTGGTGTGTGAAGTTCAAAAATTTGGTAAAAAATAGTGTGGTGAGAAACAGGTTTTGTAAAAAGGAGTGGTGAAAAAATTTTGTGGGTGCACTTAAAATATCCCATTATTTTTTCTGTTGATAAATTTCTTTCTTTCCTTCCCCAGATACCAATTGCACTTGATATGACCGTTCAATTTCGATCCAAAGACTCTGATCTCTGGAAGCGTATATGTGTGGATGAATATTTGAAATGTGCTGTTATTTAATGCTATGAATCTTTCAAACTTGTCCTGAATGCTTTGGCTGTTGGAGAAACAGAGAAAAGGTTATTTATGTTACTTGTTTCTTTCATCTATTTGGTTGCATCAGCTAATCTTTCCCATTTGAATCAGTCATACAGTAAAACATCCTTATTAGTAACTAGTTAGTTTTGGTACATGTCTATTTATTGCTGATTTTGTTTGGTATAAATTATAGTGTACAACTTTGTAATGAATCATTTTCTACTAGTAGTATTATGCTTCCTTCCCCCCGCAAAAAAAAAAAATTTCATACACACAAAAGTTCTTTTTTGTGCCAAAATCAAGTCAGTTCAAGGGACTTACTCTTATCTGTTTTCTTTTGTCGGTAACAGAAATTTTAATGAATTAAAGGATATGTATGCGTGTTTGGTGGATAGAAATCCACAGATACAAGTCAGAATGAAAGGGGGGAAGAAAAAGAGATAAATAAAGAAAAACAAATTGCTGGGCACACCAACTAGCGCTGGCAGCCTTAAAACTCTATTATGAACTCAAACAGCGGGAACAGATTTTCCACAAACATTCAACACGACTCAATCTGCCATTCTAGACATTCCACCTTACGTGCCTTAAGTTTCTGTTCGAACATTCTTTGTCCATTTATTTGCATTCAATCAATCTCTGTTTTTGGTCAACTTTCGTACTCCTGACAACTATTTGTTTCATTTAATGGTTGGAGTAGAATTTACAGAAGTGTTTTCTTTCTATTTTTGTGTCTTCAAAATGTTATATATATTTTTTTATTGTTAAAGCTAGACAATGGTAGGATGAGGAGGTAATCATGTAGTTAGAGTTGGACTACGAGGATGTAGTTAGTGATCCTTTGTTAATTTCAGGAGGGATTACAGTTATTTATTTTATTTACGAAAGTGTTTTCTTTTTGTTCTTGTGTCTTCAATATTTTTATTTTGTAATGCAAGGTAAATGGTAGGAGGACAAGTGTAATCAATGAGTTAAAGCAGGACTACAAGACCGTAGTTAATGATCCATTTTTAAGTTTTGGGGAGATTACAACTCTTATGTGTGTGGAGAGTTATGTGAACAGATACTATATGATTGAGGGGTTAGGGTGTTCGATTTTTGGTGTTAGAGGTTTTTGGTCGGACCCTTTCTAAGAAATATATTAAAAACACTCCCTTTGATTTCGATCAAAAAAGTGCTTTATATTAATTTTTTTAAGAATTCTATGAGAATGATTTGATTTGCAGGAGTAAAATTCTATATTTGTAACTCTTGTGCCTGAAGAGGACCGTTCGAATAAAATGTGGGACTGTAGATCCATCAATTGGGTATAAGATCCTGAACTGAGTGTTTTCTACGAGGCTTAGTGCAGTGCTGGCATGCATATACCATTTCTTTGTCACAAAGTTCTTTTGTGGGTGTTTGGTCCTCCGATATTCAACACATAAATTTGATGCAAATGTTGGAATTTAAAAGATCTTATGATCCGGTTCATGGATACATTCATGATAGGGTTATGGAAAGGAAGTGATTTGGGGTAGGTTGGAGGAAGTCGATTATGGGTTGTTAATTCTTTGTACCATTCTCGTGAATTCGCCTAAGGAGTGATTCAGCCGAAGAGGGATCTTAGATAGGGATCCACTCTCTCGTTTTTTCTTCACATTGGTTTTTGCTGGTTTGGGGGTAGAGATGGGCCTTGCCGAGGGGGGTATGTTAGGAGAGGGGAAATTTGGTTTTTCCATTTACATTTTTCGTAATGCACTATCTTTTTCGTAGGATACAGTTGGGAGAAGTTAAAGAATGTTGTCTTTAATACAAATTTTGAGGTCTGTGAGTGGTTTAGTGCCATTAAATGTAGAGCCTCGAGTATTGGAGTGTATCTGTTCTATCCATTTGTGCGATTTAGGTTCATGCCTAATTTATTTTAATCTAGAGTGGGGAGGATAAGACGGATCATTTGGTAAACTAGGGGAAGATCAACTATTTTTTAGTATAGAAATGTTTCTTTGGTGGGTAAGTAGTTATGGAGGTTCTAGGTAGAGGCACCATCTCTTTAGAACAAGATGATTAGGAGTAATTTAGTTATTCGATTAGAAAGAATGGACTTGTAATTATAGACGATGTTTACATTGCCCGTTGTTAAGGGTAGGGACTGAGTTGGCTTCTCTCGGGAATTTCGCTAGGGTGCATCTTGGGGCCTATTGTCACTAACATGACAAACTATTGGGGGACGTTATTGTCTATGAAGTTTTATCCATGTTATATACTTATTTGTTTAAAAATATAGTTGTTTTGTGTTTATAATATCTCCCTTCTTAATACAATTAATTTTAAATCAAAACAAGTAGGTTAAGCACTATGATGACTGTGTTGTTCTTTAGAGTCATATTATTCACATTACTATTACAATTTACAATTCTAACATTATTTTTATTAAGAGGATAATTGGCATCATTATTAGAGAAGTTGAAAGTAACCTTTCAAAAAATACATTTCTAGCAAATTTCAGAATGGGTCCTTTGCCTACTCTTCGCAATAAATTTGTGAAACTTGTGGAAATCTTGATGAGTGATTTACAAACAAGAATCAGTCATAATTTCAAGTTTTACACATCGTATGCTTGTAATTTTCAAATACTTGCATGCTGCAGAAAGATGCTGATCCTTCCAAGAAAGATAATGTGGTTTTGTTACTACAAGACATGTTAGAAGTAGTTACCCGCGACATGATGGAGAATGAAACTCGGTTAGTGATTTTTAACATTTCAGTAGGAGTTATATATATTTTTATACGAATTAGTGGAATACTCCTTATTTTGACTGATGTATAGTGATTAATTTTGTTTATTGAATTTTCTGAGTGAATTGGTAGAACTTGGTCATAATAGCAAGGACTCTGGAAAGCAACTTTTTGTTAGTACTGACTCGAGACCTGCTATTGTGTTCCCTCCTGTTGTTACAGCACAATGGGAAGAACAGGTATGTATATGTTTTACACATAGCTATGTGTGCACATATACATCAATGCACAAATGTCAAACCCTTAGTTTTCATCAACAAATATTACATCGTTTGCTTGTTATTCATAGATAAGACGCCTCTATCTCCTTCTGACGGTAAAAGAATCCGCCATTGATGTGCCAACAAACCTTGAAGCTCGCAGAAGGATTACATTCTTCACAAATTCATTGTTCACGGATATGCCACGTGCACCTCGAGTGCGCAAAATGCTCTCATTCAGGTTCATTTCATATTTCCCTAAGCATATGAATGTGAGAGGTTCGTTTTTTTCGCTGAAGTAAGGCATTATCTGTCCATGAAATTGTCATGCGCTTTATCGAACATACCTGAACTCAATCGTTTGACCACTTAAGGGTTCCCACATCGTACAGTCTCTGTTAATATGAGATTCTGCGGGCTAGGAGAGAAAAATCTTCTCTATCACGAACAGATGGTTATCATATAAACAATTAATCATGTTTTTATCATCATCAAATAGATCATGGGCTTCAGGTTGTAACGTTAGATGATGTCATGAACTACTAAAGATCCCTTATCTTATCATTTAAGTAAAAAAATTACTTTTCCAAATTTATTGTCCTAAAATGATGAATACTTTAATGGTGTGTTTGGGAGCACCAATTCCATGCCTTGGAAAATTTCAGTTCAAATTTTGAAAATTTTTAACTGAACATTTTCGAATTCCAATTCCAAGGCATAAAATTGGGGTTCCGAAATACACCTTAAATGAAAAATATGCACTTGGATCATTGTCCTCTCAAGGGCGTTGGTTATAATTTGGATTTGTAACTTTGTAATCGCTCTCAGTTTCGTATACTTTTAGAAACACGACTATTAATTTGGGACGAACTAAAAAGGAAAGCGCTACTGTTAATTCAAAATGGAGGGAGTATCTTTTAAGGCAAATAAATTCTCATCAGATATTAAGATGACTGTCTTGAGTGGTGGATGAATCTATCAAGCTGTTCTAGTTCTTCAGCATCAAATAATTTTTAATCATTATCACTTGAAATTGCGATGTCATGACTCCCTACTATAGTGAAGAAACTGTCTACTCGAAAAGTGACCTGGAGATGGAGAATGAAGATGGTGTATCCATCATATACTACCTGAAAAAGATATTCCCAGGTTTCAAATCTTACATTCTCAATGTCACTTCTCTTACATCATACTTTTCTTTCACATGGTTTCATTAGGTACATGTTGCTTATTTGATCATCCTGTTCCTATTTTAGATGAATGGGATAACTTCATGGAGCGTATCAACTGTAAAGAAGATAGTGAGATTTATGATAATGAAGAGAGCACTTTGCAGCTCCGTCACTGGGTGTCCTTAAGAGGACAGACTCTCTGCGGAACAGGTACCTTATGCGTTATTATCAACCTGAAAACTTCCCTACCACTTTATGTGTTAGTAACCAATATTAGTTTTGCAGTTAGAGGGATGATGTACTACAGAAGGGCGTTGAAGCTTCAAGCATTTCTTGACATGGCTTCCGAGAGTGGTAAGTGGAAGTTCTATTCTTCATCAATGCTTAATTTAGTAGAAGGATCGTCATTATTTTGCATCTTAATTCGCTTCTGAATTCTTTTTATTTAAATATGAATCAACGGATCATATGAGTTCCTAGTGAAATATAAATGTTTATTGTAAGGGCAAACCAATGCGTGAGACTCTCTCCATTGGCTTGGGAACCTCTAGAGTGATGGAACAACTCTACCAGGTAGAGTTATGCAAATCTCATCCATTCATTTCACAGTTGCACTACATAACTACACTGTTTTAAAATTAACTACTTTTGATTTTTTTATTTTTTTTATTTTTTATAAATGAGTTAATCTTGACCTTTTATTTTTGAAATAAAAGGCCGAGATGATCACTCTACCATGTAGAGTTGTCCCATGACTCTAGAGGAGTCGGATCCCTCGCCATTGCGTGATCTGGGGAGGATTAGATGTACGCAGTCTTACCACGTGTACCACCTTTCCATTGCCCCAAGGCTCATCCATAAATATATAATATTTCAAATTAAAGGTTTAATTTTATGAAACAGCACATGTGGCTCCATACTCCCTCAATCAATTTCTCATTTTCACATTATGGGAAAATTATTCGTATTCGAAGTAAAATTTTGATAACCTTTATTTATGGCCTATTAATATTGGTATTGACATGAATGAACGAATAAATATTTTGACCAGAAACTAGAAAAGTCATATCAAACATTATTGTATTGTTATCAACATTTAATGGGGGGAGTGACATTATATTGTTAATAACTGAGCTGTGGTGCAATAGCGGTATATGATTATTTCAGATTAAGTGGATATCATATAGATTTGGCAGATTTTGGGATGGAAAGTTTCGGAAGCTTTCAGCTTCAAGCAATTATGTTTCCCCCCCCCCCCCCCCCCCCCCCAAACAACCCCCCGCGAGCTATTCCATTCTCTCTTGCAGTGTACTTATCTTTTCACCATTATTATATATCCCTGGTTTCTTGTTTGGAAAAGAATATTCTATATGCATGTTAGCAAGGGGGAAGCCATTTTTTTAGTTAAGAGGCACAAAATCTAATACTGAATCTGTTTTGGTCAAATTCATGGTGTGTGGGGGTAGTGAAGTGCTATATTAAGTTCTATCTTATCCTAATGAAGGGAGATGAAGTAATGCTAGTTTTGAAACTTTCCACAAGTCATGGGGGGCACTTACCCCCCTTCCTTACAAAGAAAATGGATGTTTTATGAGGGGTCCACTGGAACCACAAAATTTATACCGTGGTCAAGTTATTATGCCATAGTGGTAACCACAAATTCCATACCTTTTTTTGGTCCAAAAAGGGTTAAAGCTAGTTAGCCCTTGATCTTTTCCTGCTAAATTAGCTGTAAAGTGCTATATCAACTCATACACTTATCGATAAAATCTTAAAAATAAGAGATAGTGTTGATATCAAATCTAGTTATGTATGGCTTATGTTGTTAATACAAGTATGTTATGTGAAAAGCATTTTGGAATTCACGACTGAGGGTGGTCTTCCTTTTAAGTTTATTATTTTTCTCAATTCTGTCACAGTATGTTCTGTAATGCATCCTAGATTCTCTACAACAAGTATCTTGTACAGGTAAAATATTATGCTGGTTTCTGACTCTTTGTATTTTGACGGAGAAGAGATACTAGAAGGCTACAAAGCTGTCACAATTCCATCGGAGGAAGATAAGAAAAGTTAGAGATCCTTATATGCTCAATTCGAGGCTGTAGCTGACATGAAATTCACATACGTTGCTACATGTCAGAACTATGGGAACCAGAAGCAGAGTGGAGATCGTCGTGCAACAGACATTTTGAATTTGATGGTCAAGTATGTTTTATTTTCCAAAGAATCAAAATGAAGTTATATCTTAAGTTCTTACTCAATGCTTCCATATTATCTTAACATTTCTTTCCCGGTGCTTTATTCACAGCAATCCGTCTCTCCGTGTTGCATATATTGATGAAGTTGAAGAAAGTGACGGTGGAAAAGCACGGAAAGTTTATTATTCAGTATTGGTCAAAGCTGTTGAAAATCTTGATCAGGTAATTATGCTTATTATCTCCAAACAATAGAAGCTCAATGCTGAATTTATGGCCTTGACTGCCCTTGTGTTTTCTCCTTAAAGGAAATCTGCCGCATAAAATTGCCCAGCTCAGCAATGATAGGAGAAGGAAAACCTGAAAATCAGAACCATGCTATAATTTTTTCTCGAGGAGAAGCTCTTCATACCATCGATATGAACCAGGTAAACCGGTAGAAAATTTTAATCGGGGGGACTTTAGTACTAAGCCCCATACATTCAACAGATTTGCGTGCAATTCCTGATGTTATATAACATTGCGTGCAGTCTCTAAAATCTAATATATAATCCTGTGTAAGATCCCTGATGTTATATTATGATAGTTTTATATTACAATTTTTTTGTCATATTAGAGATATTTGTGTCATATTTTTTTTGTCATACTAGACCACAGCACATGTTATATTAGTTACACTACCTATTACTATAATCCAGGGACTTCACACAGACACTTAAAAACCAAGGACCGCAAACACATAATAACACCACTCTCCTTGGGGACTTTTGACAAGTCATCTATTTAATCTGTCATAATTTACTATGATTTCAAGGCTTAAGCATAATTTTTTGCTGCTTTATGTTGTAGGATAATTACTTGGAAGAAGCTTTTAAAATGCGCAACCTGCTCGAGGAATTTAATGAGGATCATGGGGTGTGCCCACCTACAATTTTGGGTCGTGAACATATTTTCACTGGAAGGTTGCTCATCTTTTTTTTTTATATATGCATTTTTCACTGGAGTTTTGTTTGGAGTTTGTTTATATATACCTATATCTTATAAGTTTTCACATATGCGCTGCAGTGTTTCATCGTTGGCTTGGTTTATGTCAAATCAAGAGACAAGCTTTGTAACCCATTGGTCAGAGAGTTCTTGCAAGACCACTGAAGTATGTTTCTTTTTCTAAGAAAAACCAACCTAGAAAAAAAATTAAGATTCAAATTAACTGCAAGGGGAACTTGAATATTCTTTCATGTTATCCTCGGCATTTCACGAGCAATATATTGATAAATATATTTAATTTATTGGTTCAAAATTGGTTTTGATTTAGGGTTCGCTTCCACTACGGGCATCCAGACATGTTTGATAGAATTTTTCACATTACCCGTGGTGGCATCAGCAAAGCTTCTAGGGGCATCAATCTAAGCGAGGACATCTTTGCTGGTAAATTCTTATATGGTTTACTTTCTTAGGTTTATTTTTGGTTGAGTTTACTTCTTGACATATATATATTTCTGATGTAGGTTTCAACTCAACACTAAGATGGGGGAACGTTACTCACCATGAGTATTCAAGTTGGGAAGGGACGAGATGTCAGCCTTAACCAAATATCACTTTTTGAAGCAAAAGTGCATGCGGTAATGGAGAGCAGACGCTTAGCCGAGATATTTACAGATTAGGCCATTGTTTTGACTTCTTCCGGATGCTATCGTGCTATTTTACGACCACGGGGTTTTATGTCAGTTCGATGGTAATTCCTATCTTCTTGCATATCATAAGCTTAAGGAATATGGGAGAATGTTATGACCTTTGTATAACCAACTTAACCAAAATAAGAATGTTTTTTTAAGAAACTAAAGTAATCGTATATATAAATAAATAAAAAACACAAGATATCTCTTCTCATGGATTCTATTCGGTTACTAATTAAAAGATTACAAGGACATATGGAATTATTTATCAGGTTGTTGTCCCACAAAACTCAACACAACTATGTATCTAACACGTGTCACATTACGTTAGTAGAAGTGTCTGTATGAAATCGAAGATCAAAGATACTCGTGGTGTGGCCAAGTAACCATATTTTACTTTAAACCACTCCTATTCCCAAAACGATGTTGAGAAGGTATATCTTCATTGTTATTAAGTTTCTATACGATGCAGTCACCATTAACCTGGAAAAAGAAAAATTTTCAAAAGCTTTTTGACTCTGGAAGTGAATATTGTGTAGCAGAATTCGAAGTCTGTTTCAAAGAAACTAGACGAATGCATCACTTGCGACATTCTGGACAAACACTATAGAATTTATTACCATTATATCAATATGTTTACTAATTGTAAATATGGGGCTGTATAAATTTTAAAATCATCTAAATGAATGAGTTGAGATTGATTCACAATTGCGATGTGCATTTACCTGAATGATCACATCCTATCAGAGCTTCAGTAGGAATTTCAGACAAAAAGAAACTTGTACGACACAAATCTAAAAAATTCCAGTGTAGTCAGCATATATAAGATAAATTTCTGATTTTAGTGTGAGATGGTCTCTCTTCAGTTTCCAGCTAACGCAAAGCTTTTTACCTTGATAAGGTGCAGATAGTAGTCCTTACAGTTTATGCATTCTTATACGGAAGACTCTACCTTTCATTGAGTGGATTGGAGAAGGCAATAGTGAAATTCGCAAGGTCAAAGGGAGATGATGCTCTCAAGGCTGCAATGGCGTCACAGTCGATTGTTCAGCTCGGTCTTTTGATGGCCTTGCCCATGAATATGGAGATTGGATTAGACAGAGGGTTTAGAACAGCATTAGGTGACCTTATAATCATGCAACTTCAACTCGCATCTGTTTTCTTTACATTTTCACTAGGGACAAAGCTCCATTATTACGGTCAAACGATCTTGCACGGAGGAGCCAAATACCGAGCCACCGGGAGGGGTTTCGTTGTGAGACACGAGAAATTTGTATTTCGTTGTGAGACACTTGAAGTTTATAAAAAAAATTATTCAGTCGAGAATGGATTTCAAACGTTCGAACTTTTGTTCAACAAAAAAAAATGGATTTCAAGGTTTCTTAAAACTGGTTCATTCGGAGAATGGATTTGTAAGTGATAGTGTGTTCAATGGTTCATTCAGTTATATATATATAAGTTCAAATGGTTCGTTGCTTATACATTATAACTTTTGGTATTCAAATGGGTAGTGTGTTCAATGTTCCAACTTGATGTTTAATTTTTAGTTGAAAGAGAATGGATATGAAGATGAAAGGTTTGGAGGTTTGAATGTGCAGAGAGATGGAGGGAAAGCGTCTAAATGATTTTTAGAACTTTAAATATGTGGTGGCCCTTATGTGGTATTTGGAAGTAACTATTAGAATTAAATGGTATTTTGTAGTAAAAAAATAAAGTTGTGGTATTTAGAAGTAAAAAATAAGATGCCCTTAGAAACACCCAATTATTAACACTGCATTTAAGTGTCATTTATCTTATGACTCCATTAGTTATGCCGCAGATCACTTTGGGTATCATAGTTTAATGTAATTTCATTTTGGGTACCATTTCCACTTTTTATGACGCATTTTACACTGTTTGTAACACTTTTTTTCACAAAAGCGTCAGAAAAAGTGAAATTGGCAACCAAAGTGATAATACATTAAAGGTCATATGATCTTAATTTCAAGGAACACACCCTACCAATGTAAAGAGAAGGGTGATGCCTTTGTAATATAATGATATTTTCTTAGTGATATACCATTTTTTTATGGTGTATTAACAACACGAGGTTTGATGGATAATCCAGTTTTCGACAACTAAAACTAAAAAACAGGGAAGGCGACGAGTTTTTGGGAAACCAAAATGAGTACACATCCAAAATAATTTTAACATTTCCCAACTAGTTTCAAAACTCAGTTAAGCAATTTTGCAAATTTTGGGGGCTGAGAATATTTTTTCAATTATTTGATATAGTCAAATTATGTAAAAATAGTTTTCAAGAATTTTTTAGAATTTTTAATGCCCCCCATAATTTTTAGAATAATAAAGTTCCCAAAATATAATTGTCTAGCATGGAAAATAATTTTAAATTATATAATATAATCATAACATATTATAATACTTTTCTTGGATTTTTCTAGAATTTTTCTATAATTATAAATGTATGTAAATATTGGTGGAACATTCAAATCCTAATAAAAATGTTTTAGACTAGACACATTCTGAATCTGAATTGGTCCAATTTAGGTGGGCTAAATAGTAGGCTTAACTAAAACTGGGTAGCAACAAAAAAAATATTTTCGCCTCTTTTTTTTAGGGGAGGGGGGATAGTTACGAATCAATCCCCTTAAATATGTTGATAAATAGATCCTATAGTTTTTTTTGCTCCAATATATTTATTAAGAAATATCTTTTGTAATAGGTTCCATTAAAAAACAAGTACTAAATTTACTACCGATGTAAATATTTACGAATTTTTGAGGAAAAATTGCTTAAGTGGGAACAATTAAAACTTTGCTTAAGTAGGAACAATTGCCGAATTCAAATTGTTCAAGCCTGTTCATCCTTCACAAGACTTGCTTTATCTCTATAAAGCACCAAAAACTCAACATGCTCAAATCATTGATTTGGTATGACATGATCCTCATGATCCATTCGACCAATGAATCATTTAGTAAATCTTCATGTATTTAAATAATGAATGTATGTATCGAAAACATGTGTTTGTATCTTTATGATCCATTCCCTTGATTTAGTATGTGATGGTGCTGATGTCGATTTTGACCTTCGACCCACCAAATATGCCTCCTAAAGGAGGACGAGGTGTTATAAGTTAAAAATAATAAGAAAGCAAGGATGTATAGTAGTTCAGTATCTCGATTGAGGCACATATGTCCACTCTTAAAGTGTTTATCTCTCGTTTATTCAATATGATGGTGAAGAGTGAAAATATGTTGTGCCTTAGTTTTCAACTAGGAAGAACAAATGGACACTGAGGTCTTTGTAATAGGTAGCCCATTCTTAAGAAGCAACTGATTGGCTCCTCTAAGTACTTCTTATGCACTTAGTACTCACGAGACTGAAGAGAGACTAGGGCAAAAGTATAATGTCTAGAGGCCAGTGTAAGAGCTAGAAGTGGTTCAAACTTACAAATGTTAAATAAAATCATTAACATTTGCTCTGCTAAATCAATTACTTGCCTTCGATCCTCTGAAATCATCCCAAGCACTCATTATATAGATAACTATCGGAAGTAGCTCAAAAGTAATAGTACAAGCACGGGCGGCTATGGATCAGATCGCTACAGTGGAACGATGGAGTGTTGGAGGAAGGCCTTGCAGGTGAGTGGGCCTTGTGATGGACCATGAGGTTAATGTGCTGCGGTCCTTTTCCCTATATTTTGACGTTGTTTTTTTTCTTGTCCTTTTCTCATGTTTAAAGATTGAAGATCATATTTGGTACTATCAATGTTCATGGAGATGTACCTTCACCATCTAGCAAGTAGCACACTTGGAAAGAAACAACAGAATGTTTTTCTTTATGCTTGCCCACGAATATTGGCACCTCATGTCCGTACACATCTTATCTTGATTGGGATGTACTGCAAGTCGAGACCCATGGGCCTCTGTCAAGACTGCTCTTGGTAACTCCTCATCTCTTAGGACAACTATCCTATCGTGAAACCACAAACCCCTATCGAAATTAATCAAATACTATTGTGTCCCCTCAATAAAAAAACTCCTAAAACTTCTATAGGGAAGAAGGGTCTACAGTCTAAGACTTCACAACCTGAACAATGATCTTTAGTGTGATTGTAAGGAATCCCATGAATGCATCCAACAACTCATTTGCTATCTCAAACAAACCCCGCTATAACTTCTAAATAGTGGATAAATTCAATTTCGATCTACAACTCAAGGAGTCTGCCACCATATTCACCTTGATCGGATGATACTAGATGTCAAATTAGTATTCGCTCATGAAAATTATTGTCTTATATTTAACTCCCTATGTATGAACAAGTAATGTAGGCTCTTGTGATCAGTGAAAAAAATGAAATCTCCCCCCCCCCAATAGGTAGTGCCTCCACATTTGAAGGGCGAATATCATTGTTGCAAACTCTAAATCAGGGGTGGATTTATTCCCTTCACGATGCTAAACTTTTGAGATAGGACTCTCCTCCTACATCAAAACACCCCAAGTCCCTATAGTGTAATACCCCATATTTTTATATAATTAATATTGACTGTTAATTTGGATTATTATTATTTGTGCGCATGGTAGTTGTGTGTGCATGATAATTATGTGAATTATTTTGATCTTTAATTTGTGTATGATAATTAATTTAATACAAGAAATTCTATTATATGACAATGTCTTGTAAGTTAATAATGACACGATGCTTTATTTTATGTTGCAAGTTACCTATTAAACCAGGCTTTGGGGACATAGAAGCCCGTAGATTGGGACCTAAGGGTGGGTAAACCTTTGGGAGAATTTGGGTAGTCTTTGGGCTTATTTAGAGGTCATGCATTCCAGGCACGGATCAGACATTAATAAAGTATATTCATGGTCAGTTTTCCTGTATGTGTGATGCTTTCGATCTTTTCCATATGCGGATGATAACGATGACTGAGCACTTTGACTAACCTTTCACATAGTAACTACTAAGCACATTTGGTCACAACTTGCACCTACAAAGAGCATAAGCATGTCATTTCTAGTATCTTGATCGGATTCCATTCCTGCTCCAGTGGATGTTGAAGAGGATGACAACGATGATGGTTCTGAGGACGTAGGTGAGGATGATGGAGATGGGGATGAGGATATATTAACAGAATTATCAGATGATGATTAAACATTTTCTGTTATCTCTATTTTATTTGCTGATAGATTTTATATACTATATTTGAGTTAGTTCATTTGGATATTTTTGTACTTGACTTGTATTACTCCTATTTTTGCTTTTGACCGTGTTGGATATTACTACACTTGTTTAGGATTCACTTGATATACATCAGGGGTTCATATTTTCAACTGGTGTTATAAACTCTATTGAGATACTTTGCTCATATTCATGATGATTTCCATGGTTTACCTTCATATTAGCATTGATTGTATCACTTGTTTATCTATCTTTTGCTTCCCAGTTCTTATACATTATGAGTGTTGATTATACCATGCTATACCTATTGTCTATGTCATCTCTGCATCTCTTTGAATTTTTCATGTCAAAAAGGGGGAGAGATATCTAAGATAGGGGGAAATTCCTCTTGACTCCATTAGGGAGCATTGCTTTTAAAAAAGGGAGAAACATATATTTGGGAGAGATGTTTGATGAAGGAGGAGAAAGCTGGACAAGAAGGCCGTTGTTAACCATCGCTGGGACATTTGGAAGGAAAACACGGAGGAACCGGTGGTCGATTTGTTTGATTCAGGTCCTTCTTGGTGCGATTGCTTTCTGGCTCCTTTTTCTCGAGACTCTAGGATGGAGTTTAAATCCATTTTTTGCTTCTTATTTTGGGTTTTAATGGAAGATTTTTTTTTTTTTTTTAGGGATCTGTTGTGGTGGCGTAATTGTGGGTGGAGTTGAGAAGTGGTAGAGGATACAATTAGGGAAATGGTGACGGAAGTAGTCGTGGCATTGGGCTGGTGTGTTTTATTTAAGGTTGGTTGCGGGTGGAATGGGTAGAATTGGTGGTGGTGAGATTAGGGTTTTGTGCGATGGTGGGGGCGAAGTGAAGACGGCTTGTGGATGCATCGGGTGGAGGAAGACGAGCCTCAAGAGCATTGAATCATGCTACGAGGCAGTTTAAAATCTCCTTGAACCTATCGGTGAACGAATCAATGGGAGCAAACTTCTTCTTAGGTCCCATTTGACATCATCTACGATTTGTTATACAACAACAATGATGGGTGGAGGCAACGAGGCCCTGAAACCAATTGACGTAAATGAACATAAAATGAAAAATAAGAAGATGATTTAACTCTCGTCTCAACTTCCTCTCAATATCTCAAAAGTGTAAGAATACGTCAAATGAGGGTACATGAGGAGTATTTATAGGGTATGGGAGAGGCTTCTAGAAGTTTTTAGCCAAGTATGTGTTGTCATGAGATGAGTTTTCATGACAACTCATCCATGACAACATTAACTAATGGAACCTTCTAAAAACTTCCATCTCAACCCTTGCTACAATTAAAAAATGTAACAAAAATACTAAACACCTAATAAAAGTAAAATACAATGAAATAACAAAAAGTCACTCAAGTGGGTATGTATTGAAAACAACCTTCTCAATTCATATCCCCTATAGCTTCTTTAAATAATCACTCGTTACTTTGGAACCTTTCCTTCAAAAACAATTTGAAAGATAGTGAACTTGAGCAATATGTTTTCTTGCTCAATTTGTTAGAAGGTTTAGGCTTGCAGTTGGAGTGAGGGATGACAGGAGGTGAAAATTGGAATTTTTTTACTTTGATCACCTACATTCTTTGTCACTTGGTGTGTTGACATCATTTAAGGTTTTAATTTTAATATAGGCTTAGTGTCAAGTGTATATTTTTACTTGGTTAGTGGCTAATGGGAAAGTGAATACTAATGCAATGATCCTAAGAGAGGACCAAATTTATACAGAATTAATTCTAATAACAATAAATAAATAAATAAATAAATAAATACAGAAACAATGATTCACCTATTGCACATTTATGAGTCTCAATGTTCCATTTTATTGTGTTTGGGTTCCCAATGTTGTAAAAGATTTTATTATGGCAACTTTTCAGTCATACATGTTTTTTTTAATTAATTTATTTACTTGCATTCATTATTTCTAAAAGTGACCAATCTAACTCTGCTTTTTTAGGGATCACAAATGGCATCGATATTAAAAAATGTTATCTGTAAATGTCGTCGTACAGTTCCCTATAGAAAAGCTATCGCTGAAAGTACTACAAAAATTACTTGTCGGTATGGCATTGTGCTTAATAATGATTGTGCACTGTTAAAAAAATAATGCATCTGGGCTTGAGAAATTTTGGTGGTTACTTAGCAGCCACCTAAAGTAAGGGAGAGATAATCGAATGTTTTTTCCCTCTCCTGAATTAGCAAAAGACATTAAGTCAAGTCGTTACTATATCTTTGAATTCCGCATTCTACATTAGTTCCTATCAAGGTTTTAAAAGGCGCGAGGCGTAGTTGAGGCGGGGCATAAGCCTCGAGGCGGTCCGAGGCGTAAGCCTCAACTTTTTTCCACAAAAGTAACCAAAAATTGATATAAAATTAGTAATTAAACGAGGAAGAAATTATGTATCACAACTATCATGAAAACAAACGATGTAAACTTGATTACACAACATAATACAAATAATAACACCATAATGTCATCATCACAATACATATTATACCATCAAGAGAAAATAAATCCATAATGAAAATCACCAATCATAATCCTATTTCAGATGCCGGAATTAACCGCCAATGGAAATAACGCTACCCTGTTCAACTCGGGCGTGATGGTGATTGAACCGTCGAACTGCACGTTCCAGCTGCTAATGGGCAACATTAACGAGATTGTGTCCTACAATGGCAGGGACCAGGGGTACTTAAACGAAATCTTCACGTGGTGGCATCGGATCCCGAAACACATGAACTTCTTAAAGTACTTTTGGGAAGGCGACGAGGCGGAAAAGAAAGAGATGAAAACGCTTCTTTTTGAAGCCAACCCTCCGATTCTCTATGTTCTCCACTATTTAGGTTCAAAACCGTGGCTATGCTTTCGGGACTATGATTGCAACTGGAATGTAGAAATATCGAAGGAGTTTGCTAGTGATGTGGCTCATAAACGGTGGTAGGGGGTCCATGATGCGATGCTAGAGAATTTACATAAGTACTGTTTGCTTAGGTCTAAGCAGAAGGCAGCTCTAGAGTGGGAACGAAGGAAAGCTGAGAAAAGTAATTTCACTGATGGTCACTGGAAGGTTAAGATTAAAGATAATCGTTTGCAGACTTGTTTTGAGGATTTTTGCTTCTGGGAGAGCATGTTATGGCACTGGGGTGAGACTAACTGGACAGATAATGCAACTGCTACTTTAGCGCCCCCAGCTATAACCCACCTATATCATCATATGATTCCAATGGAGCCTTCTCAACTTTCATTACAGACACCATTGCATCTACATCATCTTGAAGCAGCCCAATAACAGAAAGTACCTGAAGAGGGGCCATATATAAAATAAGAGTTATGTAGGAATTCATCACTTATGTATTTTGGTAGCTTGAAAACTAGTTCAAGCAAACATGAGTTCTTAATAAGATTAATGAAAAGTTTCTCCCTTTTTTTTCCAGAAACAAACTGTCACAAAAAACACTGATTATTTCTTCAATCATTATGTTGTCAGATTGATACCAAGGGGTGATCTGTTTTTTTAGCCTCCAAGTGCTGAATGCTTAACTTAATACTGAACACTGAATACGAATGTTCAACTTTGAATGCTTAGCTGAAAAGTGTGTTTGCTTTTATCTTAATTAGAGTTATTTAGTTTCTGAATAGAGTTAATTTGACCATTTTGCCAATACTACCTATATACAAATCTGTTTAATACGAGTGTCCTTTAGAAAATAGAATGAGGATAAAAGTGGAATAAAATTCCATTAAAAGAATTCAACATTAACCATTAATCAAGGTACTTGCCTCTTAATGCAAAATGCAAAGGTTTAACTATTTTTCAGCAGTAAGAGGTAAAAACAAACCGCCCTAAATTACTTAACTAAGCTTCAAAGAACAAATCTCATGTATGCCCAAAAGCATGTACCCGGCAGTTCCAGATTGGAATGCACTTTCCAGGAAGCACGAGTCATAAATATGGAAAATTATCCACGAACCCAAATAGTAAAAATAAATAGCTAACAAACAAATTGACACACACACACATATAGATAGATAGTTAGATATAGAGAGAGAGTCGACTATTTGAGGAAAATAAATGAATTTTTTGATGAAATTTAGTGGAGATAATTGTTTGATGAAATTTGGTGAAACTATAGTCTGTAGCAAATTTCATAACAGAAGTGTAACCCTTTACTTACTCTCATAAATGGAGGTATGTTTTTTTAGGTATGCTTAATGAAGTTGAATAGAGTAAGTAGAGCTAGTATGTTGTTACTTGCAGGTATGTTCTCAAGTGAAGTGATACCTTATTATGCATCAAGATGGCACAGTCAGGCTCAAGCTGATCCTTATCGACAAACAACAAAATACCGACATAATACTCGGGACCAACCGAGGAGGACACAATCGCATGATTCTCATCAATCAACTTCTCCAGATTTCCAACACTCATAGGAGCTCCACGAAGATCATCCACCTTAGACCTATCCTCTTCAGTTTTCTCTTCTTGAGCCTCTCCTGATTGGTCACAAACTCTTCTTCCATGAGAAGGTAATCCTTGATTCTCTCGAGTTTTAAGAGCCTCGGTTTGCATTTGGTAAGTGGGGTGACAGTGGGGAGTCGAGCGGCGGCCTCGGGTCCCTTTTGCTTTCGCTGTTTACGCCCCACTCGGGCGGGTGGGGCTGCGGGTTCGAATTTTTTCTCCTTCTTGTCGCCGTCGTTCTTGCGGTCGCCTGGCAGCCCTTGTCTGTTTAAACCTCCCGGAGTTCCCTGACCCTTAGTGTTGAAGGTTGAGGCTTGAGAGCTAGGTTTGGGATTTCTAGCTAGCGTCTCTCTTTCTTTTCAAGAAACGAATGACATATGATTGCAACTGGAATGTAGAAATATTTCTTTCTCATCTAAAGATGAAAAATTGTATTGGGAAGAAAACAGTTTAACTACAGTGAAGAAAGAAAAGCTTTATTAACTGCTGGGGGCGCTAAAGTAGCAGTTGCATTATCTGTCAAGTTAGTCTCACCCCAGTGCCATAGCATGCTCTCCCAGAAGCAAAAATCCTCAAAACAATTATGCAAACGATTATCTTTAATCTTAACCTTCCAGTGACCATTAGTGAAATTACTTTTCTCGGCTTTCCTTCGTTCCCACTCAAGAGCTACCTTCTGCTTAGAATTAAGCAAACAGTACTTATGTAAATTCTCTAGCATCGCATCATGGACCCCCACCACCGTTTATGAGCCATCACTAGCAAACTCCTTCGATATGTCTACATTCCAGTCGCAATCATAGTCCCGAAAGCATAGCCACGGTTTGAAACCTAAATAGTGGAGAACATAGAGAATCGGAGGGTTGGCTCCAAAAAAAAGCGTTTTCATCTCTTTCTTTTCCGCCCCGTCGCCTTCCCAAAAGTACTTTAAGAAGTTCATGTGTTTCGGGATCCGATGCCACCACGTGAAGATTTCGTTTAAGTACCCCTGGTCCCCGCCATTGTAGGACACAATCTCGTTA
Organism: Sambucus nigra; assembly: GCA_949130495.1. NCBI lineage: Eukaryota > Viridiplantae > Streptophyta > Magnoliopsida > Dipsacales > Adoxaceae > Sambucus > Sambucus nigra. The sequence goes on from CASBWL010000471.1 coordinate 886,622, forward strand.
ATGTTGCCCATTAGCAGCTGGAACGTGCAGTTCGACGGTTCAATCACCATCACGCCCGAGTTGAACAGGGTAGCGTTATTTCCACTGGCAGTTAATTCCGGCATCAGAAATAGGATATCGATATGAGTATGAGAAAATCGGCATCGATGAAGGCGATCTTATCGTAATCGGTCAACTGCCACAGCCGGAATTTACTGTAGTTCCACTCATTGTAGGCGTCCTTTTCGGCTTTCGGGTTTCTAGTTCTTTTAATAGTTCGAATCTTCCAGCCCGTAGCCTCCAGGCCTCCCCGATGATACTCACTGATTGTTTCGTCAACAAGAATAACGAGATCGCGGGTTAAACCAGCCATGTGTATGCTCTAAGCTGCAGCAATGGCCCCACAGACATAGACGTGTGCTGAGTGCAGGATAGTTGCATACGCTTCTCATTTTTGCATTTCCTGAGTACCAGTGTTCTGCATAAAAATGGTATGTTAGTTACTCACAATATTCACCTTCTTGAACTTGATTTCTGAGGCATCCTAATTTATTTTTCAGAGCGAAAATTGCAGCAAACGACATAAACTATCATAAAGGCATGGCCGGCCTTAGCCATGTGCCAAATGGGCAATGGCACAGGCCCCATTTTAGAGTATGCACCTATATATGTATATTTTGGGGGCCGAAAATATTTTATGTATATTAAAAATGCCAATTTTTAAAATAAGTTTAATTTTTTAGGGGTAATTTTTTTAACTACCCAAAGACAATTTGTACAAAGAATGGCCCATTTTAGGCATTTAATATCTTTGTACAATATTTTTTTAGAAGGGCCCTAAATTGATTTTCGCACACGGCACTCCCAATCTTAGGACCAGCCCTGATGTATATTATAGGGTCCAAAAATATTTTATGTATGTTAAAAATGTCAATTTTTAAAATAAGTTTAATTTTTGGGGGCCATTTTTTTAACGACCCAAAAACAATCTCTACAAAGAATGATTCAACTACCCAAAAATCTCACCCAGCTAAAATGCGCCTCTAAAAAATGAGTAATTTTTTAGGGGTCCATTTTAGGTATTTAATATCTTTGTACAATATTTTTTTAGAAGGGCCCTAAATTGATTTTCGCACACGGCACTCCCAATCTTAGGACCGGCCCTGATGTATATTATAGGGTCCAAAAATATTTTATGTATGTTAAAAATGTCAATTTTTAAAATAAGTTTCATTTTTTAGGGGACCATTTTTTTAACGACCCAAAAACAATCTCTACAAAGAATGATTTAACTACCCAAAAATCTCACCCAGCTAAAATGCGCCTCTAAAAAATAAGTAATTTTTAGGGGTCCATTTTAGATATTTAATATCTTTGTACAATATTTTTTTAAAAGGACCCTAAATTGATTTTCGCACAGGACACACCCAATCTTAAGACCGATCCTGCATAGAGGGTTGCAAATACCTACCTGAAGTACTGATTTTGTTGCTGAGAAAGGTTTGGTAACAGGACCATGACCACCAGATGAAATATAATAGCTAGCGGCAGAAACAGGACCATGAGCAGCTAGTAGCCCATGAGTTGCTGTACCATAGTGAAGACTTGTCCAATCGAGACAAACATGAATAAAAAGATTCTCGATTGGGATTTAAAAGGCTAGAATGTCCCATAGTGACTGAGCAATACGAATGATTTTTCTTGATCCACCATGATCGAAGAAGTTCTTCCGGAGTTGAAGGACAAGGAAGATGATAACCTATCTGATTTCCTTAATAAGGACATCAATCGTTTTCTTGGAAACCCTATGATTTTCCATATACAAAAGTATCTTATCACTGGTTGCACACAGATCCTGGTAGTTTTCCTCTCAATCACTGGTTTCTTGATCCACCATGATCGAACAAGTTCTTCCTCATTGTCTTGGACAAGGAAGATGATAACCTCTTTGCGTCTACTACTCGGCGGAGGATTCTCATAGCAGTTTTTGGGATTTGGCCATAGCAGTTTGTGCACAGAAAGAAAAGGCAATGACGGTTAGGGCTTATCTTGGATGGCTTTAAGCGGCAGCTATATATATATGTTTTTGGAGAGATGGTTGCTAGCTGTGGCAATTGCGTGCACAGAAAGAAAAGGCAAACACGCAGCGACACTTCAATTTCTATACGTTAGACGCTTGGCTTTAATCAAATAAAATTAATTTAACTTTTCAACCAATAAAATTGTATATACATAATAAGGGACTGATTAAAAATAAAAATAATTATTTGATTAACAATAATTAAAAAGTGAAAGTATGATAATAATTATAAAAAAAGAGTAATGCAAAAAAAAAAATACAAACTTGTGTCGTGTCATGTCGGGTTTATGTCCAAAAAACTCTTGTATTGTCATATCGTGCCGGCTCAAAAAAATTATTTTGGACACCAACGCAACATGGCACAAGATTGTATTTTTTTATCTGACACAAACACGAACCATTTAAAACTCGACATAAAATGACTAACATTCTATTCAGTGTTTGAAATAAAGTTTTGTGAAGTTTCGCGTGATAGTTCACGTCATGTTGCTTATTTTTTTAGGTCATGTTGGTGTTAGGTAAAAAAAATATGAGATTTTGCATCGTGCCGTGACATGTTGCGTTTTTTAGAACTTTGGATAATACAAGAGTTTTTTATATACAAATGCAACACAACACGACACAAGTTTGTATTTTTTTTTGCATTACTCTTTTTTCGAATTATGTCATACTTGGACTTTTTAATTAGTTTTAATCAAACAATTATTTTTATTTTAATCAGTCCCGTACTATTGTCAATTAAACTGCTACTTTTAATATTTTATTTTTATTTTTAATCATTCCCTTATTACGTATAAAATGTTAACATAAATGATTTTTTTCATCATAATTTGGAAAAAAAGTTATTTATGTTTTAGGCATATATATATATATAATTATTAAATATATGTAAATTATTTTTTGGCCTTTTTTGTTCTAAAATTCAAGAACCATACATTTAATTTATGTCGTGTCGTGTCGTGATTTAATTGGATCGTGCCATATCACATTTTATTTCAGTCGTGTTCGTGATAGGTAAAAAATGAGATTTCATGGCATACAACGTTTTAATTAGGTTGTGTTCGTATCTTTTTTTTTAAAATATTTTATGTAATATCGTATTGCGTCTTGTCTCATGTGCCTTGTCTCTTTTTAATTGAGTTTTGATCGTCTTTGGTTAAAAAAATTGGTTTCGTGTCGTGTCGCTTTTATTCGGGTCATTCGTTCGTGTTAGATATAAAAAATAGGATTTTGTGTCGTATCTTAATAAAGATGTGTTCGTGTTAAGTAAAAATAATAAAAATCTCGGGTCGTATCGTATTGTGCCTCTTTTATTCGGATGACGTTCGTATTAGATAAAAAAAATTAAGATTTTGTATTGTGTGATGTTGTGTCATGGTTTATTAGGTCATTTTTGTATTTATATGTATTAAATATTTATTAATATAAAATGAATATATATGTATAGTCCTTGCTTTTTTTTAATAGTTCATTTTTTAAAATTATGTGTATAATTTTTGGGGTAAAGAACAAGTTTATTTCTCTTTGTGAGTGAGAGACAAAAGAATGAAATGGATTAATCATAAGGGTATAAGGGTCTTTAACTTTTATTTGAAAAGAAAGTGGAGTGTTAGAGTATTTTGGTGGAGTGGGAATAGCATTACCCTATATATATATATATATATATATATATATATATATATATATAATCCCATCCCTAAAGCTGAGACATCATGAATGCATTACCTAGAATGCTAGGAGGCTCCACGTATATCACGTATAGCGGTGGCAAAAATATGGGTTGGGCCTAATTTGATCGGGGCAAATATGGATTAGGCTAAATGTAGGTTGAGCTAAATGTGAGCTGAGTCAAATATGGACTGGGCCAATCCATTTTTTCTACCCAAATAAGTATTACAATTCCAAGTAAATGTAAAAAAAAACATATTTTACTCGTAACTTTTAAAAATGGGCTTTATATTTGACTCGCAACTTTCGAAAAATGGGATCCATATTTGATTCATAGTTTTCAAATATGGGTCTCATATTTGACTCATAACTTTTAAATATCGGTGCATATTTTTTAAAAATGGGCCCCATTTTTAATTGATTAGGGCTCATATAGGTTGTTTGATCATTTGGGGCTCATTTTGCAACTATTAATCACGTATAGGGTTGTGTTTCGGCCGGATCGGATTGGAAAATGCCTATTCAGAAAAAATTCCAATTTTTCGGAAATAAAATAATTATTTCGATTTCCGATCCGATTTTTTTGGAAAATTTAAAAAAATTCCGAATTCAGAAAAATCGGCAAAAATCATAAAAAATCGAAAATTCACAAAATATTTTAAAAATCCAGAAATTTTGGAAATTCCAAAATTTCAAAAAAATAAATTATGGATTTTCGAAGATATCCAGTCTCGTCTCGTCTTACATTGTCTCGTCTCTGACTACGCAAGAATCCATAACAAGACGATGGTGGTATTGACTACGCAGTAGCGGAAGATATCCAGTCTCTGATGTCTCTTAGCCAAGTGGTCGACACTCGGACTTGCTGCAAGGAAAAGGCAAAATCAGTATCAAAGAAGAAATGACCAAAACAGAAAAGAAAGAAAGAGAAGAACAGAAAGGTATATCGTAGGTCGGAGGACCTCCTCTGTCAAACCCAACTCCTCCGAATCCATCGCATGAGGACGATGCAACATAGGCACCATCCCTCTATTAGCCCACCATATGTTGTACGAAGGAATGTGCAATCGCACAAAAGGAACCTCTGAAGTCGCAGCCGCCGAACCGCTGCCACTGTGGGAAGATCCCACCGCCCGACTCGAACCGGCAGAAGGGAAAGGTAGGGAATCATATATGCTGGGCGCCATCAACCAGCTCGTCACAAAGTCCATATAGTCATACGGAGCATCCATATCAGTGTACAACAAGTAGGACTCACCGATCATTGCCGTGATCCTCACATCCTCCGAAAGCAGTCGCTACCGCCTCATAGACGTAGTAGGCTGCGCTGGTGGCACGACCACCTCCTCCTCAGTAATCTGGCAAACCACCCTCTCCCCGAGATACCAAGAATGGCCAAACTTATGCGCCAACAAACGCCTCATCTGTGCGTTCACCCCGGTCATCCCCGCATCCTGAATGGCTGTCCCCCAAGGATAAAAGGTCACCTGAAAATCTCCAAGCAGGCATAAATCAATACAAGATCAGAAGGCGCAAAAACCAAGATTGAAGATGGAAAGGGTCTTACCCTACCACTGGTCAGGTCATTCAAGACCTGACGCACCGCCTCCAGAGAGAGAGATCCCTTCGACTACCGATTGGCCTTATGCCATCGATACAATCAGCAGAAGTCCCCAACAGTGTCATCCTTCAGAGCAATCAGTGGGGTATTGCACCCAATCACCTAATAAAACCACGTCTGTCAAAGATAAGAATTCACAAAAAGAGACGCATAAGGAAAATGCGAATGTATGAAAAGAAATGCGCAAACTAAAGAATACCTCAAGAAGGTACGAGGCTCCAGTAAAAGTCTGCCGACAGCACCGACTGAATGCATCCAGAGAAGAGTAAAAGGTGGCCAAAGTCAGACTCCCCCAATCATAGAAAGGGATGTTTAAAAACATCATCAGGTATGGCAAGAACCACAAATGGATGACGTCGCCACTCGACGCCACCATGAAACCTCCTAACACCAGCAAAATAAATAACCGGGCCATCTGCCTCACTTGCAGCCCGTCCTCCACATCAATCACCCTGCCCAACAGAACATCCTTCAGCAGAGACAGCCGGATAGAATCCCCAGAAACTATCCTCCCTACATCACCAAGTGCCGCACGCACTGCCTCCGGTCTCACCCATAAAGAGCGATCCACCTCTATTTGCTCTCCATCACAATCCCGGCCCAAAAGCTGCTGCACGTCTATGGGAGCCACTGTCATCTCCCGGAAGCCGAAATGGAAGGTGTGAGTAGTATCCCACCACCTCTCCCATAAAGCGCACAGGACCACTGTCGAACGAGGCATCTCATCTAGTGCAGATGCCAACCTTCCAAAACTCGCTGATGATACCACCCAACGCACTATAGGTGGGAGATGCTCCCAGACATCCCTGAATCTCATTGTCCCACTGGCGCGCATGTTCTTCAAAGAAATATCAAACTGGCAAAAGAAAAAAATCTCATCAGAAGCCAAGAAAGAAAGAAAAATCACCAAAAAGAAAGGAATGCCAAAGGTCATGTCACTTACATAACCGCCAGGATTCACTTTCGAAGAACGATGATACGACGGTTCCCATAACAAAGTCTGCTCATCCGCAACAGGCTCAAACGCATCAAAGGAGTCCTCACTCCCAAAGCAAGAGGTGCCCTGGCCCTCCACTCCACATTCGCCCAGTCATCAACGGTCAACCACTCCCTGTGGACTGCAGTGCTCACAAAAGCGGCCATTTCTTGAAGATCGAAATGCTAGAACAAATTACAGAGAAATCGCAGAAAGAGAGAAAGCAAAGAAGCTGTGAAAAAATGAAGGGATTCACCCCCTTTTTATAGGATGCCAAACGCCATGCTGATCGGCACTGACCCCCACCATACCGATCGGCACTGACTCCTTACCTTACCAAGGCAGTCCAAAAGTCTGTGCCACTGTCGAATGGCACCTCTCATACCATGTCGACCGGCACCCCCTTAAATTTAGTACATAAATTACTAAAAAAAATACCAGAAAGCCCCGAAAAATCCTCGAAAAATTCCTAAAAATCCCAGGAAGGATTCAGAACTTTTTCACCAGGAAATTTTTTCATTCCCTCAAGAGGAACCCCTCTTTCCCAGCGAAATCCTCAAAAACCAAGTAAATCTCCTCCCGAAAAAGCACCGGAGGATCTTTAAGGATCATCTGATCTCTTCCCCAGCGGAGTTTTTATAGCACCAAAATTGGTTGTTCCCCCTGCAAGGCCTCCTAAAGAAACAAAAGCTTCCTCAGCTATTAGCTCCCCAGCTCAGATCAAAATCATAAGGCGCTTCCTCCAGCGGAATCGAAATCCAATCTTTATTCACTATTAGATCAGAATTGACCTTGGTCTTGGATCGTCACCTGAGTTAGGTCAGAATTGACCTCGATCCTCGATCATCACCACTCTTAGGTCAGAATTGACCTCGATCTTGGATCGTCACCCGAGTTAGGTCAGAATTGACCTCGGTCCTCGGTCGTCACCACTCTTAGGTCAGAATTAACCTCGGTCTTTGATCATCACCTGAGTTAGATCAGAATTGACCTCAATCCTCGGTCTTGACCACTCTTAGGTCAGAATTGACCTCAGTCTTGGATCGTCACTTGATTTTGGTTAGAATTGACGTCGGTCCTTGGTCGTCACCACTCTTAGGTCAAAATTGACCTCGATCTTGGATCGTCACCTGAGTTAGGTTAGAATTGACCTCGATCCTCAGTCGTCACCACTCTTAGGTCAGAATTGACCTCGATCTTAGATCGTCACCTGAGTTAATTCAGAATTGACCTCGGTCTTCGATCGTCACCACTCTTAGGTCAGGATTGACCTTGGTCTTGGATCGTCACCTGAGTTAGGTTATAATTGACCTCGGTCCTCGATCGTCACCACTCTTAGGTCAGAATTGACCTCAATCTTGGATCGTCACTTGAGTTAGGTCAGAATTAACCTCGGTCCTCGGTCGTCACCACTCTTAGGTTAGAATTGACTTCGATCTTAGATCGTCACCTGAGTTAGGTCAGAATTGACCACGGTCCTCGGTCGTCACCACTCTTAGGTTAGAATTGACCTCGGTCTTGGATCGTCACCTAAGTTAGGTCAGAATTGACCTCGATCCTCGGTCGTCACCACTCTTAGGTCATAATTGACCTCGGTCTTAGATCGTCACCTGAGTTAGGTCAAAATTGACCTCGGTCCTTGGTCCTCACCACTCTTAGGTCAGAATTGACCTCGGTCTTAGATCGTCACCTGAGTTAGGTCAGAATTGACCTCGGTACTCGATCGTCACCGCTCTTAGGTCAGAATTGACCTTGGTCTTGGATCGTCACCTGAGTTAGGTCAGAATTGACCATGGTCCTCGGTCGTCACCACTCTTAGGTCAGAATTGACCTCAGTCTTAGATCATCACCTGAGTTAGGTCAGAATTGACCTCGGTCCTCGGTCATCACCGCTCTTGGGTCAGAATTAACCTCAATCTTGGATCGTCACCTGAGTTAGGTCAGAAATGACCTCGGTCCTCGTTCTTCACCACTCTTAGGTCATAATTAACCTCGGTCTTGGATCGTCACCTGAGTTAGGTCATAAATGACCTCGGTTATTAGATCTTCACCCTAAGCCCGTAGAATTGGCTTTAACCCGTAGAATCGGTCACCCTCGTCACTTAAGCCCGCAGATTTGGCTTTGATCCACAAAATTGGTCATCCCCAGCACACCCCTAAGGTCCTCAGAATCGGCCTCAACCCTGTGAATCGGCCGTACTCCATCAAAAGTATCATGTGGTGTTTATTTGACGGTTATCATTTGTTCCAAACTCACCCGTCGAGGGGCTCTGTAGACACCCCATTCTGTTACCCCCTAACTCTCCTTAGGTCCCTAGTACCTCCGTTCATCACTACAAACACAGGTCATATCCCGAGTACTGACCTAAACGCCATCGGGCACTCCCAGGCTCCGTTTGACCAAAAATTTAAACTCTTTAGCTCGACCGAGGATGAATGAATCTTTGAAGTGAACTGAAATCCCTTTCCAATGGTCCGCTCCATGCCCGATTTCGACTTACCATGCGGACGAACGATCCGTTTGTGTTCGAAACTTGATCTAGAGGCCACTTGGTGCTCCCGAGCTCTGTTTGACCTAAGTCAACTCTTCAGCTAGACCGAGGCTGAATGAATCTTCGAATGGAACTAAAACCCCTTTCCAATGGTCCGCTCCATGCGCGATGCTGACTTACCATGTGGACGAACGATCCGTTTGACTCTAAGAGGTCACCAAATGTTTTTGGGGCCCGATTGACCAAAGTCAACTCCCCAAGCTGGGTCAAACTCTTTGGAATGTCAAAGTACATCTCCTAACCTTTCCAATGGTCCACCCCGTGCACTATTCAGACATACGATGTGGACGAACGATCCGTTTGTGTCCGGACGATTCCCCGTCCAATGGATCGATAAACGCATCCGAGCCATATTTGACCTAAAGTTAACTCCCGAACCCGGGAAAGGTCCAAAGGACTTTCAAAGGTCTATGAATTACCTTTCCAACGGTTTACCTCATGCACGATTCTGACCAACGGTTTGCCCTCGGCAACCAATTTTCTGAAAAGGCCTTAAACACACTGCCAAATGGCAGGTTCCAGACCCTGCCTATCTGCAGGTGCCGATAGGCAGGACCAGGTCTATGCCGATTGGTAGTGACCTGGGCCTATAAAAGGAGGTATTCACCTCATTTGGAAAGGGAGCCCAAATCTGATAACAATCGCTCTCAGCGAATCCCAAAAACCTCTCTCGAAAGCAGCGCGATTTCAACATTCAAATCCCTTTCTAACTTCCACTTTTCATCATCCTTTTCATCAAACTTGGTGAATTAGCCACTCTCCATCATCATCCAAGCGCAAGGGCTGCTCCCCAACATTCAAGATCAAGCTCAAGATCTTCAAGAAGGTCCAAGTCCAACTTTCTCGACTTTCTCTTAAATTCTCAATATCTTGTTTTATTACTTAGAACTTTTATTATCTCATCTCACCCATCCTAATATAATTTTTATTTAGTATTATTGCACATCTCTTATTTTCATATAAATAAAACCCAAAAAACAAGAAAAAGAGGGTTTGCTCATAAATTCCAAATAGGGATTCTCACACTTTTCTCACAACTAAAACACTCTTTTTCTACACACACACACTCACAAATAAGAGATCCCCCATTTGGATTTATGGGATAAACCCCACCTCTCGTTTTGTATGAGAACTACATGGACTTTGATGCCTTTATAGGCTACGTAGGTGTCTCGGGGTAAAACCCGAGACTCGAGTCTTTTCCTCACTTTCTCTCTCATTTTTTCTCTCATTTTTTATCTTCTCTAAATCCAATTTTCTTATGTTCTATATGCTTGTTCTTAGTGACGTATTACTCCATATATGTTATCGTTCCACTATAACGATCAAGTAGGGGTAATCGCGTAAATCTTATTTTTTAATATTATTTTTATACCTTCCTACGGATGACTCGATTTATCTCTCCCATGATACAAGTCGAGGATTCCTATCTCCACTATATATATACACATGCACACATATCACGGGGAAATTAAAAGGAAAATAACAAACATCCATGAGAGACCGAAAGGGCGGAATGGGTGCCTAACACCTTACCATTTCGTAACATAGCCTCCGAACCCTTCTTGAATCATTTTGGTTTTGTATGCACCAGTATGTCTTTGGATGTCATCCTTCGGGATGGATTCCCCTTTTTCTTTTGTCTGTTTTGAGTAAAATAGACTGGCGACTCTAAATCTCTCTACATTTTTACACCTCATCTCAAACGACACCGGCCGAAGCGCTCCTGAGAGGGACGCGCAGGACCCGAGGATCCTCTCTTCACGCGCCTGCCCGCGGCGAGGATCGGGGATGGCCACATATCACAAAAGGTCACAACCTTTATTGATAGTTCAGAAAATTCGTCCCACGAAATTAAATAAAATTCCCAATAATTTCATAAGGAAATGGGTAATATTGAAATCAAATTTCGCATTCATCATTTGTCTGTTTTTAACAAATGAATCTACCATATGACTCGTCCTGCTACAAGGAACACGTATGTACTTGGTCCCACTATGTTTGGTGGGTGGGTACCATTTTTAATGGCTCAAAGTTGATCAAAAATTAATTTGGTCCAAATATTAATTTGTGTAAAAACACAATATCTTCCAACATATTTAAAATGTTGAAGAGTTTTATTGATTATATGATGATGCCTTATAAAGACTACAACCTTGACCCCCTGGTACGTGGTAAAGTTGGGTGGAATCTGATTCCTTCTGAAGATTCTTGGGAAAGGGTAAGATTACTCCATTTGATACGAGGTTAAGTTGCATGGAAATGTGGAGCCCAATGGAATGAGATTACCTCCTTTCTGGTAAAGTGGGTGGAATCAAAATTCATCCAATATAGACGGGACTCTTACGTTCTCATGAAAATCCTTACAAATAATTTTTGTGAAGACAAAAATGCCCTTAAAAATTTTAAATTATTAAAACTATCCATAAAATCTGAATACTTATTTTGGGAAGACAATTTTGTTATGTCGGTTTGTATTAAATTTAAAGTCGAACAAATTTTATTTAAGCACTTTTTTCTGCTCGTGTAATAATTAATTTGATTAACTTACAATATAATACATCATGTCCATTACATAATGAAACTTTTTAGTTAAAACATTCTTGGGGATATAATACCTAGTCTTCCAAATCATAAAAAAAGTCAACTATATCACTAAATACTTTTTTATTGGCAGGCAGGGTGAACGTAACACGTACTCTCTTATGTTGATTTTGTTTTAGCAACAACCCTTCTTGGACTGCAAAAATACAATGGAAATAAAATAGAGAAATGAGAAGGATAGTAAACCTTATGCAAATTGGAGACACTATCACATAAGAATAAGGCACCTCTTCTGGAATTGGGAATCCTTGGATGAATCTTCCAATTTCTCCTTAGATACACAAAAGTGTCGTGCTTCAATTTTTTTAATCCTAATGAGCTTTTTGCTTATTAGATTTTGAGTAGGGATCCACAACTAAAATAAAAATATCTTTGATTATTACAGTGTCTTCCTTCATTACATACACTACCAAAATCTCCATAGGTGTAACATCTCTATTGTGTTTATTTTTCCACACTATCAAAAATAAAAGTATAACGCATCTGCATTTGGGCTCAACTTGGGCTGATGACAAGCATAGATTTTATAGGATCTTTTTAATGGGAAATACGACATGAAATCTAAGGGTCAGGAGAAAGACATGAAGGGGAAAGCACAACCCCGTGGTTTGGACCTCGAAGTAAACATTGTGCTATAAATTTGGCACAAATATATTCATGTCCTTAAGGATACCCATTGCCTGCTTGATCTTAGATACGAATCATAATTAAATGATGCTTATGTTCAACATAGGTCACAATCTCAATGGTCCCAAAGCAATACTCTCTAACACCTCGGCGAGAAGTATTTCCACTTCCATAACTTTTTGTGACATGGTGATGCAATGGTCCTTTTGGTTAACCCGACCATTATATGATTGTGTTTATTGGTAGAACCGGTGTCCTCATCTATTGATATGAAATATTATCTCCTTTTATATCTCCACGAAGACTAATAGTTTGGTTCCAAGATGAAATTTATGCCTAGGTTAGGCTGAGGACTTTATACAAAAGTGAGGTTAAATATCCTCTCTTTGTGTGGCCCTAAATTTCCTTATCAATATTTCCAGACAAACCTCAGAACAACTCATAGAACCTAACAATATCGACTGACTATCCCAACCTAGTTAGCAACATTTACTAGTGGCTTTTAAAGAGAGGTCAGAACATTAAAGGCATACATGTTGTGTTCAAGTGGGATGATTGATTTCAAGAAAAATATGGGATTATTTATCATTTTCCTATAGGCCCCATAATCAAAATAATGATGCAAATGGGAGCGGAGACAATAAATCTAAAGCTCAAAACTGGTTAATAAATGGAAAATATGATCAAATAGACGAGAATGGTATAGTGTTTTGGAAAATGAGAAAGATGAGGAAGAATGAACAATAATTTTGGTGGGTAAATTATGAGCCTTAATCACCATTTAGCTAGATTTGTATAGGTTCAAAGAGCATAAGAGATATTTAAGGATAAGAAGATGAATGACAATGACGACCCAGACTTACAATAAAATTCTTTGATTATAGATGATGCATCATTTCCAAGATTTTTTCATCTAGATGATATATTACAAATACAATGACCATTACGATTTTGATGGAGTTTACCATAGATTAATATTAAGTCCTAACCTTGAGAGATCATAATACATCAAGCCAAAGAGGGGAGTGATTGATATTGGTAATTTTTTCCACGCTTTACATTGCAAACCCTTGGAGGGGCACTCTACATCTTGTGACATTTGGCAATATCTTTTGTCTAAGTAGGATTTAAAGATCGCGGGAATTCGTAGATGTCTATGACCTTTGGATCATCTCACCAAAGACCCGAGGCATATGAAGATCGTGGTCACTTAAATCGAAGGGCGTAACATCACTGAAACCATGGGCTGCGACACTCAGGTAGTGAATGAAGATAACATTCAAAGATAACTTCAAAAGAGACAAAATATCACATATTATAGCTCACACAATATTGGATTACTCGCCCCATTGGTCGATCCAAGATATTCACTTCTCATGTCACGTGACTCGAGCAAGCAGTCCTCACTCTCGCCTATAAATATTACTCAATACAAAGGATATAAAAGGCTTCATATTCTCCACGCTAATAGATGAGACAATGAGAGAGTTTAATTATATTATCATGTCATTCTACGGAGCCTAGATGTATTGAAATCCGTGACTGTAGTGGAATAAATGCCTCACCTCCATGGGCATAGGTCAGCGAAAAAAATTGGTATTGAATTCATAACTTGAATATATCATCCTATTAAAAAGCATGATAAATACTTTATTTCTACTTAATAAATTAATCTCATAATACTACTGGTCTGTAAATAGTTTGGACTTAATTTTAAACTAATGATAAAAGATAAATAGGGAAGCCACACAATTGGCATGCTTTGTTGGGGGATTTTTCCAATAAGCATACACATTCAATTCATTTCACAACCAGAATCTCCAATATAATTCGAGTATAAGGGAACCACTCAAGATAATTTTCCAATGTGAAATATAGGTAAAGGAATCCATGATAACCACTCTTGACATTTTTGCATGGACGAGATGTTGGAATTTTCAATATAATTTAGTATTAAATTGTATAATTGAGTTTTTATTTTGGGAATATAATTTAGTATTAATATTGTGTAAGTGAGTTTTTTATTTTGGGGATTTTATATTGGGCCTTCTAGTAGAGAGAGAGATAAATAAAGTGGGTGTGTTCTAAATGTCCCATATAAAAACTTTACAAGAAAATGAAAGGATATATAAATAAAAGACAAAAGATGACTATTAGTCTTTTAGTCAAATAGGCTATGATATGTTGCTTTGAGGTGGTGCAAAGCACCACCAATCACGACACGCGACATGTGTAAGAACAAATTTCCAAGTAGTGTCAATTTGTATGTATTGGCATTATTATGGACAAAAACTAATTTGAGACATAAATAGATTTTATCTTGTCACGATTCTCACAAAATCTATGACGTAGTTTTGAAGACATAGCGGCCAAGCTTCAAAGATAAATCATGTCATATTATTGGTGCACGTTTCACATCATCATATCATATTACATTCTGAGTATCTCTCGGGTATGGATGCATAATGTTTATGGGAGTCAAAAAATGTTTTAAGGATGTTATTTTGTTTATAAATGATTTTAACTTCATTTTTCTGAAGATAACTTTGTTTATTTTGAGATAAATACATTTTAGAGTCGTGTAGATATTTCCCTTGAGCTTAGAAGGATTGAACGACTTTAGTTGTCATTCTAACGGCATCAGCAAGTCATTCTAACGACACGCATGTCTTGTTCAAATGAGGTGTGGATAGTCGTTCTAAGGACAAGCTAATATCGTTTTAATGACTTCCTAACTTAAGATGTTTTATTTAAGGGCATTTCTTCTCCTAATTTCGTGGTGTATAGAACCAAAATTATAGAACAAAACACTTACATTTTTTTTCACTTGTTTACAAAGGTTTTCTAAGATAAAAACATCCTTTGTGTTTCCAGATTCTATCTTTCATATACATATGCAATGGAGATCTTGTGTTTGCACCATCTGGTTTATTCTTCCATCATTGAAGAATTGTTTCATCGAGTTTTGCGATGAAGTATGGTGGATTCCGTGTTTTGAATCATAGGCGGTTGTCATAACTGATCGGTGGGTACCAAGACATACGTGAACTCATGTGTTGTGGACCTGGCATAGGTGGACTCGTCCGGTGCATTGTGGAGGAGCGGTTGAAGCATAGAAGAGCGTCAAGACTTATGGGTTATCGAGTTATTGAGTAAGTGTATTGTTTGTACTTTTTAAGACTGTATCATAGAGATTGTCTAGCTTGGGCCATCCGAAGTTTTTTTCCTTAGTGGTTTCCTCATACATCGACGTTGTGCATTTTATATGGACTTTGCTTTATTTTACATGCTTAATCACACTAGATGCATGTTTAGGATTTACAAGATATAATTAGGTTAAGTGAAATTGGTTCACAAAATTGGTGCGTATTTAAATTGGAAGAAGTTTTTAGAAAAATTGTTTTCACCTAAAGCATGCATAAAAAGGGCACCTACAGCATGCATTCGCATGACGTGAGAAAGGGCGCATTGGGTGCTTTGATGGTGTACTGCGTAAGTGTGCGTCATCGCTCGGAGTGTGGGAGCTTAAAGTTTTGTCAAATTCAACTAGATCAAAAGTTGTGGTTAATTAATTTGATCAAATGATGTTATAGCCCAAGCGGGTGTATCTGAACTGTTGAATTGACTAGTGGAAATTCGTTTTGGGTGCGTCCCTTCGCTTACAATGAGATGACAAATCTGAACCGTGCGATTGAAATAATTCTAAAAAGACTTGATCCAACAACTGCTGAGTCGCACACCTAAAAGGAGGTGACTGTCCATGAACAGCCACCAAATGGCTATAAAAAGAGTTCAAGGCCTCTGTTTTGGACACCAAAAATTGCCATGTTCTCCTCTTTCCATCATCTACCTTCTGGAATTACCAAGTTAACATTTCATAGTGTTATTGGTTTGATCAAACCTTATATAGTTTGCATCAAATAAGTAACATCACTACATTATATCTTGAAGGCAAATTTCTACTATAAACTCCATTATGTACTCGCGGCTTTCATCCAGAATAGGATAAATATTGCCTAAAATACAGATTTCCTATAACATGCCATGCAGTAACTTGGGTTCATTATTTATTTTATCAATTATCCCTTCATAATTTTCCAACATAAGAGAGTTTAGTGGTTGTTACACCAGAAGATAGCAATGTTGAGTATAACTTACAATTACGGCTCCATTTGGATTCAAAAATTTGAGATGAATAATTTTTTTTTATCCAAGAGTATAAATTAGCATAGTAAGAATTCACTAACTAGCTACAATATAGAATTATAATACACTTTTTCCTGTATTAACATTTCCCATGTTATGGAGTATTTTCTAGCGGTGTTCTTTTCATATAACAAATAACACAAAATACGATTTAATCTAACTTTAAATTAAAGAAACCCAAGCTCCATATATACCACATATACATAAATTGATCGAATATGATGAAAATATCATTCCATTTTCAAAAGAAACCAACAAGATAAAACTGGTTGATCAAAATATTCCCAATAGTTGAGGGAAAAGGTAAGAAGGGGGAGAATGAGGAAAAAGAAAACTAATACAGTCACTAACTTTGTAACATAATGTAACACCTCGCGAGCCCGTAGAGACACACGGCGTGCTACTATCGATAAAACTAACCAAATCCAAAAATAGCAAGGTATAGAGCATCTAAAAAAATCCCACAATAAAAGAGAAACCACTAATCTCAATCTTCAAATTAATACAACAAAATTCTCTCGAATAAATATAACTAAAGTAAATCTCCAATGCTCTATACATCAAAATAAATAAATACAAGTCTTCTCATCTTGTATTAAAAATTCTTCTCAAATTATCCACGCTAAAAATCATCTCAATTGGTCCATAGAGCTCAAATCCACGCTAACCTGCCAACAAAAAGAAAATATGGGGAAATACACAATGCAACAGGAAATATGCTCAACAAATATATTAGCGGTGAATAAAATGTAACAACACGAGTACAAATATTCAAATTAATCTCATAAGAATTTATCAATAAATTTCTCAACAACACATTAACCAGGTCACCAGGCTTCACCCATTTGCATATGCTTTATCAAGCCATAGCCCGAGAAGTAGGAATTTTGGCGGGTGCCCAACATCCGTGCCATATTTAAAAATCTCATGACAACGTGCTCAACAATAATATAATGATGCCACATGAATCAAAATAATTCAACAATTATTTCTCCAAACTTCAAAGAATTTAACAATTCAAAGATGAGTTCAATTAAGCATGATCGTGTCAAATTAAAAAGAAAAAAGAAAAAAAAATCAATGGAATAAACTCTCGAGAGATTTAAAGGACCATATTGTATAAAATCCCATACCTTAAAATCATTGCATGAATTGCCACATAAATTCATCCTCAAAATTTGATCGCACCATCACGTTCCTCTCGCGAAAAAAATCTAATCAAGTTCTAGCCCTAACACGAGATAACCCCAAATAGTCCTATTTTAAGAACTCAGAAAATCAGATCCAAAAATTATTCGAATCGCCAATCCGACTTCAGATTTGGATTCTACACGAAAAATTGAGTCAGATAAGAGTTTTGTATTTTTCTCAAATCTCATTCGAATGCACTAAAAAATAAGATCTAAATATTCCAAATTGGCTCTTCTCATTCCACTCGTTTTTGCCTCTTTGGATTTCGTTCTTGGTCTCTCTTTTTTATCTCCCTTTCCTTATAATCACCCATAATATTCCTTATATAGTCTCTCTGTCAAACCCTAGCTTGGTTCCTAAGCTAACCTATATTACTATATTTCCCTTTAATTCAAAATCGTGTACTTTATATACTTAAACGATTATAAAATTTCTAAAAATAATTTAAATTTAAATATTTGATTCAATTTCAAACCAAAATAATTTTTTTATTTTCGATTAAAAAATAATAATATTACTAATATTACATGCCATATTCATAAATAAAGCCCTCAAAATTACGGGGTATTACATACTTTCCGCCTTGAAAAGGAATTTCGTCCTTGAAATTCGACGAAACCTAACGCTCGAAATAAAATGCGACTCGATTCTATTTCCCAAAAATACACACTAAAGTCCTCAAATTAAATCTAAACATCCTCGTCCAGATGCCTAACACATTCTCAAAAAATTTCTATCTCCAAAGAAAATATGTCTAACTCGCATGCTAGACCCAATACCAAAGACCAGAGGGTTGTCGTATACCTAGGCTCTAATACCATCTGTAAGACCTCGCGAGCCCGGAGAGACACACGGCATGCTACTATCGATAAAACTAATCAAATCCACAAATAGCAAGGTATAGAGCATCTAAAAAAAATCCCATAATAAAAGAGAAACCACTAATCTCAATCTTCAAATTAATACAACAAAAATCTCTCGAATAAATATAACTAAAGTAAATCTCCAATGCTCTATACATCAAAATAAATAAATACAAGTCTTCTCATCTTGTATTAAAAATTCTTCTCAAATTATCCACGCTAAAAATCATCCCAATTGGTCCATAGCGCTCAAATCCACGCTAACCTGCCAACTAAAAGAAAATATGGGAAAGTACACAATACGACAGGAAAGATGCTCAAAAAATATATTAGCGGTGAATAAAATGTAACAACACGAGTAAAAATATTCAAATTAATCTCATTAGCATTTATCAATAAATTTCTCAACAACACATTAACGGCCTCACCCCATCCGCATATGCTTTATCAAGCCATAGCCCGGGAAGAAGAAATTTTAGCGGGCGCCCAACATCCGTGCCATATTAAAATCTCATGACAACGTGCTCAACAAAAAATATATTGATGCCACGTGAATCAAAATAATTCTACAATTATTTCTCCAGACTTCAAAGAATTTAACAATTCAAACATGAGTTCAATTAAACATGAAATCAACGGAATAATCTCTCGAGATATTTAAAGGAACATATTGTGTAAAACCCCATACCTTAAAATCATTGCATGAATGTCCAAATAAATTCAGCCTCAAAATCTGATCGCACCATCACGTTTCTCTCGCGAAAATAATCAAATCATGTTCTAGCCCCAACACGAGATAACCCCAAATAGTCCTATTTTAAGAACTCAGAAAAATTAGATCCAAAAATTATTCGAATCACCAATCCAACTTTATATTTGGATTCTACACGAAAAATTGATTCAGGTATGTGTTTTGGATTTTGCTCAAATCTCATTCAAATGCACTTAAAATGAAGATCTAAACATTCCAAATCGGCTCTTCTCATTCCACTCGTTTTTGCCTCTCTCGATTTCGTTTTTGGCCTCTCTTTTTCATCTCCCTTTCCTTATAATCACCCATAATATTCCTTATATAGTCTCTTTGTCAAAACCTAGCTTGGTGCCTAAGCTAACCTATATTACTATATTGCCCTTTAATTCAAAATCGTCTAGTTTATATACTTAAACCATTATAAAATATCCAAAAATAATTTAAATTTAAATGTTTGATTCAATTTCAAACCAAAATAATTTTTTTATTTCCGATTAAAAAATAATAAAATTACTAAAATTACATGCCATATTGATAAATAAAGCCCTCAAAATTACTGGGTATTACATACTTTCCGCCTTGAGAAGGAATTTCGTCCTCGAAATTCGACGAAACCTAACGCTCGAAATAAAATGCGACTCGATTCTATTTACCAAAAATACACACTAAAGTACTCAAATTAAATCTAAACATCCTCACCCAGACACCTAACACATTCTCAAAAAATTTCTATCTCCAAAGAAAATATGTCTAACCCGCATGCTAGACCCAATACCGAAGACCCGAGGGTTGTCGTATACCTAGGCTCTAATACCATCTGTAACACCTCGCGAGCCCGGAGAGACACGCGGCATGCTACTATCGATAAAACTAATCAAATCCACAAATAGCAAGGTATAGAGCATCTAAAAAAAATCCCACAAGAAAAGAGAAACCACTAATCTCAATCTTCAAATTAATACAACAAAATTCTCTAGAATAAATATAACTAAAGTAAATCTCCAATTATCTATACATCAAAATAAATAAATACAAGTCTTCTCATCTTGTATTAAAAATTCTTCTCAAATTATCCACGCTAAAAATCATCCCAATTGGTCCATAGCGCTCAAATCCACGCTAACCTGCCAACTAAAAGAAAATATGGAAAAGTACACAATACGACAGGAAAGATGCTCAACAAATATATTAGCGATGAATAAAATGTAACAACATGAGTACAAATATTCAAATTAATCTCATTAGCATTTATCAATAAATTTCTCAACAACACATTAACAAGGTTACCAGGCCTCACCCCATTCGCATATGCTTTATCAAGCCGTAGCTCGGGAAGAAGAAATTTTAGCGGGTGCCCATCATCCGTTCCATATTAAAATCTCATGACAACGTGCTCAACAACAATATAATGATGCCACATGAATCAAAATAATTCAACAAATTTTTTTCCGGACATCAAAGAATTTAACAATTCAAATATGAGTTAAATTAAACATGAAATCAATGGAATAAACTCTCGAGAGAATTAAAGGAGCATATTGTGTTAAACTCCATACCTTAAAATCATTGCATGAATTGCCACATAAATTCAGCCTCAAAATCTGATCGCACCATCACGTTCCTCTCGCGAAAATAATCAAATCATGTTCTAGCCCCAACATGAGATAACCCCAAATAGTCCTATTTAAGAACTCAGAAAAATCAGATCCAAAAAGTATTCGAATCGTCAATCTGACTTCAGACTTGGATTCTACACGAAAAATTGAGTCAATTATGTGTTTTGGATTTTTCTCAAATCTCATTCGAATGCACTCAACAAGAAGATCTAAACATTCCAAATTGGCTCTTCTCATTCCACTTGTTTTTGCCTCTCTGGATTTCGGTTTTGGCCTCTCTTTTTCATCTCCCTTTCCTTATAATCACCCATAATATTCCTTATATAGTTTCTCTGTCAAACCCTAGCTTGGTTCCTAAGCTAACCTATATTACTATATTGCCCTTTAATTCAAAATCGTCGAGTTTATATACTTAAACCATTATAAAATTTCCAAAGATAATTTAAATTTAAATGTTTGATTCAATTTCAAACCAAAATAAATTTTTTATTTCTGATTAAAAAATAATAATATTTCTAAAATTACATGCCATATTCATAAATAAATCCCTCAAAATTATGGGGTATTACACACAATCAAAATGTATCTATATCCATATTCTCAAACCTCCCCAAGAGATGGCATATACCAGAAAGAATAAAACTCATTCGTCAATAAGAACACTTCATCATGATTTCAAGGAGACAGAACAAAATGGAGGTTTCATAGCTCTTTTAACCTCTGCCTATAACAACATTTACACCCCAAAAGGGAGTGGGGGATTATTACCCTTGTTCTGACCATGTACATCAGGATACGAATATTTCAACCTAGATAAGATTGGCCCTCTTTAAAAACCTGATTGTTCTGCAATAATATGGCCATATTTATTCTACAAGGTCCAAATACTTCTCACAAACCAGCCTTCCAAGTCTTTTATCTTTCTTTCTGATATAGCTTTGTAGTCCAAGTTCTTAATGTCCACCTCTGGTTGCCATATATTAGATCTTCTTAATTTTTATAATAGGAAGTCGATTTTTGAGATATCTAATCATGCGTATTGGATAGCTCGAATGACGTCGTCATTGAAAGTGATTGGCGAACGGGTTTGGCTTATGTGTGAAAGAGGGTGGACACAACTCGCTGTGACCAATGGAGATGTCATAGGTTCTAAACCCATCACTACTTGGATGGTGGGTGGATTTAAATGGATTCAATTTAACTCATGCGGTTTAAGTGCCATTTCTGGAGTTGTTATCCCTGACGATTTTTGTTGCATCATGGCATGCACCACATCTAAGGAAGCATGGTTTATCCTCCAACTAACTCACGATGGTACCAATGCATTGAAAGCGTCTAAGCTTCAAAATTTTACCACCCAATTTGAGACTATCACCGTGAATGAGTCCGACACTTTTGATGAGTTCCATGCACGTTTGTCGGATATAGTAAATTCTAGTTTTAACTTGGGTGAGAAAATTCCTGAGCCGCGTGTTGTAAAAAATATTTTAATATCATTGTCAGATCGTTTTATCCCTAAAGTTACTATCCGGAATTCATTGGGAATTTTAGATACTCTTAGGTTAGAAGACCTTCAAACTTGTGAAATCGATATGTTCCCCAAAATAAAAAAGAACAAGAAACCATGGATTGCTTTGAAAGCTCAAGCTAAAAAGAAAAAAGGAAAAGTTTGTGATTCTGAGTCACAATTTTATTTTGAGCTTAATGATTTATCCCTTTTTTGCGAAAATTAAAAAAAATCTCAAATTTAACAAAGAAAATTCTTCCAAAGAAAAGATTTTTGAGAAAAATTAAAGTGGGAATGAGGGAAAGTATGTTAGTGAGAAAGATGAGGTGAGATGTTATGAATATGAGGGCAAGGGAAACAAAGCCCATGAGTGTGCAACTAAGCTTAAGAGAAAGGGAAAGAAAGTTGCACATAAAGCCACTCTTAGCGATTGTGATGTTGAGTCCGTGGATTCCGGGAATGAATCACTATATGAACCCAACTTCACTGCGTTCATGGAAAGCTACGTGAGTATTTCTAGTTTGTACCACGCCGATGAGGACATTTACAAACATGAGAGCCACGTCGATGTTTCAAATCATTCTGAAGATAGTGAGAGCGAGGAAGAGAATTTAAGTGAGGGAGAAGGTGGAATCCAAAAATCTTTTCGTGAACTTTACACTAAGACTTTAAAAATGAAAAATCTTAATAAAGATTTATCTCTTAGGGTGTTAGATTTAGATAAGGAGGTAAATATTTTGAGAGAGTGTGAGGCGTCGGTGAGTCAACTTGAGAAGATGAAAGTTTCTTTGTGTTAGAAGTTGATTTCAATTGGTAGGGAGAAGATCGATTTGACCAACACTATAGCTAGGTTTTAAGCTCGTGTATCTTAACTCGATATCGATCTCGAACATCCACATGCTCCTGCACATCACCATAGAGATTTTGAGAGTTTACGAAAGCAAGTGGAGTGTTTAGTCAAGACTTCACAATGTTTGATGGAGGAATTTCATAGGATGTCTTCTCCTTTTGAGAACTCCTCTAGGCCTAATGATTCAGGTCGAGACTTGTTTCTAGAATAGGGTGTTTATCATGTTCCCATCTTATATCCCGATTACTAGATTATATTTCTATTGTATTCATATGTTTTTCTTTTTGATATATTTTAAAAAATGATAAAAAGATTTTTTGTTTTTAAGAAAAATTGTGGAAATTGAAAAAGATTTTATTTTGATAAAATTTTAGAAAAAGACCAAAAGATTTTATATTTTCATTTTACACCGTATATGGATGAACATTTAAGATATATGGATCACTCTTACATTTCATCCATCCACATGAATTTTTCGTAGTGCTTTGAGACATGGATTTGTTTCGTGAGTGTGCTTAATAATGTGTGGATAATATTTCGTTGATCGTTGATGATTACTTTCTACATATTAGACTCTTTGTCACCTTTATTACACAGGTGCACAGATTTTTTTAACATTGTACATGTTTATCATGTATCGAATAAGGTGTTCTCATCTCAATCATGCTTAATAACGAACCAAATGTAAAATGAGTTAAGTTGTTCTTATAAGAACCATTGCCCGGATTTTATTTCCGAAAAAATAGAAAATGCTTGTTAAGCAATAGAAAGGGGCAACAAAAGAGCAAAATTCTCTTTGCGTTAAAAGCCACCATTTTCAAAAAGAGACTAAAAGATTAACGGCAAATAAAAACAGAAGTGCCAAGGCTAATTTTTTTGATTCATTGATGATTCGCTACATATGAGCATTATGATATCTTCAAAAAAAAATGAGAGTGAATTATTATATATGTGAGATTTTGAGCGTGTTATAAAGTAGAAGATCAATGGGTCTGCACAACGGACTCTCTTAAAAAATATTAAATAGTTCAGTGTTATTATTTTGAGAATCATTTACATTCATGGCATATTGCATAGGTCGAGTCAATTTATTTGAGTTCAACTTTTTATACCAAATGTAGAATTTGAGTTCTTTCTTTAGAAGTATCTCCTAACTTTGTGCACCTATGTTATGAATGCTTATGTTGATTTACCAATGAAAAATGTTCACAAAATTTCATTTCGTTTTTACAATCCAGATATTTTAGTGTTATTCCATGGTGAGCTGTATTTGTACATTTTATCTTTTGTTATATACTTGAAAAAACTTGAAAATAACTTCAAAAATAGTGGTTTGATAGGGGGAGAACACATTATGCCTATAGGATCATCATTACATGTATCTTATTGTTTATATTTGTGATGATATATTTGCTTCTTCATGTGATGCTTATTATTCATGACTAGATTCTAACCCTTTGTCTATTATCGATAAAAAGGGGGAGAACAAATTGAGGGGGATTTTATTTATATTCTTAAACGCATAAGAATCACGGTATTTCTTTTATCTCCTGTGTGTAGGTCACTTCAGCCTTGATGATGATTTCTTGGAGCTAACATGAATACTTTTCACTTGAAGACTTATACATTTATGCATTTTTGTTTCTTGATTTGGGAGGGTATTAGTTGTCAATATGGATTCGGTTTATGTTTTGTGGAGGAATAGCCAAAGGGGGAAATCTTTAAGAGCAAGTTTTATATTTTATCAAATTACTTTTTATTTGACTTATCCCGTTACACACCACTGCACCATCATGCCTACTTCCACGTATTTGAAGACAAGAATTTGATGACATTTGTAAGATTAAAGATCGTTCATCTAAAAAATATTCAAAAGAGTCATGAGGTAGTTTCATAAAGTCTTTATTTATCTAGTGGATTTTCTAAAATTAGAGTTTGCCTTAAAAGTTTTCAAAATGTTTAAAATGATTTTTAAAGTATTTTTTTTAAAACTCGCTAACTCGTTAGAATGAGTTTACATCGTTCGAACGAAATCTGGGACGAAACCTTTTTGTCAGTTTGGAATTTCAAAGTTTTGTTGGTTGTCGTTCAAATGAGATTGGGTACGTCATTATAACAAGTTCCCCATGTTCGAACGAGATCTTAAGCGAAGTATTTCGATAAGATCTGAAATGTCGTTAGAAGTTTTGTCGGAAACCTGTTTGAACGTAAAAGGGTTCATCATTCGAACGAGGTACCAGGTCATTTGAACGAGTACGCGTGTTTTTAGTTTTTAAACAAATCCGATGAAAATCTCTAATGCCTATATTTTTTAAACAAACTTCCCTATAAATAGAGATGCGGGATTAGAGTTTTAAATAACTCATTATCGCCTTTTGAAAAGCCTGGTAGAGAATTATTCTACTGGCGATTTTTGGAGTTGAGGCTCTACTGCTGAAGAAGAAAGGGATTGAAGATTCTTGAGGTTGATCGGTGCTTGATGTGAACGGTGCTGGACTGTGTCGTATCTGTAGAAGACTAGAAGAATTGCGTGTTATTCTTAGTGTCTGTAAGTCGTCTAATATCTGTCAATTCTGATACTGTGTTGAAAGTCGAAAGGTTTTACCCGAAAGGGATTTTTCCTCAGTTTTCTTCTTCGCATGCTTGGTTGGTTTGGTATGTGGCTTCATATCTCATATTGCATACAGACTAAACTAAATCAAGAGAAAAATTGTTAAATTTTGAATTTGTGTGTGTTTGGCCTAAGATATGAATAAATCCATAGAATCATCATTCTCAAGAACTTCGGGTGCGTGTTATTTATTTGTAAAAACTTTAGGTCAACGCATAAAATAATTGAACTACGAGATAATTTTATTAAGGACTTCAAATTCCCTACCCTATTATGTTAAAACTTCAGGTTTGATAAGAGTTTTCACAAAAATTTCTTAGAACTTTAGGTCCAAATTATAAACTATTTGGAGTCATTTAATGTCCCTTACTCTATGATACAAATAATGAAAACTTTGAGTTTTGATTGAGGTCAGGTATATAATTTAAATAGCAATTCAAATCCTAAATTTAAAGGGTAATTGGGAACTTCGGGCCTCAATTACTTAGAACTTCAAGTCCCAAATTTTAAATCAAAACTTGAGTTTTATTAAAAAAATATTCGTTGGAACTTCGGGCCCAAAATGTAAATAATTATTAAGGTACTTTTAGTATTCCTTGACCTATTGTAAGAAATAATCAAAACTTCAGGTTTGATTTTATGGCACATTTTATTATCATGCCAGAAAATTTGAACACCAATTGCAAACTTTAAGCCGAAAAAATTTAAATAAGAACTGAAAACTTCAAGTTCCAAATTCTAAGTAGTACTTGAAAACTTCGGGTCCCAAAAATATAAACTATTAGAGAACATTGGGTCTTAAGATTTAATTATTTGTGTATAAACTAATTTGATTTTAAAAAAATAAAATAATAATAATAATAAATACAAATATATGACATCAACCTAAAATAAATTTTAAGGAGCATATGAAAGATGAACATATTTCAACTTGATACAGGTGTTAAAAAGGGAATGATGGTAAAATAGACCAATACGCTGAAAAGGCATTAACAATCATATATATGTGAACAAATGACCACATTTATTAACAATATGTATTATTTATCATGTTGTTTATCTGTGTTGAACAAATGTTCTAATAATATTTTCAAAAATGAAATATTTTTATAATACAAGCCTTGCTAGTCATCATCAAAGCATTTGATACAACGATTTTAAGTCTTCAAATAAGTATTATGATATGTAATTATTGAATTCAAGCATAATGTGAAAACATGTATCATACCTCCTGTTAATCATGTAGATAACTCATTATTATACCTAATGTGAAAACAGGTATCATACCTTTTTGGTGAAAAAGTTGAAACAATTGTTGAGATGTGAGCACATAGATAATTTAAGAAAGAGAAGCGTTTCTCATTAATTAGGGTGTAAAAGATTGAGGTCATTCTTATTTATAGTATAATTTGGTAAAGTCCTAATAGGAGTAAACATTCACTTAAATAAAATACATACAAGTATTTATCACAGAAAGTACTCAAAATAATTTTCCCAAATGATATATACGTAAAGGAATCCATGCTAATCACTCCAGACATTTTTGCTTGGACGAGAAAGTTCAGTTGTTGCTACTCCAGAAGATAGCAATGTTGAGTATTAAATTACAATTACGGCTCCACTTGGATTCAAAAATTTGAGATGAATAAATTCAATTTTTTATCCAAAAGTATAAATTAGCACAGTAAGGATTCACCGACTAGGGACAATATTGTATTATAATACATTTTTCTCCTACTATTATTTCCCATATTAAGGACTATTGTCTAGCGGTGTTCTTTTCATACAAGAAAAATTAGGGGCATTCACAGATCACTTCGATTCGATTTTGAACCATAATTCAAGCCCAACCAATTGGTTCGATTTTGAAAAAAATCAGTGCGCCACCGAACCGACAATGAGAAAAATCGTCAAATTTGGGCCACATCATTTTCGGGGCGGTTTTCGATTTTTGTCGGGTATTTAGGCCATTTAATGATTTTTTGATATAAAAATTGAAGTCGTTTAAGGGTTTTTTGATATAAATATTGATATCGTTTCGCTTTAGGGATGGGAATTTAACCCGGCCCGGCGGGTTAAAAACCCAATTAAAATAAACGGGGTCGGTATGATTTTTTCTAAAAACCTGTTTATTAAATGGGGTGGGTTTGGATTTACTATATATAAGCATAATCCGCCCCGCCTCGTTTATTTCTTATAATTACTAAAATACTCATATTTAATATATTATTTACACTAAAATTTTTTATATATAAGTTATATATGCAGTATGCGGGTTTTAACCCGTCCCGAGCGAGTTTTTGACCCGCTTAATCTAAACGGGGCGGGTTTGGGGGGTTACACTTAAACGCGTTCGACGCGGGTTAAAAAAAACCGTCGTGAGGTAGGGCGGGTTTTAAAAAAAATTCGCGGGGCGAGTTTGGGTTATGACAAACCCGACCCGTTGCCATACCTATTTCACTTTGAATCGACTTTTCCTTTTTTAAACCGTCAACCAAACTGACATGATCGATTTTCTAAATCCTTCAACCGTGGCCAAATAAGGCTAAAAAATATCGGTTTCGGCTCGATTCAATTCGGTTCGATTTTTAGTTCGATCAGTTTTTTTGCACTCATAAGAAAAATTAGTGTTCTAAAAGGTGCCCAACACTAGTCAACAAAATACCTTTAATGGTGCCCCACATTTTTAGAACCTTTGCTTTACTCCCCAGCACTAGTCAATAAAATACCTTTAATGGTTCCCCACATTTTATACCTCTTGAGTCTAGAGATAGGGTTCAATTACCAAATGAAGACCTTAAACCTTTTCTCTTCAACCTACCTCAGATTGAAACCACTGATGATACCTGGACCACTAATTAATTAAATCCTTTGACCCTATGGATTTTATGGTAAAGAAACCTAGAAATCTTTCCAAAACAAGCTATCAATGCATCTGATATACAAGCTCTTAAAGAGAACTTAATGAGACAATTAGAAAAGCAATGACACAAAACATGCTACAGCACCTAACTCTCAAAAATAAATTATATCACATTCAGTGGATTACATCGAAAATGGAGATATTGAAGCCAGAACCATGGCCACACAGAATGTAACTGCAGAATTTTAAGCATTAAAGAAGCTCTTAGACCAACAATGCTAAGCAGATCTAAACAGATTCGCTAGTGGAATTTATCTTTATTTGCCGGAACCAAGGGATACACCCGGCCCATCAGCCTCTTCTGCTGGAGATTATAACTCCTCTCAAAGCTTAAGGTTATAGCTTTTGTTCTTTAGTGTTCTCCAGCTTCCTTTGTTCCTATTCGTGGTTTTATAGCAGGACAAAGTTTTTCTCTTATCCTGCTTGGGTAGGTAGTAAGGTAAATGACTTTGGCATATATAAGTTACAATTTATTCAAATACCCTTAGATGACCGGAGTGCTTTTTGAAGTCCTCTGCGCTGTTAACAAGTACGAAAAAGTTGAAGAAGTTGCTCCTGAGGTGAGTTACTCCCCTCTTTTGTGAAAAATCTATGCGTAGTGGTTTTTAATGCTGGTAATGCATTGCACGACTTGTACCATGTGTGGTCCTATCATGGTACAAGTCATGCAATGGCCATCAAGGTACAAGTTACAAATCAACCCATCCTCCTAATGGGTAAACCCCAAATATGCTATCTGTTTAATAAAAACAAGCTAGGTGAAAAAGTAGAATCCTTCAAACCGTACATGATGTAGCGTTTGACATTCTTTATATATTCATTTTGTTTCCCAAAACATTGCATATCAATTACTTTTAGAGTGTTTATGGATGCATAAAATTAGAATTCAACTAGAATTCTAATTCATGGAATTTGAATTAAGGGTCCGTTTGGCAACCCAATTCCAAGCCATGGAATTGGAATCGGAAGGCCAATTTTAATTCAACGGAATTGATATTGGCCTTCCCATGCCAATTACAAGGCTTGGAATTGGGTTGCCAGATGGGCCCTAAGTGAATTCCAATTCCATGATGTTCGAATTCAATTTGTCAATTACATTGTTGAATTTATTTGGTATTTTATTAGACTTATAAATTCATGTTTGTGGGTAGTAGTTCGTTCAGTATCCGTGTAACTTTGTTAGCGTACAATTTGTGAAGCTCTGTTTGGGTGGAACTGTGTGCATGTGTACCTGCAGTGTGTGAAATTATGTGTGTGTGACACTTGAACTGTGTGAGCATGTGTGAAATTGTATGTGCAGTGTGTATAACTGTGTGGTGTAATGTGTGTGACACTAAAACTGTATGTGCGTGTGCGAAGTAACAGCATGACATAGTGTATGTGAAAATGTGTGTGCGTTAATTTATCCCTCTGTGTCAATTCCATAAAACTGTGATTCTATAATTATCTACTTTTACTTTGAAAGTAAATTTATACAATTGGAATCACAGAAAAATTCCAAACTCATTTTTTTTCTAACCAAACAATGTAAACAAGAACTCAAGGCCCCAATATCATTTCTTAAGTTTGGAATTGGGGTTGCCAAACACACCCTTAGAACAATTGGGGTAGTAAGTTTGGGACTTTTGGGATGATACTTCATGTACCATTTGGGGTGAGGGGCCCATCAAAAATTTTATTTCTTCTTGTTATATTTGACAAGCTTTGCCTTACCAATTGATTTTGCGAATTTAATCAGCCAAATGCATCTCCCGTTATGTCAAATTTTGGTTTTTGCAATGCCGATGAGGGATCTAGGGTGGCTTTAAATCCAAGGAAATACCTGAATCTATTTGTGGTTTAGGGTCTAATGTCTTCACTACTTGCACCTCGAAATCTATACTTTACTTTTTGTGACACTTTTATAAGAAATTTTGGGACATTTATTTTTCACCCAAAGTGCAAATGCCAAAGATTGGACTCCGAACCCTTTTTTTTTATTATTGTTATTTATTATTGATCAGTATCATATCGAGTCATGCACTGCAAGATCAATGCTAAGAAACTTGAAACTTTTGTGAGCAGATCATTGCCTCGGCTAAAGATGTTCAAGCCAAAAAGTATATCTATGCTCCCTATAACATTCTGCCATTGGATTCTGTGGGTGCATCACAGTCCATCATGCAACTGGAAGAGGTACACTATACTACAAATTATATATGAGTAATACTAGGGGGACACAGTCTAACTTTGTTGATAAATATGCCTTGGTTAATGTGTGGGACATTCATTACTAATAAACTTTTTAACTTACCAATGTATTGAAGACGCATCACTGTGTTAGTCAAATTGTTGATTATAAATAGGGATTTTTTGGCTTAACCCCTACTTTTTAATGTGATATTTGACTTAACCCCGACTTTGCTAATCTCTTTGATATACCCCCTGCACGAGGGGGTTTCCTCAAATTATTACATAAAAGTAGGGGGTTAAGTTAAAGGATTTATTTGACTTTGCCCCCTGTTTATAATACTAAATTAGACAAAGGCAAAGGATTATGAAAACGTGGGGTTAAGTCAAATTAGGCATTAAAATTTGGGGGTTAAGTCAAAATGACCCTTAGAAATACTAGGTATGGTTTTTCACCATACCGTAACATTTAAGTCCGGAGAAATATGGTTTGAGTTTGCTAATTTTCATTACTGGAAAATGAAATTATCGAAACCGAAGTTATTAGAAACTTTGTGATTATTGGTCGATTTGGTATAGGCTATGTACCGACCGATAACCACCCCTAATGAATACACAAGTACTCTCACCCACACACATGTAATTTTTGCTCATGAATTCTATTTGTATGCCATTACCAGGTTAAGGCGGCTGTGGGTGCACTTCGAAACACACGTGGGTTGAGTTGGCCAGCATTAGCTGATCACCACAAGAAGAAATCAGGAGAATTGGACCTTCTCGATTGGCTAAGGGCCATGTTTGGGTTTTCGGCATGTGGTATTGATCAGAAGAATTAGATAATAATTCTTAAGTTGCTTATGGCTTTTGAAAATGTAATGTTTGTGTTTGGTTTATTTTGTTATCTACAGAGAGACAATGTCAGGAACCAGAGAGAGCATTTAGGTTTGCCTCTTGCCAATATTCATATAAGACTTATTCCTAAGCCTGAACCCCTTAACAAGGCATGAACCCCCCTCTTATCTCAAACCATAATTTTTGTGCATTTCCATGATATAGCTTCTCATTTTTTAAAGCAAGTTCGATTTTTGTGTTGCATTTATTGAACTGAAATGTTATGTTATGATTAGTTTGCATGTTCTTTGTGTCGGTGGTTATTTCTTGCGGATCATTAACCATTTTCCCTTGAGATTTCTGATTGATTTTTCAGTATCGCATAATTATCCTCTAGTGAATATTTTCTCCGCACTTCGAAAAGTGTAATCTTAGCATGCATAGTTCTAATGTAGCTTGACGATCGAGCTGTTGATGCACTCATGAACAATCTATTAAAAAACTATAAAACATGGTGCAAATACTTGGGAAGAAAACACAGTGTACGGTGAGATATGTTTGTGCATCTTCTTTTGTTTATTGACTTCATCACATGACTTTTCTAGATTAAAATGAATCTTCTTATGATAATGAGCTGAAATGAGTATGAATGTAATTGCTTGTAGTCTCCCCCAAGGGCAGCAAGAAGTGCAATAGAGGAAGATTCTTTTACATGGGCCTCTATGTTCTTATCTGGGGTGAAGCGGCTAATGTACGATTTATGCCCGAGTGCCTCTGCTACATTTTTCACAATGTAAGTAATTCATTCATCGTCGTACATTTCATTAGTGATTTTATATGTATTTTTGAAATGTCTACATCTTCGTATACACACACATATATATACATAAGGCTCGAAGGGTCTAAAAGAGGAATTAAAACAACTTTACCCAAAATTCTAGAGAGGCTGGTCCCTATGACTCGAACCAGTGACATTGCACCAGGCGGAATGAGGCTTTGCCATCTTTATGAAACTCTCTCTCTCTCTATATATATACACACGTGTATATGCAGTCAGGATCCTATGCAGACATATTTGAGAACTTGGTCCAAAACGATGTTGTTTTGGACCAAATTGTGAATTTATTAAAAAAAGAAGAAGAGAAATGCTGATTTATGCACAAAGTTCATAAGTCCGTCCTCACCAAAGCCGGACTTAATATATGTATATGTTTTTATATATTCTCTTAATACATATCTCATTGCAATGCTCCAATATATGTTCAGATGGCATATGAACTCCATGGTTTGTTGGCTGGAAATGTCAGCATTGTCACTGGAGAAAACATTAAGCCTTCTTACGGTGGGGACGATGAGGCTTTCCTGTGGAAGGTTATAACACCGATCTATCGAGTAATTGATAAGGTACTTTCTATTGGAACACATTCATCATTTTCAAACTGCTTTTTTTTTTCTAATGTTTCAGACATGATATAATAATGCTCATCTTATTACAGGAAGCCAAGAATAGCAAAAACGGAAAAGCCTCTCACTTAGATTGGTGCGATTATGATGATCTAAATGAGTACTTCTGGTATGCACATATTTAAATTGATAATTGCAGTTCATTACAAAGTTTATAAAAGGGTGTTTGCGCTTTTTGATATTTTGCTGGACTTATGCTTTTGGCTTATATTTTGTATAGGTCATCTGACTGTTTTTCTTTGGGTTGGCCTATGCGGGATGATGGAGATTTCTTCAAATCTACACGCGACATGGGACATGTGCTCTATATTCAACCCATATATTATTCCTTAAAACTCCCTCCGCCCCAAATTAAAAGTGCATGTTTGAAAGTCAACATTTTAAGGAAATATTATGGGACTTAGGGTTGCAGAAAACAATTTTTTATTTTATATTTCCAGTTTTCATTTCTATTTCTAATTTTTGCTTTCAATAGAGTATTTTGAAAACTAGGGAAACACGCTCATTTGTTAGAAGTAAACCGTTATTATCAAATGTGATTTATAGAAATCTTGAAAGTCAAAATATAATTTAGAGAAAGTTTGAGGGACAAAATGTAATTTTCAAAAAGTTTAATGACCAAAATTTCATTTACATAAATTTTATGGACCAGAATGTAAATTAACAAAATTTTAGGGGCCAAAATGTAATTTACATAAGGGGTCGGACTTGTCATTTTTTCTTAAATTTAGGCATAAAATGTAATTTTGTAAAATTTTGGGGTCAGTATGTAATTTACAAAATGTTAGGGGGGTACATGTAATTTTCAAAGATAGATAATGTTTTGGAAATAGGTTGTAAACATGTTAAAGTTGTCTTTCAATTTTCTTGAAAAGTGAAAAATCGGAAAAACTGTTTTTAGTTTTCCATTTGGAAGATCTAAACTCTGAACACATTTTTCACTTTTTCTTTTCTGTCGAAATTTTTTAGAAAATATTCTTCTAAAGCGGCCTTATTTTGTATAATTAAACAGGTCCTTTACATCTTAATTTATCCTCTTTAAAATTATAAATACCTTTGGGATGGAACACATGCACTTGGACCCTTGCTTAGCCGTGAGAATTATTAGGATAGGTAACTTCGGAATCTCACCAAGTATATATTACATTTAGAAAGAGGACTCTAAATTCAGGAAGGACCAAAGAGTAAAACTAGATTCTTAATTTGGGACAGGGGGATTTTTAATAGAGTGTTGTCTGTTTGCTAAATAAAACTGCCATTCCAGGGAAGACAAGAGTCTTGTAGAAAGCCTGGACGTACATGAAAATCGTATTTTGTTGAGACACGGTCATTTTGGCATAACTTTCGACGTTTTGATCGTTTGTGGACCTTTTTCATTCTGGCGTTGCAGGTAATTATTACCAACACCGCATGCTTACTCAATATACATGTCATTACTCCTAAAATTGGGTTCTTGGTTAGCAAGTACTAATTTGAAGTATTTTATCGCAGGCTATGGTTATCATTGTGTGGAAAGATGATTCTTTATGGAACATTTTTCAGAAGGATTCTTTAAAAGACTTGTCCAGTATTTTCATCACAGTAGTTTTTCTTCGATTCCTTCGAAGTACTTAATTACTACTCAATTAGTTCATGGCACTTTACATGCTGATAGTTACTTTTGCTGATATTCTTCATTTTATTTTTAATAATTTTGATACAATAGAAAAAGGCATATAAAAGTGACATGAAAGAGTTTCATTGACTTGTATTAGTTCCTTAACCAACTGCATGGTAAAACTCATAACCTTACATGTGATCATGTTTCTAAAAACTCATGACCTTGAATGTTGCTTATAACATAGTGATTTACAAACTTGCAACACTTGCAAGTCTATTACAAACTATGAACACCCTAAACCCAATCACATGAGAACTTGTTCGCAAAGGAGTTGCAGAATGTGGTTTTCCCGGAAGGGGGAATCATACGCCACATTAAACGTGCTATGAATGTGGAATTCAGGTGGGAGGTCCACCTCATAGGTGTGTATCCTGTGACAATGCAAGATGGGGAAAGCTCCAAACCGTCGTATCTCTAGCTTGGGACCCCCCTAGGGTACGACAGTACGAGGCCAGAATTGGGCCAGACTAACTACCAGAAGGAACTTTGCCCTCGGCCTCATATCATAGGCCGAGGATGACATCATCACAACGCGTGGTTTGGGAGACGCGTGGAACAACGCGCGTGAGGCTCATATGGCACGTGGCAGACCGTTATAACCAAATCACACCCTCACGTGAGGGAATATTATGTCATCATTTGGCATCTACAGGTGTCAACAGGAGATTGGCTAGATCATCATTCACATGCACCATGCATACTTGGGGGTACACTACACCCCCCAAGACCTATATATACTTGTCACCTACAACCCTACAAGAGGAGGGATCGATAATTGTAACCTTAGCAAAAACTATGCTTATACACACAGTAGAGAGAGAAAGTGAGCTTATGTGCATTGTATCCAAGGCCATTAGTGCCCATACTTAGTGGATCACACACTCACAGTGGATGTAGGCCTAATTGGCTGAACCACTATACATCACTGTCTTATTCCTCTTATACTCATCTCCTTCTATTAACTTATACACTTACATCTCTATGGCAGCCATGGTTACCATTGTTTGAGCTCATCATCACTTACGTGGTGGTGCTAGATTTCAGTATCATCAATGACCTCAATATTAATAATAATAATAATAATATGTGAATGGGAATACAATATAATACAATGAAATGTCATCACAAGGGGCGCCCATTGACTTATAGTTTAAAATGATATGTTTTACCTCTGTTGGTTAGGGGTGAAAATGAGGCGAGGCGAGGCGATCCGAGCTTAAGGTTGCTCAAGCTTGGTTTGTAAATGTAAACGAATAAATCTATCGGGTAGGGACCTTAAATTTTTCTTTAAAACTCGGTTGTCGGGTATTTTCTCTCCCAAATTAAAAGATGAATTGACAATATCGGAAATTCTAGCATAAAATTCATCAAAAGTTTCATTATCGTTCATTTTGATAGTTTCAAATTGAGTGTTGAGGTTTTGGAGTTTCGAAGCTTTAACGACACTAGTTCCTTCATGAGTTAGTTGTAAAATATCCCAAGCTTCTTTAGCAGTTTCACACGTCATAATACGTCGGAATTCATCCAGTGTGACAACGCTAAACAAGGCATACAAACCACGGGAATTAAAATTAGAAAGTTTAAACTCATTCTCAGTCCATCTATCGGTCGGTTTGGGAACACGTTCATTTTCAACTAAATGAGTTGGTGGAGACCACCCGTTAACTACAGACATCCAAACCCTTTCATCGATAGATTTAAGTGCCGATTTCATTCGCGCTTTCCAATACGCGTAGTTAGAACCATCGAAAATAGGAAATTTTGAAAATGGGGAAAATTCAATTTTAGTCAAAAATTATTTAAAGGATCTTTAACGAAACAATTTATCGCTTTGGCTCTGATACCAATACTTAAAAAGATAGCACCCCGATTTTAATTTTCTAAATTAAAATATTATTTCCTTTTCTATTTATAAATCAAGATGCAGAAGCATTAGGATGGTTCAACAAAACAACGAATTACCAAATTTTAATTTTCTTAAACAAATTAAAATTAAACCAAGATAACTACACATTACCCAAATTAAACACGAAGAGATTAAATGAAACCAAATTTTTATCTTTTTACCTAAGCATGTGTTCTAGTTGATTTTGCAAAAGATAAAATAAACAATCAATCCACTACGCCGCGATGTACGAGAAAAAACCCAAGACGGGAAACAACCTCGGACGGCCCTAGCCACAAATCCACTAAGTACGGAATTTACAAATACAAGACAGAAAGGCTTACAACACACGACTCGATCCCTCTCAAGCCCCGACGCTTCTTCTTGTAGATACCTATTCTTAGCGGATAACCTTGGAGCTCCACCGCGGTCTCGAAATCCACCGATCGGACTTTATATGGTCACCGTCACCCGAGCAAGGAGCCTCTCTCCAAGTGGGTAATGTTGTAATAAAAACTTTTCTTCTTTCTTTATGGGATGCAAAAGAAAACCCGAAACTTCTCTTTGAACGGAAGAGATGAACCCGGTGCCAAACTCCAAGCAAGATATATTGATATGGGAACTTGGAAGAAACTAATT
This sequence comes from Sambucus nigra, assembly GCA_949130495.1. Lineage (NCBI taxonomy): Eukaryota > Viridiplantae > Streptophyta > Magnoliopsida > Dipsacales > Adoxaceae > Sambucus > Sambucus nigra. Next base: position 923,895 of record CASBWL010000471.1, read on the forward strand.
TGGATATAAACTAGAGTGGTGTATATTTTTCTCTTTGATAAAAACTCACTCAAAACAAGAACATTTTCCTTAAGACATTTAGCTATCAAATTATCTCTAAGAGATGGAATAAAATGGAAAAGTTAAGTTGGAGAATGTTATTCCCGCACATAATAAAGTCTGAAAAAATTGGCTAAGAACCAAGTGGGGAAGTGGGAGAAAAACTGCTTAAAACTGCCAAAAACTGTTCCCGCCTGGCATCTCGTTCGAACGACATTTCGTTCGAATGACATTTTCGTTCGAACGAGTCTTCTAACAAAGTTCCAGTATGAAAATCGTTGGAAATCTCGTTCGAACGACATTTCGAACGAAGTTCCAGTATGCCTTAATGGGAAGTCGTTGGCAATATGGTTCGAACGACATCTGGTTCGAACGACAATCTCGTTCGAACGACATATCGAACGAGCTTCCAAAAACTTTGGAATATTCGATTTTTAGCCCAGAAAACTTTATAAACTTATTTTAAAGTTTTAATTAATTCTTTCTGAAATTAAAATACAGTTTTAATTAAACCTAACACCCAATAAACAAGTTCCAAGCTCCTATATATATATGATTGCATTCATACCTTGGGAGCATGGAACTATGGTTGATGACGTATAAACGAGGCACGAAACCGGCATGATTATGAAGCTTTATACTCTTTGCCGCTACGTCTTCAAACAAACTTTTCATAGGCTTGAGAATATTACAATTAAATACAATCCTATGTACAAATATTTTTGTCCGGAATTGAGCCAAAACTATATATGGACTCAATTGAAAATTTGTGTCCTTACAAATCTCCCCCTTTGGCTATTCCGGGACAAAAACCAAACAAAAATCCTAAAGGGCCGTCAAGCTCACTAGACTCAAAACATAACCCACCCAAATTTGACTCAACCCAAGGACCAAACGCTTTGCCATTTGAAAGATGCCGCTCTAGAAGAATTCCTGCATACTTAAGCAAACTTATCAAATTCATAGGGAATATCAAAGTATTTAAAGCAATTAAACTAAATACTCCCCCAAAACTAATTCTCCCCTTTATCAAAATGATAAACCCAAGAAGTTAGCTACTCCCCCTAAGTTAATAGGATAAGATACCAATTCTCCACCTATCATTCTCCCCCTTTTTGTTCAGGAATAGGCAAAGGATAAAGAACAAATATAAAAAAAGGTTGAAGCTTAAAGTGATACCAAAACTAAAGTATAAGCATAGGAGGACTAGAAAGCAAGGCAAAGGCAAAACAAAATACCATATATATATGTACTAGAAATATATGACACACACAAAATATAATAGGAGTCTTTCACACTTGTATGGCAAAAATGTGTCATATGGAAACGGAAGTGTTGGGGTGTGAACTAGTAACGATTTAAGTTAGACTCAATCACTTAAAACATGTTCACGGAGTTCTCATTTGATTGCAAACTTCATCACATTTAAATATAACCTCATGTGACAATATAGATTGAACTCAATGAACAAACATACACAATTCATACAAGCCTAGCATATTGATGATTCTACAAACCAATAGAGTCATGACATGAGATATGCGACTAGGATAAACGGACAATGTGCAAACCGTTGATATACCATCCAATCTCCCTCAATATGCATTTATATTAAATTTGAATGAATATATCAATCAAACATAGGCCTTGGCAATTATTTTTTCTTTTAATGCCATATTTTCTGTTTTTAGGCCTTTGGACCACGTATTTCTTTTAGGTCCATTAAAAAACGGTGGCTTACAATCGCAAAGGATCACTTAGTCCTTTCGGAGCCCTTCCCCGTGCACATTTTTATTTATCATGTTTTTCATTTTTCACACAAATCTCACGTGCAACGGATTTTGATATGCACTAGTCCTCCTAAGTCACAAATATGTAGATGACAAGATTGGAAGGAGAACACCTCACATAGCTCAAATATACATATGAAGTTAAAAATTCAAAGGAGCTCGTGCATGTGTGAATAGAGGCATATAAAAAATAGAATTCATTTAAAACAACACAAAATCCAACTACTCCATAAAATATGGTAAAGAACATAATAAGGATAGATAATCTAAACCAAAAGTTCTAGCCACATGAGAGCGTTAAAGGAGGGATTCAAACACAAGTATATGCCACATAAAGTGGTCAAACCAAAATACACAATAAAATCTTTTTGAGTTTTTGACATTTATAACCAAAAATAAAATTATATACTCAAAAGACAAACCAACAATCATTACAAGTTTTCATTAAGCTTAAATTACTAAGAGATAGAATCCAAATGATAAACAAAAATCTTTTTGTATTTTTCATTTAATGCAAACAAAATGAAGGAACTATACTACAAAAGATAAACAAAAATCATAATTCTAGCATGTGATAAGCATGGAGCATAGACTAGAAAATGATTAAACAAGCATACATTTAGCATGTGAATAACGCATGAAGTACAAAAGCTAAAGTATGCAAACACTAACACATTCATCCTTTAGATTTAGCAAATGAGGAAGCATGTGAAAGTAAATGAGAATCAAAAACCCCATTTTGCAAGGCAACCAAGTCGTATTTCCTAACCCAAATTAATGAAGAATGACTATCTTGGGGTGTAGGAATTTTAACTACCTTGGTTGCTTTACGTTGGGATTTTCTAGGAATACGTTTAAGATCAAAACAAAATTTCCCAAGATGCCCTTTTCGACCACAATGTGTACAAGTAAAAACATGTCGAAAAGATTTACCTAAGGAGCGATCTCTAAAGACTTTCCAAGTAGATTCTCCTAAAACATTGGTCTTGGCGTTATAAGTAAATTCATTACAAGTATTGAAGCCCAAACCACAAGTGTCATTTTTAATTTGGACCGTTCCTAATATTTTATCTAATTTTTTCGAACGACACTCCAAATCAAATTTGACATTACTAGAGTCTTTTAATTTATTTTACAATTCTAAAATTTTAGACTCTAATAAAACATTTCGCTCTTCAAAAGCAAGAAGCTCCTTTTTCAAGGATTCCATTAAACCCCTAAGGCTATCTCTCTCGCCTTCTACATATTCAAGCTTCTCTTGAAGAGTCCTTTCACGTGTCTTAAGGTCTTCTACCCGCATGCTATCATCAATGACCTTGACACGCTCTTTTAAACTAGCTTTTAACTTCAAATTAGTTCTTTTCAATTTAATAGATTCTTTATAAAGTTCTTGAAAAGCATTTTGAAGTTCACTCACATTAACCTCTTCTTCATTTTCACTCTCTCTTTCTTCTCCACTCTCACTATCATAAAAAATAAGAGAATCATAAACAATGACCTTGGAAGTGTCATGTGTTATCGTTTCATCAATCGATGAGCTCTCACTATCACTCACATGACTAGCCATAAAAGCCACAAAATTAGGCTTAGTGGGGGAATCGGGTCCCTCTTCCTTATCACTATCACTAAGGGTCGCATTATATGCAATGGGTCGTTTACCCTCTTTCCTTAGTTTAGTGGGGCATTCAGAAGCCCTATGGCCATAACCCTCACAACCAAAACACCTATTAGACTCGTCCCTATTTAAATTTTCATTAATAGGTTTAGGGATCTTCTCGGCTTTAGGGATCTTCTCGCCTTTGTCATGCTTAGAAGTTTCAAATTTCTTAAAATCATTTTTAAATTTATCTTTGTTAAATTTAAGAAATTTTCTAAATTTACGAGCAAACAAAGCCATGTCTTCCGAGTCACTATCACTTTCGCTCTCTACTACTTGTTTGACCTCTTTCCGGGCTTTTAAAGCAACACCCGTTTCAATTTTCTTTTCATTTTTAGAGGGAAACATATCTAGTTCATAGGTTGGTAAATCACATACAATCTATTCTAATTTCTTAGAGGCTAAAGTTGGTAAAGAATTTAAAACGGTCACTTTTGGAATAAATCTATCGGGTAGGGACCTTAAATTTTTCTTTACAACTCGGTTGTCGGGTATTTTATCTCCCAAATTAAAAGATGAATTGACAATATCGGAAAGTCTAGCATAAAATTCATCAAAAGTTTCATTATCGTTCATTTTGATAGTTTCAAATTGAGTGGTGAGATTTTGGAGTTTCGAAGCTTTAACGACACTAGTTCCTTCATGAGTTAGTTGTAAAATATCCCAAGCTTCTTTAGCGGTTTCACACGTCATAATACGTCGGAATTCATCCAGTGTGACAGCGCTAAACAACGCATTCAAACCACGGGAATTAAAATTAGAAAGTTTAAACTCATTCTCAGTCCATCTATCGGCCGGTTTGGGAACACGTTCATTTTCAACTAAATGAGTTGGTGGAGACCACCCGTTAACTATAGGCATCCAAACCCTTTCATCGATAGATTTAAGTGTCGATTTCATTCGCGTTTTCCAATACGCCTAGTTAGAACCATCGAAAATAGGAAATTTTGAAAATGGAGAAAATTCCATTTTAGCCAAAAATTATTTAAAGGATCTTTAACGAAATAATTTATCGCTTTGGCTCTGATACCAATACTTAAAAAGATAGCACCCCGATTTTAATTTGCTAAATTAAAATATTATTTCCTTTTCTATTTATAAATCAAGATGCAGAAGCGTTAGGATGGTTCAACAAAACAACGAATTACCAAATTTTAATTTTCTTAAACAAATTAAAATTAAACCAAGTGATATTACATTAACGCATTAAAATCATTTTCACTTAAACCAAGATAACTACACATTACCCAAATTAAACACGAAGAGATTAAATGAAACCAAATTTTTATCTTTTTACCTAAGCATGTGTTCTAGGTGATTTTGCAAAAGATAAAATAAACAATCAATCCACTACGCCGCGATGTACGAGGAAAAACCCAAGACGGGAAACAACCTCGGACGGCCCTAGCCACAAATCCACTATGTACGGAATTTACAAATATAAGACAGAAAGGCTTACAACACACGACTCGATCCCTCTCAAGCCCCGACGCTTCTTCTTGTAGATACCTCTTCCTAGCGGATAACCTTGGAGCTCCACCGCGGTCTCAAAATCCACCGATCGGACTTTATATGGTCACCGTCACCCGAGCAAGGATCCTTTCTCCAAGTGGGTAATGTTGTAACAAAAACTTTTCTTCTTTGTTTATGGGATGTAGAAGAAAACCCGAAACTTCTCTTTGAACGGAAGAGATGAACCCGGTGCCAAACTCCAAGCAAGATATATAAATATGAGAACTTGGAAGAAACTAATTTGGGTGTAAACTAGAGCGGTGTATATTTTTCTCTTTGATAAAAAGTCACTCAAAACAAGAACATTTTCCTTAATTAATTTAGCTCTCAAATTCTCTCAAAGAGATGGAATAAAATGGAAAAGTTAAGTTGGAAAATGTTATTCCCACACATAATAAAGTCTGAAAAAATTGGTTAAGAACCAAGTGGGGAAGTGGGTGAAAAACTGCTTAAAACTGCCAAAAACTGTTCCCGCCTGGCATCTCGTTCGAATGACATTTTCGTTCGAACGAGTCTTCTAATGAAGTTCCAGTATGAAACTCATTGGAAATCTCGTTCGAACGACATTTTGAACGAAGTTCCAGTATGCCTTAATGGGAAGTCGTTGGCAATCTGGTTCGAACGACAATCTCGTTCGAACGATATATCGAACGAGCTTCCAGAAACTTTGGTATATTCGATTTTTAACCCAGAAAACTTTATAAAGTTATTTTAAAGTTTTAATTAATTCTTTCTGAAAATAAAACACAGTTTTAATTAAACCTAACACCCAATAAACAAGTTCCAAGCTCCTATATATATATGATTGCATTCATACCTTGGGAGCATGGAACTATGGTTGATGACGTATAAATGAGGCACGAAACTGGCATGATTATGAAGCTTTATACTCTTTGCCGCTACGTCTTCAAACAAACTTTTCATAGGCTTGAGAATATTACAATTAAATACAATCCTATGTATAAATGTTTTTGTCCGGAATTGAGCCAAAACTATATATGGACTCAATTGAAGATTTGTGTCCTTACAAATCTCCCCCTTTGGCTATTCCGGGACAAAAACCAAACAAAAAATCCTAAAGGTCCGTCAAGCTCACTAGACTCAAAACATAACCCACCCAAATTTGACTCAACCCAAGGACCAAACGCTTTGCCATTTGAAAGATGCCGCTCTAGAAGAATTCCTGCATACTTAAGCAAACTTATCAAATGCATAGGGAATATCAAAGTATTTAAAGCAATTAAACTAAATACTCCCCCAAAACTAATTCTCCCCTTTATCAAAATGATAAACCCAAGAAGTTAGCTACTCCCCCTAAGTTAATAGGATAAGATACCATTTCTCCCCCTATCATTCTCCCCCTTTTTGTTCAAGAATAGGCAAAGGATAAAGAACAAATATAAAAACAGGTTGAAGCTTAAAGTCATACCAAAACTAAAGTATAAGCATAGGAGGACTAGAAAGCAAGGCAAAGGCAAAACAAAATACCATATATATATGTACTAGAAATATATGACACACACAAATTATAATAGGAGTTTTTCACACTTGTATGGCAAAAATGTGTCATATGGAAACGGAAGTGTTGGGGTGTGAACTAGTAACGATTGAAGTTAGACCCAATCACTTAAAACATGTTCACTGAGTTCTCATTTGATTGCAAACTTCATCACATTTAAATATAACCTCATGTGACAATATAGATTGAACCCAATGAACAAACATACACAATTCATACAAGCCTAGCATATTGATGATTCTACAAACCAATAGAGTCATGACATGAGATATGCAACTAGGATAAACGGACATTGTGCAAACCGTTGATATACCATCCAATCTCCCTCAATATGCATTTATATTAAATTTGAATGAATATATCAATCAAACATAGGCCTTGGCAATTATTTTTTCTTTTAATGCCTTATTTTCTGTTTTTAGGCCTTTGGACCACGTATTTATTTTATGTCCATTCAAAAATGGTGGCTTACAATCGCAAAGGATCATTTAGTCCTTTCGGAGCCCTTCCCCGTGCACATTTTTATTTATCATGTTTTTTATTTTTCACACAAATCTCACGTGCAACGAATTTTGACATGCACTAGTCCTCCTAAGTCACAAATATGTAGATGACAAGATTGGAAGGAGAACACCTCACATAGCTCAAATAGACATATGAAGTTAAAAATTCAAAGGAGCTCGTGCATGTGTGAATAGAGGCATATAAAAAATAGAATCCATTTAAAACAACACAAAATCCAACTACTCCATAAAATATGGTAAAGAACATAATAAGGATAGATAATCTAAACCAAAAGTTCTATCCACATGAGAGCGTTAAAGGAGGGATTCAAACACAAGTATATGCCACATAAAGTGTGTCAAACCAAAATACACAATAAAATCTTTTTGAGTTTTTGACATTTATAACAAAAAAAAAATTATATACTCAAAAGACAAACCAACAATCATTAGAAGTTTTCATTAAGCTTAAATTACTAAGAGATAGAATCCAAATGATAAACAAAAATCTTTTTGTATTTTTCATTTAATGCAAACAAAATGAAGGAAATATACTACAAAAGATAAACAAAAATCATAATTCTAGCATGTGATAAGCATGGAGCATAGACTAGAAAATGATTAAACAAGCATACATTTAGCATGTTAATAACGCATGAAGTACAAAAGCTAAAGTATGCAAACACTAACACATTCATCCTTTAGATTTAGCAACGGAGGAAGCATGTGAAAGTAAATGAGAATCAAAAACCCCATTTTGCAAGGCAACCAAGTCGGATTTCCTAACCTAAATTAATGAAGAATGACTATCTTGGGGTGTAGGAAATTTAACTACCTTGGTTGCTTTACGTTGGGATTTTCTAGGAATATGTTTAAGATCAAAACAAAATTTCCCAAGATGACCTTTTCGACCAAAATGTGTACAAGTCAAAACATGTCGAAAAGATTTACCTAAGGAGCGATATCTAAAGACTTTCCTAGTAGATTCTCCTAAAACATTGGTTTTGGCATTATAAGTAAATTCATTACAAGTATTGAAGCCTAAACCACAAGTGTCATTTTTAATTTGGACCATTCCTAATATTTTATCTAATTTTTTCGAACGACACTCCAAATCAAATTTGACATTACTAGAATCTTTTAATTTATTTTGCAATTCTAAAATGTTAGACTCTAATAAAACATTTCGCTCTTCAAAAGCAAGAAGCTCCTTTTTCAAGGATTCCATTAAACCCCTAAGGCTATCTCTCTTGCCTTCTACATATTCAAGCTTCTCTTGAAGAGTCCTCTCATGTGTCTTAACGTCTTCTACCAACATGCTATCATCAATGACCTTGACACGCTCTTTTAAACTAGCTTTTAACTTTAAATTAGCTCTTTTCAATTTAATAGATTCTTTATAAAGTTCTTGAAAAGCATTTTGAAGTTCACTCACATTAACCCACTGTTCTAAAAAACCCGCCTAGGCTTGAGGCTTGGGATAAACGCCCCGCCTTAAGATTTTGACGCCTTATGCTTAGTAAAACCCTTAAGGCGTACTTTTTCTCTAAAAACAACAATGCTTTAGTGAAACGATATCGCCTTTTAAAGATTTTTTTTTGCAAACCGGAGCATTATCTCATCCAAAATAATCAAATAGTATTTTTATTTGCAAATATTCAGACATATTTTTATGATATGTACAATTTTAGTATTTTAATAGCCTTGTTATGGTTAAAAAATATTAAGATATATTAAAAAGACCGAAATGCCTTTTCACGCCTTTTTACACCAAGGCTCGCCTAGGCTTCTAAGGCTTAAGGCTTGGCCTCCACGCCTCGATCACGCCCCGCGTTTTTTAGAACCTTGCATTAACCTCTTATTCATTTTCACTCTCTCTTTCTTCTCCACTCTCACTATCATAAAAAACAAGAGAATCATAAACAATGACCTTGGAAGTGTCATGTGTTATCGTTTCATCAATCGATGAGTTCTCACTATCACTCACATGACTAGCCATAAAAGCCACAAAATTAGGCTTAGTGGGGGAATCGGGTCCCTCTTCCTTATCACTATCACTAAGGGTCGCATTATATGCAATGGGTCGTTTACCCTCTTTCCTTAGTTTAGTGGGGCACTCAGAAGCCCTATGGCCATAACCCTCACAACCAAAACACCTATTAGACTCGTCCCTATTTAAATTTTCATTAATAGGTTTAGGGATCTTCTCGACTTTAGGGATCTTCTCGCCTTTGTCAAGCTTAGAAGTTTCAAATTTCTTAAAATCATTTTTAAATTTATCTTTGTTAAATTTAAGAAATTTTCTAAATTTACGAGCAAACAAAGCCATGTCTTCCGAGTCACTATCACTCTCGCTCTCTACTACCTGTTTGACCTCTTTTCGGGCTTTTAAAGCAACGCCCGTTTCAATTCTCTTTTCAATTTTAGAGGGAAACATATCTAGTTCATAGGTTTGTAAATCACCTACAAGCTCTTCTAATTTCTTAGAGGCTAAAGTTGGTAAAGAATTTAAAACGGTCACTTTTGGAATAAATCTATCGGGTAGGGACCTTAAATTTTTCTTTACAACTCGGTTGTCGGGTATTTTCTCTCCCAAATTAAAAGATGAATTGACAATATCGGAAAGTCTAGCATAAAATTCATCAAAAGTTTCATTATCGTTCATTTTGATAGTTTCAAATTGAGTGGTGAGGTTTTGGAGTTTCAAAGCTTTAACGACACTAGTTCCTTCATGAGTTAGTTGTAAAATATCCCAAGCTTCTTTAGCGGTTTCACACGCCATAATACGTCGGAATTCATCCAGTGTGACAGCGCTAAACAAGGCATTCAAACCACGGGAATTAAAATTAGAAAGTTTAAACTCATTCTCAGTCCATCTATCGGCCGGTTTGGGAACACGTTCGTTTTCAACTAAATGACTTGGTGGAGACCACCCGTTAATTACAGACATCCAAACCCTTTTGGAGTTAGAACCATCGAAAATAGGAAATTTTGAAAATGGGGAAAATTCCATTTTAGCCAAAAATTATTTAAAGGATCTTTAACGAAACAATTTATCGCTTTGGCTCTGATACCAATACTTAAAAAGATAGCACCCCGATTTTAATTTTCTAAATTAAAATATTATTTCCTTTTCTATTTATAAATCAAGATGCGGAAGCGTTAGGATGGTTCAACAAAACAACGAATTACCAAATTTTAATTTTCTTAAACAAATTAAAATTAAACCAAGTGAAATTACATTAACGCATTAAAATCATTTTCACTTAAACCAAGATAACTACACATTACCCAAATTAAACAAGAAGAGGTTAAATGAAACCAAATTTTTATCTTTTTACCTAAGCATGTGTTCTAGGTGATTTTGCAAAAGATAAAATAAATAATCAATCCACTACGCCGCGATGTACGAGGAAAAATCCAAGACGGGAAACAACTTCGGACGGCCCTAGCTACAAATCGACTAAGTGCGGAATTTACAAATACAAGACAGAAAGGCTTACAACACACGACTCGATCCCTCTCAAGCCCCGACGCTTCTTCTTGTAGATACCTCTTCCTAGCGGATAACCTTGGAGCTCCACCGCGGTCTCGAAATCCATCGATCGGACTTTATATGGTCACCGTCACCCGAGCAAGGATCCTTTCTCCAAGTGGGTAATGTTGTAACAAAAACTTTTCTTCTTTCTTTATGGGATGTAGAAGAAAACCCGAAACTTCTCTTTGAACGGAAGAGATGAACCCGGTGCCAAACTCCAAGCAAGATATATAAATATGGGAAATTGGAAGAAACTAATTTGGGTGTAAACTAGAGTGGTGTATATTTTTCTCTTTGATAAAAACTCACTCAAAACAATGCTATTATGCACACCTAATGCACACCTAATGCTTTTCTTTATAACCCACCTAGTCATCTACCCCGTAACTAGTCCTTGTTATAACTCCTTGTCGCACTACTCTAGTTCGAGTATGTTTAATAAATGATTTATAAGTTATTTATCACATTAACTTAACTAATCATTTTTCATATAAGACTATATAACGTTCTTGCTAGTTATATATAATTAATACAACTCACTTCATGTATTTTATTCGTATATAATTATCTGCACCATATGTACGTATTATCATATTAAAACATTCACACACATGCCGTAGATATATAACCATCCTCCCGAGTATACACTCACCATATGTTCTCTACAATGCTATCACCCCAGGTATACTCATCCCCCCGGACACCCTGACTCGATTAGCTCCCCGAATCAGTGAAATAAAAGTATACGTAGTGGGGGCGATTATAGTTCCCTCCGGAAATGAGACCGAATCATACCCAAGATGTCTCAACCCTAACTACAGACGCTATGACCTGGAGAATATACTCTCTCTGCATTCACAAGCAAGGGGATTCACCCACATCACGCAACCTCCCATAATAGCACAAGAGGGGTATGTTTCACATAAATATATCCTACACACACAAATATAATTTTATGCACATATACACACACACACACACACACACATACACACACACACACATATATATATATATATACTGTCTCTATATACCCATGTATAGATACAATACAATCCGATTAATCGTGCATATCTCTCGTAACACTAGCTCGTATTCCCGAATATAAACATTCGATTTAATTCCATAAGTATTCACTTACTTATTCCAATTCCATAAGTATTCACTTAATTATAATATAAATATAAAATTTATTTTAAATTCAGAATATTAAGCTTATCACCACTAGCTCGTATCCCAATTCCATCTGAAATTCCCATTCGAAACCGAGGGGTATTTATCCCATTAGACTCTTAAAAATCACAAATTCTCACAACTTTAATTTCTAAGAGATTAAACTCCTTACACTATAATAGTTATAACTCACTAGTATTGGACTTATGTAGAGTGAGTTATAACTGTTTTAGTGCCAGGTGTTTAATCTCTTAGAAATTAAAGTTGTGAGAATTTGTGATTTTTATGAGTCTAATGTGATAAAACCCTTGGGATTCGAATGGGAATTTAAGATGGAATTGGGATACGAGCTAGTGGTGATATGATTAATATTATGAATTTAAAAGAAATGTTATATTTATATTATAAGTAAGTGAATACTTATGGAATTTAATCGAATGTTTATATTCGGAAAATATAGGCTTGTGTTACGAGAGATAAGCACGATTAGCCGGATTGTATTGAATATATATCCGGGTATGTAGAGACAGTATATATATATATGTGTGTGTGTGTGTGTGTGTGCGTATGATATATTTACGTGAAACATACCCCTCTAGTGCTACCATGGGAGGTTGCGCGATGTGGATGAATCTCCTGGCGAGTGAATGCAGGGAGACTATAGTCCCATGATCATAGCATCCGTAGTTAGGGTTGAGACGTCTTAGATATGATTCGGTCTCATTTCTTGAGGGAACTATGACTACCTCCGCTACTTTTACTTTTGTTTCACTGATTCAGGGAGCTAACCGAGTAAGGGTTTCCGGGTGGATGAGTATACCTGGGGTGATAGAATTGTAGAGAACATCCGGTGAGTGTCAGTGTCTACTCAGGAGGATGGTTATATATCTACGACATGTGTGTGAATGTTTTAATATGATAATACGTATATATGGTGCAGATAATTATAGACGAGTAAAATACATGAAGTGAACTGTATTAATTATATATAATTAGTGAGAATGTTATATAGTCTTATATGAAAAATGATTACTTAAGGTAATGTGATAAATAGCTTATAAATCATTTATTAAACATACTCGGACTAGTGTAGTGTGACAAGAAGGATTTATAACAATGATTAGTTACGGGGTAGATGACTAGGTGGGTTATAAAGAAAAGCGTTAGGTGTGCACAATAGTTGAGGGGTGAATAGGTCCTCAAGGGAGTGCGACACTAGCTTAAATATAAATACCATTCATGCATTTTAATTGCATCATTTTAATCACTTGATAAATATTTTCAAAATGTTTTGCGTTCTAACCCTTGCTATAAAATATTTTCAAAACCTTTTAGGTGTCCATCCACAGGGACGCCAAACTTGATTATATTCTAGGGTTACGCATCTACGACATATGTGGATGTTGCAGGAGTTGGAGTAGTCGCCTATTTCATTTATTACTAGCTTAGGAATTTTATCGATCTCTGTCATTAATTTGGATCCTCTAGTGGTTATATCTTCCCTTGTATGACAACCCGCTTATAAAAAATAAGAGGTGGACATCCAGATACTCCGATAATAACAGGAATCATAGACGGACCATTCTCAGCATCACAATAATATAATAAGTATACGGAATAACCACCCAAAATTTTTCGAAAACGAATTGTCAAAAATAAAATTTTATAAGTTAAAGAAAGCATTTAAACAACACTAACTGAAAAGAACGTGGATAGAATCTACAAGAATAAAACTGAATAGTACATATATAACACATTAACCGAATAAGCTGTCGGTTAACAGTCTCATACAAGTAAACAATTAAATTAAGTTACAATACATGACAGTATGCAAGTACAAAGGCTTGGGCCACACGCCCGAATAAATAACCCGATCATAACTAGAGTACAAAAAGGAAGGCGTCTATAACAAAATATCCCGCAACATCCGCAAGGTGTTGCAGCTCCAAGACACGGGAAAGGGAAAGTCAGTACGGGCATCCTTGCGGCGGAGCACCTGAGCGAATATAAGGTTCATGCACAACAAGAAATATGAACGGGTTAGGGCCCGGTTTTATATGATCACCAGATGAATAAATAGTATGACAGTTATGAACAGTTAATTAAGATTAATAATGATAAGAATCTAACTACTCAAATTAAGAGAATAAACTAAGGCAATCAAAATGACCATATCTATAATTCAGTTTCACAAGAGGATATAAATGCATATTATTCACTAAGAATTTCCATCCTTTACACTATTTCATTTTATCATTTCGTATCTCATTAGAAAATGTATTCAAAGCCTTTTTATTTCTTAAAGCACTTTATCGGAAATCAAGTCCCACTTGAATAAGAATAGTTATATTCAACTACGTATAACGATTCTAAGACCTTCCTTCCGAGTTTTCCCACTGGACGCGCCCCTAAATGGCTATCATCTTCCAGGGCCTATCAAACAAGACAACCTGGGCACCCTAGAACGCAATGTCAGGAACTGGCCATATGCCTTCGACAGTGAGTCATAACCACACCCGAAATTACCTCACTTCGAACAATAAATACACAATACATAATAACCGGTCCTATGGCCGAGGATTATATTCACCCTGCATTCACTAGCCAAGGGACTTCACCTCATGTGCGTACTTCCCTTATGATAGCATTTAGAGAGGTATGTTTAAGTAAATTATCATTTACAATTTTATTCCCATTTTAATATATACATCACATTTTATCCGGAGCCATACATAATTTATGCCATCATTATATCCTCAATGATTGGTAAACCCTTAATTCATTCTCCAAGCATTTTATGGTGTTACTATAAACCACCAAGTCTAGAATCTCCCAATAACATGTCGAAATTTCTTCAATCATTTAATTCTACATCTCTTAATATCAAACTAACTTGTTAAGGAAAAGAAAATACCCAATCATTTATTTACTAATCCCCAAAATAAGTCCCAACTACTACCCTATTAACATAAGGTAGTTGCATAACTAATATAAGACTCTAGGACACTAAGTTTACTTCATACAAGAAGGTTCCTAAGTCCTAAGCCTAAAAGAAAAGGGTAAAAATTGAGTTAGAAAAATAACTCAAAACACCATGATTTCGAATCGACTCGCCCTAGGGCCGAACCGATTCGCCCCATGAAGCAAATCGATTCGCCCAAAAGAGAATCGATTCGGATAGAGAAACCAACATTCTGCCTGAGGCCGAATCGATTCGGCCTTAACCCAAATCGATTCGGGTTCCCAGACCTATAGCCTCACCCCTTAGCGAATCGATTCGCAGAAAGGGCGAATCGATTCGCCCTGGCGAATTTGCCAAGAAAGGGGGGCTACGGGTTATGAACCCTAGTTTTTCCCCAAACCCCATTTCTCCTCCATTTCTACACATATCAACCACCATTAATCTGATCACAACCATCCTACATTAATGCTCACTCCTATTCTCCACACAACATCTATTTAAACCATTATTAGGGCTCAAATACCACAAAACCCATAAAATCCATATTTTTCAATTTGTTCACATACACAACAATCACACAATTTATTCACCCTAAATCATATAGTAGCAAATAATAAAACTTGCCTTGAGGTTGAAATCTCAGTTTTCTTTATGGTAGCAACAATCCCAAGCCTCAATCTTCAATTTCTTTCTTTTTCTCTTCTTTTCTCCACAATTCTTTTCTTCTCTCTTCTCTCTAGGTTTAGTAAATATTCACTTAAGAAAATAAGATGAGGTGCAAGACTTAAACGTGCCATTCTCCATAATTCCTATCTTAAATGGTTAATACCACATTAAAATGACTCGCAACAACACATCTAAGCCATAGCCAGTCAAAAGTGCCCGAAACACAAAAATACAATATGGCACTTATTTTGACTATCCCACATATTTCGGGACTAAATATGCCCCCTAAATTAGCATCCGAAAATGTTTAAATCATTTTAAATCCCGGGTTCATTTATGCCATAAATGTCGTTTAAAGCATGCGACACTATAAAATGTAACCTGATGATATTTACATACACATAACCGTAAATATGTAACAATCTAGTAAATATTCGTTATTAACTCACTTAATTGATATTTACTCCATCATCCATTGTTTTATATAATTACTTCATGCGGTAAATAAATATAAAATAAATTTCTCAAAAGTAAGGGTTTTTACAGCTTGGTACTTCACTAGCACTGAAAAATCCACTCTTGCGCTTCAGTTAGATTTTCTAACTCGCTAGCTCCCTTCTCAGGTGAGCATTGATATAAATTCGTAAATGTAGAATCTCCTATCCTCACTTGTATATTCTACCCATAAGTCCATTATCAACTTACGAACCCTTTTTTATTCTTCGTATCCCTCTCATCCGTTACGAAGTTTGTGATTTTTGTCAACTTTCCTTCACATTCAACCACTGTCTATCTCTTTTGGAATAATTATTCAAGTCTCCCTTGCCTCTTTATTTAAACAGCTGGTGAGAGACTTTGTAATAATTTGCACCCCAAATTCCTCGTTAGTCATGGTAATTTTCCCCTGGATATGGTGACTGATTCCCATCACCCTTTTGCCCAAAATTTTGACTTGAGTGTCACTACACTCCCCCATACGTCATCCCAATTGGATGTTCTCTTTCCATTGGAAAATCCCCCTCCCGCACTTTCCTCGAATTCTAGCAGATTGTTCTTCTAGAAAAAAAATCTTCTTCAACCTTCGCCTCGCGGTCTTTATAGGTATATCATTGCTTGATATAGGGGGAGCATTTATTTTTTATTTTAATATTGTTATATTCCCTATGTATTTGATGGTTTGTTTAAGTGTGCAGGGAATATTTTTGTAGCGGCATTCTAAAGCGGAAAAGCGGTTGTTTATCCTTGGGTCGTGTCACCGTCTGTATTTTTTCTACATTTTGGGTGGGATATTGTGTCTAGACGAGCTTGACGGTCTTTTTAAGATTTTTGGTTTGATTTTGTCCCGGAATAGCCAAAGGGGGAGATTTGTAAGGATACAAATTTCCAATTGAGTCCATTGTAGTTTTGGCTCAATTATGGATAAAAGTGTTTGAGTCATAAGATAGATGTTCATGTGTATCCTTCAAGCCTATGAAAAATTCAAGTTGAGGATGTAGAGGCCAAGATTTACAGTTCTCATCATTGCCGAGTTTAGTGCCATGTTTCCACATCAACAACTATTGGATTCCAAAGCTCCAAAGGTATATATATATATATATATATATATATATATATGAGCTTGGAATAATTTTCATTGGGTGTTATTTTATAAAGTTTCATAAAAACCCATTTTGGTTTTCAGAAAAATTGTTTTTACATGTTTTGGACTTGACATAATTTTTCTAGGAGTTTTCGATTTTTTCGTTCGAAGAGTCATTTGAACAAGATTGTTGTTCGAACGAGTTTGTGTCATGTCTTCTGACTTTTCGTTCGAAGTTTCGTTCGAACGAGATTTAGTACAAATCTTTCTGACTTTTCATTGGTAATCTCATTTGAACGGCGTCGTTCGAACGACCTGGGAAAGTCGTTCGAACGACATTTCAGGCGGGAACAGTTTTTGACAGTTTTCTCCATTTTCCCACCTTTTTGTCCCACTACTTTTTGGTAGTTCTTAAACATTTCGGGACAACATTTTTTATAGAATTTTCACTTGTTTTTGGAAGCTCTTGAGAGAGAAAATATCGTTAAGAAAAGTCCCTTTTATGTGTTTGATTTCCATGGCTTAAATTTTTACAAAAACACGTATACACCCATGTTTAAGTTTATCCAAGTTTCTTTATATATATATATATATATATATCTTTTCTTGGAGTTGTTTGTTTGGCACCGGTTTATCTCGACACCATCAAGAAGAGAAGTTTTGGTTTCTTCACTACCCCAAAAGGAAGAAGTTTGTGGTTGCGGCTTTCTCACATAGTGAAAGGCGTTATGTGTGGTTGATGGTAGCTTTGCTTCGATTAGTGGATACTAAGACTGCGATGGACTTCGTGGTTATTTTCTAGATGGAGGTGGTTGCAAGAATAAGCATCGGGGCTTGAAGGGAGTCAAGTCGAGTGTAGTAAGTCTTACTATCTTGTAATTGTACAACTTTATCTAGTGAATTTGTTAGGCAAGGGCCGTCCGAGGTTTTTCCCGTTGTGGGTTTTCCTCGTACATCGCCGTGTAGTGTGATTGTTTTAATTTTATCTTGCAAATAACCATAGATGCATGCTAGGATAAACAAGATAAAATTTGGATTAAACTTCACACTTGTTTAATTTGGTACTAATTAACTATTTCGATAATTTTAGTTTTAAGGATAATTTAATTCAAGTCAAGATAAGTTAATTTGAGAAATTTTGGTCTGGCCTAAATAGAAAAATGAATTAATCTTGTTAGGCAAATTTTAGTCTTGGGTTAAATTAATTTTGATTAAGTGAAACTTGAAAAATGTTTAAGTAGTCTAATTACACTTTTTGTTTAATTTAAATTTTGAAAGGAAAATTAAATTTTTATGTGTGTAGAACCATCCGTTTTATTTTGGAAAGCAAATGTTTTAAAATTGGGGGACTACTGTCCCAACAAGTGGTATCAGATCTATAGGCTAGAAACATACCCTTTTTCAATTATAAACATGCATGCAAATTGAAACCCATCACCATGATATCTCCAAAATAAATCCAAATTATTGAACACTCAAATAAAACAATCCAACTATAACAATCTGACTGAAACCATAAACAATTGCGAAACCAATTGGTCCACCAAATCCATAAAATGAAAGTTTCATAATAAAAATGACAGAATGGAAAGATAAGCTAAACTACTAAAGAAAATAAAATTAATCTGCAACAGCACTCCCAAGATTTCAATCCATCCTATGCAGCTACTCCAGCACTATACCTGAATTGTTAGTCAATGGATTGGGTTAGAGCCCACCACATGAATACTAGTTACTCCTTCCAATTAGGGTTCGTAAACTCAGACCTAAGCATTATACATGATAAATATCACAAAAGAGTATTTTAATTTAAACGAGATATATTATATACCACCTCAATATCTAAGTCCCATTGTTTTATTACAATGTGTACTCATGCTAAAGCTATTAATTAAATTAATTCATCTCATTTTATTTATGTGACACCAGCATAACCATTTCACCCTATTACGAGTCATACACATCACTAGCACGCTCCCAGTTTTACACCACACACACTCCTCTTACTATAGAATGTTCATCCAATTTAGTAAGCCCTACACATATTGGTGAGGTTCCACGCACTACACGTTACTATAGCCAGTTCACCTAATTTTGTTAGCCATATACATATTGGTGACACCAACAGAAACGCACGTCGCTATAGCCAGTTCTCCCCTTATTGTTAGCCCTCCACATATTGGCGATGCAAATTTATTTTAGTACACATTTATTATCTTAGGCATTAATTTCCCATTTTATCAAGTTCATTATTTCCTAATAGCCCCACCCTTTATTCGAGTATTAAATCCTCAAACCATCGCTAGTCCCATACTTAGAGATATCCAAAACCCAATTATATTCTAGCTCATCATATAGGAAGAATACCTACCAATAACTACTACCTAGTCTCGCATCTAGGCTAACGAATCAATGAAACGACGTACAATTTAGCCCCACTCCGGAATTACTCAATCGTAAAACCTACACTAACTAGTCCCATACCTAGAAAGTGTTATAACAACAAAGGCCTACCTACTAGTCCCGTATCTAGCAAGCAACCTAAAATAAGGTGAAAGAATAACTACCCCAAAAATTTTCTTTGTCCCCGTGATGTCGAATATCACCACAATTAATGACCAGACAATGCATTTTATCAACTTATAACAACAATTCTTCCAATTAATCACAAGGTTAAAATTTAACCCCATTACATCCGTTTAATCATAATATTAATTAAATATTTTTTTTCAACAACTTATATAATTTTCACCCACATGCATATTTTTGGGGCATACAACCATAAATTTCTATTCTACAAGATCCACATAATTAACATGATTTTACGAGTAAAATTTAATTTATAAACTTCATACGATTTATTCTAACATGCGAACATCCATATATTCTAACGGAATCCCAACCTCTAATATAAGCATGCGAGTGTTTTGATTCTTAATTCGTATTAGAGATTTGAATAAAAATAGTCCCAAATTTAGTTCCACTTTCCCTAATTAGTATCTCTAATTTATTTTAGGAAAGCAATGACTATTAGTTTTTAGGAAACATCTAAAACGCATAACACTAAAGGGGAACAATATAAGTATTCACACTATGAAAATTCATTTGAAGAATCTGATTGGATGGTTGTGTTCCTCTCATTAAACCAACAACGACGTATTCTTAGATGATCCTAAGAAAACAAGTTTGGAACCTTCAAACTTGGGTTGAATCTTACTTTTAAATGGGGTTAGGGTTATGTAGATGAAAGGAGATGTAAACAAGGGACGCTATTGCTATTAGGTTTGATATAAAAGTGTTTTAAAAGGTCTAACTCCGAATTATATTTATTTTAGGATGTGGAGGTACTTTAATTTAACTCAAACTCTTAAAAACTAATCAAACCTGTCAACACCGCCTGATGCGAATCGATTTTCCCCCAGGGCCGAATCCATTCGCCCCTCAGCAGGTTCCCAAGCAACCCAAAAATGTATAAGTGTATAAAAACCCAATTTTCCCCCGATTTCAAATACGATTAAAATCTCATTTTTCTAAAAATAAAACCAACATTTCAAATGCCAAAAATAATTCAAATTAGGATAAAAATATTTTTCCAATTTTTTACTACGACGGTTTAAATAATTGACCCAAAACTATGGGGTGTTACATACTTCCCCACTAGGATAAAAATTTCTTCCTAAAAATTCAGTGAAGCATAAACGTAAAAATTGAGTAATAATATAAGGCTTACATATGCCTATCCGTATAATGCCACAATTGAGCGCCCATACACCCACTCCTACCTGCACCTACCCCTTGGACAAAAATAAAATATATTTATCAACTATATATATATACATATCTAGGAAAAGATTACATATGATTATATTCCACTAGTCATGTCTTGGATCCTGTTGAGTATGTGTTGCCTGAGGTTCTCGATTCTGAAGTACATAAGACCTACCCACTGCAAGTGCTGCTGGCGCTCCCTGTGCACCTGGTGCTGCTAGTGCTAGAGGCCCTTGTCCCTATGTTCCTTAACCCTACTTCTTCGAACGCTGAGCTCTATGTCCTTCCTCCCCATAACTAAAACATGCACCTCTAAAAGGTTCAAAACACCTAGGTGGCACTCGCTCCCCCTATCCCCGAGGGCCCTGCGGAGACCATTACCTTGATGAACGACATTCTGCTCCTATCATACCCATTGTCTCTTCCCCGATTGGTCATTGCGACCCTTGTTCTCTTATCCTTCACCACTCGAATCCTACCTATTACCTAACTTATTTTGGTAATTCACTTTCTCTTACCACAATAACAGCGTGACGTCCACTACCTAGGTGTAAGTAGTTTACGTCGGATTCCTCAACACTATCTGCTTAATAAACCATGACAAACCCTTAATGAAACAATTTATTTTCTTTGCCTCGACATTCACCTCCTCCGGTACAAACATCAACAGATTTGTGAACTTCTGCTCATACTCAACAATTGATTTCGAACCCTGCTCTAAATCTACAATCTCCCTCTTTTTCGCACACCTAATCTAATAAAGAAAATATATGTCATTAAACTTCACTAGAAGGTCTCCATAGTTCTGGTGATCCCTATCCTCAAATGAGGTGACACTCTCCCATCACTGTCATTTATCCCCAGTCAACTTGAATATTATCAACATATGCTTCTCTACACCTATATAGTCCACCATCCTCAAGTTCCTCTTCATATATCTTCTCCATTGGTGAGAAACCGTTGGGTCAGATCCTCTTGCAAAGAGGATTGCCCTTATGAAAACTGTCTCTCACCCCGTCCCAAACTAAAGTGGGTGTACCCTTGCCTCTTGGTTTTCCCACCCCTTCTCACTATCTCGATACCCATCGTCATGGACTCATGTAAAATAGCCGCTAACTCCTTGACAACCAAACCAAACTGGCATTTCCACTCCGGAACTGCAGAAATATGAGATATTCTCAACATGTCCCAAATTTAGTTCCACTTTCCCAAATCAATATCTCTAATTTATTTTAGAAAAATAATGATTATTAGTGTTTAGGCAACATCCAAAATGCATAATACTAAAGGAGAACAATAGAAGTATTCATGCCTGTAAAAAGTAGTTTGAAGAATCTGATTGGACGGTTGCGTTCCTCTCATGAAAACAACAAATATTCGTTCTTGGAAGATCTTGAGAAAACACGGTTTGAAACTTCAAACTTGGGTTGAATATTACTTTTAAATGGGGTTAGGGTTTTGTAGATTAAAGGAGATGCAAATACGGGAGACTACTGCCCTTAGGTTTGATATAAAAGTGTTTGAAAAAGTCTAGCCCCCAATTATATTTATATTATGAGGTGAAGGTGTTTTAATATAGCTCAAACTCTTAAAAACTAATCAAACTCGTTAGCACTGCCTCATGTGAATTGATTCGCCCCTGAGCAGGTGCCCAGGTGGCCCAAAAATGTTTAAGTGTATAAAAACTCAATTTTCCCCCCGATTTCAAATCCGATTGAATTATAATTTTTCCCAAAATAAAACCAAATTTTGGATGCCAAAAAAAATTCAAATTAGAATAAAAATATTTTTCCAACTTTTTATTACGACGATATAAATAATCAGTCCAAAACTACGGGGTGTTACACGTACATAAATGCGCGCGCGCACACACACACACACACACACACACACACACACACATATATATATATATATATATATATATATATATATATATATATATATATATATATATATATACATAAATTGATAATATTATTTAATATATTTGTATTATATTTATATTTTATATTATTACATACAATTATAAATTTGTATAAAAGTATATATAAGTATTATGTATGTATTGATAATATTGTTTAACTTATAAATCTTAGTATATTGTAGAATTGAATAATACGTACATATATGTAATTTTGTAAAGATATAAATATATATTTTTTACTTATTTTAATAACACACATGTTAATGTATTATATATGTATATTATGTTGTTCCGAATATTTATTTAAAAAAATAAAATAAACTGTTTTTTTAATATAAAATAGAATAAAAGAAGTAAATAATAAAAATACAATATTTATTAATTGTAAGATAAGAAACTTACCAGTAATTTGTTAAACGAAACTAATGATACTGACTTGAAAATTGATATTGAATCCGAGCCCAATGAATTCATGTTGTATCTTTAAGACGATTTTGCTCCCTCAATAGGTGCTCAGGGTTATAAGCAATCGTCTCCTAGGATAGAATGGATTTTTCGTCCTTAACGGTAGTAGCACTTCAAACTGTCAAAGATCCGGCGAACTCAACAATGTTTGTACTTCGAACAGGAGCGAAAGTAGGAATACATAATGTAAGAGGGAGAGAGAATGGTTAGTAAGTTTTTTTGGTGTGAAAAAACTGAGTCTGGAGGACTCCTTCTATAGTGCTATTCATGACCATTTGAACATGCACTATGCATTTTCACAAACAGTCACACTCTTTCACTGAACAGTTGATTGTTTAGTGTTAATTGAAGAGGATGTACCAATTCGTAATTAATTAAAATGTTTTTTTAATAAATTAAACTTTTCGTCCGAAAATATGTGACTCTTCAATAATTTTTTCATGAATTAATTAAAGCCCCTAAACATTTTTGGGTAATTAAAACATGGTATGCCGTATGCGTGCCTGTGGGTTTGTGGTCCAAAGTTCACCTACGCATAACATAGGTCATTTCACCTTCAAAGAGTTAGGATACCTTCAAGGCATCCAAGCCTTTGTCCCAAACAAGGAGTATATTAACTGCTCATTTTCCCACATTCTTCTAATATGGGACAAAAGTTCTACACCAAGTTTACTACACACTTGTCATCTATAGTGGGTGACTTTGGAGACAATTTTCTCATCAAATACTTAATGGGTTTAGATATGTAAATATACCACATTATACGCCTCTCTAAGGAGTATCTAATTACGCTAGGTCTCGCTAAAATCGACATTCGAGTCCCAATCTAATTTAAAACCAAAGTAGCTTAATTATGGATTATCTAAGCCCATTTCGTACAATCCCCACATTAATGAAAAATTGGTTTTGTTTACCATTCAACAAAAGAAACGTATTCATGTTCGATTACAGTAGAAGAAAACTGCATCTGGATAAGTAACCGGAGACTTTGAACTTTCCCTAGTGAGTATCAATCGAATTTACTTAGCAAGATTCCTTGAACAGTCAATCATTTTTGTAAACGAAGACAACATAAGTCACACATTTCTCTTCGAACACTGTTGGTTCTCACGTTTGTGTTCGTTTTGGCCTTGAACACCACCTGGTTCATGAGTATTTTAGATAATTTCACCTTCTCAAATTCTCATAGAAGAGGACCCTTCTCACTCACATACGTGCCTTATATGAAGAGTATCCTGCAATACCTTACTTGAACATATCAAGATATAAAAGTCATTAAAATTATAACTTATCCTAAATCTCGCGAAAGTTGTGCACCGTCTCATCATAGGAATGGGTTGAAGTTTATATATATCTCCGCAGTACATACTGAGTCATAGATAGTTTGGTTGTCCATTTGAACCCAGGTCTTGGGATTTCCAGTTAACTAGGTTAGGTTGCCACCATGTCGACTCTTGGTTAGTTCATAGGCTTTAAGGCCTTTCCCTTTGATGATCTTTCTACTAGATCTTTAGTTAATCCATTAGTAAGAGGATCTGTAATGTTATCTCTTCACTTAACATAGTCAATGGAGATAATTCCACTACAGACTAGTTGCCTAACAGTATTGTGTCTACGATGAATATGTCTAGATTGACCATTATACATGGTATTATGTGCCCTTCTAATTGTTTATTGGCTATCACAGTGTATACATATAGCATGCATAGGCTTAACCTAGTATGGAATATACTCTAAGAACTTTCTTATCCATTCAGCTTTTTTCCAACTTTATCCAAACCAATAAATTTAGATTCCATAGTAGATCTAAAAATACATGTTTATTTTAAGGATTTCCAAGACACGAATGTACAATCAAGAGTAAAGAAATATCCATAGTGAACTTAGAGTCCTTCGAATCAGATATTCAATTAGCATCAGTGTACCCTTCAAGTACAACTGGATATTTAGTGTAGTGCAGTTCGAAGTATATGGTATATTTTAAATACCCTAAAACCCTAACAATGGCTTTCCAATGATCACTACTTGGATTACTCGAATACCGACTTAGTCTACTTACGGAGTAGACTATATTCAATCCGATGCAGTTCATGCCATACAAGAGACTTTATATTATATGAGAATACTCTAGTTGTAGTATGCTTTCACCATTGTTTGTGGTGAGGTGAATGTTACCATCAACCATGGCTTTAGTTGGTATAATATTATACTTCTTGAATTTACCAAGTATCTTCTCAATTTAATATGTTTGAGATAATATTAAACCATAATTTGTTTTAGAAATTTCAATTCCTAAAATAACATCAAGAACACCCATGTCCTTCATATCGAACTTATTACTTGACATTATTTTGGTAGCTCTGATTATGTTATCATTGCTACCAATTATAAGCATATCATCCACGTATAAACCCACTATAAAATACCCATTTTTAGTGCTCTTGACATATACACATTTGTCACACTCACTGATCTTGAATCCATTCGACATCATGATATTATCAAGATTAGCATGCCATTGTTTGGGAGCTTGCTTCAACCCATAAAGAGATTTGACCAATTAAAAAACCTTTTTATCTTGTCATGAAGTAATAAACCATTCAGTTTGCTCCATATATATATATATATATATATATATATATATATATATATATATATATATATATATATATATATATATATCTTCGTCTAATTCACCATTTAAGAAAGTCATTTTTACATCCATTTGATGTATTTTGAGTCCATTTAATGCTGCTATTGCTATTAACATTCATATGGGTGCAATTATTTTATCTTATGAATAATTATCGAAGTAATCACGTGTTTTTCTTTGCTTGTAACATTTTGCTACAAGCCTTTCTTTATATTTTTGAATTGAAACATTTGCTTTCATCTTTCGTTTGAAAATCTAGTTACAACCTGATGGCTTGTTACCGAGTGGAAGATCCACCAGTTCCCATGTGTGGTTTTGCAGTAGGATTCAATTTCATTATGAATAGCTTCTTTCTATAAAGAAGCCCCGCGAGAGGACATTGCTTCCTTAAACGTTTCTGGCTCATATTCTAATAAATATGTTAGAAAATCTAGACCAAATGATGTTGGGGTCCTTGACCTTTCACTACGCTTAAGTTCATTATATTTTATAGCATTGTTGTCTGTAATCTCTTGATTGTTTGTTGTAGCATCATGAGGTCTTTTGTGTGAGTTTTATTCACTTTGCATGTTACAAGGAGAAACATTTTCAAAGAATATAGTATCCCTAGATTCAATAATCATATTAACATGCAAGTCGGGAATATCAAATTTATGGATAAGAAATCGATATGCTTTATAATTGTTGTCATAATCAATGAATATGCAATCAATGATCTTTGGTCCTATCTTAACCTTTTTAGGTTTAGGTACCGCTACCTTTGCCAAACACCCCCACACTTTTTAAGTATTTATAGTTAGGTTGACGACATTTCCATAGTTCATAAGTGTGAGTGCAAGAACTATCACAATGAAAAATCTAGAAAGCAGTATCGAGCATAAAATAAGTAATCACACACATAACACCACATGTATGTAGTTCAATAACTTCCCTACATCCATGGAGAGGTTACTATTTTCTATTAATGTCTCTCAAATAATCGTAGTTACATACCCTTTGCCCTGGGCCAGGGTTTATATTTATAGTTGTGATTCTAAGTGATTGAATTGTAAAAATAACTCAATCAGCATGTGGATAGCTTGTAGGTGTCCATGAATATCTCCTTAAGATTGTCAGTAATCGATTTGAGTCTATCTCCATGCATTTAAGCACATGCTAAATACATGAGTCTAAATTAAATATTTGAGCCGAGCGTTCATTTTACACGCTGGGTTGGTCGACTATATCAATGGGCTTAAAGAATAAATAATCCCCCACAAATACCCCTAAAATCTTTTGCTTGAAGTGATGGGCTAATAGATTTTATGTGAGTTAAAGGCCCAAGGCCCAAAACTGTTTTAAAACTGGCATGACATTTTATCAATACTTATGAACCTACCGAGGACACGCTCGTCCAAGTAGATATGTAAAGAGCCAGGATTTTCATTGGGAATCTCCCTTTCATCATTAGCGCAAAGTTCAAATTGGGTTTAGTTGTATCAATCGTAATTTTTCCACCGTTTCTTCTTCATGAACTTGTTACTGAATCTTCTCTTTTACCCTCCATATTTACAGAGCTTTCACTCATCATTTTTACTTGTAAGTTTCTTTAACCTACTGTAACAACCCGCGTAATTTTTGGGGTATTTTTGAAATTAAGAGGAAAAATAAATTTTGAGATAAAATTATTTTCATTGCTCAAATATGTTGGTTATTATTTTTAAAGGCAAGAATTTCAAACGGTTTTGAAATCGGAATTAAAATGGAGTTTTAATTGAATTTTTATTATATAGAAGAGTCCTCAAAAAATATTTAAAAATATTCAACGGTCCGATCGAGCTTAATTTTTTTTTGTAGCTTTCTTTCGTCTTCAGCTAATTTTCTGTAAAATTTCATCCAATTCCAATGGTCCGATCGTTCGGAATAAAATTTTTAGTGTTTATATCTGATTAGAACTCTTTTTTTAATCAAACTCTTAATCCTTTATATATCAATAAATTCGTGGCTTGGCTTTTCAAATCACTTTTTCTCAAACTTTTCAACCAGAAGACCTCTCCAAAATTACTCCCTTTCATCTACAAACCATAGCCCCAAACTTATTAAAGATTTCAACCTTAGATTAGAAGGCTTATTTGGTATTTTCTCGAGTTTGGGCTAGAACGAGATTTGATTATTTTCGCGAGAAGAACATGATGGTGTGAATAGATTTTGAGGCTTATGTGATGATTTTGAGGTATGGGGTTTTACACAATATGCTCCTTAATCTCGCGAGTAATATTCTCGTTGTTTTCTGTGATTATTGACTCATATTTGAATTGCCAAATTCATTAGAATCTGGAAATTTTTGTTGGAATCTATTTATGATTCATGTGGTATCATTATTGTGTTGAGCATGTTGTCATGAAAATTTTAATATGGCATGGAGGTTGGGCACCCGCCAAGATTCCTTTTTCCGGATATGCTAGAAAAATGCATAGGCGCGGTACGTTGGTGAGGCCTGGTGACCCGATTAATGTGTTGCTGAGAAATTATATTGATATAATTGCTTATGAGATTCGCATTTGATTTGAATATTCTTATTCGTATTGTGACGTTTTATTCATCGTTAACATATTTGTTGAGCATCTTTCCTGTCGTATTGTGTACTTCCCCATATTTTCTTTTAATTGGCAGGTTAGCGCGGATTTGGGCGTTTTGGATTTGATTTGGGATGATTTATCGCGAGGATTATTTTGGAAAGATTTTTAATACAAGATGATAAGATTCTATTATTTTGATGTATAGAGCATTGGAGATTTGTATTTTATTTTCGAGTTAGTTAGATGTTGTATTTTTATTCGAGAGACTTGTTGTATTTATTTGAAGAGATTGATATTAGTGGATTATTTTATTGTATTGTGGGATTTTTAGATGCTTTATACCTTGTTATATTGCGGATTAGTTTAGTTTTATCGACAGTGGCGCTCCGTTCGCTCTCCTCGGGCGGGCGTGGTGTTACACCTACTTCATTTATTCATCATTTTGGTTGGTTTTCTTTGCAGTTTCAAATCTTCTCTTTATGGCTCCTTTCAATGGAAAAACTATTGGAGAGTTCAAAGAATCATATGGTATTCGTGAGTGGGTAGAAATCCATTGTGTCCCTATGCCCAAGGATGCCTGGGACATAGAATACGGACACTAAATTCACACTTTTCTTATTGTTCAGGGTGGTTTAACTCCCCCCCTCCCCCCCCCCAAACCCCTTGTTTTTTATTTAATTTTATTTATTTTGAGGCTGCCCATACTTAGTGTGCCCCAAACACTTGACAAAGTGAACAAGGTACACAGAATTAATGAATTGTATGGGAAAAAATTGGGGCTCCCAGAAATTTATTATTTGCTATGTTTGGTTGCACACCATTGATGGTGTTCTGTACTTGAAGGCAAGGAAGGCCAACAGGGTTTTAATCATAAATCTTCCCGAAAGGGTATTGGGAGCAGGGTTTATTTACCAAGAATTGGCAACATCCTCCCCTACCTGAGGGTGATAGGTATCGGGGTCCCTTATGCCTAGACTGGGGGGGAGGATCATATAGGTCGCTACCTCTTGTCCTTGTATTAACTTGCTAAATTCTGGTATACTTTTTCTTTTTTTGTCTTCTAATCTGCATTTCTTCCTCTGTTATGCTGCTCATGCCAAGAACCATGAGCCTGCTCTCCAAGAGCTAAAAGCTATTGATATTTTAAAGGACTGGAAGATTATAGGTAAGTTGTCTGAAGGCGAACATCCTCATTCAATATCTTATCTTTTGGAATATACAAATACTACTTTTGATTTTATTTCTCGATCAGTAATCAAGATCTTGGTCTTAGATCTTTCGTAGGAGGAATCCTCTTAACCATATGGGTCAACTAAGATAGAAGGAGAGGAAGAGGAGGAGGAGGAGGAAGAAGAAGAAGAAGAAGAAGAAGAAGAAGAAGAAGAAGAAGAAGAAGAAGAAGAAGAAGAAGAAAACATGGCTCCACTAAATAGGATATTGTTGATCTCGGACGATATAGACTAGGTCTTACTATTCGATAGGGTCAAGTCCCTAAAAAATCTGAGGGGGACTCCTCTAAAACTAGTGATTCCATCTCGAGAACTAAGGGAAAGGAGAAGGAGGTAGAGAAAAATAAGGGAGAAGAAGAGAAGAGAAGAGAAGAGAAAGAAGAAGAGATAAGGAGGGAAGATGAGAGAAAGCGAGAGGAGGAGAGGAAAAAAACAAACTCTCAAGGCCCCAACTAAGTCCTCCCTCTCCCTTTCTTTCGCTGCCCAAGGGGGCAGCGTAGCCAACACCCCATCGTTTTCTCGCGGCTTGTTGAAGGGGGTAGTGCTAGCGGCTGACCATGAGCGATCATCATGGCTGTGATCAGACCAACTTGCACTCAAATCTGTACAGGCACTTGCCTGGGTAAGTACTCTCTCTTATGCTAGTTATTTAACTTTATTCGGCTTTCAAGCATTAATTCTTTTTTCTCTTCTTTGCAGTTTTTGGAAGACTTTATCACAGTCTTGGATGGTCGTGTCGACCAGTCTAAGAAAAAGAAAAAGATTAGTGAAGCCCTGAAGAAGTCCCAAAAGGACTTAGCTGACGCGCATTCTATCTTCGAGCAGGAGAAGGAGGAGACAACAAAGGTTTTGGATGAGCTGAGGGTAGACAATAACCTTGTAATTCTGGAGAAGGATAATCTTATGGCCATCCTTGAGAATCTTCCTCCCCCTCTCTAGCCCGAGGCGCTTTGGGGGGGGGGGGGAGATAAAGGTCATGTGCCCCATGCTACATCGTGGGGTTCTTCGATCGTTGTCGGTTTCGAGGTGATGTAAAGAGATAGAGTCTCCAACCTATTTTTTACAAAACAGGCAAAAGAACATGTCGCCGACTCGAGGGAGCGACATCAAAGACAAACTAATGCTTGTGAAACCAATTAGATTAGAGGTTCGGGGGCTAACTTATAGAATGGGAAGGTGTTTGGCACCCATACTGCCCTTTCGGTCTCTCATGGGCTTATGTTACTATTTTCCTTAATCTCTCCATGAAATGTATGCGCGTTTGTATGTAAGTGGAGATCGGAGTCGCTCGACTCGCATCATGGAAAAGATAGAGTGAGGTAATTGATACGACTCAAATATTGCATATTTCCTCCCTATATCTTTATGCAATCTAGCACTGTTATGGTCCTTAATACCTATATTTATGCTCATTAACCTGACAACCTTAGATTTGGATATATACATGCTTTGCAAGGGTTAATTGTGCTTTGTAGGTATTGGAACGCTAAAAGTGAGGATTCGTTGCATTTCGGAGATGTTTCGTCGCCAGACGATACTTCAAGGGCATTTTAGACAATTCATATTTCATCTCCATCTCAGGTAATTTCCACGGATGCGTAGTTCATTGAGTTAGCATCGCGTGGATGCAAACGGCGCGTCGTTTCGAGTTCGGACGATGAAGATATGGCCATTTTCGTAAAGCAATTTTCCTTCCATGTGAAGACTAAAGGACACCAGAAAATAGAGTACCGATAGACCGAAACCCTAGCCGCGGTAGACAGCGTAATGGAATTTTGCCTTGTAACCTTTCCAGTGGCCTTTCCCCCGAAGGACCGATCGATCGATCCCTGACCCGCGATCGACCGGTGGTCCCAGATATTTGGCAATTTTGCCTTTTTTTTTCAATTTCCTTTTTCTTTTATTCCGTTTCCCAACTTACTATATAAGGGATTTTTGTTGTAATAACAGAAATAATTAGTTTTAGTTTGTTTTTCTTTGGTTTCGCTTTAGGATCTAGGGTTTGGAGAGATATTTGGGTGTGGCACTTTCTCCCTCCTAGGGTTTATCCGTATAGTAGGTTTGCCCGTCGCGGTTGTGTAGAGCACTATTCATTATCTTCTTCATCAATTCGAATTCCATTGTTTATATTTCTTTCTTTCTTTCTTTCTTTCTTTCTTTCTTTCTTTCTTTCTTTACTCGCTTTCCTTTACTTGCTTTCTAGTATAGATTTACTTGCTTTCTTTCAATACATGCTTTTTACCATGCTTTGTAGCTAGTTTAATCTAGGTTGTGTTGGGTTGAACTCATCTAGGGTTGATGTGTTTCTTTGCTTTGGTGATGGAGTTTACGAGTTTATTTCGAGTGTGTTGTTCTAATTTTTACGCCTAGGAGATTTAACGGGGTATAGCATGTATGCTCCGTATTTACGACCTTTCGTGCGTAACTTTTGGGATATCTGTTGATGCCGAAATCATATTAGTCTTTTATGCGAATTTGGGGTGTGACAACACTTAATTTAATTAATTGATGAAACGAGACTCAATCTTAATAATCAGTGAACCTATATAACCATTTTATACTAATTAACTCGGGGTGAGGGATATCCGACGTAATCTATAGTTTTTATTCCTTTGTTAATTTTAGTTTAAATACACTCATGCCTAGATTATCTTTTCTATCTTTTTAGTTAGAAAAATATCTTTTGCACTTTTATTTTAGGAATATTAAAACTTATAAATTCTAGCACTAGTCTCTGTAGATTTTTCGTTGCCCGGACTTGGCCACTATACTCCCTTAAAAGAGTATAGTCAATAGTTTAGGTTTTATATTAAGGAGGTGAATAGAAAACAACGATCGACGTTTTGACACGCGCTACTTTTCACCCTTAATCACTCATCCATACGAATGTTCCCAAAATAATAATTAGAAAAATATGATGTGTGCGCTTATCGAGATATTGATCATTATGATGAAACGATAATATATGTTTGATAAGACACAAGTATGAATCACAAGTATGATATATATGAATAATATATGGATAAAATAGGAAAAATATGAAAATATAAAGATAGGACTCGAGTCTTGAGTTTTAGCCCAAAACACCTGCGTAGCCTACAAAGGCATCAAAGTCCACGTAGTTTGCATACAACACAATTGATAATTTATATAACTAATACGAAAATGAAAAAATTAAGGAGAGAATGATGTTTGGACCTTATTTAGGAACTTAAAACTTGACCTTGATCCTTGATGAGCTTCCTTGCAAGATAGGACGAATGTAGGATGACAGAGAAAGAGATTTTTATATGGGAATGATGGGAATAAAAGCTGGAAATGAATTTCACACAAGGAAAATTTGCTTATTGAAGAAGAATGTTACTGAGATCACTGATAGTGATGGATTTGGGTGCCTTTCGAACTGATATCATGCACTACTTATATAGGGTAGGGGGACTGCCGATCAGCATAGTCTTGCACTGCCAATCAGCAGGGAAATGGACTTGCCAATTGGTAGTCTAGTGCAGATGTTTTAGAAAAATGGTCATAAAACGCAATCCGTAAGTCCAAATCGTGCATGGGGTATACCGTTAGAAAGGTAATTCATAGACCTTGAGAATCCTTTAGGCCGCTCCCGAGGTCGGGAGTTGGCTTTGGGTCAAACGGGGCCTAAAATCTCCCGTTCGTCCATTAAATAAAAGATCGTCGAATGACGATGGATCGTTCATCCTAACCATAAGTTTGAATCGCGCACCGGGTGGACCGTTGGAAAGTTTATGCTAGACACTTCGATATTCCAAAGAGCTTTGCCTAATTTAGAGAGTTTACATTGGTCAAACTGGGCCCGAAATTACCCTGTGACCTTTTAGAGTAAAATAGATCGTTTGTCCGTACCGTAAGGCTAATTCGCACACGGGGTGAACTGTTAGAAAGGGTATTCTGAGGACCTTATGTAGGAGCGCCCAATTCTGAGGGTCGAGGTTAATTCTGAGGACCTTAAGTTGGGAGCAACCAATTCTGAGGCTCGAGGTCAATTCTGAGTACCTTAAGTGGGAGTGACCAATTCTGAGGGTCGAGGTCAATTTTGAGGACCTTAAGTTGGGAGTGATCAATTCTGAGGGAGAGGTCAATTTTGAGGAACATAAGTTAAAGCGACCAATTCTGAGTGTCGAGGTCAATTCTGAGGAGCTTAAGTGGGAGCGACCAATTCTGAGGGTCGAGGTTAATTCTGAGGAGCTTAAGTTAGAGCAACCAATTCTGAGGGTCGAGGTCAATTTTGAGAACCTTAAGTTACGAGCGACCAATTCTGAGGGTCGAGGTCAATTATGAGGACCTTAAATAAGAGAGACCAATTCTAAGGCTCGAGGTGAATTCCGAGGACCTTAAGTTGGGAGCGACTAATTCTGAGGGTCGAGGTCAATTTTAAGGACCTTAAGTTGAAGAGATCAATTCTAAGGGTCCAGGTCAATTATGAGGACCTTAAGTGAGGAGCAACCAATACTGAGGGTCGAGGTCAATTTTGAGGACCCTAAGCTAGGGGCGACTAATTCAGAGGTCAATTATGAGGACCTTAAGTTAGAGAAACCAATTTTGAGGGTCGAAGTTAATTCTGAGGGCCTAATTGGGAGCGACGAATTGTAAGGGTCGAGGTCAATTATGAGTACCTTAAGTGGGAGCGACCAATTTTGAGGGTCGAGGTCAATTCTGAGGACCTTAAGTAGGAGAGACCAATTACAAGGGTCAAGGTCAATTCTGAGGACCTTAAGTTGGGATCGACCAATCTGAGGGTCGAGGTCAATTTCGAGAACCTTAAGTGGAGGCGTGGTGAATAACTCTCATGGAAAATTTTAATTTTACCCTTTTTGAGACTCTACTTGGGGAAGACACATCTGTCTGGGGATTATATCTTTTGAGAAGAGCTGAAAATCTTAGTCTAGAAATTCAACTTGGGGAAATAGTTGATAACTTGAGGTTTTAGGATTCTGCTGGGGAACGTGTTGCTTGGGAGAGATGTCCAATTAGGGTTTCTAGCTCGGATTAGGAAAGTTGAAATTTTTTTAGGAAAGATGTTAGTTCGGGAATTCCTGTTGGGGAAACGGGTAGTTCTGTTGGGGAAGCATTTGATTTATTGGGTATGAGTTTTTTTTTAGATTCTGCTGGGTAGTTATAGTGGGATTTCCGAGCGCGGTGAATTTTAGGGTTTAAGTTGGGGGTAAAATGTGGTATTAATTCTGCTGGGGATTTGGGAGCTTGGAAAGTGGTTTTCTTGGTGAAGAAATGTTACAATATTCATTTAGAAATTTTAGTGGGATTTTTGTATGAAATTTTCGGGGTACTGTCGATCAGAGGGTGGCAGGGATTGCTAATCGGCAGTGGCACGGTCTTCTGGGCTACCTTGGGAAGGGGAAGGGACAGTGCCGATCGGTGGGTGTCAGGCAACTTCTGATCGATATGCCCTTTAACCTGCTAGAAAAGGGGTGAATTATCTTCATTTTTCACAACTTCTAGATTTCTTATGTTTTTCTTCTCTCTTCTGCAATTTGCTCCTACATTCTTTCCTCATTAGAGACTAGAAAATGGTTGATTTTTCAAGTAGCGATACCCATATAGCGTGGCTGGGTATTAACGATTAAGCGAACCTAGAGTGGCAGTTAGGGTGCTCTTAGCGCTGGGAAACGAGAATGCTTTGGACTTGTTCGAGCCTTTTGTCGATAATTGGACTCTTCTTCGTGATCCTTCACACCACCGGTCATCTAGGGTGATGAAATCTAATGGTTATGTAAGTATCGCATGCCTTTTGGCATGCTTTCCCTTCTTTTTTGCATCTTCTTGTTTCTTTGAATTTTGATGAAAGGTTTCTCCTCTGTTTTGACAGACTGACATTACTTATAAGAGCTTCCTATCCCGGGGATGATGGGATTTAGGGATGTGTGGGATCACATTCTTGTGGTGGTGCATTAGGTAGTCTTTTCCGTGGGTTTTAGTCGTTTGGCCTCGACGTTGGATAAGACGTCGCGTTCT
Organism: Sambucus nigra; assembly: GCA_949130495.1. NCBI lineage: Eukaryota > Viridiplantae > Streptophyta > Magnoliopsida > Dipsacales > Adoxaceae > Sambucus > Sambucus nigra. The sequence goes on from CASBWL010000471.1 coordinate 959,436, forward strand.
ACGACCATTTTATATGATCTAGGGGAGAGGTGTTGGGACACTACCCACACCATACACTTGGGATTTGGGGATATGACGACGACCCCCATTGATGTCGAGTAGCGGTTGGTCATAGATTGCAAGTAGATGGAGATAGAGGTGGATCAGTCTCTGAGGGTCACACTGACAACGGTGGATGCGACACTGGGCGATGTGGGGCAGATAGTCCTGGGGGACTCGATCCGTATCTCCCTTCTCCGGGAGGTTTTGCTGAATCGGCAGATTGACGAGATTAACGGGCTGTAAGTGTGACAGATGGGTCATTCGTTTATTCTTTTGCTATTGGGAGGGTTTTGGGTGGCGTCGAGCGGCGATGTCTTCCACTTATGTTTTTTACCATGTTTGAGGGTATTTTCTAATATCCCTCTCTTTCACCGGGGGAGCCAGACTTTGGCAACCCTTTATTCTTCTTTGGATTCTTTTAGTCGGTGCAGTCGATAGACCTTTACTAGAGCCAAGTAACTTCTGAAGGTATTTTTCTTTTTACAATTTTCCTTTATGCATTTTCTTTCATTTCCTTCTTTATTTCTTCCGATTGTTGACTCTTGTCCTTCTACAGATGTGGCTCTATGAGGTGATCAGGTTCAATTCCCATTTGATTGATTTGCGGGATAAGTTGGTGAGGAATTTCTGTCGAATATACCGGTGGCAAATGTCCAACCGGTGGTCGAAGCAGTCTCTCTCCTTGTCAGCAGTACGTCAGGTCTTGAATGTCGTGACGAGCGACCAGGTTATTTCTTCTTTTCTCTTTTGAATCAGTTTCTTTAGCATCTTTTTTATTTGTGTGAGTATTGACTTTATTTTGGAAACAACCAGGTACTTTCTATCCCTCGGGGATAACCTGCGGTGGGTCTCTTTGTGGCGCAACCGACCCATTAACTGGAATATGCTGACGGCGGCAGCACAATTTTAGTACCCTGAGGATCATGTTTTCCATTTTGTCTTGAATGAGGTCTGCCCGACCTATGAGGAGTTTTCTACTATGTTAGGGGTAAATCCCAGTGTGGCGGCCATGCCCGAATTCTCTCGATTTCCTCGAGACTTTTTAGTAGGACTTCTCCACATCTCTCTTTCGGCCTCTTGTGTATTGGTCACTGGATGAATGATCTCCCTCCCAATTGTACTGTAATTCGTGCGTCTGCAGGATTTCAATGATGCACTCCATGTCAGAGTCATTGCCCTTGGCTTAACTTCGAAGCTACTACTAGTGACCGAGGACCTGATGGTGGACCCTCAACTTGCTTCCATTATTATGTGGATGTCATATCGTCGCAATCCTGCGGCGATGATATTAGTAGAGACCCTAAATGGTCTAGATGCTTGGCGGGAAGGTCGTTCTAATTTTTTGAGAGGTAGCCCGATTATGATATTCATGTGGTTGTCTGAGAGATTCCATTTGGCGGTCCCACCATTAATATCCCTTAGTAGTTGTGCCGAATTTATTCACCCTCTATTTCATCAGCTTTGGCCCGACTATAGAGAATTGGGTAAACTGGTGTGTGGAGCATGACACTCGATGTCTGCGCTCGTCAGTGCCCTAGTGGTGGGAGTTGCAGCCCATTCTGGAACTGGGGGAATACCGGTATGTTCTGTTAGTTGGCCTCCGACAGACCTCCTTCTATTTCCCCTGGTGGATCCTGCGTCATACTTGCACAACTTTTGATAAAACTGTGAAAGTTTGACCATTTTTTTAAAATAGCAAAAAATGTTATTTTGAGTTGATTTTTATATGGGTCCCTTGAAATGTTTAAACATTATATAAAAAAATTAAATCGAAACATAATTTTTTACTATTTTAAAAACGTAGGTATGTATAGGAGCCTGTCTGTATATATATATATATATTCCAAAGCTTTTTTTTAGCATTCATTCACTCCTCACTTGGTTCTTTATCACATATTTTTTGAGTATTTATGCACATTCAATCATTGTCAAAATATGTGCTGACGCAATTATAATGTGGTGGTTTAATTTGTAACCTTTCTAAACCTTAAGTTAATCCAAACTTTGTTCATCTTTATACCTGGATCAAGGAGTTTGTGTCTTGATTTTGAGGGAGGTTCTCTTGCTAGTTGAAATATATATATATATATATATATATATTTCCAAAGCTTTTTTTTAGCATTCATTCACTCCTCACTTGGTTCTTTATCACATATTTTTTGAGTATTTGTGCACATTCGATCATTGTCAAAATATGTGCTGACGCAATTATAATGTGGTGGTTTAATTTGTAACCTTTCTAAACCTTAAGTTAATTCAAACTTTGTTCATCTTTATACCCGGATCAAGGAGTTTGTGTCTTGATTTTGAGGGAGGTTCTCTTGCTAGTTGAAATAGACTTGTAAGTTGTTCGGTCGGGGTGGTGGTGTCGTTTGTAAATTAAGGTTTGATACTTTGTAAAAGAATAGTTTTTTTACTTTAGTTCCATCTCCTAAGATTTGTTAGGCTCCCCTAATCACTCAAAATCGTCCATAACTACTTCGTAACCGCTACTCTTCTTGTCCGCAGAGAATGACATATATCCTATAGTGGTTAAAATGAAACCAATAACTAAAAAAATAAAAAACATGGGAGTGACTACAAATAAATCTTAAAAAAAGGGACTAAATACTTAAGATACCGTAAAAGAATTGTGATTTACTGAATTAGTGTTCATGTATACATTATTATTTGTAGATATTTGCATTTAGAATCAAACTTTTAATTGCCATTAATTTTTTGAAAGAAGAAAAAGTGAAAACAAATCATCCCTCTTAGGTAATTATGGGGTAATAGTGTCAAAGTTGTTTTATATGCTATATGCTCCCATGTTCATGCTTTATATAGTCATATTTTTAGTTTTAGTCTATACATTAAGATTAATGTTATTTACCTATTACTTCTTGATGGGTGTGGCATTTGGTATCATTTCAAGAGTTTATTATTTAGAAAATAACCTATGGTTTGTTGACAACTTTTCGTTCCTAAATTTCTTCCAGTTCCAAAGGACCAAGCCCAATGAGACACTTAACATCCAGTAAAAATATATTTTGTATGTATACCATACCTATGAATGTACCTATTTTTTTAAATAGTAAACAAATAAATTTTTCGACTAAATTTTGTATACACGATCTCCATAACGAAGAGATCGTCTACAAAAACAATCATAAAAAAATTCAACCCCAAAATGGGTGAAATGAAAAGTGGATATATATGAGCATTTTCGACCGTTCAAATTTTTGCCATCATCTCACCCACTTTCAGGTTGAATTTTTTGATGATTTTTTTTGTAGATGATCTCCTTACTTTGTAGATCATATACACCGAATTTGGTTAAAAAATTACTTTTTTACTATTTTACAAAAATGGGTATGTTCATTGGTATGTTATGAGAGGTATATTGGAGAGTCTGACTGTGTATATGGTGTCGCAAAAATTTAAGATATCACATTTGACCACCACCTTGAACTACATCCTTTTAGTTCTTGTCTCCTTTAAGTTAACATTATAACCTTTGTTTTTCAATTTGTTGGTTTACTTGAAACTTTAAATTAAAAAAACTTCAATATGCATGCACATAGAATACATGACAAAACACTCAGTCATACTAAAATTATAATCACTGCCAACCCTAATCAATTTCCCATATAACCAAAATTGCAATCTCTAAAGATCCACATTTGAACCACATAAGCCATTACAAAAATTTCTAGACATGCCAATAAGGCAAGAACAATGAAGTAAACACTACCAACATAAGTGACGATGGGGAGAAAGGTGGAGTGGGTCCCGATGGAGACGAAGGTGGAAGGGGTCCCGATGGAGACGAAGGTGGAGGGGGTACCGATGCGCGGGGAGGTGCAATGGTTGCATTTGAACTGTCCCAAAAGATCATTATATGTTAGACGCCACAGAAAAATAAATAAAGTAAGAGTCATTATGAAGAAACCGCAGTTTGATAATTCGATATCGAACTAAAACCATGTTTTTAAAAATAGTTAGACATAACACTAATTTCATGAAAATAAATGGTGCTTTCCATGGACAAAATTGTCGATTTGCAGGCAATGTGTGTGTAGTTTTTGATTTCCATGAAATAGGTGTCGGTTTGCAAATTTTTCTTGTTATGTCTAATTGTTTTCAAAAGGTGTAGTTTAAGTAAAATGTCGCATTATCAAAAGAGTAATTCTACACTGATACCATAACGTGTTGCACCCGCATTGACTCGTGTCTGGTCCCGACACAAGTGGAGATCAAACACACACCAATACGGATGCGACACATCAGGGTGTCACCCCAAATGTGTCACATTTTAGGTGTCGGCCTAACATTAAACTTATCAAAAAGACCCACAAACTAATTATTATTATTTTAAAATAGCACATAGGTTCAAGTTCTCACCCTGTAAATATGCATGATCCATAGCCTGTAAAAAAGAAACCCATAAATAAAGAAATCAGGGACCATTGGAGATGCTAGTAAAAGTATTTGCTTTTTCTTTTTATTTTTGGGTGCAAATAATTACTTAGATGAACAATTATGAAATTGTACCTAACTAACTAAAAATAAATAAAATGCTTTTAAAAATATATTTTTGCTTAATAATTTTGGACAATTAAGAAATTGCATGCAAAATTTCTACTGATATTTGCTAATAAAATCCCATTAAAGGAACTTACTTGGATCAACATTAGTCATCAGGCCTGTACCATGGAAGTAACACCCCCCGGCAACTCTATTAAATCTGTGATAATGATCATTGAAAACATAGGAAGCATGGTTTTCTAGAGTATCCGGTACATAAAACGGGTGGCCCGGTTGAGTAGATCTACAATTAGCTTCGTCCGACAAACAAATCTTATTCATCTCATTTTGCAACCTACCCAAATCCGCGTTTTCTTTCGCAACACAAAAAGTCCCGAAAGGACTAGGCTCATCTTCGAAAACTGGAGAATTCCATGTAATAGGATAAATATCCTCCCCATCTATAAAGGTTGGATTAAAAACACCCCAACATCTCCCACCTTCTGCAAATTCCTCGTTATACATCTCGTAAATGTACGCGCTAATGGGCATAGTGCGTGTACTAGGCGGGCCCAAGCCAGTGAAAATGCGACGAGCGAGATGATTGTTATACGCGTGGGCATTTCCCCTCGTGGCCACTGTCTCATTCTTAGTAATGTTAACTACAAAAGGCCATCCTAGGGGCACACCGTCCCCATCCCCATCCCCGTCCCCGTACCCATCCCCATCCCCGTGCTCGTTCCCGTACCCGTCAGTTTTGTTACTTTCATAAGGCCATCATGTTTCGGATACCACAATTGGGATGTCCGAGAACTTAAAAGCCGCCATGGCGATATATGCAGCGTCTAACATGGACTCGAACAGGCTACTATAGGTAACATTACTATGGGGGTCAACAATATGTTTTTCGGGCTGGAAAAGAGCGTAGCCAATCGAATAATTGGGGTTGTTATTAAACGATAAATAAGGATGAATGTTTAACATGAAAAACGGATCGGTTTTCTCTAAAAATTGAAAGATACTACGAAGGGAAGTTTCGTGAATAGGTTGGAATTTGGCTAGGGAAGGGGAGGATGAGCTATTAATTATGCTGAAAGATTGGGGGGTGGAAATTTTGATGTGTTGAATATTTATGTTTGAATCATTTAAGGCTTTGCTAAGGGACTCCATGACCATAGCCAAATCTTGTCCGTAATCAAAATTTGAAGTGAGAAATTCGTTGCCCACACCAATGGCGGTTATGTTTGTTGAGGAATACGCGATAATATTTTTTTTAATCCAAGTGGTGGCGAGGGATGGTGTTTTTATAATATCGAGGACTTCATCGTTGGTGACACCGACCATAACCTCGATCCCGGTGTGTGAGAGGGCACTAAGAATATCATGTTCGGCCTGGTAAAGGCGGACGTGGAATATTTTATGCGTTTTAAGGGTTTTAACGATGTCGTAGCCTATTGGTCGCATGTAGATGTTCATGACGATGTTTATCCCCATAAATGCACCTGCAAATTCAAGAACACACAATTTGGTTAACATGATAAATGAAATGGTGAATTATTTGTAGTTACAAAATTTTGTTAGCATGAAATTGTCATTAAGTTTTAATCTACAAGGAACAAAATTTATTTATACATCACAAAGAAATTAAAGGAACACATTTAACTCCAAATAGGTGAACATACTTTTCCCATTTTACTTTTCTTCATTTGGTTTGGATGGAATATCCTTTACCATGGTGAAAAGTGAAATGGCGGATCAATAATTTTGTCCAAATCACATTATTATACTGTATACTCTAATATGCAGTTGTATCGAAACAATTTGTTTTAAATATGTTTGAATACTTTTCACCAAATAAGTTGTAATCTAAGTGAAATATATTTCACCGCGAACCAAGTCGCGCTATGTGGGAAATACAACCCTAATGCGGTTGGGATTGAAGTTAAGATGGGAATTTTTGGTATAACCTATGAAGCACGTACTCGACATGTAATACATGTTTTCACACGACACGGGACACGCGACCAACGACACGTGATTTTGTCAAAGTCTAGGATACGACACGCTAGGATAAGTATAATATATAATAAATATTTAGATATATACTAATAAAATAAAACATATTTTTTTTTATAAAATACATTATTAAAGCATTCTTAACATGAAATTAAGAAAATGGATTACACAAAACAAAATTCAAACACACATTAAAAATCATATATAAAGCAGAATCACCATCACATTACAAAAAAATTAAAAAATTTAAATAATTAATTTCACATGTCCTTTTACATGTCCCAGTATGTCCTGGACGTGTCTCAAGATGTCCAACCTAAAAAAAGGACTCGCGTGTCTCAGTATGGCGATAATGTGTCGGAGCACGCACATAATACGTGTTTCGGACACGGGATTCGTGGCTTCTGGGAGAGTGTTCATGCTTCATAGGGTATATAATACACGCGCACAAAAAAAAAACTGAAATTTGATTATTTCCAAAAAACTTCAATTGATACTTATCAACATTGTTCAATTTCTAACTAGAACTCACTAATACCAATTTATCGTTAGCTGTCTATGCCAACAAACAAATTATCGTGGTTATAACATTAGAAATCCTGCTAACTAATTATCTTATGTGAGTGTACTTCTATTAGATTGAGTTCAGTAATAGTGTAAGGCTTTTAACTTTTCAATTTAAAACATCAGAACATTTACTCAAAAAAATATTTATCATTACTATTTATTAAGTATAATACTTATATAGTCTTGCAATTTTTATGATATATTGGCAAGAATGTTGAAATTTATGTTTAATTACAAAAAATTTCAACAAATTATAGAAATTCCCCTAATATTGTTTGATTTGCAAACCTTTTGCATTAATTTTACGTGATGAAAAATCATTCTTGAGATTACCCACTTATTAAATGTACTACTATTTCTAGTTGGAAAAAAAGGGTCTACACCATGCAAGCCGAATAGTAGAATGCTCAAGATTTGATTCGAAAGGCTTAATGAGCCTAAAAATATGTTCAAGGAATCTTTTATCCAAATGAATATGGGCCGAGCTCGAGTAAATTTGTATTAATGCCTATGAAGCAGGAACTCTCTCTCGAAAGCCACGAGTTAGCTTTGACACGAGTCCCACACGCGACACACTCTGACACATTGCTGACATGTTGGGACACGTAAAAGGGCATGTCGAGACACGTAAAAGGACATGTTTTTTATTTTTAATTTTTTTTCTTATGTGATGCTGATTTTTCTTTATTTATGATTTTTAATGTTAAAGTGTGTTTGAATTTTGTTTTGTATGGTCCATTTTCTTAACTTCATGTTTAGATTGATCTAATAATGTATTATATGGAAAAAATCTATTTTATTGCATTAATATATATATATATATATATACGTAATCTAGCGTGTCATATCCTGGTTTTTAGAAAAATCATGTATCGCGCGTCCTGTTGAAATACGTATTATGTGTCGAGTCCGTGCTTTAAAGATTAATGTACTATTTTAACACACGATTATTAGTGATCCAGTAGAATTCAAACTGAACTTGAACGAGCTTGTATCCAAACGACGACATCCTGATGACTCAACATTACCAAGAGGATGATCATAGTGAAAATGACTTTAAACCTACTACTACAACAACTACAACTAATTATTAACTAAAAAGTCAATGTAGCAGTATAATCACGATTTAAAACTTGTTATTAAAAACAAGACATACTACTCTAGCTAGATTAAGCAATTAAGACAGTATAAGTTCATTAATATACCTACTATGTTGGGGAAAATTCCAAATATAATGAGGACACATCGGAGCCACATTTCAAGCATCATCGGTTTAAATAAAAATTTCGGCCTTGACATTCACAGCAAACCTGCAGTGTAAAGGCGAAGAATTGAGTGATATATCTATACCTATACAAAACCCGTCAAGTGTGGGCCCAAATAATAGGTTTACTAACGGACCATCTTAAAATGATATAATTTTTTTTCCCTCGAGTACTATTTCCCCCCTTGCATTACTACGTCACTTAAAGTCACATATTTTGGAGGTCAAATGTTGGGGGCCAAAGTCAATATAAAAAACTTACAGGTAAAATGAAGAAAAATAAAAACAAGAGTTATTTGGGGTTTGGTCTCAATTAATTGTTGCAATTGAGATTAATTGTTGGGGCAAAAATTTCCTTATTATACATGTATTTTCTTAAGATGTTTTTAAAATTATAGAGTTTGCCCCCTCAAATTTTTTCGAAAAATATTAAGAGTCACCCCTCTGGTGAAAATAAATAATTACTTGGCATATATATGGAAATGCTTAAAAGTCAATATTAGGTTTTATTTATGGCTACATTTACAAATCTTAGACGTATATATGTATACATTTTATTAGTAATTTTTTAAAATATTTTTTTGTATCAAAAAATTAATAATTAACTAAAAGAAATTGATTACCGTTCACCAAAATTTCGCCCCCTGTGGTCGAATTCTTTATTTTTAGGCACAAAAAAAGATAACTTTGTTTTTGATATATAAGGGAGAATATGAAGAGGAGGTGGATGAAACTTAACATATAACATCTCTTTAAAATGAAAAGTTATTTATATACACTAGCATGTAGGGCACGCGATGCGTATCATTATTTATTTAAATTATATTATTTTGTTGTAAACCTTATAAATTAGTGTATACATAAACTTCATATATGTATATTAAGAATAAAATTAAGACGTTTATATCACCAAAAATTGCATATATAATAAAAAATATAAATTTTTGATAAAATCATATTTACATTAATAATTTAAGTTATATCTTGACCCAAAAAATGAACACAATCATACATAAATTTCTCTTTGATCATTATGTTGGGCATTTTTTGAAATGAAATAAATCTCAACCAAACAAATGGAGCAGTAGCAGTATATGTGTATCGTATATGATGGGTATGTTTGGAACGAGTGATTACATTGATCAAAGAAGAATAACACGCTAACATATGACATACCCTCTCAAAAACACACATAAATCCCCACAATTTTCAAACCTGTAACATATCCGATATGAATATACTAGTAACACATAATAACAATTTGTCCAAGTATCGATAAAACGAAATAGTACCTGAGAACGGAGATGGAGGAGGAAGAATGGCGGCTATAAAAAATGACTGGAAGCTCTTTATAAAGAATGCGAATACAAAGAGACTGAATAGGGAAGGGTAAGAGACAGAGAGTAAATGCGGTAGACGTAGCGTTGATATAAACAAACACACCAATTCATGGAATTTGAATTAAGTGTGCGTTAATTTAACCCTCTGTGTCAATTCCATAAAACTGTGATTCTATAATTATCTTCTTTTACTTTGGAAGTAAATTTATACAATTGGAGTCATAGAAAAATTCCAAACTCATTTTTTTCTAACCAAACAATGTAAACTGGAACTCAAGGCCCCAATGTCAATTCTTAAGTTTGGAATTGGGGTTACCAAACACACCCTTAGAACTACTGGGGTAGTAAGTTTGGAACATCTGGGATCATACTTCATGTACCATTTGGGGTGAGGGGCCCATCTAAAATTTTCTTTCTTCTTGTTATATTTGACAAGCTTTGCCTTACCAATTGATTTTGCGAATTTAATCAGCCAAATGCATCTCCCGTTATGTCAAAATTTAGTTTTTGCAATGCCGATGAGGGATCTAGGGTGGCTTTAAATCCAAGGAAATACCTGAATCTATTTGTGGTTTAGGGTCTAATGTCTTCACTACTTGCACCTTTAAATCTTTACTTTACTTTTTGTGACACTTTTATAAGAAATTTTGGGACATTTTTTTTCCACCCAAAGTGCAAATGCCAATGATTGGACTCCGAACCCTTTTTTTTATTATTGTTATTTATTATTGATCAGTATCATATGGAGTCATGCACTACAAGATCAATGCTAAGAAACTTGAAACTTTTGTGAGCAGATCATTGCCTCGGCTAAAGATGTTCAAGCCCAAAAGGACATCTATGCTCCCTTTAACATTCTGCCATTGGATTCTGCGGGTGCATCACAGTCCATCATGCAACTGGTAAAGGTACACTATACTACAAATTATATATGAGTAATACTAGGGGGACACAGTCTAACTTTGTTGATAAATATGCCTTGGTTAATGTGTGGGACATTCATTACTAATAAATTTTTAATTTACCAATGTATTAAAGACGCATCATTGTGTTAGTCAAATTGTTGATTATAAATAGGGATTTTTTGGCTTAACCCCTACTTTTTAATGTGATATTTGACTTAACCCCGACTTTGCTAATCTCTTTGATATACGCCCTACACGAGGGGGTTTCACCAAAATATTACATAAAAGTAGGGGGTTAAGTTAAAGGATTTATTCGACTTTCCCCCTGTTTATAATACTAAATTAGACAAAGTCAAAGGATTATGAAAATGAGGGGTTAAGTCAAATTAGGCATTAAAATTTGGGGGTTAAGTCAAAATGACCCTTAGAAATACTAGGTATGGTTTTTCACCATACTGTAACCTTTCAGTCCAGTGAAATATGGTTTGAGTTTGCTAATTTTCATTACTGGAAAATGAAACTATCGAAACCGAAGTTATTAAAAACTTTGTGATTATTGGTCGATTTGGTATAGGCTATATACCGACCGATAATCACCCCTAATTAATACACAAGTACTCTCACCCACACATGTAATTTATGCTCGTGAATTCTATTTGTATGCCATTACCAGGTTAAAGCTGTTGTGGGTGCACTTCGAAACACACGTGGGTTGAGTTGGCCAACATCAGCTGATCACCACAAGAAGAAATCAGGAGAATTGGACCTTCTTGATTGGCTAAGGGCCATGTTTGGGTTTCCGGCATGTGGTATTGATCAGAAGAATTAGATAATAATTCTTAAATTGCTTATGGATTTTGAAAAGTTAATGTTTGTGTTTGGTTTATTTTGTTATCTGCAGAGAGAGAATGTCAGGAACAAGAGAGAGCATTTAGCTTTGCTACTTGCCAATATTCATATAAGACTTATTCCTAAGCCCGAACCCCTTAACAAGGCATGAACCCCCCCTCTTATCTCAAACCATAATTTTTGTGCATTTCCATGATATAGCTTCTCATTTTTTAATTCAAGTTCAATTTTTATGTTGCATTTATTGAACTGAAATGTTCTGGTATGATTAGTCTGCATGTTCTTTGTGTCGGTGGTTATTTCTTGTGGATCATTAACCATTTTCCTTTGAGATTTCTGATTGATATTTCATTATCGCATAATTATCCTCTAGTGAATATTTTCTCCGCACTTCGAAAAGTGTAATCTTAAAATGCATAGTTCTAATGCATTAATTTAGAATATGAGCAAAAATAATGTGAAAAATATTGAACCAGGACAATGCTTCTAGTCTTGCCTCTCGGGTTAAAAAGATAGACGCACGGGAAATCGAGAGCTTTTACCAACAATACTATGAAAAATATGTTATTGCATTGGACCAGGGAGAAAAACCAGACAGACAGGTATTCTTTTTAAAAGAATGGTTCTATTCTACTTGCAGGTACCCAATTTTATGAGTAAGAGGTTCATTGTGTTTATGTAATTATTTATAAATGAAATTAATTACATTACAACAGAGCCCAGCTCGGCAAAGCTTACCTGACGGCCGAAGTTCTTTTTGAAGTCCTCTGCGCTATTAACAAGTACGAAAAAGTTGAAGAAGTTGCTCCTGAGGTGAGTTACTCCCCTCTTTTGTGAAAAATCTATGCGTAGTGATTTTTAATACGGGTAATGCATTGCATGACTTGTACCATGCGTGGTCCTATCATGGTACAAGTCATGCAATGGCCATCAAGGTACAAGTTATAAATCAACCCATCCTCCTAATGGGTAAACCCCAAATATGCTATATGTTTAATAAAAATAAGCTAGGTGAAAAAGTAGAATCCTTCAAACCGTACATGATGTAGCATTTGGCATTCTTTATATAGTCATTTTGTTTCCTAAAACATTGCATATCAATTACTTTTTAGAGTGTTTATGGATGCATAAAATTAGAATTCAACTAGAATTCTAATTCATGGAATTTGAATTAAGGGTCCATTTGGAAACCCAATTGCAAGCCATGGAATTGGAATCGGAAGGCCAATTTTAATTTCACGGAATTGATATTGGCCTTCCCATGCCAATTCCAAGGCTTGAAATTGGGTTGCCAAATGGGTCCCTAAATGAATTCCAATTCCATGATGTTAGAATTCAATTTGTCGATTACGTTGTTGAATTTATTTGATATTTTATGAGACTTATAAATTCATGTTTGTGGGTAGTAGTTCGTTCAGTATCCGTGTAACTTTATTAGCGTACAATTTGTGAAACTCTGTTTGTGTGGAACTGTGTGCATGTGTACCTGCAGTGTGTGTGACAATGGACTGTGTGAGCATATGTGAAATTGTATGTGCAGTGTGTATAACTGTGTACTGTAGTGTGTGTGACACTAAAACTGTGTGTGCGTGTGCGGAGTAACAGCATGACATAGTGTATGTGAAAATGTGTGTGCGTTAATTTATCCCTCTGTGTCAATTCCATAAAACTGTGATTCTATAATTATCTTCTTTTACTTTGGATGTAAATTTATACAATTGGAGTCACAGAACAATTCCAAACTCATTTTTTCTAACCAAACAATGTAAACTGGAACTCAAGGCCCCAATGTCAATTCTTAAGTTTGGAATTGGGGTTGCCAAACACACCCTTAGAACTACTGGGGTAGTAAGTTTGGAACTTCTGGGATCATACATCATGTACCATATGGGGTGAGGGGCCCATCTAAAATTTTCTTTCTTCTTGTTATATTTGACAAGCTTTGCCTTACCAATTGATTTTGCGAATTTAATCAGCCAAATGCATCTCCCGTTATGTCAAATTTAGGTTTTTGCAATGCCGATGAGGGATCTAGGGTGGCTTTAAATCCAAGGAAATACCTTAATCTATTTGTGGTTTAGGGTCTAATGTCTTCACTACTTGCACCTTGAAATCTGTACTTTACTTTTTGTGACACTTTTATAAGAAATTTTGGGACATTTATTTTTCACCCGAAAGAACAAATGCCAAAGATTGGACTCTGAACCCTTTTTTTATTATTGTTATTTATTATTGATCAGTATCATATGGAGTCATGCACTACAAGATCAATGCTAAGAAACTTGAAACTTTTGTGAGCAGATCATTGCCTCGGCTAAAGATGTTCAAGCCAAAAAGGATATCTATGCCCCCTATAACATTCTGCCATTGGATTCTGCGGGTGCATCACAGTCCGTCATGCAACTGGAAGAGGTACACTATACTACAAATTATATATGAGTAATACTAGGGGGACACGGTCTAACTTTGTTGATAAATATTCCTTGGTTAATGTGTGGGACATTCATTACTAATAAACTTTTAACTTACCAATGTATTAAAGACGCATCAGTGTGTTAGTCAAATTGTTGATTATAAATAGTGATTTTTTGGCTTAACCCCTACTTTTTAATGTGATATTTGACTTGACCCCGACTTTGCTAATATCTTTGATATACCCCCTGCACAAGGGGGTTTCCTCAAAATATTACATAAAAGTATGGGGTTAAGTTAAAGGATTTATTTGACTTTTCCCCTTGTTTATAATACTAAATTAGACAAAGTCAAAGGATGAAAACGACGGGTTAAGTCAAATTAGGCATTAAAATTTGGGGGTTAAGTCAAAATGACCCTTAGAAATACTAGGTATGGTTTTTCACTATACCGTAACATTTCAGTCCGGAGAAATATGGTTCGAGTTTGCTAATTTTCATTACTGGAAAATGAAATTATCGAAACCGAAGTTATTAGAAACATTGTGATTATTGGTCGATTTGGTGTAGGCTATATAACGACCGATAACCACCCCTAATGAATACACAAGTACTCTCACCCACACACATGTAATTTATGCTCATGAATTCTATTTGTATGCCATTACCAGGTTAAGGCGGCTGTGGGTGCACTTCGAAACCCACGTGGGTTGAGTTGGCCAGCATCAGCTGATCACCACAAGAAGAAATCAGGAGAATTGGACCTTCTTGATTGGCTATGGGCCATGTTTGGGTTTCAGGCATGTGGTATTGACCGAAAGAATTATATAATAATTCTTAGGTTGCTTATGGCTTTTGAAAAGTTAATGTTTGTGTTTGGTTTATTTTGTTATCTACAGAGAGACAATGTCAGGAACCAGAGTGAGCATTTAGCTTTGCTACTTGCCCATATTCATATAAGACTTATTCCTAAGCCCGAACCCCTTAACAAGGCATGAACCCCCCTCTTATCTCAAACCATAATTTTTGTGCATTTCCATGATATAGCTTCTCATTTTTTAATGCAAGTTCGATTTTTATGTTGCATTTATTGAACTGAAATGTTCTGTTATGATTAGTTTGCATGTTCTTTGTGTCGGTGGTTATTTCTTGTGGATCATTAACCATTTTCCTTTGAGATTTCTGTTTGATTTTTCATTATCGCATAATTATCCTCTAATGAATATTTTCTCCGCACTTCGAAAAGTGTAATCTTAACATGCATAGTTCTAATGCAGCTTGACGATCGAGCTGTTGATGCACTCATGAACAAGCTATTGAAAAACTATAAAACATGGTGCAAATACTTGGAAAGAAAACACAGTTTACGGTGAAGTATGTTTGTGCATTTTCTTTTGTTTGTTGACTTCATCACATGACTTTTCTAGATTAAAATGAATCTTCTTATGATAATGAGATGAAATGAGTATGAATGTAATTGCTTGTAGGATCCCCCAAGGGCAGCAAGAAGTGAAACAGAGGAAGATTCTTTACATGGGCCTCTATCTTCTTATCTGGGGTGCAGCGTCTAATGTACGATTTATGCTCGAGTGCCTCTGCTACATTTTTCACAATGTAAGTAATTCATTCATCGTCGTACATTTCATCAGTGATTTTATATGTATTGTTGAAATGTCTACATCTCCGTATACACACACATATATATACATAAGGCTCGAAGGGTCTAAAAGATGAATTAAAACAACTTTACCCAAATTTCTAGAGAGGCTGGTCCCTATGACTCGAACCAGTGACATTGCACCAGGCGGAATGAGGCTTTGCCATCTTTATGAAACTCTCTCTCTCTCTCTCTCTATATATATATACACACACATGTATATGCAGTCAGGCTCCTATGCAGACATACTTGAGAACTTGGTCCAAAACGATGTTGTTTTGGACCAAATTGTGAATTTCTTAAAAAAAAAAGAAGAGAAATGCTGATTTATGCACAAAATTCATAAGTCCGTCTTCACCAAAGCCGGACTTAATATATGTATACGTTTTTATGTATTCTCTTATTACATATCTCATTGTAATGCTCCGATATATGTTCAGAAGGCATATGAACTCCATGGTTTGTTGGTTGGAAATGTCAGCATTGTCACTGGAGAAAACATGAAGCCTTCTTACGGTGGGGACGATGAGGCTTTCCTGTGGAAGGTTATAACATCGATCTATCGAGTAATTGATAAGGTACTTTCTATTGGAATACATTCATCATTTTCAAAATGCTTTTTTTTTTCTAATGTGTCAGACATGATATAATAATGCTCATCTTATTACAGGAAGCCAAGAATAGCAAAAACGGAAAAGCCTCTCACTTAGATTGGTGAAATTATGATGATGTAAATGAGTACTTCTGGTATGCACAGATTTAAATTGATAACTGCAGTTCATTACAAAGTTTATATAAGGGTGTTTGCGCTTTTTGATATTCTGCTGGACTCATGCTTTTGGTTGATATGTTGTATAGGTCATCTGACTGTTTTTCTTTGGGTTGGCCTATGCGGGATGATGGCGATTTCTTCAAATCTACACGCGACATGGGACAGGTGCTCTATATTCAACCCAGATATTATTCCTTAAAACTCCCTCCGCCCCAAATTAAAAGTGCATGTTTGAAAGTCAACATTTTAAGGAAATATTTTGGGCCTTTGGGTTGCAGAAAACAATTTTCTATTTTATATTTCCAGTTTTCATTTCTATTTCTAATTTTTTTTTTCAATAGAGTATTTAGAAAACTAGGGAAACACGCTCATTTGTTAGAAGTAAACCATTATTTTCAAATGTGATTTATAGAAATCTTGACAGTCAAAATATAATTTACAGAAAGTTTGAGGGACAAAATGTAATTTTCAGAAAGTTTAATGACCAAAATTTCATTTACATAAATTTTAGGGACCAGAATGTAAATTAACAAAATTTCAGGGGCCAAAATGTAATTTACAGAAGGGGTCAGACTTGTCATTTTTTCTTAAATTTAATCGTAAAATGTAATATTGAAATTTTTTGGGGTCATTATGTAATTTACAAAATGTTTTGGAAATAGGTTGTAAAAATGTTAAAGTAGTTTTTCAATTTTCTTTAAAAGTGGAAAATCGGAAGAACTGTTTTTAGTTTTCCATTTGGAAGATCTAAACTCTAAACACATTTTTCACTTTTTCTTTTCTGTCGAAATTTTTTAGAAAATATTCTTTGAAAGCAGCCTTGTTTTGTATAATTAAACAGGGCTTTTACTTCTTAATTTATCCTCTTTAAAATTATAAATACCTTTGGAATGGAAGAACACATGCACTTGGACCCTTTCTTAGCCGTGAGAATTATTAGGACGGGTAACTTCCGAATCTCACCAAGTATATATTACATTTAGAAACAGGACTCTAAATTCAGGAAGGACCAAAGAGTAAAACTAGATTCTTAATTTGGGACAGTGGGATTTTTAATAGAGTGTTGTCTGTTTGCTAAATAAAACTGCCATTCCAGGGAAGACAAGCCTCTCGTAGAAAGCCTGGACGTACATGATAATCGTATTTTGTTGAGACACGGTCATTTTGGCATAACTTTCGACGTTTTGATCGTTTGTGGACCTTTTTCATTATGGCGTTGCAAGTAATTATTACGAACACCGCATGCTTACTCACTATACATGTCATTACTCCTAAAATTGGGTTCATGGTTAGCAAGTACTAATTTGAAGTATTTTATCGCAGGCTATGGTTATCATTGTGTGGAAAGATGATTCTTTATGGAACATTTTTCAGAAGGCTTCTTTAAAAGACTTGTCTAGTATTTTCATCACAGCAACTTTTCTTCGATTCCTTCAAAGTACTTAATTCCTACTCAATTAGTTTAATGGCACTTTACATGTTGATAGTTACTTTTGCTGATATTCTTCATTTTATTTTTAATAATTTTGATACAATAGAAAAAGTCATATAAAAGTGACATGAAAGAGTTTCATTGACTTGTATTAGTTCCTTGACCAACTGCATGGTAAAACTCATAACCTTACATGTGATCATGTTTCTAAAAACTCATGACCTTGAATGTTGCTTATAACACAGTGATTTACAAACTTGCAACACTTGCAAGTCTATTACAAACTATGAACACCTCTAAGAAGGAAACGTCTTATGTCGAACACCTACACTTCATGGACACGTGTTCTACACTTTTTTCTACAGTTTTATTATTTAAAATTAAGATTATTTATTTTGGATATATGTCCAACACTTCTTGAGTTCCAAAAAAGATCCACATATCTTTAATGTTGAAATACGACTTTCGTTTCGTATACGAAAAAAAATAATTGCTAGAAAGCTAAAAAATGTAATCATAATAAAAGGTAAGATGATGAGACGAAGTAATGAAAGGAGAAAATCGGGCATAAATATCTTCATTGATGGGCTGCAAGGTAACCTTTGTAATCCACGAGATCTCCAGAACTGGCCATCCCACCCAATTGACAAGGTATTGTGTCATTTATCCGATCGGGCAAGAAAATGTCTCCGAGTCTAGGATGCCTTAAAGCCAATCACATGAGAACTGGTTCGCCAATCACATGAGTTAATCTTGACCTTTTATTTTTGAAATAAAAGGCCGAGATGATCACTCTACCATGTAGAGTTGTCCCACGACTCTAGAGGAGTCGGATCCCTCGCCATTGCGTGATCTGGGGAGGATTAGATGTACGCAGTCTTACCACGTGTACCACGCATCGAACCCTGACCTCTAGGTCACAGTGGAGCAACCTTACCATTGCCCCAAGGCTCATCCATAAATATATAATATTTCAAATTAAAGGTTTAATTTTATGAAACAGCACATGTGGCTCCATACTCCCTCAATCAATTTCTCATTTTCACATTATGGGAAAATTATTCGTATTCAAAGTAAAATTTTGATAACCTTTATTTATGGCCTATTAATATTGGTATTGACATGAATGAACGAATAAATATTTTGACCAGAAACTAGAAAAGTCATATCAAACATTATTGTATTGTTATCAACATTTAATGGGGGGAGTGACATTATATTGTTAATAACTGAGCTGTGGTGCAATAGCGGTATATGATTATTTCAGATTAAGTGGATATCATATAGATTTGGCAGATTTTGGGATGGAAAGTTTCGGAAGCTTTCAGCTTCAAGCAATTATGTTTGCCCCCTCCCAAACAAACCCCCGCGAGCTATTCCATTCTCTCTTGCAGTGTACTTATCTTTTCACCATTATTATATATCCCTGGTTTCTTGATTGGAAAAGAATATTCTATATGCATGTTAGCAAGGGGGAAGCCATTTTTTTAGTTAAGAGGCACAAAATCTAATACTGAATCTGTTTTGGTCAAATTCATGGTGTGTGGGGGTAGTGAAGTGCTATATTAAGTTCTATCTTATCCTAATGAAGGGAGATGAAGTAATGCTAGTTTTGAAACTTTCCACAAGTCATGGGGGGCACTTACCCCCCTTCCTTACAAAGAAAATGGATGTTTTATGAGGGGTCCACCGGAACCACAAAATTTATACCGTGGTCAAGTTATTATGCCATAGTGGTAACCACAAATTCCATACCTTTTTTTGGTCCAAAAAGGGTTAAAGCTAGTTAGCCCTTGATCTTTTCCTGCTAAATTAGCTGTAAAGTGCTATATCAACTCATACACTTATCGATAAAATCTTAAAAATAAGAGATAGTGTTGATATCAAATCTAGTTATGTATGGCTTATGTTGTTAATACAAGTATGTTATGTGAAAAGCATTTTGGAATTCACGACTGAGGGTGGTCTTCCTTTTAAGTTTATTATTTTTCTCAATTCTATCACAGTATGTTCTGTAATGCATCCTAGATTCTCTACAACAAGTATCTTGTACAGGTAAAATATTATGCTGGTTTCTGACTCTTTGTATTTTGACGGAGAAGAGATACTTGAAGGCTACAAAGCTGTCACAATTCCATCGGTGGAAGATAAGAAAAGTTAGAGATCCTTATATGCTCAATTCGAGGCTGTAGCTGACATGAAATTCACATACGTTGCTACATGTTAAAACTATGGGAACCAGAAGCAGAGTGGTGATCGTCGTGCAACAGACATTTTGAATTTGATGGTCAAGTATGTTTTATTTTCCAAAGAATCAAAATGAAGTTATATCTTAAGTTCTTACTCAATGCTTCCATATTATCTTTACATTTCTTTCCCGGTGCTTTATTCACAGCAATCCGTCTTTTCGTGTTGCATATATTGATGAAGTTGAAGAAAGTGACGGTGGAAAAGCACGGAAAGTTTATTATTCAGTATTGGTCAAAGCTGTTGAAAATCTTGATCAGGTAATTATGCTTATTATCTCCAAACAATAGAAGCTCAATGCTGAATTTATGGCCTTGACTGCCCTTGTGTTTTCTCCTTAAAGGAAATCTGCCGCATAAAATTGCCCAGCTCAGCAATGATAGGAGAAGGAAAACCTGAAAATCAGAACCATGCTATAATTTTTTCTCGAGGAGAAGCTCTTCATACCATCTATATGAACCAGGTAAACCGGTAGAAAATTTTAATCGGGGGGACTTTAGTACTAAGCCCCATACATTCAACAGATTTGCGTGCAATTCCTGATGTTATATAACATTGCGTGCAGTCTCTAAAATCTAATATATAATCCTGTGTAAGATCCCTGATGTTATATTATGATAGTTTTATATTACAATTTTTTTGTCATATTAGAGATATTTGTGTCATATTTTTTTTGTCATACTAGACCACAACACATGTTATATTAGTTACACTACCTATTACTATAATCCAGGGACTTCACACAGACACTTAAAAACCAAGGACCGCAAACACATAATAACACCACTCTCCTTGGGGACTTTTGACAAGTCATCTATTTAATCTGTCATAATTTACTATGATTTCAAGGCTTAAGCATAATTTTTTGCTGCTTTATGTTGTAGGATAATTACTTGGAAGAAGCTTTTAAAATGCGCAACCTGCTCGAGGAATTTAATGAGGATCATGGGGTGTGCCCACCTACAATTTTGGGTGTTCGTGAACATATTTTCACTGGAAGGTTGCTCATCTTTTTTTTTTATATATGCATTTTTCACTGGAGTTTTGTTTGGAGTTTGTTTATATATACCTATATCTTATAAGTTTTCACATATGCGCTGTAGTGTTTCATCGTTGGCTTGGTTTATGTCAAATCAAGAGACAAGCTTTGTAACCCATTGGTCAGAGAGTTCTTGCAAGACCACTGAAGTATGTTTCTTTTTCTAAGAAAAACCAACCTAGAAAAAAAATTAAGATTCAAATTAACTGCAAGGGGAACTTGAATATTCTTTCATGTTATCCTCGGCATTTCACGAGCAATATATTGATAAATATATTTAATTTATTGGTTCAAAATTGGTTTTGATTTAGGGTTCGCTTCCACTACGGGCATCCAGACATGTTTGATAGAATTTTTCACATTACCCGTGGTGGCAGCAGCAAAGCTTCTAGGGGCATCAATCTAAGCGAGGACATCTTTGCTGGTAAATTCTTATACGGTTTACTTTCTTAGGTTTATTTTTGGTTGAGTTTACTTCTTGACATATATATATTTTTGATGTAGGTTTCAACCCAACATTAAGATGGGGGAACGTTACTCACCATGAGTATTCAAGTTGGGAAGGGACGAGATGTCAGCCTTAACCTAATATCATTTTTTGAAGCAAAAGTGGCATGCGGTAATGGAGAGCAGACGCTTAGCCGAGATATTTACAGATTAGGCCATTGTTTTGACTTCTTCCGGATGCTATCGTGCTATTTTACGACCACGGGGTTTTATGTCAGTTCGATGGTAATTCCTATCTTCTTGCATATCATAAGCTTAAGGAATATGGGAGAATGTTATGACCTTTGTATAACCAACTTAACCAAAATAAGAATGTTTTTTTAAGAAACTAAAGTAATCGTATATATAAATAAATAAAAAATGCAAGATAAACTCTCTTCTCATGGATTCTATTCGGTTACTAATTAAAAGATTACAGGGACATATGGAATTATTTATCAGGTTGTTGTCCCACAAAACTCAACACAACTATGTATCTAACAAGTGTCACATTACGTTAGTAGAAGTGTCTGTATGAAATCGAAGATCAAAGATACTCGTGGTGTGGCCAAGTAACCATATTTTACTTTAAACCACTCCTATTCCCAAAACGATGTTGAGAAGGTATATCTTCATTGTTATTAAGTTTCTATACGATGCAGTCACCATTAACCTGGAAAAAGAAAAATTTTCAAAAGCTTTTTGACTCTGGAAGTGAATATTGTGTAGCAGAATTCGAAGTCTGTTTCAAAGAAACTAGACGAATGCATCACTTGCGACATTCTGGACAAACACTATAGAATTTATTACCATTATATCAATATGTTTACTAATTGTAAATATGGGGCTGAATAAATTTTAAAATCATCTAAATGAATGAGTTGAGATTGATTCACAATTGCGATGTGCATTTAACTGAATGATCACATCCTATCAGAGCTTCAGTAGGAATTTCAGACAAAAAGAAACTTGTACCACACAAATCTAAAAAATTCCAGTGTAGTCAGCATATATAAGATAAATTTCTGATTTTAGTGTGAGATGGTCTCTCTTCAGTTTCCAGCTAACGCAAAGCTTTTTACCTTGATATGGTGCAGATAGTAGTCCTTACAGTTTATGCATTCTTATACGGAAGACTCTACCTTTCATTGAGTGGATTGGAGAAGGCAATAGTGAAATTCGCAAGGTCAAAGGGAGATGATGCTCTCAAGGCTGCAATGGCGTCACAGTCGATTGTTCAGCTCGGTCTTTTGATGGCCTTGCCCATGAATATGGAGATTGGATTAGACAGAGGGTTTAGAACAGCATTAGGTGACCTTATAATCAATGCAACTTCAACTCGCATATGTTTTCTTTACATTTTCACTAGGGACAAAGCTCCATTATTACGGTCAAACGATCTTGCACGGAGGAGCCAAATACCGAGACACCGAGAGGGGTTTTGTTGTGAGACACGAGAAATTTGTATTTCGTTGTGAGACACTTGAAGTTTATAAAAAAAATTATTCAGTCGAGAATGGATTTCAAACGTTCGAACTTTTGTTCAACAAAAAAAAAATGGATTTCAAGGTTTCTTAAAACTGGTTCATTCGGAGAATGGATTTGTAAGTGATAGTGTGTTCAATGGTGCATTCAGTTATATATATATAAGTTCAAATGGTTCGTTGCTTATACATTATAACTTTTGGTATTCAAATGGGTAGTGTGTTCAATGTTCCAACTTGATGTTTAATTTTTAGTTGAAAGAGAATGGATGCGAAGATGAAAGGTTTGGAGGTTTGAATGTGCAGAGAGATGGAGGGAAAGCGTCTAAATGATTTTTAGAACTTTAAATATGTGGTGGCCCTTATGTGGTATTTGGAAGTAACTATTAGAATTAAATGGTATTTTGTAGTAAAAAAATAAAGTTGTGGTATTTAGAAGTAAAAAATAAGATGCCCTTAGAAACACCCAATTATTAACACTGCATTTAAGTGTCATTTATCTTCTGACTCCATTAGTTATGCCGCAGATCACTTTGGGTATCATAGTTTAATGTAATTTCATTTTGGGTACCATTTCCACTTTTTATGACGCATTTTACACTGTTTGTAACACTTTTTTTCACAAAAGCGTCAGAAAAAGTGAAATTGGCAACCAAAGTGATAATACATTAAATTGTGGTATCCACGGTGATATACAACGTAACTAAGGGGGTTAAAGGTCATATGATCTTAATTTCAAGGAACACACCCTACCAATGTAAAGAGAAGGGTGATGCCTTTGCAATATAATGATATTTTCTTAGTGATATACCATTTTTTATGGTGTATTAACAACACGAGGTTTGATGGATAATCCAGTTTTCGACAACTAAAACTAAAAAACAGGGAAGGCAACGAGTTTTTGGGAAACCAAAATGAGTACACATCCAAAATAATTTTAACATTTCCCAACTAGTTTCTAAACTCAGTTAAGCAATTTTGCAAATTTTGGGGGCTGAGAATATTTTTTCAATTATTTGATATAGTCAAATTATGTAAAAATAGTTTTCAAGAATTTTTTAGAATTTTTAATGCCCCCCATAATTTTTAGAATAATAAAGTTCCCAAAATATAATTGTCTAGCATGGAAAATAATTTTAAATTATATAATATAATCATAACATATTATAATACTTTTCTTGGATTTTTCTAGAATTTTTCTATAATTATAAATGTATGTAAATATTGGTGGAACATTCAAATCCTAATAAAAATGTTTTAGACTAGACACATTCTGAATCTGAATTGGTCCAATTTAGGTGGGCTAAATAGTAGGCTTAACTAAAACTGGGTAGCAACAAAAAAAATATTTTCGCCTCTTTTTTTTAGGGGAGGGGAGATAATTACGAATCAATCCCCTTAAATATGTTGATAAATAGATCCTATAGTTTTTTTTGCTCCAATATATTTATTAAGAAATATCTTTTGTAATAGGTTCCATTAAAAAACAAGTACTAAATTTACTACCGGTGTAAATATTTACGAATTTTTGAGGAAAAATTGCTTAAGTGGGAACAATTAAAACTTTGCTTAAGTAGGAACAATTGCCGAATTCAAATTGTTCAAGCCTGTTCATCCTTCACAAGCCTTGCTTTATCTCTATAAAGCACCAAAAACTCAACATGCTCAAATCATTGATTTGGTATGACATGATCCTCATGATCCATTCGACCAATGAATCATTTAGTAAATCTTCATGTATTTAAATAATGAATGTATGTATCGAAAACATGTGTTTGTATCTTTATGATCCATTCCCTTGATTTAGTATGTGATGGTGCTGATGTCGATTTTGACCTCCGACCCACCAAATATGCCTCCTAAAGGAGGACGAGGTGTTATAAGTTAAAAATAATAAGAAAGCAAGGATGTATAGTAGTTCAGTATCTCGATTGAGGCACATATGTCCACTCTTAAAGTGTTTATCTCTCGTTTATTCAATATGATGGTGAAGAGTGAAAATATGTTGTGCCTTAGTTTTCAACTAGGAAGAACAAATGGACACTGAGGTCTTTGTAATAGGTAGCCCATTCTTAAGAAGCAACTGATTGGCTCCTCTAAGTACTTCATATGCACTTAGTACTCGCGAGACTGAAGAGAGACTAGGGCAAAAGTATAATGTCTAGAGGCCAGTGTAAGAGCTAGAAGTGGTTCAAACTTACAAATGTTAAATAAAATCATTAACATTTGCTCTGCTAAATCAATTACTTGCCTTCGATCCTCTGAAATCATCCCAAGCACTCATTATATAGATAACTATCGGAAGTAGCTCAAAAGTAATAGTACAAGCACGTGCGGTTATGGATAAGACCGCTACAGTGGAACGATGGAGTGTTGGAGGAAGGCCTTGCAGGTGAGTGGGCCTTGTGATGGACCATGAGGTTAATGTGCTGCGGTCCTTTTCCCTATATTTTGACGTTGTTTTTTTTCTTGTCCTTTTCTCATGTTTAAAGATTGAAGATCATATTTGGTACTATCAATGTTCATGGAGATGTACCTTCACCATCTAGCAAGTAGCACACTTGGAAAGAAACAACATAATGTTTTTCTTTATGCTTGCCCACGAATATTGGCACCTCATGTCCGTACACATCTTATCTTGATTGGGATGTACTGCAAGTCGAGACCCATGGGCCTCTGTGAAGACTGCTCTTGGTAACTCCTCATCTCAAAGGACAACTAGCCTATCGTGAAACCACAAACCCCTATCGAAATTAATCAAATACTATTGTGTCCCCTCAATAAAAAAACTCCTAAAACTTCTATAGGGAAGAAGGGTCTATAGTCTAAGACTTCACAACCTGAACGATGATCTTTAGTGTGATTGTAAGGAATCCCATGAATGCATCCAACAACTCATTTGCTATCTCAAACAAACCCCGCTATAACTTCTAAATAGTGGATAAATTCAATTTCTATCTACAACTCAAGGAGTCTGCCACCATATTCACCTTGATCGGATGATACTAGATGTCAAATTAGTATTCGCTCATGAAAATTATTGTCTTATATTTAACTCCCTATGTATGAACAAGTAATGTAGGCTCTTGTGATCAGTGAAAAAAAAGAAATCTCCCCCCCCCCCAATAGGTAGTGCCTCCACATTTGAAGGGCGAATATCATTGTTGCTGTAAGGACATTTTTCTCATGTCCAACATGTTACATTTGTGTATGTTGTACGTCGCTACATTTGGCACGTCACCTCACGATCTCACATGACGGCCTCTATCCGAATTCCGAGAATCAAGCATTAAACATCTCCATTAATATGTCCCACATCTGCTTCAACGACTTCACGGTCCAAGATTTTAGGGACTTAATGCAAGTGGTACGCAAGGGAAGTCAAAACAGTGAAAAAAGGCACTATAGGAGTGTTCAAGGGCATTTTCGTAATTTCACATCCATAGTCCGGAGGTCTGGTCAACTGGAAAGTTGAAGAGCTCGCCGCAACGAAGATACTGGAAAAAACGGCACCTCAATCCGAGCTACGGTGAAGGAGTTATGACCTTTTGAAGATAGAGAAAATTCCTTAAATAATGCTGTTTTTTTTTTACGCTGGATAGAATTTTAGAGTTTTAAGAACGTGGGACTCTACATATTTTTTCCTATAAATACCAACTTCGGGGGAGTTGTTTTGCAAGACTTTAGAAGACGTTTTTTGAGAGTCCAAATACCTCTAGTCTTCATATTTTTTGAGTCCCAAAACTCATGTTTTGATTCACACAATTGCCAATCCTTTGTGAATCTTTTTGGTAACCCAAGAACACAACTTTGGTTTGTTCAACCCTTGTGGAGAAGCCGTTCTCTTCTTCATTGCTGCCCTCCTGGAAAGGAAAAATTCCAGCCGCCGACATAGGAACCGACACCTGCGGGTATTTCTGTGTCACACTGTTTCTAGCCGTTGCTTTGAAGGTTTACCGAAGACACCGTGCGTTACACTTGTGGGCGATTATCAGGTTGTATGTAAGTCAATGGTCTTGTAAATTCTTTAAAGTTCTAGAAATAAAAGGTTTTGCCCTTCGGGGATTTTTCCTTAACTTTGTGTCTCATGCTTTATATTTGATGGGGTGATTTAGATGCATGTTTAAGGGTTGAATTTATTTGGTCTAAAAGTAGACGCTAGTTAAATAAGGGTTACTTGGAAACTTGCGAATTTAATTTAAATCGATATTACACGCGTTCTCAAATTGGTATCAGAGCAGGTTGCGCAAATTTATCGCGTATTCCTATTTTCCGCAAAAATTGTGTGATATTGATTTTTTTTAAATCAGTTTTATGAAAAATCGCAATTTTTCAATGGAACGCCCATTTAATGAGGAGCCTATTTTTGAAAAATTTCACGACCGTGCTGAAAAATTAAAAAGTTTGAATTTGGAACTTTGCAAAAGAATTAAAGTTTTGGAAAAAGAAAATTCTCTCTTTAAAAGTAAGATTGAATATTTGCAAGAGTTTCAAACTCAAAGTGATATTTGTCGTGAGCACTTTGGTAATTTGTGTACTGATTTTGATTCTTTAAAAATTGCCAAAAAGAAGAGTGATGAGAGAGTCCTAGTTTTAGAGAAGGAATTGGAGGACTTAAAAAATTCTAGGGTTCCCGTTTGTGTCGTCGAGGATAAAAATTTAATCGATGATTTTACGGCACGCGAAAAGACTCTTAGGAATAAGTTTGTTTTAATTGAGGGGGAGCGTGTTAAACTGTTAAGTTTAATTGATAATTTGAAGAAGGCGTCCCTTAATTTGGAAGAGTCTAATTCTTTGCTTGAGTCAAAAATTTTGAAGTTAAAAAATGATTTGACAGACTCAAGTAGGTTTGATAGTGATGGTAATGGCTCATCGTGTTCTCATGCTTCTAATGCTAAAGCCAAAACCATTATTTGTTTTAGAGGGTCAACTAATTCCAAGGACGCTAGAAAAGATCACACTTTTGGTGTCATCCCACCCGTTTACACATGCTCATATTGTGGTATGAATGGTCACCTTAGGCGATTTTGTTTTGATCTTGGAAGAGGTCCTAGGAATTCGAAGTCTAGTATTTTGTTGGTTCCCAAAACCCCTTGTCGACGTGTTTCATCCATTTGGGTTAGGAAATCACTTTTGGAGGAACTAGATTTTAGACAAGTTGATTCCCGTTTGCTTGCACATGATTCTTCTCTTGCCATATCATATAGATGATTGTGTTTGCATGTTTGTCATACGCTAGTTATGCTTTTTGATATATTTTTGCTAGCGTTGTGACATGTACTTTTTGTATATATTTTTTTGAAAAATACAAAAAGATTTTTTTTTGTTGCACCGTTTATGGATAAACACTTTGGATGACCGAGTCACAACATCATTCCATTTTTTCATGTGACTATTTGATAGTGTTTTGAGACAATAGGTCAATTCATCCATGTGCTTTATAATGTTTGGAGTCATTAAGATGTAATTAAGTGTTACTTCCTACATGTTTGACTCATATTTCCTTTATTGCACACATGCACGGATTTGTTTGATTATTGTGCTTGTCTTATCACATGTTGGTTGGGTGTTTTCACTCCAATCTTGTCTTTAAAACGAACCAAGCACGATAATTTTTATAAGGAAATTGTGCATATAAAAACCGTTTTGTGAGTTTGTGTGATTTGTTTGATAACGGGGAGGGGCTGCGAAAGGTAATCATCTATCCTTTGCGCAAAATCCACCGTTAAAAAGGAGCTAAAAAATTGAGGATTTTTATTATCCGAGGTCCAAAGAGGTTAAAAGAGCCCGAAAAATAATTTAAAGGCAATAAAAAAAAATTCATGCCAATTATGGGCCATTTAGGTTTTTGCACCAATTCTCTAAAGTTTGAGAATTTAGATTACCTCTAAAAGAATATATATATATGAGGGAGTTTGGTTGGAGAATTTAAAACGGGTTTGCACGTCCTTGAAATGCTTGAAAATGCGCTACATAGTTTTGGACGTTATTGGTGTGGAAATCACTTTGACTTTGATTTGTTGATTTGCATAAGACGATGCCATCTAAATTCAACAAATTTTTTTTACACCTAAGGATACTTTTGATGCTCATTCGTTAGGGGTACACATATGCATCGTGCACATATGATTGATTGAGTTGATTTACCTATCGAATGTGTTCACACCCATTCATTCCGTTATCATGACTTGGTTGTTTGAGTTTAAATCCATGGTGTGATTTTTGTATCATGTTTTACATTTTTTTCAAAATGGTATCTATTTTTTGTATGAAAAATTGAAAAATAAAAAAATAGTTTGTGAAAGTTTTTTTTTTTAGCATCTCCTTGCTAGAGCACGTTTACCATATTGATTGATGCCTTGATTTGTATACCGTGACACCCCGATTTTGTTGTTTGATTCATTCTTCTTATTTGTCTATTTGGGGACATCATAAAAAGGGGGAGAAAGAATTATCATTTTATGGGGAGTTTGAATTTTGGGGGAGTTTTGAGATTTGACTTATGCTTATCATATATTGGTATCTATGTTTATCTCATTTCAAACTCGATACGTCACTTGGTATTTTTTTTCTTTATCTCATGTGTGTAGGTACTACATTGATGATCTCTATATTGCACACCCTGATGAGAAAAGATTTGAGATTCCTGAAGATTTGAAGAACAAACGATGAAGACTATTCATTTGTACCTTTTCCAGTTTTGGGTTCATGGGAGGGTAGATTTGTATAGGCAATTTCGTATTTGATAATTCGGATTTTTTATGTATGTACCAGCATAGACATAGAGGGAGATTTGTAAGGACATTTTTCTCATGTCCAACATGTTACATTTGTGTATGTCGTACGCCGCTACATTTGGCACGTCACCTCACGATCTCACATGACGGCCTCTATCCGAATTCCGGGAATCAAGCATTAAACATCTCCATTAATATGTCCCACATCTGCCTCAACGACTTCACGGTCCAAGATTTTAGGGACTTAATGCAAGTGGTACGCAAGGGAAGTCAAAACAGTGAAAAAAGGCACTATAGGAGTGTTCAAGGGCATTTTCGTAATTTCAGATCCATAGTCCGGAGGTCTGGTCAACTGGAAAGTTGAAGATCTCGCCACAACGAAGATACTGGAAAAAACGGCACCTCAATCCGAGCTACGGTGAAGGAGTTATGACCTTTTGAAGATAGAGAAAATTCCTTAAATAATGCTGTTTTTTTTGTACGCTGGATAGAATTTTAGAGTTTTAAGAACGTGGGACTCTTCATATTTTTTCCTATAAATACCAACTTCGGGGGAGTTGTTTTGCAAGAATTTAGAAGACATTTTTGAGAGTCCAAATACCTCTAGTCTTCATATTTTTTGAGTCCCAAGACTCATGTTTTGATTCACACAATTGCCAATCCTTTGTGAATCTTTTTGGTAACCCAAGAACACAACTTTGGTTTGTTCAACCCTTGTGGAGAAGCCGTTCTCTTCTTCATTGCTGCCCTCCTGGAAAGGGAAAATTCCAGCCGCCGACATAGGAACCGACACCTGCGGGTATTTCTGTGTCACACTGTTTCTAGCCGTTGCTTTGAAGGTTTACCGAAGACACCGTGCGTTACACTTGTGGGCGATTATCAGGTTGTATGTAAGTCAATGGTCTTGTAAATTCTTTAAAGTTCTAGAAATAAAAGGTTTTGCCCTTCGGGGATTTTTCCTTAACTTTGTGTCTCATGCTTTATATTTGATGGGGTGATTTAGATGCATGTTTAAGGGTTGAATTTATTTGGTCTAAAAGTAGACGCTAGTTAAATAAGGGTTACTTGGAAACTTGCGAATTTAATTTAAATCGATATTACACGCGTTCTCAGTTGCAAACTCTAAATCAGGGGTGGATTTATTCCCTTCACGATGCTAAACTTTTGAGATAGGACTCTCCTCCTACATCAAAACACCCCAAGTCCCTATAGTGTAATACCCCATATTTTTATATAATTAATATTGACTGTTAATTTGGATTATTATTGTTTGTGCGCATGGTAGTTGTGTGTGCATGATAATTATGTGAATTATTTTGATCTTTAATTTGTGTATGATAATTAATTTAATACGAGAAATTCTATTATATGACAATGTCATGTAAGTTAATAATGACACGATGCTTTATTTTATGTTGCAAGTTACCTATTAAATCAGGCTCTGGGGACATAGAAGCCCGTAGATTGGGACCTAAGGGTGGGTAAACCTTTGGGAGAATTTGGGTAGTCTTTGGGCTTATTTAGAGGTCATGCATTCCAGGCACGGATCAGACATTAATAAAGTATATTCATGGTCAGTTTTCCTGTATGTGTGATGCTTTCGATCTTTTCCATATGCGGATGATAACGATGACTGAGCACTTTGACTAACCTTTCACATAGTAACTACTAAGCACATTTGGTCACAACTTGCACCTACAAAGAGCATAAGCATGTCATTTCTAGTATCTTGATCGGATTCCATTCCTGCTCCAGTGGATGTTGAAGAGGATGACAACGATGATGGTTCTGAGGACGTAGGTGAGGATGATGGAGATGGGGATGAGGATATATTAGCAGAATTATCAGATGATGATTAAAAATTTTCTGTTTATCTCTATTTTATTTGCTGATAGATTTTATATACTATATTTGAGTTAGTTCATTTGGATATTTTTGTACTTGACTTGTATTACTCCTATTTTTGCTTTTGACCGTGTTGGATATTGCTACACTTGTTTAGGATTCACTTGATATACATCAGGGGTTCATATTTTCAACTTGTGTTAT
Source organism: Sambucus nigra (assembly GCA_949130495.1). NCBI lineage: Eukaryota > Viridiplantae > Streptophyta > Magnoliopsida > Dipsacales > Adoxaceae > Sambucus > Sambucus nigra. The sequence continues at coordinate 991,239 of CASBWL010000471.1, forward strand.
AAACTCTATTGAGATACTTTGCTCATATTCATGATGATTTCCATGGTTTACCTTCATATTAGCATTGATTGTATCACTTGTTTATCTATCTTTTGCTTCCCAGTTCTTATACATTATGAGTGTTGATTATACCATGCTATACCTATTGTCTATGTCATCTCTACATCTCTTTGAATTTTTCATGTAAAAAAGGGGGAGAGATATCTAAGATAGGGGGAAATTCCTCTTGACTCCATTAGGGAGCATTGCTTTTAAAAAGGGGAGAAACATATATTTGGGAGAGATGTTTGATGAAGGAGGAGAAAGCTGGACAAGAAGGCCGTTGTTAACCATCGCTGGGACATTTGGAAGGAAAACACGGAGGAACCGGTGGTCGATTTGTTTGATTCAGGTCCTTCTTGGTGCGATTGCTTTCTGGCTCCTTTTTCTCGAGACTCTAGGATGGAGTTTAAATCCATTTTTTGCTTCTTATTTTGGGTTTTAATGGAAGATTTTTTTTTTTTAGGGATCTGTTGTGGTGGCGTAATTGTGGGTGGAGTTGAGAAGTGGTAGAGGATACAATTAGGGAAATGGTGACGGAAGTAGTCGTGGCATTGGGCTGGTGTGTTTTATTTAAGGTTGGTAGCGGGTGGAATGGGTAGAATTGGTGGTGGTGAGATTAGGGTTTTGTGCGATGGTGGGGGCGAAGTGAAGACGGCTTGTGGATGCATCGGGTGGAGGAAGACGAGCCTCAAGAGCATTGAATCATGCTACGAGGCAGTTTAAAATCTCCTTGAACCTATCGGTGAACGAATCAATGGGAGCAAACTTCTTCTTAGGTCCCATTTGACATCATCTACGATTTGTTATACAACAACAATGATGGGTGGAGGCAACGAGGCCCTGATACCAATTGACGTAAATGAACATAAAATGAAAAATAAGAAGATGATTTAACTCTCGTCTCAACTTCCTCTCAATATCTCAAAAGTGTAAGAATACGTCAAATGAGGGTACATGAGGAGTATTTATAGGGTATGAGAGAGGCTTCTAGAAGTTTTTAGCCAAGTATGTGTTGTCATGAGATGAGTTTTCATGACAACTCATCCATGACAACATTAACTAATGGAACCTTCTAAAAGCTTCCATCTCAACCCTTGCTACAATTAAAAAATGTAACAAAAATACTAAACACCTAATAAAAGTAAAATACAATGAAATAACAAAAAGTCACTCAAGTGGGTATGTATTGAAAACAACCTTCTCAATTCATATCCCCTATAGCTTCTTTAAATAATCACTCGTTACTTTGGAACCTTTCCTTCAAAAACAATTTGAAAGATAGTGAACTTGAGCAATATGTTTTCTTGCTCAATTTTTTAGAAGGTTTAGGCTTGCAGTTGGAGTGAGGGATGACAGGAGGTGAAAATTGGAATTTTTTTACTTTGATCACCTACATTCTTTGTCACTTGGTGTGTTGACATCATTTAAGGTTTTAATTTTAATATAGGCTTAGTGTCAAGTGTATATTTTTACTTGGTTAGTAGCTAATGGGAAAGTGAATACTAATGCAATGATCCTAAGAGAGGACCAAATTTATACAGAATTAATTCTAATAACAATAAATAAATAAATAAATAAATAAATAAATACAGAAACAATGATTCACCTATTGCACATTTATGAGTCTCAATGTTCCATTTTATTGTGTTTGGGTTCCCAATGTTGTAAAAGATTTTATTATGGCAACTTTTCAGTCATACATGTTTTTTTAATTAATTTATTGACTTGCATTCATTATTTCTAAAACTGACCAATATAACTCTGCTTTTTTAGGGATCACAAATGGCATCGATATTAAAAAATGTTATCTGTAAATGTCGTCGTACAGTTCCCTATAGAAAAGCTATCGCTGAAAGTACTACAAAAATTACTTGTTGGTATGGCATTGTGCTTAATAATGATTGTGCACTGTTAAAAAAATAATGCATCTGGGCCTGAGAAATTTTGGTGGTTACTTAGCAGCCACCTAAAGTAAGGGAGAGATAATCGAATGTTTTTTCCCTCTCCTGAGTTAGCAAAAGACATTAAGTCAAGTCGTTACTATATCTTTGAATTCCGCATTCTACATTAGTTCCTATCAAGGTTTTAAAAGGCGCGAGGCGTAGTTGAGGCGGGGCATAAGCCTCGAGGCGGTCCGAGGCGTAAGCCTCAACTTTTTTCCACAAAAGTAACCAAAAATTGATATAAAATTAGTAATTAAACGAGGAAGAAATTATGTATCACAACTATCATGAAAACAAACGATGTAAACTTGATTACACAACATAATACAAATAATAACACCATAATGTTATCATCACAATACATATTATACCGTCAAGAGAAAAAAAATCCATAATGAAAATCACCAATCATAATCCTATTTCAGATGTCGGAATTAACCGCCAATGGAAATAACGCTACCATGTTCAACTCGGGCGTGATGGTGATTGAACTGTCGAACTGCACGTTCCAGCTGCTAATGGGAAACATTAACGAGATTGTGTCCTACAATGGCAGGGACCAGGGGTACTTAAACGAAATCTTCACGTGGTGGCATCGGATCCCGAAACACATGAACTTCTTAAAGTACTTTTGGGAAGGCGACGAGGCGGAAAAGAAAGAGATGAAAACGCTTCTTTTTGAAGCCAACCCTCTGATTCTCTATGTTCTCCACTATTTAGGTTCAAAACCGTGGCTATGCTTTCGGGACTATGATTGCAACTGGAATGTAGAAATATCGAAGGAGTTTGCTAGTGATGTGGCTCATAAACGGTGGTGGGGGGTCCATGATGCGATGCTAGAGAATTTACATAAGTACTGTTTGCTTAGGTCTAAGCAGAAGGCAGCTCTAGAGTGGGAACGAAGGAAAGCTGAGAAAAGTAATTTCACTGATGGTCACTGGAAGGTTAAGATTAAAGATAATCGTTTGCAGACTTGTTTTGAGGATTTTTTCTTCTGGGAGAGCATGTTATGGCACTGGGGTGAGACTAACTGGACAGATAATGCAACTGCTACTTTAGCGCCCCCAGCTATAACCCACCTATATCATCATATGATTCCAACGGAGCCTTCTCAACTTTCATTACAGACACCATTGCATCTACATCATCTTGAAGCATCCCAATAACAGAAAGTACCTGAAGAGGGGCCATATATAAAATAAGAGTTATGTAGGAATTCATCACTTATGTATTTTGGTAGCTTGAAAACTAGTTCAAGCAAACATGAGTTCCTAATAAGCTTAACGAAAAGTTTCTCCCTTTTTTTCCAGAAACAAACTGTCACAAAAAACACTGATTATTTCTTGAATCATTATGTTGTCAGATTGATACCAAAGGGTGATCTGTTTTTTTAGCCTCCAAGTGCTGAATGCTTAACTTAATACTGAACACTGAATACGAATGTTCAACTTTGAATGCTTAGCTGAAAAGTGTGTTTGCTTTTATCTTAATTAGAGTTATTTAGTTTCTGAATAGAGTTAATTTGACCATTTTGCCAATACTACCTATATACAAATCTGTTTAATACGAGTGTCCTTTAGAAAATAGAATGAGGATAAAAGTGGAATAAAATTCCATTAAAAGAATTCAACATTAACCATTAATCAAGGTACTTGCCTCTTAATGCAAAATGCTAAGGTTTAACTATTTTTCAGCAGTAAGAGGTAAAAACAAACCGCCCTAAATTACTTAACTAAGCTTCAAAGAACAAATCTCATGTATGCCCAAAAGCATGTACCCGGCAGTTCAAGATTGGAATGCACTTTCCAGGAAGCACGAGTCATAAATATCGAAAATTATCCACGAACCCAAATAGTAAAAATAAATAGCTAACAAACAAATTGACACACACACACATATAGATAGATAGATAGTTAGATATAGAGAGAGAGTCGACTATTGGAGGAAAATAAATGAATTTTTTGATGAAATTTAGTGGAGATAATTGTTTGATGAAATTTGGTGAAACTATAGTCTGTAGCAAATTTCATAACAGAAGTGTAACCCTTTACTTACTCTCATAAATGGAGGTATGTTTTTTTAGGTATGCTTAATGAAGTTGAATAGAGTAAGTAGAGCTAGTATGTTGTTACTTGCAGGTATGTTCTCAAGTGAAGTGATACCTTATTATGCATCAAGATGGCACAGTCAGGCTCAAGCCGATCCTTATCGACAAACGACAAAATACCGACATAATACTCCGGACCAACCGAGGAGGACACAATCGCATGATTCTCATCAATCAACTTCTCCAGATTTCCAACACTCATAGGAGATCCACGAAGATCATCCACCTTAGACCTATCCTCTTCAGTTTTCTCTTCTTGAGCCCCTCCTGATTGGTCACAAACTCTTCTTCCATGAGAAGGTAATCCTTGATTCTCTCGAGTTTTAAAAGCCTCAGTTTGCATTTGGTAAGTGGGGTGACAGTGGGGAGTCGAGCGGCGGCCTCGGGTCCCTTTTGCTTTCGCTGTTTACACCCCACTCGGGCGGGTGGGGCTGCGGGTTCGAATTTTTTCTCCTTCTTGTCGCCGTCGTTCTTGCGGTCGCCTGGCAACCCTTGTCTGTTTAAACCTCCCGGAGTTCCCTGACCCTTAGTGTTGAAGGTTGAGGCTTGAGAGCTAGGTTTGGGATTTCTAGCTAGCGTCTCTCTTTCTTTTCAAGAAACGAATGACATATGATTGCAACTGGAATGTAGAAATATTTCTTTCTCATCTAAAGATGAAAAATTGTATTGGGAAGAAAATAGTTTAACTACAGTGAAGAAAGAAAAGCTTTATTAACTGCTGGGGGCGCTAAAGTAGCAGTTGCATTATCTGTCCAGTTAGTCTCACCCCAGTGCCATAGCATGCTCTCCCAGAAGCAAAAATCCTCAAAACAATTCTGCAAACGATTATCTTTAATCTTAACCTTCCAGTGACCATTAGTGAAATTACTTTTCTCGGCTTTCCTTCGTTCCCACTCAAGAGCTACCTTCTGCTTAGACTTAAGCAAACAGTACTTATGTAAATTCTCTAGCATCGCATCATGGACCCCCACCACCGTTTATGAGCCATCACTAGCAAACTCCTTCGATATGTCTACATTCCAGTCGCAATCATAGTCCCGAAAGCATAGCCACGGTTTTGAACCTAAATAGTGGAGAACATAGAGAATCAGAGGGTTGGCTAAAAAAAAAGCATTTTCATCTCTTTCTTTTCCGCCCCGTCGCCTTCCCAAAAGTACTTTAAGAAGTTCATGTGTTTCGTTTAAGTACCCCTGGTCCCCGCCATTGTAGGACACAATCTCGTTAATGTTGCCCATTAGCAGCTGGAACGTGCAGTTCGACGGTTCAATCACCATCACGCCCGAGTTGAACAGGGTAGCGTTATTTCCACTGGCAGTTAATTCCGGCATCAGAAATAGGATATCGATATGAGTATGAGAAAATCGGCATCGATGAAGGCGATCTTGTCGTAATCGGTCAACTGCCACAGCCGGAATTTACTGTAGTTCCACTCATTGTGGGCGTCCTTTTCGGCTTTCGGGTTTCTAGTTCTTTTAATAGTTCGAATCTTCCAGCCCGTAGCCTCCAGGCCTCCCCGATGATACTCACTGATTGTTTCGTCAACAAGAATAACGAGATCGCGGATTAAACCAGCCATGTGTATGCTCTAAGCTGCAGCAATGGCCCCACAGACATAGACGTGTGCTGAGTGCAGGATAGTTGCATACGCTTCTCATTTTTGCATTTCCTGAGTACCAGTGTTCTGCATAAAAATGGTATATTAGTTACTCACAATATTCACCTTCTTGAACTTGATTTCTGAGGCATCCTAATTTATTTTTCAGAGCGAAAATTGCAGCAAACGACATAAACTATCATAAAGGCATGGCCGGCCCTAGCCATGTGCCAAATGGGCAATGGCACAGGCCCCATTTTAGAGTATGCACCTATATATGTATATTTAGGGGGCCAAAAATATTTTATGTATATTAAAAATGCCAATTTTTAAAATAAGTTTAATTTTTTAGGGGTAATTTTTTTAACTACCCAAAGACAATTTGTACAAAGAATGGCCCATTTTAGGCATTTAATATCTTTGTACAATATTTTTTTAGAAGGGCCCTAAATTGATTTTCGCACACGGCACTCCCAATCTTAGGACCGGCCCTGATGTATATTATAGGGTCCAAAAATATTTTATGTATGTTAAAAATGTCAATTTTTAAAATAAGTTTAATTTTTTAAGGGCCATTTTTTTAACGACCCAAAAACAATCTCTACAAAGAATGATTCAACTACCCAAAAATCTCACCCAGCTAAAATGCGCCTCCTAAAAAATTAGGGGTCCATTTTAGGTATTTAATATCTTTGTACAATATTTTTTTAGAAGGGCCCTAAATTGATTTTCGCACACGACACTCCCAATCTTAGGACCGGCCCTGATGTATATTATAGGGTCCAAAAATATTTTATGTATGTTAAAAATGTCAATTTTTAAAATAAGTTTAATTTTTTAGGGGCCCATTTTTTTAACGACCCAAAAACAATCTCTACAAAGAATGATTTAACTACCCAAAAATCTCACCCAGCTAAAATGCGCCTCTAAAAAATAAGTAATTTTTAGGGGTCCATTTTAGATATTTAATATCTTTGTACAATATTTTTTTAAAAGGACCCTAAATTGATTTTCGCACAGGACACACCCAATCTTAAGACGGACCCTGCATAGAGGGTTGCAAATACCTACCTGAAGTACTGATTTTGCAAAAGACACCTTAAGTATTTCCATGAGTTGCAATTTCTCCCCATGTGTTTCTGAGAAAGGTTTGGTAACAGGACCATGACCACCAGATGAAATATAATAGCCAGCGCTAGAAACAGGACCATGAGCAGCTAGTAGCCCATGAGTTGCTGTACCAGAAACAATTAGGATCCATAGTGAAGACTTGGTCCAAGAAAGGCCCAAAGCATGATGACTATGAGTCCAATCGAGACAAACATCAATAAAAAGATTCTCGATTGGGATTTAAAAGACTAGAATGTCCCATAGCAATAGAGGACGTACGAATGATTTTTCTTGATCCACCATGATCGAAGAAGTTCTTCCGGAGTTGAAGGACAAGGAAGATGATAACCTATCTGATTTCCTTAATAAGGACATCAATCGTTTTCTTGGAAACCCTATGATTTTCCATATACAAAAGTATCTTATCACTGGTTGCACGGTAGTTGTCCTCTCAATCACTGGTTTCTTGATCCACCATGATCGAACAAGTTCTTCCTCATTGTCTTGGAGTTGAAGGACAAGGAAGATGATAACCTCTTTGCGTCTACTACTCGGCGGAGGATTCTCATAGCAGTTTTTGGGATTTGGCCATAGCAGTTTGTGCACAGAAAGAAAAGGCAATGACGGTTAGGGCTTATCTTGGATGGCTTTAAGCGGCAGCTATATATATATATATATGTTTTTGGAGAGATGGTTGCTAGCTGTGGGAATTGCGTGCACAGAAAGAAAAGGCAAACACGCTTGGCTTTCAGTGACACTTCAATTTCTATACGTTAGACGCTTGGCTTTAATCAAATAAAATTAATTTTACTTTTCAAGCAATAAAATTGTATATACATAATAAGGGACTGATTAAAAATAAAAATAATTATTTCATTAACAATAATTAAAAAGTGGAAGTATGATGATAATAATAAAAAAAGAGTAATGAAAAAAAAAAAATACAAATTTGTGTCGTGTCATGTCGGGTTTATGTCCAAAAAACTCTTGTATTGTCATATCGTGCCGGCTCAAAAAAATTATTTTGGACACCAACGTAACATGGCACAAGATTGTATTTTTTTATCTGACACAAACACGAACCATTTAAAACTCGACATAAAATGACTAACATTCTATTCAGTGTTTGAAATAAACAAGATTGTATTTTGTGAAGTTTTGTATTTTTTTTTGCATTACTCTTTTTTCGAATTATGTCATACTTGGACTTTTTAATTAGTTTTAATCAAACAATTATTTTGATTTTAATCAGTCCCGTACTACTGTCAATTAAACTGCTACTTTTAATATTTTATTTTTATTTTTAATCATTCCCTTATTACGTATAAAATGTTAACATAAATGATTTTTTTCATCATAATTTGGAAAAAAAGTTATTCATGTTTTAGGCATATATATATATAATTATTAAATATATGTAAATTAATTTTTGGCCTTTTTGTTCTAAAATTCAGGAACCATACATTTAATTTATGTCGTGTCGTGTCGTGAATTAATTGGATCGTGCCATATCACATTTTATTTCAGTCGTGTTCGTGATAGGTAAAAAATGAGATTTCATGGGATACAACGTTTTAATTGGGTTATGTTCGTATCTTTTTTTTAAAAATATTTTATGTAATATCGTATTGCGTCTTGTCTCATGTGCCTTGTCTCTTTTTAATTGAGTTTTGATCGTCTTTGGTTAAAAAAATTGGTTTCGTGTCGTGTCGCTTTTATTCGGGTCATTCGTTCGTGTTAGATATAAAAAATAGGATTTTGTGTCGTATCTTAATAAAGATGTGTTCGTGTTAAGTAAAAATAATAAAAATCTCGGGTCGTATCGTATTGTGCCTCTTTTATTCGGATGACGTTTGTATTAGATAAAAAAAATTAAGATTTTGTATTGTGTGATGTTGTGTCATGGTTTATTAGGTCATTTTTGTATTTATATGTATTAAATATTTATTAATATAAAATGAATATATATGTATAGTTCTTGCTTTTTTTTAATAGTTTATTTTTTAAAATTATGTGTATAATTTTTGGGGTAAAGAACAAGTTTATTTCTCTTTGTGAGTGAGAGACAAAAGAATGAAATGGATTAATCATAAGGGTATAAGGGTCTTTAACTTTTATTTGAAAAGAAAGTGGAGTGTTAGAGTATTTTGGTGGAGTGGGAATAGCATTACCCTATATATATATATATATATATATATATATATATATATATATAATCCCATCCCTAAAGCTGAGACATCATGAATGCATTACCTAGAATGCTAGGAGGCTCCACGTATATCACGTATAGCGGTGGCAAAAATATGGGTTGGGCCTAATTTGATCGGGGCAAATATGGATTAGGCTAAATGTAGGTTGAGCTAAATGTGAGCTGAGTCAAATATGGACTGGGCCAATCCATTTTTTCTACCCAAATAAGTATTACAATTCCAAGTAAATGTAAAAAAAAAACATATTTTACTCGTAACTTTTAAAAATGGGCTTTATATTTGACTCGCAACTTTCGAAAAATGGGATCCATATTTGATTCATAGTTTTCAAATATGGGTCTCATATTTGACTCATAACTTTTAAATATCGGTGCATATTTTTTAAAAATGGGCCCCATTTTTAATTGATTAGGGCTCATATAGGTTGTTTGATCATTTGGGGCTCATTTTGCACCTATTAATCACGTATAGGGTTGTGTTTCGGCCGGATCGGATTGGAAAATGCCTATTCAGAAAAAATTCCAATTTTTCGGAAATAAAATAATTATTTCGATTTTCGATCCGATTTTTTCGGAAAATTTTAAAAAATTCCGAATTCAGAAAAATTGAAAAATCGGCAAAAATCATAAAAAATCGAAAATTCACAAAATATTTTAAAAATCCAGAAATTTCGGAAATTCCAAAATTTCAAAAAAATAAATTATGGATTTTCGAAGATATCCAGTCTCGTCTCGTCTTACATTGTCTCGTCTCTGACTACGCAAGAATCCATAACAAGACGATGGTGGTATTGACTACGCAGTAGCCGAAGATATCCAATCTCTGATGTCTCTTAGCCAAGTGGTCGACACTCGGACTTGCTGCAAGGAAAAGGCAAAATCAGTATCAAAGAAGAAATGACCAAAATAGAAAAGAAAGAAAGAGAAGAACAGAAAGGTATATCGTAGGTCGTAGGACCTCCTCTGTTAAATCCAACTCCTCCGAATCCATCGCATGAGGACGATGCAACATAGGCACCATCCCTCTATTAGCCCACCATATGTTGTACGAAGGAATGTGCAATCGCACAAAAGGAACCTCTGAAGTCGCAGCCGCCGAACCGCTGCCACTGTGGGAAGATCCCACCGCCCGACTCGAACCGGCAGAAGGGAAAGGTAGGGAATCATATATGCTGGGCGTCATCAACCAGCTCGTCACAAAGTCCATATAGTCATACGGAGCATCCATATCAGTGTACAACAAGTAGGACTCACAGATCATTGCCGTGATCCTCACATCCTCCGAAAGCAGTCGCTACCGCCTCATAGACGTAGTAGGCTGCGCTGGTGGCACGACCATCTCCTCCTCAGTAATCTGGCAAACCACCCTCTCCCCGAGATACCAAGAATGGCCAAACTTATGCGCCAACAAACGCCTCATCTGTGCGTTCACCCCGGTCATCCCCGCATCCTGAATGGCTGTCCCCCAAGGATAAAAGGTCACCTGAAAATCCCCAAGCAGGCATAAATCAATACAAGATCAGAAGGCGCAAAAACCAAGACTGAAGATGGAAAGGGTCTTACCCTACCACTGGTCAGGTCATTCAAGACCTGACGCACCGCCTCCAGAGAGAGAGATCCCTTCGACTACCGATTGGCCTTATGCCATCGATACAATCAGCAGAAGTCCCCAACAGTGTCATCCTTCAGAGCAATCAGTGGGGTATTGCACCCAATCACCTAATAAAACCACGTTTGTCAAAGATAAGAATTCACAAAAAGAGACGCATAAGGAAAATGCGAATGCATGAAAGGAAAATGCGAATGTATGAAAAGAAATGCGCAAACTAAAGAATACCTCAAGAAGGTACGAGGCTCCAGTAAAAGTCTGCCGACAGCACCGACTGAATGCATCCAGAGAAGAGTAAAGGGTGGCCAAAGTCAGACTCCCTCAATCATAGAAAGGGGTGTTTAAAAACATCATCAGGTATGGCAAGAACCAAAAATGGATGACGTCACCACTCGACGCCACCATGAAACCTCCTAACACCAGCAAAATAAATAACCGGGCCATCTGCCTCACTTGCAGCCCGTCCTCCACATCAATCACCCTGCCCAACAGAACATCCTTCAGCAGAGACAGCCGGATAGAATCCCCAAAAACTATCCTCCCTACATCACCAAGTGCCGCACGCACTGCCTCCGGTCTCACCCATAAAGAGCGATCCACCTCTATTTGCTCTCCATCACAATCCCAGCCCAACAGCTGCTGCACGTCTATGGGAGCCACTGTCATCTCCCGGAAGCCGAAATGGAAGGTGTGAGTAGTATCCCACCACCTCTCCCATAAAGCGCACAGGACCACTGTCGAACGAGGCATCTCATCTAGTGCAGATGCCAACCTTCCAAAACTCGCTGATGATACCACCCAACGCACCATAGGTAGGAGATGCTCCCAGACATCCCTGAATCTCATTGTCCCACTGGCGCGCATGTTCTTCAAAGAAATATCAAACTGGCAAAAGAAAAAAATCTCATCAGAAACCAAGAAAGAAAGAAAAATCACCAAAAAGAAAGGAATGCCAAAGGTCATGTCACTTACATAACCGCCAGGATTCACTTTCGAAGAACGATGATACGACGGTTCCCACAACAAAGTCTGCTCATCCGCAACAGGCTCAAACGCATCAAAGGAGTCCTCACTCCCAAAGCAAGAGGTGCCCTGGCCCTCCACTCCACATTCGCCCAGTCATCAACGGTCAACCACTCCCTGTGGACTGCAGTGCTCACAAAAGCGGCCATTTCTTGAAGATCGAAATGCTAGAACAAATTACAGAGAAATCGCAGAAAGAGAGAAAGCAAAGAAGCTGTGAAAAAATGAAGGGATTCACCCCCTTTTTATAGGATGCCAAACGCCATGCCGATCGGCACTGACCCCCACCATACCGATCGGCACTGACTCCTTACCTTACCAAGGCAGTCCAAAAGTCAATGCCACTGTCGAATGGCACCTCTCATACCATGCCGACCGGCACCCCCTTAAATTTAGTACATAAATTCCTAAAAAAATACCAGAAAGCCCCGAAAAATCCTCGAAAAATTCCTAAAAATCCCAGGAAGGATTCAGAACTTTTTCACCAGGAAATTTTTTCATTCCCTCAAGAGGAACCCCTCTTTCCCAGCGAAATCCTCAAAAACCAAGTAAATCTCCTCCCGAAAAAGCACCGGAGGATCTTTAAGGATCATCTGATCTCTACCCCAGCGGAGTTTTTATAGCACCAAAATTGGTTGTTCCCCCTGCAAGACCTCCTAAAGAAACAAAAGCTTCCTCAGCTATTAGCTCCCCAGCTCAGATCAAAATCATAAGGCACTTCCTCCAGCGGAATCAAAATCCAATCTTTATTCACTATTAGATCAGAATTGACCTCGGTCTTGGATCGTCACCTGAGTTAGGTCAGAATTTACCTCGATCCTCGATCATCACCACACTTAGGTCAGAATTGACCTCGATCTTGGATCGTCACCCGAGTTAGGTCAGAATTGACCTCGGTCCTCGGTCGTCACCACTCTTAGGTCAGAATTAACCTCGGTCTTTGATCATCACCTGAGTTAGATCAGAATTGACCTCAATCCTCGGTCCTGACCACTCTTAGGTCAGAATTGACCTCAGTCTTGGATCGTCACTTGAGTTAGGTTAGAATTGACGTCGGTCCTTGGTCGTCACCACTCTTAGGTCAAAATTGACCTCGATCTTGGATCGTCACCTGAGTTAGGTTAGAATTGACCTCGATCCTCAGTCGTCACCACTCTTAGGTCAGAATTGACCTCGATCTTAGATCGTCACCTGAGTTAATTCAGAATTGACCTCGGTCTTCGGTCGTCACCACTCTTAGGTCAGGATTGACCTTGGTCTTGGATCGTCACCTGAGTTAGGTTATAATTGACCTCGGTCCTCGATCGTCACCACTCTTAGGTCAGAATTGACCTCAATCTTGGATCGTCACTTGAGTTAGGTCAGAATTAACCTCGGTCCTCGGTCGTCACCACTCTTAGGTTAGAATTGACTTCGATCTTAGATCGTCACCTGAGTTAGGTCAGAATTGACCTCGGTCCTCGGTCGTCACCACTCTTAGGTTAGAATTGACCTCGGTCTTGGATCGTCACCTAAGTTAGGTCAGAATTGACCTCGATCCTCGGTCGTCACCACTCTTAGGTCATAATTGACCTCGGTCTTAGATCGTCACCTGAGTTAGGTCAAAATTGACCTCGGTCCTTGGTCCTCACCACTCTTAGGTTAGAATTGACCTCGGTCTTAGATCGTCACCTGAGTTAGGTCAGAATTGACCTCGGTACTCGATCATCACCGCTCTTAGGTCAGAATTGACCTTGGTCTTGGATCGTCACCTGAGTTAGGTCAGAATTGACCATGGTCCTCGGTCGTCACCACTCTTAGGTCAGAATTGACCTCAGTCTTAGATCATCACCTGAGTTAGGTCAGAATTGACCTCGGTCCTCGGTCATCACCGCTCTTGGGTCAGAATTAACCTCAATCTTGGATCGTCACCTGAGTTAGGTCAGAAATGACCTCGGTCCTCGTTCTTCACCACTCTTAGGTCATAATTAACCTCGGTCTTGGATTGTCACCTGAGTTAGGTCATAAATGACCTCGGTTATTAGATCTTCACCCTAAGCCCGTAGAATTGGCTTTAACCCGTAGAATCGGTCACCCTCGTCACTTAAGCCCGCAAATTTGGCTTTGATCCACAAAATTGGTCATCCCCAGCACACCCCTAAGGTCCTCAGAATCGGCCTCAACCCTGTGAATCGACCGTACTCCATCAAAAGTATCATGTGGTGTTTATTTGACGGTTATCATTTGTTCCAAACTCACCCGTCGAGGGGCTCTGTAGACACCCCATTCTGTTACCCCCTAACTCTCCTTAGGTCCCTAGTACCTCCGTTCATCACTACAAACACAGGTCATATCCCGAGTACTGACCTAAACGCCATCGGGCACTCCCAAGCTCCGTTTGACCAAAAATTTAAACTCTTTAGCTCGATCGAGGATGAATGAATCTTTGAAGTGAACTGAAATCCCTTTCCAATGGTCCGCTCCATGCCCGATTTTGACTTACCATGCGGACGAACGATCCGTTTGTGTTCGAAACTTGATCTAAAGGCCACTTGGTGCTCCCGAGCTCTGTTTGACCTAAGTCAACTCTTCAGCTAGACCGAGGCTGAATGAATCTTCGAATGGAACTAAAACCCCTTTCCAATGGTCCGCTCCATGCGCGATTCTGACTTACCATGTGGACGAACGATCCGTTTGACTCTAAGAGGTCACCAAATGTTTCTGGGGCCCGATTGACCAAAGTCAACTCCCCAAGCTGGGTCAAACTCTTTGGAATGTCAAAGTACATCTCCTAACCTTTCCAATGGTCCACCCCGTGCACTATTCAGACATACGATGTGGACGAACGATCCGTTTGTGTCCGGACGATTCCCCGTCCATTGGATCGATAAACGCATCCGAGCCATATTTGACCTAAAGTTAACTCCCGAACCCGGGAAAGGTCCAAAGGACTTTCAAAGGTCTCTGAATTACCTTTCCAACGGTTTACCCCATGCACGATTCTGACCAACGGTTTTCCCTCGGCAACCAATTTTCTGAAAAGGCCTTAAACACACTGCCAAATGGTAGGTTCCAGACCCTGCCTATCTGCAGGTGCCGATAGGCAGGACCAGGTCTATGCCGATTGGTAGTGACCTGGGCCTATAAAAGGAGGCCTTCACCTCATTTGGAAAGGGAGCCCAAATCTGATAACAATCGCTCTCAGCGAATCCCAAAAACCTCTCTCGAAAGCAGCGCGATTTCAACATTCAAATCCCTTTCTAACTTCCACTTTTCATCATCCTTTTCATCAAACTTGGTGAATTAGCCACTCTCCATCATCATCCAAGCGCAAGGGCTGCTCCCCAACATTCAAGATCAAGCTCAAGATCTTCAAGAAGGTCCAAGTCCAACTTTCTCGACTTTCTCTTAAATTCTCAATATCTTGTTTTATTACTTAGAACTTTTATTATCTCATCTCACCCATCCTAATATACTTTTTATTTAGTATTATTGCACATCTCTTATTTTCATATAAATAAAATCCAAAAAACAAGAAAAAGAGGGTTTGCTCATAAATTCCAAATAGGGATTCTCACACTTTTCTCACAACTAAAACACTCTTTTTCTACACACACACACTCACAAATAAGAGATCACCCATTTGGATTTATGGGATAAACCCCACCTCTCGTTTTGTATGAGAACTACATGGACTTTGATGCCTTTATAGGCTACGTAGGTGTCTCGGGGTAAAACCCGAGACTCGAGTCTTTTCCTCACTTTCTCTCTCATTTTTTCTCTCATTTTTTATCTTCTCTAAATCCAATTTTCTTATGTTCTATATGCTTGTTCTTAGTGACGTATTACTCCATATATGTTATCGTTCCATTATAACGATCAAGTAGGGGTAATCGCGTAAATCTTATTTTCTAATATTATTTTTATACCTTCCTACGGATGACTCGATTTATCTCTCCCATGATACAAGTCGAGGATTCCTATCTCCACTATATATATACACATGCACACATATCACGGGGAAATTAAAAGGAAAATAACAAACATCCATGAGAGACCGAAAGGGCGGAATGGGTGCCTAACACCTTACCATTTCGTAACATAGCCTCCGAACCCTTCTTGAATCATTTTGGTTTTGTGTGCACCAGTATGTCTTTGGATGCCATCCTTCGGGATGGATTCCCCTTTTTCTTTTGTCTGTTTTGAGTAAAATAGACTGGCGACTCTAAATCTCTCTACATTTTTACACCTCATCTCAAACGACACCGGCCGAAGCGCTCCTGAGAGGGACGCGCAGGACCCGAGGATCCTCTCTTCACGCGCCTGCCCGCGGCGAGGATCGGGGATGGCCACATATCACAAAAGGTCACAACCTTTATTGATAGTTCAGAAAATTCGTCCCACGAAATTAAATAAAATTCCCAATAATTTCATAAAGAAATGGGTAATATTGAAATCAAATTTCGCATTCATCATTTGTCTGTTTTTAACAAATGAATCTACCATATGACTCGTCCTGCTACAAGGAAAACGTATGTACTTGGTCCCACTATGTTTGGTGGGTGGGTACCATTTTTAATGTCTCAAAGTTGATCAAAAATTAATTTGGTCCAAATATTAATTTGTGTAAAAACACAATATCTTCCAACATATTTAAAATGTTGAAGAGTTTTATTGATTATATGATGATGCCTTATAAAGACTACAACCTTGACCCCCTGGTACGTGGTAAAGTTGGGTGGAATCTGATTCCTTCTGAAGATTCTTGGGAAAGGGTAAGATTACTCCGTTTGATACGAGGTTAAGTTGCATGGAAATGTGGAGCCCAATGGAATAAGATTACCTCCTTTCTGGTAAAGTGGGTGGAATCAAAATTCATCCAATATAGACGGGACTCTTACGTTCTCATGAAAATCCTTACAAATAATTTTTGTGAAGACAAAAACGCCCTTAAAAATTTTAAATTATAAAAACTATCCATGAAATCTGAATACTTATTTTGGGAAGACAATTTTGTTATGTCGGTTTGTATTAAATTTAAAGTCGAACAAAGTTTATTTAAGCACTTTTTTCTGCTCGTGTAATATTTAATTTGATTAACTTACAATATAATACATCATGTCCATTACATAATGAAACTTTTTAGTTAAAACATTCTTGGGGATATAATACCTAGTCTTCCAAATCATAAAAAAAGTCAACTATATCACTAAATACTTTTTTATTGGCAGGCAGGGTGAACGTAACACGTACTCTCTTATGTTGATTTTGTCTTAGCAACAACCCTTCTTGGACTGCAAAAATACAATGGAAATAAAATAGAGAAATGAGAAGGATAGTAAACCTTATGCAAATTGGAGACACTATCACATAAGAATAAGGCACCTCTTCTGGAATTGGGAATCCTTGGATGAATCTTCCAATTTCTCCTTAGATACACAAAAGTGTCGTGCTTCAATTTTTTTAATCCTAATGAGCTTTTTGCTTATTAGATTTTGAGTAGGGATCCACAACTAAAATAAAAATATCTTTGATTATTACAGTGTCTTCCTTCATTACATACACTACCAAAATCTCCATAGGTGTAACATCTCTATTGTGTTTATTTTTCCACACTATCAAAAATAAAAGTATAACGCATCTGCATTTGGGCTCAACTTGGGCTGATGACAATCATAGATTTTATAGGATCTTTTTAATGGGAAATACGACATGAAATATAAGGGTCAGGAGAAAGACATGAAGGGGAAAGCACAACCCCGTGGTTTGGACCTCGAAGTAAACATTGTGCTATAAATTTGGCACAAATATATTCATGTCCTTAAGGATACCCATTGCCTCCTTGATCTTAGATACGAATCATAATTAAATGATGCTTATGTTCAACATAGGTCACAATCTCAATGGTCCCAAAGCAATACTCTCTAACACCTCGGCGAGAAGTATTTCCACTTCCATAACTTTTTGTGACATGATGATGCAATGGTCCTTTTGGTTAACCCGACCATTATATGAGTGTGTTTATTGGTAGAACCGGTGTCCTCATCTATTGATATGAAATATTATCTCCTTTTATATCTCCACGAAGACTAATAGTTGGGTTCCAAGATGAAATTTATGCCTAGGTTAGGCTGAGGACTTTATACAAAAGTGAGGTTAAATATCCTCTCTTTGTGTGGCCCTAAATTTCCTTATCAATATTTCCAGACAAACCTCAGAACAACTCATAGAACCTAACAATATCGACTGACTATCCCAACCTAGTTAGCAACATTTACTAGTGACTTTTAAAGAGAGGTCAGAACATTAAAGGCATACATGTTGTGTTCAAGTGGGATGATTGATTTCAAGAAAAATATGGGATTATTTATCGTTTTCCTATAGGCCCCATAATCAAAATAATGATGCAAATGGGAGCGGAGACAATAAATCTAAAGCTCAAAACTGGTTAATAAATGGAAAATATGATAAAATAGACGAGAATGGTATAGTGTTTTGGAAAATGAGAAAAATGAGGAAGAATGAATAATAATTTTGGTGGGTAAATTATGAAGCCTTAATCACCATTTAGCTAGATTTGTATAGGTTAAAAGAGCATAAGAGATATTTAAGGATAAGAAGATGAATGACAATGACGACCCAGACTTACACTAAAATTCTTTGATTATAGATGATGCATCATTTCCAAGATTTTTTCATCTAGATGATATATTACAAATACAATGACCATTACGGTTTTGATGGCGTTTACCATAGATTAATATTAAGTCCTAACCTTGAGAGATCATAATACATCAAGCCAAAGAGGGGAGTGATTGATATTGGTAATTTTTTCCACGCTTTACATTGCAAACCCTTGGAGGGGCACTCTACATCTTGTGACATTTGGCAATATCTATTGTCTAAGTAGGATTTAAAGATCGCGGGAATTCGTAGATGTCTATGACCTTTGGATCATCTCACCAAAGACCCGAGGCATATGAAGATCGTGGTCACTTAAATCGAAGGGCGTAACATCACTGAAACCATGGGCTGCGACACTCAGGTAGTGAATGAAGATAAAATTCAAAGATAACTTCAAAAGAGACAAAATATCACATATTATAGCTCACACAATATTGGATTACTCGCCCCATTGGTCGATCCAAGATATTCACTTCTCATGTCACGTGACTCGAGCAAGCAGTCCTCACTCTCGCCTATAAATATTACTCAATACAAAGGATATAAAAGGCTTCATATTCTCCACGCTAATAGATGAGACAATGAGAGAGTTTAATTATATTATCATGTCATTCTACGGAGCCTAGATGTATTCAAATCCGTGACTGTAGTGGAATAAATGCCTCACCTCCATGGGCATAGGTCAGAGAAAAAATTTGGTATTGAATTCATAACTTGAATATATCATCCTATTAAAAAGCATGATAAATACTTTATTTCTACTTAATAAATTAATCTCATAATACTACTGTTCTGTAAATAGTTTGGACTTAATTTTAAACTAATGATAAAAGATAAATAGGGAAGCCACACAATTGGCATGCTTTGTTGGGGGATTTTTCCAATAAGCATACACATTCAATTGATTTCACAACCAGAATCTCCAATATAATTCGAGTATAAGGGAACCACTCAAGATAATTTTCCAATGTGAAATATAGGTAAAGGAATCCATGCTAACCACTCTAGACATTTTTGCATGGACGAGATGTTGGAATTTTCAATATAATTTAGTATTAAATTGTATAATTGAGTTTTTATTTTGGGAATATAATTTAGTATTAATATTGTGTAAGTGAGTTTTTTATTTTGGGGATTTTATATTGGGCCTTCTAGTAGAGAGAGAGATAAATAAAGTGGGTGTGTTCTAAATGTCCCATATAAAAACTTTACAAGAAAATGAAAGGATATATAAATAAAAGACAAAAGATGACTATTAGTCTTTTAGTCAAATAGGCTATGATATGTTGCTTTGAGGTGGTGCGAAGCACCACCAATCACGACACGCGACATGTGTAAGAACAAATTTCCAAGTAGTGTCAATTTGTATGTATTGGCATTATTCTGGACAAAAACTAATTTGAGACATAAATAGATTTTATCTTGTCACGATTCTCACAAAATCTATGACGTAGTTTTGAAGACATAGCGGCCAAGCTTCAAAGATAAATCATGTCATATTATTGGTGCACGTTTCACATCATCATATCATATTACATTCTGAGTATCTCTTGGGTATGGATGCATAATGTTTATGGGAGTCAAAAAATGTTTTAAGGATGTTATTTTGTTTATAAATGATTTTAACTTCATTTTTCGAAGATAACTTTGTTTATTTTGAGATAAATACATTTTAGAGTCGTGTAGATATTTCCCTTGAGCTTAGAAGGATTGAACGACTTTAGTTGTCATTCTAACGGCATCAGCAAGTCATTCTAACGACACGCATGTCTTGTTCAAATGAGGTGTGGATAGTCGTTCTAAGGACAAGCTAATATCGTTTTAATGACTTCCTAACTTAAGATGTTTTATTTAAGGGCATTTCTTCTCCTAATTTCGTGGTGTATAGAACCAAAATTATAGAACAAAACACTTACATTTTTTTTCACTTGTTTACAAAGGTTTTCTAAGATAAAAACATCCTTTGTGTTTCAAGATTCTATCTTTCATATACATATGCAATGGAGATCTTGTGTTTTCACCATCTGGTTTATTCTTCCATCATTGAAGAATTGTTTCATTGAGTTTTGCGATGAAGTATGGTGGATTCCGTGTTTTGAATCATAGGTGGTTGTCATAACTGATCGGTGGGTACCAAGACATACGTGAACTCATGTGTTGTGGACCTGGCATAGGTGGACTCGTCCGGTGCATTGTGGAGGAGCGGTTGAAGCATAGAAGAGCGTCAAGACTTATGGGTTATCGAGTTATTGAGTAAGTGTATTGTTTGTACTTTGTAAGACTGTATCATAGAGATTGTCTAGCTTGGGCCATCCGAAGTTTTTTTCCTTAGTGGTTTCCTCGTACATCGACGTTGTGCATTTTATATGGACTTTGCTTTATTTTACATGCTTAATCACACTAGATGCATGTTTAGGATTTACAAGATATAATTAGGTTAAGTGAAATTGGTTCACAAAATTGGTGCGTATTTAAATTGGAAGAAGTTTTTAGAAAAATTGTTTTCACCTAAAGCATGCATAAAAAGGGCACCTACAGCATGCATTCGCATGACGTGAGAAAGGGCGCATTGGGTGCTTTGATGGTGTACTGCGTAAGTGTGCGTCATCGCTCGGAGTGTGGGAGCTTAAAGTTTTGTCAAATTCAACTAGATCAAAAGTTGTGGTTAATTAATTTGATCAAATGATGTTATAGCCCAAGCGGGTTGATCTGAACTGTTGAATTGACTAGTGGAAATTCATTTTGGGTGCGTCCCTTCGCTTACAATGAGATGACAAATCTGAACCGTGCGATTGAAATAATTCTAAAAAGACTTGATCCAACAACTGCTGAGTCGCACACCTAAAAGGAGGTGACTGTCCATGAACAACCACCAAATGGCTATAAAAAGAGTTCAAGGCCTCTGTTTTGGACACCAAAAATTGCCATGTTCTCCTCTTTCCATCATCTACCTTCTGGAATTACCAAGTTAACATTTCATAGTGTTATTGGTTTGATCAAACCTTATATAGTTTGCATCAAATAAGTAACATCACTACATTATATCCTGAAGGCAAATTTCTACTATAAACTCCATTATGTACTCGCGGCTTTCATCCAGAATAGGATAAATATTGCCTAAAATACAGATTTCCTATAACATGCCATGCAGTAACTTGGGTTCATTATTTATTTTATCAATTATCCCTTCATAATTTTCCAACATAAGAGAGTTTAGTGGTTGTTACACCAGAAGATAGCAATGTTGAGTATAAATTACAATTACGGCTCCATTTGTATTCAAAAATTTGAGATGAATAATTTTTTTTTTATCCAAGAGTATAAATTAGCATAGTAAGAATTCACTAACTAGCTACAATATAGAATTATAATACACTTTTTCCTGTATTAACATTTCCCATGTTATGGAGTATTTTCTAGCGGTGTTCTTTTCATATAACAAATAACACAAAATACGATTTAATCTAACTTTAAATTAAAGAAACCCAAGCTCCATATATACCACATATACATAAATTGATCGAATATGATGAAAATATCATTCCATTTTCAAAAGAAACCAACAAGATAAAATTGGTTGATCAAAATATTCCCAATAGTTGAGGGAAAAGGTAAGAAGGGGGAGAATGAGGAAAAAGAAAACTAATACAGTCACTAACTTTGTAACATAATGTAACACATCGCGAGCCCGTAGAGACACGCGGCGTGCTACTATCGATAAAACTAACCAAATCCAAAAATAGCAAGGTATAGAGCATCTAAAAAAATCCCACAATAAAAGAGAAACCACTAATCTCAATCTTCAAATTAATACAACAAAATTCTCTCGAATAAATATAACTAAAGTAAATCTCCAATGCTCTATACATCAAAATAAATAAATACAAGTCTTCTCATCTTGTATTAAAAATTCTTCTCAAATTATCCACGCTAAAAATCATCTCAATTGGTCCATAGAGCTCAAATCCACGCTAACCTGCCAACAAAAAGAAAATATGGGGAAATACACAATGCAACAGGAAATATGCTCAACAAATATATTAGCGGTGAATAAAATGTAACAACACGAGTACGAATATTCAAATTAATCTCATAAGAATTTATCAATAAATTTCTCAACAACACATTAACCAGGTCACCAGGCTTCACCCATTTGCATATGCTTTATCAAGCCATAGCCCGAGAAGTAGGAATTTTGGCGGGTGCCCAACATCCGTGCCATATTTAAAAATCTCATGACAACGTGCTCAACAATAATATAATGATGCCACATGAATCAAAATAATTCAACAATTATTTCTCCAAACTTCAAAGAATTTAACAATTCAAAGATGAGTTCAATTAAGCATGATCGTGTCAAATTAAAAAGAAAAAAGAAAAAAAATCAATGGAATAAACTCTCGAGAGATTTAAAGGACCATATTGTATAAAATCCCATACCTTAAAATTATTGCATGAATTGCCACATAAATTCATCCTCAAAATTTGATCGCACCATCACGTTCCTCTCGCGAAAAAAATCAAATCATGTTCTAGCCCCAACACGAGATAACCCCAAATAGTCCTATTTTAAGAACTCAGAAAATCAGATCCAAAAATTATTCTAATCGCCAATCCGACTTCAGATTTGGATTCTACACGAAAAATTGAGTCAGGTAAGAGTTTTGTATTTTTCTCAAATCTCATTCGAATGCACTAAAAAATAAGATCTAAATATTCCAAATTGGCTCTTCTCATTCCACTCGTTTTTGCCTCTTTGGATTTCGTTCTTGGTCTCTCTTTTTTATCTCCCTTTCCTTATAATCACCCATAATATTCCTTATATAGTCTCTCTGTCAAACCCTAGCTTGGTTCCTAAGCTAACCTATATTACTATATTTCCCTTTAATTCAAAATCGTGTACTTTATATACTTAAACGATTATAAAATTTCTAAAAATAATTTAAATTTAAATATTTGATTCAATTTCAAACTAAAATAAATTTTTTATTTTCGATTAAAAAATAATAATATTACTAATATTACATGCCATATTCATAAATAAAGCCCTCAAAATTACGGGGTATTACATACTTTCCGCCTTGAAAAGGAATTTCGTCCTTGAAATTCGACGAAACCTAACTCTCAAAATAAAATGCGACTCGATTCTATTTCCCAAAAATACACACTAAAGTCCTCAAATTAAATCTAAACATCCTCGTCCAGATGCCTAACACATTCTCAAAAAATTTCTATCTCCAAAGAAAATATGTCTAACTCGCATGCTAGACCTAATACCAAAGACCAGAGGGTTGTCGTATACCTAGGCTCTAATACCATCTGTAACACCTCGCGAGCCCGGAGAGACACACGGCATGCTACTATCGATAAAACTAATCAAATCCACAAATAGCAAGGTATAGAGCATCTAAAAAAAATCCCATAATAAAAGAGAAACCACTAATCTCAATCTTCAAATTAATACAACAAAAATCTCTCGAATAAATATAACTAAAGTAAATCTCCAATGCTCTATACATCAAAATAAATAAATACAAGTCTTCTCATCTTGTATTAAAAATTCTTCTCAAATTATCCACGCTAAAAATCATCCCAATTGGTCCATAGCGCTCAAATCCACGCTAACCTGCCAACTAAAAGAAAATATGGGAAAGTACACAATACGACAGGAAAGATGCTCAAAAAATATATTAGCGGTGAATAAAATGTAACAACACGAGTAAAAATATTCAAATTAATCTCATTAGCATTTATCAATAAATTTCTCAACAACACATTAACCAGGTCACCAGGCCTCACCCCATCCGCATATGCTTTATCAAGCCATAGCCTGGGAAGAAGAAATTTTAGCGGGCGCCCAACATCCGTGCCATATTAAAATCTCATGACAACGTGCTCAACAACAATATATTGATGCCACGTGAATCAAAACAATTCTACAATTATTTCTCCAGACTTCAAAGAATTTAACAATTCAAACATGAGTTCAATTAAACATGAAATCAACGGAATAATCTCTCGAGATATTTAAAGTAACATATTGTGTAAAACCCCATACCTTAAAATCATTGCATGAATCTCCAAATAAATTCAGCCTCAAAATCTGATCGCACCATCACGTTTCTCTCGCGAAAATAATCAAATCATGTTCTAGCCCCAACACGAGATAACCCCAAATAGTCCTATTTTAAGAACTCAGAAAAATTAGATCCAAAAATTATTCGAATCACCAATCCAACTTTATATTTGGATTCTACACGAAAAATTGATTCAGGTATGTGTTTTGGATTTTGCTCAAATCTCATTCAAATGCACTTAAAATGAAGATCTAAACATTCCAAATCGGCTCTTCTCATTCCACTCGTTTTTGCCTCTCTCGATTTCGTTTTTGGCCTCTCTTTTTCATCTCCCTTTCCTTATAATCACCCATAATATTCCTTATATAGTCTCTTTGTCAAAACCTAGCTTGGTGCCTAAGCTAACCTATATTACTATATTGCCCTTTAATTCAAAATCGTCTAGTTTATATACTTAAACCATTATAAAATATCCAAAAATAATTTAAATTTAAATGTTTGATTCAATTTCAAACCAAAATAATTTTTTTATTTCCGATTAAAAAATAATAAAATTACTAAAATTACATGCCATATTGATAAATAAAGCCCTCAAAATTACTGGGTATTACATACTTTCCGCCTTGAGAAGGAATTTCGTCCTCGAAATTCGACGAAACCTAACGCTCGAAATAAAATGCGACTCGATTCTATTTCCCAAAAATACACACTAAAGTACTCAAATTAAATCTAAACATCCTCACCCAGACACCTAACACATTCTCAAAAAATTTCTATCTCCAAAGAAAATATGTCTAACCCGCATGCTAGACCCAATACCGAAGACCCGAGGGTTGTCGTATACCTAGGCTCTAATACCATCTGTAACACCTCGCGAGCCCGGAGAGACACGCGGCATGCTACTATCGATAAAACTAATCAAATCCACAAATAGCAAGGTATAGAGCATCTAAAAAAAATCCCACAAGAAAAGAGAAACCACTAATCTCAATCTTCAAATTAATACAACAAAATTCTCTAGAATAAATATAACTAAAGTAAATCTCCAATTATCTATACATCAAAATAAATAAATACAAGTCTTCTCATCTTGTATTAAAAATTCTTCTCAAATTATCCACGCTAAAAATCATCCCAATTGGTCCATAGCGCTCAAATCCACGCTAACCTGCCAACTAAAAGAAAATATGGAAAAGTACACAATACGACAGGAAAGATGCTCAACAAATATATTAGCGATGAATAAAATGTAACAACATGAGTACAAATATTCAAATTAATCTCATTAGCATTTATCAATAAATTTCTCAACAACACATTAACAAGGTTACCAGGCCTCACCCCATTCGCATATGCTTTATCAAGCCGTAGCTCGGGAAGAAGAAATTTTAGCGGGTGCCCATCATCCGTTCCATATTAAAATCTCATGACAACGTGCTCAACAACAATATAATGATGCCACATGAATCAAAATAATTCAACAAATTTTTTTCCAGACATCAAAGAATCTAACAATTCAAATATGAGTTAAATTAAACATGAAATCAATGGAATAAACTCTCGAGAGAATTAAAGGAGCATATTGTGTTAAACTCCATACCTTAAAATCATTGCATGAATTGCCACATAAATTCAGCCTCAAAATCTGATCGCACCATCACGTTCCTCTCGCGAAAATAATCAAATCATGTTCTAGCCCCAACATGAGATAACCCCAAATAGTCCTATTTAAGAACTCAGAAAAATCAGATCCAAAAAGTATTCGAATCGTCAATCTGACTTCAGACTTGGATTCTACACGAAAAATTGAGTCAATTATGTGTTTTGGATTTTTCTCAAATCTCATTCGAATGCACTCAACAAGAAGATCTAAACATTCCAAATTGGCTCTTCTCATTCCACTTGTTTTTGCCTCTCTGGATTTCGTTTTTGGCCTCTCTTTTTTATCTCCCTTTCCTTATAATCACCCATAATATTCCTTATATAGTTTCTCTGTCAAACCCTAGCTTGGTTCCTAAGCTAACCTATATTACTATATTGCCCTTTAATTCAAAATCGTCGAATTTATATACTTAAACCATTATAAAATTTCCAAAGATAATTTAAATTTAAATGTTTGATTCAATTTCAAACCAAAATAATTTTTTTATTTCTGATTAAAAAATAATAATATTTCTAAAATTACATGCCATATTCATAAATAAAGCCCTCAAAATTATGGGGTATTACACACAATCAAAATGTATCTATATCCATATTCTCAAACCTCCCCAAGAGATGGCATATACCAGAAAGAATAAAACTCATTCGTCAATAAGAACACTTCATCATGATTTCAAGGAGACCGAACAAAATGGAGGTTTCATAGCTCTTTTAACCTCTGCCTATAACAACATTTACACCCCAAAAGGGAGTGGGGGATTATTACCCTTGTTCTGACCATGTACATCAGGATACGAATATTTCAACCTAGATAAGATTGGCCCTCTTTAAAAACCTAATTGTTCTGCAATAATATGGCCATATTTATTCTACAAGGTCCAAATACTTCTCACAAACCAGCCTTCCAAATCTTTCATCTTTCTTTCTGATATAGCTTTGTAGTCCAAGTTCTTAATGTCCACCTCTGGTTGCCATATATTAGCTCTTCTTAATTTTTATAATAGGAAGTCGATTTTTGAGATATCTAATCATGCGTATTGGATAGCTCGAATGACGTCGTCATTGAAAGTGATTGGCGAACGGGTTTGGATTATGTGTGAAAGAGGGTGGACACAACTCGCTGTGACCAATGGAGATGTCATAGGTTCTAAACCCATCACTACTTGGATGGTGGGTGGATTTAAATGGATTCAATTTAACTCATGCGGTTTAAGTGCCATTTCTGGAGTTGTTATCCCTGACGATTTTCGTTGCATCATGGCATGCACCACATCTAAGGAAGCATGGTTTATCCTCCAACTAACTCACGATGGTACCAATGCATTGAAAGCGTCTAAGCTTCAAAATTTTACCACCCAATTTGAGACTATCACCGTGAATGAGTCCGACACTTTTGATGAGTTCCATGCACGTTTGTCGGATATAGTAAATTCTAGTTTTAACTTGGGTGAGAAAATTCCTGAGACGCGTGTTGTAAAAAATATTTTAATATCATTGTTAGATTGTTTTATCCCTAAAGTTACTATCCGGAATTCATTGGGAATTTTAGATACTCTTAGGTTAGAAGACCTTCAAACTTGTGAAATCGATATGTTCCCCAAAATAAAAAAGAACAAGAAACCATGGATTGCTTTGAAAGCTCAAGCTAAAAAGAAAAAAGGAAAAGTTTGTGATTCTGAGTCACAATTTTATTTTGAGCTTAATGATTTATCCCTTTTTTGCGAAAATTAAAAAAAATCTCAAATTTAACAAAGAAAATTCTTCCAAAGAAAAGATTTTTGAGAAAAATTAAAGTGGGAATGAGGGCAAGTATGTTAGTGAGAAAGATGAGGTGAGATGTTATGAATATGAGGGCAAGGGAAACAAAGCCCATGAGTGTGCAACTAAGATTAAGATAAAGGGAAAGAAAGTTGCACATAAAGCCACTCTTAGCGATTGTGATGTTGAGTCCGTGGATTCCGGGAATGAATCACTATATGAACCCAACTTCACTGCGTTCATGGAAATCTACGTGAGTATTTCTAGTTTGTACCACGCCGATGAGGACATTTACAAACATGAGAGCCACGTCGATGTTTCAAATCATTCTGAAGATAGTGAGAGCGAGGAAGAGAATTTAAGTGAGGGAGAAGGTGGAATCCAAAAATCTTTTCGTGAACTTTACACTAAGACTTTAAAAATGAAAAATCTTAATAAAGATTTATCTCTTAGGGTGTTAGATTTAGATAAGGAGGTAAATGTTTTGAGAGAGTGTGAGGTGTCGGTGAGTCAACTTGAGAAGATGAAAGTTTCTTTGTGTTAGAAGTTGATTTCAATTGGTAGGGAGAAGATCGATTTGACCAACACTATAGCTAGGTTTTAAGCTCGTGTATCTTAACTCGATATCGATCTCGAACATCCACATGCTCCTGCACATCACCATAGAGATTTTGAGATTTTACGAAAGCAAGTGGAGTGTTTAGTCAAGACTTCACAATGTTTGATGGAGGAATTTCATAGGATGTCTTCTCCTTTTGAGAACTCCTCTAGGCCTAATCATTCAGGTCGAGACTTGTTTCTAGAATAGGGTGTTTATCATGTTCACATCTTATATCCCGATTACTAGATTATATTTCTATTGTATTCATATGTTTTTCTTTTTGATATATTTTAAAAAATGATAAAAAGATTTTTTGTTTTTAAGAAAAATTGTGGAAATTGAAAAAGATTTTATTTTGATAAAATTTTAGAAAAAGACAAAAAGATTTTATATTTTCATTTTACACCGTATATGGATGAACATTTAAGATATATGGATCACTCTTACATTTCATCCATCCACATGAATTTTTCGTAGTGCTTTGAGACATGGATTTGTTTCGTGAGTGTGCTTAATAATGTGTGGATAATATTTCGTTGATCGTTGATGATTACTTTCTACATGTTAGACTCTTTGTCACCTTCATTACACAGGTGCACAGATTTTTTTAACATTGTACATGTTTATCATGTATCGAATAAGGTGTTCTCATCTCAATCATGCTTAATAACGAACCAAATGTAAAATGAGTTAAGTTGTTCTTATAAGAACCATTGCCCAGATTTTATTTCCGAAAAAATAGAAAATGCTTGTTAAGCAATAGAAAGGGGCAACAAAAGAGCAAAATTCTCTTTGCGTTAAAAGCCACCATTTTCAAAAAGAGACTAAAAGATTAACGGCAAATAAAAACAGAAGTGCCAAGGCTAATTTTTTTGATTCATTGATGATTCCCTACATATGAGCATTATGATATCTTAAAAAAAAAATGAGAGTGAATTATTATATATGTGAGATTTTGAGCGTGTTATAAAGTAGAAGATCAATGGGTCTGCACAACGGACTCTCTTAAAAAATATTAAATAGTTCAGTGTTATTATTTTGAGAATCATTTACCTTCATGGCATATTGCATAGGTCGAGTCAATTTATTTGAGTTCAACTTTTTACACCAAATGTAGAATTTGAGTTCTTTCTTTAGAAGTATCTCCTAACTTTGTGCACCTATGTTATGAATGCTTATGTTGATTTACCTATGAAAAATGTTCACACAATTTCATTTCGTTTTTACAATCCAGATATTTTAGTGTTATTCCATGGTGAGTTGTATTTGTACATTTTATCTTTTGTTATATACTTGAAAAAACTTGAAAATAACTTCAAAAATAGTGGTTTGATAGGGGGAGAACACATTATGCCTATAGGATCATCATTACATGTATCTTATTGTTTATATTTGTGATGATATATTTGCTTCTTCATGTGATGCTTATTATTCATGACTAGATTCTAACCCTTTGTCTATTATCGACAAAAAGGGGGAGAACAAATTGAGGGGGATTTTATTTATATTCTTAAACGCATAAGAATCACGGTATTTCTTTTATCTCCTGTGTGTAGGTCACTTCAGCCTTGATGATGATTTCTTGGAGCTAACATGAATACTTTTCACTTGAAGACTTATACATTTATGCATTTTTGTTTCTTGATTTGGGAGGGTATTAGTTGTCAATATGGATTCGGTTTATGTTTTGTGGAGGAATAGCCAAAGGGGGAAATCTTTAAGAGCAAGTTTTATATTTTATCAAATTACTTTTTATTTGACTTATCCCGTTACACACCATTGCACCATCATGCCTACTTCCACGTATTTGAAGACAAGAATTTGATGACATTTGGAAGATTAAAGATCGTTCATCTAAAAAATATTCAAAAGAGTCATGAGGTAGTTTCATAAAGTCTTTATTTATCTAGTGGATTTTCTAAAATTAGAGTTTGCCTTAAAAGTTTTCAAAATGTTTAAAATGATTTTTAAAGTATTTTTTTTAAAACTCGCTAACTCGTTAGAATGAGTTTACATCGTTCGAACGAAATCTGGGACGAAACCTTTTTGTCAGTTTGGAATTTTAAAGTTTTGTTGGATGTCGTTCAAATGAGATTGGGTACGTCGTTATAACAAGTTTCCCATGTTCGAACGAGATCTTAAGCGACGTATTTCGGTAAGATCTGAAATATCGTTAGAAGTTTTGTCGAAAACCTGTTTGAACGTAAAAGGGTTCATCATTCGAACGAGGTACCAGGTCATTTGAACGAGTACGCGTGTTTTTAGTTTTTAAACAAATCCGATGAAAATCTCTAATGCCTATCTTTTTTAAACAAACTTCCCTATAAATAGAGATGCGGAATTAGAGTTTTAAATAACTCATTATCGCCTTATGAAAAGCCTGGTAGAGAATTATTCTACTGGCGATTTTTGGAGTTGAGGCTCTACTGCTGAAGAAGAAAGGGATTGAAGATTCTTGAGGTTGATCGGTGCTTGATGTGAACGGTGCTGGACTGTGTCGTATCTGTAGAAGACTAGAAGAATTGCGTGTTATTCTTAGTGTCTATAAGTCGTCTAATGTCTGTCAATTCTGATACTGTGTTGAAAGTCAAAAGGTTTTACCCGAAAGGGATTTTTCCTCAGTTTTCTTCTTCGCATGCTTGGTTGGTTTGGTATGTGGCTTCATATCTCATATTACATACAGACTAAACTAAATCAAGAGAAAAATTGTTAAATTTTGAATTTGTGTGTGTTTGGCCTAAGATATGAATAAATCCATAGAATCATCATTCTCAAGAACTTCGGGTGCGTGTTATTTATTTGTAAAAACTTTAGGTCAACGCATAAAATAATTGAACTACGAGATAATTTTATTAAGGACTTCAAATTCCCTACCCTATTGTGTTAAAACTTCAGGTTTGATAAGAGGTTTCACAAAAATTTCTTGGAACTTTAGGTCCAAATTATAAACTATTTGGAGTCATTTAATGTCCCTTACTCTATGATACAAATAATGAAAACTTTGAGTTTTGATTGAGGTCAGGTATATAATTTAAATAGCAATTCAAATCCTAAATTTAAAGGGTAATTGGGAACTTCGGGCCTCAATTACTTAGAACTTCAAGTCCCAAATTTTAAATCAAAACTTGAGTTTTATTAAAAAAATATTCGTTGGAACTTCGGGCCCAAAATGTAAATAATTATTAAGGTACTTTTAGTATTCCTTGACCTATTGTAAGAAATAATCAAAACTTCAGGTTTGATTTTATGGCACATTTTATTATCATGCCAGAAAATTTGAACACCAATTGCAAACTTTAAGCCGAAAAAATTTAAATAAGAACTGAAAACTTCAAGTTCCAAATTCTAAGTAGTACTTGAAAACTTCGGGTCCCAAAAATATAAACTATTAGAGAACATTGGGTCTTAAGATTTAATTATTTGTGTATAAACTAATTTGATTTTAAAAAAATAAAATAATAATAATAATAAATACAAATATATGACATCAACCTAAAATAAATTTTAAGGAGCATATGAAAGATGAACATATTTCAACTTGATACAGGTGTTAAAAAGGGAATGATGGTAAAATAGACCAATACGCTGAAAAGGCATTAACAATCATATATATGTGAACAAATGACCACATATATTAACAATATGTATTATTTATCATGTTGTTTATCTGTGTTGAACAAATGTTCTAATAATATTTTCAAAAATGAAATATTTTTATAATACAAGCCTTGCTAGTCATCATCAAAGCATTTGATACAACGATTTTAAGTCTTCAAATAAGTATTATGATATGTAATTATTGAATTCAAGCATAATGTGAAAACATGTATCATACCTCCTGTTAATCATGTAGATAACTCATTATTATACCTAATGTGAAAACAGGTATCATACCTTTTTGGTGAAAAAGTTGAAACAATTGTTGAGATGTGAGCACATAGATAATTTAAGAAAGAGAAGCGTTTCTCATTAATTAGGGTGTAAATGATTGAGGTCATTCTTATTTATAGTATAAATTGGTAAAGTCCTAATAGGAGTAAACATTCACTTAAATAAAATACATACAAGTATTTATCACAGAAAGTACTCAAAATAATTTTCCCAAATGATATATACGTAAAGGAATCCATGCTAATCACTCCAGACATTTTTGCTTGGACGAGAAAGTTCAGTTGTTGCTACTCCAGAAGATAGCAATGTTGAGTATTAAATTACAATTACGGCTCCACTTGGATTCAAAAATTTGAGATGAATAAATTCAATTTTTTATCCAAAAGTATAAATTAGCACAGTAAGGATTCACCGACTAGGGACAATATAGTATTATAATACATTTTTCTCCTACTATTATTTCCCATGTTAAGGAATATTGTCTAGAGGTGTTCTTTTCATACAAGAAAAATTAGGGGCATTCACAGATCACTTCGATTCGATTTTGAACCATAATTCAAGCCCAACCAATTGGTTCGATTTTGAAAAAAATCAGTGCGCCACCGAACCGACAATGAGAAAAATCGTCAAATTTGGGCCACATCGTTTTCGGGGCGGTTTTCGATTTTTGTCGGGTTTTGAGGCCATTTAATGATTTTTTGATATAAAAATTGAAGTCGTTTAAGGGTTTTTTGATATAAATATTGATATCGTTTCGCTTTAGGGATGGGAATTTAACCCGGCCCGGCGGGTTAAAAACCCAATTAAAATAAACGGGGTGGGTATGATTTTTTCTAAAAACCTGTTTATTAAATGGGGTGGGTTCGGATTTACTATATATAAGCATAATCCGCCCCGCCTCGTTTATTTCTTATAATTACGAAAATACTCATATTTAATATATTATTTACACTAAAAATTTATATATATAAGTTATATATGCAGTATGCGGGTTTTAACTCGTCCCGAGCGAGTTTTTGACCCGCTTAATCTAAACGGGGCGGGTTTGGGGGGTTACACTTAAACGCGTTCGACGTGGGTTAAAAAAAACCGTCGTGAGGCAGGGCGGGTTTTAAAAAAAATTCGCGAGGCGAGTTTGGGTTATGACAAACCCGACCCGTTGCCATACCTATTTCACTTTGAATCGACTTTTCCTTTTTTAAATCGTCAACCAAACCGACATGATCGATTTTCTAAATCCTTCAACCGTGGCCAAACAAGGCTAAAAAATATCGGTTTCGGCTCGATTCAATTCGGTTCGATTTTTAGTTCGATCAGTTTTTTTGCACTCATAAGAAAAATTAGTGTTCTAAAAGGTGCCCAACACTAGTCAACAAAATACCTTTAATGGTGCCCCACATTTTTAGAACCTTTGCTTTACTCCCCAGCACTAGTCAATAAAATACCTTTAATGGTTCCCCACATTTTATACCTCTTGAGTCTAGAGATAGGGTTCAATTACCAAATGAAGACCTTAAACCTTTTCTCTTCAACCTACCTCAGATTGAAACCACTGATGATACCTGGACCACTAATTAATTAAATCCTTTGACCCTATGGATTTTATGGTAAAGAAACCTAGAAATCTTTCCAAAACAAGCTATCAATGCATCTGATATACAAGCTCTTAAAGAGAACTTAATGAGACAATTAGAAAAGCAATGACACAAAACATGCTACAGGACCTAACTCTCAAAAATAAATATTATCACATTCAGTGGATTACATCAAAAATGGAGATATTGAAGCCAGAACCTTGGCCACACAGAATATAACTGCAGAATTATAAGCATTAAAGAAGCTCTTACACCAACAATGCTAAGCAGATCTAAACAGATTCGCTAGTGGAATTTATCTTTATTTTCCGGAACCAAGGGATACACCCGGCCCATCAGGCTCTTCTGCTGGAGATTATAACTCCTCTCAAAGCTTAAGGTTATAGCTTTTGTTCTTTAGTGTTCTCCAGCTTCCTTTGTTCCTATTCGTGGTTTTATAGCAGGACAAAGTTTTTCTCTTATCCTGCTTGGGTAGGTAGTAAGGTAAATGACTTTGGCATATATAAGTTACAATTTATTCAAATACCCTTAGACGGCCGGAGTGCTTTTTGAAGTCCTCTGCGCTGTTAACAAGTACGAAAAAGTTGAAGAAGTTGCTCCTGAGGTGAGTTACTCCCCTCTTTTGTGAAAAATCTATGCGTAGTGGTTTTTAATGCTGGTAATGCATTGCACGACTTGTACCATGTGTGGTCCTATCATGGTACAAGTCATGCAATGGCCATCAAGGTACAAGTTACAAATCAACCCATCCTCCTAATGGGTAAACCCCAAATATGCTATCTGTTTAATAAAAACAAGCTAGGTGAAAAAGTAGAATCCATCAAACCGTACATGATGTAGCGTTTGGCATTCTTTATATATTCATTTTGTTTCCCAAAACATTTCATATCAATTACTTTTAGAGTGTTTATGGATGCATAAAATTAGAATTCAACTAGAATTCTAATTCATGGAATTTGAATTAAGGGTCCGTTTGGCAACCCAATTCCAAGCCATGGAATTGGAATCGGAAGGCCAATTTTAATTCAACGGAATTGATATTGGCCTTCCCATGCCAATTACAAGACTTGGAATTGGGTTGCCAGATGGGCCCTAAATGAATTCCAATTCCATGATGTTCGAATTCAATTTGTCAGTTAAATTATTGAATTTATTTGGTACTTTATTAGACTTATAAATTCATGTTTGTGGGTAGTAGTTCGTTCAGTATCCGTGTAACTTTGTTAGCGTACAATTTGTGAAGCTCTGTTTGGGTGGAACTGTGTGCATGTGTACCTGCAGTGTGTGAAATTATGTGTGTGTGACACTGGAACTGTGTGAGCATGTGTGAAATTGTATGTGCAGTGTGTATAACTGTGTGGTGTAATGTGTGTGACACTAAAACTGTATGTGCGTGTGCGAAGTAACAGCATGACATAGTGTATGTGAAAATGTGTGTGCGTTAATTTATCCCTCTGTGTCAATTCCATAAAACTGTGATTCTATAATTATCTACTTTTACTTTGGAAGTAAATTTATACAATTGGAATCACAGAACAATTCCAAACTCATTTTTTTTCTAACCAAACAATGTAAACAAGAACTCAAGGCCCCAATATCATTTCTTAAGTTTGGAATTGGGGTTGCTAAACACACCCTTAGAACTATTGGGGTAGTAAGTTTGGGACTTTTGGGATGATACTTCATGTACCATTTGGGGTGAGGGGCCCATCAAAAATTTTATTTCTTCTTGTTATATTTGACAAGCTTTGCCTTACCAATTGATTTTGCGAATTTAATCAGCCAAATGCATCTCCCGTTATGTCAAATTTTGGTTTTTGCAATGCCGATGAGGGATCTAGGGTGGCTTTAAATCCAAGGAAATACCTGAATCTATTTGTGGTTTAGGGTCTAATGTCTTCACTACTTGCACCTCGAAATCTATACTTTACTTTTTGTGACACTTTTATAAGAAATTTTGGGACATTTATTTTTCACCCAAAGTGCAAATGCCAAAGATTGGACTCCGAACCCTTTTTTTTATTATTGTTATTTATTATTGATCAGTATCATATCGAGTCATGCACTGCAAGATCAATGCTAAGAAACTTGAAACTTTTGTGAGCAGATCATTGCCTCGGCTAAAGATGTTCAAGCCAAAAAGTATATCTATGCTCCCTATAACATTCTGCCATTGGATTCTGTGGGTGCATCAGAGTCCATCATGCAACTGGAAGAGGTACACTATACTACAAATTATATATGAGTAATACTAGGGGGACACAGTCTAACTTTGTTGATAAATATGCCTTGGTTAATGTGTGGGACATTCATTACTAATAAACTTTTAACTTACCAATGTATTGAAGACGCATCACTGTGTTAGTCAAATTGTTGATTATAAATAGGGATTTTTTTGGCTTAACCCCTACTTTTTAATGTGATATTTGACTTAACCCCGACTTTGCTAATCTCTTTGATATACCCCCTGCACGAGGGGGTTTCCTCAAATTATTACATAAAAGTAGGGGGTTAAGTTAAAGGATTTATTTGACTTTGCCCCTGTTTATAATACTAAATTAGACAAAGTCAAAGGATTATGAAAACGAGGTGTTAAGTCAAATTAGGCATTAAAATTTGGGGTTTAAGTCAAAATGACCCTTAGAAATACTAGGTATGGTTTTTCACCATACCGTAACATTTCAGTCCAGAGAAATATGGTTTGAGTTTGCTAATTTTCATTACTGGAAAATGAAATTATCGAAACCGAAGTTATTAGAAACTTTGTGATTATTGGTCGATTTGGTATAGGCTATATACCGACCGATAACCACCCCTAATGAATACACAAGTACTCTCACCCACACACATGTAATTTTTGCTCATGAATTCTATTTGTATGCCATTACCAGGTTAAGGCGGCTGTGGGTGCACTTCGAAACACACGTGGGTTGAGTTGGTCAGCATCAGCTGATCACCACAAGAAGAAATCAGGAGAATTGGACCTTCTCGATTGGCTAAGGGCCATGTTTGGGTTTTCGGCATGTGGTATTGATCAGAAGAATTATATAATAATTCTTAAGTTGCTTATGGCTTTTGAAAAGTTAATGTTTGTGTTTGGTTTATTTTGTTATCTACAGAGAGACAATGTCAGGAACCAGAGAGAGCATTTAGGTTTGCCTCTTGCCAATATTCATATAAGACTTATTCCTAAGCCTGAACCCCTTAACAAGGCATGAACCCCCCTCTTATCTCAAACCATAATTTTTGTGCATTTCCATGATATAGCTTCTCATTTTTTAAAGCAAGTTCGATTTTTGTGTTGCATTTATTGAACTGAAATGTTATGTTATGATTAGTTTGCATGTTCTTTGTGTCGGTGGTTATTTCTTGCGGATCATTAACCATTTTCCCTTGAGATTTCTGATTGATTTTTCAGTATCGCATAATTATCCTCTAGTGAATATTTTCTCCGCACTTCGAAAAGTGTAATCTTAGCATGCATAGTTCTAATGTAGCTTGACGATCGAGCTGTTGATGCACTCATGAACAATCTATTAAAAAACTATAAAACATGGTGCCAATACTGGGAAGAAAACATAGTGTACGGTGAGATATGTTTGTGCATCTTCTTTTGTTTATTGACTTCATCACATGACTTTTCTAGATTAAAATGAATCTTCTTATGATAATGAGCTGAAATGAGTATGAATGTAATTGCTTGTAGGCTCCCCCAAGGGCAGCAAGAAGTGCAATAGAGGAAGATTCTTTTACATGGGCCTCTATGTTCTTATCTGGGGTGAAGCGGCTAATGTACGATTTATGCCCGAGTGCCTCTGCTACATTTTTCACAATGTAAGTAATTCATTCATCGTCGTACATTTCATTAGTGATTTTATATGTATTTTTGAAATGTCTACATCTTCGTATACACAAACATATATATACATAAGGCTCGAAGGGTCTAAAAGATGAATTAAAACAACTTTACCCAAAATTCTAGAGAGGCTGGTCCCTATGACTCGAACCAGTGACATTGCACCAGGCGGAATGAGGCTTTGCCATCTTTATGAAACTCTCTCTCTATATATATGTACACACATGTATATGCAGTCAGGATCCTATGCAGACATATTTGAGAACTTGGTCCAAAACGATGTTGTTTTGGACCAAATTGTGAATTTCTTAAAAAAAGAAGAAGAGAAATGCTGATTTATGCACAAAGTTCATAAGTCCGTCCTCACCAAAGCCGGACTTAATATATGTATATGTTTTTATATATTTTCTTAATACATATCTCATTGCAATGCTCCGATATATGTTCAGATGGCATATGAACTCCATGGTTTGTTGGCTGGAAATGTCAGCATTGTCACTGGAGAAAACATTAAGCCTTCTTACGGTGGGGACGATGAGGCTTTCCTGTGGAAGGTTATAACACCGATCTATCGAGTAATTGATAAGGTACTTTCTATTGGAACACATTCATCATTTTCAAACTGCTTTTTTTTTCTAATGTTTCAGACATGATATAATAATGCTCATCTTATCACAGGAAGCCAAGAATAGCAAAAACGGAAAAGCCTCTCACTTAGATTGGTACGATATGATGATCTAAATGAGTACTTCTGGTATGAACATATTTAAATTGATAATTGCAGTTCATTACAAAGTTTATAAAAGGGTGTTTGCGCTTTTTGATATTCTGCTGGACTTATGCTTTTGGCTTATATTTTGTATAGGTCATCTGACTGTTTTTCTTTGGGTTGGCCTATGCGGGATGATGGAGATTTCTTCAAATCTACACGCGACATGGGACAAGTGCTCTATATTCAACCCACATATTATTCCTTAAAACTCCCTCCGCCCCAAATTAAAAGTGCATGTTTGAAAGTCAACATTTTAAGGAAATATTATGGGACTTAGGGTTGCAGAAAACAATTTTCTATTTTATATTTCCAGTTTTCATTTCTATTTCTAATTTTTGCTTTCAATAGAGTATTTTGAAAACTAGGGAAACACGCTCATTTGTTAGAAGTAAACCGTTATTATCAAATGTGATTTATAGAAATCTTGAAAGTCAAAATATAATTTACAGAAAGTTTGAGGGACAAAATGTAATTTTCAGAAAGTTTAATGACCAAAATTTCATTTACATAAATTTTATGGACCAGAATGTAAATTAACAAAATTTTAGGGGCCAAAATGTAATTTACATAAGGGGTCGGACTTGTCATTTTTTCTTAAATTTAGGCGTAAAATGTAATTTTGTAAAATTTTGGGGTCAGTATGTAATTTACAAAATGTTAGGGGGGTACATGTAATTTTCAAAGATAGATAATGTTTTGGAAATAGGTTGTAAACATGTTAAAGTTGTCTTTCAATTTTCTTGAAAAGTGGAAAATCGGAAAAACTGTTTTTAGTTTTCCATTTGGAAGATCTAGACTCTGAACACATTTTTCACTTTTTCTTTTCTGTCGAAATTTTTTAGAAAATATTCTTCTAAAGTAGCCTTGTTTTGTATAATTAAACAGGTCCTTTACATCTTAATTTATCCTCTTTAAAATTAGAAATACCTTTGGGATGGAACACATGCACTTGGACCCTTGCTTAGCCGTGAGAATTATTAGGATAGGTAACTTCGGAATCTCACCAAGTATATATTACATTTAGAAAGAGGACTCTAAATTCAGGAAGGACCAAAGAGTAAAACTAGATTCTTAATTTGGGACAGGGGGATTTTTAATAGAGTGTTGTCTGTTTGCTAAATAAAACTGCCATTCCAGGGAAGACAAGAGTCTCGTAGAAAGCCTGGACGTACAGGAAAATCGTATTTTGTTGAGACACGGTCATTTTGGCATAACTTTCGAAGTTTTGATCGTTTGTGGACCTTTTTCATTCTGGCGTTGCAGGTAATTATTACCAACACCGCATGCGTACTCAATATACATGTCATTACTCCTAAAATTGGGTTCTTGGTTAGCAAGTACTAATTTGAAGTATTTTATCGCAGGCTATGGTTATCATTGTGTGGAAAGATGATTCTTTATGGAACACTTTTCAGAAGGATTCTTTAAAAGACTTGTCCAGTATTTTCATCACAGTAGTTTTTCTTCGATTCCTTCGAAGTACTTAATTCCTACTCAATTAGTTCATGGCACTTTACATGCTGATAGTTACTTTTGCTGATATTCTTCATTTTATTTTTAATAATTTTGATACAATAGAAAAAGGCATATAAAAGTGACATGAAAGAGTTTCATTGACTTGTATTAGTTCCTTAACCAACTGCATGGTAAAACTCATAACCTTACATGTGATCATGTTTCTAAAAACTCATGACCTTGAATGTTGCTTATAACATAGTGATTTACAAACTTGCAACACTTGCAAGTCTATTACAAACTATGAACACCTCTAAGAAGGAAACGTCTTGTGTCGAACACCTACACTTCATGGACACGTGTTCTACACTTTTTTCTACAGTTTCATTATTTAAAATTAAGATTATTTATTTTGGATATATGTCCAACACTTCTTGAGTGCCAAACAAGATCCACATATCTTTAATGTTGAAATACAACTTTCGTTTCGTATACGGAAAAAAATAATTGCTAGAAAACTAAAAAATGGAATCATAATAAAAGGTAAGATAATGAGACGAAGTAATGAAATGAGAAAATCGGGCATAAATATCTTCATTGATGGGCTGTAAGGTAACCTCTAATCCCAATTGACAAGGTATTGTGTCATTTATCCGATCGGGCAAGAAAATGTCTCCGAGTCTAGGATGCCCTAAACCCAATCACATGAGAACTTGTTCGCAAAGGAGTTGCAGAATGTGGTTTTCCCGAAAGGGGGAATCATACGCCACATTAAACGTGCTATGAATGTGGAATTCAGGTGGGAGGTCCACCTCATAGGTGTTTATCCTGTGACAATGCAAGATGGGGAAAGCTCCAAACCGTCGTATCTCTAGCTTGGGACCCCCTTAGGGTACGACAGTACGAGGCCAGAATTGGGCCAGACTAACTACCAGAAGGAACTTTTCCCTCGGCCTCATATCATAGGCCGAGGATGACATCATCACAGCGCGTGGTTTGGGAGACGTGTGGAATAGTGCGCGTGAGGCTCATATGGCACGTGGCAGACCGTTATAACCAAATCACACCCTCACGTGAGGGAATATTATGTCATCATTTGGCATCTGCAGGTGTCAACAGGAGATTGGCTAGATCATCATTCACATGCACCATGCATACTTGGGGGTACACTACACCCCCCAAGACCTATATATACTTGTCACCTACAACCCTACAAGAGGAGGGATCGATAATTGTAACCCTAGCAAAAACTATGCTTATACACACAGTAGAGAGAGAAAGTGAGCTTATGTGCATTGTATCCAAGGCCATTAGTGCCCATACTTAGTGGATCACACACTCACAGTGGATGTAGGCCTAATTGGCTGAACCACTATACATCACTGTCTTATTCCTCTTATACTCATCTCCTTCTATCAACTTATACACTTACATCTCTATGGCTGCCATGGTTACCATTGTTTGAGCTCATCATCACTTACGTGGTGGTGCTAGATTTCAGTATCATCAATGACCTCAATATTAATAATAATAATATGTGAATGGGAATACAATATAATACAATGAAATGTCATCACAAGGGGCGCCCATTGACTTATAGTTTAAAATGATATGTTTTACCTCTGTTGGTTAGGGGTGAAAATGAGGCGAGGCGAGGCGATCTGAGCTTAAGGTTGCTCAAGCTTGGTTTGTAAATGTAAACGAATAAATCTATCGGGTAGGGACCTTAAATTTTTCTTTAAAACTTGGTTGTCGGGTATTTTCTCTCCCAAATTAAAAGATGAATTGACAATATCGGAAATTCTAGCATAAAATTCATCAAAAGTTTCATTATCGTTCATTTTGATAGTTTCAAATTGAGTGGTGAGGTTTTGGAGTTTCGAAGCTTTAACGACACTAGTTCCTTCATGAGTTAGTTGTAAAATATCCCAAGCTTCTTTAGCAGTTTCAGACGTCATAATACGTCGGAATTCATCCAGTGTGACAACGCTCAACAAGGCATTCAAACCACGGGAATTAAAATTAGAAAGTTTAAACTCATTCTCAGTCCATCTATCGGTCGGTTTGGGAACACGTTCATTTTCAACTAAATGAGTTGGTGGAGACCACCCGTTAACTACAGACATCCAAACCCTATCATCGATAGATTTAAGTGCCGATTTCATTCGCGCTTTCCAATACGCGTAGTTAGAACCATCGAAAATAGGAAATTTTGAAAATGGGGAAAATTCAATTTTAGTCAAAAATTATTTAAAGGATCTTTAACGAAACAATTTATCGCTTTGGCTCTGATACCAATACTTAAAAGATAGCACCCCGATTTTAATTTTCTAAATTAAAATATTATTTCCTTTTCTATTTATAAATCAAGATGCGGAAGCGTTAGGATGGTTCAACAAAACAACGAATTACCAAATTTTAATTTTCTTAAACAAATTAAAATTAAACCAAGTGAAATTACATTAACGCATTAAACCAAGATAACTACACATTACCCAAATTAAACACGAAGAGATTAAATGAAACCAAATTTTTATCTTTTTACCTAAGCATGTGTTCTAGGTGATTTTGCAAAAGATAAAATAAACAATCAATCCACTACGCCGCGATGTACGAGAAAAAACCCAAGACGGGAAACAACCTCGGACGGCCCTAGCCACAAATCCACTAAGTACGGAATTTACAAATACAAGACAAAAAGGCTTACAACACACGACTCGATCCCTTTCAAGCCCCGACGCTTCTTCTTGTAGATACCTCTTCTTAGCGGATAACCTTGGAGCTCCACCGCGGTCTCGAAATCCACCGATCGGACTTTATATGGTCACCGTCACCCGAGCAAGGAGCCTCTCTCCAAGTGGGTAATGTTGTAATAAAAACTATTCTTCTTTCTTTATGGGATGCAAAAGAAAACCCGAAACTTCTCTTTGAACGGAAGAGATGAACCCGGTGCCAAACTCCAAGAAAGATATATAGATATGGGAACTTGGAAGAAACTAATTTGGATATAAACTAGAGTGGTGTATATTTTTCTCTTTGATAAAAACTCACTCAAAACAAGAACATTTTCCTTAAGAAATTTAGCTCTCAAATTATCTCTAAGAGATGGAATAAAATGGAAAAGTTAAGTTGGAAAATGTTATTCCCGCACATAATAAAGTCTGAAAAAATTGGTTAAGAACCAAGTGGGGAAGTGGGAGAAAAACTGCTTAAAACTGCCAAAAACTGTTCCCGCCTGGCATCTCGTTCGAACGACATTTCTTTCGAATGACATTTTCGTTCGAACGAGTCTTCTA
Organism: Sambucus nigra; assembly: GCA_949130495.1. Lineage (NCBI taxonomy): Eukaryota > Viridiplantae > Streptophyta > Magnoliopsida > Dipsacales > Adoxaceae > Sambucus > Sambucus nigra. The sequence continues at coordinate 1,034,502 of CASBWL010000471.1, forward strand.
ACGAAGTTCCAGTATGAAAATCATTGGAAATCTCGTTCGAACGACATTTCGAACGAAGTTCCAGTATGCCTTAATGGGAAGTCGTTGGCAATATGGTTCGAACGACATCTGGTTCGAACGACAATCTCGTTCGAACGACATATCGAACGAGCTTCAAGAAACTTTGGAATATTCGATTTTTAGCCCAGAAAACTTTATAAACTTATTTTAAAGTTTTAATTAATTCTTTCTGAAAATAAAACACAGTTTTAATTAAACCTAACACCCAATAAACAAGTTCCAAGCTCCTATATATATATGATTGCATTCATACCTTGGGAGCATGGAACTATGGTTGATGACGTATAAACGAGGCACGAAACCGGCATGATTATGAAGCTTTATACTCTTTGCCGCTACGTCTTCAAACAAACTTTTCATAGGCTTGAGAATATTACAATTAAATACAATCCTATGTATAAATGTTTTTGTCCGGAATTGAGCCAAAACTATATATGGACTCAATTGAAAATTTGTGTCCTTACAAATCTCCCCCTTTGGCTATTCCGGGACAAAACCCAAACAAAAATCCTAAAGGACCGTCAAGCTCACTAGACTCAAAACATAACCCACCCAAATTTGACTCAACCCAAGGACGAAACGCTTTGCCATTTGAAAGATGCCGCTCTAGAAGAATTCCTGCATACTTAAGCAAACTTATCAAATTCATAGGGAATATCAAAGTATTTAAAGCAATTAAACTAAATACTACCCCAAAACTAATTCTCCCCTTTATCAAAATGATAAACCCAAGAAGTTAGCTACTCCCCCTAAGTTAATAGGATAAGATACCATTTCTCCCCCTATCATTCTCCCCCTTTTTGTTCAGGAATAGGCAAAGGATAAAGAACTTATATAAAAACAGGTTGAAGCTTAAAGTGATACCAAAACTAAAGTATTTGCATAGGAGGACTAGAAAGCAAGGCAAAGGCAAAACAAAATACCATGTATATATGTACTAGAAATATATGACACACACAAAATATAATAGGAGTCTTTCACACTTGTATGGCAAAAATGTGTCATATGGAAACGGAAGTGTTGGGGTGTGAACTAGTAACGATTTAAGTTAGACCCAATCACTTAAAACATGTTCACGGAGTTCTCATTTGATTGCAAACTTCATCATATTTAAATATAACCTCATGTGACAATATAGATTGAACTCAATGAACAAACATACACAATTCATACAAGCCTAGCATATTGATGATTCTACAAACCAATAGAGTCATGACATGAGATATGCGACTAGGATAAACGGACATTGTGCAAACCGTTGATATACCATCCAATCTCCCTCAATATGCATTTATATTAAATTTGAATGAATATATCAATCAAACATAGGCCTTGGCAATTATTTTTTCTTTTAATGCCTTATTTTCTGTTTTTAGGCCTTTGGACCACGTATTTCTTTTAGGTCCATTCAAAAACGGTGGCTTACAATTGCAAAGGATCACTTAATCCTTTCGCAGCCCTTCCCTGTGCACATTTTTATTTATCATGTTTTTCATCTTTCACACAAATCTCACGTGCAATGGATTTTGATATGCACTAGTCCTCCTAAGTCACAAATATGTAGATGACAAGATTGGAAGGAGAACACCTCACATAGCTCAAATATACATATGATGTTAAAAATTCAAAGGAGCTCCTGCATGTGTGAATAGAGGCATATAAAAAATAGAATGCATTTAAAACAACACAAAATCCAACTACTCCATAAAATATGGTAAAGAACATAATAAGGATAGATAATCTAAACCAAAAGTTCTAGCCACATGAGAGCGTTAAAGGAGGGATTCAAACACAAGTATATGCCACATAAAGTGTGTCAAACCAAAATACACAATAAAATCTTTTTGAGTTTTTGACATTTATAACCAAAAATAAAATTATATACTCAAAAGACAAACCAACAATCATTACAAGTTTTCATTAAGCTTAAATTACTAAGAGATAGAATCCAAATGATAAACAAAAATATTTTTGTATTTTTCATTTAATGCAAACAAAATGAAGGAGCTATACTACAAAAGATAAACAAAAATCATAATTCTAGCATGTGATAAGCATGGAGCATAGACTAGAAAATGATTAAACAAGCATACATTTAGCATGTGAATAACGCATGAAGTACAAAAGCTAAAGTATGCAAACACTAACACATTCATCCTTTAGATTTAGCAACGGAGGAAGCATGTGAAAGTAAATGAGAATCAAAAACCCCATTTTGCAAGGCAACCAAGTCGTATTTCCTAACCCAAATTAATGAAGAATGACTATCTTGGGGTGTAGGAATTTTAACTACCTTGGTTGCTTTACGTTGGGATTTTCTAGGAATACGTTTAAGATCAAAACAAAATTTCCCAAGATGCCCTTTTCGACCACAATGTGTACAACTAAAAATATGTCGAAAAGATTTACCTAAGGAGCGATCTCTAAAGACTTTCCTAGTAGATTCTCCTAAAACATTGGTCTTGGCGTTATAAGTAAATTCATTACAAGTATTGAAGCCCAAACCGCAAGTGTCATTTTTAATTTGGACCGTTCCTAATATTTTATCTAATTTTTTCGAACGACACTCCAAATCAAATTTGACATTACTAGAGTCTTTTAATTTATTTTGCAATTCTAAAATTTTAGACTCTAATAAAACATTTCGCTCTTCAAAAGCAAGAAGCTCCTTTTTCAAGGATTCCATTAAACCCCTAAGGCTATCTCTCTCGCCTTCTACATATTCAAGCTTCTCTTGAAGAGTCCTTTCACGTGTCTTAAGGTCTTCTACCCACATGCTATCATCAATGACCTTGACACGCTCTTTTAAACTAGCTTTTAACTTCAAATTAGCTCTTTTCAATTTAATAGATTCTTTATAAAGTTCTTGAAAAGCATTTTGAAGTTCACTCACATTAACCTCTTCTTCATTTTCACTCTCTCTTTCTTCTCCACTCTCACTATCATCAAAAATAAGAGAATCATAAACAATGACCTTGGAAGTGTCATGTGTTATCGTTTCATCAATCGATGAGTTCTCACTATCACTCACATGACTAGCCATAAAAGCCACAAAATTAAGCTTAGTGGGGGAATCGGGTCCCTCTTCCTTATCACTGTCACTAAGGGTCGCATTATATGCAATGGGTCGTTTACCCTCTTTCCTTAGTTTAGTGGGGCACTCAGAAGCCCTATGGCCATAACCCTCACAACCAAAACACCTATTAGACTCGTCCCTATTTAAATTTTCATTAATAGGTTTAGGGATCTTCTCAGCTTTAGGGATCTTCTCGCCTTTGTCATGCTTAGAAGTTTCAAATTTCTTAAAATCATTTTTAAATTTATCTTTGTTAAATTTAAGAAATTTTCTAAATTTACGAGCAAACAAAGCCATGTCTTCCGAGTCACTATCACTCTCGCTCTCTACTACTTGTTTGACCTCTTTCCGGGCTTTTAAAGCAACACCCGTTTCAATTTTCTTTTCAGTTTTAGAGGGAAACATATCTAGTTCATAGGTTTGTAAATCACATACAATCTATTCTAATTTCTTAGAGGCTAAAGTTGGTAAAGAATTTAAAACGGTCACTTTTGGAATAAATCTATCGGGTAGGGACTTTAAATTTTTCTTTACAACTCGGTTGTCGGGTATTTTCTCTCCCAAATTAAAAGATGAATTGACAATATCGGAAAGTCTAGCATAAAATTCATCAAAAGTTTCATTATCGTTCATTTTGATAGTTTCAAATTGAGTGGTGAGGTTTTGGAGTTTCGAAGCTTTAACGACACTAGTTCCTTCATGAGTTAGTTGTAAAATATCCCAAGCTTCTTTAGCGGTTTCACACGTCATAATACGTCAGAATTCATCCAGTGTGACAGCGCTAAACAACGCATTCGAACCACGGGAATTAAAATTAGAAAGTTTAAACTCATTCTCAGTCCATCTATCGGCCGGTTTGGGAACACGTTCATTTTCAACTAAATGAGTTGGTGGAGACCACCCGTTAACTATAGGCATCCAAACCCTTTCATCGATAGATTTAAGTGTCGATTTCATTCGTATTTTCCAATACGCCTAGTTAGAACCATCGAAAATAGGAAATTTTGAAAATGGGGAAAATTCCATTTTAGCAAAATTTTTTAAAGGATCTTTAACGAAATAATTTATCTCTTTGGCTCTGATACCAATACTTAAAAAGATAGCACCCCGATTTTAATTTGCTAAATTAAAATATTATTTCCTTTTCTATTTATAAATCAAGATGCGGAAGCGTTAGGATGGTTCAACAAAACAACGAATTACCAAATTTTAATATTCTTAAAACAAATTAAAATTAAACCAAGTGATATTACATTAACGCATTAAAATCATTTTCACTTAAACCAAGATAACTACACATTACCCAAATTAAACACGAAGAGATTAAATGAAACCAAATTTTTATCTTTTTACCTAAGCATGTGTGATTTTGCAAAAGATGAAATAAACAATCAATCCACTACGCCGCGATGTACGAGGAAAAACCCAAGACGGGAAACAACCTCGGACGTCCCTAGCCACAAATCCACTATGTACGGAATTTACAAATATAAGACAGAAAGGCTTACAACACACGACTCGATCCCTCTCAAGCCCCGACGCTTCTTCTTGTAGATACCTCTTCCTAGCGGATAACCTTGGAGCTCCACCGCGGTCTCAAAATCCACCGATCGGACTTTATATGGTCACCGTCACCCGAGCAAGGAGCCTTTCTCCAAGTGGGTAATGTTGTAACAAAAACTTTTCTTCTTTCTTTATGGGATGTAGAAGAAAACCCGAAACTTCTCTTTGAACGGAAGAGATGAACCCGGTGCCAAACTCCAAGCAAGATATATAAATATGAGAACTTGGAAGAAACTAATTTGGGTGTAAACTAGAGCGGTGTATATTTTTCTCTTTGATAAAAACTCACTCAAAACAAGAACATTTTCCTTAATTAATTTAGCTCTCAAATTCTCTCTAAGAGTTGGAATAAAATGGAAAAGTTAAGTTGGAAAATGTTATTCCCACACATAATAAAGTCTGAAAAAATTGGTTAAGAACCAAGTGGGGAAGTGGGTGAAAAACTGCTTAAAACTGCCAAAAACTGTTCCCGCCTGGCATCTCGTTCGAATGACATTTTCGTTCGAACGAGTCTTCTAATGAAGTTCCAGTATGAAACTCGTTGGAAATCTCGTTCGAACGACATTTCGAACGACATTTCGAACGAAGTTCCAGTATGCCTTAATGGGAAGTCGTTGGCAATCTGGTTCGAACGACAATCTCGTTCGAACGATATATCGAACGAGCTTCCAGAAACTTTGGTATATTCGATTTTTAGCCCAAAAAACTTTATAAAGTTATTTTAAAGTTTTAATTAATTCTTTCTGAAAATAAAACACAGTTTTAATTAAACCTAACACCCAATAAACAAGTTCTAAGCTCCTATATATATATGATTGCATTCATACCTTGGGAGCATGGAACTATGGTTGATGACGTATAAACGAGGTACGAAACTGGCATGATTATTAAGCTTTATACTCTTTGCCGCTACGTCTTCAAACAAACTTTTCATAGGCTTGAGAATATAACAATTAAATACAATCCTATGTATAAATGTTTTTGTCCGGAATTGAGCCAAAACTATATATGGACTCAATTGAAGATTTGTGTCCTTACAAATCTCCCCCTTTGGCTATTCCGGGACAAAAACCAAACAAAAAATCCTAAAGGTCCGTCAAGCTCACTAGACTCAAAACATAACCCACCCAAATTTGACTCAACCCAAGGACCAAACGCTTTGCCATTTGAAAGATGCCGCTCTAGAAGAATTCCTGCATACTTAAGCAAACTTATCAAATGCATAGGGAATATCAAAGTATTTACAGCAATTAAACTAAATACTCCCCCAAAACTAATTCTCCCCTTTATCAAAATGATAAACCCAAGAAGTTAGCTACTCCCCCTAAGTTAATAGGATAAGATACCATTTCTCCCCCTATCATTCTCCCCCTTTTTGTTCAAGAATAGGCAAAGGATAAAGAACAAATATAAAAACAGGTTGAAGCTTAAAGTGATACCAAAACTAAAGTATAAGCATAGGAGGACTAGAAAGCAAGGCAAAGGCAAAACAAAATACCATATATATATGTACTAGAAATATATGACACACACAAATTATAATAGGAGTTTTTCACACTTGTATGGCAAAAATGTGTCATATGGAAACGGAAGTGTTGGGGTGTGAACTAGTAACGATTTAAGTTAGACAAAATCACTTAAAACATGTTCACGGAGTTCTCATTTGATTGCAAACTTCATCACATTTAAATATAACCTCATGTGACAATATAGATTGAACCAAATGAACAAACATACACAATTCATACAAGCCTAGCATATTGATGATTCTACAAACCAATAGAGTCATGACATGAGATATGCAACTAGGATAAACGGACATTGTGCAAACCGTTGATATACCATCCAATCTCCCTCAATATGCATTTATATTAAATTTGAATGAATATATCAATCAAACATAGGCCTTGGCAATTATTTTTTCTTTTAATGCCATATTTTCTGTTTTTAGGCCTTTGGACCACGTATTTATTTTATGTCCATTCAAAAATGGTGGCTTACAATCGCAAAGGATCACTTAGTCCTTTCGGAGCCCTTCCCCGTGCACATTTTTATTTATCATGTTTTTTATTTTTCACACAAATCTCACGTGCAACGGATTTTGACATGCACTAGTCCTCCTAAGTCACAAATATGTAGATGACAAGATTGGAAGGAGAACACCTCACATAGCTCAAATATACATATGACGTTAAAAATTCAAAGGAGCTCGTGCATGTGTGAATAGAGGCATATAAAAAATAGAATCCATTTAAAACAACACAAAATCCAACTACTCCATAAAATATGGAAAAGAACATAATAAGGATAGATAATCTACACCAAAAGTTCTATCCACATGAGAGCGTTAAAGGAGGGATTCAAACACAAGTATATGCCACATAAAGTGTGTCAAACCAAAATACACAATAAAATCTTTTTGAGTTTTTGACATTTATAACAAAAAAAAAATTATATACTCAAAAGACAAACCAACAATCATTAGAAGTTTTCATTAAGCTTAAATTACTAAGAGATAGAATCCAAATGATAAACAAAAATATTTTTGTATTTTTCATTTAATGCAAACAAAATGAAGGAAATATACTACAAAAGATAAACAAAAATCATAATTCTAGCATGTGATAAGCATGGAGCATAGACTAGAAAATGATTAAACAAGCATACATTTAGCATGTGAATAACGCATGAAGTACAAAAGCTAAAGTATGCAAACACTAACACATTCATCCTTTAGATTTAGCAACGGAGGAAGCATGTGAAAGTAAATGAGAATCAAAAACCCCATTTTGCAAGGCAACCAAGTCGGATTTCCTAACCTAAATTAATGAAGAATGACTATCTTGGGGTGTAGGAATTTTAACTACCTTGGTTGCTTTACGTTGGGATTTTCTAGGAATATGTTTAAGATCAAAACAAAATTTCCCAAGATGACCTTTTCGACCAAAATGTGTACAAGTCAAAACATGTCGAAAAGATTTACCTAAGGAGCGATATCTAAAGACTTTCCTAGTAGATTCTCCTAAAACATTGGTTTTGGCATTATAAGTAAATTCATTACAAGTATTGAAGCCTAAACCACAAGTGTCATTTTTAATTTGGACCGTTCCTAATATTTTATCTAATTTTTTCGAACGACACTCCAAATCAAATTTGACATTACTAGAATCTTTTAATTTATTTTGCAATTCTAAAATGTTAGACTCTAATAAAACATTTCGCTCTTCAAAAGCAAGAAGCTCCGTTTTCAAGGATTCCATTAAACCCCTAAGGCTATCTCTCTTGCCTTCTACATATTCAAGCTTCTCTTGAAGAGTCCTCTCATGTGTCTTAAGGTCTTCTACCAACATGCTATCATCAATGACCTTGACACGCTCTTTTAAACTAGCTTTTAACTTTAAATGAGCTCTTTTCAATTTAATAGATTCTTTATAAAGTTCATGAAAAACATTTTGAAGTTCACTCACATTAACCCCACTGTTCTAAAAAACCCACCTAGGCTCCGCCTGGGCACGCCTAGGCTTGAGGCTTGGGATAAACGCCCCGCCTTAAGATTTTGACGCCTTATGCTAAGTAAAACCCTTAAGGCGTACTTTTTCTCTAAAAACAACAATGCTTTAGTGAAACGATATCGCCTTTTAAAGATTTTTTTTTGCAAACCGGAGCATTATCTCATCCAAAATAATCAAATAGTATTTTTATTTGCAAATATTCAGACATATTTTTATGATATGTACAATTTTAGTATTTTAATAGCCTTGTTATGGTTAAAAAATATTAAGATATATTAAAAAGACCTAAACGCCTTTTCACGCCTTTTTACGCCAAGGCTCGCCTAGGCTTCTAAGGCTTAAGGCTTGGCCTCCACGCCTCGATCACGCCCCGCGTTTTTTAGAACCTTGCATTAACCTCTTATTCATTTTCACTCTTTCTTTCTTCTCCACTCTCACTATCATAAAAAACAAGAGAATCATAAACAATGACCTTGGAAGTGTCATGTGTTATCGTTTCATCAATCGATGAGTTCTCACTATCACTCACATGACTAGCCATAAAAGCCACAAAATTAGGCTTAGTGGGGGAATCGGGTCCCTCTTCCTTATCACTATCACTAAGGGTCGCATTATATGCAATGGGTCGTTTACCCTCTTTCCTTAGTTTAGTGGGGCACTCAGAAGCCCTATGGCCATAACCCTCACAACCAAAACACCTATTAGACTCGTCCCTATTTAAATTTTCATTAATAGGTTTAGGGATCTTCTCGACTTTAGGGATCTTCTCGCCTTTGTCATGCTTAGAAGTTTCAAATTTCTTAAAATCATTTTTAAATTTATCTTTGTTAAATTTAAGAAATTTTCTAAATTTACGAGCAAACAAAGCCATGTCTTCCGAGTCACTATCAGTCTCGCTCTCTACTACTTGTTTGACCTCTTTTCGGGCATTTAAAGCAACGCCCGTTTCAATTCTCTTTTTAATTTTAGAGGGAAACATATCTAGTTCATAGGTTTGTAAATCACCTACAAGCTCTTCTAATTTCTTAGAGGCTAAAGTTGGTAAAGAATTTAAAACGGTCACTTTTGGAATAAATCTATCGGGTAGGGACCTTAAATTTTTCTTTACAACTCGGTTGTCGGGTATTTTCTCTCCCAAATTAAAAGATGAATTGACAATATCGGAAAGTCTAGCATAAAATTCATCAAAAGTTTCATTATCGTTCATTTTGATAGTTTCAAATTGAGTGGTGAGGTTTTGGAGTTTCAAAGCTTTAACGACACTAGTTCCTTCATGTGTTAGTTGTAAAATATCCCAAGCTTCTTTAGCGGTTTCACACGCCATAATACGTCGGAATTCATCCAGTGTGACAGCGCTAAACAAGGCATTCAAACCACGGGAATTAAAATTAGAAAGTTTAAACTCATTCTCAGTCCATCTATCGGCCGGTTTGGGAACACGTTCATTTTCAACTAAATGACTTGGTGGAGACCACCCGCTAATTACAGACATCCAAACCCTTTCATCGATAGATTTAAGTGCCGATTTCATTCTCGCTTTCCAATACGCGTAGTTAGAACCATCGAAAATAGGAAATTTTGAAAATGGGGAAAATTCCTTTTTAGCCAAAAATTATTTAAAGGATCTTTAACGAAACAATTTATCGCTTTGGCTCTGATACCAATACTTAAAAAGATAGCACCCCGATTTTAATTTTCTAAATTAAAATATTATTTCCTTTTCTATTTATAAATCAAGATGTAGAAGCGTTAGGATGGTTCAACAAAACAACGAATTACCAAATTTTAATTTTCTTAAACAAATTAAAATTAAACCAAGTGAAATTACATTAACGCATTAAAATCATTTTCACTTAAACCAAGATAACTACACATTACCCAAATTAAACAAGAAGAGATTAAATGAAACCAAATTTTTATCTTTTTACCTAAGCATGTGTTCTAGGTGATTTTGCAAAAGATAAAATAAATAATCAATCCACTACGCCGCGATGTACGAGGAAAAACCCAAGACGGGAAACAACTTCGGACGGCCCTAGCCACAAATCCACTAAGTGCGGAATTTACAAATACAAGACAGAAAGGCTTACAACACACGACTCGATCCCTCTCAAGCCCCGACGCTTCTTCTTGTAGATACCTCTTCCTAGCGGATAACCTTGGAGCTCCACCGCGGTCTCGAAATCCACCGATCGGACTTTATATGGTCACCGTCACCCGAGCAAGGAGCCTTTCTCCAAGTGGGTAATGTTGTAACAAAAACTTTTCTTCTTTCTTTATGGGATGTAGAAGAAAACCCGAAACTTCTCTTTGAACGGAAGAGATGAACCCGGTGCCAAACTCCAAGCAAGATATATAAATATGGGAACTTGGAAGAAACTAATTTGGGTGTAAACTAGAGTGGTGTATATTTTTCTCTTTGATAAAAACTCACTCAAAACAATGCTATTATGCACACCTAATGCACACCTAATGCTTTTCTTTATAACCCACCTAGTCATCTACCCCGTAACTTGTCCTTGTTATAACTCCTTGTCGCACTACTCTAGTTCGAGTATGTTTAATAAATGATTTATAAGTTATTTATCACATTAGCTTAACTAATCATTTTTCATATAAGACTATATAACGTTCTCGCTAGTTATATATAATTAATACAACTCACTTCATGTATTTTATTCGTATATAATTATCTGCACCATATGTACGTATTATCATATTAAAACATTCACACACATGCCGTAGATATATAACCATCCTCCCGAGTATACACTCACCATATGTTCTCTACAATGCTATCACCCCAGGTATACTCATCCCCCCGGACACCCTGACTCGATTAGCTCCCCGAATCAGTGAAATAAAAGTATACGTTGTGGGGGCGATTATAGTTCCCTCCGGAAATGAGACCGAATCATACCCAAGACGTCTCAACCCTAACTACGGACGCTATGACCTGGGGAATATACTCTCTCTGCATTCATAAGCAAGGGGATTCACCCACATCACGCAACCTCCCATAATAGCACAAGAGAGGTATGTTTCACATAAATATATCCTACACACACAAATATATTTTTATGCACATATACACACACACACACACACACACACATACACACACACACACATATATATATATATATACTGTCTCTATATACCCATGTATAGATACAATACAATCCGATTAATCGTGCATATCTCTCGTAACACTAGCTCGTATTCCCGAAATAAACATTCGATTTAATTCCATAAGTATTCACTTACTTATTCCAATTCCATAAGTATTCACTTAATTATAATATAAATATAAAATTTCTTTTAAATTCAGAATATTAAGCTTATCACCACTAGCTCGTATCCCAATTCCATCTGAAATTCCCATTCGAAACCGAGGGGTATTTATCCCATTAGACTCTTAAAAATCATAAATTCTCACAACTTTAATTTCTAAGAGATTAAACTCCTTACACTATAATAGTTATAACTCACTAGTATTGGACTTATGTAGAGTGAGTTATAACTGTTTTAGTGCAAGGTGTTTAATCTCTTAGAAATTAAAGTTGTGAGAATTTGTGATTTTTATGAGTCTAATGTGATAAAACCCTTGGGATTCGAATGGGAATTTCAGATGGAATTGGGATACGAGATAGTGGTGATATGATTAATATTATGAATTTAAAAGAAATGTTATATTTATATTATAAGTAAGTGAATACTTATGGAATTTAATCGAATGTTTATATTCGGGAAATATAGGCTTGTGTTACGAGAGATAAGCACGATTAGCCGGATTGTATTGAATATATATCCGGGTATGTAGAGACAGTATATATATATATATATGTGTGTGTGCGTGTGTGTGTGTGTGTGTGTGTGCGTATGATATATTTATGTGAAACATACCCCTCTAGTGCTACCATGGGAGGTTGCGCGATGTGGATGAATCTCCTGGCGAGTGAATGCAGGGAGACTATAGTCCCATGATCATAGCATCCGTAGTTAGGGTTGAGACGTCTTAGATATGATTCGGTCTCATTTCTTGAGGGAACTATGACTACCTCCGCTACTTTTACTTTTGTTTCACTGATTCAGGGAGCTAACCGAGTAAGGGTTTCCGGGTGGATGAGTATACCTGGGGTGATAGAATTGTAGAGAACATCCGGTGAGTGTCAGTGTCTACTCGGGAGGATGGTTATATATCTACGACATGTGTGTGAATGTTTTAATATGATAATACGTATATATGGTGCAGATAATTATAGACGAGTAAAATACATGAAGTGAACTGTATTAATTATATTTAATTAGTGAGAATGTTATATAGTCTTATATGAAAAATGATTACTTAAGGTAATGTGATAAATAGCTTATAAATCATTTATTAAACATACTCGGACTAGTGTAGTGTGACAAGAAGGATTTATAACAATGATTAGTTACGGGGTAGATGACTAGGTGGGTTATAAAGAAAAGCTTTAGGTGTGCACAATAGTTGAGGGGAGAATAGGTCCTCAAGGGAGTGCGACACTAGCTTAAATATAAATACCATTCATGCATTTTAATTGCAGCATTTTAATCACTTGATAAATATTTTCAAAATGTTTTGCGTTCTAACCCTTGCTATAAAATATTTTCAAAACCTTTTAGGTGTCCATCCACAGGGACGCCAAACTTGATTATATTCTAGGGTTACGCATCTACGACATATGTGGATGTTGCAGGAGTTGGAGTAGTCGCCTATTTCATTTATTACTAGCTTAGGAATTTTATCGATCTCGGTCATTAATTTGGATCCTCTAGTGGTTATATCTTCCCTTGTATGACAACCCGCTTATCAAAAATAAGAGGTGGACATCCAGATACTCCGATAATAACAGGAATCATAGACGGACCATTCTCAGCATCACAATAATATAATAAGTATACGGAATAACCACCCAAAATTTTCCGAAAACGAATTGTCAAAAATAAAATTTTATAAGTTAAAGAAAGCATTTAAACAACACTAACTGAAAAGAACGTGGATAGAATCTACAAGAATAAAACTGAATAGTACATATATAACACATTAACCGAATAAGCTGTCGGTTAACAGTCTCATACAAGTAAACAATTAAATTAAGTTACAATACATGACATTATGCAAGTACAAAGGCTTGGGCCACACGCTCGAATAAATAACCCGATCATAACTAGAGTACAAAAAGGAAGGCGTCTATAACAAAATATCCCGCAACATCCGCAAGGTGTTGCAGCTCCAAGACACGGGAAAGGGAAAGTCAGTACGGGCATCCTTGCGGCGGAGCACCTGAGCGAATATAAGATTCATGCACAACAAGAAATATGAACGGGTTAGGGCCCGGTTTTATATGATCACCAGATGAATAAATAGTATGACAGTTATGAACAATTAATTAAGATTAATAATGATAAGAATCTAACTACTCAAATTAAGAGAATAAACTAAGGCAATCAAAATGACCATATCTATAATTCAGTTTCACAAGAGGATATAAATGCATATTATTCACTAAGAATTTCCATCCTTTACACTATTTCATTTTATCATTTCGTATCTCATTAGAAAATGTATTCAAAGCCTTTTTATTTCTTAAAGCACTTTATTGGAAATCAAGTCCCACTTGAATAAGAATAGTTATATTCAACTACGTATAACGATTCTAAGACCTTCCTTCCGAGTTTTCCCACTGGAGGCGCCCCTAAATGGCTATCATCTACCAGGGCCTATCAAACAAGACAACCTGGGCACCCTAGAACGCAATGTCAGGAACTGGCCATATGCCTTCGACAGTGAGTCATAACCACACCTGAAATTACCTCACTTTGAACAATAAATACACAATACATAATAACCGGTCCTATGGCCGAGGATTATATTCACCCTGCATTCACTAGCCAAGGGACTTCACCTCATGTGCGTACTTCCCTTATGATAGCATTTAGAGAGGTATGTTTAAGTAAATTATCATTTACAATTTTATTCCCATTTTAATATATACATCACATTTTATCCGGAGCCATACATAATTTATGCCATCATTATATCCTCAATGATTGGTAAACCCCTAATTCATTCTCCAAGCATTTTATGGTGTTACTATAAACCACCAAGTCTAGAATCTCCCAATAACATGTCGAAAGTTCTTCAATCATTTAATTCTACATCTCTTAATATCAAACTAACTTGTTAAGGAAAAGAAAATACCCAATCATTTATTTACTAATCCCCAAAATAAGTCCCAACTACTACCCTACTAACATAAGGTAGTTGCCTAACTAATATAAGACTCTAGGACACTAAGTTTACTTCATACAAGAAGGTTCCTAAGTCCTAAGCCTAAAAAAAAAAGGTAAAAATTGAGTTAGAAAAATAACTCAAAACACCATGATTTCGAATCGACTCGCCCTAGGGCCGAACCGATTCGCCCCATGAAGCAAATCGATTCGCCCAAAAGAGAATCGATTCAGATAGAGAAACCAACATTCTGCCTGAGGCCGAATCGATTCGGCCTTAACCCAAATCGATTCGGGTTCCCAGACCTATAGCCTCACCCCTTAGCGAATCGATTCGCAGAAAGGGCGAATCGATTCGCCCTGGCGAATTTGCCAAGAAAGGGGGGCTACGGGTTATGAACCCTAGTTTTTCCCCAAACTCCATTTCTCCTCCATTTCTACACACATCAACCACCATTAATCTGATCACAACCATCCTACATGAATGCTCACTCCTATTCTCCACACAACATCTATTTAAACCATTATTAGGGCTCAAATACCACAAAACCCATAAAATCCATATTTTTCAATTTGTTCACATACACAACAATCACACAATTTATTCACCCTAAATCATATAGTAGCAAATAATAAAACTTGCCTTGAGGTTGAAATCTCAGTTTTCTTTATGGTAGCAACAATCCCAAGCCTCAATCTTCAATTTCTTTCATTTTCTCTTCTTTTCTCCACAATTCTTTTCTTCTCTCTTCTCTCTAGGTTTAGTAAATATTCACTTAAGAAAATAAGATGAGGTGCAAGACTTAAACGTGCCATTCTCCATAATTACTATCTTAAATGGTTAATACCACATTAAAATGACTCGCAACAACACATCTAAGCCATAACCAGTCAAAAGTGCCCGAAACACAAAAATACAATATGACACTTATTTTGACTATCCCACATATTTAGGGACTAACTATGCCCCCTAAATTAGCATCCAAAAATGTTTAAATCATTTTAAATCCCGGGTTCATTTATGCCATAAATGTCGTTTAAAGCATGCGACACTATAAAACGTAACCTGATGATATTTACATACACATAACAGTAAATATGCAACAATCTAGTAAATATTCGTTATTAACTCACTTAATTGATATTTACTCCATCATCCATTGTTTTATATAATTACTTCACGCGGTAAATAAATATAAAATAAATTTCTCAAAAGTAAGGATTTTTACAGCTTGGTACTTCACTAGCACTGAAAAATCCACTCTTGCGCTTCAGTTAGATTTTCTAACTCGCTAGCTCCCTTCTCAGGTGAGCATTGATATAAATTCGTAAATATAGAATCTCCTATCCTCACTTGTATATTCTACCCATAAGTCCATTATCAACTTACGAACCCTTTTTTATTCTTCGTATCCCTCTCATCCGTTACGAAGTTTGTGATTTTTGTCAACTTTCCTTCACATTCAACCACTGTCTATCTCTTTTGGAATAATTATTCAAGTCTCCCTTGCCTCTTTATTTAAACAGCTGGTGAGAGACTTTGTAATAATTTTCACCCCAAATTCCTCGTTAGTCATGGTAATTTTCCCCTGGATATGGTGACTGATTCCCATCACTCTTTTGCCCAAAATTTTGACTTGAGTGTCACTACACTCCCCCATACGTCATCCCAATTGGATGTTCTCTTTCCATTGGAAAATCCCCCTCCCGCACTTTCCTCGAATTCTAGCAGAATGTTCTTCTAGAAAAAAAATCTTCTTCAACCTTCGCCTCGCGGTCTTTATAGGTATATCATTGCTTGATAAAGGGGGAGCATTTATTTTTTATTTTAATATTGTTATATTCCCTATGTATTTGATGGTTTGTTTAAGTGTGCAGGGAATATTTTTGTAGCGGCATTCTAAAGGGGAAAAGCGGTTGTTTATCCTTAGGACGTGTCACCGTCTGTATTTTTTTTACATTTTGGGTGGGATATTGTGTCTAGACGAGCTTGACGGTCTTTTTAAGATTTTTGGTTTGATTTTGTCCCGGAATAGCCAAAGGGGGAGATTTGTAAGGATACAAATTTCCAATTGAGTCCATTGTAGTTTTGGCTCAATTATGGATAAAAGTGTTTGAGTCATAAGATAGATGTTCATGTGTATCCTTCAAGCCTATGAAAAATTCAAGTTGAGGATGTAGAGGCCAAGATTTACAGTTCTCATCATTGCCGAGTTTAGTGCCATGTTTCTACATCAACAACTATTGGATTCCAAAGCTCCAAAGGTATATATATATATATATATATATATATATATATATATATATATATGAGCTTGGAATAATTTTCATTGGGTGTTATTTTATAAAGTTTCATAAAAACCCATTTTGGTTTTCAGAAAAATTGTTTTTACATGTTTTGGACTTGACATAATTTTTCTAGGAGTTTTCAATTTTTTCTTTCGAAGAGTCATTTGAACAAGATTGTTGTTCGAACGAGTTTGTGTCATGTCTTCTGACTTTTCGTTCGAAGTTTCGTTCGAACGAGATTTAGTACAAATCTTTCTGACTTTTCATTGGTAATCTCATTTGAACGGTGTCGTTCGAACGACCTGGGAAAGTCGTTCGAACGACATTTCAGGCGGGAACAGTTTTTGACAGTTTTCTCCATTTTCCCACCTTTTTGTCCCACTACTTTTTGGTAGTTCTTAACCATTTCGGGACAACATTTTTTATAGACTTTTCACTTGTTTTTGGAAGCTCTTGACAGAGAAAATATCCTTAAGAAAAGTCCCTTTTATGTGTTTGATTTCCATGGCTTAAATTTTTACAAAAACACGTATACACCCATGTTTAAGTTTATCCAAGTTTCTTTATATATATATATATATATATATATATATATATATATATATATATATATATATATATATATATATATATATCTTTTCTTGGAGTTGTTTGTTTGGCACCGGTTTATCTCTACACCATCAAGAAGAGAAGTTTTGGTTTCTTCACTACCCCAAAAGGAAGAAGTTTGTGGTTGCGGCTTTCTCACATAGTGAAAGGCATTATGTGTGGTTGATGGTAGCTTTGCTTCGATTAGTGGATACTAAGACTGCGATGGACTTCATGGTTATTTTCTAGATGGAGGTGGTTGCAAGAATAAGCGTCGGGGCTTGAAGGGAGTCAAGTCGAGTGTAGTAAGTCTTACTATCTTGTAATTGTACAACTTTATCTAGTGAATTTGTTAGGCAAAGGCCGTCCGAGGTTTTTCCCGTTGTGGGTTTTCCTCGTACATCGCCGTGTAGTGTGATTATTTTAATTTTATCTTGCAAATAACCATAGATGCATGCTAGGATAAACAAGATAAAATTTGGATTAAACTTCACACTTGTTTAATTTGGTACTAATTAACTATTTCGATAATTTTAGTTTTAAGGATAATTTAATTCAAGTCAAGATAAGTTAATTTGAGAAATTTTGGTCTGGCCTAAATAGAAAAATGAATTAATCTTGTTAGGCAAATTTTAGTCTTGGGTTAAATTAATTTTGATTAAGTGAAACTTGAAAAATGTTTAAGTAGTCTAATTACACTTTTTGTTTAATTTAAATTTTGAAAGGAAAATTAAATTTTTATGTGTGTAGAACCATCCGTTTTATTTTGGAAAGCAAATGTTTTAAAATTGGGGGACTACTGTCCCAACAAGTGGTATCAGATCTATAGGCTAGAAACATACCCCTTTTCAATTATAAACATGCATGCAAATTGAAACCCATCACCATGATATCTCCAAAATAAATCCAAATTATTGAACACTCAAATAAAATAATCCAACTATAACAATCTGACTGAAACCATAAACAATTGCGAAACCAATTGGTCCACCAAATCCATAAAATGAAAGTTTCATAATAAAAATAACAGAATGGAAAGATAAGCTAAACTACTAAAGCAAATAAAATTAATCTGCAACAGCACTCCCAAGATTTCAATCCATCCTATGCAGCTACTCCAGCACTATACCTGAATTGTTAGTCAACGGATTGGGTTAGAGCCCACCACATGAATACTAGTTACTCCTTCCAATTAGGGTTCGTAAACTCAGACCTAAGCATTATACATGATAAATATCACAAAAGAGTATTTTAATTTAAACGAGATATATTATATACCACCTCAATATCTAAGTCCCATTGTTTTATTACAATGTGTACTCATGCTAAAGCTATTAATTAAATTAATTCATCTCATTTTATTTATGCGACACCAGCATAACCATTTCACCCTATTACGAGTCATACACATCACTAGCACGCTCCCAGTTTTACACCACACACACTCCTCTTACTATAGAATGTTCATCCAATTTAGTAAGCCCTACACATATTGGTGAGGTTCCACGCACTACACGTTACTATAGCCAGTTCACCTAATTTTGTTAGCCATATACATATTGGTGACACCAACAGAAACGCACGTCGCTATAGCCAATTCTCCCCTTATTGTTAGCCCTCCACATATTGGCGATGCAAATTTATTTTAGTACACATTTATTATCTTAGGCATTAATTTTCCATTTTATCAAGTTCATTATTTTCTAATAGCCCCACCCTTTATTCGAGCATTAAATCCTCAAACCATCGCTAGTCCCATACTTAGAGATATCCAAAACCCAATTATATTCTAGCTCATCATATAGGAAGAATACCTACCAATAACTACTACCTAGTCTCGCATCTAGGCTAACGAATCAATGAAACGACGTACAATTTAGCCCCACTCCGGAATTACTCAATCGTAAAACCTACACTAACTAGTCCCATACCTAGAAAGTGTTATAACAACAAAGGCCTACCTACTAGTCCCGTATCTAGCAAGCAACCTAAAATAAGGTGAAAGAATAACTACCCCAAAAATTTTCTTTGTCCCCGTGATGTCGAATATCACCACAATTAATGACCAGACAACGCATTTTATCAACTTATAACAACAATTCTTCCAATTAATCACAAGGTTTAAATTTAACCCCATTACATCTGTTTAATCATAATATTAATTAAATAATTTTTTTCAACAACTTATATAATTTTCACCCACATGCATATTTTTGGGGCATACAACCATAAATTTCTATTCTACAAGTTCCACATAATTAACATGATTTTACGAGTAAAATTTAATTTATAAACTTCATACGATTTATTCTAACATGCGAACATCCATATATTCTAACGGAATCCCAACCTCTAATATAAGCATGCGAGTGTTTTGATTCTTAATTCGTATTAGAGATTTGAATAAAAATAGTCCCAAATTTAGTTCCACTTTCCCTAATTAGTATCTCTAATTTATTTTAGGAAAGCAATGACTATTAGTTTTTAGGCAACATCTAAAACGCATAACACTAAAGGGGAACAATATAAGTATTCACACTATGAAAATTCATTTGAAGAATCTGATTGGATGGTTGTGTTCCTCTCATTAAACCAACAACGACGTATTCTTAGATGATCCTAAGAAAACAAGTTTTGAACCTTCAAACTTGGGTTGAATCTTACTTTTAAATGGGGTTAGGGTTATGTAGATGAAAGGAGATGTAAACAAGGGACGCTATTGCTATTAGGTTTGATATAAAAGTGTTTTAAAAGGTCTAACTCCGAATTATATTTATTTTAGGAGGTGGAGGTACTTTAATTTAACTCAAACTCTTAAAAACTAATCAAACCTGTCAACACCGCCTGATGCAAATCGATTTTCCCCCAGGGCCGAATCCATTCGCCCCTCAGCAGGTTCCCAAGCAACCCAAAAATGTATAAGTGTATAAAAACCCAATTTTCCCCCGATTTCAAATACGATTAAAATCTCATTTTTCTAAAAATAAAACCAACATTTCAAATGCCAAAAATAATTCAAATTAGAATAAAAATATTTTTCCAATTTTTTACTACGACGGTTTAAATAATTGACCCAAAACTATGGGGTGTTACATACTTCCCCACTAGGATAAAAATTTCTTCCTAAAAATTCAGTGAAGCATAAACGTAAAAATTGAGTAATAATATAAGGCTTACATATGCCTATCCGTATAATGCCACAATTGAGCGCCCATACACCCACTCCTACCTGCACCTACCCCTTGGACAAAAATAAAATATATTTATCAACTATATATATATACATATCTAGGAAAAGATTACATATGATTATATTCCACTAGTCATGTCTTGGATCCTATTGAGTATGTGTTGCCTGAGGTTCTCGATTCTGAAGTACATAAGACCTACCCACTGCAAGTGCTGCTGGCGCTCCCTGTGCACATGGTGCTGCTAGTGCTAGAGGCCCTTGTCCCTATGTTCCTTAACCCTACTTCTTCGAACGCTGAGCTCTATGTCCTTCCTCCCCATAACTAAAACATGCACCTCTAAAAGGTTCAAAACACCTAGGTGGCACTCGCTCCCCCTATCCCCAAGGGCCCTGTGGAGACCATTACCTTGATGAACGACATGCTGCTCCTATCATACCCATTGTCTCTTCCCCGATTGGTCATTGCGACCCTTGTTCTCTTGTCCTTCACCACTCGAATCCTACCTATTACCTAACTTATTTTGGTAATTAACTTTCTCTTACCACAATAACAGCGTGACGTCCACTACCTAGGTGTAAGTAGTTTACGTCGGATTCCTCAACACTATCTGCTTAATAAACCATGACAAACCCTTAATGAAACAATTTATTTTCTTTGCCTCGACATTCACCTCCTCCGGTACAAACATCGACAGATTTATGAACTTCTGCTCATACTCAACAATTGATTTCGAACCCTGCTCTAAATCTACAATCTCCCTCTTTTTCGCACACCTAATCTAATAAAGAAAATATATGTCATTAAACTTCACTAGAAGGTCTCCATAGTTCTGGTGATCCCTATCCTCAAATGAGGTGACACTCTCCCATCACTGTCATTTATCCCCAGTCAACTTGAATATTGTCAACATCTGCTTCTCCACACCTATATAGTCCACCATCCTCAAGTTCCTCTTCATATATCTTCTCCATTGGTGAGAAACTGTTGGGTCAGATCCTCTTGCAAAGAGGATTGCCCTTATGAAAACTGTCTCTCACCCCGTCCCAAACTAAAGTGGGTGTACCCTTGCCTCTTGGTTTTCCCACCCCTTCTCACTATCTCGATACCCATCGTCATGGACTCATGTAAAATAGCCGCTAACTCCTTGGCAACCAAACCAAACTGGCATTTCCACTCCTGAACTGCAGAAATATGAGATATTCTCAACATGTCCCAAATTTAGTTCCACTTTCCCAAATCAATATCTCTAATTTATTTTAAAAAAATAATGATTATTAGTGTTTAGGCAACATCCAAAATGTGTAATACTAAAGGAGAACAATAGAAGTATTCATGCCTGTAAAAAGTAGTTTGAAGAATCTGATTGGACGGTTGCGTTCCTCTCATGAAAACAACAAATATTCGTTCTTGGAAGATCTTGAGAAAACACGGTTTGAAACTTCAAACTTGGGTTGAATAATACTTTTAAATGGAGTTAGGGTTTTGTAGATTAAAGGAGATGCCAATACGGGAGACTACTGCCCTTAGGTTTGATATAAAAGTGTTTGAAAAAGTCTAGCCCCAAATTATATTTATATTATGAGGTGAAGGTGTTTTAATATAGCTCAAACTCTTAAAAACTAATCAAACTCGTTAGCACTGCCTCATGTGAATTGATTCGCCCCTGAGCAGGTGCCCAGGTGGCCCAAAAATGTTTAAGTGTATAAAAACTCAATTTTCCCCCCGATTTCAAATCCGATTGAATTATAATTTTTCCCAAAATAAAACCAAATTTTGGATGCCAAAAAAAATTCAAATTAGAATAAAAATATTTTTCCAACTTTTTATTACGACGATATAAATAATCAGTCCAAAACTACGGGGTGTTACACGTACATAAATGCGCGCGCGCACACACACACACACACATATATATATATATATATATATATATATATACATAAATTGATAATATTATTTAATATATTTGTATTATATTTATATTTTATATTATTACATACAATTATAAACTTGTATAAAAGTATATATAAGTATTATGTATGTATTGATAATATTGTTTAACTTATAAATCTTAGTACATTGTAGAATTGAATAATACATACATATACGTAATTTTGTAAAGATATAAATATATATTTTTTACTTATTTTAATAACACACATGTTAATGTATTATATATGTATATTATGTTGTTCCGAATATTTATTTAAAAAAATAAAATAAACTATTTTTTATAATATAAAATAGAATAAAAGAAGTAAATAATAAAAATACAATATTTATTAATTGTAAGATAAGAAACTTACCAGTAATTTGTTAAACGAAACTAATGATACTGACTTGAAAATTGATATTGAATCCGAGCCCAATGAATTCATGTTGTATCTTTAAGACGATTTTGCTCCCTCAATAGGTGCTCAGGGTTATAAGCAATCGTCTCCTAGGATAGAATGGATTTTTCGTCCTTAACGGTAGTAGCACTTCAAACTGTCAAAGATCCGGTGAACTCAACAATGTTTGTACTTCGAACAGGAGCGAAAGTAGGAATACATAATGTAAGAGGGAGAGAGAATGGTTAGTAAGTTTTTTTGGTGTGAAAAAACTGAGTCTGGAGGACTCCTTCTATAGTGCTATTCATGACCATTTGAACATGCACTATGCATTTTCACAAACAGTCACACTCTTTCACTGAACAGTTGATTGTTTAGTGTTAATTGAAGAGGATGTACCAATTCGTAATTAATTAAAATGTTTTTTTAATAAATTAAACTTTTCGTCCGAAAATATGTGACTCTTCAATAATTTTTTCATGAATTAATTAAAGCCCCTAAACATTTTTGGGTAATTAAAACATGGTATGCCGTATGCGTGCATGTGGGTTTGTGGTCCAAAGTTCACCTACACATAACATAGGTCATTTCACCTTCAAAGAGTTAGGATACCTTCAAGGCATCCAAGCCTTTGTCCCAAACAAGGAGTATATTAACTGCTCATTTTTCCAACATTCTTCTAATTTGGGACAAAAGTTCTACACCAAGTTTACTACACACTTGTCATCTATAGTGGGTGACTTTGGAGACAATTTTCTCTTCAAATACTTAATGGGTTTAGATATGTAAATATACCACATTATACGCCTCTCTAAGGAGTATCTAATTACGTTAGGTCTCGCTAAAATCGACATTCGAGTCCCAATCTAATTTAAAACCAAAGTAGCTTAATTATGGATTATTTAAGCCCATTTCGTACAATCCCCACATTAATGAAAAATTGGTTTTGTTTACCATTCAACAAAAGAAACGTATTCATGTTCGATTACAGTAGAAGAAAACTGCATCTGGATAAGTAACCGGAGACTTTGAACTTTCCCTAGTGAGTATCAATCGAATTTACTTAGCAAGATTCCTTGAACAGTCAATCATTTTTGTAAATGAAGACAACATAAGTCACACATTTCTCTTCGAACACTGTTGGTTCTCACGTTTGTGTTCGTTTTGGCCTTGAACACCACCTGGTTCATGAGTATTTTAGATAATTTCACCTTCTCAAATTCTCATAGAAGAGGACCTTTCTCACTCACATACGTGCCTTATATGAAGAGTATCCTGCAATACCTTACTTGAACATATCAAGATATAAAAGTCATTAAAATTATAACTTATCCTAAATCTCGCGAAAGTTGTGCACCGTCTCATCATAGGAATGGGTTGAAGTTTATATATATCTCCGCAGTACATACTGAGTCATACATAGTTTGGTTGTCCATTTGAACCTAGGTCTTGGGATTTCCAGTTAACTAGGTTAGGTTACCACCATGTCGACTCTTGGTTAGTTCATAGGCTTTAAGGCCTTTCCCTTTGATGATCTTTCTACTAGATCTTTAGTTAATCCATTAGTAAGAGGATCTGTAATGTTATCTCTTCACTTAACATAGTCAATGGAGATAATTCCACTACAGACTAGTTGCCTAACAGTATTGTGTCTACGATGAATATGTCTAGATTGACCATTATACATGGTATTATGTGCCCTTATTGGCTATCACAGTGTATACATATAGCATGCATAGGCTTAACCTAGTATGGAATATACTCTAAGAAGTTTCTTATCCATTCAGCTTTTTTCCAACTTTATCCAAACCAATAAATTTAGATTCCATAGTAGATCTAAAAATACATGTTTATTTTAAGGATTTCCAAGACACGAATGTACAATCAAGAGTAAAGAAATATCCATAGTGAACTTAGAGTCCTTCGAATCAGATATTCAATTAGCATCAGTGTACCCTTCAAGTACAACTGGATATTTAGTGTAGTGCAGTTCGAAGTATACGGTATATTTTAAATACCCTAAAACCCTAACAATGGCTTTCCAATGATCACTACTTGGATTACTCGAATACCGACTTAGTCTACTTACGGAGTAGACTATATTCAATCCGATGCAGTTCATGCCATACAAGAGACTTTATATTATATGAGAATACTCTAGTTGTAGTATGCTTTCACCATTGTTTGTGGTGAGGTGAATGTTACCATCAACCAGGGCTTTAGTTGGTATAATATTATACTTCTTGAATTTACCAAGTATCTTCTCAATTTAATATGTTTGAGATAATATTAAACCATAATTTGTTTTAGAAATTTCAATTCCTAAAATAACATCAAGAACACCCATGTCCTTCATATCGAACTTATTACTTGACATTATTTTGGTAGCTCTGATTATGTTATCATTGCTACCAATTATAAGCATATCATCCACGTATAAACCCACTATAAAATACCCATTTTTAGTGATCTTGACATATAAACATTTGTCACACTCACTGATCTTGAATCCATTCGACATCATGATATTATCAAGATTAGCATGCCATTGTTTGGGAGCTTGCTTCAACCCATAAAGAGATTTGACCAATTAAAAAACCTTTCTATCTTGTCATGAAGTAATAAACCATTCAGTTTGCTCCATATATATATATATATATATATCTTCGTCTAATTCACCATTTAAGAAAGTCATTTTTACATCCATTTGATGTATTTTGAGTCCATTTAATGCTGCTATTGCTATTAACAGTCATATGGGTGCAATTATTGTATCTTATGAATAATTATCGAAGTAATCATGTGTTTTTCTATGCTTGTAACATTTTGCTACAAGCCTTGCTTTATATTTTTGAATTGAAACATTTGCTTTCATCTTTCGTTTGAAAATCTAGTTACAACCTGATGGCTTGTTACCGAGTGGAAGATCCACCAGTTCCCATGTGTGGTTTTGCAGTAGGATTCAATTTCATTATGAATAGCTTCTTTCTATAAAGAAGCCCCGCGAGAGGACATTGATTCCTTAAACGTTTCTGGCTCATATTCTAATAAATATGTTAGAAAATCTAGACCAAATGATGTTGGGGTCCTTGACCTTTCACTACGCTTAAGTTCATTATAATTTATAGCATTGTTGTCTGTAATCTCTTGATTGTTTGTTGTAGCATCATGAGGTCTTTTGTGTGAGTTTTATTCACTTTGCATGTTACAAGGAGAAACATTTTCAAAGAATATAGTATCCCTAGATTCAATAATCATATTAACATGCAAGTCGGGAATATCAAATTTATGGATAAGAAATCGATATGCATTATAATTGTTGTCATAATCAATGAATATGCAATCAATGATCTTTGGTCCTATCTTAACCTTTTTAGGTTTAGGTACCGCTACCTTTGCCAAACACCCCCACACTTTTTAAGTATTTATAGTTAGGTTGACGACATTTCCATAGTTCATAAGTGTGAGTGCAAGAACTATCACAATGAAAAATCTAGAAAGCAGTATCGAGCATAAAATAAGTAATCACACACATAACACCACATGTATGTAGTTCAATAACTTCCCTACATCCATGGAGAGGTTACTATTTTCTATTAATGTCTCTCAAATAATTGTAGTTACATACCCTTTGCCCTGGGCCAGGGTTTACATTTATAGTTGTGATTCTAAGTGATTGAATTGTAAAAATAACTCAATCAGCTTGTGGATAGCTTGTAGGTGTCCATGAATATCTCCTTAAGATTGTCAGTAATCGATTTGAGTCTATCTCCATGCATTTAAGCACATGCTAAATACATGAGTCTAAATTAAATATTTGAGTTAAGCCGAGCGTTCATTTTACACGCTGGGTTGGTCGACTATATCAATGGGCTTAAAGAATAAATAATCCCCCACAAATACCCCTAAAATCTTTTGCTTGAAGTGATGGGCTAATAGATTTTATGTGAGTTAAAGGCCCAAGGCCCAAAACTGTTTTAAAACTGGCATGACATTTTATCAATACTTATGAACCTACCGAGGACACGCTCGTCCAAGTAGATATGTAAAGAGCCAGGATTTTCATTGGGAATCTCCCTTTCATCATTAGCGCAAAGTTCAAATTGGGTTTAGTTGTATCAATCGTAATTTTTCCACCGTTTCTTCTTCATGAACTTGTTACTGAATCTTCTCTTTTACCCTCCATATTTACAGAGCTTTCACTCATCATTTTTACTTGTAAGTTTCTTTAACCTACTGTAACAACCCGCGTAATTTTTGGGGTATTTTTGAAATTAAGAGAAAAAATAAATTTTGAGATAAAATTATTTTCATTGCTCAAATATGTTGGTTATTATTTTTAAAGGCAAGAATTTCAAACGGTTTTGAAATCGGAATTAAAATGGAGTTTTAATTGAATTTTTATTATATAGAAGAGTCCTCAAAATATAAAACTCTCTAAGAGTCCTCGGAGCTAGGGGTGTTCACGGGTCGGTCGGTTCGGTTTTGACCGGGTTTTTTGGGCCGAACCGACCATGTCGGTTTTTGGAGGAGGAGAACCGAACCGAACCGAAAATGCTGAAAAACCGAACCGAACCGAACCGAATCGGGTCGGTTTTTGACAGGGCCGGTTCGGTTTACCCGTCGGTTTTTGACAGGGCCGGTTTTATACAGGGACGGTTCGGTTTTTTCCTTTATTTTAATAATGTTTTTATAATATCGAGGACTTCATCGTTGGTGACACCGACCATAACCTCGATCCCGGTGTGTGAGAGGGCACTAAGAATATCATGTTCGGCCTGATAAAGGCGGACGTGGAATATTTTATGCGTTTTAAGGGTTTTAACGATGTCGTAGCCTATTGGTCGCATGTAGATGTTCATGCCGATGTTTATCCCCATAAATGCACCTGCATATTCAAGAACACACAATTTGGTTAACATGATAAAGGAAATGGTGAATTATTTGTAGTTACAAAATTTTGTTAGCATGAAATTGTCATTAGGTTTTAATCTACAAGGAACAAAATTTATTTATACATCACAAAGAAATTAAAGGAACACATTTAACTCCAAATAGGTGAACATACTTTTCCCATTTTACTTTTCTTCATTTGGTTTGGATGGAATATCCTTTACCATGGTGAAAAGTGAAATGGCGGATCAATAATTTTGTCCAAATCACATTATTATAGTGTATACTCTAATATGCAGTTGTATCGAAACAATTTGTTTTAAATATGTTAGAATACTTTTCACCAAATAAGTTGTAATCTAAGTGAAATATATTTCACCGCGAACCAAGTCGCGCTATGTGGGAAATACAACCCTAATGCGGTTGGGATTGAAGTTAAGATGGGAATTTTTGGTATAACCTATAAAGCACGTACTCGACATGTAATACATGTTTTCACACGACACGGGACACGCGACCAACGACACGTGATTTTGTCAAAGACTAGGATACGACACGCTAGGATAAGTATAATATATAATAAATATTTAGATATATACTAATAAAATAAAACATATTTTTTTTTATAAAATACATTATTAAAGCATTCTTAACATGAAATTAAGAAAATGGATTACACAAAACAAAATTCAAACACACATTAAAAATCATATATAAAGCAGAATCACCATCACATTACAAAAAAATTAAAAAATTTAAATAATTAATTTCACATGTCCTTTTACATGTCCCAGCATGTCCTGGACGTGTCTCAAGATGTCCAACCTAAAAAAAGGACTCGCGTGTCCCAGTATGGCGGTAATGTGTCGGAGCACGCACATAATACATGTTTCAGACACGGGATTCGTGGCTTCTGGGAGAGTGTTCATGCTTCATAGGGTATATAATACACACGCACAAAAAAAAAATTGAAATTTGATTATTTCCAAAAAAACTTCAATTGATACTTATCAACATTGTTCAATTTCTAACTAGAACTCACTAATACCAATTTATCGTTAGCTGTCTATGCCAACAAACAAATTATCGTGGTTATAACATTAGAAATCCTGCTAACTAATTATCTTATGTGAGCGTACTTCTATTAGATTGAGTTCAGTAATAGTGTAAGGCTTTTAACTTTTCAATTTAAAACATCAGAACATTTACTCAAAAAAATATTTATCATTACTATTTATTAAGTATAATACTTATATAGTCTTGCAATTTTTATGATATATTGGCAAGAATGTTGAAATTTATGTTTAATTACAAAAAATTTCAACAAATTATAGAAATTCCCCTAATATTGTTTGATTTGCAAACCTTTTGCATTAATTTTACGTGATGAAAAATCATTCTTGAGATTACCCACTTATTAAATGTACTACTATTTCTAGTTGGAAAAAAAGGGTCTACACCATGCAAGCCGAATAGTAGGATGCTCAAGATTTGATTCGAAAGGCTTAATGAGCCTAAAAATATGTTCAAGGAATCTTTTATCCAAATGAATATGGGCCGAGCTCGAGTAAATTTGTATTAATGCCTATGAAGCAGGAACTCTCTCTCGAAAGCCACGAGTTAGCTTTGACACGAGTCCCACATGCGACACGCTCTGACACATTGCTGACATGTTGGGACACGTAAAAGGGCATGCCGAGACACGTAAAAGGACATGTTTTTTATTTTTAATTTTTTTTCTTATGTGATGCTGATTTTTCTTTATTTATGATTTTTAATGTTAAAGTGTGTTTGAATTTTGTTTTGTATGGTCCATTTTCTTAACTTCATGTTTAGATTGATCTAATAATGTATTATATGGAAAAAATCAATTTTATTGCATTAATATATATATATATATATATATATCTATATATATATATATATATATATATATCTATATATATATATACGTAATCTAGCGTGTCATATCCTGGTTTTTAGAAAAATCATGTATCGCGCGTCCTGTTGAAATACGTATTATGTGTCGAGTCCGTGCTTTAAAAATTAATGTACTATTTTAACACATGATTATTAGTGATCCAGTAGAATTCAAACTGAACTTGAACGAGCTTGTATCCAAACGACGACATCCTGATGGCTCAACATTACCAAGAGGATGATCATAGTGAAAATGACTTTAAACCTACTACTACAACAACTACAACTAATTATTAACTAAAAAGTCAATGTAGCAGTATAATCACGATTTAAAACTTGTTATTAAAAACAAGACATACTACTCTAGCTAGATTAAGCAATTAAGACAGTATAAGTTCATTAATATACCTACTATGTTGGGGAAAATTCCAAATATAATGAGGACACATCGGAGCCACATTTCAAGCATCATCGGTTTAAATAAAAATTTCGGCCTTGACATTCACAGCAAACCTGCAGTGTAAAGGCGAAGAATTGAGTGATATATCTATACCTATACAAAACCCGTCAAGTGTGGGCCTAAATAATAGGTTTACTAACAGACCATCTTAAAATGATATAATTTTTTTTCCCTCGAGTACTATTTCCCCCCTTGCATTACTACGTCACTTAAAGTCACATATTTTGGAGGTCAAATGTTGGGGGCCAAAGTCAATATAAAAAACTTACAGGTAAAATGAAGAAAAATAAAAACAAGAGTTATTTGGGGTTTGGACCCAATTAATTGTTGCAATTGAGATTAATTGTTGGGGCAAAAATTTCCTTATTATACATGTATTTTCTTAAGATGTTTTTAAAATTATGGAGTTTGCCCCCTCAAATTTTTTCGAAAAATATTAAGAGTCACCCCTCCGGTGAAAATAAATAATTACTTGGCATATATATGGAAATGCTTAAAAGTCAATATTAGGTCTTATTTATGGCTACATTTACAAATCTTAGACGTATATATGTATACATTTTATTAGTAATTTTTTAAAATATTTTTTTGTATCAAAAAATTAATAATTAACTAAAGGAAATTGATTACCGTTCACCAAAATTTCGCCCTCCCGTGGTCGAATTCTTTGTTTTTAGGCACAAAAAAAGATAACTTTGTTTTGGATATATAAGGGAGAATATGAAGAGGAGGTGGATGAAACTTAACATATAACATCTCTTTAAAATGAAAAGTTATTTATATACACTAGCACGTAGGGCACGCGATGCGTATCATTATTTATTTAAATTATATTATTTTGTTGTATACCTTATAAATTAGTGTATACATAAACTTCATATATGTATATTAAGAATAAAATTAAGACGTTTATATCACCAAAAATTGCATATATAATAAAAAATATAAATTTTTGATAAAATCATATTTACATTAATAATTTAAGTTATATCTTGACCCAAAAAATGAACACAATCATACATAAATTTCTCTTTGATCATTATGTTGGGCATTTTTTGAAATGAAATAAATCTCAACCAAACAAATGGAGCAGTAGCAGTATATGTGTATCGTATATGATGGGTATGTTTGGAACGAGTGATTACATTGATCAAAGAAGAATAACACGCTAACATATGACATACCCTCTCAAAAACACACATAAATCCCCACAATTTTCAAACCTGTAACATATCCGATATGAATATACTAGTAACACATAATAACAATTTGTCCAAGTATCGATAAAACGAAATAGTACCTGAGAACGGAGATGGAGGAGGAAGAATTGCGGCTATAAAAAATGACTGGAAGCTCTTTATAAAGAATGCGAATACAAAGAGACTGAATAGGGAAGGGTAAGAGACAGAGAGTAAATGCGGTAGACGTAGAGTTGATATAAACAAACACACCAATTCATGGAATTTGAATTAAGTGTGCGTTAATTTAACCCTCTGTGTCAATTCCATAAAACTGTGATTCTATAATTATCTTCTTTTACTTTGGAAGTAAATTTATACAATTGGAGTCAGAGAACAATTCCAAACTCATTTTTTTCTAACCAAACAATGTAAACTGGAACTCAAGGCCCCAATGTCAATTCTTAAGTTTGGAATTGGGGTTGCCAAACACACCCTTAGAACTACTGGGGTAGTAAGTTTGGAACATCTGGGATCATACTTCATGTACCATTTGGGGTGAGGGGCCCATCTAAAATTTTCTTTCTTCTAGTTATATTTGACAAGCTTTGCCTTACCAATTGATTTTGCGAATTTAATCAGCCAAATGCATCTCCCGTTATGTCAAAATTTAGTTTTTGCAATGCCGATGAGGGATCTAGGGTGGCTTTAAATCCAAGGAAATACCTGAATCTATTTGTGGTTTAGGGTCTAATGTCTTCACTACTTGCACCTTGAAATCTTTACTTTACTTTTTGTGACACTTTTATAAGAAATTTTGGGACATTTTTTTTCCACCCAAAGTGCAAATGCCAATGATTGGACTCCGAACCCTTTTTTTTATTATTGTTATTTATTATTTATCAGTATCATATGGAGTCATGCACTACAAGATCAATGCTAAGAAACTTGAAACTTTTGTGATCAGATCATTGCCTCGGCTAAAGATGTTCAAGCCAAAAAGGACATCTATGCTCCCTATAACATTCTGCCATTGGATTCTACGGGTGCATCACAGTCCATCATGCAACTGGTAAAGGTACATTATACTACAAATTATATATGAGTAATACTAGGGGGATACAGTCTAACTTTGTTGATAAATATGCCTTGGTTAATGTGTGGGACATTCATTACTAATAAACTTTTAACTTACCAATGTATTAAAGACGCATCACTGTGTTAGTCAAATTGTTGATTATAAATAGGGATTTTTTGGCTTAACCCCTACTTTTTAATGTGATATTTGACTTAACCCCGACTTTGCTAATCTCTTTGATATACCCCCTGCACGAGGGGGTTTCACCAAAATATTACATAAAAGTAGGGGGTTAAGTTAAAGGATTTATTTGACTTTCCCCCTGTTTATAATACTAAATTAGACAAAGTCAAAGGATTATGAAAATGAGGGGTTAAGTCAAATTAGGCATTAAAATTTGGGGGTTAAGTCAAAATGACCCTTAGAAATACTAGGTATGGTTTTTCACCATACTGTAACCTTTCAGTCCAGTGAAATATGGTTTGAGTTTGCTAATTTTCATTACTGGAAAATGAAACTATCAAAACCGAAGTTATTAAAAACTTTGTGATTATTGGTCGATTTGGTATAGGCTATATACCGACCGATAATCACCCCTAATGAATACACAAGTACTCTCACCCACACATGTAATTTATGCTCGTGAATTCTATTTGTATGCCATTACCAGGTTAAAGCGGTTGTGGGTGCACTTCGAAACAATTCCAAACGTGGGTTGAGTTGGCCAACATCAGCTGATCACCACAAGAAGAAATCAGGAGAATTGGACCTTCTTGATTGGCTAAGGGCCATGTTTGGGTTTCCGGCATGTGGTATTGATCAGAAGAATTAGATAATAATTCTTAAATTGCTTATGGCTTTTGAAAAGTTAATGTTTGTGTTTGTTTTATTTTGTTATCTGCAGAGAGACAATGTCAGGAACAAGAGAGAGCATTTAGCTTTGCTACTTGCCAATATTCATATAAGATTTATTCCTAAGCCTGAACCCCTTAACAAGGCATGAACCCCCCTCTTATCTCAAACCATAATTTTTGTGCATTTCCATGATATAGCTTCTCATTTTTTAAAGCAAGTTCGATTTTTGTGTTGCATTTATTGAACTGAAATGTTATGTTATGATTAGTTTGCATGTTCTTTGTGTCGGTGGTTATTTCTTGCGGATCATTAACCATTTTCCCTTGAGATTTCTGATTGATTTTTCAGTATCGCATAATTATCCTCTAGTGAATATTTTCTCCGCACTTCGAAAAGTGTAATCTTAGCATGCATAGTTATAATGCATTAATTTAGAATATGAGCAAAAATAATGTGAAAAATATTGAACCAGGACAATGCTTCTAGTCTTGCCTCTCGGGTTAAAAAGACAGACGCACGGGAAATCGAGAGCTTTTACCAACAATACTATGAAAATATGTTATTGCATTGGACCAGGGAGAAAAAGCAGACAGACAGGTATTCTTTTTAAAAGAATGGTTCTATTCTACTTGCAGGTACCCAATTTTATGAGTAAGAGGTTCATTGTGTTTATGTAATTATTTATAAATGAAATTAATTACATTACAACAGAGCCCAGCTCGGCAAAGCTTACCTGACGGCCGAAGTTCTTTTTGAAGTCCTCTGCGCTATTAACAAGTACGAAAAAGTTGAAGAAGTTGCTCCTGAGGTGAGTTACTCCCCTCTTTTGTGAAAAATCTATGCGTAGTGATTTTTAATACGGGTAATGCATTGCATGACTTGTACCATGCGTGGTCCTATCATGGTACAAGTCATGCAATGGCCATCAAGGTACAAGTTATAAATCAACCCATCCTCCTAATGGGTAAACCCCAAATATGCTATATGTTTAATAAAAACAAGCTAGGTGAAAAAGTAGAATCCTTCAAACCGTACATGATGTAGCGTTTGGCATTCTTTATATAGTCATTTTGTTTCCTAAAACATTGCATATCAATTACTTTTTAGAGTGTTTATGGATGCATAAAATTAGAATTCAACTAGAATTCTAATTCATGGAATTTGAATTAAGGGTCCATTTGGAAACCCAATTCCAAGCCATGGAATTGGAATCGGAAGGCCAATTTTAATTTCACGGAATTGATATTGGCCTTCCCATGCCAATTCCAAGGCTTGGAATTGGGTTGCCAAATGGGGCCCTAAATGAATTCCAATTCCATGATGTTCGAATTCAATTTGTCGATTACGTTGTTGAATTTATTTGATATTTTATGAGACTTATAAAGTCATGTTTGTGGGTAGTAGTTCGTTCAGTATCCGTGTAACTTTATTAGCGTACAATTTGTGAAACTCTGTTTGTGTGGAACTGTGTGCATGTGTACCTGCAGTGTGTGTGACAATGGACTGTGTGAGCATATGTGAAATTATATGTGCAGTGTGTATAACTGTGTACTATAGTGTGTGTGACACTAAAACTGTGTGTGCGTGTGCGGAGTAACAGCATGACATAGTGTATGTGAAAATGTGTGTGCGTTAATTTATCCCTCTGTGTCAATTCCATAAAACTGTGATTCTATAATTATCTTCTTTTACTTTGGATGTAAATTTATACAATTGGAGTCACAAAACAATTCCAAACTCATTTTTTCTAACCAAACAATGTAAACTGGAACTCAAGGCCCCAATGTCAATTCTTAAGTTTGGAATTGGGGTTGCCAAACACACCCTTAGAACTACTGGGGTAGTAAGTTTGGAACTTCTGGGATCATACTTCATGTACCATTTGGGGTGAGGGGCCCATCTAAAATTTTCTTTCTTCTTGTTATATTTGACAAGCTTTGCCTTACCAATTGATTTTGCGAATTTAATCAGCCAAATGCATCTCCCGTTATGTCAAATTTAGGTTTTTGCAATGCCGATGAGGGATCTAGGGTGGCTTTAAATCCAAGGAAATACCTGAATCTATTTGTGGTTTAGGGTCTAATGTCTTCACTACTTGCACCTTGAAATCTGTACTTTTCTTTTTGTGACACTTTTATAAGAAATTTTGGGACATTCATTTTTCACCCGAAAGAACAAATGCCAAAGATTGGACTCTGAACCCTTTTTTTATTATTGTTATTATTATTGATCAGTATCATATGGAGTCATGCACTACAAGATCAATGCTAAGAAACTTGAAACTTTTGTGAGCAGATCATTGCCTCGGCTAAAGATGTTCAAGCCAAAAAGGATATCTATGCCCCCTATAACATTCTGCCATTGGATTCTGCGGGTGCATCACAGTTCGTCATGCAACTGGAAGAGGTACACTATACTACAAATTATATATGAGTAATACTAGAGGGACACAGTCTAACTTTGTTGATAAATATGCCTTGGTTAATGTGTGGGACATTCATTACTAATAAACTATTAACTTACCAATGTATTAAAGACGCATCACTGTGTTAGTCAAATTGTTGATTATAAATAGTGATTTTTTGGCTTAACCCCTACTTTTTAATGTGATATTTGACTTGACCCCGACTTTGCTAATATCTTTGATATACCCCCTGCACAAGGGGGTTTCCTCAAAATATTACATAAAAGTATGGGGTTAAGTTAAAGGATTTATTTGACTTTTCCCCTTGTTTATAATACTAAATTAGACAAAGTCAAAGGATGAAAACGAGGAATTAAGTCAAATTAGGCATTAAAATTTGGGGGTTAAGTCAAAATGACCCTTAGAAATACTAGGTATGGTTTTTCACTATACCGTAACATTTCAGTCCGGAGAAATATGGTTCGAGTTTGCTAATTTTCATTACTGGAAAATGAAATTATCAAAACCGAAGTTATTAGAAACTTTGTGATTATTGGTCGATTTGGTGTAGGCTATATACCGACCGATAACCACCCCTAATGAATACACAAGTACTCTCACCCACACACATGTAATTTATGCTCATGAATTCTATTTGTATGCCATTACCAGGTTAAGGCGGCTGTGGGTGCACTTCGAAACCCATGTGGGTTGAGTTGGCCAGCATCAGCTGATCACCACAAGAAGAAATCAGGAGAATTGGACCTTCTTGATTGGCTATGGACCATGTTTGGGTTTCAGGCATGTGGTATTGACCGAAAGAATTATATAATAATTCTTAAGTTGCTTATGGCTTTTGAAAAGTTAATGTTTGTGTTTGGTTTATTTTGTTATCTACAGAGAGACAATGTCAGGAACCAGAGTGAGCATTTAGCTTTGCTACTTGCCCATATTCATATAAGACTTATTCCTAAGCCCGAACCCCTTAACAAGGCATGAACCCCCCTCTTATCTCAAACCATAATTTTTGTGCATTTCCATGATATAGCTTCTCATTTTTTAATGCAAGTTCGATTTTTATGTTGCATTTATTGAACTGAAATGTTCTGTTATGATTAGTTTGCATGTTCTTTGTGTCGGTGGTTATTTCTTGTGGATCATTAACCATTTTCCTTTGAGATTTCTGTTTGATTTTTCATTATCGCATAATTATCCTCTAGTGAATATTTTCTCCGCACTTCGAAAAGTGTAATCTTAACATGCATAGTTCTAATGCAGCTTGACGATCGAGCTGTTGATGCACTCATGAACAAGCTATTGAAAAACTATAAAACATGGTGCAAATACTTGGAAAGAAAACACAGTTTACGGTGAAGTATGTTTGTGCATTTTCTTTTGTTTGTTGACTTCATCACATGACTTTTCTAGATTAAAATGAATCTTCTTATGATAATGAGCTGAAATGAGTATGAATGTAATTGCTTGTAGGATCCCCCAAGGGCAGCAAGAAGTGCAACAGAGGAAGATTCTTTACATGGGCCTCTATCTTCTTATCTGGGGTGCAGCGTCTAATGTACGATTTATGCTCGAGTGCCTCTGCTACATTTTTCACAATGTAAGTAATTCATTCATCGTCGTACATTTCATCAGTGATTTTATATGTATTGTTGAAATGTCTACATCTCCGTATACACACACATATATACATAAGGCTCGAAGGGTCTAAAAGATGAATTAAAACAACTTTACCCAAATTTCTAGAGAGGCTGGTCCCTATGACTCGAACCAGTGACATTGCACCAGGAGGAATGAGGCTTTGCCATCTTTATGAAACTCTCTCTCTCTCTATATATATATATATATATACACACACATGTATATGCAGTCAGGCTCCTATGCAGACATACTTGAGAACTTGGTCCAAAACGATGTTGTTTTGGACCAAATTGTGAATTTCTTAAAAAAAAAAGAAGAGAAATGCTAATTTATGCACAAAATTCATAAGTTCGTCCTCACCAAAGCCGGACTTAATATATGTATACGTTTTTATGTATTCTCTTATTACATATCTCATTGTAATGCTCCGATATATGTTCAGATGGCATATGAACTCCATGGTTTGTTGGTTGGAAATGTCAGCATTGTCACTGGAGAAAACATGAAGCCTTCTTACGGTGGGGACGATGAGGCTTTCCTGTGGAAGGTTATAACATCGATCTATCGAGTAATTGATAAGGTACTTTCTATTGGAATACATTCATCATTTTCAAACTGCTTTTTTTTTTCTAATGTGTCAGACATGATATAATAATGCTCATCTTATTACAGGAAGCCAAGAATAGCAAAAACGGAAAAGCCTCTCACTTAGATTGGTGAAATTATGATGATCTAAATGAGTACTTCTGGTATGCACAGATTTAAATTGATAACTGCAGTTCATTACAAAGTTTATATAAGGGTGTTTGCGCTTTTTGATATTCTGCTGGACTCATGCTTTTGGTTGATATGTTGTATAGGTCATCTGACTGTTTTTCTTTGGGTTGGCCTATGCGGGATGATGGCGATTTCTTCAAATCTACACGCGACATGGGACAGGTGCTCTATATTTAACCCAGATATTATTCCTTAAAACTCTCTCCGCCCCAAATTAAAAGTGCATGTTTGAAAGTCAACATTTTAAGGAAATATTTTGGGCCTTTGGGTTGCAGAAAACAATTTTCTATTTTATATTTCCAGTTTTCATTTCTATTTCTAATTTTTTTTTTCAATAGAGTATTTAGAAAACTAGGGAAACACGCTCATTTGTTAGAAGTAAACCATTATTTTCAAATGTGATTTATAGAAATCTTGAAAGTCAAAATATAATTTACAGAAAGTTTGAGGGACAAAATGTAATTTTTAGAAAGTTTAATGACCAAAATTTCATTTACATAAATTTTAGGGACCAGAATGTAAATTAACAAAATTTCAGGGGCCAAAATGTAATTTACAGAAGGGGTCAGACTTGTCATTTTTTCTTAAATTTAGGCGTAAAATGTAATATTGAAATTTTTTGGGGTCATTATGTAATTTACAAAATGTTTTGGAAATAGGTTGTAAACATGTTAAAGTAGTTTTTCAATTTTCTTTAAAAGTGGAAAATCGGAAAAACTGTTTTTAGTTTTCCATTTGGAAGATCTAAACTCTGAACACATTTTTCACTTTTTCTTTTCTGTCGAAATTTTTTAGAAAATATTCTTTGAAAGCAGCCTTGTTTTGTATAATTAAACAGGGCTTTTACTTCTTAATTTATCCTCTTTAAAATTATAAATACCTTTGGAATGGAAGAACACATGCACTTGGACCCTTTCTTAGCCGTGAGAATTATTAGGACGGGTAACTTCCGAATCTCACCAAGTATATATTACATTTAGAAACAGGACTCTAAATTCAGGAAGGACCAAAGAGTAAAACTAGATTCTTAATTTGGGACAGTGGGATTTTTAATAGAGTGTTGTCTGTTTGCTAAATAAAACTGCCATTCCAGGGAAGACAAGCCTCTCGTAGAAAGCCTGGACGTACATGATAATTGTATTTTGTTGAGACACGGTCATTTTGGCATAACTTTCGACGTTTTGATCGTTTGTGGACCTTTTTCATTATGGCGTTGCAAGTAATTATTACGAACACCGCATGCTTACTCACTATACATGTCATTACTCCTAAAATTGGGTTCATGGTTAGCAAGTACTAATTTGAAGTATTTTATCGCAGGCTATGGTTATCATTGTGTGGAAAGATGATTCTTTATGGAACATTTTTCAGAAGGCTTCTTTAAAAGACTTGTCCAGTATTTTCATCACAGCAGCTTTTCTTCGATTCCTTCAAAGTACTTAATTCCTACTCAATTAGTTTAATGGCACTTTACATGTTGATAGTTACTTTTGCTGATATTCTTCATTTTATTTTTAATAATTTTGATACAATAGAAAAAGTCATATAAAAGTGACATGAAAGAGTTTCATTGACTTGTATTAGTTCCTTGACCAAGTGCATGGTAAAACTCATAACCTTACATGTGATCATGTTTCTAAAAACTCATGACCTTGAATGTTGCTTATAACACAGTGATTTACAAACTTGCAACACATGCAAGTCTATTACAAACTATGAACACCTCTAAGAAGGAAACGTCTTATGTCGAACACCTACACTTCATGGACACGTGTTCTACACTTTTTTCTACAGTTTTATTATTTAAAATTAAGATTATTTATTTTGGATATATGTCCAACACTTCTTGAGTGCCAAAAAAGATCCACATATCTTTAATGTTGAAATACGACTTTCGTTTCGTATACGAAAAAAAATAATTGCTAGAAAGCTAAAAAATGTAATCATAATAAAAGGTAAGATGATGAGACGAAGTAATGAAAGGAGAAAATCGGGCATAAATATCTTCATTGATGGGCTGCAAGGTAACCTTTGTAATCCACGAGATCTCCAGAACTGGCCATCCCACCCAATTGACAAGGTATTGTGTCATTTATCCGATCGGGCTAGAAAATGTCTCCGAGTCTAGGATGCCCTAAACCCAATCACATGAGAACTGGTTCGCAAAGGAGTTGACATAATGTGGTTTCCCCGGAAGGGGGAATCATACGCCACATTAAACGTGCTATGAATGTGGAATTTAGGTGGGAGGTCCACCTCATAGGTGTTTATCCTGTGACAATGCAATATGGGGAAAGTTCCAAACCGTCGTATCTCTAGCTTGGGACCCTTACCCTGTCTCCTCTCCTTCTGAAGGTGTCTATGACCAAGTCTCCATTGGCTGGTATACGACCTCACGGTGGTGAGTGTCCACTTGCTCCTTATAGTTATAGAAGACATGGAAGACCGACACTACAGGAGGAAGCTCTTCTGAATCAATGGGCATATGAGGTATAGTGCTCAACACATTTTAGATGGTGAGAGACTGGTGGACTGCTTGACAATGTTATTGAAGGGTAACTTTTCTTGTGCCAAGCACCGTCGCAAGTCTCAAATGAAACGGTTTTCTGACCATCGAGTTGGGGATAAAATGGAGAGAACGGGGTAAGATTGCTTGAGGGAATGCAAAAGTATCTCGTAAAACAGATATCCCTATCTGACGTGATACTGCGGAAAACCCTATGTAGACGGATGATATCTCAAAATAAAGAACGGCGACTTGGGATGCTTCCATAGTCATGCTGTATAGAATGAAGTATGTCATCTTCAAAAATCCATAAACAACTATAAATATCGAATCGTGGGCTTTAGAGTCTCACGATAATATCCATTGAAACGTCCTGCCATGACCTATTAGAAATTTAACGGCTAAGAGTCCGATGTCGATTGTGGTGTATGGGCCGAGCAAATTAGTGTCACGAGGGAATGAGAGCAGGAGGAGGTGTGGCCCTAGTCAAAACCCTAGGTGAAGAGCATTAGGAAGCCATGGTGAGCTCGTCTGGGATAGGTGGAGCCTCCAATGAGATCAGCAGGCAATCTGCACGGGCGATTATGCTGGTAGGGTGATGTCAATCTGATAGTGGTTTGATAATATTTGGAAAAATCTAGGGCTAGATCTCTTTAGGGTTGATTTAACCCTTCTCCCAATCACTGCAAATCTTGTCCATAGTTAACCCTAGAAAAAAAAGGAGAGTATAATTAGGCTGAATCGATCTAAAGAACAACTACAACAACAATAACAATAAAGAAATTGGGGCTGAAATGCTCATTGGATCTCATTGATACTCTCCAAAATGTAATAATGAAATATAAATTTATCAACCCCTTTATATAATAAGGGGCGGAAATAGACAAGAATTATAAAACTCTCAAATTATAAAGACACAAAAAAGGAGAGATAAGGCTAACGGCAATGCCAATAACTATGCCCCAGTATCAGAAAATAAGTATATGCAAGACGATGAGTTATTATCAGAATTACATGTACACAATATGGACATACAGTTAAAGATGTCTACATACTAGTTTCTCTATTTTTTAACATGTATGTTATTATATGTTAAGTATGGCTATTTAATGACATATTTCATATTACAATCAAAGGTGAATTATTCATTGTTTCATACTTATGCATAAAAATGATATTTTATTCACATGTCCTGTGTTATCCGTATAACTAGTTATTAATATAGATGAGAAGGAAGAGAAGATATAAAATAATTTCTGAAAAAACTGACAACATCCATTTCCAAGTTTTGAATTTATATTTAACTTCTTCGTGTTAATAAAGATCCTCCGATTGCATCTCTATTTGGTAACACATAGTACTGGTGTAATTCAAGTTTTCGTGTTTTATTAAATTGGTAAATTCATAAAGAATGTCTCATAGCTCATATCAAGACTTCAAATCTCATAATTCATATAGACTCATTCATGGAATCCAAATTGATAAATTCACACAGAGACTCATAATTCATATCAAGAGTATGAATTATGAGATTCAATTTTTTTCCTAAAGTTCAGACTTTATATGTGAATTTACGAATTTAATATAAAAGCACAAAAACTCGAACCAAAATCAAAATATTTCGAACACCATTTGCGCACGTCACAAACATCAACTACTCTCTCAAAACGGTTATTGAAATTATTCACGAGACATGGTTGTAACCGAAGAGCTCATTTTTTTTCTTATTATTAATATTAGGTATATTGGACCTTGTTTTGAACTTCCCTGGCATTCAAAGATGGAAGTTCACTGATGTCATGAGAAACTTTCTCAAGATTATTGTAAGCCTCGCATCGTCCATTATTCTTCTGATATTTTTTCTGCACCAAAACAATTCAGTCTTTGGGAAGATCAAAGATGTTATGTCATTCCTTAATAGATTTAAGGGAATTCCACCATTATACGTTGTGGTTGTTGTTCTGTATCTTCTTCCAAATCTACTGGCAGCAGTGTTGTTTATTTTTCCAATGCTTCGATGTTGGATTGAAAACTCAGACTGGCTTATCATAAGATTTCTTCTATGGTGGTCACAGGTATGCTTGTTTCCATCTTCCTTTCTATTCTTAAGAAAGCTCAGCATATTTTTCATTTTTTGGAAGTGTGATATAATTTATTTAATCCAGTTTGTATCGATTGCTTCCTCATCCAGAAATTATGAACATAGAACAGAAACACAACTGTCAACAGGTTTCACCAATAATTGAAAATATAGAATAAACTGACAACGGGGAAAGCCCCTAGTACGTGGGACCCCGATCCCACCCCTGACCCTGTTTTCCCCCTTCAATAATTAGTGAACCTACTAATTATCTTAGTCAATACCAATGCTTTAATTTTATGGTTTTATAAACCCAACAACCGGGGGGTGGTGGTGGTGGTGGAGTAAACTAAGCTACATGCATCCCTAAATAGAACACATATAAATCTACAGTATAATCTTTCGAATTTTATTTTAGAAGCTGGATTAACAAAGATAGGTGTCTTTTTTTTTTCAAAATATCTACCTTCGTGGTAAATTCCACCTGTGCATGTACACATCCATAAATAGCAGCTACAAAACTCATATATCTTTACCCGGAAATGAAGGTTGTTTCTTTTCCTACATTTTACTTGTTATCGTCTCTCTCTCAATTTAAAAAAAAGAAAAAAAAAACAGAAAGAAAAAAAGAAAGGAGACTTCCTATCATCCCTTAGTTTTAAAGGCCGAGCCTTTTTTGGACTGAAAATCTTGCTTATATGACTTTATACTACAATCTTTTTTTTTCTAAACTTGGAATACTTATTGTTTTATCAATTCAAAATTATTTCCAGTGATTATTGTTTGCTTATTCACCAATCACTTGTCTTAGGTTGGGCATTTGTAGTCATACCAAATATCATGTATATGAAAGTGACAAATCAATACTTGCCATTGTAAAATTTTGTGTCCATAATGCAAATTCCCTAATGAAAATGTTAGAACATTATCCCAAATGAGCTTATATTTCAAATAAGGAATTGAATATGGTGGGTTGAGCCGAGTTATTCTTAAAAGGTGTTGGGAAAAATTGGCTTAAATTCGGGCTGGGAATATATCCATTATTGTATTTTCTTCTCATAGTTAGAAAAGATAAATCTCAACATAATCATTCTTAACAAATCAAAGATTTCTACTTTGTGACCAAAGTGCCACATCACTCTAATTCTTTTATAGTAGAAATGGTAATAAATCTAATAATAATAGTGTTTGGAAAATTTGTGCATTCATGTTTTCTCCCTAATGACTCGGTGAAAAGAAAACTGTCTAATGCTGTTTCTCTCTTGCATAATGATTATTAAAAAACTATGACTTATTGATATCCTCTCTCTCTCTCAAGTTTGTATCCCCAATCTATCAACAAATGGTTCATCTTTTCATCGAATTTGTTTGCTCTTCCACAGCCCAGAATCTGCGTGGGGAGGGGAATGCATGAAAGTCAATTTGCCCTTATCAAGTGAGTGTATTCTTAAATTTATTCCTCATAATAATATTTGGTAAATGCTTGAATAAAGATATATGGTTCAAATCTATTTATCAATTTCAGGTATACTATCTTTTGGTTGCTACTTTTGTGTTGCAAATTCGCATTTAGCTATTTTGTTCAGGTGGTTCCCACATCTTAAACTTTATTGTTCAAACTAGAGTATATGATGAGTGATTGGGTTCTATTTTGACCCTGTTATTTTTCTTCAGATAAAACCTCTGATGAAACTGACAAAAGATATAATGAATATTAGACGTGTTCATTATGCTTGGCATGAATTTTTCCCAGAAGGTAAGTATCTGACATTGGCTCTATCACCCATCTCATTTTTTTACTCAAATTATAGTTTTTATTCTAAGAAGTCGTATGTCAATGCAGCAAGAAACCATTATGGAGCGATTGTTGCACTCTGGTTGCCAGTAGTCCTGGTTTGTGTCACAAATCTTA
Source organism: Sambucus nigra (assembly GCA_949130495.1). Taxonomy (NCBI): domain Eukaryota; kingdom Viridiplantae; phylum Streptophyta; class Magnoliopsida; order Dipsacales; family Adoxaceae; genus Sambucus; species Sambucus nigra. The sequence goes on from CASBWL010000471.1 coordinate 1,079,088, forward strand.
TGCAGGTTTACTTTATGGACACCCAAATTTGGTATGCTATTTTCTCAACTCTTTATGGAGGTGTTATAGGGGCATTTGATCGTCTAGGAGAGGTAATCCTTTATTTCTATCTTTATATACATACATATATGCTGTTCTCTTTACTACTTTACTTTTGTGAATTGTCCCTTATGTAAAGCTGTCATGCACGATCACATTTCAACAATCGTCCTTTGCATTCTTTAGCTGTTCTTATTTACAACTATGCTTGGGTTGATAAATAAAGATCTTTGAGACATTCTTCGCTAAATCCTAGTTTCTTGGGATCAAATTATGTGTTTGGTTTACAATTTTGTTCTTCTGAATGAGTTTTTCAACTTCTTCATTTTAACTGTACCAGAAGTTCTGGTCCAGAACCATAGTAACTGCCATCTGTATCTATTATATACTGAACGAAGAACTTTTTTCATATTTATTTTTTGTGAGCCATGATGGGATAAGGGCAGGGAATATTTCCACTCAAGCTTATCGAAGTCAGGCGATATATAGGACTGATAACTCACTATGTTGCATTTCTAATGATATAATCTGGATATATTATTTTTCCTTTCCATTCTGTAAAACCCATCTTTTCACCTGGAAGCGTGAGCAAAAAACTGGTGGATAAAATTATCGTTTCCATTGTCTGTATAGAATAATGGGTAAATTGCAAGAAACCCCCCTGAACCCTTTCACTAGATGCAAATACCCCCTATCATTTGAAATTTCCCCCATGTTTCGCTAAAAAAAATTAGCACACTTTTTAGCAACACATAAGGGGTATTCATAACTTATTCTTAGTTCAGGGGATTATTTGTAACATTGGGGGGTATTTTCAATTGAGCGATAATGTTCAGATAATTTTGGGGGGTCTTGTAGTTTACAGTTGATTAGAAAATCTTCATTTTTGTGTTGATTGTATCAACTTAGTTAAATGCATATGAGATCGTGGGATAGATTCATTTTATTTCGAAACAATCAGTTTTAATCTGCACAGTAATTATTTGGCATATTTGGTATACCTGGTAAATGTTACAATATACTTCCCTTTATACAGATACAAACATTGGTCATGCTATGGTCAAGGTTCCAGTCTTTACCTGGTGCATTTAACACGCATTTGGTACCTTCTGATAAGTCTAAGAAGATGGGATTTTCCGTCTCAAAGCGCTTTTCTGAGGTTTCTTTCGTGTTTTAAAAAGTTATTGTATTCAATCCTATTCTAAGATTGGTATGATTCTTCAGTTGTAATAAATATATTCTTTTGCATGTGTATAGGTTACAGCAAACAGGCGAAGTGAAGCTGCAAAATTCGCTCAGTTATGGAATGAAGTAATATGTAGTTTTCGCGAAGAAGATCTCATTATTGATAGGTAAGGCCACCCAACTTCTTGTTTTTCTTAGTCCAGTAATCTCATTTTCCATATAATACTTTGGTAACTAAAATGAATATTCATTTATTCCAGGGAGATGGATTTGTTGCTAGTTCTTCACTCATCAGATCCTAGCCTGAAACTTATACAGTGGCCACCCTTTTTGCTCGCTAGCAAGGTTAAAGCAGTCTCTTGATGTTTATTGTATCTATATATATTTGGGAATTTTTGGATACACCCACTAATTCTTCAATTCACCCCATTTAGAAAATTTATATGTGACACCCCGCTTAAAATAACAACGGGTGGCCAGCCCTATACTAAATAAATCAGGAATCTCAAGTGGATCATTCTCAGCATCAACTGTCGATACTAAAATTAACATAACTAACTACCCAATACTATAATAAGCGGATGCCAAAAATTTAAAATCATACATTGAATCAACATACTAACAACATAGTAACTACCTAACGTGATAACGTATACACATGTACTACGATAAAAGGAAGTACTCAAATAAAACATAATAAGTACAACAAAAGAAATATACCTGAATATGCTGTCGGGTCACAGACAATACAACAGCCTGAGGAGGAAAATATAAAAGTTCTATATATAAAAACCTTGGGTATAAACCCGATATACAAAATGAATCCTTAACTAGATTTACAAGAGATAGGAAGTGGCTATAACAAAAACCCGCAACAGTCCGCATATGCTACGGCTCCAAGGACACGGGATAGAAAAGCATCATTAGCGTCCTTTCGATGGGACACCTATAATATATTACAATATATGTATAGCAAGAGATAAACATAAACGGGTCAGGGCCCGAGGTTTGAAAGCATGTTTAGCAAGTGCATTAAAATGCATCATAATTATAAATGCACAATTTCATAATTAAAGTGGAGTCGCACTCTCGTGAAACTCAAACTCACCCCTCGACTAAAGCACGCACCTAAACGTATGCACACGAACCTTAATTAAACTACCCAACGTATTTTAGGGACAATTCAATCTCAACCTATTAGAATTTATCTGTTTCTAGTTATTAGCGTAACAAGTTATTAGCATCAGAATATTTACACATTATCTGTATATACTTATAAAGCATTGTTTCACCAAAACGCATAAACCCAAGTACCAAGGACTAAACTTCTCCCCATTCCCAACATCGCACTACGTTTCGTGCGTGGGACGTCTCGCAAAGCAAAATCCAGACAAGGAACCCCCTGATACACTACTCCTTGACAATGTTGATCGTCGAGATCCATTATGCCCTTGGTACACAACACACATAACATCAACTACCTATTCTGAATAACTATCTCTAATTACCCAAATAAGATATCACACGGCACCTTTAAGGTCTATATAAAATTATTTTAGTTATAAAGCACGATCATTCAACCCTAACAAGCACGTACACATGACACGCGTAGCGTACATTTAAATATCCAAAACACAATCACTTATAGGATATATAAATACTTCACAATGCTATCATCTTCCAGGAATTACTCACTTTATCCCGGGTTACCAGCCACCGGACTATTATCACACCGCCCTGGTAATCAAACAAAACACAACATAGGGGAGGCGGTCATAGTTCCGAACCTGAAAGTGAGAACGAATCATACTCAAGACTTCTCACCTAGAATTAAAAAAAAGCACGCAATAAATACTGGACGACTATGACCCGGGGACTATACGCTCCCTACTCCTCAAGCCAGAGGCCTCACCCACATCGTGCAACTTCCCATGATAGCACTGGAGGGGTATGCTCACACAATAAGTATATATATCATTCACACTAGATATAGATGCAATCACATCATATATACAAACCATCACACAAGGTATATACATTCACGCCTTATACATATATACATATAAATATATACACATACTATCTCCCGTCCATATGTACAACAGCAATGAATTCGGCTATAGGCATACAACTCTCCTTATACTAACTGACGCTATAATGCATACTTTACCAATTCATTTCATTATACGATCCCTCACTTGAAATTTACTCATTCATTTCACCTAAGATGAGAATAGTCACCCAATTTAATCAACCTTAAGGATACTATATCATAACCGAACGTATATAACAATCGTCATACACACACCATCTATATCCGTATGCACATCGATATACAATAATTATCCCGGCTATAAGTATGCACATAACTATTAGTTGGTATTATTTTAAGTCCTTCCAAATTCAGATTTCGATTCAATTACTCACATGAACCTTTAAACTTATCGCATTTATGATTAAATCCCTAAGTTTATCGTCACTCAGGATACACGACCTCTCTCTCATTGGTTCCCCATCATATCTAAATAAAAAAATCCCGTCGCTAGGAGAAGTCAACAAAAAAAGTTGGCATAACAATTCCAAGTCATACCTTCACAACCACCTCGATGAGCCCCCAACGTCACATCATATAATAAATTTCGTCAAATCTCCAAGTAGAGTTCCCGTCGCTAATAAGAGATTCCCCACTAAGTCGATGTGACAATTCCAATTCATACCTCCCAATTTACTCGGTACGTCCCCAAGATCACATCATATACGAACTCCCAATAAACCTCTAAAACATGTTTCTCGCATCATATAAGGATGTTCCTAATCGATAAACCCAACCGAAATGGAGTAAAACTCACTCTAGAAAACTTCGCAAATCAACCCTGATTTCGAATCGATTCGGCCCAGTCCGAATCGATTCGGTCCTAAAAGCGAATCGAGTCGCCAGTATGCGAATCGATTCGGTCCAAAGGACCTGTAATTCTATCTTAGTCCAAATCGATTCATTTTGGATCCAAATCTATTCGATCACGCTGACCTGACACTTTTGCCTTAAACTGAATCGATTCGCTTAGGGGGCGAATTGATTCGGGTCTACAGAACTTCCAAAGCTCCAACTTCTGTACAAAACCCACGAAATATAAACCCTAAAATCATCAACTCTAACCATCAATCTTCAACCCAAACATGTTTCTAACATTAAAACTCAATATATATATCAACCCAACTAATTGTACAACCTTAAATCCTTATACACACCTCAAATGCAAGCTTTAACCAAAATCTTGGTTTTTAACAATTTAACCCAAAATCCATATTTTTCTCCACAAATCATGAAATAAATTACACACTAAGATTATTTAGCTAGTATAATCACTTGCCTCAATGTTGTAGAGGTTGAATCGTCCTCGAGATCGCGTATTGGCCAGAACCTCCAAGCTTCTCCTCTTTCTCTTCATCCTTTCCTCTTCTCTCTCTCTCTCTCTCCCTCTCTAGGGCTTTTTCAATCTCAAGAATGAGATTGTTATATCACGTAGGCTTTATAAGCTTTATTTCCAAAATACCCAACTTGTAATGATAATACACTCTTTAAGTGACTCGTTTACTCCAATTCGAGTCAAACTAACTTAAAATATTTCGAAACCGAAATAAAAGCCAAGGACAGTCAAAATGACTATCTGGACCCATCCGGGATTAATCGTACACTCAGAATCGTCATCCGAAACACTTTATAACATCCTCAAATTTTGGCCTCAATTGCCAAATTTAAAATTCTCCAATTCAAATAAATTTTATTTCTCCCAAAATAATAAAATTCCCAGTCCTCAAAATCACGGGATATTACATTATATTCATCAATGACATGTTTTTTGAAATTAATACACCTTCCAAAAATTTTATTTTCTCACCCCACTTATTTTGCTCTCAACATACTTGTGTATAATATGCAAATACTTACTTGAATTTGTTTTCTTGTAGTTTTTAGGGGTATTTTGACTTTAGATGCCATGTAGTTATTATTATTTGACTTCAGCCATTAATTTGTTTTTCTTTAGACTTTACCCACCATTTTCACTTTTAGAGACTAAAAAACATCTCAAAAACTGTAAAAAAGCGTCTCTAAAATTGAAAATGGTGGGTAAAGTCTAAAGAAAACAAAAAAATGGCTAAATTCAAATAAATATCACTAGATGGTGGGTGAATTAAAAATAGCCCCTTTATTAAAATAATCTCACCTCACTTGGTGTGTGAAGTTCAAAAATTTGGTAAAAAATAGTGTGGTGAGAAACAGGTTTTGTAAAAAGGAGTGTGGTGAAAAAATTTTGTGGGTGCACTTAAAATATCCCATTATTTTTTTTGATGATAAATTTCTTTCTTTCCTTCCCCAGATACCAATTGCACTTGATATGACCGTTCAATTTCGATCCAAAGACTCTGATCTCTGGAAGCGTATATGTGTGGATGAATATTTGAAATGTGCTGTTATTTAATGCTATGAATCTTTCAAATTTGTCGTGAATGCTTTGGCTGTTGGAGAAACAGAGAAAAGGTTATTTATGTTACTTGTTTCTTTCATCTATTTGGTTGCATCAGCTAATCTTTCCCATTTGAATCAGTCATACAGTAAAACATCCTTATTAGTAACTAGTTAGTTTTGGTACATGTCTATTTATTGCTGATTTTGTTTGGTATAAATTATAGTGTACAACTTTGTAATGAATCATTTTCTACTAGTAGTATTATGCTTCCTTCCCCCCGCAAAAAAAAAAAAAAAAAATCATACACACAAAAGTTCTTTTTTGTGCCAAAATCAAGTCAGTTCAAGGGACTTACTCTTATCTGTTTTCTTTTGTTGGTAACAGAAATTTTAATGAATTAAAGGATATGTATGCGTGTTTGGTGGATAGAAATCCACAGATACAAGTCAGAATGAAAGGGGGGAAGAAAAAGAGATAAATAAAGAAAAACAAATTGCTGGGCACACCAACTAGCGCTGGCAGCCTTAAAACTCTATTATGAACTCAAACAACGGGAACAGATTTTCCACAAACATTCAACACGACTCAATCTGCCATTCTAGACATTCCACCTTACGTGCCTTAAGTTTCTGTTCGAACATTCTTTGTCCATTTATTTTCATTCAATCAATCTTTGTTTTTGGTCAACTTTCGTACTCCTGACAACTATTTGTTTCATTTAATGGTTGGAGTAGAATTTACAGAAGTGTTTTCTTTCAATTTTTTATGTCTTCAAAATGTTATATATATTTTTTTATTGTTAAAGATAGACAATGGTAGGATGAGGAGGTAATCATGTAGTTAGAGTTGGACTACGAGGATGTAGTTAGTGATCCTTTGTTAATTTTAGGAGGGATTACAGTTGTTATTTATTTTATTTATGAAAGTGTTTTCTTTTTATTCTTGTGTCTTCAATATTTTTATTTTGTAATGCAAGGTAAATGGTAGGAGGACAAGTGTAATCAATGAGTTAAAGCAGGACTACAAGACCGTAGTTAATGATCCATTTTTAAGTTTTGGGGAGATTACAACTCTTATGTGTGTGGAGAGTTATGTGAACAGATACTATATGATTGAGGGGTTAGGGTGTTCGATTTTTGGTGTTAGAGGTTTTTGGTCGGACCCTTTCTAAGAAATATATTAAAAACACTCCCTTTGATTTCGATCAAAAAAGTGCTTTATATTAATTTTTTTAAGAATTCTATGAGAATGATTTGATTTGCAGGAGTAAAATTCTATATTTGTAACTCTTGTGCCTGAAGAGGACCGTTCGAATAAAATGTGGGACTGTAGATCCATCAATTGGGTATAAGATCCTGAACTGAGTGTTTTCTACGAGGCTTAGTGCAGTGCTGGCATGCATATACCATTTCTTTGTCACAAAGTTCTTTTGTGGGTGGTTGGTCCTCCGATATTCAACACATAAATTTGATGCAAATGTTGGAATTTAAAAGATCTTATGATCCGGTTCATGGATACATTCATGATAGGGTTATGGAAAGGAAGTGATTTGGGGTAGGGTGGAGGAAGTCGATTATGGGTTGTTAATTCTTTGTACCATTCTCGTGAATTCGCCTAAGGAGTGATTCAGCCGAAGAGGGATCTTAGATAGGGATCCACTCTCTCGTTTTTTCTTCACATTGGTTTTTGCTGGTTTGGGGGTAGAGATGGGCCTTGCCGAGGGGGGTATGTTAGGAGAGGGGAAATTTGGTTTTTCCATTTACATTTTTCGTAATGCACTATCTTTTTCGTAGGATACAGTTGGGAGAAGTTAAAGAATGTTGTCTTTAATACAAATTTTGAGGTCTGTGAGTGGTTTAGTGCCATTAAATGTAGAGCCTCGAGTATTGGAGTGTATCTGTTCTATCCATTTTTGCTGCTTTATGTTGTAGGATAATTACTTGGAAGAAGCTTTTAAAATGCGCAACCTGCTCGAGGAATTTAATGAGGATCATGGGGTGTGCCCACCTACAATTTTGGGTGTTCGTGAATATATTTTCACTGGAAGGTTGCTTATCTTTTTTTTTTATATATGCATTTTTCACTGGAGTTTTGTTTGGAGTTTGTTTATATATACCTATATCTTATAAGTTTTCACATATGCGCTGCAGTGTTTCATCGTTGGCTTGGTTTATGTCAAATCAAGAGACAAGCTTTGTAACCCATTGGTCAGAGAGTTCTTGCAAGACCACTGAAGTATGTTTCTTTTTCTAAGAAAAACCAACCTAGAAAAAAAATTAAGATTCAAATTAACTGCAAGGGGAACTTGAATATTCTTTCATGTTATCCTCGGTATTTCACGAGCAATATATTGATAAATATATTTAATTTATTGGTTCAAAATTGGTTTTGATTTAGGGTTCGCTTCCACTACGGGCATCCAGACATGTTTGATAGAATTTTTTACATTACCCGTGGTGGCATCAGCAAAGCTTCTAGGGGCATCAATCTAAGCGAGGACATCTTTGCTGGTAAATTCTTATACGGTTTACTTTCTTAGGTTTATTTTTGGTTGAGTTTACTTCTTGACATATATATATTTCTAATGTAGGTTTCAACTCAACACTAAGATGGGGGAACGTTACTCACCATGAGTATTCAAGTTGGGAAGGGACGAGATGTCAGCCTTAACCAAATATCACTTTTTGAAGCAAAAGTGGCATGCGGTAATGGAGAGCAGACGCTTAGCCGAGATATTTACAGATTAGGCCATTGTTTTGACTTCTTTCGGATGCTATCGTGCTATTTTACGACCACGGGGTTTTATGTCAGTTCGATGGTAATTCCTATCTTCTTGCATATCATAAGCTTAAGGAATATGGGCGAATGTTATGACCTTTGTATAACCAACTTAACCAAAATAAGAATGTTTTTTTAAGAAACTAAAGTAATCGTATATATAAATAAATAAAAAATGCAAGATAAACTCTCTTCTCATGGATTCTATTCGGTTACTAATTAAAAGATTACAGGGACATATGGAATTATTTATCAGGTTGTTGTCCCACAAAACTCAATAAAACTATGTATCTAACACGTGTCACATTACGTTAGTAGAAGTGTCTGTATGAAATCGAAGATCAAAGATACTCGTGGTGTGGCCAAGTAACCATATTTTACTTTAAACCACTCCTATTCCCAAAACGATGTTGAGAAGGTATATCTTCATTGTTATTAAGTTTCTATACGATGCAGTCACCAATAACCTGGAAAAAGAAAAAATTTCAAAAGCTTTTTGACTCTGGAAGTGAATATTGTGTAGCAGAATTCGAAGTCTGTTTCAAAGAAACTAGACGAATGCATCACTTGCGACATTCTGGACAAACACTATAGAATTTATTACCATTATATCAATATGTTTACTAATTGTAAATATGGGGTTGAATAAATTTTAAAATCATCTAAATGAATGAGTTGAGATTGATTCACAGTTGCGATGTGCATTTACCTGAATGATCACATCCTATCAGAGCTTCAGTAGGAATTTCAGACAAAAAGAAACTTGTATGACACAAATCTAAAAAATTCCATTGTAGTCAGCATATATAAGATAAATTTCTGATTTTAGTGTGAGATGGTCTCTCTTCAGTTTCCAGCTAACGCAAAGTTTTTTACCTTGATATGGTGCAGATAGTAGTCCTTACAGTTTATGCATTCTTATACGGAAGACTCTACCTTTCATTGAGTGGATTGGAGAAGGCAATAGTGAAATTCGCAAGGCCAAAGGGAGATGATGCTCTGAAGGCTGCAATGGCGTCATAGTCGATTGTTCAGCTCGGTCTTTTGATGGCCTTGCCCATGAATATGGAGATTGGATTAGACAGAGGGTTTAGAACAGCATTAGGTGACCTTATAATCAATGCAACTTCAACTCGCATATGTTTTCTTTACATTTTCACTAGGGACAAAGCTCCATTATTACGGTCAAACGATCTTGCATGGAGGAGCCAAATACCGAGCCACCGGGAGGGGTTTCGTTGTGAGACACGAGAAATTTGTATTTCGTTGTGAGACACTTGAAGTTTATAAAAAAAATTATTCAGTCGAGAATGGATTTCAAACGTTCGAACTTTTGTTCAACAAAAAAAAATGGATTTCAAGGTTTCTTAAAACTGGTTCATTCGGAGAATGGATTTGTAAGTGATAGTGTGTTCAATGGTGCATTCAGTTATATATATATAAGTTCAAATGGTTCGTTGCTTATACATTATAACTTTTGGTATTCAAATGGGTAGTGTGTTCAATGTTCCAACTTGATGTTTAATTTTTAGTTGAAAGAGAATGGATACGAAGATGAAAGGTTTGGAGGTTTGAATGTGCAGAGAGATGGAGGGAAAGCGTCTAAATGATTTTTAGAACTTTAAATATGTGGTGGATCTTATGTGGTATTTGGAAGTAACTATTAGAATTAAATGGTATTTTGTAGTAAAAAAATAAAGTTGTGGTATTTAGAAGTAAAAAATAAGATGCCCTTAGAAACACCCAATTATTAACACTGCATTTAAGTGTCATTTATCTTCTGACTCCATTAGTTATGCCGCAGATCACTTTGGGTATCATAGTTTAATGTAATTTCATTTTGGGTACCATTTCCACTTTTTATGACGCATTTTACACTGTTTGTAACACTTTTTTTCACAAAAGCGTCAGAAAAAGTGAAATTGGCAACCAAAGTGATAATACATTAAATTGTGGTATCCACGGTGATATACAACGTAACTAAGGGGGTTAAAGGTCATATGATCTTAATTTCAAGGAACACACCCTACCAATGTAAAGAGAAGGGTGATGCCTTTGCAATATAATGATATTTTCTTAGTGATATACCATTTTTTATGGTGTATTAACAACACGAGGTTTGATGGATAATCCAGTTTTCGACAACTAAAACTAAAAAAAAGGGAAGGCGACGAGTTTTTGGGAAACCAAAATGAGTACACATCCAAAATAATTTTAACATTTCCCAACTAGTTTCTAAACTCAGTTAAGCAATTTTGCAAATTTTGGGGGCTGAGAATATTTTTTCAATTATTTGATATAGTCAAATTATGTAAAAATAGTTTTCAAGAATTTTTTAGAATTTTTAATGCCCCCCATAATTTTTAGAATAATAAAGTTCCCAAAATATAATTGTCTAGCATGGAAAATAATTTTAAATTATATAATATAATCATAACATATTATAATACTTTTCTTGGATTTTTCTAGAATTTTTCTATAATTATAAATGTATGTAAATATTGGTGGAACATTCAAATCCTAATAAAAATGTTTTAGACTAGACGCATTCTGAATCTGAATTGGTCCAATTTAGGTGGGCTAAATAGTAGGCTTAACTAAAACTGGGTAGCAACAAAAAAAATATTTTCGCCTCTTTTTTTTAGGGGAGGGGAGATAATTACGAATCAATCCCCTTAAATATGTTGATAAATAGATCCTATAGTTTTTTTTGCTCCAATATATTTATTAAGAAATATCTTTTGTAATAGGTTCCATTAAAAAACAAGTACTAAATTTACTACCGGTGTAAATATTTACGAATTTTTGAGGAAAAATTGCTTAAGTGGGAACAATTAAAACTTTGCTTAAGTAGGAACAATTGCCGAATTCAAATTGTTCAAGCCTGTTCATCCTTTACAAGCCTTGCTTTATCTCTATAAAGCACCAAAAACTCAACATGCTCAAATCATTGATTTGGTATGACATGATCCTCATGATCCATTCGACCAATGAATCATTTAGTAAATCTTCATGTATTTAAATAATGAATGTATGTATCGAAAACATGTGTTTGTATCTTTATGATCCATTCCCTTGATTTAGTATGTGATGGTGCTGATGTCGATTTTGACCTCCGACCCACCAAATATGCCTCCTAAAGGAGGACGAGGTGTTATAAGTTAAAAATAATAAGAAAGCAAGGATGTATAGTAGTTCAGTATCTCGATTGAGGCACATATGTCCACTCTTAAAGTGTTTATCTCTCGTTTATTCAATATGATGGTGAAGAGTGAAAATATGTTGTGCCTTAGTTTTCAACTAGGAAGAACAAATGGACACTGAGGTCTTTGTAATAGGTAGCCCATTCTTAAGAAGCAACTGATTGGCTCCTCTAAGTACTTCTTATGCACTTAGTACTCGCGAGACTGAAGAGAGACTAGGGCAAAAGTATAATGTCTAGAGGCCAGTGTAAGAGCTAGAAGTGGTTCAAACTTACAAATGTTAAATAAAATCATTAACATTTGCTCTGCTAAATCAATTACTTGCCTTCGATCCTCTGAAATCATCCCAAGCACTCATTATATAGATAACTATCGGAAGTAGCTCAAAAGTAATAGTACAAGCACAGGCGGCTATGGATAAGACCGCTACAGTGGAACGATGGAGTGTTGGAGGAAGGCCTTGCAGGTGAGTGGGCCTTGTGATGGACCATGAGGTTAATGTGCTGCGGTCCTTTTCCCTATATTTTGACGTTGTTTTTTTTCTTGTCCTTTTCTCATGTTTAAAGATTGAAGATCATATTTGGTACTATCAATGTTCATGGAGATGTACCTTCACCATCTAGCAAGTAGCACACTTGGAAACAAACAACAGAATGTTTTTCTTTATGCTTGCCCACGAATATTGGCACCTCATGTCCGTACACATCTTATCTTGATTGGGATGTACTGCAAGTCGAGACCCATGGGCCTCTGTGAAGACTGCTCTTGGTAACTCCTCATCTCTAAGGACAACTAGCCTATCGTGAAACCACAAACCCCTATCGAAATTAATCAAATACTATTGTGTCCCCTCAATAAAAAAACTCCTAAAACTTCTATAGGGAAGAAGGGTCTACAGTCTAAGACTTCACAACCTGAACGATGATCTTTAGTGTGATTGTAAGGAATCCCATGAATGCATCCAACAACTCATTTGCTATCTCAAACAAACCCCGCTATAACTTCTAAATAGTGGATAAATTCAATTTCGATCTACAACTCAAGGAGTCTGCCACCATATTCACCTTGATCGGATGATACTAGATGTTAAATTAGTATTCGCTCATGAAAATTATTGTCTTATATTTAACTCCCTATGTATGAACAAGTAATGTAGGCTCTTGTGATCAGTGAAAAAAATGAAATCTCCCCCCCCCCCCCCAATAGGTAGTGCCTCCACATTTGAAGGGCGAATATCATTGTTGCTGTAAGGACATTTTTCTCATGTCCAACATGTTACATTTTTGTATGTTGTACGCCGCTACATTTGGCACGTCACCTCACGATCTCACATGACGGCCTCTATCCGAATTCCGGGTATCAAGCATTAAACATCTCCATTAATATGTCCCACATCTGCCTCAACGACTTCACGGTCCAAGATTTTAAGGACTTAATGCAAGTGGTACGCAAGGGAAGTCAAAACAGTGAAAAAAGGCACTATAGGAGTGTTCAAGGGCATTTTCGTAATTTCACATCCATAGTCCGGAGGTCTGGTCAACTAGAAAGTTGAAGAACTCGCCGCAACGAAGATACTGGAAAAAACGGTACCTCAATCCGAGCTACGGTGAAGGAGTTATGACCTTTTGAAGATAGAGAAAATTCCTTAAATAATGCTGTTTTTTTTGTACGCTGGATAGAATTTTAGAGTTTTAAGAACGTGGGACTCTTCATATTTTTTCTTATAAATACCAACTTCGGGGGAGTTGTTTTGCAAGACTTTAGAAGACGTTTTTTGAGAGTCCAAATACCTCTAGTCTTCATATTTTTTGAGTCCCAAGACTCATGTTTTGATTCACACAATTGCCAATCCTTTGTGAATCTTTTTGGTAACCCAAGAACACAACTTTGGTTTGTTCAACCCTTGTGGAGAAGCCGTTCTCTTCTTCATTGCTGCCCTCCTGGAAAGGGAAAATTCCAGCCGCCGACATAGGAACCGACACCTGCGGGTATTTCTGTGTCACACTGTTTCTAGCCGTTGCTTTGAAGGTTTACCGAAGACACCGTGCGTTACACTTGTGGGCGATTATCAGGTTGTATGTAAGTCAATGGTCTTGTAAATTCTTTAAAGTTCTAGAAATAAAAGGTTTTTCCCTTCGGGGATTTTTCCTTAACTTTGTGTCGCATGCTTTATATTTGATGGGGTGATTTAGATGCATGTTTAAGGGTTGAATTTATTTGGTCTAAAAGTGGGGTTACTTGGAAACTTGCGAATTTAATTTAAATCGATATTACACGCGTTCTCAAATTGGTATCAGAGCAGGTTGCGCAAATTTATCGCGTATTCCTATTTTCCACAAAAATTGTGTGATATTGATTTTTTTTAAATCAGTTTTATGAAAAATCGCAATTTTTCAATGGAACGCCCATTTAATGAGGAGCCTATTTTTGAAAAATTTCACGACCGTGCTAAAAAATTAAAAAGTTTGAATTTGGAACTTTGCAAAAGAATTAAAGTTTTGGAAAAAGAAAATTCTCTCTTTAAAAGTAAGATTGAATATTTGCAAGAGTTTCAAACTCAAAGTGATATTTGTCGTGAGCACTTTGGTAATTTGTGTACTGATTTTGATTCTTTAAAAATTTCCAAAAAGAAGAGTGATGAGAGAGTCCTAGTTTTAGAGAAGGAATTGGAGGACTTAAAAAATTCTAGGGTTCCCGTTTGTGCCGTCGAGGATAAAAAATTAATCGATGATTTTACGGCACGCGAAAAGACTCTTAGGAATAAGTTTGTTTTAATTGAGGGGGAGCGTGATAAACTGTTAAGTTTAATTGATAATTTGAAGAAGGCGTCCCTTAATTTGGAAGAGTCTAATTCTTTGCTTGAGTCAAAAATTTTGAAGTTAAAAAATGATTTGACAGACTCAAGTAGGTTTGATAGTGATGGTAATGGCTCATTGTGTTCTCATGCTTCTAATGCTAAAGCCAAAACCATTATTTGTTTTAGAGGGTCAACTAATTCCAAGGACGCTAGAAAAGATCAGACTTTCGGTGTCATCCCACCCGTTTACACATGCTCATATTGTGGTAGGAATGGTCACCTTAGGCGATTTTGTTTTGATCTTGGAAGAGGTCCTAGGAATTCGAAGTCTAGTATTTTGTTGGTTCCCAAAACCCCTTGTCGACGTGTTTCATCCATTTGGGTTAGGAAATCACTTTTGGAGGAACTAGATTTTAGACAAGTTGATTCCCGTTTGCTTGCACCTGATTCTTCTCTTGCCATATCATATAGATGATTGTGTTTGCATGTTTGTCATACGCTAGTTATGCTTTTTGATATATTTTTGCTAGCGTTGTGACATGTACTTTTTGTATATATTTTTTTGAAAAATACAAAAAGATTTTTTTTTGTTGCACCGTTTATGGATGAACACTTTGGATGACCGAGTCACAACATCATTCCATTTTTTCATGTGACTATTTGATAGTGTTTTGAGACAATAGGTCAATTCATCCATGTGCTTTATAATGTTTGGAGTCATTAAGATGTAATTAAGTGTTACTTCCTACATGTTTGACTCATATTTCCTTTATTGCACACATGCACGGATTTGATTGATTATTGTGCTTGTCTTATCACATGTTAGTTGGGTGTTTTCACTCCAATCCTGTCTTTAAAACGAACCAAGCGCGATAATTTTTATAAGGAAATTGTGCATATAAAAACCGTTTTGTGAGTTTGTGTGATTTGTTTGATAACGGGGAGGGGCTGCGAAAGGTAATCATCTATCCTTTGCGCAAAAGCCACCGTTAAAAAGGACCTAAAAAATTGAGGATTTTTATTATCCGAGGTCCAAAGAGGTTAAAAGAGCCGAAAAAAAATTTAAAGGCAATAAAAAAAAAAATTCATGCCAATTATGGGCCATTTAGGTTTTTGCACCAATTCTCCAAAGTTTGAGAATTTAGATTACCTCTAAAAGAATATATATATATGAGGGAGTTTGGTTGGAGAATTTAAAACGGGTTTGCACGTCCTTGAAATGCTTGAAAATGCGCTACATAGTTTTGGACGTTATTGGTGTGGAAATCACTTTGACTTTGATTTGTTGATTTGCATAAGACGATGTCATCTAAATTCAACAAAAATTTTTTACACCTAAGGATACTTTTGATGCTCATTCGTTAGGGCTACACATATGCATCGTGCACATATGATTGATTGAGTTGATTTACCTATCGAATGTGTTCACACCCATTCATTCCGTTATCATGACTTGGTTGTTTGAGTTTAAATCCATGGTGTGATTTTTGTATCATGTTTTACATTTTTTTCAAAATGGTATCTATTTTTTGTATGAAAAATTGAAAAATCAAAAAATAGTTTGTGAAAGTTTTTTTTTTTAGCATCTCCTTGCTAGAGCACGTTTACCATATTGATTGATGCCTTGATTTGTATACCGTGACACCCCGATTTTGTTGTTTGATTCATTCTTCTTATTTGTCTATTTGGGGATATCATAAAAAGGGGGAGAAAGAATTATCATTTTATGGGGAGTTTGAATTTTGGGGGAGTTTTGAGATTTGACTTATGCTTATCATATATTGGTATCTATGTTTATCTCATTTCAAACTCGATACGTCACTTGGTATTTTTTTTCTTTATCTAATGTGTGTAGGTACTACATTGATGATCTCTATATTGCACACCCTGATGAGAAAAGATTTGAGATTCCTGAAGATTTGAAGAACAAACGATGAAGACTATTCATTTGTACCTTTTCCAGTTTTGGGTTCATGGGAGGGTAGATTTGTATAGGCAATTTCGTATTTGATAATTCGGATTTTTTATGTATGTACCAGCATAGATATAGAGGGAGATTTGTAAGGACATTTTTCTCATGTCCAACATGTTACATTTGTGTATGTCGTACGCCGCTACATTTGGCACGTCACCTCACGATCTCACATGACGGTCTCTATCCGAATTCCGGGAATCAAGCATTAAACATCTCCATTAATATGTCCCACATCTGCCTCAACGACTTCACGGTCCAAGATTTTAGGGACTTAATGCAAGTGGTACGCAAGGGAAGTCAAAACAGTGAAAAAAGGCACTATAGGAGTGTTCAAGGGCATTTTCGTAATTTCACATCCATAGTCCGGAGGTCTGGTCAACTGGAAAGTTTAAGAGCTCGCCGCAACGAAGATACTGGAAAAAACGGCACCTCAATCCGAGCTACGGTGAAGGATTTATGACCTCTTGAAGATAGAGAAAATTCCTTAAATAATGCTGTTTTTTTTGTACGCTGGATAGAATTTTAGAGTTTTAAGAACGTGGGACTCTTCATATTTTTTCCTATAAATACCAACTTCGGGGGAGTTGTTTTGCAAGACTTTAGAAGACGTTTTTGAGTGTCCAAATACCTCTAGTCTTCATATTTTTTGAGTCCCAAGACTCATGTTTTGATTCACACAATTGCCAATCCTTTGTGAATCTTTTTGGTAACCCAAGAACACAACTTTGGTTTGTTCAACCCTTGTGGAGAAGCCGTTCTCTTCTTCATTGCTGCCCTCCTGGAAAGGGAAAATTCCAGCCGCCGACATAGGAACCGACACCTGCGGGTATTTCTGTGTCACACTGTTTCTAGCCGTTGCTTTGAAGGTTTACCGAAGACACCGTGCGTTACACTTGTGGGCGATTATCAGGTTGTATGTAAGTCAATGGTCTTGTAAATTCTTTAAAGTTCTAGAAATAAAAGGTTTTGCCCTTCGGGGATTTTTCCTTAACTTTGTGTCGCATGCTTTATATTTGATGGGGTGATTTAGATGCATGTTTAAGGGTTGAATTTATTTGGTCTAAAAGTAGACGCTAGTTAAATAAGGGTTACTTGGAAACTTGCGAATTTAATTTAAATCGATATTACACGCGTTCTCAGTTGCAAACTCTAAATCAGGGGTGGATTTATTCCCTTCACGATGCTAAACTTTTGAGATAGGACTCTCCTCCTACATCAAAACACCCCAAGTCCCTATAGTGAAATACCCCATATTTTTATATAATTAATATTGACTGTTAATTTGGATTATTATTGTTTGTGCGCATGGTAGTTGTGTGTGCATGATAATTATGTGAATTATTTTGATCTTTAATTTGTGTATGATAATTAATTTAATACGAGAAATTCTATTATATGACAATGTCTTGTAAGTTAATAATGACACGATGCTTTATTTTATGTTGCAAGTTACCTATTAAATCAGGCTCTGGCGACATAGAAGCCCGTAGATTGGGACCTAAGGGTGGGTAAACCTTTGGGAGAATTTGGGTAGTCTTTGGGCTTATTTAGAGGTCATGCATTCCAGGCACGGATCAGACATTAATAAAGTATATTCATGGTCAGTTTTCCTGTATATGTGATGCTTTCGATCTTTTCCATATGCGGATGATAACGATGACTGAGCACTTTGACTAACCTTTCACATAGTAACTACTAAGCACATTTGGTCACAACTTGCACCTACAAAGAGCATAAGCATGTCATTTCTAGTATCTTGATCGGATTCCATTCCTACTCCAGTGGATGTTGAAGAGGATGACAACGATGATGGTTCTGAGGACGTAGGTGAGGATGATGGAGATGGGGATGAGGATATATTAGCAGAATTATCAGATGATGATTAAAAATTTTCTGTTTATCTCTATTTTATTTGCTGATAGATTTTATATACTATATTTGAGTTAGTTCATTTGGATATTTTTGTACTTGACTTGTATTACTCCTATTTTTGCTTTTGACCGTGTTGGATATTGCTACACTTGTTTAGGATTCAATTGATATACATCAGGGGTTCATATTTTCAACTGGTGTTATAAACTCTATTGAGATACTTTGCTCATATTCATGATGATTTCCATGGTTTACCTTCATATTAGCATTGATTGTATCACTTGTTTATCTATCTTTTGCTTCCCAGTTCTTATACATTATGAGTGTTGATTATACCATGCTATACCTATTGTCTATGTCATCTCTACATCTCTTTGAATTTTTCATGTCAAAAAGGGGGAGAGATATCTAAGATAGGGGGAAATTCCTCTTGACTCCATTAGGGAGCATTGCTTTTAAAAAGGGGAGAAACATATATTTGGGAGAGATGTTTGATGAAGGAGGAGAAAGCTGGACAAGAAGGCTGTTGTTAACCATCGCTGGGACATTTGGAAGGAAAACACGGAGGAACCGGTGGTCGATTTGTTTGATTCAGGTCCTTCTTGGTGCGATTGCTTTCTGGCTCCTTTTTCTCGAGACTCGAGGATGGAGTTTAAATCCATTTTTTGCTTCTTATTTTGGGTTTTAATGGAAGATTTTTTTTTTTTTAGGGATCTGTTGTGGTGGCGTAATTGTGGGTGGAGTTGAGAAGTGGTAGAGGATACAATTAGGGAAATGGTGACGGAAGTAGTCGTGGCATTGGGCTGGTGTGTTTTATTTAAGATTGGTAGCGGGTGGAATGGGTAGAATTGGTGGTGGTGAGATTAGGGTTTTGTGCGATGGTGGGGGCGAAGTGAAGACGGCTTGTGGATGCATCGGGTGGAGGAAGATGAGCCTCAAGAGCATTGAATCATGCTACGAGGCAGTTTAAAATCTCCTTGAACCTATCGGTGAACGAATCAATGGGAGCAAACGTCTTCTTAGGTCCCATTTGACATCATCTACGATTTGTTATACAACAACAATGATGGGTGGAGGCAACGAGGCCCTGATACCAATTGACGTAAATGAACATAAAATGAAAAATAAGAAGATGATTTAACTCTCATCTCAACTTCCTCTCAATATCTCAAAAGTGTAAGAATACGTCAAATGAGGGTACATGAGGAGTATTTATAGGGTATGAGAGAGGCTTCTAGAAGTTTTTAGCCAAGTATGTGTTGTCATGAGATGAGTTTTCATGACAACTCATCCATGACAACATTAACTAATGGAACCTTCTAAAAGCTTCCATCTCAACCCTTGCTACAATTAAAAAATGTAACAAAAATACTAAACACCTAATAAAAGTAAAATACAATGAAATAACAAAAAGTCACTCAAGTGGGTATGTATTGAAAACAACCTTCTCAATTCATATCCCCTATAGCTTCTTTAAATAATCACTCATTACTTTGGAACCTTTCCTTCAAAAACAATTTGAAAGATAGTGAACTTGAGCAATATGTTTTCTTGCTCAATTTGTTAGAAGGTTTAGGCTTGCAGTTGGAGTGAGGGATGACAGGAGGTGAAAATTGGAATTTTTTTACTTTGATCACCTACATTCTTTGTCACTTGGTGTGTTGACATCATTTAAGGTTTTAATTTTAATATAGGCTTAGTGTCAAGTGTATATTTTTACTTGGTTAGTGGCTAATGGGAAAGTGAATACTAATGCAATGATCCTAAGAGAGGACCAAATTTATACAGAATTAATTCTAATAACAATAAATAAATAAATAAATAAATAAATAAATACAGAAACAATGATTCACCTATTGCACATTTATGAGTCTCAATGTTCCATTTTATTGTGTTTGGGTTCCCAATGTTGTAAAAGATTTTATTATGGCAACTTTTCAGTCATACATGTTTTTTTAATTAATTTATTGACTTGCATTCATTATTTCTAAAAGTGACCAATCTAACTCTGCGTTTTTAGGGATCACAAATGGCATCGATATTAAAAAATGTTATCTGTAAATGTCGTCGTACAGTTCCCTATAGAAAAGCTATCGCTAAAAGTACTACAAAAATTACTTGTCGGTATGGCATTGTGCTTAATAATGATTGTGCACTGCTCAAAAAATAATGCATCTGGGCCTGAGAAATTTTGGTGGTTACTTAGCAGCCACCTAAAGTAAGGGAGAGATAATCGAATGTTTTTTCCCTCTCCTGAATTAGCAAAAGACATTAAGTCAAGTCGTTACTATATCTTTGAATTCTGCATTCTACATTAGTTCCTATCAAGGTTTTAAAAGGCGCGAGGCGTAGTTGAGGCGGGGCATAAGCCTCGAGGCGGTCCGAGGCGTAAGCCTCAACTTTTTTCCACAAAAGTAACCAAAAATTGATATAAAATTAGTAATTAAACGAGGAAGAAATTATGTATCACAACTATCATGAAAACAAACGATGTAAACTTGATTACACAACATAATACAAATAATAACAACATAATGTCATCATCACAATACATATTATACCGTCAAGAGAAAATAAATCCATAATGAAAATCACCAATCATAATCCTATTTCAGATGCCGGAATTAACCGCCAATGGAAATAACGCTACCCTGTTCAACTCGGGCGTGATGGTGATTGAACCGTCGAACTGCACGTTCCAGCTGCTAATGGGAAACATTAACGAGATTGTGTCCTACAATGGCAGGGACCAGGGGTACTTAAACGAAATCTTCACGTGGTGGCATCGGATCCCGAAACACATGAACTTCTTAAAGTACTTTTGGGAAGGCGAAGAGGCGGAAAAGAAAGAGATTAAAACGCTTCTTTTTTAAGCCAACCTCCGATTCTCTATGTTCTCCACTATTTAGGTTCAAAACCGTGGCTATGCTTTCGGGACTATGATTGCAACTGGAATGTAGAAATATCGAAGGAGTTTGCTAGTGATGTGGCTCATAAACGATGGTGGGGGTTCTATGATGCGATGCTAGAGAATTTACATAAGTACTGTTTGCTTAGGTCTAATCAGAAGGCAGCTCTAGAGTGGGAACGAAGGAAAGCTGAGAAAAGTAATTTCACTGATGGTCACTGGAAGGTTAAGATTAAAGATAATCGTTTGCAGACTTGTTTTGAGGATTTTTGCTTCTGGGAGAGCATGTTATGGCACTGGGGTGAGACTAACTGGACAGATAATGCAACTGCTACTTTAACGCCCCCAGCTATAACCCACCTATATCATCATATGATTCCAACGGAACCTTCTCAACTTTCATTACAGACACCATTGCATCTACATCATCTTGAAGCAGCCCAATAACAGAAAGTACCTGAAGAGGGGCCATATATAAAATAAGAGTTATGTAGGAATTCATCACTTATGTATTTTGGTAGCTTGAAAACTAGTTCAAGCAAACATGAGTTCCTAATAAGCTTAACGAAAAGTTTCTCCCTTTTTTTTTCCAGAAACAAACTGTCACAAAAAACACTGATTATTTCTTGAATCATTATGTTGTCAGATTGATACCAAAGGGTGATCTGTTTTTTTAGCCTCCAAGTGCTGAATGCTTAACTTAATACTGAACACTGAATACGAATGTTCAACTTTGAATGCTTAGCTGAAAAGTGTGTTTGCTTTTATCTTAATTAGAGTTATTTAGTTTCTGAATAGAGTTAATTTGACCATTTTGCCAATACTACCTATATACAAATCTGTTTAATACGAGTGTCCTTTAGAAAATAGAATGAGGATAAAAGTGGAATAAAATTCCATTAAAAGAATTCAACATTAACCATTAATCAAGGTACTTGCCTCTTAATGCAAAATGCTAAGGTTTAACTATTTTTCAGCAGTAAGAGGTAAAAACAAACCGCCCTAAATTACTTAACTAAGCTTCAAAGAACAAATCTCATGTATGCCCAAAAGCATGTACCCGGCAGTTCCAGATTGGAATGCACTTTCCAGGAAGCACGAGTCATAAATATCGAAAATTATCCACGAACCCAAATAGTAAAAATAAATAGCTAACAAACAAATTGACACACACACACATATAGATAGATAGATAGTTAGATATAGAGAGAGAGTCGACTATTGGAGGAAAATAAATGAATTTTTTGATGAAATTTAGTGGAGATAATTGTTTGATGAAATTTGGTGAAACTATAGTCTGTAGCAAATTTCATAATAGAAGTGTAACCCTTTACTTACTCTCATAAATGGAGGTATGTTTTTTTAGGTATGCTTAATGAAGTTGAATAGAGTAAGTAGAGATAGTATGTTGTTACTTGCAGGTATGTTCTCAAGTGAAGTGATACCTTATTATGCATCAAGATGGCACAGTCAGGCTCAAGCTGATCCTTATCGACAAACGACAAAATACCGACATAATACTCGGGACCAACCGAGGAGGACACAATCGCATGATTCTCATCAATCAACTTCTCCATATTTCCAACACTCATAGGAGATCCACGAAGATCATCCACCTTAGACCTATCCTCTTCAGTTTTCTCTTCTTGAGCCTCTCCTGATTGGTCACAAACTCTTCTTCCATGAGAAGGTAATCCTTGATTCTCTCGAGTTTTAAGAGCCTCAGTTTGCATTTGGTAAGTGGGGTGACAGTGGGGAGTCGAGCGGCGGCCTCGGGTCCCTTTTGCTTTCGCTGTTTACGCCCCACTCGGGCGGGTGGGGCTGCGGGTTTGAATTTTTTCTCCTTCTTGTCGCCGTCGTTCTTGCGGTCGCCTGGCAGCCCTTGTCTGTTTAAACCTCCCGGAGTTCCCTGACCCTTAGTGTTGAAGGTTGAGGCTTGAGAGCTAGGTTTGGGATTTCTAGCTAGCGTCTCTCTTTCTTTTCAAGAAACGAATGACATATGATTGCAACTGGAATGTAAAAATATTTCTTTCTCATCTAAAGATGAAAAATTGTATTGGGAAGAAAATAGTTTAACTACAGTGAAGAAAGAAAAGCTTTATTAATTGCTGGGGGCGCTAAAGTAGCAGTTGCATTATCTGTCCAGTTAGTCTCACCCCAGTGCCATAGCATGCTCTCCCAGAAGAAAAAATCCTCAAAACAATTCTCCAAACGATTATCTTTAATCTTAACCTTCCAGTGACCATTAGTGAAATTACTTTTCTTGGCTTTCCTTCGTTCCCACTCAAGAGCTACCTTCTGCTTAGACTTAAGCAAACAGTACTTATGTAAATTCTCTATCATCGCATCATGGACCCCCACCACCGTTTATGAGCCATCACTAGCAAACTCCTTCGATATGTCTACATTCCAGTCGCAATCATAGTCCCGAAAGCATAGCCACGGTTTTGAACCTAAATAGTGGAGAACATAGAGAATCAGAGGGTTGGCTAAAAAAAAAGCGTTTTAATCTCTTTCTTTTCCGCCCCGTCGCCTTCCCAAAAGTACTTTAAGAAGTTCATGTGTTTCGGGATCCGATGCCACCACGTGAAGATTTCGTTTAAGTACCCCTGGTCCCCGCCATTGTAGGACACAATCTCGTTAATGTTGCCCATTAGTAGCTGGAACGTGAAGTTCGACGGTTCAATCACCATCACGCCCGAGTTGAACAGGGTAGCGTTATTTCCACTGGCAGTTAATTCCGGCATCAGAAATAGGATATCGATATGAGTATGAGAAAATCGGCATCGATGAAGGCGATCTTGTCGTAATCGGTCAACTGCCACAGCCGGAATTTACTGTAGTTCCACTCATTGTGGGCGTCCTTTTCGGCTTTCGGGTTTCTAGTTCATTTAATAGTTCGAATCTTCCAGCCCGTAGCCTCCAGGCCTCTCCGATGATACTCACTGATTGTTTCGTCAACAAGAATAACGAGATCGCGGGTTAAACCAGCCATGTGTATGCTCTAAGCTGCAACAATGGCCCCACAGACATAGACGTGTGCTGAGTGCAGGATAGTTGCATACGCTTCTCATTTTTGCATTTCCTGAGTACCAGTGTTCTGCATAAAAATGGTATATTAGTTACTCACAATATTCACCTTCTTGAACTTGATTTCTGAGGCTTCCTAATTTATTTTTCAGAGCGAAAATTGCAGCAAACGACATAAACTATCATAAAGGCATGGCCGGCCCTAGCCATGTGCCAAATGGGCAATGGCACAGGCCCCATTTTAGAGTATGCACCTATATATGTATATTTAGGGGGCCAAAAATATTTTATGTATATTAAAAATGCCAATTTTTAAAATAAGTTTAATTTTTTAGGGGTAATTTTTTTAACTACCCAAAGACAATTTGTACAAAGAATGGCCCATTTTAGGCATTTAATATCTTTGTACAATATTTTTTTAGAAGGGCCCTAAATTGATTTTCGCACACGGCACTCCCAATCTTAGGACCTGCCCTGATGTATATTATAGGGTCCAAAAATATTTTATGTATGTTAAAAATGTCAATTTTTAAAATAAGTTTAATTTTTTAGGGGCCATTTTTTTAACGACCCAAAAACAATCTCTACAAAGAATGATTCAACTACCCAAAAATCTCACCCAGCTAAAATGCGCCTCCTAAAAAATTAGGGGTCCATTTTAGGTATTTAATATCTTTGTACAATATTTTTTTAGAAGGGCCCTAAATTGATTTTCGCACACGGCACTCCCAATCTTAGGACCGGCCCTGATGTATATTATAGGGTCCAAAAATATTTTATGTATGTTAAAAATGTCAATTTTTAAAATAAGTTTAATTTTTTAGGGGGGCATTTTTTTAACGACCCAAAAACAATCTCTACAAAGAATGATTTAACTACCCAAAAATCTCACCCAGCTAAAATGCGCCTCTAAAAAATAAGTAATTTTTAGGGGTCCATTTTAGATATTTAATATCTTTGTACAATATTTTTTTAAAATGACCCTAAATTGATTTTCGCACAGGACACACCCAATCTTAAGACGGACCCTGCATAGAGGGTTGCAAATACCTACCTGAAGTACTGATTTTGCAAAAGACACCTTAAGTATTTCCATCAGTTGCAATTTCTCCCCATGTTTGGTGAGAAAGGTTTGGTAACAGGACCATGACCACCACATGAAATATAATAGCCAGCGCCAGAAACAGGACCATGAGCAGCTAGTAGCCCATGAGTTGCTGTACCAGAAACAATTAGGATCCATAGTGAAGACTTGGTCCAAGAACGGCCCAAAGCATGATGACTATGAGTCCAATCGAGACAAACATCAATAAAAAGATTCTCGATTGGGATTTAAAAGACTAGAATGTCCCATAGCAATAGAGGACGTACGAATGATTTTTCTTGATCCACCATGATCGAAGAAGTTCTTCCGGAGTTGAAGGACAAGGAAGATGATAACCTATCTGATTTCCTTAATAAGGACATCAATCGTTTTCTTGGAAACCCTATGATTTTCCATATACAAAAGTATCTTATCACTGGTTGCACGGTAGTTGTCCTCTCAATCACTGGTTTCTTGATCCACCATGATCGAACAAGTTCTTCCTCATTGTCTTGGAGTTCAAGGACAAGGAAGATGATAACCTCTTTGCGTCTACTACTCGGCGGAGGATTCTCATAGCAGTTTTTGGGATTTGGCCATAGCAGTTTGTGCACAGAAAGAAAAGGCAATGACGGTTAGGGCTTATCTTGGATGGCTTTAAGCGGCAGCTATATATATATGTTTTTGGAGAGATGGTTGCTAGCTGTGGGAATTGCGTGCACAAAAAGAAAAGGCAAACACGCTTGGCTTTCAGCGACACTTCAATTTCTATACGTTAGACGCTTGGCTTTAATCAAATAAAATTAATTTTACTTTTCAAGCAATAAAATTGTATATACATAATAAGGGACTGATTAAAAATAAAAATAATTATTTCATTAACAATAATTAAAAAGTGGAAGTATGATAATAATTATAAAAAAAGAGTAATGCAAAAAAAAATACAAACTTGTGTCGTGTCATGTCGGGTTTATGTCCAAAAAACTCTTGTATTGTCATATCGTGCCGGCTCAAAAAAATTATTTTGGACACCAACGCAACATGGCACAAGATTGTATTTTTTTATTTGACACAAACACGAACCATTTAAAACTCGACATAAAATGACTAACATTCTATTCAGTGTTTGAAATAAAGTTTTGTGAAGTTTCGCTTGATAGTTCACGTCATGTTGCTTATTTTTTTAGGTCATGTTGGTGTTAGGTAAAAAAAATATGAGATTTTGCATCGTGCCGTGACATGTTGCGTTTTTTAGAACTTTGGATAATACAAGAGTTTTTTATATACAAATGCAACACAACACGACACAAGTTTGTATTTTTTTTTTTGCATTACTCTTTTTTCGAATTATGTCATACTTGGACTTTTTAATTAGTTTTAATCAAACAATTATTTTTATTTTAATCAGTCCCGTACTACTGTCAATTAAACTGCTACTTTTAATATTTTATTTTTATTTTTAATCATTCCCTTATTACGTATAAAATGTTAACATAAATGATTTTTTTCATCATAATTTGGAAAAAAAGTTATTTATGTTTTAGGCATATATATATATAATTATTAAATATATGTAAATTAATTTTTGGCCTTTTTTGTTCTAAAATTCAAGAACCATACATTTAATTTATGTCGTGCCGTGTCGTGATTTAATTGGATCGTGCCATATCACATTTTATTTCAGTCGTGTTCGTGATAGGTAAAAAATGAAATTTCATGGGATACAACGTTTTAATTGGGTTGTGTTCGTATCTTTTTTTTAAAAATATTTTATGTAATATCGTATTGCGTCTTGTCTCATGTGCCTTGTCTCTTTTTAATTGAGTTTTGATCGTCTTTGGTTAAAAAAATTGGTTTTGTGTCGTGTCGCTTTTATTCGGGTCATTCGTTCGTGTTAGATATAAAAAATAGGATTTTGTGTCGTATCTTAATAAAGATGTGTTCGTGTTAAGTAAAAATAATAAAAATCTCGGGTCGTATCGTATTGTGCCTCTTTTATTCGGATGACGTTCGTATTAGATAAAAAAAATTAAGATTTTGTATTGTGTGATGTTGTGTCATGGTTTATTAGGTCATTTTTGTATTTATATGTATTAAATATTTATTAATATAAAATGAATATATATGTATAGTCCTTGCTTTTTTTTAATAGTTCATTTTTTAAAATTATGTGTATAATTTTTGGGGTAAAGAACAAGTTTATTTCTCTTTGTGAGTGAGAGACAAAAGAATGAAATGGATTAATCATAAGGGTATAAGGGTCTTTAACTTTTATTTGAAAAGAAAGTGGAGTGTTAGAGTATTTTGGTGGAGTGGGAATAGCATTACCCTATATATATATATATATATATATATATATATATATATATATATATATATATATATATATATATATATATAATCCCATCCCTAAAGCTGAGACATCATGAATGCATTACCTAGAATGCTAGGAGGCTCCACGTATATCACGTATAGCGGTGGCAAAAATATGGGTTGGGCCTAATTTGATCAGGGCAAATATGGATTAGACTAAATGTAGGTTGAGCTAAATGTGAGCTGAGTCAAATATGGACTGGGCCAATCCATTTTTTCTACCCAAATAAGTATTACAATTCCAAGTAAATGTAAAAAAAAAACATATTTTACTCGTAACTTTTAAAAATGGGCTTTATATTTGACTCGCAACTTTCGAAAAATGGGATCCATATTTGATTCATAGTTTTCAAATATGGGTCTCATATTTGACTCATAACTTTTAAATATCGGTGCATATTTTTTAAAAATGGGCCCCATTTTTAATTGATTAGGGCTCATATAGGTTGTTTGATCATTTGGGGCTCATTTTGCAACTATTAATCACGTATAGGGTTGTGTTTCGGCCGGATCGGATTGGAAAATGCCTATTCAGAAAAAATTCCAATTTTTCGGAAATAAAATAATTATTTCGATTTCCGATCCGATTTTTTCGGAAAATTTAAAAAAATTCCGAATTCAGAAAAATCGAAAAATCGGCAAAAATCATAAAAAATCGAAAATTCACAAAATATTTTAAAAATCCAGAAATTTCGGAAATTCCAAAATTTCAAAAAAATAAATTATGGATTTTCGATTACTCGAAATTCTCATTTTAAAGAAACAATGAAAATGGCTTAACCCAACATGTAAACACATGAGGATTTGGCTCATTTTTTCATTTGTGTAGAAGTTAGGAGGATATTCTCCTTTTATAAAGCATATTTTGGAGCCCTCTCCCTCTCCCAACCGATGTGGGATATGGGAAACTTTCAAAAAATCGAAAAAGAAATCGAAAAAATAAAAAAGCGGAAAATAATTCGAAAAAAAATCGAAAAAATCGGATCGAAAAAATCGAAAAATCGGAAATTCAGAATTATTTTCGATTTTCGATCCGGTTTTTTCAAAAAAAATCAAAAATTGAAAATCGACAAACAAAAATTTCATTCCAAATTCGAAAAAAATTGGATCAAAAAAATCGAAAAGTTCGGGAAAAAAAAACAGCCCTAATCACGTACCACTCTTAGGCCACTGGGTAAGAATCTCACCACCAAACCCGAATCATAAACACATAACTTGAGGTTGTCGTCTATATACATCCGTGGGTCATAACCATACTACATAACCCCACTAGACTCTAAACTCACATACAATGGTCATGCAACAGTTTATTGACCTAGGGAACCGACTTAACACCTACTGATCATGCCAGGGTGGGCTGCCCACTATGCTAAACCTCCAATGATAACATCCATAGAGTAGGTATGTTCACACACACACACACACACACACACACACATATATATATATATATATATATATATATATATATATATATATATATATATATATATATATATATATATATATATATATATATATATATATATAACACTACAAGAAAACTATTTTTTTTGCACTTTTTACTCGGTATTATTTTTAAATGCAGAGAATTTTTTTCCCAGCATTTATTTATAAGTATTGAAAATTTGCAGCATTTATATTGATGTGCCGCGTAAATAGAGTTTTTCTTAATTAATACTAAAATAAATGTGGTATTTTCTTGACATTTTATACCTAATGCCACTAAAATTAGGGGGAAAAAAAGAGCAGGTATTTTTTTTGTTAAAAATGGCGCACTACTTTCTCTCTCCCACCCGCGCTCTCCAGCCATATCTACCTCAATCTCTCTCCCATCACGTTCAATCTCTCACGTATCTCGCTAAACCTAATCCTCCCTGAAGTTGTCTTTGTATCAACCAACCCATCCGCCTCAATCTCGTCTTCTTTTCCCCCCATTTAAAGAAGGAAGAGGGATCGCGGTGCTATCATTCATCATTGTTCAGTTTTACAAAGCATTGGAAATCCAGATTGGTTTAGAGAGTCAGTGGGTTTTGATCTTTGAAGCTTTAAGAAAAATTGCGATTTTTTTTAATTTTATTTCAGTGTATGCTGATATTGGATTTATGCATTCAAAATTCTATCTGAACTTTGGTAATATATTGTACGGGGACTGAACTGAGGTAAGCAGTTCTTGGTGGTATATTGCGTCTTTTTATTTTATTTTATTTTTTTCGGTATCTATTTTTGATGTTGCATATATTGGGTTTTGATTGGCTTCTCACTCTCTCTCTCTCTCTCTCTCTCTCTCTATATATATATATATATATATATATATATATATATATATATATATATATATATATATATATATATAGTGTAATTGGAAAACGAAAAAAAATTTGTTCCCCAACAAAACAAAAAGTAATTTAAAAAAAAATCGATCATAACAATATAAGGGAAAAATAATATAGAAATGCATAACTTTAAACCGAGAGCTTGAAATGCATACCGTTGAAATGTTTAAATATCACATAAAAAAATCAACTCAAAAATATTTTTTTAATGATTTAAAAAAATTGGTGTGTGCTAGCACTGTGCAAACTCAGTGTGCACGGGAGCCTGCCTCTCTCTCTTTCTCTCTATCTCTCTCTCTCTCTCTCTCTCTCTCTCTCTCTCTCTCTCTATATATATATATATATATATATATATATATATATATATATATATATATATATATATATATATACACACACTATTCCCGAGTGTGCCGTCGACTCCCGAATATTCAAGTATTCACTTATAATAAACTCATAAATAACATAATTACAGTCACTAAGCTATTCTAATCTAGCCCATAGCCTAACTCTTTGCAAAATCCTAACCGATTTCATAAGTTATAACCCGAGTGTTTTTCACCCCAAAACACCCATACATTCGTATCCGGATTTGATTCCCCACTAACCCAAGGTAAATATAATCTCTCTCATATTTTTCCAGAAGTCCTAGGTCACCCATCGGACTCCCTAAATCAACCCAAACCCTAAACGATCCACGGAAAAACCCAAATAACCAAAGGTGGCCAAATAGCAGGACCGAACCAGTTCCCCTCCTTGACCGGAACCGGTTCGCCTTTCAATTGATTCACCCCCAGTGGAAAATCGGTTTTGTTTGGGGCAGTGTTTCAATTCATTTTTGACGAGATTTCGAAATTCTCTTTACACCATATGAATACCAATCCCCATTCAAACCCTAAATATCATCTTCCTATCAATTCTAAACGTAATGATACATGTTTTACGTCCGAATTCATCTGATAACACATCAATTCATGGGATTCAACAAAATTTATCAATAATTAATTCACTTCTTAATTCTAATTCAATATTACATCAATTCTCACCTTAACCATTAAAGATCACATTTTTTTAACATGAAACATCTCAAATTTCATATGGGATTTTTATCAAAATTATTTATCTATGATTTCATTCCCCAAATCCTATTTTTACATGTGAATCCTACCCCCAAAATTCATGTTTCTACACCAACTATGAAATGAATTATTGACACAACATAAAATATCAAATAACGATAAACACTTTCCTTTAGTTTGTAGGGTCCTCAATGAATCTTCTTTGCACAAGAGTTTTACGCCCGGTATTACCCCAATTCTCTTTGTGGATCATCTTCCTCTCTTTCTCTTTGGTTCTTCCTTTTCGTTTCTCTTCTCTCTCAACTTTAAGTCTTTTGGGATGGTGGAATGGATGACCATCCATCTACCTTCCCTAGATATAATCTTAATCCCGAAATTAGGTTAAGTGTTATGTGCAAGATGATCTAAAACGCCCTTATACGGATCCCATTTAGCCTAAAAAAATTTCAAAACCCGAGTACCTAATTATGACCATCTCGGCCAATTTTGAATCATTGGTACACTCAAAGTCACCATCCGAGTCACCTAACATAAATTACCCATCTCATTCCCAACACGACCCCACACACGCGTCCCGAATGAGATATCGTCAAACCTGTTGATTTTACTCACTTACAACGTAATAGCATTTGACATGTTTCTATTTACTTATCACATCAGCAAATATAATTTCATATAAATATTTTTCTCATTATTTCTCATTTTAATTAAATTATGTGTACACATATAATTTAAAATGCTAAAAAATAAATACTCAAAAACACAGGGTGTTACATTTTTGCCGTCTTAGGTTGAACATAGTTCATTAATGTTTGTCAATTTATAAAAATACCACAAGTGTACGGGCTATTATGGAATAGCGAGTGTAAGTACGGGTCGAACCCATAGAGACTTGTCAATTTTTCATTCAAAATATTTGTAACAATCTAACTAGATGAAATGGGGTAGAGAATAACTATGTACTAAACTAAATAAAGCAACTACAATAAATGAGAGTAACAAAAGATATTTGTAAACAATTAGAATTCGGGGTCCATTTATCGTGTAGCTAATATTGCACACTAATTTAACTTTTGTTATTTCCTTTTTATAACTCAAATTAGAACAGACTCTCGTCGCATTTAATTCAAAAAATATGAAAGTTATGTTGAAATATTTTTAGCGTCTATAATAGATGGCTAAAATCCCTATTCCCTTAGAAAATACAAGTTTTAAAGTTCGTAAATGTATTTGAGCAAGGACTATCAAAACAATAAAAGTGCAAGCATAATCCATCAAAAATTACTATTTTTTAAATTTCAAAACTTGATTTGACAAAACAATCTTGAAGGTTTTAAAATACACTCTCGTGTCGCTTTAAAATGAATACTTAATCTTTAATAACAATTAAAACAAGTAGGGAAAGAACAATAATCAAATTAACGTGACAATATTAGCTAACTATGATAAACTTCACCCTACTCCTAGTATAAGAATCAAGATACCATAATGAAAGAGAAATTGCAAGAATAAGAAGAGATTTTCATTAATAAATCAGACTTACAATAAGTTCTCTCACAATAATCTTCAATCCTCTAAACAAAATAATATAAACTTGGCCCCAAATTGATTACAATCACTCAAAGTTGCTCCCTCCCTCCTTAAAATTGTGAGCCCAAGGGTCCTTTTTATAGGACAAGTGGTGAAGTATTTAAGTTGTGGCGGGACTCTCCCTAATTGGCTGAATAGTATTGGAAGCTATCTCTCCATCTCTTTAATATTTGGATCGGGCTAAGGGACTGAATTTCCCCCCACTTGCAAACTCCTATCTTTTCTTGCTGAACACGCATACCGAATTTCGTCCAAATCGGAGGATAAAAATTTTCACTTTTTTTATGATTTCACAAGCGTAAAAACTACTTTTTTATAATGATAGTAAAAATCAATTTTTTGCGCGTTTTTCGAGTTAATAATCAATTTGCACCAAATTCCATCAGTATATGCAAAATTTTCACTAGGAAATTTTTTCCACAAATTAGCACAAGAATATTATAAAATTATCGAAGTGCCCATTTTTTTACTTAAAATTTCCATTTTGAATATGAATTCAATTATTCTTGCATTTTTTTCTTTTTTAATAAAATGATCCTAAGAACTTATTAAATAAATAAAATGGGATTAAAAAAGTTAAATTTGGGTATAAAATATAAAAATAATGCACTCATCATTTTAACCTTTTAAAATCCCCACCCTTAACAAACCTAAATGATAACCCATCAATTATAATCATTTTAGCAATATGTTTTCTACAACCTTCAACGATAAAATTAATGGACACAAGATTGCAATCGTTACCCCCTCCTCTTTCTTTCATTCAAATGACAAATCTTTCTGTTTTTTTATCCTCATTATTATACTGGTAGACCTTGCATTTATTGGTTATGTGATTTATCAAATTGTGGGTTCCATTGTTCTTAGAATCACAAGCATAAGTCATCCCACATTTTCTTAGAATTCGAAATAAAAGATTTTAACAAGTGAGAACCAGTTAACATTCAGACTCACAAATCATTTGATAAGACCAAATCAAACTCACATGATATGAATATTTATTTAACATATATAAATAAATATAACTGAAATACGTGAACATATATAAAGTTAACATATATACATAAATATAAATCAAGTTATATTCTCATAAAACATTTATATTTATTTCAGTTAAATCAATCTCATAAAACAATCAGTTATATTTGCTACACAAAACAATCGGTTATAAATTAATCTCATAAAACAATCAGTTATAAATCTCAACAACACTACATAAAACAATCACTTATAAATCAATTTTATAAATTAATCTCATAAAAAAGTTAGATCTGGAAAAAAAGTTACATTCAGTGAGATATGGAAAAAAAGTTTCATTCAGTTAGATTTGGAAAAAAGGAAAAACTTACCTGAAAGAGAGAACCATTAGATGCAAGAGAGTGACAAGTCGGAGAGAGAGAGAGAGAGAGAGAGAGAGAGAGGGACAACGTCGAAGAGATATGGAGACGGTGTTGGAGGGAGACGGTGTTGGAGAGAGAAATTTTAGGGAGGGAGGGGATTTGAGAAATTTTAGGGCTTGAAAATTTTAGAGAGACAAAGAGAAAAAAATTTAGAAAGGATTTTGAATTTTTGTTTTCCTTTTCATTCGTGTTTTGTGTGTCTTTTAGATTAGTTAGGATTTTATATTTATTATTATCATTATATATATATAAGAAGAGCGGTTCAAATCGATTCTACCCGAGCCTCATGTGGTCCAAACTAAAAATCGAATCGAAATTATCGGTTTTTATATTGCCTAAACCAAACTAGCCCAACCTTAAAAATAAATCGCCTGCAATCATCGGTTCGGTTCGGTTTAGTTGGTTCGGCATTTCAGTCAATTTTTCAGCACACCCTAAATATCGGTATATTGCGAGAATGCTTATTTTTATGAAATGAAGTCTCAAACTCTTTCTTGATCCCCGTTACTTTTAAACCCAATAGATTATTCATCCCTGTCCAGACCGAGTTAAAGGCTAGATGCGAGTCCTCCAACTATTTCTTCAACTTTCCACGCGCACCTTCATAACAATTAGTGGTTCAATTACCGCAATGTTTAATCATATGAGTCCAAGCAGCGATGAAGCACTCCTTCAATGTAATCCATTTTTTAGTTATGTACTTGATGGTATTACGAAACTAGTCGATCCACATTCATCAATGTCTACGATTCAGAAAAATCTTTCTCGGTAGGTGATTCGACAAGATGGACCCAATGTCGAATGGACTTCTGGTGCACATCCCCACCCACCATATTTCTCATTGAATGGGATGCCACATTTCTCGTAACATGAGATATGTACAACATGTATTTTTCATGTGAGAATACATTTCGTAATGCATTCATATATGAAAACTCACGATCGGTAACGAACACCTTTGGGATAGAAGTCGGATTAAACAATATCTTTAAATGTCCCAATGCCCACTTATAATTATCCACTTTCTCTTGGACTAAGAAGGAAAATGAAATAGCTAAAGTATGACCGACATAGGATATTTCGACCATCTCAAAAAGTGGCATATTGTAACAGTTAGTCTTGTAAGTACAATCCACTATAACAATATAAGGAAAACATTTGGCTAGCTGAATAGACTTGGGATGGTCCAAGAATAAGTCTTCAACGTCCCTGGTAATCTCATTATGCCTATACCAGTATACACAATGTTTACCGGTCAACAATTTCATTAGATGTTGCATTGCACTCCTGTCCGCCCTCTCGTTTGTCTTCAATTTTACTTTAGCATTATAAATCCTCGTCATTCTTGATACATTAGATTGATGCCGTCTTTTCAGTGTGATTAAAATTTCGACAGGTTTCTATGGTGACAATTAATCTCAACACAAATTATAATCAAATGTGATCACCAGAAAAAATAAAGAACAGAAACTAGAATAACTACAATCACATACGACACAAGATATACGTGGTTCGGCAAAATGGCCTACGTCCATAGTGGTGCTCTCTGTTTTATATTTCACTTTTCTCCAGGGGAGTGTTTACAATTGCATACCCATTGCCCTGGGCTAGGGGGTTCAATATATACATGTAATTCTCGGAGAGTGGGGGTGTTGGGCACCTCCACGTTGGTTCATAATCCCTTGAATATCTCTTGAGAGATTTTAGGGGTTTAATGGGTCGCTCCTGAATTAGTTATTTATGAGACCCTAGATTTTGGGTCGAACTTTCCTGATTTTTTATAGGGCCTAGTCGGGCTACTTGTCTGGGCCAAGAAAAATAAACGAGGTACCCACAATTGCCACTAAAATTTTTAGGTCACAATTTGGGCACAATAATTTTAAATTATAGCCTTTATGGCATTTTTGTGAATTGCAAAAAGCTTTGGGGAGTGAATCGTCGTTCCCAATTAGATTTAGGCGATAGATTCACTTCGTTCTCTGTGCATAATCATTTCAAAGGTCTGAATTTGTTTGAAGAAGCCATTTTCCGTCGTCGCTTCAAACTTCCTTGCATTCTCAAGATTTCTTCAGCTTTTTATTGCATTTTCTCACTTTTAGGTTTCTTCTTTCGTCTTCGATCTCTTTGTTTTCTTCCCATCTTCTTTGCTTGTGGCCTTGCATCCTCTCAAACTGATTTCTACTTCGTAAGTTTTTCACAACTCTTCCATTTTCTTTTCTTCTGAGATTTCTTCTTTATCGCTGCTAGGGCTTTTTTCTTCTGATGGCAAGGATAGGTAATAGGTCAATAGTAGAGTTTGGGGAGTTTATAACATTCTGTGACACCCCGACTAATTAAATACCGAGTATCTACTCCTTTATTCAAATTAATAGCAAATGTCAAGTTGGTTCAGTTCATAGCATCACTGTCGAAAACATTATTAAACAATTACTAGCCACCTAATATTTAAAAAGTGAGTTGCCAAATTTTATTAAATTAAATTAACATGCAACCAATTAAATTATAAGCTAACTATACCATATCCACATCACAATCACAATGGAAATAATAATGGAATAATGAATGAGTCTGGAGTAACACTCCCCTGAATAATCCAAATAATGAATAAAACCCAATACAAATTCTGAATAAATAAGTAACTCTAAACTGAAATGAAACTGAAAGTATGATAAAGCTGTCTCTAAATGGAAAGGGGGGACATGCCCTAACAGATGAATGACCCAGAATAGAATCAAATGCAAAATGTGGAGGCATCTACTACCGAGATCCTGTAACCTCCACAGCAGCTACAGCACGTCAATGGAATGAAACTCCTATGCTTGGCGTACCTGTGGCTGGGCACCTAGAAGGTTTTACAAGAAAAATAGATTTAAAAGCAAACGGGTCAAATCCTGAGGTGAAAACAGTTTAAAAATATAGCAAGTGTTTAATTTCATTAAACAGTAAATATTATATACATGTTAGTTATGTGTTCTCACATGATTCCCTCACCCCTCAGCTAATGTGCACGTCGAACGTATATCCTTGACCCGTCCTAGTTATGCCATTAATTCACTAATCTGTACCACTTCCTATCCTCACATATATTATAGGGGTCTATTCACATCGTTTTAACATATCCTGCGTGTAACTCACATTTTCATTGATAAGATTAATTTATAACAATTACGATAGGAAATTCTCATTTTAAATCTCATTCAAAATGTCTCAATTATTTATATTCACACTTTAACAAATAGTCCGTTATAATCACAAGTATATTATTCTCAGCACAAATATACAAATAGGGCAGCCCTAGGCTAAGCTGCAGTGCACACATACTCTGCTATCGAATTTCGGTACATCACGTACATAAGGACTACGTGTTCCAAATCTCTCAGGAACCGTTTCAATAAGCAAAACCACACATATTGGAGGCGAACATAGTTCACATACCCATGGATCATGCACATACCTACGCTCCCATGGTCAGCTAACTTATTAACTCACAAATAAGCCATTCACTTCCCTATGTCCTTAAGGTACCAATATAAATCCCCTCGTAGGCACACAAAGATTAGATGGCCCTATTTCGAAAGCCGACCTCCCGTGATAGCAATTATGGTAGGTATGTCATACACGTAATAATCCATATACTAAGCATTCACACAACTTAGATAACTTGTTATAGTATTAAAGGTTTGTTCTCAGCCCTATACCATTAATCTAATTCGTACACTATTATAATTACGGATGATATATAAAATATTTCACCGAAACGTTGTGACAACCCGCTCACCAAAATAAGGGGTGGACAACCTAATACTCCAATATAACAGGAATCATTGATGGAATCATTCTCATCATCACAATAAAATATAGAGTATCCAGGATAACCACCCAAAATTTCAGAAAACGGGTTGCCAAAAATTTTGTTTTAAAGTTAAAGAAAGAATTTAAACAACCCAATACTGAAAAGTTAGGGGAAGCCCAAGAATGTATATATACTACAATGATAACGAGTATATAGAAAAAGGACCAAATATGCTGTTGGTCCATAGACTCTACAACAATGTTGAACAATTTCAATAAATTATCTAATACATTACATTAAACAATTACAAAGGCTTGGGTCAAATGCCCGAATAAAAGACTTGATCTTAACTAGAGTGCAACAACGAAAATGGCTATACAATATAACCCGTAATACCCCCAAAGTATCATGGCTCGTCAACATCACCGGAATAGGAAAGTCAGAATAGGCGTCCTTGCGGCGGAGTACCTGAGCGGATACAAGATGCATGCACAACAAGAAATATGAACAGGTCAGGGCCCGGTTTTATATGATCACCAGATGAATAAACAGTATGACAGTTATGAATGACAATTCATGATGAGAAGAAATAAGAATCTACCTATATTAGGATGGACAAAGAAGAGTGATGCCTTAACATCACTTAGGACAACCCCTCCCCCGGACTTAACCCCAAGTGAAACCCATTCAACACTAGGGTGACAACCAACTCAACTAGGACTCTAAAAGCCAAGGTTTACTTCATTCAAGAAGAGTCCTAAGTTCCTAGGGGAAGAAAGGTATTAAAAACAAAAGTAGGAAATTTGGGGAAGAAAACAGGGGACCGGTCGACCGGTCCCAAGACCGCGGTCGACCGCGAACCAAGTTTTAGCTTTTGAAAGAAATCAGAAAGTTCATTTCGGACGGACCGGTCGACCGATAGTGGGACACGGTCGACCGCGCCCTTAATTTCGGGCCTTTGCAAGAAAGCAGTAAGCCCTCTTCCGAAGGCCCGGTCGACCGGTCTGAGAGACGCGGTCGACCGCTCATAGCAGACCTAGACCTTTCTCTCCTATTTTCCTTCTAAACCCAAAATCAATAACCAACCCAAATTCATCCAACTACATTTAATGATACTAAAAGATCATAAATGCTCCCAACAACATTTTTCCACCTCAATCAATAATCTAACTCTAGCAAAGATGTTGATACCCATAAATCCAAGAAAAAACCACAATTATATTACATCAAAACTGTACATAACTACCCATACTAATTATTCATCTTAAACCATATAATAGCAAGTAGAAAACTTGCCTTGGGGCTTCAAT
The DNA here is from genome assembly GCA_949130495.1 of Sambucus nigra. Classification (NCBI taxonomy): domain Eukaryota; kingdom Viridiplantae; phylum Streptophyta; class Magnoliopsida; order Dipsacales; family Adoxaceae; genus Sambucus; species Sambucus nigra. The sequence goes on from CASBWL010000471.1 coordinate 1,118,309, forward strand.
TTCAGTCTTGGTTGAAGAAGAATGCAAGATCAAACCACCAATCTTCAATATCTCTCTCGAATCTTCCACTCTCACTCTCACTCTTAGGGCTAGAACACTTAGGGCAAATAAGAGGAAATGAAAGACTTGGGGGAAAGACTAAACGTGGCTTACAATTAAAAGTCTCCAACCTTTAAGTGTTAATACCGCAATAATTAATTTCTAATACGCAATATGCCAAAACCAGTCAAAAGTGCCCAAAATCTCAAAAAACAATATGGCACACATTTCGACTGTTTCGCACCTCTCGGAACTACCTACACCCTCCAAATTATCATTTGGAGATTTTATAAACCATTTTAAGTTTCGGTTCCATTTTAATTCAAATTGCCATTTTAATTTTCATGACAAAATAGAACACCACATGGTAATAATAACTTACCCACATGGTAAATATGCAACTTATTAGTAAATATTAACTTATTTCATCAAATTAATACTTACCCATATCCGACAATTATATTTGCAACTACTCAATATAATAAATAAATATAGAAACGGGCTCCCAAAAGCGAGGGTTGTTACATACTCCCCCCCCCCCCCCCCCCCCCCTTATGGGGAATTTTGCCCCCAAAATTCAAGCGTACCTTGGATAAAAAGATGTGGATACTTTTCCCGCATATCATCCTCACGCTCCCAAGTAGATTCCTCGGTGCTGTGATGACTCCATTGTACTTTAACCAAGGGCACCACTCGAGATCTCAATCTACGTTCCCCATGCTCCAATATAGCCACGGGTTGCTCTTCATAAGAAACATCGGGTTGTAACTCTATATCCTCAAAAGGAATGTGCCAAAGGGAACCATCACACCTCTTATACTTCTTCAAAGAGGAGATGTGGAAAACATCATGAATATGTTGCAAAGGTTCCGGTAGGGCAATTTGATACGCCACTGGACCTACTTTAGCAAGTACAGGAAAAGGCCCAACAAAACGTGGTGCAAGCTTCCCTTTCTTTCCGAAACGCTTAACGCCTTTCATAGGCGATACCCGAACCAACACTTGGTCTCCAACTTCCAATTCCACATGTCTTCTTCCCGTATCGGCATAGCTCTTTTGTCTATCTTGGGCTATCCGAATACGATCTCGAATAAGCTCGATTTTAGAAGAAGTATCCCGAATCATTTCAGGTCCGAAAAACTTGTTATCTCCCACTTCTAACCAACACGTGGGGGATCTACAAGGCCTACCATACAAGGCTTCATAGGGCGCCATCCCAATAGTGAACTGGTATGAGTTATTATAAGCGAATTCAACCAAAGGGAGATATTGTTCCCAACTCCCTTTAAAATCAAGCATGCACATACGAAGCATATCCTCCAACATTTGGTTAACCCTTTCGGTTTGGCGATATGTTTGAGGATGATAAGAAGTGCTTAATTTCAATTCGGTTCCCATGGCCTCTTGGAAACTTTGCCAAAAGTGGTAAACAAAGATCTTGTCTCTGTTGAAAACAATATTCAAGGTCACCCCATGCAATCTAACAATCTGTTCAATGAATAACCGAGCGTAACGAGCGGTATTATAATCGGTACGGATGGGAAGGAAGTGCGCCGACTTCGTTAAGCGACCAACTATGACCCATATCGAATCATGACCCTTTTGCGTCATTGGTAAGCCGGTGATAAAATCCATTGAAATGCTCTCCCATTTCCAAACTGGAATTTCCAACGGTTGCAATAAACCTGCCGGTAGCTGATGGTCAATCTTAACCAACTGACAAGTAGTGCATCGAGATACAAACTCCGAAATATCTCATTTCATACCCGGCCACCAATATTGACGGTGCATATCTTGATACATCTTATCATTTCCCGGATGTACTGAAAATTTGGAGCCGTGAGATTCCACCATCACAGCCCGTCGCAAATCCCCATCTTCCGGAACAATAAGCCTTCCATGAAAGCTCAATCCACCCTCAGAGCTTACCGAGTAGGACTCCGCTCCCCCAGTCAATAATCAACGATTATGGTCTTGACATTCTTTATCTATGCCTTAGGCTTCCACCACCCTTGCCACAATCATCGGAGTAACGGTCATCACGGACATAAATGCCCTAGCAACCGCATCCTCATGACGGAGCTTCTTCCATTTCTCTTTCCACACATCAGCTAGTTCTCCTTCAGGTCTCCTACTCAAGGCATCTGCCACCACGTTTGCCTTGCCCGGATGATAATGAATATAAAATTGATAATCTTTCACGAACTCCAACCATCTTCGCTGCCGCATATTCAAATCTTTCTTAGAAAAAAAATATTGCAACGACTTATGGTCCGTGAAAAGACTAAACTTATCCCCAAGAAGATAGTGCCTCCAAATCTTTAAGGCAAAGACAACTGCGGCTAATTCCAAGTCATGCACCGGGTAATTTATTTCATGAGGCTTGAGCTTCCTGGAAGCATATGCAATAGCTTGTCGCTCCTGCTGAAGCACACATCCCAAACCCTGTAGGGATGCATCGGTGAAGACTAAATATTCCAACCCTGGCTTGGGTAAAGCGAGGACTGGAGCCGAAGTCAATCTATCTTTAAGATCATCAAATGCAGCTTGACAGGCGTCATCCCAAACAAATCTAACCCCTTTCCGGGTCAAATTTATCGAAGGACTAGCAGTCTTAGAAAATCCCTTGATGAATCTGCGGTAATAACCCGCCAAACCCAGAAAACTGCGTATCTCGGTAGGTGTTGTGGGCTGACCCCACTCCCTCACCGCAACAACTTTACTTGGGTCCACCGATATACCTTGCGAAGTCACAATGTGACCCAAGAATTGCACTTCCCGCAACTAAAAACCACACTTCTCAAACTTAGCGTACAACTGGTGATCTCTTAACCTTTTCAGGACCAACCCTAAATGAGTAGCACGGTCATATTCCGTTTGAGAATACACAAGGATGTCATCAATAAACACGATAGCAAATTGTTCCAGGAAGTCCCGAAATACCCTGTTCATAAGATCCATGAATACTGCAGGGGCATTGGTTAGCCCAAAAGGCATAACCAAAAATTCATAAGACCCGTACCTCGTCAGAAAAGCAGTCTTGGATACATCTTGTTCCCGTATCCTCAGCTGATGATACCCAGTTCTCAAATCTATCTTAGAGAAGTAGGTCGCTCCCCTGAGTTGATCAAACAAGTCATCTATGCGAGGCAAAGGGTATTTATTCTGGATGGTGACCTTATTCAACTCTCTATAGTCAACACACAGCCGGAGAGAACCATCTATTTTCTATACAAATAACACAGGAGCACCCCACGACGACGTGCTACGCCTGATAAACCCTTTCTCCAACAACTGCTAAATTTGATCCCTTAGCTCCCTCATCTCCACAGGAGCCATACGATAAGGAGTTCGTGCAATCGGTCGAGCTCCCGGCGCTAAGTCAATCACAAATTCAATCTCTCTACTAGGAGGCAGACCCGGTATCTCCCGAAAAATGTCCTCAAAATCTCGAACAACAGGAATATAATCTAAGGGAACAACTACATCCCGAGAAATCTCTTCCGCAATACAATATAAATAAGTACCAGAATCTCCCTCTAAACGAGGCATAACCACCAGGAACATATCTTGTCCCGGAACGGCAAAGATTATACTCTTCCCGTAACAATTAACCATAGCATGATATTTAACAAGCCAATCCATGCCCAAAATAACATCATACCCGACCATGTCTAGGACGAGTAAGTCGGCCTCAAAACATAAATTACCAAGAGTGATCCCTATGCGTTTACAAACAAAGAAAATAAGGGAACCGTCACCCATAGAGGACTCCACACTAGTAAAAGTACTTTCCGCAGATTTTATCAACTCTGTGGACTGAGCAAAGCTTCTGGAAATAAAAGAATGCGTCGCACCCGTATCAAACAGAACGCGACCCATGTGTCCCTGAATAAGGAACTTACCCTCTATAGCTGGCGGCGCTGGCTGAATAGGAGGAAGCATAACATCCTGAATGTGGTAGACTCTCCCATACTGTAGTTGACCCTGTTGTAGAGGGGCAACTGGATTCGGTGCTTGTGGAAGGAACTTCACATAAGGCTGCTGAGGAACTCGTGGAGGTTGTCGCCCCATCACTTGAGGACAATCTCTTTTAAAATGACCAGCTTCTCCATATTGGAAACATTTCCCCACCATATTCTCCTGACCTCGACCTATGTTATTTCTGAACTGCCAGGAACCTTGGCCCGGATGGCCCCTACCTCCCTGGCCACCCCGACCCGCTTGTTGTGGTGCGGCACCCTGGCCTTGACGGTTAGCATTTCCACTAACATTAAACTCGCCAAAGCGTTGCCTTTTCGACCCATCCCCTTGCTGGGGATCCCGTTCTCGTGGCTTATTACCCGCAGGTTGGGACGAAGGAAAGGCTCCTCCTCCATTCCCACTCATCCTGGGCTTCCCTACTTGCCCGATTCCTGAAGCTTTCTTGCTATTCTGCAAAAACAACCGATGCTCCTGACAATGAAGCAATGCCGCATTCATCACTTCACCAAAAGTTTGCAAAGTCGGATTACCCAACAAATGCTGTCGGATTCTCCAGTTTAGACCTCCCATGAATTTTGAGACTTTTCTTTCCTCCGGAGTCACCTCTTCCGGCACAAAACTAGCTAGACGGGTAAACTCCTCCTCATATTCGGCAACCGATCGTTCTCCCTGAACTAGATCTTGAAGTTTCCTCCTCATCTCCCTCTGAATCGCGGGAGGAAAATATTTCCGATCATACAAGACCCAGAAATCACTAATAGACATAGTATCCCTCTGTTCTGGCGTAGTCATCGACTCCCACCAATGTAACGCTGCCCCAACCAACTTGAAAGTAGCAAGGACTTGCTTCTTTTCCTCACTACAATCCACCATTCGCAAATGACGTTGCATATCCTTCTTCCATTGATTTGCTCGAACAACATCAGAACCTCCGTCAAACTCTGGGGGATGGACCTTTAAAAAGGACTCCCTTACTCTTTCCCACGGAGAAGGTCCCGTAGGCGCTTGAGCATCCGGTGCCCGTTGTTGAGCTGTTGGCATCTGTTGAGCTACTGCGGTCATGGCAGCATTAACTGCATGAGCCACAATATTGGCTACGTCCGCAGCATTAAAAGTTCCTTGGGGCGGTGGAGGACCAACATCCTCTTCTACAACTCTATTGCGTCTCGCAGGGCGATCTCTCTTAGGCGGCATCTGAGATGAAGGGACAATAGTGTTAGAATACTATTCACAACAATATACTTCATAGAAGATCGCAATTATAAGCAACAACACAGTCTTATCATTAGGCTCTATATCAAAGAACGCTATGGTAGATCGTGAAAAGTCCACATAGATCCTAGTACTCTAGAACCTAGTGCTCTGATACCATCTGTGATAACCCGCACTCCGAAATAAGGGGTGGCCAGCCCGATACTCCGACATATACGGTAATCATGGACGGAAATCATTCCCAGCACCATAAAATATAGTAAGAGTAACCGAGAAAACCACCCATTAATTCAGAAAACGGGTTGTCAAAACAATTTATGTGATGTAAAAGTTAATTGAAGAAAACAATTTAAACAACCCATTCTTGAATAACAGTGGAATTCAAAGAAGTATAATTACATATGATAATAACACTATGAACAAGGGGAGAACCGAATATGCTGTCGGTCCACAGCTACACGAAAGTAATCACAACAGTTAGATATTACGTTTAACATTCATTATACAATCACAAGTTTGGGCTACTCGCCCGAGCGATAGACCCGATAATAACTAGATATCAAAAGAATGATGGCGTCTAGAAAAATATCCTATAATATCCGCAATTTCATACAGCTCCGTAGAAGCAAAAGAGTAGGATTATTAGCACAGGCGTCCTAGCGAAGGAGCACCTGAGCGGATACAATAACAAGCATAGCATTAAAGAAAAATGAACGGGTCAGGACCCGGTTTATATATAGTTCCCAGATGAATAAGAAGCATGCTAGATATGAACAGTTAATCATGGGAATGGAAACAGAACTCTAACAACCTAAGCATGAATCATAAGAAGGCAAGTGAAATGACATGACTAAAATAAGCTATGCAAGAGAATGAAATGATGCGTCAATAAAATTAAATTAAATTAAAAGCTTCTATATATCAATTTCCACTTTAATCCAGTTTAAATTCCTTAATAGGAATATACTATCATTTCTTCTCATTTCATTTCAATTCCCATTCCTTAGCAGGAATGTAATTATCATAATACCATTTAGTGGAAATTATACATCCCTCAAGTCCAACTTGTGTTTTAGAAAAGTTACATTCTTATACATATAACGATTCTAAGACCGCCCCTCCGAGTTTCCCCACTGGGCGCACCCCTAAGTGACTATCATCTTCCAGGGGCCCATCAAACAAGGCAGCCTGGGTACCTATCGCACGTTGGGAAGTGGCCATATGCCTGCGAGTGAGTCATAACCACACCCAGAATTACTTCACTAGCGCAGAAAAATACATAATAATAAACCCACATATGGCCGAGGACTATAGTCTCCATGCATTCACTAGTCAAGGAACATCACCTCATGCGCGAGCTTCCCTTATGATAGCATTTAGAGAGGTGTGTTTAAGTAAATTAGCATTTACTATAAAAACCATACTTTTCCTTTTCATTTTACATTTACATGTTTCATTTGTTTGAAACTATAATCGTAGGATATTTCATTACTTTTCATCCTAGGTTATGCCTCGAATAAGTCTCCAAGGGATCATATTAGTCTCCCAAGCTTAAGGTCTTATATGCCTCATTTCAACCCCCTAAAGTCTCCAAATATGGGCCTACAACTCCCATCCATATATATTAGGATGGACAAAGAAGAGTGATGCCTTAACATCACTTAGGACAACCCCTCCCCCAAACTTAACCCCAAGTGAAACCCATTCAACACTAGGGTGACAACCAACTCAACTAGGAATCTAAAAGCCAAGGTTTACTTCATTCAAGAAGAGTCCTAAGTTCCTAGGGGAAGAAAGGGATTAAAAACAAAAGTAGGAAATTTGGGGAAGAAAACAGGGGACCGGTCGACCGGTCCCAAGACCGCGGTCGACCGCGAACCAAGTTTTAGCTTTTGAAAGAAAGCAGAAAGTTCATTTCGGACGGACCGGTCGACCGATAGTGGGACGCGGTCGACCGCGCCCTTAATTTCGGGCCTTTGCAAGAAAGCAGTAAGCCCTCTTCCGAAGGCCCGGTCGACCGGTCTGAGAGACGCGGTCGACCGCTCATAGCAGACCTAGACCTTTCTCTCCTATTTTCCTTCTAAACCCAAAATCAATAACCAACCCAAATTCATCCAACTACATTTAATGATACTAAAAGATCAGAAATGCTCCCAACAACATTTTTCCACCTCAATCAACAATCTAACTATAGCAAAGATGTTGATACCCATAAATCCAAGCAAAAACCACAATTATATTACATCAAAACTATGCATAACTACCCATACTAATTATTCATCTTAAACCATATAATAGCAAGTAGAAAACTTGCCTTGGGGCTTCAATTTCAGTCTTGGTTGAAGAAGAATGCAAGATCAAACCACCAATCTTCAATATCTCTCTCTATTTCTCTCCAATCTTCCACTCTCACTCTCACTCTTAGGGCTAGAACACTTAGGGCAAATAAGAGGAAATGAAAGACTTGGGGGAAAGACTAAATGTGGCTTACAATTAAAAGTCTCCAACCTTTAAGTGTTAATACCGCAATAATAAATTTCTAATACACAATATGCCAAAACCAGTCAAAAGTGCCCAAAATCTCAAAATACAATATGGCACACATTTCGACTGTCTCGCACCTCCCGAAACTAACTACACCCTCCAAATTATCATTTGGAGATTTTATAAACCATTTTAAGTTCTGGTTCCATTTTAATTCAAATTGCCATTTTAATTTTCATGACAAAATAGAACACCACATGGTAATAATAACTTGCCCACATGGTAAATATGCAACTTATTAGTAAATATTAACTTATTTCATCAAATTAATACTTACCCACATCCGGCAATTATATTTGCAACTACTCAATATAATAAATAAATATAGAAACGGGCTCCCAAAAGCGAGGGTTGTTACAGTTATTTATTCGGGCGTGTGGCCCAAGCCTTTGTACTTGCCTACTGTCATGTATTGTAACTTAATTTAATTGTTGAAACTACTTGTATGAGACTGTTAACCGACAACTTATTCGGTTAATGTGTTATATATGTATTGTTTAGTTTTATTCTTGTAGATTCTATCCACCTTCTTTTCAGTTAGTGTTGTTTAAATGCTTTCTTTAACCTATAAAATTTTATTTTTGACAATCCGTTTTAGAAAATATTGGGTTGTTACTCCGTATACTTATTATATTATTGTGCTGCTAAGAATGGTCCATCTATGATTTATGTTATTATCGGAGTATCTATATGGCCACCTCCTATTTTTGATAAGTGGGTTGTCACATAAGGGAAGAGATAACCACTAGAGGATCCAAATTAATGACCGAGATCGATAAAATTCCTAAGCTAGTAATAAATTAAATAGGCGACTACTCCAACTCCTCCAACATCCACATATGTCGTAGATGCATAACCCTAGAATAGAATCAGGTCTGGCGTCCCTGTGGATGGACACCTAAAAGGTTTTGAAATTATTTTATAGCAAGGGTTAGAATGAAAAACATTTTGAAAATATTTATCAAGTGATTAAAATGTTGCAATTAAAATGCATGAATGGCCTTTATATTTAAGCTAGTGTCGCACTCCCTTGAGGACCTATTCACCCCTCAACTATTGTGCACACCTTACGGTTTTCTTTATAACCCACCTAGTCATCTACCCTATAACTAGTCATTGTTATAAATCCTTCTTGTCACACTACACTAGTCCGAGTATGTTTAATAAATGATTTATAAGCTATTTATCACATTACCTTAAGAAATCATTTTTCATATAAGACTATATAACATTCTCACTAATTATATATAATTAATACAGTTCACTTCATGTATTTTTCTTGTCTATAATTATCTGCACCATATATACGTATTATCATATTAAAACATTCACACACATGTCAGAGATATATATCCATCCTCCCGAGTAGACACTGACACTCACCGGATGATCTCTACAATTCTATCACCCTAGGTATACTCATCCATTCGGACACCCTTACTCGGTTAGCTCCCTGAATCAGTAAAACAAAAGTAAACGTAGCGGAGGCAGTCATAGTTCCCTCAAGAAAAGAGACCGAATCATATCTAAGACGTCTCAACCCTAACTACGGATGCTATGACCATGGGACTATACTCTCCCTGCATTCACTCGCCAGGAGATTCATCCACATCGCGCAACCTCCCATGGTAGCACTAGAGGGGTATGTTTGACATAAATATATCATACACACACACACACACACACACACACACACACACACACACACACACACACACACACACACACACATATATATATATATATATATATATATATATATATATATATATATATATATACTGTCTCTACATACTCGTATATATATTCAATACAATCCGGCTAATCGTGCATATCTCTCGTAACACAAGCCTATATTTCTCGAATATAAACATTCGATTAAATTCCATAAGTATTCACTTACTTATAATATAAATATAACATTTCTTTTAAATTCATAATATTAATCATATCACCACTAGCTCGTATCCCAATTCCATCCGAAATTCCCATTCGAATCCGAAGGGTTTTATCCCATTAGACTCATAAAAATCACAAATTCTCACAACTTTAATTTCTAAGAGATTAAACACCTTGCACTAAAACAGCTATAACTCACTCTACATAAGTCCAATACTAGTGAGTTATAACTATTATAGTGTAAGGAGTTTAATCTCTTAGAAATTAAAGTTGTGAGAATTTGTGATTTCTAAGAGTCTAATGGGATAAATACCCCTCGGTTTCGAATGGGAATTTCAGATGGAATTGGGATACGAGGTAGTGGTGATAAGCTTAATATTCTGAATTTAAAAGAAATTTTATATTTATATTATAATTAAGTGAATACTTATGGAATTGGAATAAGTAAGTGAATACTTATGGAATTAAATCGAATGTTTATATTCGGGAATATGAGCTAGTGTTACGAGAGATATGCACGATTAATCGGATTGTATTGTATCTATATATGGGTATATAGAGACAATATATATATATATATGTGTGTGTGTGTGTGTGTGTGTGCATAGAAATATATTTGTGTGTGTAGGATATATTTACCCCTCTTGTGCTATTATGGGAGGTTGCGTGATGTGGGTGAATCCCCTTGCTTGTGAATGCAGGGAGAGTATATTCCCCAGGGCATAGCGTCCGTAGTTAGGGGTGAGACGTCTTGGGTATGATTCGGTCTCATTTTTCCAGAGGGAACTATAATCACCCCCACTACGTATACTTTTATTTCACTGATTTGGGGAGCTAATCGAGTTAGGGTGTCCGGGTGGATGAGTATACCTGGGGTGATAGCATTGTAGAGAACATATGGTGATTGTATACTCGGGAGGATGGTTATATATCTACGGCATGTGTGTGAATGTTTTAATATGATAATACGTACATATGGTGCAGATAATTATATACGAATAAAATACATGAAGTGAGCTGTATTAATTATATATAACTAGCGAGAACGTTATATAGTCTTATATGAAAAATGATTAGTTAAGTTAATGTGATAAATAACCTATAAATCATTTATTAAACATACTTGAACTAGAGTAGTGTGACAAGAAGGAGTTATAACAAGGACTAGTTACGGGGTAGATGACTAGGTGGGTTATAAAGAAAAGCATTATGTCTGCATAATAGTAGAGGGCTGAATAGGTCCTCAAGGGAGTGCGACACTAGTGTAAATATAAAGGGCATTCATGCATTTTAATTGTTGAATTTTAATCACTTGCTAAATATTTTCAAAATGTTTTGGGTTCTAACCCTTGCTATAAAATATTTTTAAAACCTTTTAGGTGTCTAGCCACAGGGACGCCAGACTTGATTCTATTCCAGGGTAACGCAGCTGCGACATATGTGCATGTTGGAGGAGTTGGTGTAATCACCTCTTTCATTTATTCCTAGATTAGGAATTCTATCTCAATCTTATTTCGAGCATGTTTTTCACTGTAATTATTCAGATTATTTTAGTTCAAATTGTATGGGTTTTATTTACTATTTGTCAGATTTATTTGGTTTTGGATTTTAGCCGATGGTTAATTCGACAAGACTTTGTTTCAGTTATTTGTTTGTATGTTTAGAATATCTTATTATGTGATGGTTCTATTCAGTTTCAGTTGTATTTAATTACTTTCTTATTCAAGATAAAATTAGGCATCGACTTTTTAGAATACTAGGCGGTTAGTAAGTTTTAAATAAAAAATCGACAGTGATGTTAAGAATGAACCAAATGAGATTCATGTTTTAATTTGATATAGGACTGATCACCCGGTATTTTATTAGGCGAAGTGTCACAAGACACTTTTAACACATGTGGGTTTATTTTTGGTTTGTTTTGGGTTGGCAGGTCGATAAGGTCGTGGGTTTAAGAAAAGAGGTTGAAGTGGGTTTTGGGAATTAATAGGTATGTTGGGTTTGTAGGTTGGATTGGAACCAGTTAGGGCTACCTTTGGGGTTCACCGGAGCTGGTGGCAGCGATCAAAGTTCAAGAGGGTATAGAGGGGTCGAGTCAGGCCGAAGGGGTGATGGGTATCCGATTTTGTAGAGTCGTTAGAGGTTAAGGTTTGGGCTAATGACGGGTTTCGAAGTTTAGATTAAGTGTAAGGCTGTGAGGTCGTCGATTTTTATGTAATGGAAAAAGGGGTTTGATTTTATGGTGTTCATGGTAGGAGAGAGATGGAGAGTGTGGAAGAGAAGAAGATGATGAGGGGTATTTGGGTGTGGTGAGGTGTATGTTAGCTAGTGTGTGTCCGTGTTAGATTTGTGCACCTAACTAAAAATAAAACTTCTTAAGGCTTAACTAAAAAAAATAAAAATAAAATCTACTAAAACAAAAGAAACTAAAAATTAAAATCCTAACTTAATAAAATAAAACTAAAAAAATATAAAATCTATTAAACTTCGAAAATTAAATTCCTAATCTACAAACTAAAATAAAGTAATACGAATAAATCTAAACCAATAAAAAGAAAATCTAAAAAAATAGAAAACTAAACTAATAATAAAAAATAAAAATAAAACTCACGCCTATGTAAAAATATATAAAAATAGCCAATGCCCAAATAAATCTTAAAAATATACATGACTCAAAATAAAATTTAAAATAAATTCTAAAAATTATAAACGACTCAGATAAAAATCTAAAAAATATAAAAGGTGCAAATTAAAGGCACACGAGGTCCGGGACAGGACTAGGGAGGTCTGGGCTCGATTAGGGGAAAGGGTATTAGGTACGAGGATGAGATTTAGCTCCTCTTAACGTTCATTTTCCTTGAATTAAGTGTTTGGAATCGCAAATAGTATTTGACCTACAAAATCAATATATATGCGCATAAGACTCATTTTATCAATAATTAGAAATTAAAAACCGTCTATTTGGTGTTTTATTTAAACACTTTTGAGTGCTTATCAAGTACGGACATGTGGTGATCTCCACACATGATAGTATTTCTCTAGTTTGAGAGTTTGATTAGCATACTACGTGCATTTTTGCTATTGTATCCGAGCTTGTTTTATTTGAGTTAGAATTATCTAGAACTGTAAATTATTAGTTAGATATTTGTAAAAAATCCAAAAGTAACCCTAAAAAAATTCTGCTCCTAGGTTCTCGCCCCCGAATCCCCTAAACTAGTCGATGATTTGTACATAGTTGTGGTCCACCCATAATTTTTTTCTGGCTTTGCAACTGCTTAGTACCAACACTAGGGACGAAAAATGAACCAAGTTATTCGAGTTCGGCTCGTGTTCATTCGAAAAAAAGCTCATTCGAGACATGCTCACAAAATGCATCAGCCAAGCTTGAACAAAATTTTAAGCTCGTTATATTATTGAGTTCAGCTCGGATTCGTCTCGGTCACCAATATCCATAATAAACTAGTGTAAAACAACCCAGCTACTCGAGCTTGACTCGTATTCGTTTGCTTAGAATCTCGTTCGAGATCAACTCGTAAGATAAATGAACCAAGCTTGAACATACATTTACGTTCGTTTACATTTACAAACCAAGCTTGAGAAACCTCAAGCTCGGATCGCCTCGCCTCGCCTCATTTTCACCCCTAACCAACAGAGGTAAAACATATCATTTTAAACTATAAGTCAATGGACGCCCCTTGTGATGACATTTGATTGTATTATATTGTATTCCCATTCACATATTATTATTATTGAGGTGATACATATCGATGTATTATTGAGTTATTGGTTGTTATTTACATATTAGGTCCTTTTGTTTATTGAGAACTTTACCATTGAAATTGTGAATATTTTCATATTAAATCTAATTCAAAATATTGATTTTTGGAGTTGAAATACTCCTTTATAGAGAAATTTGAATTCTCCCAACACTTATTTCCTTTCCTTTGGGGGGGGGGGGGGGGTAAGAAATTAGTGATTAAAGGATGTTGAAGAGATTTAGAGGCCAATGCATTAGTAAAAAAAGATAATTTACTATAGATCTTTTGTAGTAATCTGCTTTTGGCTAAGAGATTAAGGAGATCGTATAACACTTATTTTATGTTAGTAGATTGAGGAGATGTTAATAAACATTTTACTATTACTGTTGTATCACAAACTTTGTTGTTATGTTTTGCGAGAATTGACTATTATATATTAATGAATATACTTAGTTATGAGATATTTTATTTAGAGCCTTTGGTGATTGGTTTAGTGTTTTATGATATTTAATGTCAAGCATATTAATTTTTTTGTTTATAATTATGTGCTTTTGTATTTTACCAAATTAAATCATGAAACAAATCATATTTGTGCAATAAAAAATTAGATCAACAGAAAACTTACAAACGAAGAAGGTGGCTAAGTCGAGTGTTGGGCACTCTCTCCTTAAGAAAAAATACGCTTCCACTACAATGCTTACGAAAATGAACAATAAGTGTCTGCCTCCCAGGATAAGAAGGCCCCAACCCTGTAATACCCCGTATTTCTGTGTATTTGAATTTAATTAATTTGGTAATTGATTCATTTTATTTTCAGATTACACGAGAGACGTAATTTAAATAATTTGAATGATAATGTGTTTATTAAACATTAATCGAGAGAGATATAATGATTAATGCTATGAATTAAATTTACTAAGTGGACAGTAAATAATTTATGAGAATTATTGCGCGTAATAGCGAGTGATATTGACATAATTAGATTTTATCTCAACAGAGAGTCACGTGTAGACAAATTGAGGTCGAGATAGTATAATTGTGTAGAGTGACTTGAATGATGATTTCGAGGTCACGAATGATTTCGAAAGGGTCGAAATAGTCGAAATAGCATACTCAAGGGTATTATTTGGATCCCGAGGCATTTTTAGACTAAACCGGGACCGTATGAGGATATTTTAGTCTTTCGGTAGCCTAAGGTAGAGGGAGCTTATAATTTCCCAACCTTATATCAGATGTTAGACAGAAGTGGCTAAGGTTAAAAGTGTTGGAAACAAAGGGAGACCATTAGAGAGGAAACTAAGAGCATTTTTGGAGGGTTTGGAAGAGTCCTTGAAGAATTAAAGTGTGTTCTTGTATCACAATCAATCTTAAAGCAAGGATTGGAAGAGGAGACCATCAATCCATATTCCCAACCAATAAATCAAACCCTATTGATCAAAGGCAAGTGTTTATTTACAAGTTATTTGAACCTATAATACCCATGTGACTAGGGTTTCAATTATGTTGATTAAATGAATGTTCTTAGAAGGAAAGAATGATTTTTATACATGTTATGGGTAGGAATTTCATGTAGAATGATTCAATATCTATAGAGGATTAGAAATTAGATGATATACGATAATCTCCATGAATTAAATCTGGGTTTTTGATGAATAATGGTGGATGAACATAAAACCTAGGGTTTTTTATGAAAACTTAATTTGATCCATTCTTAGGTGAGAATTATGAGGATTTGATGTTTTAATTACGTTAGAAATCATCCTAATACATGTGAAAAAGGTTTAGGACAATTGGTTTCAATTTTGGTGGAGAAACATGTAAGTTATGTGGGTGTTAATGGTGAAAAATACACTTGTGTAAGGAAGAAGATGCATCTGTAGAATTTCTAATCGATTCGGCCCAAAGGCGAATTAATTCGGCCTCTTGGCGAATCGATTCGATTTCCCAGAAAATGTTAAATTTCTCTTTTAAGCCTAGAATTCCTAAATTGTTGACGGAGAAACTTTTGGTACTTTGTTAGAATATAATGAGAGATTGATTATATGGCAGTAGGACTATGATAGGGTTATGGGCTTAGACTTATCGAGAGGATTAAGGTGATGTTTAAATTGGCTTAATTGTAACGTGATTTAATTCGAGAGGATGAGAATAAAATTACTGAAAAGTGTGAGTGAGCTTATTCTATAGACCAGTAGGGTAAGGAAGACTTGGCTATTTAAAAAAAATAAGGGGTAACTAGGGCTGGCCCTTAGAGTAGAGAATAATACTCCATTAAATGCGATAGTGAGAATAATCGTAAATTGAAAGTACAGTGAGTATAGGAGTGATGTATACTATGTATGAATTATGATGATTAGGTAGTGTGAATACCTATTGAATATTTATATATATATATATATATATAGGTTGTGTGTATACCTATTATAGGAATTATGATATATCTTAACATGCCTACGCTACTTGTTATCACGAAGGTTTCTATGCAGTGGGCGATCCCACCTTGCCAATTCCAGGGAGGTCTGGATTTGTGCCCTAGAACATAAAACTTAAGGCGACTCACTATTTGACTTGTATTAGTGGGACCGAGGGGTCATTTCGATACGTTAGGTATGTGCGTAGCCCAAAGGCTTAGAACAATGTTCGCCTCTATTGTTTGTTGTTTGATTTTGGGTTCGAGGAGATTTATCGAACCATTAGTCCCTATTTAGTACGAGAAGTACTTGGACTGATAGCAGAGTATGCCTATTTCATGGTCGTCATTTTGAGATACATCGTGTCTACATATATTAGTGAGACATATATATATATATATATATATACTTGTGTAAATATTCTACTTACGCATGACAGTAGACAGTTAGAGAGTATATTTCTAAAGAAACGAATTAAGTAGTGAAACTTAATTGAATGATTAAAATGGTAAAGTGTAGAATTTTACCAATGATATTAACAACATACAAGAAATGTTAATTTGGATAGCGTACTGTATGGACGGTACAGGGACTTATAGATGTCAATAGTCTAGATAAATACTTATGTCTAGTTAGCTTGGGTAGTACAGCTAGGTGGGTTAAGTAGAGAACGTTAGGCGTGCACAATAGTTGAGAGATGAGGAAACTCAAGAGAGTGTACGTGAACCTAATATGTGTAATCAATAATTTATTTTAAATTGTGATAAATACTTGCTAAATATTTTCAAATGTTTTGGGATCTAAAATATTTTCAAAACCTTTTAGGTGTCCAACCACAGGGACGCCATATTGGATGATTCTTTACAAGTACGTATAGCTACAGCACTGTGGAGGCTTGCAGGGTTTTGATTAGAAGCTTCTACCTCTCATTCCTAGTGTAGGAGTTTATTTTAGCATTTCAGTTTGGGCATGTTTCCCCATTTGATACTTAACTTATTTAGTTATTATGTTCAGACTTGTATTCAGACTATTCCTTATTAGTTGGATTTATTATTTTGTTTGGCATTTTTAGCCAATGGTTTATTCGGCAAGACTTTATTGATTTATTTACTTGAGGTGATTTGGACTCTGGTATAGTGTGAATATTTTAATTCAGTTTTTCCGCATATTATTATTTATCTGTTTAATGCAAAATAAAATTTGGCACTGTCATGATTAACTAATAGGTGATTAGAATTTGGTTTTCCACAGTGATGCTAAGAATGGACCAAATTGGAAATCCTATTTTAATTTAATAAAGGGTTGATCAACCGATATTTAACTAGGCGAGGTGTCACAGACTTGTGCTAGAATAACTTCAATGTGCGTGTCCCATGAACCATTTATGTTTGATACTCTCTCCGACTCGATAAGGAATGAAATGTACTAAAAAATTATTTTTTCTCTCTATTATAAACTGAAGAAAAGTCTTGCATTTATAGAAAAACAAAGTGTTCTTACATGAAAATATGTCTTTTTATTAATAGTCACTTTAGGAACATTTTTCATGAATAGTCACAAATAATGGTAAGCAGTCACGACCTTTAGCGACGGTTCTCAAAAAATCAGTATATATAGTGTAGACACCCCATTATGTTACCCCCTAACTCTCCTTAGGTCCCTAATACCTCCCTTCATCACTACAAACCCAGGTCATATCCCGAGTACTGACCTAGAAGCCATCGGGCACTCCCAAGCTCCGTTTGACCAAAAAGTCAAACTCTTCAACTCGATCGAGGCTGAATGGATATTCGAAGGGCACTAAAATCCCTTTTCAACGGTTCGCTCTGTGCGCGATTCAGTCTTACCATGCGGACGAACGATCCGTTTGCGTCCGAAACTTGATCTAGAGGCCACCGGCGCTCCTGGGCTCTATTTAACCTAAGTCAACTCTTTAGCTCGATCGAGGCTGAATGAATCTTCGAAGGGCACTGAAACCCCATTCCAATGGTCTGCTCCGTGCGCAATTCTGACTTACCATGTGGACCAACGATCCATTTGACTCTAAGAGGTCGCCGAATGCTTTCAGGGCCCGATTGACCAAAGTCAACTCCCAAGACGGGTCAAACTCTCTGGAATGTCGAATTACATCTCCTAACCTTTCCAACAGTCCGCCTCGTACGTGATTCGGAATTACCATGTAGACGAGCGATCCGTTTGCGTCGGAACGATTCCATGTCCAATGGACCAGCAAACTCTTCCGATCCATATTTGACCCAAAGTTAACTCCTGAACCCGGGAGCGATCCAAAGGACTTTCAAAGGTATTTTAATTACCTTTCCAATAGTTTATCTCATGCACAATTATGACCAACAGTTTTCCCTCGGCAGCTAATTTTCCAAAAAGTTCTGAAACACACTACCAAATGGCAAGTTCCAGAGCCTGCCTATCGGCAGGTGCCGATAGGCAGGACTAGGTGTATGCCAATCGGCAGTGACCTGGGCCTATAAAAGGATACCTTAACCACATTTGCAAAGGGAATCCAAATCAGATAACAATCGCTCTCGGCGAATCCTAAAAACCTCTCTCGAAAGCAGCGCGATTTCAACATCCAAATCCCTTTCTAGCTTCCACTTTTCATCATCCTTTTCATCAAACTTGGTGAATTATCCACTCTCCATCATCATCCAAGCGTAAGGGCTGCTCCCTAACATTCAAGATCGAGATCAAGTTCTTCAAAGAGGTCCAACTTTCTCGACTTTCTCTTAAATTCTCAATAACTTGTTTTATTACTTAGCACTTTTATTATCTCATCTCACACATCCTAATATACTTTTTATTTAGTATTATTGCACGTATCTTATTTTCATATAAATAAAACCCAAAAAACAAGAAAAAGAGGGTTTGCTCATAAATTCCAAATAGGGATTCTCATACTTTTCTCACAACTAAAACACTTTTTTTCTACACACACACACACTCACAAAGAATAGATCCATCGTTTGGATTTATGGGATAAACCCCACCCCTCATTTTTTATGCAAACTATGTGGAGTTTGATGCCTTTATAGGCTACGTAGGCGTCTCGGGGTAAAACCCGAGACTCAAGTCTTTTCCTCACTTTCTCTCTCATTTTCTATCTTCTTTAAACGCAATTTTCTTATATTATATATGCTTGTTCTTAGTGACGTATTACTCCATATACGTTATCGTTCCATTATAACGATCAACGTAAGGGTAATCGCGTAAATCTTATTTTCTAATATTATTTTTATACCTTCCTATGGATGACTCACTTTATCTCTCCGATGATACAAGTCGAGGATTCCTATCTCCACTATATATATATATACACATGCACACATATCACGGGGAAATTAAAAGGAAAATAGCAAACATCCATGAGAGACCGAAAGGGTGGAATAGGTGCCTAACACCTTCCCATTTAGTAACTTAGCCTCCGACCCATTCTCGAATCATTTTGGTTTCGTATGCACCAGTATGTCTTTGGATGCCATCCTTCGGGATGGCTTCCCCTTTTTCTTTTGTCTGTTTTGAGTAAAATAGACTGGCGACTCTAAATCTCTCTATATTTTTACACCTCATCTCAAACGACGTTGGCCAAAGCGCTCCCGAGAGGGATGCGTGGGACCCGAGGATCCTCCCTTCACGCGCTCGCCCGCGGCGAGGATCGGGGATGGCTACAGTGGCGACTCCACTGGGCAATCCTGTATGTTTTTTAGGGCTTGACTCTATTTACATGGATGTTATATTTGTTTATATTTTCCCCTATATCTGCATGTTCCCTTTTTCCATGTGTATCCCATGCTTATGCTTCTGTTCATACACTTGTAGAAAATTCTCCATGTACACTTCACACCACGTGCACCTAGGATCACATAAATCCACATGTTGCACGCATCACCCATCCATATTTAGTGTACCTTTGGTACTTGTACTTTGCTCCCTGTTTGGCATAATCAATAAAATCATTCTCATCATAAGATACTAGAAAGAGAATCATGCATGATTCACACGACATCACCAAAGATCATTGTTATTGACTAAATTTTACCCAGTAATTGGAGGGTCACTTCGTGATGGGCGCTGGTCCGACAGGGCGCAGTTAGCCTAAGCGATATGACTCTCACCTTCCATTGGCTAAGTACCTTCGACGTATATCGAATGGTTCCCCCGCATCGTACCGCTTGATCGAAGTCATGACAGGAGGTATATCGCAGGGAATTCGTTCGCGTACTCCGAGTATATCGAATTATCTCTCACACGTACCGTCCCCACGAGGTATATAGTGAGGCAATTCACATACACTCAGCTATATCAAATGGCTTGTCCATACATACCGATTTACCGTAAGAGCAAGATGTATATCGTGGAAGTCACGCTAAAGGGGGGAACCCATTCTGATTCACCCAACCAACTGCATACCTGCATATAGGTGTCAAACCTAGGACACGCACTTTAAATTACCGGTTTCAACCCGAAACTCTGCCAAAATTTTGGGTCGGCCCGCCCCCCGTTATTTTTGCGCATTTTTAAATTGGGACCCTGTTCGTGAGCCTAGTTACAAGTCCAGCATAGCTTCACATATATTAAAAATCCCACTTTTCCAGGCTCGGGTCCCGTCTGGCATTACATTTAGGAGAATTAAATACAAGTGAGAACATAATAATCGTAATAATCATGCTGACACCCGTCTCCAAAAACATTTCTCCCTTCTTTATCAAAAATCTAAAAATAGTTTCTTCCTTTTTTCTCAAAAATAAATCCAATTATGCGCCTTCTCAGGTCAATCGCAAGCCCTTGGCCTGGCCCCCTATTGGCTTCGATCTTCAGTCAAATCACCCCGGAGTTTCGTTCGTTTCGCTACTACTTCTTCCGAGTCCATAATCCACCCACTTTCCTTGGAGAATATAGATCAAGTACCAGTCACACAGTCAGATCTGACGATAGTCCTAGCTCAGCTCCTATCCAAGATTGACAACCTCCAAACTAAGTTTCGAGATATGCAACGAAACTAGGTTCCTATTCCTCAAGAGACCGAGGCCCTATTCCCTTGTGCTATGGGTCCGCTTGATCCTATCTGGGTTCCCAAAGAATATCAGCATGCTCCACGTGCCCTTCCTGTTAATGGGCCATCGCCTGCCCAACTTTCGATGCCAAACATTGTCCAGAATTTGGCTAACCTACCTATGGTCGTTGATCCAAAAGAGGAGGAATTGAATAAAGTCAAACAAGATCTAAAGATGCTCACTAAGAAGTTTGACCAAGTCAGAATCTCTGGGAATTACATAAACTACACCCACATGTCGCCTTATCCTAAAGTGAGGTTACCCGAGAAGTTCAGGATTCCAAATATCGAGAAGTTCGGAGGGAGTAGACCCCTAATTATTCATCTTCGCAGTTATCATCGTTCCATGACTCTACTAGGGGATTTTGAAGAAATGATGTCCCAATTGTTTCAGCAAACTTTGAAGGATAGTTCCCTCCGATAGTTTTTATATCTTGAGGAATCCAGAATTCGTAGCTGGGAGGATGTACCTCGAGAATTCATGTTACAGTATAAATACAACGAAGAGCTTGAAGTCACCCATCATGATTTAGAGCGGCTCAAACATAACCTTGGGGAATCAGTCAGTAACTTCATAACCCGGTGGAGGGAGCAGGCAACTACCATGACCAATCGGCCTTCTGAGGAAGAACAAGCCAACATAATGAAGAAGAACTTCTTGCCCCATGTCCGAGCGACGATGGGAGGACAATACTATCCCCACTTACGAGCTCTCAGATAGGCGGGAGTAGAAATCGAGGAAAGCCTTATTAAAATAGAGGTTGATCCGAAGAAGGTGTCGGGACAGTTCACCCATAGAGAGTATGACAAACCTGTCAGTGCTATAGTCTCAACCATCAACAATATCTCTCAATCAACCATATCATGGGTACCAAAAAGACTCCCTTCCCCCATCCGAAGGGAATACACTGAGATCCATGCTCCCCTCTCCAAAGTTTACCGAGCCCTGTTAAGCCAAAACCTCATCAAACCCTTGGATCCCCGTCCATTGACAATTCCACTCCCAAGAAGATTCAAGACCGATGCTCATTGCGCCTTTCACCAAACTGCTGGCCATACCACCGACCAATGCTTTCATCTCCTAAACATAATCTTAGATATCATTGACCGGGGTACCATCGCCCCACCAGCCAATCCTAAGACAAACACTACTCAAAATCCACTCCCAAATCATGTCAATGCCATCTTCTTAAGAAAACCAGATTTCGATCCCTCAACTCAAATCACACCCATATACTCTCCTGAACATCTTCAAATTTTCCCATATTTCCTCCTACACCCTACTAGCCTCACTGATCAGGCACTCTCACTCCTTACCAGAGCATGCATCGCTATCCGTACCCGTTCTAAAAATGGAAATATAGAATTATCAGAGATGTTAAACGTTTAGTACACTGTTCATCGATTGAAAGCACGAAAGTAGTCCCGAGATTTAGACAAGTGGGTGGTACCAACCGATGATGTCATCCTAGATGATGTTGTCCAAATTATGACAGAATTATTCGAGGAAACCAACAACATTTGTAGTATCACCGGGTTACTTGACATTTTGAAGCTACAAGGGCGCTTGGTCCCTTCCATCATACATATCCCCACAGAATGGGAAGAACTGTATGAAAAAGCCATTTAAGTTGTGGAATGCATTGACTTTATATGGAAAGACATAATTGTTGCCACCGGATGGGGGAAAGAATTTGAAGATTGGAGTAAAAAACAAGCTTCAGGAAGAACTGGCCCAGTAGCCGACCTATGTGGGATGATATCATTTGAACAACTCCTCGGAGAAATAAACAGGGTGGAGGAACAACCTGATATTGACGAGGAGACGGAATTCGTGTTCTTCTCTTCTTCAGTAAATCACATGACCAGTTCAGGGAGACATTACTAGGTTCCAAGCTCACTACCAGTAAATGACAATGGGAAGGGAGTTGAAAACCTTCCTATGCCAGAGATGACCGTCGAAGAGAGTAAGATCCTCGATCAACTGAAGAAAACTCAATATAACACCACTCCATGGGTGCTTTTCATGTCTTCCCAGCTGCACAAAAATGCTTTAATCAAGCTGCTCACTGGACCCACAGTTCCTCCTTCCTCCACACCAAAAGAAGCGGTAAATCTGGCCGGATCTTTGACCTCTACCCGAATGCTGTCATTTTCTGAAGAAAAAATCCCCAGAATTGGGCCAAATCACAATCATGCACTCAACATCTCCGTCGAAGTTATGGGGAAGGTCGTGCCACTCTCTCTTGTCGATACGAATCCGCCTTGAATGTCTGCCCATTGAGAACCTTCAAGTGTTTAGGCCTGAAAGAAAGTGACCTCACTCAAACCTCCGTCGTTGTACGAGCCTGCAATAATACTCGCCAGGAGGTGATGGGATCCATAAAGCTTGTAATAAGGGTTTGCCCTAGAAACCCTATCGTTGAATTCCAATTCATAGACATCCCAGCTTGTTTCAACCTGTTGCTAGAATGACCCTGGCTCCACAGTATCAAGGCTGTGTCTTCCTCACTCCATCAGAAATTAAAATTCTTCGCCGACGGGTGAGTCATCACCATTTTGGGCGACGACGGAAATATCGAGGGTGCAAGCACCAGTAGTCTAATCCTTGAGATACATCAAGGGTCAAATGATATGCTCCTATCAGGATTCTGAGTTGAGCCACTCCTACTCCCGGCGAGGGACGGTTTCAAAGAAAGGGTTTGTCCAGAATATGACCCTCACGGCAATGTCAATGTGATTCAGATGTTCAGAAACATGCACTTCATGCCCGGACTAGGGCTAGGGCAAAGGCAGTAAGAGATACTTGAGCCCATAGAACTGAAGAAAGTTTTCCCTCCTTGTGGCTTAGGGTATCAACCATCAGAACAAGAACTCAGAATGATCCACCAGTCTCGACCAAAGAGAAGGTTAGCCTGCATCCCAACTATCCCAGGAGACTCCTTGAATGGACGATTCATCAAAGAAGGCGAAGCTTTCCCCTTTTACAATTTTCCAAAACCATGGTATGACCACACAGATAAGAAGATTAAGCCTGGGGTGGAGATCTTTTTCCAAGATAGCTACCTATAGGCCGAAAGTTTCCAACACCGAGTACAACCGCTCATCAAAGATACCGAAGAAACTAAGGAAAGTGATTCTAAAGATTCCTTCAACTTACAGATACTGGGGCTGGCACTCTGCATGGTTCATTTGGGCACTACGTCAATGGATCCATCCCATCTGATTAAAGTTGTTGATACACCCCTCCTCAACTGGTATGCTGCGCCAATTCTACCTCTTGAAATCCCCCTTAACCCCAATGTTTACCCTATTTCTTCTTTCGTTGTCTATCCTTGTTCAAATGTAATCGAGACCTCTTTTGATAAGGTTCTCAATGCTGTTTTTCCTATCAATGAAATAAACGAAGATTTTGAGTATCTTGATGTGCCTTACATTAATTGTAAGGATTATAATCAAACTTTTGATGATGATGATTTTGCAAATGAACAATTCTTAACTGATCTAAATAAGGTTAATAATAAACAACATAACCGCGTTTAAGTTAATGAAGAGGAGACTGTTGTTATTAATCTCGGTTCTAGTAGCCAACTGCGCGAGATTAGGATAGGGGCCACCCTTGACGAGCATGAGCGTACACAACTCGAAGAATTGCTAAAGGAATTCGTAGATGTCTTCTCATGGTACTATGATGATATGCCCGGAACTGATCCTGAAATAGCTCAGCACGAGATCCCCACTCTCCCTGATTACAAGCCGGTTAAACAAAAATTGAGAAAGCTCCTCACTGAATGGTCACTCAAGGTTAAAGAAGAGGTGGTCAAACAGTTGAGCGTGAGATTCATTCGTGTGATCGAATATCCCACATGGCTAGCCAACGTAGTACCTGTGCCGAAATCAGTAGGGAAGGTTCGAATGTGTGTGGAATACCGAGATTTACATAAATCTTCTCAAAAGGATGATTATCCGCTACCCAATGTCGACGGGTTTTTGGGATACAACCAAATTAAGATGCACCCAGACCACCAAGAAAAAACTTCATTCATCACCCCATAAGGAAGCTTTTGCTACACCGTTATGCCATTTGGTCTCAAGAATGCTGGGGCTACCTACCAAAGGGTTGTCACAACCATCCTACACGATTTGATTCACAAAGAAGTCGAGGTTTATGTGGATGATAGGATTATCAAGTCCAAAACTAGAGAAGGTCATGTTCTCACTCTTCGAAAGTTCTTCGAATGACTGCGACGGTATCAGATGAGACTCAATCCACAAAAATGTGTCTTCGGCATTACAAAGGGAAAACTCTTGGGATTCATGGTCAGTGAGAAGGGGATAGAAGCCGATCATACAAAGCTGAAGGCCATACTTGAGATGCCACCGTCCCAAACAGAGAAAGAAGTCCGAGGTTTTCTTGCAAAATTGTAATATATCAGTCGGTTCATCAGCCAGCTAACCTCCATCTGTGAGCTGATCTTCAAGCTCCTCCGAAAGGATTCAACCAAGGTTTGGAACGAGGCCTGCCAAGAAGCTTTTAATCGAATCAAACAACATCTGACCCAACCTCTAGTGCTCATGCCACCACAACCTAGTCTCCCTTTGCTCCTATACCTAACCATAATCGAAACTGCAGTTGGGGATTTGCTAGCCCAATACCTTCAAGACTCCTGCAAAGAAAGAGCCATTTATTATGCCAGTCGCAAATTGGCCGAGTACGAGGTCAACTACACTGCTTTGGAAAAGGCGTGTGTTGTACTTGTCTGTGTCACCCAAAAGTTGTGACTCCCCATCAAAATTGTATCCCGAATGGATCCCATCAAATACCTGCTTGAGAAACCTACCTTATCCAGTCGAATGGCTCGATGGTTGATGCTCCTAATCGAGTTCGATATTGCGTACGTCACGCAGAAAGCCATTAAAGGAATATCCATCTCTGACTACCTTGTTTATTACCCCGTAGAAGAAGAAGATGTCTGGATCTCCAACTTCCCTGATGAAAATATCCTTTGCACCGCTTAAGACCACCTTCGATGGAAAATGTTCTTTGACGGCGCTGCCAATAAAAAGAGATATGGTGTTGGGATACTTCTGATCGCCCCAGATAACTCCCGCACTCCCATCGCCATTAAATTGGATTTCCCTTGCACCAACAACATGACGGAATACGAGGCATGCACAGTAGGCCTCAAAGTTTCTCTCAAGAAAGGTATTCAATACCTTGATGTCTAAGGGGATTCTTCCCTCATCATCCATCAAGTGCTCAGAAAGTGGAAAGTCAAGAACGAAAAGCTCCGACCCTTCCATGCCCACTTAGAAGAGTTATCCTCCCGATGTCGAGATAACACCTTCCATTAACTAGCTCGAGCAAAGAATAACCTAGTCAATGCTCTCGCTACCTTGACCTCCATAGTTGACATGCCCGAAGGAATAACAATGACCCCCTTCCTAGTTCGAAAGCAAGACAAACCAACCCATGAACAAGCCGACTACTGGTACTATGATATCTGGTGCCTCCTCAAACATGGTAGGTATACCAAGGGTTCCAATAAGAAAGATCGAATGACCCTTCGAAGACTGGCTGCCCAGTACATCATCTATCATAAAGCTTTACTCAAGAGGAACTTTGATGGAAATCATCTACACTGTATTGCAGGGACTGAAATTAAAAAAAATAATGCAAAAGATCCACAGCGAGGAATGCGGTCCCCACATGAACGGTCACATGCTTGCCAAGAAGATCATCCGACAGGGCTACTACTGGACCACTATGGCCCAAGATTGCACCGCTTATGTCCGTAGGTGCCTCAAATGCCAACAGTTCTCCAATCCTCAACACCTGCCTCCACGAGAATTATACAACATGACCTCTCCCTAGTCGTTCTCCACCTGGGGTGTCGACATCATAGGGAACGTTACACCGAAGGCTTCAAATGGACATGAGTTAATCCTAGTTGCCATTGATTACTTCACCAAATGGGTCAAGGCTGAGTCATACGCAGTATTGAACGCTAAGAAAGTGGCCAAATTCCTCAAGAAAAATATCATGTGCCGATATGGGGTTCCACACGAGTTAGTGTCAGATAACGGGTTGCACTTCAAAGAAGAAGTCACAGAAGTAGTCAACTAGTACGGGATTTAGAGACACAAATCTTCTCCCTACCGACCTCAAACTAATGGTTCAGTTGAAGTCGCCAATAAGAACCTCAAAGCCATCATCAGCAAGATGACAGTATTAGGCCGATTGGATCCCGTATGCCCTCTGGGGCTATCGAACCTCAATCCGAACCTCTACTGGGGCAACCCCTTACTCTCTGGTCTATGGCATGGAAGCAGTCCTACCTGTGGAGCTGGAAGTACCCTTGCTACGCTTCATTCTCTAAAGCAAACTTAATGAAGGAGACTGGTGCCAAAGCCGTCTCGATGAGCTGACACTCCTAGATGAAAGGAGATTGAAAGCTCTTTACCACATACAGGGGTACCATCGTGGAATAGTGCGATCATTCAATAAGAGAGTCAAGGATCACAGTGTCCAGGATGGGGATTTAGCCCTCAAGGAGATAATAGAACCCATATGGGACCCCAGAGGGAAATTCAAGCCCAATTGGAGCGGCCCCTACATTGTGAAGAAAATCTTCTCTGGTGGTTCCGCCATGCTCGCTGAACTATATGGAGAGGAGATGGATCATACAGTCAACCTGGACCGTCTCAAGAAATTCTATCCTTAGTCCGGAATCTCGGCGCGCTACGACTCTTCTCATCTCCCTTCTATTCTAAAAAAAACATTTTTCAAGAAAAAACAAAAAAAAATTCAAAATCCCCAGAGGTATGTAATCATCTCATACATCTTACAGGAGCACGGCCCTTTCTTTTTTCACAAAATACTATTTTTTTCTTATCTCCGAGAACGGCAGTTCATTCTAACCAAAACTTGAATAAAAGGATTATGTATGCCTTAGCTATCGGTATATATAATTCAAAATTATAAAATTCATCGAAAGGCACAGCTGGATGATCAGAAACTTGCTTATTTCATTAATAAGAAATTACAATATAGATTACATAAGAAAAGGAAGAGATAACTCACTTCCCCCTGCTGCCATAAAAAGCGAAATAAAATCCCCACACCTATTCCCTATTACATAAATAAACCCTCTAAGATTCCTACCCACAACTACCAGAGGAGCCTGCACCCTCATCATCTACATCCCGGGTTCCCCTAATTTCCCCTGCCTGAATAGAGTACTGTAAACACTCCATGGACCGATAAGCCTGAACCAGCTTCGAAAAAACCACAACACCCCCTTCCATGGTGTTAAATAAAATAAACCACCTTTGTCCAATCTCCACTGCTAACATCTTGCTGACTGCTCTCCTCCACAACCACTTCATATAATCCCTAGGGACATGGCAAACTCTCCCGACAGACTGAGAGGGATGGGTTGACGGACACCGATTCTCCCACAGAGATCCAAGAAACTGAAGTAGGTGCTCGATCAAAACGTCTACCGAAAAGAAATTTAGTGCCCGAGGTGGCACGACCTGTGCCCAGCCAAATTAGCGCAGAAGCCGCCAAGGGAAATAAAAAGAGGTCTGTCTGAGACCAACTAACTGCACATATGAGTACTCTCCTAGCTCCAGAACAGGCTACAACTGCCCCCAACAAGGCACTGACCAGTACAAACTTGGATCCCCATGATTCACAAACCAATTCTCCCAACTCGCAATATCCAGACCAACATAGAAGAAGTGACATGAAAAGAAGTTGGGTAAAATCGATAAAGGATATTCTGGGAGGGCCACCAAGCGGAGTCTTTCAGACAACCACATGAACAGCATCACGGGGCTACCCCTCAGAAAGTCAGAACGACCTTCTCGCCAGGCATCTAGACCATTCAGCATCTCCTCCAGTACCACTACCGCAGGATTACGACAGTATGACATCCACGAAGTAATGGATGCAAGTTGTGGGTCCACCAGCAGTTCCCCAGCTACTAGCAGCAACTTTAAAACTAGGCCCACAGCAACGGCTCTAGGATAGCCAGCATCACCTACTTCCCGCAAATGCATAGACTGCAGCACCATCGGGAGGGAGATCATTCCTCTAGTAACCAATGATCTGGCCGTCGAAGGCGAAATATGAAGAAGCCCGACCAACAAACCCTTGGGAGAACGAGAAAATTCAGGCAAAGCCGCAGTAACACTTGGATTTACACCCAGCATGACAGAAAATTCCTCGTAGGTAGGACAAACTTTATCCAACCCAAAGTAGAATATGTGGTCCTTGGGGTACCAGAATTGTACCGCCGCCATCAACATGTTCCACTCAATAGGCCGATTACGCCACAAGGAGACTCGACGCATGTTGAAAGCATCATAGTCAACATTATAAGAGCACATTGTTTCTAAGGCTTCGAGGTAGTTAGCAAACTCAATGCTATCAGGGAGAGACATCTTGCAAAGCTAAGAGATAGTGGGTAAGTAAGTAAGATTGCGATGGTGTGATGAAAACACTCCACCCTTACCCCTTTTTATACTTGAGAACCCTCACAAGAGACATAATTCATGCAGATATAAAAGGGAATCCTACCCCAGAAGGTACCAATGGCTGAAAAGGGTACCAATCAAAGCTTTGAATTGATGGGACTGGACTGAACTGTCGATAGGCAGGACAGGGTGCTTGCCGATCGGCAACCCCCCGTTTTTAGAAATTTCCCTTTTTCCTCTTTTGTCAAATCAGAAAACTCAATAAAAATAAATTGATATTATCAACAGAATTTCAAAATCCCCTTTCCTCCTTATATACTTTCCCCTTTTAATTAAAAACTTTTCTTCAAAAAATTCCAAAAACACTCCTTTTTACGGTCTCAGCAGCAAAGTAAAAAGCGCATGTGCATGCATTCATTCATCATTAATAAAAGATAATAAAAAATTCCGTTGCATTGCAACTATTTGTTTCTGTGTTACATCAATTTTGCAGGAAATAAAAAGAAAAAACAAAAACAATGGGACTCAGCCCGAACCCACATTCTTTCTCACCCATCTTTCTCTCTAAGAGCTTCCACCCCTGCGACGTGCTCTCTTTCCCCTACGGTGAGATGATGCACCGCGATTACCCAAGCCAGAGTCCTCTCCAGACGAAGCAGATGGCACCAAGCAAGAAGGAACAGGAATCGCATCCCGAATATGCGCAGTAGCTGAAGACATCCAGTCTCTGATGTCTCTTAGCCAAGTGGTCGACACTCGGACTTGCTGCAAGGAAAAGGCAAAATCAGTATTAAAGCAGAAATAACCAAAACAGAAAAGAAAGAAAGATAATAACAGAAAGGTATACCGCAGGTCGGAGGACCTCCTCTGTCAAACCTAACTCCTCCGAATCCATCGCATGAAGACAATGAAACATAGGCACCATCCCTTTATTAACCCACCAGATGTTGTACGAAGGAGTGTGCAATCGCACAAAAGGAACCTCTGAAGTCGCAGTCGCCGCAGATGCCGCCGAACCGCCGCCACTGTGGGAAGATCACATCGGCTGACTCGAACCCGCAGAAGGGAAAGGTAGGGAATCATATATGCTGGGCGCCATCAACCAACTCGTCACAAAGTCCATATAGTCATACAGAACAGCCATATCAGTGTACAATAATTAGGACTCACCGATCATCGCCGCGATCCTCACATCCTCCGATAGCAGTCACTCCCGCCTCATAGATGTAGCTGGAT
The DNA here is from genome assembly GCA_949130495.1 of Sambucus nigra. NCBI lineage: Eukaryota > Viridiplantae > Streptophyta > Magnoliopsida > Dipsacales > Adoxaceae > Sambucus > Sambucus nigra. The sequence goes on from CASBWL010000471.1 coordinate 1,148,941, forward strand.
GCGCAGGTGGCACCACCACCTCCTCCTCGGTAATCTGACAAGTCACCCTCTCCCCGAGATACCAAGAATGGTCGAACTCATGTGCCAGCAAAAGCCTCATCTGTGCGTTCACCCCGGTCATCCCTGCATTCTGAATGGCTGTCCCCTAAGGATAGAAGGTCACCTGAAAATCTCCAAGCAAGCATAAATCAATACAAGATCAAAAGGCGCAAAAACCAAGACTGAAGATGGAAAGGTTCTTACCCTACCACTGGTCAGGTCATTCAAGACCTGATGCACCGCCTCCAGAGAGAGAGATCCCTTCGACTACCGATTGGCCTTATGCAATCGATACAATCAGCAGAAGTCCCCAACGATGTCATCCTTCATAGCGATCAGTGGGGTATTGCACCCAATCACCTCATAAAACCACGTCTGTCAAAGATAAGAATTCACAAAAAGAGATGCATAAGGAAAATGCGAATGCATGAAAGGAAAATGCGAATATATGAAAAGAAATGCGCAAACTAAAGAATACCTCAAGAAGGTACGAGACCCGAGTAAAAGTCTGCCGACAGCACCGACTGAATGCATCGAGAGAAGAGTAAAGGGTGGGTAAAGTCAGACTCCCCCAATTATAGAAAGGGATGTTCGAAAACATACTCAGGTATGACAAGAACCACAAATGGACGACGTCGCCACTCGACGCCACCATGAAACCTCCCAACACCAGCAAAATAAATAACCGGGCCATCTGCCTCACTTGCATACCGTCCTCCACATCAATCACCCTGCCCAACAGAACATCCTTCAGTAGAGACAGCCGGATAGAGTCCCCCAAAAATATCCTCCCTACATCACCAAGTGTCGCACGCAGTGCCTCCAGTCTCACCCGCAAAGAGCGATCCACCTCTATTTTCTCTCCATCATAATCCAGGCCCAACAGTTGTTGTACGTCTATGGGAGTCACTGTCATCTCCCCGAAGCTAAAATGGAAGGTGTGAGTAATATCCCACCACCTCTCCCATAAAGCGCACTGGACCGCTATCGAACGAGACGTCTCATCCAGTGCAGATTCCAACCTTCCAAAACCCGTTGATGATACCACCCAATGCACCATAGGTGGGAGATGCTCCCAGACATCCCTAAACCCCGTCGTCCCACTAGCGCGCATGTTCTTCAAAGAAATATCAAACTGGCAAAAGGAAAAAATCTCATCAGAACCCAAGAAAGAAAGAAAAATCACCAAAAAGAAAGGTATGCTAAAGGTCATGTCACTTACATAACCGCCAGGATTCACTTTCGAAGAACGATGATGCAACGGCTCCTATAACAAAGTTCTCTCATCCGTAACAGGCTTAAACGCATCAAAGGAGTCCTCACTCCCCAAAGTAAGAGGCGCCCTGGCCCTCGACTCCACATTTGCCCAGTCATCAACAGTCAACTCCCTGTGGACTGCGGTGCTCACAAAGAGGCCATTTCTTGAAGATAAAAATGCTAGAACAATTTGCAGAGAAATTGCAGAAAGAGAGAAAGCAAAGAAGCTATGAAAAAATGAAGGGATTCGCCCCCTTTTTATAGGATGCCAAACGCCATGCCGATCGGCACTGACCACCACCGTACCGATAGATACTGACTCCTTACCTTACCAAGGCAATCTAAAAGTCTGTGCCACTGTCGAATGGCACCTCTCATACCATGTCGGCCGGCACCCCCCTTAAATTTCGTACAGAAATTCCAAAAAAAAAACAGAAAGCCACGAAAAATCCTCGGAAAATTCCTAAAAATCCCAGGAAGGATACAGAACTTTTTCACCAGGAAAATTTTTCATTCCCTCAAGACGAATCCCTCTTTCCCAGCGAAATCCTCAAAAACCAAGCAAATCTCCTCCCGGTAAAGCACCGGAGGATCTCTAAGGATCATCTGATCTATTCCCTAGCGGAGTTTTTATAGCACCAAAATTGGTTGTTCCCCCTGGAAGGCCTCCTACGAAAATAAAAGCTTCCTCAGCTATCTGCTCCCTAGCTCAGATAAAAATCATAAGGCACTTCCTCCAGCGGAATCAAAATCTAATCTTTATCCACTCTTAGGTCAAAATTGACCTCGGTCTTGGATCGTCACCTGAGTTAGGTCAGAATTGACCTCGGTTCTTGATCGTCACCACTCTTAGGTCAGAATTGACCTCGATCTTGGATCATCACATGAGTTAGGTAAAAATTGACCTCGGTCCTCGGTCGTCACCACTCTTAGGTCAGAATTGAACTTGGTCTTAGATCATCACCTGAGTTAGGTCAGAATTGACCTCGATCCTCGGTGTGACCACTCTTAGGTCATAATTGACCTCAGTCTTGGATCATCACCTGAGTTAGGTTAGAATTGACGTCGGTCCTCGGTCGTCACCACTCTTAGGTCAAAATTGACCTCGATCTTGGATCGTCGCCTGCGTTAGGTTAGAATTGACCTCGATCCTCAGTCGTCACCACTCTTAGGTCAGAATTGACCTCGATCTTAGATCGTCACCTGAGTTAGTTCAGAATTGACCTCGGTCCTCGGTCGTCACCACTCTTAGGTAAGGATTAACCTCGGTCTTGGATCGTCACCTGAGTTAGGTCAGAATTGACCTCGGTCCTCGGTCGTCACCACTCTTAGGTCAGAATTGACCTCAATCTTGGATCATCACTTGAGTTAGGTCACAATTAACCTCGGTCCTCGGTCATCACCACTCTTAGGTTAGAATTGACCTCGATCTTAGATAGTCACCTGAGTTAGGTCAGAATTGACCTCGGTCCTCGGTCGTCACCACTCTTAGGTCAGAATTGGCCTCAGTCTTGGATCGTCACCTGAGTTAGGTCAGAATTGACCTCGGCCCTCGGTCGTCACCACTCTCAGGTCATAATTGACCTCGGTCTTGTATCGTTACCTGAGTTAGGTCAAAATTGATCTTGGTCCTTGGTAGTCACAACTCTTAGGTCAGAATTGACCTCGGTCTTAGATCGTCACCTGAGTTAAGTCAGAATTGACCTCGGTACTTTATCGTCACCGCTCTAAAGTCAGAATTGACCTTGGTCTTGGATCGTCACCTGAGTTAGGTCAGAATTGACCATGGTCCTCGGTCGTCACCATTCTTAGGTCAGAATTGACCTCAATCTTAGATCATCACCTGAGTTAGGTCAGAATTGAACTCGGTCCTCGGTCATCACCGCTCTTCGATTAGAATTGACCTCGGTCTTGGATCGTCACCTGATTTAGGTCAGAATTGACCTCGGTCCTCGATCGTCACCACTCTTAGGTCATAATTAACCTCGGTCCTGGATCGTCACCTGAGTTAGGTCATAAATGACCTCAGTTCTCGGTCGTCACCATTTTTAGGTCAGAATTGAACATGGATATTAGATCTTCACCCTAAGCCCATAGAATTAGCTTTGACTCGCAGAATCGGTCACCCTCGTCACTTAAGCCCGCAGATTTAGCTTTGATCCATAAAATTGGTCATCCCCAGCACACCCCTCAGGTCCTCAGAATCGACCTCGACCCTGTGAATCGGCCATACTCCATCAAAAGTATCATGTGGTGTCTATTCGACAGTTATCATTTGTTCCAAACTCACCCGTCGAGGGGCTCTATAGATACCCCATTATGTTACCCCCTAACTCTCCTTAGGTCCCTAGTACCTCCCTTTATCACTACAAACACAGGTCATATCTCGAGTACTGACCTAGAAGCCATCGGGCACTCCCAAGCTCCGTTTGACCAAAAAGTCAAACTCTTCAACTCGATCGAGGCTAAATGGATATTCGAAGGGCACTAAAATCCCTTTTCAACGGTTCGCTCTGTGCGCGATTATGTCTTACCATGCGGACGAACGATCCGTTTGCGTCCGAAACTTGATCTAGAGGCCACCGGCGCTCCTGGGCTCTATTTAACCTAAGTCAACTCTTTAGCTCGATCAAGGCTGAATGAATCTTCGAAGGGCACTGAAACCCCATTCCAATGGTCTGCTCTGTGCGCGATTCTGACTTACCATGTGGACGAACGATCCGTTTGACTCTAAGAGGTCACCGAATGCTTCCAGGGCCCGATTGACCAAAGTCAACTCCCCAAGCTGGGTCAAACTCTTTGGAATGTCAAAGAAAATCTTCTAAGCTTTCCAACGGTCCACCCCGTTTGCTATTCGGACATACCATGCGGACGAACGATCCGTTTGCGTTCGAACGATTCCCCGTCTAATCGACCGACAAACTCTTCCGAGCCATATTTGACCTAAAGTCAACTCTCGAACCCGGGAGAGGTCCAAAGGACTTTCAAAGGTATCTAAATTACCTTTCCAACGGTTTACCCCATGCGGGATTCTGACCAATGGTTTTCCCTCGGTAGCTAATTTTTCGAAAAGGCCTTAAACACACTGGCAAATGGCAGGTTCCAGACCCCGCCTATGCCGAATGGTAGTGACCTGGGCCTATAAAAGGAGGCCTTCACCTCATTTGAAAATGAAGCCCAAATCTGATAACAATCGCTCTCAGCGAATCCCAAATACCTCTATCGAAAGCAGCCCGATTTCAACATCCAAATCCCTTTCTAACTTCCACTTTTCATCATTCTTTTCATCAAACATGGTGAATTATCCACCCTCTATCATCATCCAAGTGCAAGGGCTGCTCCCCAACATTCAAGATCAAGCTCGAGATATTCAAGAAGGTCCAAGTCCAACTTTCTCGACTTTCTCTTAAATTCTTAATAAATTGTTTTATTACTTAGCACTTTTACTATCTCATATCACACATCCTAATATACTTTTTATTTAGTATTATTGCACATCTCTTATTTTCATATAAATAAAACCCAAAAAACAAGAAAAAGAGGATTTTCTCATAAATTCCAAATAGGGATTCTCACACTTTTCTCACAAATAAAACACTTTTTTTCTAAACACACACAGACACACTCACAAATAAGAGATCCCCCATTTGAATTTATGGTATAAACCCCACCTCTCGTTTTGTATGCGAACTACATAGACTTTGATGCCTTTATAGGCTACGTAGGCGTCTCGGGGTAAAACCCGAGACTCAAGTCTTTCCCTCACTTTCTCTCTCATTTTCTATATTCTTTAAATCCAATTTTCTTATATTCTATATGCTTGTTCTTAGTGATGTATTACTCCATATACGTTATCGTTCCACTATAACGATCAACATAGGGGTAATCGCTTAAATATTATTTTCTAATATTATTTTTATACCTTCCTGTGGATGACTCGATTTATCTCTCCCATGATACAAGTCGAGGATTCCTATCTCCACTATATATATACACATGCACACATATCACGGGGAAATTAAAAGGAAAATAGCAAACATCCATGAGAGACCGAAAGGGCGGAATGGGTGCCTAACACCTTCCCATTTTGTAACATAGCCTTCGAACCCTTCTTGAATCATTTTGGTTTCGTATGCACCAGTATGTCTTTGGGTGCCATCCTTCGGGATGGCTTCCCCTTTTTCTTTTGTCTGTTTTGAGTAAAATAGACTGGCGACTCTAAATCTCTCTACATTTTTACACCTCATCTCAAACGACGCTGGCCGAAGCACTCCTGAGAGGGACGCGTGAGACCCGAGGATCCTCCCTTCACTCGCCTGCCCACGACGAGGATCGGGGATGGCCACATATAGCAAACAGTCACAACCTTTATTGATAGTTCGGAAAATTCATCCCACAAAATGAAATTAAATTCCCAATAATTTCATAAAGAGATGGGTAATATTGAAATCAAATTTCGCATTCATCATTTGTCTGTTTTTAACAAATGAATCTACCAGATGACTCGTCCTGCTACAAGGAACATGTATGTACTTGGTCCCACTATGTTTGGTGGGTGGGTACCATTTTTAATGGCTCAAAGTTGATCAAAAATTAATTTGGTCCAAATATTAATTTGTGTAAAAACACAATATCTTCCAACATATTTAAAATGTCGAAGAGTTTTATTGATTATATGATGATGCCTTATAAAGACTACAACCTTGACCCCCTGGTACGTGGTAAAGTTGGATGGAATATGATTCCTTCTGAAGATTCTTGGGAAAGGGTAAGATTACTCCGTTTGATATGAGGTTAAGTTGCATGGAAATGTGGAGCCTAATTGAATGAGATTACCTCCTTTCTGGTAAAGTGGATGGAATCAAAATTCATCCAATATATACGGGACTCTTACTTTCTCATGAAAATCCTTACAAATAATTTTTGTGAAGACAAAAATGCCCTTAAAAATTTTAAATCATAAAAACTATCCATAAAATCTGAATACTTATTTTGGGAAGATAATTTTGTTATGTCGGTTTGTATTAAATTTAAAGTCGAACAAATTTTATTTAAGCACTTTTTTCTGCTCGTGTAATAATTAATTTGATTAACTTACAAATATAATACATCATGTCCATTACATAATGAAACTTTTTAGTTAAAACATTCTTGGGGATATAATACCTAATCTTCCAAATCATAAAAAAAAATTCAACTATGTCACTAAATACTTTTTTATTGGCAGGCAGGGTGAACGTAACACGTACTCTCTTATGTTAATTTTGTCTTAGTAACAACCCTTCTTGGACTGCAAAAATACAATGGAAATAAAATAGATAAATGAGAAGGATAGTGAACCTTATGCAAATTGGAGACACTATCACATAAGAATAAGGCACCTCTTCTGGAATTGGGAATCCTTGAATGAATCTTCCAATTTCTCCTTAGATACACAAAAGTGTCGTGCTTCAATTTTTTTAATCCCAATGAGCTTTATGCTTATTAGATTTTGAGTAGGGATCCACAACTAAAATAAAAGTAACTTTGATTATTACAGTGTCTTCCTTCATTACATACACTACCAAAATCTCCATAGGTGTAACATCTCTATTGTGTTTATTTTTCCACACTATCAAAAATAAAAGTATAACGCATCTGCATTTGGGCTCAACTTGGGCTGATGACAAGCATAGATTTTATAGGATCTTTTTAATGGGAAATATTACATGAAATCTAAGGGTCAGGAGAAAGACATGAAGGGGAAAGAACAACCCCGTGGTTTGGGACCTCGAAGTAAACATTGTGCTATAAATTTGGCACAAATATATTCATGTCCTTAAGGATACCCATTGTCTCCTTGATCTTAGATACGAATCATAATTAAATGATGCTTATGTTCAACATAGGTCACAATCTCAATGGTCCCAAAGCAATACTCTCTAACACCTCGGTGAGAAGTATTTCCACTTCCATAACTTTTTGTGACATGATGATGCAATTGTCCTTTTGGTTAACTCGGTCATTATATGATTGTGTTTATTGGTAGAACCGGTGTCCTCATCTATTGATATGAAATATTATCTCCTTTTATATCTCCACGAAGACTAATAGTTTCGTTCCAAGATGAAAATTATGCCTATGTTAGGCTGAGGACTTAATACAAAAGTGAGGTTAAATATCCTCTCTTTGTGTGGCCCTAAATTTCCTTATCAATATTTCCAGACAAACCTCAGAACAACTCATAGAACCTAACAATATCGACTGACTGTCGCAACCTAGTTAGCAACATTTACTAGTAGCTTTTAAAGAGAGATCAGAAAATTAAAGGCATACATGTTGTGTTCAAGTGGGATGATTGATTTAAAGAAAAATATGGGATTATTAATCGTTTTCCTATAGGCCCCATAATCAAAATAATGATGCAAATGGGAGCGAAGACAATAAATCTAAAGCTCAAAACGGATTAATAAATGGAAAATATGATCAAATATACGAGAATGGTATAGTGTATTGGAAAATAAGAAAAATGAGGAAGAATGAACAATAATTTTGGTGGGTAAATTATGAAGCCTTAATCACCAATAAGCTAGATTTGTATAGGTTCAAAGAGCATAAGAGATATTTAAGGATAAGAAGATGAATGACAATGACGACCGAGACTTACAATAAAATTCTTTGATTATAGATGATGCATCATTTCCTAGATTTTATCCTCTAGATGATATATTACAAATACAATGACCATTACAATTTTGATGGAGTTTACCATAGATTAATATTAAGTCCTAACCTTGAGAGATCATAATACATCAAGCCAAAGAGGGGAGTGATTGATATTGGTAATTTTTTCCACGCTTTACATTGCAAACCCCTGGAGGGGCACTCTACATCGTGTGACATTTGGCAATATCTTTTGTCTAAGTAGGCTTTAAAGATCGCGGGAATTCGTAGATATCTATGACCTTTGGTTCATCTCACCAAAGACCTGAGGCATATGAAGATCGTGGTCACTTAAATCGAAGGGCGTAACATCAGTGAAACCATGGGCTGTGACACTCAGGTAGAGAATGAAGATAGCTTCAAAAGAGACAAAATATCACATATTATAGCTCACACAATATGGGATTACTCTCCCCATTGGTCGATCCAAGATATTCACTTCTCATGTCACGTGACTCGAGCAAGCAGTCCTCACTCTCGCCTATAAATACTACTCAATACAAAGGATATAAAAGGCTTCATATTCTCCACGCTAATAGAGGAGACAATGAGAGAGTTTAATTGTATTATCATGTCATTCTACGGAGCCTAGATGTATTCAAATTCGTGACTTGATACGACGCAAATATTGCGTATTTCACCCGTTAACCTACGCGTTATTAGCCCCCTCGGGTATCTTAATCCCTATATTTATGCTCGTTAACCAGACACCCTCGGATTTCTATGTTAACATGTTTTGCAGGGGTTAATTGAGCTTTTGTAGGTATTTGGATGCTTAGTATGAAGTTCGGATGCATTCCGACGAAGTTCCGTACACAATCGCACGCGCAAGGGCAATTTAGTCATTTCACAATTTGGGCAACTGGTCCAATGTCTTCACGGAAGTTGAAGCCCTCTGAACAAGCTTCGCGTGGCCGTGAACGGTGCGCGATTCCGAGTCCGAACGAAGAAGTTACGGGCGTTTGTGCGGAAGAGAATTCCATACCATCCCAAAACAGGGGAAAAATGCAGAAATTGCAGGTCCGAATCGATTCGCCCCATTTGCGAATCGATTCGGTTGGAGGCAGTGCCAGTTCCTCTGTTTCCGAATCGATTCGGATTCCACCCGAATCGATTCGCCCACCATTCCGAATCGATTCGGATTCCACCCGAATCGATTCGCCCCTCTGGCAGCCTCGAGATATTCTCCAACCGAATCGATTCGGCCCTGTTTCCGAATCGATTCGGCCTGCTGATATTTGTTTTTCTCCCATTTTATTTACAAGTTTGCCATGGGATTGATTTTTTGTATAAATACTCTTCTCTTCATTTTGAAGAGAGACACACATATCTTCATTTTAGCTTAGATTAGGGTTAGGGTTTTGAGAGCTTTTCTTCTTCCTCATTTGGTGTGACAACTTTTGGGTGTTGTAAGTTGTATTTTTCATTACCCCTACCATTAATATAGTTGTATTTCTTAATTTCTTGCTTTGATAATTAGTTTACAAGCCTTATTAATTAGATTACTTGCTTTAATTATTGCTTTCATAGTTTAATTAGTGTAATTTAGTTTATTTCCATGATTTGTCCGTAGATAAATAGGTTCGGGATTGTGTTCCGCCATTTTCGGGATTAGAGACTTCGAAAACTAGGTTTTGCGTAAAATTGCGTTTAATTGAAACCGCGCGTATTAAAGTCGGATTATTAAGCGTTTATCTTTCTTTGTCACGCAACGTTAGAGTTTATAGCGACAATCTGAGTTTAATCCGCGTGCGACCATTTTTCAGTTAAATGTTTAATCTCGCAACTTTGTCTTAAATTCCTTATTGTGTGATGTTTATGCTTTATTGAAAATGATCGATTAAATGTTTTCGAACCGAAATTCTAATTAGTAGTTGTTTAGCCCGTGAATGTGCGAATGCGATCCCGATCCTCGCTTTCCTTTAACTTAGCATTAACTTCTCTTTTCTTTTATCACCATAACCACCTATCATCTTTTACACTTTTATTCTTGAAGTAATTAAACAATTAAAGTCTAAAATTCAATCACTCCCTGTGGATTTTCGATACCCGACTTACCGCTGTACTTGCTTGTCAAGTGTAGCTGTAGTTTAGGTTCTTTTGCATTGAGTCGCCGAACCGATAACAACGATTTGCGTATTACACGACGCACGGTTCGCGCTCATCAAAATTGGCGCTGTTGCCGGGGAGCAATTGTTTTAGATAGTAATTGTTTTATGATTTCGTAGTATTTTTCCTTTCCTATTTGTATTCTTTCTTTTAACCTTTCTTGCAGGATTTGCATACTTTGAGCGCTAAGAAACTTGTATTCGCGGTTGCTCACTTTATATCCTGGATTCTCCATCTTTCAACAACGAGGTAACCATGTCTTTCTATTATAGTTATTACGGTCATTCTAATGATTCTTACTTTGGGGATAGTTTTCAAGTTTTCCATTTTCAAGATTTTCTTGAAAATGAAAGACTTGAAAACATTTATCGGAATGAAAATCGTTATTGGGAACTTGAGTTGGATTCATTATTCGAATCCAATGACGATTCTTATTTCATGACTTTCGAAGACGAGTTTCAACCAAATGAGGAGTCCGAGGCTCTTGAGCCGAGGAAGCCTACTTTGGAAGAGACTTTGCTTCTTTATTACCAAGGTTTGGAAAGCTTAAATGATGCTGGAATGAGACTCGGTGCACTTTGCGATGAGATGAATTCTTTTGCACAAAACAATGAGGAGGTGGAAACTTGTGTTTCACCTAAATTTTTCGAAGAATTTCTCATCGAGTGTGCATCTCTCTCCCCCGAAATTCAATCTCCTTCCGACGATGAGTCGATTGAGATTGAATTTGTTTCATCACCATATTCGTTTTCCGTCATTGAACCATTAGAATTACCGGTTGATTCCTATGAGTCGGTAGAAACTTTTGAAATTTCTACACTTTTTGCCGACGAGGACTCTTTACCGAACTTGCTGTCGATGGATGTTATCCCGATGTGTGCACCATCTCCCATTCCATTTGAAAAACCTTTGGGAGATGAATCGATTTTTCTTGGACCTCAAGTGTACTTTTCCCCCTTATTATCCAAATCCCCCATCGTCCGCCCAAAATTTCAAATTGGCGATGGTTCACTTTTTTCACCGCCCACATGCCTTCCGTTGTTCAAACGGAATTCATATCTTTCGGGAGGCATGTTCACTTTGGAGGGTCCACCGTTGATCTTTCAAAGTCAAATCCCTTTTTGGGTGGACCCTCAACTATTTAGACTTCTAGTGTATAGTTAGTGTGAAGCCTAAATAGTAGGTTGTAAATAGTTAGCTTTTTAATTTTCTTTCTTTCCTATTTTTCTTTCTTTTTAATTTAGTCTAGTGTAATTAGTTAACCTTTTGTTATTTGTTTTTGCTATGCTCGGTACTAACTTGTTTTGTAGATTTCATTGGACTCATGCTTATGGAGATCGCTCCAATTTTGGGTAATATCGTTCTTTTCCTCTCTTTGTGTTGTGTTCTTAATGCGCATTGAGAACAATGCAACATTTAAGTTAGGGGGTGTAGGATATTCTATCCATTTCATGTGTAGTCCATGGATTTGCTCACATTTAGTTACTAAGTATGCCTTTTTGTGAAAAATTTGAAAAAATTTGAAAAATATTTTCTTTCTTTTTTCTCCTTTGTTGGGCATTTTGCCTTGTTTTCGATGATAAATTTCAATAATTGCCCGATCCAATAGACAACTCAATGATGCATGTTCTCGATTTTAGAAGTTATTAGACTTTAGTCCTCAAATCATTGATATTGTGAATAACTTCATGAATTAAACTTTATCCCATGAGCATATGCACTTTCCTTGTCATATTGATTTGGTTTAAGATTTTTATAACTCGGTAATCTTTTGTTGCATTGTATATACTTACACCGAGTAAGCTTTGTACCTTTCGTCGTTTGTGAGTGTTATACACTATTCTTTTCTCATTGAAAACATTGAATTCGTTGGTAATCTCTCTAATCTTTCATTTGACCGTTCATTAATTGAGTTCATACTTGAAATGTGTTACTTGAGCATGATTTTCATATGTTGTTTTGACTCGCGAATTGCGTAAACTTTTGGAAATGATCATAGGCATTCTTTGTTATATCACCCATATTAGCCTTGACATCACCATATATGTTTCCCTAGTCAACCCCTTTGATCCTAAATACTAGCCTTTCGTTTCATTACCCAAAATCCCATAACCAACTCCAAATTGGAGTTTTAAGCCATACATACACCTTACATACCTTTGTTTGGAATGTTACTTGGGATTGAATGTTGTTGTTGTATTGCGGTTGCAATTTTAGGCATATGAGAGTTTGATAAGCAAAGAAATGAAAGTAGTAAAAAAAAGAGTGAAGAAAAAGAGAAATCAAAAAGCAAAAGAAAACAAAAGAAAAAGTGAGAAAAAGGAAGAAAAGAAAAAGAAATAGAAAGTTGTAAATATTGTTTGTAGTGTTTCAATAAGCTTTGATTACTGTCCAAATGATACATTCTATGCTTGTTTGGAAGTTATTTTCCAATTTTGTTATTGCCCGCATTTGTCCATTATCCCGAGTTTTCATCCCGAACACTTTGAATCCGTACATACATATCCTTCATTTCGTACCCTAGCCATACCTACATCATAACCCTATTAAAGTCCTATGTGATCATAGGTTGATGTAATTCAAAAGTCATAATAGTTGTGATAATCTGTGAAAATGCATTTCGCCTCTTTTAGTGTGCGGTATCCTTTCATTGAGATTACAGTTTTTCATTTTATATATAGCGTTCTTCATTTGTGACATGTGTGCGGCCTAGTTTCCATTTACATTTACTCTTTATGCCCGCATGTCCCGTGTATTACCTCCCATTTCATGGTGATTTCATTTGTTGAGCGTAATTCCCGTGAGGATTGAATGTATGCATGCTTTGATGTTTAGTATCCGAATTATTTAAGTTTTTCGCCAAATCACACTATGCATGTGCTTTCCCCCCTCCCACTTTTAAAGTTTCAATTCTATGAGGTGCATTCAACTTGTTAATAACAACGGACTTTAGCTTGAATTCGTTCAATATGCTAATAACATGTTTGAAATCTTTTTCGTTGTTGTTGAGTTTGTCGCATGTTGGGTTGGGCATATTTTGAGGAAACTGTATGATGTTTGTGGGTTTCATCCCTGAAAACCCTCACGAGACGGCACTCGTCCACTAGGGTAACCTAGGGGTTTAACGGCTTATTGCATACGCTAAATGCAATCGTTCGCCCGCGAAAGTGGCCTTATCCTTTTATTACTTTTTCATCCCTTTTGGCACTTGTATCCTGCTTTTGGTTTTCTTGTATTTCTTGTTGTTTCCTATTTCATTGCTAGGGACTAGCAATGTGTAAGTTAGGGGGTGTGATACGACGCAAATATTGCGTATTTCACCCGTTAACCTACGCGTTATTAGCCCCCTCGGGTATCTTAATCCCTATATGTATGCTCGTTAACCAGACACCCTCGGATTTCTATGTTAACATGTTTTGCAGGGGTTAATTGAGCTTTTGTAGGTATTTGGATGCTTAGTATGAAGTTCGGATGCATTCCGGCGAAGTTCCGTACACAATCGCACGCGCAAGGGCAATTTAGTCATTTCACAATTTGGGCAACTGGTCCAATGTCTTCACGGAAGTTGAAGCCCTCTGAACAAGCTTCGCGTGGCCGCGAACGGTGCGCGATTCCGAGTCCGAACGAAGAAGTTACGGGCGTTTGTGCGGAAGAGAATTCCATACCATCCCAAAACAGGGGAAAAATGCAGAAATTGCAGGTCCGAATCGATTCGCCCCATTTGCGAATCGATTCGGTTGGAGGCAATGCCAGTTCCTCTGTTTCCGAATCGATTCGGATTCCACCCGAATCGATTCGCCCACCATTCCGAATCGATTCGGATTCCACCCGAATCGATTCGCCCCTCTGGCAGCCTCGAGATATTCTCCAACCGAATCGATTCGGCCCTGTTTCCGAATCGATTCGGCCTGCTGATATTTGTTTTTCTCCCATTTTATTTACAAGTTTGCCATGGGATTGATTTTTTGTATAAATACTCTTCTCTTCATTTTGAAGAGAGACACACATATCTTCATTTTAGCTTAGATTAGGGTTAGGGTTTTGAGAGCTTTTCTTCTTCCTCATTTGGTGTGACAACTTTTGGGTGTTGTAAGTTGTATTTTTCATTACCCCTACCATTAATATAGTTGTATTTCTTAATTTCTTGCTTTGATAATTAGTTTACAAGCCTTATTAATTAGATTACTTGCTTTAATTATTGCTTTCATAGTTTAATTAGTGTAATTTAGTTTATTTCCATGATTTGTCCGTAGATAAATAGGTTCGGGATTGTGTTCCGCCATTTTCGGGATTAGAGACTTCGAAAACTAGGTTTTGCGTAAAATTGCGTTTAATTGAAACCGCGCGTATTAAAGTCGGATTATTAAGCGTTTATCTTTCTTTGTCACGCAACGTTAGAGTTTATAGCGACAATCCGAGTTTAATCCGCGTGCGACCATTTTTTAGTTAAATGTTTAATCTCGCAACTTTGGCTTAAATTCCTTATTGTGTGATGTTTATGCTTAATTGAAAATGATCGATTAAATGTTTTCGAACCGAAATTCTAATTAGTAGTTGTTTAGCTCGTGAATGTGCGAATGCGATCCCGATCCTCGCTTTCCTTTAACTTAGCATTAACTTCTCTTTTCTTTTATCACCATAACCACCTATCATCTTTTACACTTTTATTCTTGAAGTAATTAAACAATTAAAGTCTAAAATTCAATCACTCCCTGTGGATTTTCGATACCCGACTTACCGCTGTACTTGCTTGTCAAGTGTAGCTGTAGTTTAGGTTCTTTTGCATTGAGTCGCCGAACCGATAACAACGATTTGCGTATTACACGACGCACGGTTCGCGCTCCATCATGACTGTAGTGGAATAAATGCCTCACCTCCATGGGCATAGGTCAGCGAAAAAAATTGGTATTGAATTCATTACTTGAATATATCATCCTATTAAAAACCATGATAAATACTTTATTTCTACTTAATAAATTAATCTCATAACACTACTGGTCTGTAAATAGTTTGGACTTAATTTTAAACTAATGATAAAAGATAAATATGGAAGCCACACAATTGGCATGCTTTGTTGGGGGATTTTTCCAATAAGCATACACATTCAATTCATTTGACAACCAGAATCTCCAATATAATTCTAGTATAATGGAACCACTCAAGATAATTTTCCAATGTGAAATATAGGTAAAGGAATCCACGCTAACCACTCTAGACATTTTTGCATGGACGATATGTTGGAATTTTCAATATAATTTAGTATTAAATTGTATAATTGAGTTTTTATTTTGGGAATATAATTTAGTATTAATATTGTGTAAGTGAGTTTTTTATTTTGGGGATTTTATATTGGGTCTTCTAGTAGAGCGAGAGCTAAATAAAGTGGGTGTAAATGAGGTGGGTCTGTTCTAAATGTCCCATATAAAAACTTTACAAGAAAATGAAAGGATATATAAATAAAAGACAAAAGATGACAATTAGTCTTCTAGTCAAATAGGCTATGATATGTTGCTTTGAGGTGGTGCAAAGCACCACCAATCACGACACGTGAGGTGTGTAAGAACAAATTTCCAAGTAGTGTCAATTTGTATGTATTGGCATTATTCCGGACAAAAACTAATTTGAGACATAAATAGATTTTATCTTGTCAAGATTCTCATAAAATCTATGACGTAGTTTTGAAGACATAGCGCCCAAGCTTCAAAGATAAATCATGTCATATTATTGGTGCACGTTTCACATCATCATATCATATTACATTCTGAGTATCTCTCAGGTATGGATGCATAATGTTTATGGGAGTCAAAAAATATTTTAAGGATGTTATTTTGTTTATAAATGATTTTAACTTCATTTTTCTGAAGATAACTTCGTTTATTTTGAGATAAATACATTTTAGAGTCGTGTAGATATTTCCTTTGAGCTTAGAAGGATTGAACGAGTTTAGTTGTCATTCTAACGGCATAAGCAAGTCATTCTAATGACATGCATGTCTTGTTCAAATGAGGTGTGCATAGTCGTTCTAAGGACATGCTAATATCGTTTTAATGACTTCCTGACTTAAGATGTTTTATTTAAGGGAATTTCTTCTCCTAATTTCGTGGTGTATAGAACCAAAATTATAGAACAAAACTCTCACATTTTTTTGCACTTGTTTACAAAGTTTTTCTAAGATAAAAACATCCTTTGTGTTTCAAGATTCGATCTTTCATATACATATGCAATGGAGATCTTGTGTTTGCACCATCTGGTTTATTCTTCCATCATTGAAGAATTATTTCATTGAGTTTTGCGATGAAGGATGGTGGACTACGTGTTTTGAATCATAGGCAGTTGTCATAACTGATCGGTGGGTACCAAGACATACGTGGACTCGTGTGTTGTGGACCTGGCATAGGTGGACTCGTCCGTTGCACTGTGGAGGAACGGTTGAAGCATAGAAGAGCATCAAGACTTATGGGTTATCGAGTTATTGAGTAAGTCTATTGTTTGTACTTTCTAAGACTGTATCATAGAGATTGTCTAGCTTGGGCCATACAAGATAAAATTAGGTTAAGTGAAATTGGTTCACAAAATTGGTGCATTTTTAAATTGGAAGAAGTTTTTAGAAAAATTGTTTTCACCTAAAGCATGCATAAAAAGGGCACCTACATCATGCATTCGCATGACGTGAGAAAGGGTGCATTGGGTGCTTTGATGGCGTACTGCGTAAGTGTGCATCATCGGTCGGAGTGTGGGAGCTTAAAGTTTTGTCAAATTCAACTAGATCGAAAGTTGTGGTTAATTAATTTGATCAAATGATGTTATAGCCCAAGCGGGTTGATCTGAACTGTTAAATTGACTAGTGGAAATTCGTTTAGGGTGCGTTCCTTCGCTTAAAATGAGACGCCAAATCTGAATCGTGCGATTGAAATAATTCTAAAAAGACTTGATCCAACAAATGGTGAGTCGCACACCTAAAAGGAGGTGACTGTCCATGAACAACAACCACATGGTTATAAAAAGAGTTCAAGGCCTCTGTTTTGGACACAAAAAATTGCCATGTTCTCCTCTTTCCATCATCTACCTTTTGGAATTACCAAGTTAACATTTCAGAGTGTTATTGGTTTGGTCAAACCTTATATAGTTTGCATCAAATAAGTAACATCACTACATTGTATCCTGAAGGGAAATTTCTACTATAAACTCCATTATGTACTCGCAGCTTTCATCCAGAATAGGATAAATATTGCCTAAAATACAAATTTCCTATAACGTGCCTTGTAGTAACTTGGGTTCATTATTTATTTTATCAATTATCCCTTCATAATTTTCTAACATAAGAGAGTCCAGTGGTAATTACACCAGAAGATAGCAATGTTGAGTATAAATTACAATTACGGCTCCACTTGGATTCAAAAATTTGAGATGAATAAATTTATTTTTTTATCCAAGAGTATAAATTAGCATAGTAAGAATTCACTGACTAGCTACAATATAGAATTATAATACACTTTTTCCTATATTAACATTTCCCATGTTATGGAGTATTTTCCAGCGGTGTTCTTTTCATATAACAAATAACACAAAACACGATTTAATCTAACTTTAAATTAAAGAAACCCAAGCTCCATATATACCACATATACATAAATTTATCAAATATGATGAAAATATCATTCCATTTTCAAAAGAAACCAACAAGATAAAACTGGTTGATCAAAATATTCCCAATAGTTGAGGGAAAAGGTAAGAAGGGGGAGAATGAGGAAAAAGAAAACTAATACAGTCACTAACTTTGTAACATAATGTAACACCCCGAGAGCCCGTAGAGACACGCGGCGTGCTACTATCGATAAAACTAACCAAATCCACAAATAGCAAGGTATAGAGCATCTAAAAAAAATCCCACAACAAAAGAGAAACCACTAATCTCAATCTTCAAATTAATACAACAAAATTCTCTCGAATAAATATAACTAAAGTAAATCTCCAATGCTCTATACATCAAAATAAATAAATACAAGTCTTCTCATCTTGTATTAAAAATTCTTATCAAATTATCCACGCTAAAAATCATCTCAATTGGTCCATAGCGCTCAAATCCACGCTAACCTGCCAACAAAAAGAAAATATGGGGAAGTACACAATACGACAGGAAATATGCTCAACAAATATATTAGCGGTGAATAAAACATAACAACACGAGTACGAATATTCAAATTAACCTCATAAGAATTTATCAATAAATTTATTAATAACACATTAACCAGGTCACCAGGCTTCACCCATTTGAATATGCTTTATCAAGCCATAACCCAAGTAGCAGGAATTTTGACGGGGGCCCAACATTCGTGCCATATTAAAATCTCAGGACAACGTGCTCAACAACAATATAATGATGCCACATGAATCAAAATAATTCAACAATTATTTCTCCAAACTTCAAAGACTTTAACAATTCAAATATGAGTTCAATTAAACATGATCGTGTCAAATTAAAAAGAAAAAAGAAAAAAAAATCAATGGAATAAACTCTCGAGAGATTTAAAGGACCATATTGTGTAAATTACCATACCTTAAAATCATTGCATGAATTGCCACATAAATTCATCCTCAAAATTTGATCGCACCATCACGTTCCTCTCGCAAAAATAATCAAATCAAATTCTAGCCCCAACACGAGATAACCCCAAATAGTCCTATTTTAAGAACTCAGAAAATCAGATCCAAAAATTATTCGAATCACCAATCCGACTTCAGATTTGGATTCTACACGAAAAATTGTGTCAGGTAAGTGTTCTGGATTTTTCTCAAATCTCATTCGAATGCACTCAAAAATAAGATCTAAATATTTCAAATTGGCTCTTCTCATTCCACTCGTTTTTGCCTCCTTGGATTTCGTTCTTGGCCTCTCTTTTGTATCTCCTTTTTCTTATAATCACCCATAATATTCCTTATATAGTCTCTCTGTCAAACCCTAGCTTGGTTCCTAAGCTAACCTATATTACTATATTTCCCTTTAATTCAAAATCGTATACTTTATATACTTAAACCATTATAAATTTCTAAAATAATTTAAATTTAAATATTTGATTCAATTTCAAACCAAAATAATTTTTTTTATTTTCGATTAGAAAATAATAATATTACTAATATTACATGCCATATTCATAAATAAAGCCCTCAAAATTACGGGGTATTACATACTTTCCGCCTTGAAAAGGAATTTCGTCCTCGAAATTCGACGAAACCTAACGCTCAAAATAAAATGCTACTCGATTCTATTTCCCAAAAATACAGACTAAAGTCCTCAAATTAAATCTAAACATCCTCACCCAGACGCCTAACACATTCTCAAAAAATTTCTATCTCCAAAGAAAATATGTCTAACCCGCATGCTAGACCCAATACCAAAGACCCGATGGTTGTCATATACCTAGGCTCTAATACCATCCGTAACACCTCGCGAGACCGGAGAGACATGCGACATGCTAATATCGATAAAACTAATCAAATCCACAAATAGCAAGGTATAGAGCATCTAAAAAAAATCCCACAATAAAACAGAAACCACTAATCTCAATCTTCAAATTAATACAACAAAATTCTCTCGAATAAATATAACAAAAGTAAATCTCCAATGCTTTATACATCAAAATAAATAAATTCAAGTCTTCTCATCTTGTATTAAAAATTCTTCTCAAATTATCCACGCTAAAAATCATCCCAATTGGTCCATAGCACTCAAATCCACGCTAACCTGCCAACTAAAAGAAAATATGGGGAAGTACACAATACAACAGGAACGATGCTCAACAAATATATTAGCGGTGAATAAAATGTAACAACACGAGTACAAATATTCAAATTAATCTCATTAGAATTTATCAATAAATTTGTCAACAACACATTAACCAGGTCACCAGGCCTCACCCCATCCGCATATGCTTTATCAAGCCATAGCCCGGGAAGATGAAATTTTAGCGGGCGCCCAACATCTGTGCCATATTAAAATCTCATGACAACGTGATCAACATCAATATAATGATGCCACGTGAATCAAAACAATTCTACAATTATTTCTCCAGACTTCAAAGAATTTAACAATTCAAATATGAGTTCAATTAAACATGAAATCAACGGAATAAACTCTCGAGAGATTTAAAGGATCATATTGTGTAAAACCCCATACCTTAAAATCATTGCATGAATCTCCACATAAATTCAGCCTCAAAATCTGATCGCACCATCACGTTTCTCTCACGAAAATAATCAAATCATGTTCTAGCCCCAAGATGAGATAACCCCAAATAGTCCTATTTTAAGAACTCAGAAAAATTAGATCCAAAAATTATTCGAATCACCAATACAACTTTATATTTGGATTCTACACGAAAAATTGAGTCAGGTATGTGTTTTGGATTTTTCTCAAATCTCATTCAAATACACTTAAAATGAAGATCTAAACATTCCAAATCAGCTCTTCTCATTCCACTCGTTTTTGCCTCTCTGGATTTCATTTTTGGCCTCTCTTTTTCATCTCCCTTTCCTTATAATCACCCATAATATTCCTTATATAGTCTCTCTGTCAAACCCTAGCTTGGTGCCTAAGCTAACCTATATTACTATATTGCCCTTTAATTCAAAATCGTCTAGTTTATATACTTAAACAATTATAAAATATCCAAAAATAATTTAAATTTAAATGTTTGATTCAATTTCAAACCAAAATAATTTTTTTATTTCCGATTAAAAAAGAATAAAATTACTAAAATTACATGCCATATTCATAAATAAAGCCCTCAAAATTACGGGGTATTACATACTTTCTTCCTTGAAAAGGAATTTCGTCCTCGAAATTCGACGAAACCTAACGCTCGAAATAAAATGCTACTCGATTATATTTCCCAAAAATACACACTAAAGTACTCAAATTAAATCTAAACATCCTCATCCAGACGCCTAACACATTCTCAAAAAATTTCTATCTCCAAAGAAAAGATGTCTAACCCGCATGCTACACCCAATACCGAAGACTCGAGGGTTGTCTTATACCTAGGCTCTAATACCATCTTTAACACCTCGCGAGCCCGGAGAGACATGCGGCATGATACTATCGATAAAACTAATCAAATCCACAAATAGCAAGGTATAGAGCATCTAAAAAACATCCCACAATAACAGAGAAACCACTAACCTCAATCTTCAAATTAATACAACAAAATTCTCTCGAATAAATATAACTAAAGTAAATCTCCAATGCTCTATACATCAAAATAAATAAATTCAAGTCTTCTCCTCTTGTATTAAAAATTCTTCTCAAATTATCCACGCTAAAAATCATCCTAATTGGTCCATAGCGCTCAAATCTACGCTAACATGCCAACTAAAAGAAAATATGGGGAAGTACACAATACGACAGGAAAGATGCTCAATAAATATATTAGCGGTGAATAAAATGTAACAACACGAGTACAAATATTCAAATTAATCTCATTAGAATTTATCAATGAATTTCTCAACAACACATTAACCAGGTCACCAGGCCTCACCCCATCCGGATATGCTTTATCAAGCCATAGCCTGGGAAGAAGAAATTTTAGCGGGTGCCCATCATCCGTGCCATATTAAAATCTAATGACAACGTGCTCAACAGCAATATAATGATGCCACGTAAATCAAAATAATTCAACAAATTTTTTTCGAGACTTCAAAGAATTTAAGAATTCAAATATGAGTTAAATTAAACATGAAATCAATGGAATAAACTCTAGAGAGAATTAAAGGAGCATATTGTGTTAAACCCCATACCGTAAAATCATTGCATGAATCGCCACATAAATTCAGCTTCAAAATCTGATCGTACCATCCGTTCCTCTCGCGAAAATAATCAAATCATGTTCTAGCCCAACATGAGATAACCCCAAATAGTCCTATTTAAGAACTCATAAAAATCAGATCCAAAAAGTATTCGAATCCCCAATCCGACTTCTGACTTGGATTCTACATGAAAAATTGAGTCAATTATGTGTTTTGGATTTTTTTCAAATCTCATTGGAATGCACTCAAAAAGAAGATCTAAACATTCCAAATTGTCTCTTCTCATTCCACTCGTTTTTGCCTCTCTGGATTTCATTTTTGGCCTCTCTTTTTCATCTCCCTTTCCTTATAATCACCCATAATATTCCTTATATAGTTTCTCTGTCAAACCCTAGCTTGGTTCCTAAGCTTACATATATTACTATATTGCCCTTTAATTCAAAATCGTCGAGTTTATATACTTAAACCATTATAAAATTTCCAAAGATAATTTAAATTTAAATGTTTGATTCAATTTCAAACCAAAATAATTTTTTTATTTCCGATTAAAAACTAATAATATTTCTAAAATTACATGCCATATTCATAAATAAAGCCCTCAAAATTATGGGGTATTGCACACAATCAAAATGTATATATATCCATATTCTCAAACCTCCCCAAGAGATGGCATATACCAGAAAGAATAAAACTCATTCGTTAATAAGAACACTTCATCATGATTTCAAGGAGACAGAACAAAATGGAGGTTTCATAGCTCTCTTAACCTCTTCCAATAGCAACATTTACACCCCAAAAGGGAGTGGGGGATTATTACCCTTGTTCTGACCATGTCCATCAGGATACGAATATTTCAACCTAGATAAGATCGGCCCTCTTTAAAACCTGATTGTTCTACAACAATATGGCCATATTTATTCTACAAGGTCCAAATACTTTTCACAAACCAGCCTTCCAAGTCTTTCATCTTTCTTTCTGATACATCTTTGTAGTCCAAGTTCTTAATGTCCACCTCTGTTTGCCATATATTAGCTCTTCTTAATTTTTATAATAGAAAGTCGATTTTTGAGATATCTAATCATGCATATTGGATAGCTCGAATGACGTCGTCATTGAAAGTGATTGGCGAATGGGTTTGGCTTATGTGTGAAAGAGGGTGGACACAACTCGCTATGACCAATGGAGATGTCATAGGTTCTAAACCCGCCACTGCTTGGATGGTGGGTGGATTTAAATGGATTCAATTTAACTCATGCGGTTTAAGTGCCATTTCTGGAGTTGTTATCCCTGATGAGTTTCGTTGCATCATGGCATGCACCACATCTAAGGAAGCGTGGTTTATCCTCCAACTCACTCACGATGGTACCAACGCATTGAAATCGTCTAAGCTTCAAAACTATTACCGTGATTGAGTTTGACACTTTTGATGAGTTTTATGCACGTTTGTCGGATATAGTAAATTCTAGTTTAACTTGGGTGATAAAATTCCTGAGACGCGTGTTGTAAAAAATATTTTAATATCATTGTGAGATCCTTTTATCCCTAAAGTTACTATCCGGAATTCATTGGGAATTTTAGATACTCTTAGGTTAGAAGACGTTCAAACTTGTGAAATCGATATGTTCCCCAAAATTAAAAAGAACAAGAAAACATGGATTGCTTTGAAAGCTCAAGCTAAAAAGAAAAAAACGAAAAGTTTGTGATTCTGAGTCACTATTTTATTTTGAGCTTAATGATTTATCCCTTTTTTGCGAAAATTAAAAAAAATCTCAAATTTAACAAAGAAAATTCTTCCAAAGAAAAGATTTTTGAGAAAAATAAAAGTGGAAATGAGGGCAAGTATGTTAGTGAGAAAGATGAGGTGAGATGTTATGAATACGAGGGCAACGGAAACAAAGCCCACGAGTGTGCAACTAAGCTCAAGAGAAATGGAAAGAAAGTTGCACATAAAGCCACTCTTAGCGATTGTGATGTTGAGTCCGGGGATGAATAACTATATGAACCCAACTACACTGCGTTCATGGAAAGCTACGTGAGTATTTCTAGTTTGTACCACGCCGATGAGGACATTTACAAACATGAGAGCCACATCGATGTTTCAAATCATTCTGAAGATAGTGAGAGTGAGGAAGATAATTTAAGTGAGGGAGAAGGTGGAATCCAAAAATCTTTTCGTGAACTTTACACTAAGACTTTAAAAATGAAAAATCTTAATAAAGATTTATCTCTTAGGGTGTTAGATTTAGATAAGGAGGTAAATGTTTTGAGAGAGTGTGAGGCGTCGGTGCATCAACTTGAGAAGATGAAAGTTTCTTTGTGTCAGAAGTTGATTTCAATTGGTAGGGAGAAGATCGATTTGACCAACACTGTAGCTAGGTTTTAAGCTCATGTATCTTAACTCAATATTGATCTCGAACGTGCACCGGAGGTCAAGGTCACTTTAGATGACACATCTAAGAAGGTTGGAAAGATGTGCCTCAGTTTTGTGCTAGGTAATGTTGAAAGGCAAGGAATTGATTATGACGGTCCATCCACTTCCAAAGTCCCACCCGAACCGGTTTCCATGTTTATAATGGATCCATATGGGCCTCAACCTAACCCAGAAATAAGACCTAACCTGCCAAGGAGAGCTAGTCCTAGGCATTTTTAAAAAGGTAGACCCAAGCCCATTTATGTTTACTCTTATTGTAAACAAATAGGTCACATTGGAGAGTTTTGTTTTTAAGCTAGGGAGAGTTTATCATAAGCGTGTTCCCTGGTATGCTCCCACATGAGTTGCTACACATGTTCCCACGCGCACTCCCATAAGTGATACTCCACATGCTCCTGCACATCACCATAGAGATTTTGAGAGTTTACGAAAGAAAGTGGAGTGTTTAGTCAAGTCTTCACAATGTTTGATGGAGGAATTTCATAGGATGTCTTCTCCTTTTGAGAACTCCTCTGGGCCTAATGATTCAGGTCGAGACTTGTTTCTAGAATAGGGTGTTTATCAAGTTCACATCTTATATCCCGATTACTAGATTATATTTCTATTGTACTCTTATGTTTTTCTTTTTGATATATTTTAAAAAATGACAAAAATATTTTTGGTTTTTAAGAAAAATTGTGGAAATTGAAAAAGATTTTATTTTGATAAAACTTTAGAAAAAGACAAAAAGATTTTATATTTTCGTTTTACACCGTATATGGATGAACATTTAAGATATATGGATCACCCCTACATTTCATCCATCCACATGAATTTTTCGTAGTGCTTTGAGACATGGCTTTGTTTTGTGAGTGTGCTTAATAATGTGTGGATAATATTTCGTTGATCATTGATGATTACTTTCTACAAGTTAGACTCTTTGTCACATTTATTACACAGGTGCACATGTTTTTTTAACATTGTACTTATTTATCATGTATCGAATAAGGTGTTCTTATCTCAATCTTTCTTAATAACGAACCAAATGTAAAATGAGTTAAGTTGTTCTTGTAAGAACCATTGCCCGAATTTTATTTCCCGAAAAAATAGAAAATACATGTTAAGAAACAGAAAGGGGCAACAAAAGAGCAAAATTCTCTTTGCGTTAAAAGCCACCATTTTCAAAAAGAGCCTAAAAGATTAACGGCACATAAAAACAGAAGTGCCAAGGCCAATTTTTTTGATTCATTGATGATTCGCTACATATGAGCATTATGATATCTTCAAAAAAAATGAGAGTGAATTCTTCTATATGTGACATTTTGAGTCTGTTATATAGTATAAGATCAATGGGTTTGCACAACGGACTCTCTTAAAAAATATTAAATAGTTTGGCGTTATTATTTTGAGAATCATTTACATTCATGGCATATTGCATAGGTCGAGTCAATTTATTTGAGTTCAACTTTTTACACCAAATGTAGAATTTGAGTTCTTTCTTTAGAAGTATATCTTAACTTTGTGCACCTATGTTATGAATGCTTATGTTGATTTACCTATGAAAAATGTTCACACAATTTCATTTTGTTTTTACAATCCAGATATTTTAGTGTTATTCCATGGTGTGTTGTATTTATACATTTTATCTTTTGTTATATACTTGAAAAAACATGAAAATAACTTCAAAAATAGTTGTTTGATAGGGGGAGAACACATTATGCCTATAGGATCATCATTACATGTATCTTATTGTTTATATTTGTGATGATATATTGGCTTCTTCATGTGATGCTTATTATTCATGACTAGATTCTAACCCTTTGTCTATTATCGACAAAAAGGGGGAGAACAAATTGAGGGGGATTTTATTTATATTCTTAAACACATACGAATCACGGTATTTCTTTTATCTCCTGTGTGTAGGTCACTTCAGCCTTGATGATGATTTCTTGGAGCTCACATGAATACTTTTCACTTGAAGACTTATACATTTATGCATTTTTGTTTCTTGATTTGGGAGGGTATTAGTTGTCAATATGGCTTCGGTTTATGTTTTGTGGACGAATAGCCAAAGGGGGAAATCTTTAAGAGCAAGTTTTATATTTTATCAAATTACTTTTTATTTGACTTATCCCATTACACACCACCGCACCATCATGACTACTTCCACGTATTTGAAGACAAGAATTTGACGACATTTGGAAGATTAAAGATCGTTCATCTAAAAAATATTCAAAAGAGTCATGAGGTAGTTTCATAAAGTCTTTATTTATCCAGTGGATTTTCTAAAATTAGAGTTTGCATTAAAAGTTTTCAAAATGTTTAAAGTGATTTTTAAAGTATTTTTTTTAAAACTCGCTAACTCGTTAGAACTAGTTTGATAAGTCGTAGGAACGAGTTACACACTATCGTTAGAACGAGTTTACATCGTTCGAACGAAATCTGGGATGAAACCTTTTTGTCAGTTTCGAATTTCAAAGTTTTGTTGGATGTTGTTCAAATGAGATTGGGTATGACGTTATAACAAGTTTCCCATGTTCGAACGAGATCTTAAGCGACGTATTTCGGTAAGATCTGAAATATCGTTAGAAGTTTTGTTAGAAACCTGTTTGAACATAAAAGGGTTCATCGTTCGAACGAGGTACCAGGTCATTTGAACGAGTACACGTGTTTTTATTTTTTAAACAAATCCGATCAAAATCTCTAATGCCTATCTTTTTTAAACAAACTTCCCTATAAATAGAGATGCGGGATTAGAGTTTTAAATAACTCATTATCGCCTTTTGAAAAGCCATTTTAGAGTTCTTTTGGGGATCAAACTCAATTATTTTTCATACAAATCCCTTGGACCTTTGAGGATCACTTTTCCAAATCAAGAAGAACACAATCCATGTTCAAGAACCCTTGTAGATAATTATTCTACTCGCAATTTGTGGAGTTGAGGCTCTACTGCTGAAGAAGAAAGGGATTGAAGACTCTTGAGGCTGATCGGTGCTTGATCTGAACGGTGCTGGACTGTGTCATATCTGTAGAAGACTAGAAGAATTGCGTGTTATTCTTAGTGTCGGTAAGTCGTCTAATGTCTATCAATTCTAATACAGTGTTGAAAGTCAAAAGGTTTTACCCGAAAGGGATTTTCCTTAGTTTTCTTCTTCGCATGCTTGGTTGGTTTGGTATGTGGCTTCATACCTCATATTCCATGTAGACTAAACTAAATCAAGAGAAAAATTGTTAAACTTTGAATTTGTGTGTGTTTGGCCTAAGATACGAATAAATCCATAGAATCTGCATTCTCAAGAACTTCGGGTGCGTGTTATTTATTTGTAAAAACTTTAGGTCAACACATAAAATAATTGAACTACGAGTTAATTTTATTAAGGACCTCAAATTCCCTCCCCTATTGTGTTAAAACTTCAGGTTTGATAATAGTTTTCACAAAAAATTCTTGGAACTTTAGGTCCAAATTATAAACTATTTGGAGTCATTTAATGTCCCTTACTCTATGATACAAATAATCAAAACTTTGAGTTTTTATTGAGGCTAGGTATATAATTTAAATAGCAATTCAAATCCTAAATTTAAATGGTAATTGGGAACTTCGGGCCTCAATTACTTAGAACTTCAAGTCCCAAATTTTAAATCAAAACTTGAGTTTTATTAAAAAAAATATTCGTTGGAACTTCGGCCCCAAAATGTAAATAATTATTAAGGTACTTTTAGTATTCCTTGACCTATTGTAAGAAATAATCAAAACTTCAGGTTTGATTTTATGGCACATTTTATTATCATGCCAGAAAATTTGAACACCAATTGCAAACTTTATGCTGAAAAAATTTAAATAAGAACTGAAAACTTCAAGTTCCAAATTCTAAGTAGTACTTGAAAACTTCGGGTCCCAAAAATATAAACTATTAGAGAACATTGGGTCTTAATATTTAATTATTTGTGTATAAACTAATTTGATTTTAAAAAAATAAAATGATAATAATAATAAATGCAAATATATGACATCAACCTAAAATAAATTTTAAGGAGCATATGAAAGATGAACATATTTCAACTTGATACAGGTGTTAAAAATGGACTGATGGTAAAATAGACCAATACACTGAAAAGGCATTAACAATCATATATATGTGAACAAATGACCACATATATTAACAATATGTATTATTTATCATGTTGTTTATCTGTGTTGAACAAATGTTCTAATAATATTTTCAAAAATGAAATATTTTTATAATAAAAGCCATGCTAGTCATCATCAAAGCATTTGATACAACGATTTTAAGTCTTCAAATAAGTATTATGATATGTAATTATTGAATTCAAGCATAATTTGAAAACATGTATCATACCTACTGTTAATCATGTGGATAACTCATTATTATACCTAATGTGAAAACAGGTATCATACCTTTTTGGGGAAAAAGTTAAAACAATTGTTGAGATGTGAGCACATAGATAATTTAAGAGAGAGAAGAGTTTCTCATTAATTAGTGTGTAAATGATTGAGATCATTCTTATTTATAGTATAAATTGGTAATGTCCTAATAGGAGTAAACATTCACTTAAATAAAATACATACAAATATTTATCACAGAAAGCAGTCAAAATAATTTTCCCAAATGATATATACGTAAAGGAATCCATGCTAATCACTCTAGACGTTTTTGCTTGGACAAGAAAGTTCAGTTGTTGCTAGTCCAGAAGATAGCAATGTTGAGTATTAAATTACAATTACGGCTCCACTTGGATTCAAAATTTTGAGATGAATAAATTCAATTTTTTATCCAAAAGTATAAATTAGCACAGTAAGGATTCACCGACTAGGGACAATATAGTATTATAATACATTTTTGTCCTACTATCATTTCCCATGTTAAGGACTATTGTCTTGCGGTGTTCTTTTCATACAAGAAAAATTAGGGGAATTCACAGATCACTTCGATTCGATTTTGAACCATAATTCAAGCCCAACCAATTGGTTCGATTTTGAAAAAATTCAGCGCGCCACCGAACCGACAATGAGAAAAATCGTCGAATTTGGGCCACATCGTTTTAGGGGCGGTTTTATATTTTGGTCAGGTTTTGAGGCCATTTAATGCTTTTTTGATATAAAAATTGAAGTCGTTTAAGGTTTTTTTTTTATATAAATATTGATGTTGTTTCGCTTTAAGGATGGGAATTTAACCTGGCCCGGCGGGTTAAAACCCCAATTAAAATAAACGGGGCGGGTATGATTTTTTCTAAAAACCTGTCTATTAAATGGGGCGGGTTCGGATTTACTATATATAAGCATAACCCGCCCCGCCTCGTTTATTTCTTATAATTACTAAAATACTCATATTTAATATATTATTTACACTAAAAATTTATATATATAAGTTATATATGCAGTATGCGGGTTTTAACCCGTCCCGAGCGAGTTTTTGACCTACTTAATCTAAACGGGGCGGGTTTGGGGGGTTACACTTAAACACGTTCGACGCGGGTTAAAAAAATCGTCGTGAGGCGGGGCAGGTTTTTAAAAAATTTTGCGGGGCGAGTTTGGGTTATGACAAACCCGACCCGTTGCCATACCTATTTCACTTTGAATCGGTTTTTCCTTATTTAAACCGTCAACCAAACCGACATGATCGGTTTTCTAAATCCTTCAACCGTAGTCAAACAAGGCTAAAAAATATCGGTTTCGGCTCGATTCAATCCGGTTCGATTAGTTTTTTTGCACTCATAAGAAAAATCAGTGTTCTAAAAGGTGCCCGACACTAGTCAACAAAATACCTTTAATGGGGCCCCACATTTTTAGAAACTTTACTTTACTCCCCAGCACTAGTCAACAAAATACCTTTAATGGTGCTCCACATTTTATACCTCTTGAGTCTAGAGATAGGGTTCCATTACCAAATCAAGACCTTAAACCTTTTCTCTTCAACCTACCTCAGATTGAAACCACTGATGATACCTGGACCACTGCTTAGTCAAATCCTTTGACCCTATGGATTTTATGGTAAAGAAACCTAGAAATGTTTCCAAAACAAGCTATCAATGCATCTGATATACAAGCTCTTAAAGAGAACTTAATGAGACAATTAGAAAAGCAATGACACAAAACATGCTACAACACCTAACTCTCAAAAATAAATTATATAACATTCAGTGGATGCCATCGAAAATGGAAATATTGGAGCCAGAACCTTGGCCACACTGAATGTAACTGCATAATTATAAGCATTAAAGAAGCTCTTACACCAACAATGCTAAGCAGATCTAAACAGATTCGCTAGTGGAATTTATCTTTATTTACAGAAACCAAGGGATACACCCGGCCCATCAGGCTCTTCTGCTGGAGATTATAACTCCTCTCAAAGCTTAAGGTTATTGTTGATACCAAAATTAATATGCTGATGTGGACGAATAATACGAAGACACGTGTCAGTCTACGTGGCACAATAGCAACGAGGAAGTCCAATTCCTCGCCCCATTCATGTTCTCTCCGAGCAACGAGGACACCCCGAGAAACTCTAGCACCCCGAGGTACTCCAGTGCTCCGAGGAACTCTTGATCAACGAGCAACTAAGGCGGTTCGAGCTGCATCTCGGTCGTAATTACCAGATAATCAACAGTTCAACTATTCATTGAATGTTTATAATCTTGACGCACACGCTGCATTAAATGTATTACCCTTTCACATGTATATCATTTAATGTACCAGCCCATTCATGTACAGCCTCAAGGCTATAAATACCTTGTATCAACCCCATTCAAAGGGATGGGAATTTCTTGAGAGAACTTGTAATCAAGAATTCTGCAAACACTCAGCAATAACATAACTGTGGACGTAGGCTTTATTCCTAGCCGAACCACTTTAAAAAATTTTGTCTTATTTATTTATCTGTGATTGAATAATTAGAGAGATCTAGTTTTTTACATCAACAGATTGGCGCCGTCTGTGGGAAACTTATTGTTATAATGTTATGCCTTTTGGTTTGAAAAATGCAGGAGCAACATACCAACGGCTGATGAACAAGGTTTTTACCGAACAAATCAGCTACAATATGGAAGTCTATGTCGATGACATGCTGACGAAAAGCAAGAGAGCTGTTGATCATTTAGTTGACTTGAGTCAAACTTTTGATCAACTGGATAAATACCAAATGAAGCTTAACCCGACGAAGTGCACCTTTGGAGTACGAGAAGGAATGTTCCTCGGATACATCGTCAATCAGCGAGGTATTGAGGCAAATCCAGATAAGATCAAAGCTCTTCTAGGGCTGCGATCCCCGACGACAAAGAAAGAAGTACAGAGTCTTACAGGACGAGTTGCAGTGCTCAACAGATTTGTATCCCGAGCAACTGATAAATGCATACCATTCTTCAAAACACTTCGAAAAACCTTTGAGTGGAATGAGGATTGTGAAAAAGCCTTTCAAGACTTGAAGAAATACTTGGGAGCACCTCCACTGTTGTCCAGGCCAATAACTGGAGAAAAGCTGTACTTGTATTTGTCAGTATCAGAGAATGCAGTTAGTTCAGCATTGATCAGATTGGAGAATGGAGTCCAGAAACCAATCTATTACACGAGTAAGGCTTTCCGAGGTGCAGAAATCAGGTACCCAAGGCTGGAGAAATTGGCATTGGCATTAATTGAAGCAAGTAGAAGAATGAGGCCGTATTTCCAGGCCCATACCATCATCGTTTATACCGATATGCCATTGAGACAAGCCCTTCACAAACCAGAAAAGTCAGGAAGACTGATGTACTGGGCAGTAGAACTCGGCGAATATGATATTGTGTATGAACCCAGATCATCATTGAAAGGGCAGGCTGTAGCAGATTTTATAGCGGAGTTTACATATCCTGATGCCTCCGAGGAACAAAAGCTGCTCGTTGACCAACCTGTGGATGCTACAGGATCAACAAACATAAATCCAGACCAACTCCGGTTGGTAAAAGGGCTTATAGAAGTAGAAGGATCATCAATTTCAAACTCGGACCAGCTCCGGTTGGATGAAGAATGAAAAGAGATGGTCGACGAGGAACCAGAAATACCAGGGGATGATGAAAGAAAATAGCAGATATTCTACTGAGGAGCTCTGTCAGATAAGAAATTTGAAGACGAGTTACTTACATGGCGATTGTATGTGGATGGGTCATCTTGCACAGCTGGTTGTGGAGCAGGGATTGTTTTAAACACCCCAGATGATATTGACATGGAGTATGCCTTGAGATTTCAATTCAAAGCTTCTAATAATGAAGCTAAGTATGAGGCCATGATAGCAGGTTTTCATTTGGCGAAAGTTATGGAAGCACGACAAGTAATTGTATTCAGTGATTCTCAGTTAATTGTGAATCAAATAATGGGAATATATGCAGTTAAAGGAGAATTAATGGTGAAGTACCATGCAAAGGTGATGGAGTTACTGACAGAGTTTGATGCCATTCAATTGGTGAGAATACCGAGGATGGAGAATGCTAGAGCAGACGCATTGGCCCGATTAGCATCAGCTACGCGCACCGAGCTACGAAGAACAATACCGATTGAAGTACTGGAAAGTCGGAGCATAGATGAAGACTTGACGATGAATGTTATTGCCCTTGATTTAGGACCATCTTGGATGGATCCCATCAGGGTATATATTGAAGAGGGAGGATTGCCGGAAGACAAGCTCGCTGCCAAGAAATTGAAGTATAAAGCTGCTCGGTATGTGCTAACTAATGGTATTTTGTATAGACAAGGGGTTATGGCAGGTTTGCAGATATGTGTACATCCCTCCGAGGTAAAAGCATTGATTGAAGAGATCCATGAAGGGTCTTGTGGAGCTCATGTAGCAGGTCGAACACTTTTGCAGAGGGTAATGACTCAAGGATACTACTGGCCAACTATGAGGGCTAATTGTATAGCCTATGCTAAGAAATGTGACAAGTGCCAACGATTTTCCTCCATCCGACGAACTCCACAAGCATTGCTGACACCAATAACTTCCCCTTGGCCATTTGCCATGTGGGGAATTGATTTGGTTGGACCACTGCCGACCACCCGAGGAAGATTCAAGTACCTCGTCGTTGCAGTGGATTATTTTACTAAGTGGGTGGAAGCTGAGCCGCTTATTGATATGACGTACGAGAAGGTATACCAGTTTGTTTGGAAGAATATCATCTGTCGATATGGTCTCCCTCATGCCTTCATCACAGATCATGGAACACAATTTGACAATGAGGAGTTTGCTGCCTATTGTCAACAATCAAACATACTGAAGACCCATTCAGCACCAGGACATCCTCAAAGCGATGGGCAGGCTGAGGTAACAAACAGAACGCTGTTAAATGGTTTGAAGAAAAGGCTAAGTGAAGCTAAAGCTAACTAGATTAATGAGATGCAATCAGTATTGTGGGCTTATCGAACAACTCCCCGAGCAGCAACTGGAGAATCACCATACATGTTAGCATTTGGAAGTGAGGCTGTAATACCCGCCGAGTTGGGTCTCCCAACACATAGAGTGCTGAATTTTAATTCCCCAATCAACGATTTAATGTGAAGACTGGATTTGGATATGCTCGAGGAGGTTAGAGAAGAGGCATCGATCAGAAATGCTGCTTATCAACAACGAATAGCTATGTTCTACAACAAAAGGGTGAAGAAATGCGATCTAAAGGAAGGAGATTATGTACTGAAGAAGGTCATTCAGAAGCACAATAAACTCGAAGCAAACTGGCATGGACCTTATCGAGTTGTGGAAGTTGTTCGACCAGGAACTTACAGAATAGCAACTCTAGAAGGAGAGGAATTTAAGAATGCATGGAATGCTGAACACCTGCGCAAGTATTATCAGTAATGTAAAATGTAAAGCATTTACTTCATTATGAATAAAACGAGAATGTTTCACCAATTTCTTTCTGTTGAAAGTTTTTCGGGGAATACTAGTGTTATACACTACGCTGCTTGATAACAAGAAGAAGACTAAAAGGGCGAGAACAATTTAAATACTCCTTTGGTTAGGAGGTGACACTAGTGTGACCAACTACGGTTGGTAAGATATCTAGTGGACAGAACCAAAAAATACTCCTTTGGTTAGGAGACGACACTAGTGTGACCAACTACGGTTGGTAAGATATCTAGTGGACAGTTCGAAAGAACCAAAAAATACTCCTTTGGTTAGGAGACGACACTAGTGTGACCAACTACGGTTGGTAAGATATCTAGTGGACAGTTCGAAAGAACCAAAAAAATACTCCTTTGGTTAGGAGACGACACTAGTGTGACCAACTACAGTTGGTAAGATATCTAGTGGACAGTTCGAAAGAACCAAAAAATACTCCTTTGGTTAGGAGACGACACTAGTGTGACCAACTACGGTTGGTAAGATATCTAGTGGGCATATAGTTCGAAAGAACCACTACTACTCCTCTGGTTAAGAGGTATACACCAGCATGATCAACTACGGTTGGTAAGATAAAAATATACTCTCACATTACAACTTATGTTGATCGGGAGGGAAGATTAATACAAAAAGTTCTTTGAAGAGCAAAATATTCTAAATTAATACAAAAAGTTCTTTGAAGAGAAAAATATTCCAAATTGTACCAAGCATGGTTGGTCGGGGATAAAAACCCACTAACTGTAGTTGGTCGACGAGGAGAATTTATCGACCTTAATCGGTCGGACACATTTTATGAAAATATTTCAAATTGAACCAGGTATGGCTGGTCGGGGATAAAAACCCATCAACTATAGTTGGTCGACAAACATTATTTAACAACCTTGGTTGGTTGGAAACATTTTAAACATTCATACTCATTACTTTATTATTGAGTGATCAAGCAACCTTTCTAATACTTGTAAATTTTAAGTTGGCTGATGAACCATACAATTTGCAAACAGAAAAATAGCTATACTAATTGGCAGAACAGAAAATGAAATGCTTTCATTAAGATAAAAATATTACAAACTCTACATATGTGCTAATTAATACATTGAAAAACCTATTCTATTGGTTTCTTTCCTTGAACTTTTGAAATAAGTTCCTCGCCGGCAGGAGGATCTTCCAGGCAAAGAGGAGAGTTAATAAAATTCAAGTCCCTCAGCATTCTGACATTCATTATTGAAGGTGTATCCAAGAGATGCTCGGGACGAGATAATTCAGTCTGAGAATGAAGACTATAATCACCAAGATATTTTGAAATTAAACTCCGAGGAATGGAATGAGCTGGGATCCATTCCATGTCCAATTTGAAAGGTGGCACAGGCAAGTCTAATAACCCTGGAGCATGGTAATCCCATAAAAAATGCCCTTGCTCCAATTTTAATACACCTAGGGCGTTCAACCATCCCTGCTTGTAACCTTCATTATTGGCGTGTTCAATACGAGCATCTAAATGAACAAAGGCTTCATTATATCCTGCCATCCAAAATTCCCTGGGCTGTTTATGGAATTGGAAGAGTAATCTATCTAATTGTTCACGAAGGTTTTTGGCAAAAAGATCCTTGGAATGTAAAGCAGACTTAGTTGCAGTGAGTTGATCCTCCAGGGATAGATTTTTCTTGGACATTTCAGACAGAGCACGATCCTTAACATTCAATTGGAACGCTTGAGTTTCCAAAGTAGACTGAGTGCGAGCTTCTTCAACATTGTGACTAAGAACTCTTGATCGGCTCCGAGAAGCAACTGGAGAACTTTGCTCCTCGACAACATTTTGTACTGCTCTTCCTCGTCCCCGAGAACCTCTTCCTCGTCCCCGAGCATTCACAGGAATAACATATTTTCTTAAATTATCCAGCTCTTGCCTTAGTTTGGCATTTTCAACCTCTAAGAACGAGAAACCTTCATCAGTAACTGGTACTAAAGCGGTGGAAGATGATGCTGCAGATTCATATTGAGCCAACTTTTTCTGCAAATTATTATTTTCTTGTTCCAGGATCTCGGCAATCTGCCTGCAGGCTTCAACTTCACCTTTTAGGGTCCTTTCCCTAATATCATATCCAGCAATGATCTTTTTATGACCTGTATCAGAAGAAAGCTGTTGATATCTATTTTCATATTCCTTGTGTAATGAAGCCATTGATTCATTGTGCTGACCTTGAAGATCCTCTAAGGAATAATGAAGCTCTTCAATCAAGTCATAGTAAGCGACATTGTTGGCCACAGCTCGGTCGAGTAAATCTTTCAAGTACCGATAAGACTCAATCGCCTGTTCTGAAGCATCATGACCAAGGATGTCAGCAATTTCAGAGGAACTAAGGTCTGTATGACCAACTTTATAATATTGGTGACATTGCTGCATCAGCTCGGTATCATGGGAAGATATCAATTCCATTCTAGCAAAAAACTAAGGATAAGAAAAAGACAACAATCAACAAAAACAAATCATCAACAACAGAGATGAGCAAAGAAGTATTTTATTAGATCACAAAAGGATTACATTGTTCGATTACAAGTAATGAAAGATAGAAATGATGCCGAACAACTTCACACATTTTCCTTGTCTCCCAAGACTTTCTCGGGAGGCTGGGACGAGGAGCTCGGTTGCTCGGTAGTAACAATGGCTTGATCGGCAGGAATCTTCTCGGGAGGAGGAGGCATGGAAGAAATGTCCTCGGTGACAGAAGGTTGAGAGGCAGAGACTGGATCACCTATAGCCATAGAAGATTCATCAGAGACAGGCTCATCTTCTTCTTCTTCCACAATTGGTGGAGGAGGACCAGGGAGGTGTAATTGGAATAGGTCAGAATCCTCCTTGACCTTCAATTCCTGCAGAGCAGCTACCCAGCCATCGTAGAAGTATTTCAACTTCCCATATTGGACTTGGGATGTCAATGCAGCAATCCCCTTATCACAGCCTTTATCCCAGCCAGCGCTGAAGGATTTTTTAACAGCGGCCTTTCTTTTCAACTTCTCCGAGGAGAGTTTTACATCCAATTGCTCTTTTTGGACCTTGATGTCTCGCAGGGTAGATAACTCTTCCTCTGCCTTTTTCAATTTGTCGTCGCATTTTTGGTGCTTGACCTCTAAGCCTTTCATTTTATCCTCCAAATTCTTGGAGGTTTCAGCCATCTTCATCTTTTCAGATTCAGCCACAGCCAATTTCTTCTCCCAAACAGTTTTCTCCTCGACGTACTGTTGACGAGATTCCTTTACTGATTGGGCTAAACCCAACAGAGCATCATCAACATCTGACGAGGAGCTGGAAGCTTTAATAGCTTCATCTTTCTTCACGATGGTATTGAAACAATTCACCAGCTGAAAGATAGGAAAAACAATAAAGTCAATACAAAAACGCAAGAATTCAGAGAAAGAAAGAAAATCCAGAAGTATGAGAAATTTACTGAAGAAAGATGACGAGCAGCTAGGGATGTCAGTGTATCCCTAGGAATTTTTTCATCAATTCCGAGAACCTCGGGTATAACTGAGCTCATTGAAGAACTCGGAAGAATGATGTTTGAAACACCACTACCACCAGCAGGTAGAGAGGAGGCAGTTTCAGCCAAATTAACTGAGGATGATTTCCTCAATCTCCTCAACGGGAGGTCAGAACTTTCAACCAAAGAAGTCTTGGTCGGAGAGATCGTAATTACTTCCACAGGAGATTTCTTCTTGCTCGGAGCCACTGGGGGCTTCTCGGCAGCTTTTGAAGGCTCAATATCCACCTTCTTAGTCCCTTCTGGGACATCAGTTCTGCTTTTCTTAGCCTCAGCAGCAGAGGAAGAATCATCAAATAGAGCAGGAGGAGCTCTCTTCTTGCCCATTCTCTGACTTAAAGGGACGTGAGAATCTGACGAAGAGTCCTCTGGGGTTGAAGCTGGCTCAAGAGGACGAGCAGTATAAGAGGTCGTATAACTCTTATACTGTAGCAAATACGAGGCAAACCTGATATGCTCGTCTGCAACTGTCTTATGCAAACTCCATATAAGTTTCAAATGCTTGATATTAACTTCTGACTCTTTTGGATTTGTTCTTTTACTTTCAACTGCAAACAAACACATAGCAAAGTATCAGTCATACATTTTGTCAAACATAATGAATTCATAAATTCAGAAATGAGATAAAATGAAAAATAAACCTATCCCGTTGCCATATAGGGGGCATCTGGGACCAGTGTACACTCCATCTCCAACCAGAGGGGCATATTGCCAACTTTTGATAACCACCCCATACTCAAAATAATCTCTATTTGCATCGGGGAGGTTAACTACAAGAGCCCTATTCAAAAACCTAGTTTTTAAATAATAAATATTATCTAAAACAGCCCATCTATAGCAGTACATGATTTCAGGGATCCCTATACGAGTCCCATGAGTTATATTTAATTTATATACCCCATTAATTATTCTCCATGAATTTGGGGCTATTTTTGCAGGGACAAGATCAAAATATTGACAAAACTCGAGACACAATGGGTTTGGTGGAAAGGAAAACCCACATTCAGCAATAAAAAGACTGGGGAACCAATGTCCCTCAGCCAAACGAAAATAATTTTGAGGTTCTGAAAGCTCCTCCAGAATTACCCAAGATGGGATGGAAAAGTCAGAACGGAACTTTTCAAGAGATTCAATAATGTAAACCATAATGAACAAAGGAAGAAGGAAGAAAATCTTACAGAAAGGAAGAAGGTCTGCTGACAACTAACGAAGGAAAAGACGAACGCACAAGAGAGAAGGAGAGAATAGAAAGCTTGAATACAGAAAATTGGAAAACGTAGAGGACGGTATGGTTACCAAAGAAGTTTAAATACTTTGCATTGGGAAACTGCGAAAGAAATGATTACCAAAAAGAAACTACTGAACTTCCGGCGGCTAAAAGGACAAAAATTGCACGGAGATCGAAGCGCTTATGAAAATTCAAAAAAGGAAGAAACTGCGAAATGAGAAAGAAATTTGAATACAATGCTCCTAAAACCCAGGAAGGTCATTTAATATTGCCATATACCGAGAAAGAATGTTTCATACTCCTCAAAGTTCGAAATATGAAACATTGGGGGCTTCTGTTGATACCAAAATTAATATGCTGATGTGGACGAATAATACGAAGACACGTGTCAGTCTACGTGGCACAATAGCAACGAGGAAGTCCAATTCCTCGCCCCATTCATGTTCTCTCCGAGCAACGAGGACACCCCGAGAAACTCTAGCACCCCGAGGTACTCCAGCGCTCTGAGGAATTCTTGATCAACGAGCAACTAAGGCGGTCCGAGCTGCATCTCGGTCGTAATTACCAGATAATCAACAGTTCAACTATTCATTGAATGTTTATAATCTTGACGCACACGCTGCATTAAATGTATTACCCTTTCACATGTATATCATTTAATGTACCAGCCCATTCATGTACAGCCTCAAGGCTATAAATACCTTGTATCAACCCCATTCAAAGGGATGGGAATTTCTTGAGAGAACTTGTAATCAAGAATTCTGCAAACACTCAGCAATAACATAACAGTGGACGTAGGCTTTATTCCTAGCCGAACCACTTTAAAATTTTTTGTCTTATTTATTTATCTGTGATTGAATAATTAGAGAGATCTAGTTTTTTACATCAACAGTTATAGCTTTTGTTCTTTAGTGTTCTCCAGCTTCCTTTGTTCCTATTCGTGGTTTTATAGCACGACAAAGTTTTTCTCTTATCCTGCTTGGGTAGGTAGTAAGGTAAATGACTTTAGCATATATAAGTTACAATTTATTCAAATCCCCTTAGAGTA
Source organism: Sambucus nigra (assembly GCA_949130495.1). Classification (NCBI taxonomy): domain Eukaryota; kingdom Viridiplantae; phylum Streptophyta; class Magnoliopsida; order Dipsacales; family Adoxaceae; genus Sambucus; species Sambucus nigra. The sequence continues at coordinate 1,188,953 of CASBWL010000471.1, forward strand.
AGGGCGAGCTCTGAGCCATGCGGGTACGCCGTAAGGTTCTTGGTTCGATTCCCCCTTGGGTGCCAAAGTTAAATTGGGGTGTGTGTTAGGGTGACTCTGACACTTGGTACCCCCTGTTTAACAAACACGAGAGAGTCCAAATGACTAGTTTTTATGGCGGTTCAGGCTTCAAAAAAATAAAAAAAGGGTTCTTGGTGCCATCCATGTTGGCTTGAGCTACTGACAGGTTTGAAGATAGTGTAACGTTGTGTCATTTTAAGTATCGAAAAGGAAAAAAATTAGGCTCCTCAAATGACCCCCACCCCCACCCCCCCAAACGAACCCTTTTCTTCTTGTAACCCTTTAGTTTACTTAGGAATTTTTTTATGATAATTAAATAAGATTTGTATGGCCTACCAAAGTCATGTCGCAGAGTATGACTGAAACCAAGGGCATGACTATACTAGTAGAGACCTGTCAAATTAAGTGACTGGGCGGCTGATCTCATCATTGGGTCTAGGTTGCACTTTTGTCCTTCAAAAGATGCGATCAACCATCCCTCTATGGCAGCCACTATCGAGGGACACTTTTTTCGTCATAAATGAGAGCATGGTTCAAAATCTCGGTATCGGTTCTGGTGTTGGACACTCGATTTTCAATTCGTTCACGGTATCGGGCGATATGCAAAGATACGCTATTTAGAGAGCACGAAAAATTCCGAAAAAAATATATAAAATTACATTGTACGATTAGTTATTCTGAAGTGCGGCGAACTTGGCATATTGGTAACGTACTAATTTTATTTTCATTCTTTATTATTTAAAATCTCTAAACAATTGTGTATTAGAGACTAATTATTGATTTTAATTTATGCATGAGGATGTTTGATATTCATGAACGAGACTAGACATATGGGGATTCTTTTTTCCCCCAAATCTCTGTCTCTTCCATCTTTGGACATCGTTATGTGACATTATATTTTGATAGGATATTTTGTTTAAAGTTCAAATTCTTTTATGTACGATGAATGTTATTAGTTTTATATCAGTCACATTTTAATTTTCTTGCAATCATGGTTCAAAGTCTCGGTATTGGTCCCGGTATCGGCTACTCGATTTTCAACTCGGCTGCGGTATCGGGTGACAGACAAAGATACACTATTTAGAGAGCGCAAAAAATTCCGAAAAAAATCTACAAAATTGAAAAAAAATACGATTAACAATTTGGACCAATAGAATAAGTTTAAAACTATCCTGTAATATACATAACATTGTACAATTGATTATATTGACGTGCTGCGAACTTGTCAGACTCAATGTTCCATAATAAATCAATGTTTTATTTCATGGAGGATACAAATATTATATTTTTACAAAGAAAAACAAATGTTACATTTTTAATAAGAAGATAATTTTTTTTTACAAAGAGGATACAACTATTATATTCTTAGTATTATTTTTAGTACGAGGATACAAATGTGTTTTTTAAGTCTGTTATATTTTTCTAAAAAGGATAGAAATGTTTCTTTTTTAGTATTGTTATTTTTTTACAAAGAGGATACAAATAGTGATTTTGACAAAACACTACATTTTTTTTACAATCATTTTTTACAGAAAGGATGCAAATGTTATTTTCTTACAAAAAATGATGCAAATATTATTATTTTTTTGTTGTTGGGTTGCAAATGTTTTTTTTTAAATTGATGAAAATGTTATTTTTTTACAAAGAGGATGCAAATATTTTTTTTACTTGTGTTGAAAATGTTAGTTTTACATAAAGGATGCAAATATTATTTTTACAAATGTTTAGGGGATACAAATATTATTTTTACAATAACTACAGTTATATATTTGTTTTTAAAAGAATAACATTTTTGTTTTTTTATAAATAATAACATTGGGAACATTATTATAAAAAATATTAAATAACATCTGGATCATTTGCATTCTTTAAAAAAAAACTGGCTCATATACAACGCACTAAATTAAACCCACATGATGACCAAATAACCCCCACACACAGCACACTAAATTAAAAAAACAATTAGCATTTCATAACCCGCCAAAAAAACCACACTTACGAACATAACACTAGAGAGAGAGAGAGAAAGAGATTGATGCTTAGTAACTTATACCATCTCAGTTGATATATCACCGATATGGGTCGATACTTTTGTGATATCGTCGATTCCATCGCGATATGGGCCAATTCGACTGCGATATCGTCGATATGGGTAGATTAAACGTCTATATCACCGATACTACCGAGAAATTACCAATATAGGGTCGACTCGCATTAATAATTGAAAAATCAACTAGTAACTTGGAATCGGATCGATGGGCACTGATACTTAGTCAACTCGGTCGTGTCGTCGCGGTATCGGCCTCGACTTTGAACCATGCTTGCAATTATTTAATTTAATCTTGGTGTGTAAAATTATTCTGCATGTATATGTTATGTGGACAAACTTATATAGGTCGTGTAAATGTTACAATATATTTTCAATAACGAATAAATACGGTAAAAGATTAACATTCTATCAAAAAATAAAAGAACATGAGACAATGTTCAAATAATGATACAATTTTTTTCCATATTACTCAGAAAAATTATACAAGGTCGCAATAATTTTCACAACATATTTTTCGTACAAATAAACATTTTGTAAAAAAATGTACAAAGAAATGTCTAACAAAGCGTATTTTTGACATCTTTTTACAAACAAAATTAAAAAATGTTTTGGGCAAAAATGTTTTTTGGGTACCAAAACAAATGTCAAAAGGGTTAAAAAAATGTGTCGTTTGAATCGGTTGTCTCGGCCGATATCGCGGTTGTTTTGCCAGATATCTCGACAAGACAACACGATTCAGTGTTTTTTTTAAACGCCTCTCGGTATCGGCCGATACTTTGAATCATGAATGAGAGTCCCCTTATTAAGGAAGGTCAATATGTTTAATGCCCAAAATCTTATACAAAGAAAGTTAATAATCATCCAATCATCATATGTAATACCCCGTATTTCTGAATATTTTATTTAATTAAATTGGAGAATTAAATGAGAAAATACGGCTTAATTTAAATTACGTAAGAGTAGTAATTTATAGAGTTTTAATTGAAATTGTAATTTTGGAATATTAATCGAGAGATAGATACCGGTTTATATTGCCTCATTATATTTGCTTAGTGCGAGTGGTAAATAGTTTCTTAACGCGTGTAGACCGTGTTGGGGTGAGAACAAGTAATATTTTTAAGTGACTCAAATGATAATTTAGAGGTCACAGATGAGTCCGAAAGGGTCAAATTAGTCAAAATAGTATACCCGGGGGTACTAGTTGAGTCCTGGGGTAATTTTGGACTAAACCGGGACCGTTCGGGGGCGTTTTGGTCTTTTAACATGAGAGGGTATGGAGACCTACGAAATTGAGAACTTTATATCAGCCGTATGATAGAGGGGTTAGGGTTAGAAAGCCCATGAAAATACACCATAGCCATTAGAGATGAGAGAGAAACCATTCTCAATGCAAAAGGAAGAATTGGGAAGGATTCAAAGTAGATTTTCACTATCAACTTGTTGGGGAAGAAGGATTGAAGGATTAAGATCATCAATCATCAACAACAACCACGAAATCAGACCCTACTGATCATAAGGCAAGTTGTTTATTGCAAAAATTATAAAGTTATAATACCCATGTGTAGGGTTTTTGAATAGTCTTGTTTAAATCAATATCTTGATAGGAGAATGATGATATTTACACATGTTGGGATAGGAATCGCATGTAGAATGATTTAACATATGTAGAGGATTAATATTCAGATTAGACTTGATGATTATTTCAGAATAAAACCTGGATTTTGAATGAAAATATGGGAAGAACACCATAATTAGGGTTTCAAGAAATTCTGGGTTTAACTCACTGTTTCTTTAAAGGAATTGGAGTTTTGATGTATTTGACATGATAGAAATTGTCCTAGTATATGTGGAAATACGTTAGGATCATTGGGTCGAAGTTTGGTGGACTATAATTAGACCTGTCAACGGGTCGGTTGGGTCGTGTACGGGTTACGGGTTACGGGTTACGGGTCAAAACACCCTAACCCATACACGACCCGTTAAGCCTAACGGGTCTAATAACAATACCCAAACACGACCCGTTAATATTAACGGGTACACGACCCAAATCGTTAACACCCGTTAATATTAACGAATCATTTCGGGTCGAAATGGGTAACGAGTTGGGTGACCCTATAATACCCGTTAGTCTTCAATACTTTATAAATAATGGGTTTTAATTGTAATTTTTATTGGGTATAGATTGGGTGACCCTATAGCACCCGTTAGTCTTTAAAGATTTAGAAATAATGAGTTTTAATGGTTATTGTTATTGGGTACGGGTTGGGTGACCCTATAGTACTAACGTTAACGGGTAGAAACGGGTTAAAACGGGTACAGGTAAATTTCCAAACCCGAATCGTTAGTGTTAACGGGTCTACCGTGTCAACCCGTTAATGACCCAAACCCAATAAGGGTAAACCCATTAACTTATAATTTCGTGTCGGGTCGTGTCGTGTTAACGGGTTATCGTGTATTTTGACAGGTCTAACTATAATGGAGTTTGAAGATTTGTTAATGGAGGAAAAGATTAAAGAAGAAGACGAACTGCGTATGTCCCTGTTCGATCGATCGATCGATCGACTATGTCGATCGATCGAACCCAGCAGTCGATCAATCAACGCAAGCTGTTTCTCGAAAATTTTTATTCTTTATTGATTTTCGGGAATGAATGAGTATCCTAGGATTTACATTATACTTATATGGGAGTGAGAATAAGACCAATAGGTATATTGTTGAGGTCCGATAAGGCCATTGGGTGTAGGGATTGGATTACGGACCGACGAGAATAATCTTATTTAGTAGAGTATCGGGGACTTCGGAAATTGAGTTACGAGGCGAAGTAAATTCAATTTAAGTAATAGACCAGTAGGGTAAGCGATAACTACTGAAATTATATGTTAGGGGTAACTAGGACCCTTAGAGTTATGTGAATACTCAAATAAATGGGATTAATGAGATAAATCGTAAAGCGAATATTGCACGGTAGATATATGAGATTAAAATATTACGTACGTATATAATTAATAGGTCGGGCGTGTACCTACTGAATTATGTGATCTTTTAGGTCGAGCGATTTATACCTAAATTAATTATGTTAGAGTTGATGAGACATTCCAAACTAACATAAAGTTATTATATGTTTGGGGTCGATGACAAATGCCAAACCAGACCTTGAACCGGTGTCGTGATGAAAGAGTCCCGAACCAGAATATGTGTATATATATATTTTTAAAATAGTTGGGGTCGATGGATAATTGCGAACCAACTCTCACTTGGGGTCGATGAATCATTCCGAACCAAGAGATCTTTATTTGTGTACATAAATAATTGGGGTCGATGCATCATTCCGAACCAATTCTTACTTGGGGTCGATGAATCATTCCGAACCAAGGGTCCTTTACGTGTATAAAAAGGGCAAAATAGTAATGACTGATATTTAGTATATATTGTGTGTGAAATATATATACTTGATGATATTCTACTTCCGTGTATTAGTATATTGATATATATTATGTATTTGAAGATACATAATGAATTGGTAAGTTAAGTAGTGAAACTTAATTACGAAATGCACCTTTAGATAGAGAAAATCTATTTAGTAATTCAAGTAGCGAAACTTAATTACATAAGTGGGAAGTCAACAATTGTGAGAATTCTAGTTATTTTAGTAGTGATACTAAATGAGAAGTCTTGAAAAATAACATAGATGAAATGTTACTTGAGAATTAATTAACATACGCGAGATGTTAGTGAAATGGTTGTACTGTATGGGCGGTACTGGAACTTGGGTACAGATAAGTTCAGTTGACTACTTTGGTTTTAGTCAGCTTGGGAGGTATGACTAGATAAACTAAGTGTATAACGTTAGGTGTGCACAAAAGATGAGGGGTGAGCAAACTCAAGAGAGTGTAGGAGAACCTAACATGTGTAATCAATAACCGCATTTATATTGTGATAAACGCTTGCTAAATATTTTCAAAATGTTTTGAGTACTAACTCTTGCTATAAAATATTTTCAAAACCTTTTAGGTATCCAGCCATAGGGACGCCATGTATGATGATTCCATTCCAGGGACTCGGAGTTGTAGCACAGTGGATGCTTACAGGATTTTGACTAGACAATATCTCTCATTCAGATCTAGTACAGGATCTCACACTATTCTATGTATGGACTTATTGTCCGGTATTAGTCTCAGATGTTAGTTTCAGACTAGTGGTTATTCTATTGTTGTTTGGGATGTTTAGCCGATGGTTTATTCGGTAATACTTTTGTTGTGTTGTACTTTTACTTTGTTGTTTGAATTATAGTACATGATAATTTGTACTTCGTTCCGCATGGTTGATTTATCTGTTTTAAGAAAGATAAAATTTGGCACCGGTCTAATTTTACTTAGGGGATTAGTAATTAAAAAGTTTTCGACAGTGATGCTAAAATGAACCATTTGAGAAACCTGTTTTAATTTAATAAAGGCCTGATCACCCGATGTTTAATTAGGCGGGGTATCACATCATACTTTCATCATAATGGCAGACTTGACAGATTTCTACAGACATCCCCTTTCATTATAACACCTCCATTTAATACATATCTGATGTATAATCAAAATCGTACACTACTTTTTCAATGGCCCCCAAGAAAGAGATTCGAATTCAAGATGAGATTAATCAAGAAATGAAAAGAGAAATCAATCAAGAATTGAGAGAACAAATTGAAAGAATGGAAGAAATGAACAATCACCAAAACTCGGGCGAATCCCTAAAATTTGGTTGCGGTGAGAACACAAGAGTGGCCCTGAATCTACTAGTAGTAAAAAAACCTTCTTCATAGAAGCCAACCAGTCAATCATATCATTGGAGGAGAATCATCCGTCGAACATAGTGAATCTCCATCCTGACGAGCATCAAGGCCCATCACATCACCCAACACAGGTGCGATATAATCAGTAGGTAGAGGTGGAATCTGGACAGGTGGTGGATGAGGAGGATGAACATGTTGGGCCACGAGAGGTGATGGGGGACCGCAATGATAATGGGGACACATGCCAATTAGATGGACACGTTGTCCACAATAAAAGCACTGGCGGTCTCGTAGTAGTAGGAAGTGAGGGGCCCCGGACGGAGGAGGGGGAATCAACTCCTAGACTCTTTGGTGGGTATCCCTGGCGTCAGAGGATGAAGAATAGTCGGTGTAGACCAGAGAAAGATCATGATGTAAAGGGGTATAATGTGATGATGGAGGAGGTGGTACATATGGTGGTGGCCCGTGGGTGAGGGTGTAAACGTGGATCAATGTGTCGGGAACCAAAAATGTCAATATTCCTACCAAAATCATAAGTTGTGCACGATGGTCTAATGGGATGAGCGGTGCAGGTGGTTGGATGGGGTCGTGATCTGGTGGACGACCGAGAGATAGGAAATTCCGATTCGGGCTACAAATGGTGGGAATTGGGATGTATCTCCGGGAAGGTAGAAAAACCCTAGGAACTCAAGATTAAAGGGTTTCCTAGAGTGACCGACATCAATAAACAGGTCATCGGGTTTGAACAGCTCAGAAACCTCTTCGAGGTCAGTGTTGTCAGCCAGCTGGGGTTTGGTGTGTTCGGGAGCCTCTTAGAGGTCGGATTGCCCCGTTCTCTAGTCGTGACTGCCCTTATTTCCCAGGCGAGTTAGATCAGCTGTTCTGTAAAGTGATCCGGGTTTGCTGATATGAGTAGGGTGTAATATGATTAGGCATAAATTCTTCCAAATTTATCCCTTTAATTTAGCTACATTTAGCACCTCGAACAACTTAATCGATTGGATTTTATCTCATAATATTTGTACTGACTTATCCTAACTAGAACACCGAGTTTCGGGTATTTTGTATTGATTTTACAGGTATTTGATGTCAAGAAAGAAAGAAAGAAATTGGAAGAATCGAGAAACGAAAAGAAGTCAAAAGGGCAAAAGTGTAATTTTCACCCGGAATTCGGATGAGGCACCTAAAGAGAAATTGAAGATATCAAGTTCATGAGCACATAGGAAGAAATGGCACCTCAATCGTAGTCCCAGAATAAAAGTTATGAGCATTCAAAGTTGAGAAAAAAGTCAAAGAGGCAGACCAATCCGCAGTATGACCGGACCGGTCTGCAGTGCCATAATCCAGAGGACCCCAGATCGAAAGCAAACCGAAGAAGGAAGCAAATAAAAAGAATCGGTCCGCCCCAGAAATAAAATAATCGGTCCGCCCCAGAAATAAAATAATCGGTCCGCTTCCCAGGCAGACCGATCCGCCTAAGCCCCGGACTGGTCCGGCTGTCGATTTTGATTTTTTATTTCTCTCTAATGGAGAGTCCTAGTGCAGCTAAAACTCCTGAAACTTTGTAGGGTATTTAAACCCGAGTTATTATCATTTTTAGGGGGGGGGGGAATTAAGATAATTTTCCATTTTTTCTGTACAACCCTAGTTTTGAAGATAGTTTATTATTTTAATTCCAAAGTTGAAGATTGTTCGGAATTCTGTGATTAAAGGTGTTCTTAATTGTTGCATTTACTTATTTGGTAAGATTAGTGAGTTATTTCCTCTGTTTACCTCCTTTCTACATCGTTCTACAAATTTCCCTTAGTTTAATCATGGTTTTCTGCAACTTAAAAATTGTTTTCATTAATTTCAGCATGTTAGGCTAGATTTTCTAAGGTCGGGATACATGAACCCAACCCGATGTGATAGTTGCATGAGTATAACACTAATCCTCTGAATTTAGTGATTGATTACGATCGTATAGCGTAGGAACACGACAATTGTAGATCTTTAGATCTCGTTTGCTTCCGGGTAACCGAGATGCTTTAGAATGCAATTCGAGTGTCACTATCGCGATACTGATTTACTCGTCTTCAGATTAAGTATGATGCGGGATTGAACCTCTTATACGTAATGCTTGGGAGTACTAAATTTTGGGTCTAATTAATCATTTAAATTTACGATTAGTATTTTATCTGCAATACACTAGGGGTGGGGGATTGTATTCCCGTCCTGTTTTTCTCATCACATAGTTTAAAGTTTTAAATCAGTATTCATCAGTATTTTAGGTAATTTAGAATAATTGCTTCTTTTCATAATTTCATAATTGCATATAGTGTAGTCATTTCCAAAACCAATCATCTTTTACTTTTCCTTTAGCGTCAGAGTTAGGATTCATTCATCTGTCCAACGTCGTCACAACTCTATTGTCCTAATTCCCTATGGATACGATCCCGACTTATCGGGTTTATTACTAACGTGACAGGCTTGCACTTGAGCCTAGAGTGAACGCACATTAGAGACACTTTCTGAGTCGCGTCAAGTTTTTGGCACCGTTGCCGGGGATTTAGGTAGACTTAGGATTAGATTGAGTCGATCTAAAACTTTGACCAAAAATTTCAAAAAATCCAAAAACATATAAAAAAATTAAAAAACCACAAAAAGATTCATCATCATCTCTCACAAGCTGTTAATGCAAAATTCTGAACTCACTCCCACACCCCATAATACTCCAACCAGTATTCACGAAAATCCGATTGTTGAGTACGATCCTGATAGATCCCACACTCCTAACGCCCCACAGTTCTGGATTCCACCTCCCACACCGTCACACTCAATCTCAAACAACACTCAATTTTCCTTCTTAGGACACACCTCCGAGCACACTTCGAGCACACCAAGTGAGGACACCGTGTCTTTAAGAGAGATAGAAATGTCGCAACACGGTGGTGCAGCCGCCGGTGAGGAAGAGGCCCCATACCGCCCACGGAGAGAAATCTTATATCCCGAGCGCACTGTCACTCCCGGATGCATTATACTCCCGTATAATGCCGGGAAATTTTGTTTCAAAAATGGGATGATCCAGATGTTACCCCATTACCATGGTATGAATTTTGAAAAGCCATATCTCCATATCAGGGAATTTGAGGATGTGTGTGATACTCTCAATGATCAAACTTGCACACAAGAGGTGATCCGCCTCAAACTCTTCCCTTTCTCGCTAAAAGATAAAGATAAGACCTGGCTATGGTCTTTACCTCCAATCTCGATTCCATCTTGGAACGAGTTGCAATCTAGATTTCTCAAGAAATTCTTCCCACCGCATCGAACAATCTCCATAAAGGCTCAAATTCAAGCGTTCAGACGATAAAAAAATTAATCATTTCATAGATGTTACGAGCATTTCAATGAGTTAGTTGCTTCGTGCCCCCATCATGGATTTGATACAGCACATATCATTTCCTTTCTCTATAATGGGATGAACATTAACTCTAAGCAACTCGTTGAGACAATGGGTAGTGGTCCGTTTGTCGACTTAGAAGCCCACGATGCTGAGCTTCACTTGAGGTATGTCACCGAGACTACCCAATCCTGGGATACATCTGATCCTAATGCTCAAAATCGAAATCGTCCAGTGACCACCACTCCAGCGGTGTCCGGTCTATTTCACAATGATAAGAATTTTATGACGGACTGTCGATTAGATATACTTGAGAAAGGATTTCGAGACCTATGCGAGGTATATGGAAAAGGACCAACTGGATCCATGCCAAACCCCATCGAGAAGGTGTGTGCGATGTGTGAGGCGGGTTATTCAACTGAGGAATGCCCGACTATACCCGCCTACAAAGTGATGCTTCAAGAGCAAGTTAGTGGTATAGGAGGATTTAAGGGTAATTTTGGTGCACCGCACGGGAATTCTTACAACCCTTCATGGAAAAACCATCCTGGTTTTAGCTATGGGAAACAATATGCTGCAATGAACCCTCCTTCACATGTTGTCCTTCCTCCACCACAACACTTTCAACAAGCTCCACACATGCAAGGACATGTGCAAGCACCACCACCTCAAGGAGCATATATCCCTCCACCGCAGAGAACTCTCGAGGATACTATGAATCAATTTATCAATAGCCAGACTGCAACCAATGCTAGATATGATCGCCTGATCAGTGACATACATGAAAATCTGTCAAAGATAAAATCCTCGTTGAGTGTCCAAGAGAAGGGCAATTTTCCTGCCCAGGGCCAAAGACCTCTCTAAGGTCAAACTAGTGTTAGCTCGAGACCCCATGACCATCCTGACCAATGTAGCGCAATTACCACTCTACGTAGTGGGAGAGTAGTTGACTTGTCACCTCCCCCACAAGACGTACCTAAAGACAAGGAGATTTTGGCCGGCACGAAAGAGGCTGAAGATGTCCCCTTAAATGAGAGGGATAAAGAAGACTCTAGTGAGCCCGAGGTAGTAGTGAAACCACCCTTAGCGGCACCGTTTCCTCAAAGGTTGATTCCTTCCCATAAAGGAAACCCACGTGATGATGTGCTAGATGTACTAATGCAAGTAAAGCTGAACTTACCTTTCCTCGATGCCATTAAGCAAATTCCATCTTATGCAAAAGTCATCAAAGACTTGTTGACGATAAAAAGAAAGATGAAGGTAAAGAAGAATATCTTTCTAGCACAGAACGTGAGCTCCATTCTACTTAACGATCTCCCGCCTAAATTCAAGGATCCTGGTGCACCCACCATTTCCTGCATCATTGGAGAAAATAAAATCGAAAAAGCCTTACTTGACTTGGGAGCAAGTGTCAATATAATCCCTTACTCCATCTAGAGGCAACTTGATTTGGGTGACCTCAAGCCCACAAAGGTCACTCTCTAATTAGCGAATCGAACCGTGAAGATCCCAAAAGGCATAGTTGAGGATGTGATCGTCCAAGTTGGCACTTTCTACTTCCCAGTAGATTTTGTCATTTGGGACACGGAGCCCTCCTTCACCTCGAGCAACCATGTTCCCATCATCCTTGGGCGCCCGTTATTAGCTATGGCTAACGCAATCATCAATACTCGGAATGGGCGAATGAAACTCACCTTTGGGAACATGACCTTAGAGACTAACATCTTCCATATAGCCTAACATACGGGGGAAGAAGATGATCTTCACGCGATGAGCCTAATTGATGAGATCTTAGAAAAGCACATTGAGGAAAATTTACGTGGAGATGCCTTAGAATCTTGCTTAGTGTCTAGTCAGGAGAGCGAGGGAACTTATACCAAAATTAAAAGAGAGAGAGAGGGGTTAGAATAGAGAAAAATGGAGGAGTTAGAGATCGAGAAAGTAAGAAAGGATGTAGGCACTACTCGAGAGAGAGAGCTAGGGGATATGAGCATGGAAGAATTTGAAAGAGAATTCGGTCCGGTGGATGAGAGCCTTAACGACGAAGTCCAAACTCTATTGGATTCATGTAGTCCCCTAGAATAAAGCGAATGGAAAGATAAAATGGATGAATTCCTTCTTTGTGACCATTCGCCCATATCACTAGAGGTCTCGAAAGCGAGTGAGGAGAAAAGGTGTGTTTCATCTGACTTAGAGACCGACCCATGCATTCCAAAAATTGAACAAAAATTAGGAGTTCTCTCCGAGTCAGTGCACGCAAGCTATGATTTGAGTAAGCATCCCAGGGATCCCTTTTCGAGTAGTCACGATGAGTCTCCCGGTCTTTCCTTTATTTATGGGCAAGGGCCCAACTTATTTCGGTTGTTGGTATATGACAGGAAGATGGGAGTGACAAGGAGAGCATCAAACCCCGTGAGTGGGGTCGTGTGAGTTTGTGGAGAGATGAGAGGTCGTCGCACCCCCGACGCATATGGGGTGATTTTTAGTTTATTATTGAGTCATGTGTTAGGGTCATTTAGTGTCTTTATGCATTTTAAATATTTGTTTGTTTTATTTTTCCGCACTTTCATTCACTTTGAGTTAGATTTTAGTCCTTTTTGCTTGAGGACAATGCAAAAGTCTAAGTTAGGAGGGGGTCACAAATGCGTATTTCTAAAACTCCACAAATTTTCAAAAATGCTCAGAAATTTCCAAAAAAATCATAAAACTTTGAAAAACCCAAAAATATTTTTTTTCAAAATAAATAAAAATTGGAATTCAAATTTTACAAAAATATCATTCAAAGTCGGTGTAAAGTCTCAAGTTGTAAAATTTAAATACACAAAGCCAAAATTGACCAAAGATGGAAATTGAGCAAAAATTGACGTCTTAACAAATAAGTGTGGAGATTAACAAACCCGATGAGATTCGAGCCTATCACTTTTTGCGAGCTGTTCAAATCCATCCGAGTTAATTGTTAACTCAAAGTTCTTTTCAACGCATAAAAAGTCGTCGAGGATCTCAACCCTTTCATTTTGATCGATTATGAAAAACGTTTGTGATATTGCTTTGAAAAATGTGCCAAAATTGATCTCTAAACTTAAATTCATCTTGAAACGCATATGGTAATGCAATTGGTATTTTAGACAATGAAGTAGGCCCTCGTTTGTCACCCAAAAATATTGGCCAGAAAAAGATGCGAAAAATCACCCCTCTTGTAACCCAAATTGAGCCAAATAGATTTTCCCTTTCGTTTGACAACCCAAAAAATCCAAGTAGCCCGGAATTGCGAAAAATGGAAAAATTCAGAATTTAAGTCCGAAAAGTGCATATAAAGGGGCAAGAAAAAATAGATATGCTCAACAAAAATAGCAAGAAAAGAAAAGAAGTGAAAAACAACATAAAAATAGAAAAAAAAAGAAGAAAATGAGCAAAAGCCCGGAAAAGCACTAACGGACGTCATAAGTAAAATTTTCAATTCCGAAATTCTTAGCCTTTCCAAATTTACCCAATCCACCTTAAACCCGAAAAAGTCCTAACCGAGTCCAACTTGCAAAAATTGGTTACCACGTGGAGAGATAATACACCAAAAGATAATAAAAGAGATTGAATGCATGAATAAGAGGCAATGTTCCCGTTTTTAAAACTGTATGCCGTTGATGAGATCCTATCACTATGAAATTTCCGTCTTTCTACTTGTATGCGTGACTTTGCATCCATTATATTTACTCTTTATATCACGCATACTAAAAGAATAGCCATAATTCGAGAGATTCGTTTGTGAGAGCATTCCATGAGAATTTGAAATCAAAACGAATTTTTGGATAAGTAATGTAATGATCAATCGGTGGAAATTAGCGGTTAAATTTCTGTCTTCGCACACACACACACACTACGGTTTAAGACTTGAAAAATATGACTTGATAATGAGTATTTTATGGGAAAGTTTGAATTAGACAATTTTTGCGTATTTTGATTTTTCTTTGAGTCGAATTTTGTGGGTACATTCTCTGCAAACCCTCACGAGACACCACTCGTCCTACTAGGGTAGCCTAGGGGTTTAACGGCTTGTTGCCTACGCTAAATGCAATCGCTTGCCTGCAAAAGAGGTATTCTATCCCAATAAGATGTTTTTCAAGTGTTGAGCCTTGCTAGGATTCTTTTACATTGCTCGGGACGTGCAAAGTTCTAAGTTAGGGGGATTTGATTAGGCATAAATTCTTTCAAATTTATCCCTTTAATTTAGTTACTTTTAGAACCTCGAACAACGTAATCGATCGGATTTTATCTCATAATATTGCTACTGACTTATCCTAAAGAGTACACCGAGTTTCTTGTATCTCGTATTGATTTTACAGGTATTTGATGTCAAGAAATAAAGAAAGAAATCGAACGAATCGAGAAGCGAAAAGAAGGAAAGTCAAAAGGGTAAAAGTGTAATTTTCGCGTGGAATTCGGATGAGGTAAAAAGTTATCAGCAGTCAAAGTTGAGAAAAAAGTCAAAGAGGTAGACCGATCCGCAGTATGACCAGATCGGTCAGCAGTACCACAATCCAGAGGACCCCGGATCGAAATAAAACAAAAGAAGGAATCAAATAAAAAGAACCGGTCCACCCCGGATCGGTCCGCCCCAGAAATAAAAGAATCGGCACACTTCCCAGGTAGACCGATCTGCCTAAGCCCCGGACCGGTCTGGCTTTGGATTTTGATTTTTATTTCTCCCTAATGGAGAGTCCTAGTGCAGCTAAAACTCCTGAAACTTTGTAGGGTATTTAAACCCGAGTTATTATCATTTTTAGGGGGGGGAATTAAGATAATTTTCCATTTTTTCTGTACAACCCTAGTTTTGAAGATAGTTTATTATTTTAATTCCAAAGTTGAAGATTGTTCAGAATTCTGTGATTAAAAGTGTTCTTAATTGTTGCATTTACTTATTTGGTAAGATTAGTGAGTTATTTCCTCTGTTTAACTCCTTTCTACATTGTTCTACAAATTTCCCTTAGTTTAATCATGGTTTTCTGCAACTTAAAAATTGTTTTCATTAATTTCAGCATGTTAGGCTACATTTTCTAAGGTTGGGATACATGAACCCAACCCGATGTGATAGTTGCATGAGTATAACACTAATCCTCTGAATTTAGTGATTGATTACGATCGTATAGCGTAGGAACATGACAATTGTAGATCTTTAGATCTCGTTTGCTTCCGGGTAACCGGGATGCTTTAGAATGCAATTCGAGTGTCACTGTCGCGATACTGATTTACTCGTCTTCAGATTAAGTATGATGCGGGATTGAACCTCTTATACGTAATGCTTGGGAGTACTAAATTTTGTGTCTAATTAATCATTTAAATTTACGATTAGTATTTTATCTGCAATACACTAGTGGTGGGGGATTGTATTCCCGTCCTGTTTTTCTCATCACATAGTTTAAAGTTTTAAATCAGTATTCATCAGTATTTTAGGTAATTTAGCATAATTGCTTCTTTTCATAATTTCATAATTGCATATAGTGTAGTCATTCCCAAAACCAATCATCTTTTACTTTTCCTTTAGCGTCAGAGTTAGGATTCAATCATCTGTCCAACGTCGTCACAACTCTGTTGTCCTATTTCCCTATGGATACGACACCGACTTACCGGGTTTATTACTAACGTGATAGGCTTGCACTTGAGCCTAGAGTGAACGCACATTAGAGACACTTTCTGAGTTGCGTCAAGTTTTTGGCACCGTTGCCAGGGATTTAGGTAGACTTAGGATTAGTTTGAGTCGATCTAAAACTTTGACCAAAAATTTCAAAAAATCCAAAAACATATAAAAAAATTCAAAAACCACAAAAAAGATTCATCATCATGTCTCACAAGCTGTTAATGCAAAATTCTGAACTCACTCCCACACCCCATAATACTCCAACCAGTATTCACGAAAATCCGATTGTTGAGTACGATCCTGATAGACCCCACACTCCTAACTCCCCACAGTTCTGGATTCCACCTCCCACACCGTCACACTCAATCTCAAACAACACTCAATTTTCCTTCTTAGGACACACCTCCGAGCACACTTCGAGCACACCAAGTGAGGACACCGTGTCTTTAAGAGAGATAGAAATGTCGCAACACGGTGGTGCAGCCGCCGGTGAGGAAGAGGCCCCATACCGCCCACTCAGAGAAATCTTATATCCCGAGCGCACTGTCACTCCCGGATGCATTATACTCCCGTATAGTGCCGGGAAATTTTGTTTCAAAAATGGGATGATCCATATGTTACCCCATTACCATGGTATGAATTTTGAAAAGCCATATCTCCATATCAGGGAATTTGAGGATGTGTGTGATACTCTCAATGATCACACTTGCACATAAGTGATCCGCCTCAAACTCTTCCCTTTCTCGCTAAAAGATAAAGATAAGACCTGGCTATGGTCTTTACCTCCAAGCTCGATTCCATCTTGGAACGAGTTGCAATCTAGATTTCTCAAGAAATTCTTCCCACCGCATCGAACAATCTCCATAAAGGCTCAAATTCAAGCGTTCAGACGATCAAAAAATTAGTCATTTCATAGATGTTACGAGCATTTCAATCAGTTAGTTGCTTCGTGCCCCCATCATGGATTTGATACAACACAGATCATTTCCTTTCTCTATAATGGGATGAACATTAACTCTAAGCAACTCGTTGAGACAATGGGTAGTGGTCCGTTTGTCGACTTAGAAGCCCACGATGCTGAGCTTCACTTGAGGTATGTCACCGAGACTACCCAATCCTGGGATACATCTGATCCTAATGCTCAAAATCAAAATCGTCCAGTGACCACCACTCCAGCGGCGTCCGGTCTATTTCACAATGATAAGAATTTTATGACGGACTATCGATTAGATATACTTGAGAAAGGATTTCGAGACCTATGCGAGGTATATGGAAAAGGACCAACTGGATCCATGCCAAACCCCATCGAGAAGGTGTGTGCGATGTGTGAGGCGGGTTATTCAACTGAGGAATGCCCGACTATACCCGCCTACAAAGTGATGCTTCAAGAGCAAGTTAGTGGTATAGGAGGATTTAAGGGTAATTTCGGTGCACCGCACGGGAATTCTTACAACCCTTCATGGAAAAACCATCCTGGTTTTAGCTATGGGAAACAATATGCTGCAATGAACCCTCCTTCACATGTTGTCCCTCCTCCACCACAACACTTTCAACAAGCTCCACACATGCAAGGACATGTGCAAACACCCCCACCTCAAGGAGCATATATCCCTCCACCGCAGAGAACTCTCGAGGATACTATGAATCAATTTATCAATAGCCAGACTGCAACCAATGCTAGATATGATCGCCTGATCAGTGACATAAATGCAAATCTGTCAAAGATAAAATCCTCGTTGAGTGTCCAAGAGAAGGGCAAGTTTCCTGCCCAAGGCCAAAGACCTCTCAAAGGTCAAACTAGTGTTATCTCGAGACCCCATGACCATCCTGACCAATGTAGCGCAATTACCACTCTACGTAGTGGGAGAGTAGTTGACTTGTCACCTCCCCCACAAGACGTACCTAAAGACAAGGAGATTTTGGCCGGCACTAAAGAGGCTGAAGATGTCCCCTTAAATGAGAGGGATAAAGAAGACGCTAGTGAGCCCGAGGTAGTAGTGAAACCACCCTTAGCGGCACCATTTCCTCAAAGGTTGATTCCTTCCCATAAAGGAAACCCACGTGATGATGTGCTAGATGTACTAAAGCAAGTAAAGCTGAACTTACCTTTCCTCGATGCCATTAAGCAAATTCCAGCTTATGCAAAAGTCATCAAAGACTTGTTGACGATAAAAAGAAAGATGAAGGTAAAGAAGAATATCTTTCTAGCACAGAACGTGAGCTCCATTCTACTTAATGATCTCCCGCCTAAATTCAAGGATCCTGGTGCACCCACCATTTCCTGCATCATTGGATAAAATAAAATCGAAAAAGCCTTACTTGACTTGGGAGCAAGTGTCAATATACTCCCTTACTCCATCTAGAGGCAACTTGATTTGGGCGACCTCAAGCCCACAAAGGTCACTCTCCAATTAGCGAATCGAACCATGAAGATCCCAAAATGCATAATTGAGGATGTGATCGTCCAAGTTGACACTTTCTACTTCCCAGTAGATTTTGTCATTTGGGACACGGAGCCCTCCTTCACCTCGAGCAACCATGTTCCCATCATCCTTGGGCTCCCGTTATTAGCTACGGCTAACACAATCATCAATACTCGGAATGGGCGAATGCAACTCACCTTTGGGAACATGACCTTAGAGACTAACATCTTCCATATAGCCCAACATACGGGGGAAGAAGATGATCTTCACGCGATGAGCCTAATTGATGAGATCTTAAAAAAGCACATTGAGGAAAATTTACGTGGAGATGCCTTAGATTCTTGCTTAGTGTCTAGTCAGGAGAGCGAGGGATATTATACCAAAATTAAAAGAGAGAGAGAGGGGTTAGAAGAGAGAAAAATGGAGGAGTTAGAGATCGAGCAAGTAAGAAAGGATGTAGGCACTACTCGAGAGAGAGAGCTAGGGGATATGAGCATGGAAGAATTTGAAAGAGAATTCGGTCCGGTGGATGAGAGCCTTAACGACGAAGTCCAAACTCTATTGGATTCATGTAGTCCCCTAGAAGAAAGCGAATGGAAAGATAAAATGGATGAATTCCTTCTTTGTGACCATTCGCCCATACCACTAGAGGTCTCGAAAGAGAGTGAGGAGAAAAGGTGTGTTTCATCTGACTTAGAGACCGACCCATGCATTCCAAAAATTGAACGAAAATTAGGAGTTCCCTCCGAGTCAGTGCATGCAAGCTATGATTTGAGTAAGCATCCCAGGGATCCCTTTTCGAGTAGTCACGATGAGTCTCCCGGTCTTTCCTTTATTTATGGGCAAGGGCCCAACTTATTTCGGTTGTTGGTATATGACAGGAAGATGGGAGTGACAAGGAGAGCATCAAACCCCGTGAGTGGGGTCGGGTGAGTTTGTGGAGAGATGAGAGGTCGTCGCACCCCCGACGCATATGGGGTGATTTTTAGTGTATTATTGAGTCATGTGTTAGGGTCATTTAGTGTCTTTATGCATTTTAAATATTTGTTTGTTTTATTTTTCCGCACTTTCATTCACTTTGAGTTAGATTTTAGTCCTTTTTGCTTGAGGACAATGCAAAAGTCTAAGTTAGGAGGGGGTCACAGAAGCGTATTTCTAAAACTCCACAAATTTTCAAAAATGCCCAGAAATTTCCAAAAAAATCATAAAACTTTGAAAAACCCAAAAATATTTTTTTTTAAAATAAATAAAAATTGGAATTCAATTTTTACAAAAATATCATTAAAAGTCGGTGTAAAGTCTCAAGTTGTAAAATTTAAATACACAAAGCCAAAATTGACCAAAGATGGAAATTGAGCGAAAATTGACGACTTAACAAATAAGTGTGGAGATTAACAAACCCGGTGAGATTCGAGCCTATCACTTTTTGCGAGCTTTTTAAATCCATCCGAGTTAATTGTTAACTCAAAGTTCTTTTCAGCGCATAAAAAGTCGTTGACGATCTCAACCCTTTCATTTTGATCGATTATGAAAAACGTTTGTGATATTGCTTGGAAAAATGTGCCAAAATTGATCTCTAAACTTAAATTCATCTTGAAACGCATATGGTAATGCAATTGGTATTTTAGACAACAAAGTAGGCCCTCGTTTGTCACCCAAAAATATTGGCCAGAAAAAGATGCGAAAAATCACCCCTTTTGTAACCCAAATTGAGCCAAATAGATTTTTCCTTTCGTTTGACAACCCAAAAAATCCAAATAGCCCGGAATTGCGAAAAATGGAAAAATTCAGAATTTAAGTCCGAAAAGTGCATATAAAAGGGAAAGAAAAAATAGATATGCTCAACAAAAATAGCAAGAAAAGAAAAGAAGTGAAAAACAACATAAAAATAGAAAAAAAAAAAAGAAAATGAGCAAAAGCCCGGAAAAGCACTAACGGACGTCATAAGTAAAAATTTTCAATTCCGAAATTCTTAGCCTTTCCAAATTTACCCAATGCACCTTAAACCCGAAAAAGTCCTAACCGAGTCCAACTTGCAACAATTGGTTACCACGTGGAGAGATAATACACCAAAAGATAATAAAAGAGATTGAATGCATGAATAAGAGGCAATGTTCCCGTTTTTAAAACTGTATGCCGTTGATGAGATCCTATCACTATGAAATTTCCGTCTTTCTACTTGTATGCGTGACTTTGCATCCATTATATTTACTCTTTATATCACGCATACTAAGAGAATAGCCATAATTCGAGAGATTCGTTTGTGAGAGCATTCCATGAGAATTTGAAATCAAAACGAATTTTTGGATAAGTAATGTAATGATCAATCGGTGGAAATTAGCGGTTAAATTTATGTCTTCGCACACACACACTACGGTTTAAGACTTGAAAAATATGACTTGATAATGACTATTTTATGGGAAAGTTTGAATTAGACAATTTTTGCGTATTTTTATTTTTCTTTGAGTCGAATTTTGTGGGTACATTCTCAGCAAACCCTCACGAGACACCACTCGTCCTACTAGGGTAACCTAGGGGTTTAACGGCTTGTTGCATACGCTAAATGCAATCGCTTGCCCGCAAAAGAGGTATTCTATCCCAATAAGATGTTTTTCAAGAGTTGAGCCTTGCTAGGATTCTTTTACATTGCTCAGGATGTGTAAAGTTCTAAGTTAGGGGGATTTGATTAGGCATAAATTCTTTCAAATTTATCCCTTTAATTTAGTTACTTTTAGCACCTCGAACAACGTAATCGATCGAATTTTATCTCATAATATTGCTACTGACTTATCCTAAAGAGTACACCGAGTTTCTGGTATCTCGTATTGATTTTACAGGTATTTGATGTCAAGAAAGAAAGAAAGAAACCGGACGAATCGAGAAGCGAAAAGAAGGAGAGTCAAAAGGGTAAAAGTGTAATTTTTGCATGGAATTCGGATGAGGTAAAAAGTTATCAGCAGTCAAAGTTGAGAAAAAATTCAAAGAGGCAGACCGATCCGCAGTATGACCAGATCGTTCAGCAGTACCACAATCCAGAGGACCCCGGATCGAAAGAAAACCAAAGAAGGAATCAAATAAAAAGAACCGGTCCACCCCGGATCGGTCCGCCCCAGAAATAAAAGAATCGGCACACTTCCCAGGTAGACCGATCTGCCTAAGCCCCGGACCGGTCTGGCTTTGGATTTTGATTTTTATTTCTCTCTAATGGAGAGTCCTAGTGCAGCTAAAACTCCTGAAACTTTGTAGGGTATTTAAACCCGAGTTATTATCATTTTTAGGGGGGAGAATTAAGATAATTTTCCATTCTTTCTGTAAAACCCTAGTTTTGAAGATAGTTTATTATTTTAATTCCAAAGTTGAAGATTGTTCAGAATTCTGTGATTACAAGTGTTCTTAATTGCTGCATTTACTGCTTTGGTAGGATTAGTGAGTTATTTCCTCTGTTTGACTCCTTTCTACATCGTTCTACAAATTTCCCTTAGTTTAATCATGGTTTTCTGGAACTCAAAAATTGTTTTCATTAATTTCAACATGTTAGGCTAGATTTTCTAAGGTCGGGATACATGAACCCAACCTGATGTTATAGTTGCATGAGTATAACATTAATCCTCTGAACTTAGGGATTGATTACGACCGTATCGCGTAGGAACATGACAATTGTAAATATTTAGATCTCGTTTGCTTCCGGGTAATCGGGATGCTTTAGAATGCAATTCGAGTGTCACTATTGCGATACTGATTTACTCATCCTCATATTAAGTATGATGCGGGATTGAACCTCTTATACGTAATGCTTGGGAGTACTAAATTATGGGTCTAATTAATCATTTAAATTTACGATTAGTATTTTATCTGCAATACACTAGGGGTAGGGGATTGTATTCCCGTCCTGTTTTTCTCATCACATAGTTTAAAGTTTTAAATCAGTTTTCATCAGTATTTTAGGTAATTTAGCATAATTGCATATTTTCATAATTTCATAATTGCATCTAGTGTAGTAATTCCCGAAACCAATCATCTTTTCCTTTTCGTTTAGCGTCAGAGTTAGGATTCATTCATCTATCCAACGTCGTCACAACTCTGTTGTCCTATTTCCCTATGGATACGATCCCGACTTACCGGGTTTATTACTAACACGGCAGGCTTGCACTTGCGCCTAGAGTGAACGCATATTAGAGACACTTTCTGAGTCGCGTCATAATACCCTTACTTTTGAGTAATTATTTTTATATTAAATTTCCAAGTGGTTTAATTATATAAAATAAAGGAAATTGATGTAAATATTAATTTAAGTAATTTAAGAGTTAATATTTACTAAGTATTGCATATTTACCGTTACGAGATGTAAATAGTGTAATATTATGTTATATTGCATCGTTATGTTTTGAGCGACGAACTTAAATTATACTCCAGTCGGATTATTATTAAAAAGTTAATATGAAGTTGGAACAATAAATAATTAACGATATCCAGGATGCCAGTTTAGAGGGCACGGTTAGTCCGAGAATGGTTGAGATAGTCAAAGTAAGTGTCAGGTGTGTTTTTGGGTTCCGGGGTACTTTTAGCTAGTTATAACTTAAATATGAAGTTACGAGTCATTTTAAGTATGGAGTAGCATTTAAAATTGGACTTAATGTATTTGGGAATTTAAGTCTTGCAAGATCATATAGAGATCATTTATGTGTTTTAACCTAGAAAGTTGGAGAGAAGTGATATCTTGAGAGATAGAAGTGAAAAGACAGAGTTTGGTGATTTGGGCTTGGAATCATTGCAACGAGAAAATAATCCAAAGCTACGATCTTGAGGCTAGTTTCTAACTTGCATAAATGTATGATTGGGTGTGAATAATTTGTATATATAGTTAGTGTTCTTGAGTTTGAACCATTAATGGAGATTAATGATTTTGTTGTTTAAATCCTAAGTTAGATGATCTAAACTTGTTTGATATGGTCTCCTTTAGTAGGTTACTTTAAATAAGTGATTTTGAGAATTTATGCGTTGATGATGTTGGGTTAAATGAAAAAGGAAAGTGATTTGGGGATTTAGGGTTTATATCAACCCGTAGCCACAACTGGGCATCTCAACCAAGGCGAATCAATTCTCCCTCCTTGGCAAATCAATTCGCTAAAATGGTGGCTACAGGTCTGACGAACAAAATCAATTCAGGTTAAGGCCTAATAGATTCGGGTTAAGGCCGAGTCGATTCAGACTTAGATAGAAGGTTAGTTTTCTCAGCCGAATTGATTCGCTTTTTATGCAAATCGATTTGCTTTCAGGGGCGAATCGATTCGAAAATCATGATGTTTATGAAAATTTTCCAACTTGATTTATACTCCTTTTCTTTTAGGTTTGGGGCTTAGGAACCTTCTCATATGATGTATTAAAGAGTATTATTACCTTACATAATGAGAGTGGTGCGCTAGGATAGTAAGGGAGTGTCCCGGATTATTTCGGGGACTATTTATAAGAGTGTAATGCCTCATTTCGTCTAGTAAACGAGTATAGGACTAGTATAGAGTCAGGTAGTGTTGTGTTGGACTTGCGGGGGCTAGTATGATAGTAATTATCTCTTATAGCCAAATTTGTATGCACATATGGTTTTAGAAATAAAAATCGTATGTTTAAAGTAATATATCTTGTGACTATGGCACGTACACATACCTCTCTAAATGCTATCATAGGGGAAGTACGCGATAGAGGTGAATCCCCTGGATAATAATGCAGGGAGAGTATAGTCCTCAGTCCATGGCACCGGTTATTACATTATATGATTGTCTTATTCGAACTGAGGTAATTCCTAATATTATTACGTCTCACTATCGAAGGTGTATGGCCGCTTGCCATGCGTTGTGATTTTGGGTTACCAGGTAGTCTTGATGATAGGCCCTGAAAGATGATAGCATTTAGGGGCGCATCCAGTGGGGTGAATCCTAGAAGGATGGTCTTTGAACCGTTATTATATGAATGTAAATGTTCCCAAGAAAATGATATTTCACGTAAATGATTGGATGAAACTGTGAACCAACTTTAACTACTTATAGTCCTTATAGATTAATTGTCATATGAGTATATATGAAATTGGTAAGCTTGGCATGTTGAATAAAGTTTGGTTTACTCCTATTAAGTAGATGAGTAGTTTAACTTAACATGAATTATACACGTTAGGATGTGCACTTAGAAGAAAGGAGAGGATGATTCCATACTAATCATTTATTATTAGAATAATTAAATCATAATCTTGAGTCCATTGGAAATATAATTCATCTATTGATATTTTACTACATAATGTGCATAATCAACATAATATTATTCTTGTGCCATAACGAAATCAATATCAGAGTCATAATTAAGCGGACATACAATACTATGATTAACTATGATAAAATTTCACAATCATCAACTCAATCCATAGTAACGCAAAATATACAATGTGTGAGTAAATTAAAATCTTCATTGTGATAATGATAAAATCCCCATATTTAAACCCCGGCTCTTTCTAACGGTGAAACTCTCGAAGTTACCGGTCATATGGTATTCTAGTTGGCAGCATACAAACCTGAAATTGTTAAAATATAAACTGTAAGCATTAAGCTTAGTGAGGTACTCCTTCCCTACAATGTAATAACAATTGTATATAGAATATGTGGATATAAAATCCAGACAATCATTCCCATTGGCAATAACAAATCCTGGATCATAAGATCCAAATAATTCTGCCCATTGGCAATAACAAATCCTGGAACATAAGTTCCAAATAATTCTGCCCATTGGCAATAACAAATCCTGGAACAAAAGTTCCAACAAATCATTGGATCTTTGTCCAATTCCAATCCTGGATCACAAGACCCAACCAATCCTGGATATTTTAATATCCAAACAAATCCTGAATATCGAAGTATTCAAACAAATCCGCTCTAAGAGCTATATTCATATTTATATATGAAACAAATCATAAGTACACTCACCTTGACAGTTTAACTGGATTTTCCTTTGCCTTTATCTGGTACTTGTTCATTCAGCTCTTTTTCCCTTCCTATCATTCTTACAATATTAGTATCATCATAAGAATATTAACAATTTAAATAATAACTTAAACATAACTCAATCCATAAGTATCATATAATTCTATTCAAATCATTCATTATAAATGAAGTTCCACAAAATTTCATGTTAGTACATTTGTCATATCAAAATCATAGACCAACATATATTCATTTATTCTTAGTAATTCAATCCTTATCACGTTAGGATTCCAATACAACATCCGACACATCATTTCAAGTTTCCTAGAGAAAAATAAGCCTATTTCTTCACTACATAGCAAATCTGTCCTATAGGCTCTTTTATCGTTCATTCAACTTCCAGGAATTTTCATAATTTTTCTACATCATAAACTTCTATGATATTTCACCCAACATCAGTAAACACATTGAAAAATATAAGACTAAAGTTTCATAATTTTCAGAGTTCATTTGCTATGTCAAGAAAAACATCGAACACATGGCGGGCATACTTTCACCCTTAGGGCAGATTTCATACCCGAACTTCAAACTCTCACCAAAGACTCATTTCTTGGTATTTTCACATGATTTTCGGATATATAATACATATATGAATCCAGGTTAATCTCCAATTGGAATCAGAAAATTCCAGTAAGTACACAAAAATATATAGAAGTTTGAATAAACAAAGTTTCTAAACAAAGCAATTTTATGGTTTTATACATTAAACTTAACTTAAACTTTCATCTAACCAAACATATATATCAAGGGCTGAAAGTTTAGTAAACAAATGATGGTTTCTATCATATAAAACATAAATATAAGAAAAACAATAATATTTGCACTCAGAATTACCTTCGGGGCTTTTACGTAATTTTCTATGAATTTTTCTTCAATTTTCTCCTCACTTTTTCTTCCTAACTTCCTACTTCTCTTTCCTTAAGCTTAAAATCTCTCATATCTGCATTTGGATGAATAAATAGGTAATTCTAAGGGTTTAAGGTCGGCCCAATCCAACCCCCACCTCCAACCAATCAATTTAAGACACTTATTGGGCATAAAGGACAAATTTCCACTTAAATGAATGGACAGATTTGCCCTTCGTTAGTAATTTCGGTATAACTTCTTACTCGGACCTCCGTTTCACACACCGTTTGTTGTGTCACAACCCTAACTCACCTGTATAAAAATATATAGCTTTCACCCCAAGTCAATTATTATTTTATTAAGGTCAAACTAGCCTTAAAACATGAGCATTCCTACCGAAAACTTCAAAACCTCACATTCGTAACTAATTCATTTTTCATGCTTTATGAAGCTAGGATTAGACTAAATATAATGACTTAACATTATATATACTAATAACATATTATCCATATCACATAGTCTAATCATGATTTAAACATAATTTATCATAATTATATTCGGGTTGTCACAATTCTCCCCCTGTTAGGAAATTTCGTCCCCGAAATTGACATACCCTGGTTGTCCCAATCAAACAAATATGGATAACGCATTTTCATGCTATCCTCACTCTCCCATCTATATTCTTCCATGGAATTCCTTCTCCACACAACTTTCACAAGTGGTATCACCTTTGATCTCAATATTTGTTCTTTCCTATCAACGATAGCAAGCGGTTCTTCCACGTAGCTCAAATCTTCCTTCAACTCAATAGGTTGTTCCACCAATACATGTGAAGGGTACGCTACATACTTTCTCAACATTGAAACATGGAAAACATCATGTAATCGAGCTCACTCCTGTGGTAACGCTAACTTGTAGGCAACCATCCCTACATTCTCAACAATTTTATAAGGTCTAATGTAGCGTGGACTTAATTTACCTTTCTTTCCAAACCTCGTAACTCCTTTCCATGGAGATATCCGAAGAAACACATAATCCCCTTTTTGGAATTCCAAATCTTTTCGTCGTTTATCCTCATAACTTTTCTGTCTGCCTTGAGCTGTTCTCATTCTATCTTGAATAATCTTCACTTTTTCAGTGGTGACTTTAATCAATTCTGGACCCTCTATCTTCCTTTCACCAACTTCACCCCAACATATCGGTGTACGACATCGTCTACCGTACAATGCTTCATATGGAGCCATACTAATAGTAGATTGAAAACTATTGTTATATGAAAATTCTATCAAAGGCAAATATTCATCCCAATTACCTTTGAAATCAAGCACACAAGCTCTAAGCATATCTTCCAAAATATGTATTGTCCTTTCAGACTGTCCATCTGTCTGGGGATGAAAACCCATACTAATCTTCAATTTAGTACCCATAGCATATTGCAAGCTATCCCAAAATCTGGATGTAAAAGTAGGGTCCCTATCTGAAACAATCGATATCGGTGCTCCATGCAATCAAATAATTTCATTAACATACAGTCTAGCATACCTATCAACTGTATACGTAGTCTTGACTGCTAGAAACTGACTAGACTTAGTCAATCTATCTACCATTACCCAAATCTAATCTGACCCCTTCTGAGATCGAGGAAGCCCAACTACGAAATCCATCGTTACATGATCCCATTTCCATTCTGGTATTGGCAATGGTTGAAGTAAACAAGTAGGTTTCTGATGCTCCACTTTCACTTGCTGAAATATAAGGCACCTAGCAACAAAATCAGCTATTTCCTTCTTCATATTATTCTACCAATAATGCTCCTTTAAATCCCTATACATTTTAGTACAACCAGGATGCATAGTATAAATGGAATTATGAGCCTCATCTAAAATTTCCTCTTTCAATCCACACACATTAGGCACGCATAATCGCTGCTTATACAATAAAGTGCCATCATTCATAATACAAAAATATTCATACTTACCATCTCGGACATCTTGTCGTTTCTTCTCAAGAAAAGGATCTTGACTTTGCAAATCACGAATACGGGTAGCTAACAAAGGCCTCACACTTACATGAGCAAAGAACTTGTCCCCATAGGCTAGCTTCAATTCTATTCCCATCAATCTCAACTCCATGATATGGGAAACTCTAGCACATTGAATACAAGATAACTTGCCCGAAGCCTTTCTACTCAGAGCATCTACAACTACATTTGCCTTCCCTGGGTGGTAGTGAATTGTACAATCATAATCTTTAATTAACTCCATCCACCGCCTCTGCCTCAAATTCAACTCCTTCTGAGTAAATAAATACTTAAGGCTTTGATGGTCAGTAAAAATTTCGCATACCTAGCCATATAGGTAATGACGCCACAATTTCAAAGCAAACACAATAGCCGCAAGTTCCAAATCATGTGAAGGATAATTACGTTCATGTGTACGCAACTGCCTAGAAGCATAAGCAACAACTCTACCATGCTACATAAAAACACAACCCACCCCCAAGTGTGAAGCATCATTATAAATAATAAAACCATCTCCACCATGTGGAATAGTAAGAATAGGTGCAGTTACCAACCTCTTTTTCAATTCATCAAAATTATTTTCGCAATCAGAATTCCATTCAAACTTAACATCTTTCCGGGTTAATCTAGTCATCGGCAAGGCTATTGAAGAAAATCCCTTTATAAACCTCCTAAAATACCCTGCTAAACCCAGAAAACTCCTCACCTCAGTCACGTTATTGGGCCTCTCCCATTTTACTATAGCCTCTACCTTTTTAGTGTCAACACATATACCATCTCCCGAAACAACATGGCCTAAAAATACAACTTGTGATAGCCAAAATTCACACTTGCTAAACTTGGCATACAACTTCTTATCTTTCAACAGATTCAAAATAGTTGTGAGATGCTTTTCATGTTCAACCATATCACGTGAATAAATCAGAATATCATAAATAAAAACTATCACAAATGAATCAACAAAAGGATGAAGTACCCAGTTCATCAGATCCATAAATATAGCTGGAGCATTAGTCACCCCAAAAGGCATCACAAGAAATTCAAAATGACCATACCGAGTACGAAAAGCGATTTTTGAAATATCACTTTCCTTTACCCTCACCTGATGATAACCCGATCGCAAGTCTATCTTTGAAAAAACTTTAGTACCTTGTAACTGATCAAACAAATCATTTATACGAGGCAAAGGATACTTGTTCTTAATTGTAGCTTTATTCAGTTGCCTATAATCAATACACAAACGCATAGTACCATCTTTCTTTTTCACAAATAAAACTGGTGCACCCCATGGAGATACACTGGGTTGTATAAAGCCCATATCAAGTAAATCTTGCAACTGGATCTTAAGTTATTTCAACTCAGCAGGTGCCATTCTATACGGTGCCATAGAAATAGGGGTTGTCCCTGTTGCTAATTCAATACTAAATTCAACTTCTCTTTCTGGAGGTAACCCTGGCAACTCACTAGGAAACACTTCAGGAAAATCCCGTACAATAGGAACATCGACTAATTGTAAAGACCCCTTCCTAGTGTCAAGAACATATGCAATAAAACCCTCACAACCCTTACTCAATAATTTCCTCGTCTGAATAGCAGAAATGATTTAACTGGGACCAATTTTCCTTTCCCCCACAAATTTAAATTCAGGCTCACCCGGCATATTAAAAACAACTTCCTTACAGAAACAATCCATAGATGCATGATAATTAGATAACCAATCCATTCCCAGAATTATATCAAAATCAGAAATATCCAACGAAAGTAGATCTATAACTGTATCTCTGGACCCCACAGTCAAAACACAATCATGAAAAACATATTCAGCTACAACCATATCCCCCATAGGCATTTAAATACCCAACCCCACATCTAAACGAGTACACGGTCTATTCAGGTATTTGGCAAAAGCATAGTACACAAAAGAATGGGTGGAACCAGGATCAATCAAAACATAAGCACTTCTATAAGTAACAAAAAGTTTACCTATCACCACATCTGGAGTAATATGAGCTTCTTTCATCGTAAAGACTCGTCCACCTGGCCTGGAACCACTAGCTTGTCCTCTCCCCACACTTTTCACTGCACTGCCTGGAGATAACATTTTGCTTGCTACTTCACTATGTGCTGCTGGAGTCTGTGCCAATTGCGGACAATTCTTCTTAATATGCCCCACTTGATGACAATGGTAGCATTCCAATCCCTTAAGCTTAGGACACTCAGATTTATAATTCCCTTCCTCTTTACAAAAGAAACATGTAACACCTCCTATTGGGGCCTCACCTCTCCCTAACTTTCTAACCAGATTAGAAGATTCCCCACCCCTAGTATCTCTGCCAAATCTCCCTTGGCCTCTACCACTATATCCACCACCTCTCTAAAATTTATGAGTTTCCACCTTAACACTTCCACCCTCACCTCCCTTGGAGTGAGATGCATCGAATCTACTCTTCTTAAAACTCTCTCTACTCGCCACCCCTTGGTTCATTTGCATTTCTGCTATCATGGCTTTGTTTACCAGAGAAGCATAATCTTCTAACTCATAAGTGGCCACTCTATTTTGAATAGGCCAAATTAGTCCATCTTGGAACTTACTACATTTATCTCCTTCATCCTGCACATACTTAGTAGAAAATCTAGACAAAGCAGTAAATTTAGCATCATACTCCCTCACAGACATGTTCCCATGGGTTAAATTTATAAATTCCCTCACCTTCTCCCTCCTATAAACCTTAGGTAAATACTTAACATACAAAGCTTTAATAAATTCAGCCCAAGTAATAACATCAGTACCTTCCATCCTGGGCACCAAATGGTTGCTGGCTTCCCACTAATATTTCGCCTCTCCTTTGAGCTTAAACACAGCTAGATTCACTTTCTGGTTATCTGGAACCTTCATAACTGCAAAGATAGTTTCTAGATCTATGACCCACATCTCAGCTTTTGTAGTTTCAACTGACCCTGAATATTCTGGAGGATTCAACTTCAAAAACTTCTCATGCATGAAAGCTTTCATTTCCTTCCTCGCCTCTTTCTTAATCCTGGCCACAGTCTTTGATTCTAGAGATCTAGCCTATTGTTCTGCCATTTGCGCCATATTTATTTCTTGTTGCTCTGCCATCCTCATCATTTCCTGTGACATTATTTGCATCTCTGTAGGCTGCTCTTGCACTCTAGCCCTTCCAGCAACACTTAGCTCTACTTCAGTATTCTCTGTACGAGAAACGACTCCCTCTTCTCTAGGTTGTCCATTCCCAGGTTCCATCTAGAATTATCTATAATACAACAAAGTTCTAACATCCAATATAAACAGTTTATGATACTAAACTATTGGTTAGTATATAAACAATTCATAAATATAAAATTAACTCAATACTGCCATCTAATCGTCACACACGTCCAGAATTAATAACCCCGCTCTGATACCACTAATTGTCACACCCCAAACCCAATATCCATACTAATCATTTATTATTAGAATAATTAAATCATAATCTTGATACCATTGGAAATATAATTCATATATCCATATTTTACTGCATAATGTGCATAATCAACATAATATTATTCTTGTGCCATAACGAAATCAATATCAGAGTCATAATTAAGCGGACATACAATACTATGATTAACTATGATAAAATTTCACAATCATCAACTCAATCCATACTAACGCAAAATATACAATGTGTGAGTAAATTAAAATCTTCAGTGTGACAATAGTAAAATCCCGATATTTAGACCCCGACTCTTTCCAACAGTGCAACTCTCGAAGTTACCGGTCATATGGTATTCTAGTTGGCAGCATACAAACCTGAAATTGTTAAAATATAAACTGTAAGCATTAAGCTTAGTGAGGTACTCCTTACCTACAATGTAAAAAAAATTATATATAGAATATGTGGATATAAAATCCGGACAATCCTGCCCATTGGCAATAACAAATCTTGGATCATAAGATCCAAATAATTCTTCCCATTGGCAATAACAAATCCTGGAACATAAGTTCCAAATAACTCTGCCCATTGGCAATAACAAATCCTGGAACATAAGTTCCAACAAATCATTGGATCTTTGTCCAATTCCAATCCTGGATCATAAGACCCAACCAATCCTGGATATTTTAATATCCAAACAAATCCTGAATACCGAAGTATTCAAACAAATCCGCTTTAAGAGCTATATTCATATTTAAATATGAAACAAATCATAAGTACACTCACCTTGACAGTTTAACTGACTTTTCCCTTTACTTTATCTGGTACTTGTTCAATCAACTCTTCTTCCCTTCCTATCATTATTACAATATAAGTATCATCATAAGAATATTAACAATTTAAGGAATAACTTAAACATAACTCAATCCATAAGCATCATATAATTCTATTCAAATCATTCATTATAAATGAAGTTCCACAAAATTTCATGTTAGTACATTTGTCATATCAAAATCATAGACCAACATATATTCATTTATTATTAGTAATTCAATCCTTATCATGTTAGGATTCCAATACAACAACCGACACATCATTTTATGTTTCCTAGAGCAAAATAAGCCTATTTCTTCACTGCATAGCAAATCTGCCCTATAGGCTCTTTTATCGTTCATTCAACTTCCAGGAATTTTCATAATTTTTGTACATCATAAATTTATATGATATTTCGTTCAACATCAGTAAACACATTGAAAAATATAAGATTAAAGTTTCATAATTTTCAGAGTTCATTTGCTATGTCAAGAAAAACATCGAACACATGGCGGGCATACTTTCACCCTTAGGGAAGATTTCATACCCGAACTTCAAACTCTCACCAAAGACTCATTTATTGGTATTTTAACATTATTTTAGGGCATGTCATACATATAAGAGTCCAGGTTAATCTCCAATTGGAATAAATAAATTCCAGTAAGTACACAAAAATATATAGAAGTTTGAATAAATAGAGTTTCTAAACAAAGCAATTTTAGGGTTTTGTACATTAAACTTAACTTTAACTTTTATCTAACCAAACACGTATATCAAGGGCTCAAAGTTTAGTAAAAAAATGATGGTTTCTATCATCTAAAACATAAATATAAGAAAAATAATAAGATTTGCAGTTAGAATTACCTTCGGGGCTTTTACGTAATTTTCTATGAATTTTTCTTCAATTTTCTCCTCACTTTTTCTTCCTAACTTCCTACTTCTCTTTCCTTAAGCTTAAAATCTCTCATGGCTGCATTTGGATGAATAAAGTGGTAATTCTAAGGGTTTAAGGTCGGACAAATCCAACCACCACCTCCAACCAATCAATTTAAGACACTTATTGGGCATAAAGGAGAAATTTCCACTTAAATGAATGGACAGATTTGCCCTTCGTTAGTAATTTCGGTATAACTTCTTACTCGGACCTCCATTTCACACACCGTTTATTGTGTCACAACCCTAACTCACCTGTCTACAAATATCTAGCTTTTACCCTAAGTCAATTATTATTTTATAAAGGTCAAACTAGCCTTAAAACATGAGCATTCCTATCGAAAACTTCAAAATCTCACATTCGTAACTAATTCATTTTTCATGGTTTATGAAGCTAGGATTATACTAAATATAATGACTTATCATTATATATACTAATAACATATTATCCATATCACATAGTCTAATCATGATTTAAACATAATTTATCATAATTATATTCGGTTTGTCACATTTAGCATTCATAATTATCTTGCATTTTATTCACATGCATATCATATCAAACCGGGCCCTGACCCGTTTATATTTCTATTTCTTGTGTGGTTCTTATATATGTTCATGTTCTCCGCCGCATGGGCACCCGCTTTGTTCTTCCTTTCCGTTGTCAATGAGCTACAACATTTTGTGAATGTTGTAGGACTTTTGTAGTAGACGCATCAATCTTTTGGATATTCTAGTTATTATTCGTCTGTATATTCGAGCGGTTTTCCCCTAGTTATTATTCATATCTACTAAAATACTTGGTGTAACCTTTTGTATTAGTCTGTTAACCGGCAACTTATTCGGTTATGCCTTTTAGAATCGTTATCAAACTATTTAATGTTTATATATATCCACCTTCTGTTACAAATTGGATTGCAGATTTTTTTTTTATCAGATTTGCAAAATTATTTATCTGACATCCGTTTTCAAAAATATTTGGTGGTTGTTTCGTACTATTATTATGCGACGGTGATGCTAAGAATGGGCCATTTAAGATTCCTATTTTATTTGAGTAGCGGGATGGCCACCTCTTTCTTCAATAAGCAGGGTGTCACAAATGGTATCAATGCATCAGGATCTAGAGTCCTTAGGATCTATGCGAACTTGTCGCGTTCTACCGTAGCGTTCTCTGATATATAGCCCTATTACTAGGACTGTTTTGTTTATGCGTGTTTGCGATCTTCCGCAAGGATAAATTGTTTTAACTGTATATTGACACAATTACTTTTTATCTCAAATTCCACCCAGACGAGGTCGCCTTGCAAGGGTAAACCGTGTTGCAGAGGACGTAGAGCACCCACCACTGCAGGGAATGATGAATGCGACCGCTATGGCACAACTTCCACAAGTACAATTATTTACTTAATAATTAATATTTTATTACATTAAAGTAAATGATGAAAACAAAGTATTTTAGTTCTATTTCCTTTTTTTATAATAAAGTTGTGTCTAATTGAATCATTTTGCTAACTTATCATTAAACAATTATGGAATATTATATATATTTTTCAATTTTTTTGTACTTGTCTAATTAATCAATAATATTATTCTTATTTTCTGAAATTTTATATATTTTTTTCAATTTTTTGGGGGTCGCTAAATTGCACATCATTATATATCGCCCGATACCGTGACTGATTCTGAGTTGGAAACTGGAAGTCCGAGTCATAAACCGATACCATGACTTTGAACCATGGGTTGGGGGGCATCACTACCTTATGGTTAATTATATCTTTA
Source organism: Sambucus nigra (assembly GCA_949130495.1). Lineage (NCBI taxonomy): Eukaryota > Viridiplantae > Streptophyta > Magnoliopsida > Dipsacales > Adoxaceae > Sambucus > Sambucus nigra. Next base: position 1,224,124 of record CASBWL010000471.1, read on the forward strand.
TGTAATTTACATTCAAGATGTCGAAGCCACTCCAGAATTAAGCAAATGCATTTATTGTATAATGACAAATTTACGATGGCATACTTTATGGTTGTAAAGAAAATACTTAATATGACAAATAAATTTAATAAGTCATTTAACATTTTTTCCATGCCACAATATGCTTTGGCTCTACTCTTAAGCAAATCGAATGTCAAAACTTTATTTCGGCATAAAAAAACTAATTATTGACTAAACATTATGTCAATAAATATAAACCACAAGTTTACATATGAAGTAGCAAGCAATTTTATTTTTCATAAAACCTAATATTAAGTATAATCCTTCAAAATAATAACTAATAATAAGAGCGATAAACCATTCTAAAAGTCATATGTATGTCAATATATACATTATTTCATGTCCACACCAAATTAATCATTCCAGGATGAATTCACACAAAAGTATTATTAAGTCTCCTCTCCAACAAAGAATTCAAAGAGGACATGATGTAGAATAAGGTTTTATTATTTTTTTTATTAGTTGTTAGTATTAAATGTAACAAAAGGAGTTTTAGTATTCTTCAGTAGATATTAGAATAAGTGAAGTGTATTTTAGTCTTTTTAATGCTTTCATACATAGAGTAGGATTACTAGTAATATAAAATAGGAGATGATGTAACGAGGAATATACTACTTCATTGGTTGATAATACAATTTTCAGATTTTTGCTTGTTTTCTCTCTTTTCTTTGGAACCAATTGGTGGTGTTTACATCAGGACAAGGTGGGTCAATTCATGACCCATTTAAATGAAACATGAATAGGCAAAAGAGATTGTAAACAAATATGGGATCAAACTATAACAAAGCAAAATAATCTCTATATCTCATGGCCATTTTACACTCGTTGCGGCAACTCATTGGCAAAACTTCATAAATTGCAGCCTAAAGCATAAACACATTACATCAAGTAAATATTACATCCCTAATATATCGAAACAAATAACATAGATACTTGGAAGTGCAGCTTTCGAAACCAGTGGAGCCTTGCCTTTTCAACTCTCCCTAACCTTATTCTGTCATTGGATGGAGTTTTATTTGACTATTATGTACAAGGCTTATTACAACAGTTGCTTTAGAGGTAACAGTTGTAACGTTATCTCTCTTAGACTTTAGAACTACCTCAACATTCACCCATTTAACCCTTTCTTTTGCCTCTAAAACACTACATGTACTACATTTACTCTTTGTCTCTTACCCTTCCCTATTCCGTCTCTTTGTATTCTGAGCGAGCATTCTTTATAAAGAGCTTCCAGTCATTATCCATGGGCGCCATTCTTCCTCCTCGGTCACTGCTGCCATTCTTCCTCCTTTGTCGCTGTAGCCATTATTCTTCCTCCATCGCCGTTGTCAGGTACCATTTCATTTTATCTGTAAATAACTGTACGCAGGTATGGGTACTGGGAAAAATTGTTATTATGTGTTGGTTGTATATTGGGTATGTTACATGTTTGAAAATTGTGGGGTATATGTGTGTTTTGCGAGGGTATGCCATATGTTAGCTTGTTATTCTTCTTTAATAAATGTAATCACTCGTTCCAAACATACCCATCATATAGAATACACATATACTGCTCCATTTGTTAGGTTGAGGTTTATTTCATTTCAAAAAATACCCAACGTAATGATCAAACAGAAATTTGTGTGTGATTGTCTTCATTTTTTGGGTCAAGATATAACTTAAATTATTAATGTAAATATGATTTTATGAAAAAATTATATTTTTGCATGAAATTTTTTATTATATATGCAATTTTGGGTGATATAAACGTGTTAATTTTATTTTTAATATACATATATTAAGTTTATGTATACACTAATTTATAAGGTATACAACAAAATAATATAATTTAAATAAATAATGATACCCATCGCGTGGCCTACGTGCTAGTGTATATAAACAACTTTTCATTTTAAAGAGATGTTATATGTTAAGTTTTAGCCACCTCCTCTTCATATTCTCCCTTATATATCGAAAACAAAGTTATCTTTTTTGGGGCCTCAAAATAAAGAATTCGACCACGGGGGGCGAAATATTGGTGAACAGTAATCAATTTCTTTCAGGTAATTATTAATTTTTTGATACAAAAAAATATCAAAAAAAATTACTAATAAAATGTATAAATTGATGTATTTTGTACATATATACGTCTAAGAATTGTAAATGTAGCCATAAATAAGAACTAATATTGACTTTTAAGGATTTCCATATATTTGCCAAGTAATTATTTTATTTTCACTGAAGGGGTGACTCTTAATATTTTTCGAAAAAATTTGAGGGGGCAAACTCTTTAATTTTAAAAACAACTTAAGAAAATACATGTATAATAAGGAAATTTTTGCCCCAACAATTAATCTCAATTGTAGCAATTAATTGGGACCAAACCCCAAATAACTCTTGTTTTTATTTTTCTTCATTTTACTTGTAGTTTACTCTTGTTTTTATTAATTAGTATGTATAAAAATTGTTAGTTGAGTTGATTGAACATGTTTTCCATAATAGCTTAGTTATTTCTTTATGTTTTATTATTTTTTTCACTCTTATTACAATCAGTAATTTGCTTTTGCCATATTCTTGTTTCCCTCTCTCAACATGGAAGTCAAAATATGATAATGCATGACTCATTTAGTATAGTATTATGACATAGATATTACACTGTTTTACGAGTGTATGAGTTAATAAAAAAAATTATTACTTGATTGATTTTTAGGTTATTTTGTGTTTGAAACCTGTAATTTTTTTATATTGACTTTGGCCCACCAACATTTGACCTCCAAAATATGTGACTCTAAGCGACGTAGTAGTGCAGGGGGGAAAATAGTACTGGAGGGAAAAAAATTATATCATTTTAAGATGGTCCATTGGTAAACCTATTATTTGGGCCCACACCTGACGGGTTTTGTATAGGTATAGATATATCACTCAATTCTTCGCCTTTACACTGCAGGTTTGCTGTGAATGACAAGGCCAAAATTTTTATTTAAACCAAAGATTCTTGAAATGTGGCTCCGATGTGTCCTCATAATATTTGGCATTTTTCCCAACATAGTAGGTATATTATTGAACTTATATTGTCTTAATTGCTTAATATAGCTAGAGTAGTATGCCTTCTTTTTAATAACAAGTTTTAAATCGTGATTATATTGCTATATTGACACTTTAGTTAATAATTAGTTGTAGTTGTTGTAGTAGTAGGTTTAAAGTCACTTTCACTATGATCATCTCCCTCTTGGTAATGTTGAGTCATCAGGATGTCGTCGTTTGGATACAAGCTCTTTCAAGTTCGGTTTGAATTCTACAGGATCACTAATAATCGTGTGTTAAAATAGTATATATATAGATTAATGAAATAAAATAGATTTCTCCCATAGAATACATTATTAGATAAATCCATGAAGTTAAGAAAATGGACCATATAAAACAAAATTCTAAAACAAAATTCAAATGCACTTTAACATTAAAAATCATAAATATAGAAGAAATGGCATCACATAAGAATAAAAAATTAAAGTAAAAAAACATGTCGTTTTATGTGTCTCGGCATGCCCTTTAATATGTCCCAACATGTCAGCAATGTGTCAGAGAGTGTCGCGTGTCGGACTCGTGTCAAAGTTAACTCATGGCTTTCGAGAGAGTGCTCTTGATTCATATGCATTAATATAAATTTACTCAAGCTCGGCACATATTCATTTGGATAAAAGATTGTTCGGGCTGAAGCTTGAACATATTTTTAGGCTCATTAAGCCTTTCGAATCAAATCTTGAGCATCTTACTATTCGGCTTGCATGGTGTAGCTCCTTTTTTCCAACTAGAAATAGTAGTACATTTAATAAGTGGGCAATCTCAAGAATGATTTTTCATCACGTCGAATTAATGCAAAAGGTTTGCAAATCAAACAATATTAGGGGCATTTCTATAATTTGTTGAAATTTTTTGTAATTAAACATAAATTTCAACATTCTTGCCAATATATCATAAAAATTTCAAGACTATATAAGTATTATACTTAATAAATAGTAATGATAAATATTTTTTTGTGTAAATGTTCTGATGTTTTAAATTGAAAAGTTAAAAGCCTTATACTATTACTGGACTCAATCTAAAAGAAGTATGCTCACATAAGATATTAGTTGGCATGATTTCTAGTGTTATAACCATGATAATTTGTTTGTTGGCATAGACGGCTAACAATAAATTGGTATTAGTGAGTTCTAGATAGAAAATTAACAATGTTGATAAGTATCAATAGAGGTTTTTTACAAATAATAAAATTTCAGTTTTTTATGTGCGCGCGTGTATTATACCCTATGAAGCATGAACACTCTCCCAGAAGCCACGAATCCCGTGTCCGAAACACATATTATGTGCATGCTCCGACACATTACCGACATGCTGGGACACGCGAGTCCTTTTTTTTAGGTTGGACATCCTGAGATACGTCTAGGACCTGCTGGGACATGTAAAAGGACATGTGAAATTAATTATTTTAATTTTTTAATTTTTTTGTAATGTGATGGTGATTCTGCTTTATATATGATTTTTAATGTGTGTTTGGATTTTGTTTTGTGTAGTCCATTTTCACAATTTCATGTTAAGAATGATTTAATAATGTATTTTATCAAAAAAAATATGTTTTATTTTATTAGTATATATTTAAATATTTATTATATATTATACTCATCCTAGCGTGTCGTATCCTAGTCTTTGAAAAAATTACGTGTCGCGTGTCCCGTGTCGTGTGAAAACATGTATTGCATGTCAAGTACGTGATTCATAGGTTATACTAAAAATTTCCATCTTAACTTCAATCCCAACCGCATTAGGGTTGTATTGCCCACATAGCCCGACTTGTTTTGCGGTGAAATATATTTCACATAGATTACAAGTTATTTGGTGAAAAGTATTCTAACATATTTAAAACAAATTGTTTCGATACAACTGCATATTAGAGTATACACTATCATAATGTGATTTGGACAAAATTATTGATTCGCCATTTCACTTTTCACCAAGGTAAAGGATATTCCATCCAAACCAAATGAAGAAAAGTAAAATGGGAAAAGTATTTTCACCTATTTGGAGTTAAATGTGTTCCTTTAATTTCTTTGTGATGTATAAATAAATTTTGTTCCTTGTAGAATAAAACTTAATGACAATTTCATGCTAAAAAAATTTTGTAACTACAAATAATTCACCATTTCCTTTATCATGTTAACCAAATTGTATGTTCTTGAACTTGCAGGTGCATTTATGGGGATAAACATCCCCCTCGACATAAACATCTACATGCGACCATTAGGCTACGACATCGTTAAAACCCTTAAAATGCATAAAATATACCACATGCGCCTTTATCAGGTCGAACATGATATTCTTATTTCCCTCTCACACACCGGGACCGAGGCTATGGTCGGTGTCACCAACGATGAAGTCCTCGATATTATAAAAACACCATCCCTCGCCACCACTTGGATTAAAAAGAATATTATCGCGTATTCCTTAACGAACATAACCGTCATTGGTGTGGGACCCAAATTTCTCACTTCAAATTTTGATTCCGAACAAGATTTGGCTATGGTCATGGAGTCCCTTAGAAAAGCCTTAAATGATTCAAACACATCAAAATTTCCACCCGCCAATATTTCAGTATAATTAATAGTTTACCCCCCTTTCCCTGCCAAATACCAACCTATTCACGAAACTTCCCTTCGTAGTATCTTTCAATTTTTAGAGAAAATTGATTCGTTTTTCATGTTAAACATTCATCCTTATTTATCGTTCACTAGGAGCCCCCATTATCCGATTGGCTACGCAATTTTCCATCCCGAAAAACATATTGTTGACCCCCATAGTAATGTTACCTATAGTAGCCTGTTCGAGTCCATGTTAGACACTGCATATATCACCATGACGACTTTTAAGTTCTCGAGCATCCCAATTGTGGTATCTGAAACAGGATGGCCTTATAAAAGTAACAAAATTGACGAGAAGATAGTTCCCCCAGGATGGCCTTTTGAAAGTAACAATACTTTTGAAAGTAACAATACTGAGAAGGAGACGGTGGCCACGATGGAAAAAACCGACGCGTATAATAATCATCTTGTTCGTCGCATTTTCTCCGACTTGGGCCCGCCTAGTACACGCACTATGACCATTAGTGCGTACATTTATGAGATGTATAACGAGGAATTTATAGAAGGTGGGAGATGTTGGGATGTTTTTAATCCCAACTTTATATATAAGGAAGATATTTATCCGATTACATGGAATTATCCAGTTTTCCAAGATGAGCCTAGTCCTTCGGGACTTTCTGTGTCGCCAAAGAAAATTTTGTATTTGGGTAGGTTGCAAAATGAGATGAATAAGATTTGTTTGTCGGATGAAGCTAATTGTATCGCCACTCAACCGGGCCACCCGTGTTATGTATCGGATACTCTAGAAAACCATGCTTCCTATGTTTTCAATGATCATTATCCTAGATTTAATAGAGTTACTGGGGAGTGTTACTTCCATGGTACAGGCCTGATGACTAATGTTGATCCCAGTAAGTTCCTTTAATGGGATTTTATTATAAAAAGTCAGTAGAGATTTTGCATGCAATTTCTTAATTGTCCAAAATTATTAAGTACAAATATATTTTTAAAAGCATTTTATTTATTTTTATTTAGTTAAGTAAAATTTCATAATTGTTCATCTAAGTACTTATTTGCACCCAAAAATAAAAAGAAAAAGGAAATACTTTTACTTGCATCTCCAATGGTCCCTGATTTCTTTATTTATGGGTTTCTTTTTACAGGCTATGGATCCTGCATATTTACAGGGTGAGAACTTGAACCTATGTGCTATTTTAAAATAACAATAATTAGTTTGTGGGTGTTTTTGATAAGTTTACTGTTAGGCCGACACCTAAAATGTGACACGTTTAGGGTGACACCCTGATGTGTCGCATCCGTATTGGTGTGTGTTTGATCTCCACTTGTGTCGGGACCAGACACGAGTCAATGCGGGTGCGACACGTGATGGTATCCTTGTAGAATTACTCTTTTGATAATAAGAAATTTTACTTAAACTACACCTTTTGAAAACAATTAGACATAACAAAAATTTTGTGCAAACGGACACCTATTTCATGCAAATACAAAAAGTATACACACATTGCATGCAAATCGAGAATTTTTTCCACGGAAATCAACACTTATTTTCATGAAATTAGTGTTATGTGTAATTATTTTTGAAAACATGGTTTTAGTTCGATATCGAATTATCAAACTGGGGTTTCTTCAAAATGACTCTGAATTAATTTAATTTTTATGTGGCATCTAACATACAGTGATCTTTTGGGACAATTCAAATTCAACCATTCCACCTCCCTCCGCATCGGTACCCCCTCCACCTTCGTCTCGATCGGGACCCACTCCACCTTCGTCTCCATCGGGACCCACTCCACCTTCCTCCCCATCGTCACTTATATTGGTAGTGTTTACTTCATTGTTCTTGCCTTATGGGCATGTCTAGAAATTTTTGTAATGGCTTATGTGGTTCAAATATGGATCTTTAGAGATTGCAATATTGGTTATATGGGAAATTGATTAAGGTTGGCAGTGATTATAATTTTAGTATGACTGAGTGTTATGTCATGTATTCTTTGTGCATGCATATTGAAGTTTTTTTAATCTAAAGTTTCAAGTAAACCAACAAATTTATAAACAAAGGTTATAATGTTAAATTAAGGGTGACAAGAACTGAAAGGATGTAGTTCTAGGTGGTGGTTAAATGTGATATCTTAAATTTTTGCGACACCATATACATAGTCAGACTCTGCAATATGCCTCACGTAACATACCAATGAACATACCCATTTCTTTAAAATAGTAAAAAACTAATTTTTTAACCAAATTCGGTGTATATGATCTACATAGTGAGGAGATCATCTACAAAAAAAATCATCAAAAAATTCAACCCGAAAGTGGGTGAGATGATGTCAAAAATTTGAATGACTAAAAATGCTCATGTATCCACTTTTCATTTCACCCATTTTTGGGTTGAATATTTTTATGATTGTTTATGTAGATGATCTCTTCGATATGGAGATCGTGTATACAAAATTTGGTTGAGAAATTTATTTGTTTACTATTTAAAAAAATAGGTTCATTCATAGGTATGTTATACACGCAAAATATATCTTTAGTGGATGTTAAGCGTCTCATTGGGCTTGGTCCTTTGGAACTGGAAGAAATTTTGGAACGAAAAGTTGTCAACAAACCATAGGTTATTTTGTAAATAATAAACACTTGAAATGATACCAAATGCCATAACCATTAAGAAGTTTTAGGTAAATAACATTAATCTTAATGTATAAACTAAAACTTAGAATATGACTATATAAAGCATGAACATGGGAGCATATAGCATATAAAACAACTTTCACATTGTTACCCCATAATTACCTAAGAGGGGTGATTTGTTTTCACTTTTTCTTCTTTCAAAAAATTAATGGCAATTAAAAGTTTGACTCTAAATGCAAATATCTACAAATAATAATGTATACATGAACACTAATTCAGTAAATCACAATTCTTTTACGGGATCTTAAGTATTTAGTCCCTTTTTTAAGATTTACTTGTAATCACTCCCATGTTTTTTATTTTTTTAGTTATTGGTTTCATTTTAACCACTATAGGATAAATGTCATTCTCTGCGGACAAGAAGAGTAGCGGTTACAGAGTAGTTATGGACGATTTTGAGTGATTATGGGAGCCTAAAAAATCTTAAGAGATGAAACTAAAGTAAAAAAACTATTCTTTTACAAAGTATCAAGACTTAAATTACAAACGACACCACCACCCCTACCGAACAACTTACAAGTCTATTTCAACTAGCAAGAGAACCTCCCTCAAAATCAAGACACAAACTCCTTGATCCGGTTATAAAGATGAACAAAGTTTGGATTAACTTAAGGTTTAGAAAGGTTACAAATAAAACCACCACATTATAATTGCGTCAACATATATTTTGACAATGATCGAATGTGCACAAATACTCAAAAAATATATGATAAAGAACCAAAGTGAGGTATGAATGAATGCTAAAAAAAAGCTTTGGAATATATATATATACAGACAGGCTCTTATACATAATAAGTATACATACCTACATTTTTACAATAGTAAAAAATTATGTTCCGATTTAATGGTTTTATATAATGTTTAAACATTTCAAGAGACTCATATAAAAATCATCACAAAATAAAAAAATTTACTATTTTAAAAAATGGTCAAACTTTCGCAGTTTGATCAAAAGCTGTGCAAGTTTGACGCAGGATTCGCCAGGGGAAATAGAAGGAGGTCTGATGGAGGCCAACTAACCGAACATATCGGTATTATGTAAGAACAGGGGGGACCGTGTGACAACCTGCAATCCGAGATAAGGGGTGGCCATCCCGATACTCAAACATAACAGGGATCATGGATGGATATCATTCTCAGCATCACAAAAATAAATTGAGTATACGGGAAAACCACTCAATAAATCAGAAAAAGGGTTGCCAAAAAGTGTAAAATTTTAAAAATGCGGTTATGAAAATTTAAACTAACAACCCAATCTGACGAGCAAGTGGAATTCCAAAAGATAAAATATAATATAACTAAAATGAATGTACACAAATGGACCGAATAAGCTGTCGGCCCACAACTACATAACGAAGTACAAAAATTTAAATATCTTACATAATACATTCATTAAACAAGTACCAAAGTTTGGGCCACACGCCCGAGTGAAAAGATCCGATCATATCTAGAATAACAAGAATGAAAGCGTCTACTACAACGTCCTGTAATAACCCGCAAAATCTTACAGCTCGTCGAAAGTGAAGGAAACTAGGGAAAGTCAAGTCGGGCGTCCTTGCGGTGGAGCACCTGAGCGGATACAATAATATATATACAACAAGGAAAGTAAATCGGTCAGGGCCGGGTTCTATATGATTACCAGAAGAATAAAAAGCATGATAGATATGAATAGTTATACATGAATAATAAGGATGATAAGGATGATAATATGACATGCTATCTACACTTACAAACAAGAATTGAAAGTAAAGCACTTTAATTTAAAACCCTTCCTTAATAATACAATTTCCATTTCCTTCTGACATTCCTTATTAGGAATAAAACCATTTTTCGGTTTAATCAAGGAGTTATAACTTCTATTCATTAATTAAAACTTCCCATGTTATCTTTCCATTCCTTATTAGGAATATCATTTACATCAAGTGCCCCTTCATGGCACATATATTATTCCCGTGCTCTTCATGGCACATATCTATGCTCTTTGTGGCATTTATCATACGCTCTTAGTGGCGTTTATCAACCATCAAGTCCAACTTGATGAAAATATAGTTATATTCATATACATATAACGATATCTAAGACCGCCCGTCCGGGTTTCCCCACTGTGGGCGCCCCTAAATGACCATCATCTTCCAGGGCCTAACATAAGACAACCTGGGCACCTATCGAAATACGTCGGGAAGCGGCCATGAGCCTGCGGGGTAGTCAAGACCACACCCGGAATCTCCTACCCATCGCAGAAAAATATACAACAATAAGCGCTCCCATGGCCTAGGACTATATCCACTCTGCATTCATTAGCCAGGGGGCTTCACCTCACGAGCGAACTTCCCTTATGATGTCATTTAGAGAGGTGTGTAATAATAAATTAACATTTACATTTTATCATCATATTCATTACCAAATCCATTTCCATTAATCATGTGATTGGTTCTTTATTTAAACCTAACATCATTAAACAACGGGGTTCATTCTAGTTGAACCTATCATCTTTAAAAACCTATGGATTCATTTTATGCGAACCTAATTCCCATCGAATATCATAATTTATTCCTCAAATTACAAATCCCGACTAAGTCTCCAAATGATCATTATGATCCTACAAATCTCCCAAGTTTATATAACTTCAATAAGCCCTTAAGTCTCCAAGTTAGGGCATTTAACTTCCAAACTTCTAAATGTTTGAATAAAAGACGTAATGCCTTAACATTACTTTAAACCTCCCCGAAATAAACCCCAGATGAACCCATTTCTAATCCAGGGTAACGACCAAACTCCATAACTACTCTAGGACTCTAAGTTTACTTCTTTAAAGAAGTTTACTAGGTCCTAATCCTAAAGAATAAGGATGAAAATTAAAAGGAAAAAGACCCCAAAACTGCTGGAACCGAATCGATACGCCCTAAGGGCCGAATCGATTCGCTCTGAAAGCGAATCGGTTCGGACAACAAAATTTAGTTTCTGCAAATGCCGAATCGATTCGGTCATAATCCGAATCGATTCGGATATCGAGACCTAGGATTGTGCATCTATGCGAATCGATTCGCCCAAGGGGCCGAATCGATTCGCCCCTGCGGAATAGCCAAGTTTGGCTATGGAGTTCTAAACTCCAAATTTCTACCAAACCCAAAACCAACCAAACCAACCTCAATTAATTCAACTTATACATCCTAAATGTATATAACTATCATCTTCAATACAATATATCATCCAAATCAACTTCTAAGGGTTAATACCCAATTAATCTAACAAAACCCTAACTAAAATTTTTCATAACAATCCACAACAAATCATGCAATTTAATCCACTTAAATCATATAAGAGCTAGTAAGTTACTTGCCTCAAGGTAGAAAGATCAGATTTGATGAAGATGAAAGCAAGAAAAAACTCCAAATCTTCAATCTCTCTCTTTCTCCAAAGCTTTCTTCCTCTCTCTCTTTCTCTCTAAGTTAACAAATTTGGGGCATAAAAGGAATAGTAAGTCTTAGCAAGACTAAATCGGGCCATAAGTCTAAAATTCCCAACTCTAATAACTAATGCGCGATAAAATAATACGCGATATCGCTATTTAAGCCAAAACCAGTCAAAAGTGCCCGAAATGCCAAAATACAATATGGCACTTATTTTGACTGTCACACACCTACCGGGACTAACTACACTATCCAAATTATCATTTGGGAATTTTATAACTCATTTTTCTTCCGATTTCATAATAAACCAAAATGTCATTTTAAATCCTTATGACCTTATAAATCACCACATGAACATTTTATCTACTCACGAGGTAACTATACAACATTTTAGTAAATATTGACCTTGACATAACAAATTAATATTTACTCAACATCTATCCCTTCATAATTAATTACTACACAGTGTAAATAAATATAAAATGGGCTGTCAGAAGAGAGGGTTATTACATACTCCCCCCCTTAAGAGGGAATTTTGCCCCCAAAATTCAGGTATACCTCGCAAGAAGAAGTGCGGATACTATTCCCGCAAGTCATCCTCGCGACCCTACGTCGATTTCTCGACACTATGCAGACTATATAGAACTCATCCCCCAAGGTACTACCGATGATCCCAAAAGTAACTCTACGCTCTAAGATAGCAACCGACTACATCTAATAAGAACCGTCACGTTGCATTACTTCGAAAGGAGTGTGCCTAAAGGCACCGTCGTATCTCTCGTACTCCCTTACATGAGAGACATGGGACAAATTATGAACTTGCCGCAAAATGTTTCAATAAGCAAGCTAATAGGTTATCGGACCCACCTTAACATTTCTAGGAAATGTACAACATCATGCGGTGCAAGTTTTCCTTTTCTCCTCGAAACGCATAATGCCCTTCACAGGCGATACTCACCACAACACTTGGTCTAATGGCCTCAAACTCCAGATGCCTTCTTCCTGCATCGACTGAGCTCTTTTCGTCGATCTTGGTTATACGAGAGACTCATCATCTCGCACTTCTAACCAACAAGTGGGGAATCAACAAGGCCTGCCATACAAGGCTTCTTCTACAGCGTCGTCCTAATAGTGAATCGACACAAATTCTTATAGGCGAATTCAACGAGTGGAAAGCATTGTTCCCTACTACTCTTAAAGTTAAGCACGTATGTAAGGAGTATATGCCCCAACATATGGTTTATTCTATTGGTCTGGCCATCTGGAAAAATGACAAGAAGTGATTAACCATAATTCGATTCCCATGACTTCTTGGAAACTTGCCAAGAATGAGAAACGGAAGTCTTATTCTAGTCAGGACTATAATCAAGGGCACCCCATGCAGTACAACAACCTTACTATGCCCAGCTAATAATACTAGCGACGTACAACTTAGCACATTTTGTCATTACCTTGATGCACCGAAACGTTAGAACCGCGTGATTTCTCCATATCTGCTTTACTTAAGTCCCTTTTGTTCGGGACAAAATTTTTCTTATGGTAACGCACCCCACCCTCAATGTCAAAAGAGCAGAGTTCTGTTTCCTAAATCAGCAGCTTATTTATGGTCTTAACCGCCCTTGTTTCCTCCTGCGACATCTTGCAATGAAATGTTGTTCGCACGAAAGACTAAATTTTGCCCAGGAAGTAGCATCTCCCTTCCTATACAGCGATCACCCCCAAGATGTACTTCAACTTAAATAGGGGATAATACTCCTCACAAGTTTAAACTTGTGAGGCGCATCAACAATAACTCGATACTCCAGTATTATCACTCCCCATCGTGGCAGAGACTTGCTAATTGAATCTACCTTCGAGCTTAACTACATGGCTCATGGGTGCGAATCAATTCACCCTTTCGTTACCTCTGTAACACTCTACTATGAGGGACCTCATCTCCTCCGGCCTTAACTACCAACTTCTCGAAATCCTCCCACTTCTCATACCATGGAACCAATCCCTTTTTAGAGGTTACGCATGACTTAGTCATGGTCAACTCCCAACAACCCTCCTAAACTTACGTCCCATACCTAAAGGCCCTACGTCCAAACAATCCTAAAGTCTATCTACCTATACCCTATCTAAGTCGTACACCTATTGCTAAATATATCCCTAGTGCCCAAGACCTTTCTCAACTACCGACATTTGCTCGGTTTCGTGCGTGGGACGTCTCGCCGAAGCGAAATCCAAACAAGGAACCTTCCCGTTACACTACTACCTCGCGTTGTCAGTCATCGAGGGGTACAGGTCTAAGACACATGTTCGGGACCGAAAAGATTCTACAGCTACGCACTATCAATTAAATAAATAAAAAAATAACAACCCAACGCTCACCCTTCGTGAAGCCCTAGGGTTATATGCCCTATAACATATATACATCTCATTAAATATCCTTCTTATCAAGGCATAACCCGAAGTCTCAATTCGACTTCGTACCTCGGTCTCCCTCACATCGATCAGAGGAGAGAACTATATGCAGTGCTTCTATGTCGCACTTTAATAGCTGTCAATCACTCTTCTACGTGATTCTCGGCTAAACTTTCCAATCCCACTTTCAACAATAATTTAATAAAACAAAATAAAATAAGAGGAAAGAATATCATATCTCCACTCACAACATCGTTAAGTGTTCATGCGGCGGAGTGTCTCGCAAAGCGAAATCCAAACAAGGAACCCCTCCGACACATGCCTACTTAACTGGTTGATCATGGAGATAGAGCGTAATACACATAAATTAAGAGAAAGAAAAGGTGATATATCCCCACTCCCAACGTCGTTAAGGTTCACGCGTGGAGCATCCCGCAGAAGCGGAATCTAGACAAGGAACCCCTCCTATACGCTACCACTCAACTTGTTGGTCGTGGAGATAAGGCATAGCAATCACATACCAATATCACATCATACTCGACCATGTTAAGGACGAGTAAATCGGCCTCAAGCACAATTTAATAAGAGAAATTCCTACATACATACAAACAAAAGAAATGAGCGAACCATTACCCATAGAATTTGATAATAATGAAAAATACTCTCAGAAGATATTATTAAATCCGTAGTCTGAGAAGAGCACATAAAACAAATGAGCGCGTAACACCCGCATTGACTAACACATAACTCACGTATCTCTGAGTAAAAACTTACCCTCTATAACGGGCGGTGCCGGCAGGGCTGGAGGAAGCATAGCCTCCTGATTATGACAAACACGTCCATACTGTAGTTGCCCCTGCTGCGGAGGAACAACCATAATAGGTACCGGAGGTGGAAACTGAACACACGGCTGCTGCGGAGCCCTAGGAAACTGACCCCCAATCATCTGAGGACACTCTTTCTTGTAATGACCCGCCTCCCCACATTAGAAGCACCGTCCCTTCATGTCCTCCCGACCTCGACCTTTGATAATCCTAAACAAGGAAATGCCTCGGTCTGGATGACTTCTACCTCCAGGGCCACCCCGGTCTGCCTGATGCAAAGCACCTTGTCCATGCCTATTATTATTGCCACTCGCAATAAACTCTCCAAGCTTCCCTACTTGCCTCAATTTCAGTAGCTTTCTTGCTACCCTGCATATATAATCGATGCTCCTGGCAATGGAGTAAGGCTGCATTCATAACCTCACTAAAAGTCTGGAAAGCTGGATTACCCAATAAGTGTTTTCGGATTCTCCAGTTTAGGCCTCCCATAAACTTCGAGATCTTCCTCTCTTCCGGAGTCACCTCATCTGGTACAAAACTTGCTAACCGAGTGAACTCCTCTTCATACTCCGCTACAGACCTCTCCCCTTGCACTACATCTTGCAACTTCCTCTTCATCTCCCTCTGAACCGCGGGAGGAAAATACTTAAGATCAAACAAAGCCCATAACTCAGTGATTGACATGGTGTCTCTTTGCTCTGGGGTGGTCATCGTCTCCCACCAGTGTAACGCAGATCCGACAAGCTTAAAGGTGGTAAGGACTTGTTTCTTATCCTCACTGCATTCTATCATTCGAAGGTGGCGTTGCATGTTTTTCTTCCATTGATCGGCTTTAACCGCATCCGTGCCTCCCTCGAATTCTGGGGGATTGCCCTTTAGAAAGGACTCCCTAACCCTTTCCCACGGAGTAAGTCCCGTAGGAGATTGAACACCTGGAGCCCATGGCAATTGTTGAATCACTACGGTCAGCCACTATGCTTGCTACATCCGCAACATTAACAGTCCCTTGTAGTGGCGGTGGAGGACCTACTCCCTTCTCTACGACCTTAATACGTCTCGCTGGGCGACCTCTCTTAGGCGGCATCTGAGATAGAAAAACAATAGTATTAAAATACTAGTTACAACAATCTAATTTGCAGAAGATCGCAAACATAAGCAACAAGAAGTCCTAGCATTAGGCTCTACATCAAAGAACGCTACGGTAGAACGAGACAAGTCCACACAGATCCTAGTACTCTAGAACCTGATGCTCTGATACCATCTGTGACAACCCGCAATCCGAGATAAGGGGTGGTCAGGCCGATACTCAAACATAACAGGGATCATGGATGGATATCATTCTCAGCATCACAAAAATAAACTGAGTATACGGGAAAACCACCCAATAAATCAGAAAACGGGTTGCCAAAAAGTGTAAAATTTTAAAAATGCGGTTATGAAAATTTAAACTAACAACCCAATCTGACGAGCAAGTGGAATTCCAAAAGATAAAATATAATATAACTAAAACGAATGTACACAAATGGACGGAATAAGCTGTCGGCCCACAGCTACATAACGAAGTACAACAATTTAAATATCTTACATAATACATTCATTAAACAAGTACCGAAGTTTGGGCCACACGCCCGAGTGAAAAGATCCGATCATATCTAGAATAACAAGAATGAAAGCGTCTACTACAACGTCCTGTAATAACCCGCAAAATCTTACAGCTCGTCGAAAGTGAAGGAAACTAGGGAAAGTTAAGTCGGGCGTCCTTGCGGTGGAGCACCTGAGCGGATACAATAATATATATACAACAAGGAAAGTAAATCGGTCAGGGCCGGGTTATATATGATTACCAGAAGAATAAAAAGCATGATAGATATGAATAGATATACATGAATAATAAGGATGATAAGGATGATAATATGACATGCTATCTACACTTACAAACAAGAATTGAAAGTAAAGCACTTTAATTTAAAACCCTTCCTTAATAATACAATTTCCATTTCCTTCTGACACTCCTTATTAGGAATAAAACCATTTTTCGGTTTAATCAAGGAGTTATAACTTCTATTCATTAATTAAAACTTCCCATATTATCTTTCCAATCCTTATTAGGAATATCATTTACATCAAGTGCCCCTTTATGGCACATATATTATTCCCGTGCTCTTCATGGCACATATCTATGCTCTTTGTGGCATTTATCATACGCTCTTAGTGGCGTTTATCAACCATCAAGTCCAACTTGATGAAAATATAGTTATATTCATATACATATAACGATATCTAAGACCGCCCGTCCGGGTTTCCCCACTGTGGGCGCCCCTAAATGACCATCATCTTCCAGGGCCTAACATAAGACAACCTTGGCACCTATCGAAATACGTCGGGAAGCGGCCATGAGACTGCGGGGTAGTCAAGACCACACCCGGAATCTCCTACCCATCGCAGAAAAATATACAACAATAATCGCTCCCATGGCCTAGGACTATATCCACCCTGCATTCATTAGCCAGGGGGCTTCACCTCACAAGCGAACTTCCCTTATGATGTCATTTAGAGAGGTGTGTAATAATAAATTAACATTTACATTTTATCATCATATTCATTACCAAATCCATTTCCATTAATCATGTGATTGGTTCTTTATTTAAACCTAACATCATTAAACAACGGGGTTCATTCTAGTTGAACCTATCATCTTTAAAAACCTATGGATTCATTTTATGCGAACCTAATTCCCATCGAATATCATAATTTATTCCTCAAATTACAAATCCCGACTAAGTCTCCAAATGATCATTATGATCCTACAAATCTCCCAGGTTTATATAACTTCGATAAGCCCTTAAGTCTCCAAGTTAGGGCATTTAACTTCCAAACTTCTAAATGTTTGAATAAAAGAAGTAATGCCTTAACATTACTTTAAACCTCCCCGAAATAAACCCCAGATGAACCCATTTCTAATCCAGGGTAACGACCAAACTCCATAACTACTCTAGTACTCTAAGTTTACTTCTTTAAAGAAGTTTCCTAGGTCCTAATCCTAAAGAATAAGGATGAAAATTAAAAGGAAAAAGACCCCAAAACTGAAGGAACCGAATCGATTCGCCCTAAGGGCCGAATCGATTCGCTCTGAAAGCGAATCGGTTCGGACAACAAAATTTAGTTTCTGCAAATGCCGAATCGATTCGGTCTTAATCCGAATCGATTCGGATATCGAGACCTGGGATTCTGCATCTATGCGAATAGATTCGCCCAAGGGGCCGAATCGATTTGCCCCTGCGAAATAGCCAAGTTTGGCTATGGAGTTCTAAACTCCAAATTTCTACCAAACCCAAAACCAACCAAACCAACCTCAATTGATTCAACTTATACATCCTAAATGTATATAGCTATCATCGTCAATACAATATATCATCCAAATCAACTTCTAAGGGTTAATACCCAATTAATCTAACAAAACCCTAACTAAAATTTTTCATAACAATCCACAACAAATCATGCAATTTAATCCACTTAAATCATATAAGAGCAAGTAAGTTACTTGCCTCAAGGTAGGAAGATCAAATTTGATGAAGATGAAAGCAAGAACAAACTCCAAATCTTCAATCTCTCTCTTTCTCCAAAGCTTTCTTCCTCTCTCTCTTTCTCTCTAAGTTAACAAATTTGGGGCATAAAAGGAATAGTAAGTCTTAGCAAGACTAAATCGGGCCATAAGTCTAAAATTCCCAACTCTAATAACTAATGCGCGATAAAATAATACGCGATATCGCTATTTAAGCCAAAACCAGTCAAAAGTGCCCGAAATGCCAAAATACAATATGGCACTTATTTTGACTGTCACGCACCTACCGGGACTAACTACATTATCCAAATTATCATTTGGGAATTTTATAACTCATTTTTCTTCCGATTTCATAATAAACCAAAATGTCATTTTAAATCCTTATGACCTTATAAATCACCACATGAACATTTTATCTACTCACGAGGTAACTATACAACATTTTAGTAAATATTGACCTTGACATAACAAATTAATATTACTCAACATCTATCCTTTTATAATTAATTACTACACAGTGTAAATAAATATAAAATGGGCTGTCAGAAGAGAGGGTTATTACAGACCGCCAAAAGGAATCTCTCAGACAACCACATGAATATCATAATTGGGCTACCTCTCTGAAAATGAGAACGAACTTCCCTCCAAGCATCTCGAACGTTTAGGGTCTCTGCTAGTATTATCGCTGCAGGATTGCGGTGATATGAATTCCACACAATAATGGCAGGAAGTTGAGGGTCCACCATCAGGTCCTCGGTCACTAGTAGTAGCTTCGAAGTAAAGCTATGGGCAATGATTCTGACATGGAATGCATCATTGAAATCTCGCAGACGCATGAATTACAGTACAATTGGGAGGGAAATCATTCCTCCAGTGACCAATACACGAGAGGCCAAAAGAGAGATGTGGAGAATACCCGAGGAAACCGAGAGAATTCAGGCATGGCCGCCACACTGGGATTTACCCCTAACATAGTAGAAAACTCCTCATAGTTCTGGCATACCTCATTCAAGCCAAAATGGAAAACATGGTCCTCGCGGTACCAAAATCTTGCCACCGCTGTCAGCATATTCCAGTTAATGGGTCGGTTGAGCCACAAAGAGACCCGCCGCAAGTTAAAGGCATCATAGTCTACATTGTACGAACCCATAGCCTCTAAATTCACGAGATAAGAGGCAAATTCCTCACGTATGGGAAGATACATTTTGGAAATAATAAGACACAAGGCAAAAAGTAATCAAGGGAAATAGAACATAAATGGGTGAAGAAACCTCACCACCTTACCCCCTTTTATACTTGAAAATTTTGGCTAAAAACAAAGCGTCTACGAATCCGAATAAAAGACTAACCCATCAATCATTAGTAGCTGAAGAGAGTGCAACCAAAGCTTTAGGGTAATTTTACTCGACTGCCCTACCGATAAGCAGGATAAGGGGTATGTCGATCGGTATCCCCCTATTTTTAGAAAATTCCATCTTTCATTTTTTGTCAAAATCAAAAACTCAATAAAAATAATCTTTATTCCAAAAGATTTCAGGATTTTTCTCCCTATATTTTTACTCATCTCATCTTAAAATAAATTTTCTCTTGAGTAATTCAAATCCTTCTTACGATCTCAGCAAACAAAGTAAAAAGTGCATTTAAATAAATAAAATGCATTTCATATATGTTGCCACCATTACATATTTTGCAAAAAAAAAAGAAGAAGAAAAACAACGGGACTCAGCATGAAACTCCTCTCTCTCTCTCTCTCTCTCTCTCTCTCTCTATCCCTCTCCCTCTCCCTCTCTCTCTCTAATCCCATGTCCCTGTGACGCGCTCCCCTCCCCCTGACGACGAGCTGAAGGGCTTTCGCTACCATATCCGTATCCCACTTCAGAAGAAGCAGATGGCACAAGATAAGGAGGAACCGTGATCGAATCTCGAATATGATTCATCACAGATTACACCTAGTGTCGGATGTCCTTCAACCAAGTAGTCGACACCCGAACTTTCTACAAAAAAACAAAAGGAAAAATCAGTCAGTCTAAAGAAAAAGAAGAAATCCGAAAGACAAAGGACAAATAAATGAAAAGATATACCTTTGGCTGAAGGACGTCCTCCGTCATCCCTAACACCGTCGGGTCCATCACATTAGGGCGATGTTGTATACTCAAAGATCCCCCTATATCTAGCCAAATATTATAGGAAGGAAGAGAAATCTAGAGAAATGGAACCTCCATCGCCTTTGCCACCGTAGACGACCATGCACCACCAGTGCTGTGGGCAGACACCACCGATCGACTCGTGCCCCTGCCTTAAGCCGTAGGAGGCAGAGTCATATTCATTACATCATAAATACATGACGACATTAGCCAGCTTGTCACGAAGTCAATATAATCATAAGTCGCCACCGCGTATATATACGACAAATAAGGCTCGCCAATCATCACCACTGCCCTGGCCTCTTCTGAAATATCTTGAACCTGCCTCATATATCTCAGGGGCGTCACCAGTGAGACCGCCATCTCATCATCTATGATCTCTCGGACTACTCTCTCTCCTAGATACCAATAATAGCCAAACTTGTTCACCAGTAGCTGACACATCTACGCATTCATCTCAGTCACCCTTATGTGCTGGATGGCCGTCTCCGAGGGATAGAAAGTCACCTACTTTTTTCCAAAATAAATTCAATACTCACACAAACAAAAAAATGAGCCAAAGAAAATGATTCAAAAGAGAAAAGAAGAAATAACCTGGTCGCTCATCACAATATTCAAGACCTGACGTACTTTCGTCAAGGAAAGAGACTGCTTCGACCACCGGTTGGACATTTGCCACCGGTACATTCGACAGAAATTCCCCACCAACTCATCACGCAAATCAATCAAATGGTAATTGAACCTGATCACCTCGTAGAACCACGTATGTAGAAGAACAAGAGTCAACAATCAGAAGAAATAAAGGAGGAAATGAAAGAAAATGCATAAAGTAAAATCGTAAAAATAAAAATACCTTCAGAAGTTACGTGGCTCTAGTAAAAGTCTATCGACCGCACCGGCTAAAAGCATCCAAAGAAGAATAAAGGTTTGCCAAAGTCTGTATCCCCCGGTCAAAGAGAGGGATATTAGAAAATACCCTCAAATATGGTAAAAATATAAGTGGAAGATGTCGCCAGTTAACGCCACCAAAAACCCTCCCAACAGCAAAAGAATAAATGAATGACCCATCTGTTGCACTTGTAACCCGTCAATCTCGTCAATATGTCGACTCATCGAAACCTCCCGGAGAAGGGAAATACGGATCGAGTCCCCCGAGACTATCTGCCCCATATTGCCTAGTGTCGCATCCACCATTGTCGGTGTCACCATCATAGACCGATCCACCTCTATCAGCATCCCCTCGCAATTTATGCCCAGTAGTTGCTTAACATCAATGGGGGTCATCGTCATCTCCCCAAATCACAAGAGTATGGTGTGGGTAATGTCCCACCACATCTCCCCTAGAGCGTATAAAATGGTCATAGATCGCGGCGTCTCATCCAACGTCGACGATAAATGACCAAAACCCACAGAAGAGACTACCTAATGCACCACCATATGAATATGCTCCCACAAATCTCTAATTCCCATCGTCCCCCAGGATAGGAAGCTCTTATAAGTAATGTCAGTCTATCAAAACAGTGGAGAAACCTTTCGTCAAAATTCAAAGAAATAATAAAATGCAAAAAAAAAGAGGGAAAGCATGCCAAAAGGCATGCGGTACTTACATAACCATTAGATTTCATCACCCTAGATGGACGGTGGTGTGAAGGATCACGAAGAAGAGTTCAATTACCGACAAAAGGCTCGAACAAGTCCAAAGCATTCTCATTTCCCAACTCTAAGAGCACCCTAGCCGCACTCCAGGTTCACTTAATCGTCAACACCCAGCCACACCATATGGATCTCACTACATGAGAAATCAATAATTTTCTAGTCTCGAATGAGGAAAGAACGCAGGAGCAAAATGCGGAAGAGAGAAGCAAATGATAGGAAAGGTAGAAGTTGTGAAAAATGAAGCGAATTCACCCCTTTTATAGCAGGTTAAAGGGCATGTCGATCGGCAGTTGCCTGACACCCACCGATCGGCACTGTCCCTTCCCCTTTCCAAGGCAGCCCAAAAGACAGTGCCACTGCCGATTGGGAATCCCTGCCACCCCCTAATCGAAAGTACCCCTAAAATTTTATACAAAAATTCCTAAAGTTTCCAAATAAATATTGGAACATTTCTTCACCAAGAAAACCATTTTCCAAGCTCCCAAATCCCCAGCATAATTAATACCACATTTTAGCCCCAATTTAAACCCTAAAATTCATCGCGCTCGGAAAGCCCACAATAACTCCCTAGAAGAATCTAAAAAAAAAACTCATACCCAACAGAAATAAAATGCTTCCCCAACAGGACTACCCGTTTCCCCAGAAGCAATTCCCAAAAAAAAATATTTCCTAGAAAAAATCCAACTTTCCTAATCAGATCTAGAAACCCTAACCGGACATATCTCCCTAGCAACACGTTCCCCAGTAGAATCCTAAAACCTCAAGTTATCAACTATTTCCCCAAGTTGAATTTCCAGACTAAGATTTTTATCTCTTCTCAAAAGACATAATCCCTAGACAGATGTGTCTTCCCTAAGTAGAGTCTCAAAAAGGTTAAAATTAAAATTTCCCATGAGAGATATTCCCCACGCCTCCACTTAAGGTTCTCGAAATTGACCTCGGCTCTCAGATTGGTCGATCCCAACTTAAAGTCCTCAGAATTGACCTCGACCTTCGAAATTATTCTCTCCTGCTTAAGGTCCTCAGAATTGACCTCTACCCTTAGAATTGGTCGCTCCCACTTAAGGTACTCGTAATTGACCTCGACCCTTAGAATTCGTCGCTCCCAATAAGGCCCTCAGAATTGACCTCGACCCTCAGAATTGGTTGTTCTAACTTAAGGTCCTCATAATTGACCTCGACCCTCAAAATTGGTCGCCCCCAGCTTAGGGTCCTAAGAATTGACCACGAGCCTTAGTATTGGTTTCTCCCTACTTAAGGTCCTCATAATTAACCTTGACCCTTAGAATTGATCGCTTCAACTCAAGGTCCTTAAAATTGACCTCGACCCTCAGGATTTATCGCTCCCAACTTAAGGTCCTCAAAATTCACCTCGACCCTCAGAATTGGTCGCTCTTATTTAAGGTCCTCATAATTGACCTCGACCCTCAGAATTGGTCGTTCCCAACTTAAGGTTCTCAAAATTTACCTCGACCCTCAGAATTGGTTGCTCTAACTTAAGGTCCCCAGAATTGATCTCGACCCTCAGAATTGGTCGCTCCCACTTAAGGTCCTCGGAATTGATCTCGACACTCAGAATTGGTCGCTTCAACTTCTGATCCTCAGAATTGACCTCGACCCTCAGAATTGGTCGCTCCCAACTTAAGGTCCTTAGAATTGACCTCGACCCTCAGAATTGATCACTCCCACTTAAGGTACTCAGAATTGACCTCGACCCTCAGAATTGGTCACTCCTAACTTAAGGTCCTCAGAATTACCTCGACCCAATTGGGCGCTCCTACTTAAGGTCGTCAGAATTGACCTCAACCCTCAAATTGGTCTCTCCCACTTAAGGTCCTCATAATTCACCTCGAACCACATAATCGGCCATCCCCAGCGTTATCTCAGGTCCTTAAAATTGAACTCGGCCCTTTAAATCAGTAATCCTCGTCACTTCGATCCATAGAATTGACCTATTTCCCAAAACAGTGAGTGGTGTTTATTCGACGACTTTCACTTGTTCTAAGATCACCCATCGAGGGTCTCTATAGAAACCACATTCCAAGACACCCCTTTAAGTCTCTCCTTAGGTCCCTAGCACCTCCCCAATTCACTGTAAACCCTAGGTTATACTCTGAGTACCGATTTAGTGGCCATCAGGTGCTCTTGGGCCCCGTTTGACTCCAATCAACTCTATCGTCAGAGCAAAAGATTAATGAATATTCGAAGGGCTCCAAATCCCCTTTCGAACGGTCCACCCTGTGCACGAAGTCGCATAAACATTTGGATGAATGGACCATTTAGCTATCAAAAACCGATCTAGAGGCCACCGAGCATTCCTGAGCCTCGTTTGACTCCAGTCAACTCTATCGTCAGACAAAAGCTCAACGAATATTCAAAGAGAACTAAAACCCCTTTTCCAATGATCCGCCCCATACATAAAATGGCATAACCATTCTGAAAACGTTAGGCTTTCTAAATCAATGCTCTGATACCAATTTGAGAACGCGATATACCCCCAATTTTAAAGCCTTTACTACAAAAGGTAATTTCAATATCCTTTTAAATATGCGGAAGCGAGATGGTTCAATTAAACACACACAAGCACCAAATTTTAATTTCTTTCAAATTAAAATTAAACCAAAGTGAAATTAAATTAAAAATCACATGGATATTTCACTTAAACCAATTTAACCCAAGTCCTAGAAATTTGCCTAAGTCAAATTTTCATCTTACCAAATTAGGCCAAACCAATTTTAACCAATAAAATTAATGACTTGAATTAAATTAACATTTACCCAAATTAAATTTACACCAGATTAAACAAGTAGTGATTTAAACCAAATTTTATCTTTTTACCTAAGCACGCGTTCTAGGTGAGTTTTGCAAAAGAAAAAATAAATAATGAATCACCGCGATGTACGAGGAAAAAACCACAACGGGAAAAAACCTCGAACGACCCTAGACTTAAGTCCACTAAGTATGGTTTTATAATTACAAGACAAATGACTTACTTCCTCGACTCTACCCCTTTCAATCCTTGATGCGTCTTCTTGTAAACACCTCTGCCTAGCCGACAACCCCGGAGCTCTATCAGAATCTTGGAATTCACCAATGAGACTTTAGGTACACCGTCAACCACACATGGTGACTTTAACCATGTGAGAATGCTGCAGTAAAACAACGAATTTCTTCTTTGAGGGATGTAAAAGTAAACCCAAACTTCTCTTCTTCAAGGTCTAGAGATAAACCGGTGTCAAACACTCCAAGCAAGATATTTATATGGAAGCTTGGAATAAACAAACTATGGGGGTAAAATAGAAGTGTTTTAAAGATT
Organism: Sambucus nigra; assembly: GCA_949130495.1. Taxonomy (NCBI): domain Eukaryota; kingdom Viridiplantae; phylum Streptophyta; class Magnoliopsida; order Dipsacales; family Adoxaceae; genus Sambucus; species Sambucus nigra. Next base: position 1,249,826 of record CASBWL010000471.1, read on the forward strand.
TTTCTTTGAAAAATAAACACTAAAACATGAAGTTTTTACTGTTTGAATTTTTCTCTCAAAATCTCTCTTGGAGATGGAAGGATATGAAAAGGTTGGTTTTCCAAAGTTGGTTTCCATACTTGATAAGTCTGTCAAAAGTTAGTGGGGAAGAGTAGTGGAAAAAGTGGGAAAAACTGCTCAAAACTGCCAAAGAAATTTACCGCCTGAAATCTCGTTCGAATGAGATTTTCGTTCGAACGACCCTTCTAACGAAGTTCCAGTGGCCAATGGGAAAATCTCATTGCCAAACTCGTTCGAAAGAGATTCTCATTTGAAAAAACCAACTCCTTCGAACGACAATATCGAACGAAGTTCTAGAGGCAATTCATTGGCAAACCTCGTTTAAACGAAAAATTCGTTCGAATGATAATATCGAACGGCTTTCCAGAATGTTCAAAAATTCAATTTTAGCCCATAAACATTATTTTAAAGTTTTAAAGAAACCTTCTGAAAATAAGCCACAGTTTTAAACAAAACTTACACCCAATACTAATTGTTCCAAGCTCCTATATAAATATGTAATGCGTTCATACTTTAGGAGTAAACGGAGCAAATGTTGTTGATGTAGAAACGAGACACAATAAACTCGGCATTTTGATGAAGCTTTAAACTTGGTCGCTGCGTCTTCAACTTTAGTATCTCATAGGTTTGAAGGATGGTCAAGAACTCTATCCTATAACTCAAACATTTTTGTCCGAAAATGAGCCAAAACAACAAAGGACTCAATTTAAAATTTGTGTCCTTATAAATCTCTCCCTTTGGCTATTCCGGGACAAAAACCAATGATATACCCATATATACCCTCGGCTAGGCCGAGGGTGTCCTCCACCCAGATGAGGGCTCAAGTACAGGACAAGTCAAATTACCACAATTTCGTGACAACAAGGGTCGGCCAAGACGATCGCTCATCCAGGATCAGACGACCCTTCAAGGGGCTGACCCCTCATCACGAACCAAACGAACCTACAAGGTTCCGACCCCTCATCAAGGACCAGTTGACCCTACAAGGGGCCAACTCTTCATCATGGGCCGGACGACCCTATGAGGGGATGACAGTACAAGGCCCGCATCCAGTTGGGCCCAATGCCAGCATCAACTTTAGCCTCGGCTTGGCATCCTAGGCCGAGGGTGACATCTTCACAACGCGTGACTTGGGAGACACGTGGAACAATGCGTGTGGGACTCATATAGCACGTGAACTAAACCGTTATAACAATAGCATCCCCTCACGTGATGGAATATTATGTCATCATTAATTTCAAGTGGCACATCCAGTTGTCAGCAGGGGATTGGCTAGATCATCATTTACATACACCATGCATGCTTGGGGGGTAAACTATACCCCCCAAGACCTATATATACCGGTCATCTTCAACCTTATAAAAGGATCGATAATTGCAACCCAAGCTAAAACTTTTCTTGTAAACACAGTAAAGAGAGAGGAGCTTATGTGCATTATATCGAAGGCCATTAGTTCCCATATTTAGTGAATCACACACTCATAGTAGATGTAGGCCTGATTGGCTGAATGACTGTACATCATTGTCTTCATTCCTCTTATACTCATCCCCTTCTATATACTTATACATAGATAAATTTATTGTTGCTATTGCTATTATTGTTTGAGCTCATCATCACTTATCTGGTGGTGCGGAATCTTAGCATCATCAGTTTGGCATCGTCTATAGGAACGAGAAGATATCTTTTCCTTTATATAGCGTGACCTCAACGAAAATTCTGGTGGTGAACTAGTTCTCCCCCTTCGCGTGGAGTCATTTCACCATTGAAATAGGACCATTAAGGTTCTCAAGCTCATCAGTCTTTAGATCATTCAGATCTTCATAGCTCAAGCATATGGCATCGGAGATGCCACCACCGCCTCCTCCACCGGATAGTGGAGTAGGACCTAGCTCCAATCATGCACCACCTCAGTCTGAGATGGGTGATGTGGCAACTGCCATGAAGTCTTTAGTAGCAAGTCATCGAATTATGCAGGAGCAATTCACAGCTCTTAGCCAAAACATACTGAGACCACCCGGAGTCTCACCTAAAATGATTACTCCGGCAGCTGCTTCAGGGTAGCATGAGTCCAGGGGACCACCCCAGGCACCACACAAAGACTTGCCACCTCCACAATAGTGGATGAATGTTACTGACCCCAGTGTCTACGCCTAGGGAGGCAAGGAAACCCTTTCCCAGAAGACAGATATGATGATCTGTGGGTGGAAGAGGCCCCCATAGAGTGCTGGGAGCCATATGAGGTCTCCAACAATATTGTGCCACCAATCCAGGAGAGAAGAGGGAAGTGTGGTAGGCAAAATCCCGATGATCGCCCGAGAGGCTCTGCTTTCGATCGTCTAAGAAGGGGGTTGGCCTTTGAGATGATGGGCCCGGTAAATGACCTGCGAGAAAATTTATCCAGATCGATAAGTATTGCGAGGTCCAAAAAGGAGGAAGCAGATGGCCGAACCCATGGGGTCCAACCCCATGGACAAGACGACGGTCAGGGAGAAGTAAACAACTGACACAGACCAGCCGCAGTAGAACCCTCTATTCACCTCAAAGAGGCGGCAGATGATAACATCGGCCAAGCCGACCCTACGATGCCATGGAAGGAATCGATCCAAAGGCTGGAGGATAAAATTGGTGATATCCTGAAGAGCTGGGACCCTCTTCAGAGAGGATACTTCATAAGCTCACCATGTGGTGAAGATAGTCAACTTCCCAACGCCATGTAAGTTTAATCCACCTGTCGTCACCCCAAGGTATGACGGGAGTACCAACCCTGTCCATCATATTTAGATGTACCAATCAACGATATACATATACTCTATCTCCGATGAGATGAGGTGTCGTGCCTTTTTCGGCACCCTGACAGGGGCCACACATGACTGGTATATGTCTCTCCCAAAGAACTCCATTGAAAATTTTCAGCAGTTAGCAGACTTGTTTGTCCATAACTTTTGCTTTGGAGTGAGGCCACAAAAGAAGAACACACACCTACTATATGTTAAGTAGGGGAAGAACGAGAGCCTCAGAGGCTATATAGATAGATTTAATAAAGAAAAGTTAGAGGTCGAAGACTATGAGGGAAGAATTGCCATAACAACCCTCATGGGAGGACTCTAGAAGGGGAAGCTATTATGGAAGCCTATTGAACACCCCCCGAAGACGATGACAGAGTTACTAGCCACAGTAGGGAAGGTGATGAACACTGAAGAGGCAATGAACGCAAAATACAAAGATGAAAAAGGAAGTACTAGTGGGGGTAAGTACCAGAAAAAGAACAAAGAGGGGAAGAAGAGGCTAGCTGATGACAAATTCGTTGATTACACCCCTCTGACAGTCAGCTACGAATACATTCTGAATGAGATAAAGAGAGACTAGTCCTTGAATTGGCCTGAGAAGTTGAGGTCAGCCCCCACAAGAGCAATAAAAACCTCTGGTGTGAATTTCACCAAGACCATAGCCATGTGACCGAAAAGTGTTTCGCTCTGAAAGATGAAATTGAAAAAATGTTAAAAGAAGGGAAGTTAAGGAAATACGTTGACAAATGTGCCTTTAAGTGGGGCTGAGGGGACGACCCTAAAAAGAAGAGAGGTGATACGTGAAGATAATATCCTCCAAACAGAAGGGACGACCCTTAGGATGATGAGGAAGACCCTGACCTCCCACCAAGAGACAACCACGTCCCTCTAAAAAGACTTAATATGAATTCAGCATCATCCTCAATGAGGATGAGTCAAAAAAACTGTCCAAGTTGGAAAAGCTTTGTGTATAGGCATAAATGAAGACCTCATCAAGATGCTAAGAAGAAGACAGGATGTATTTGCCTGGAGTCATGCAGATATGCCGGGGATCGACCCCGAAATCATGAGCCACAATCTCAACGTGGTAGAGGGCGCAAAGCCGGTGAGGTAGAAGAGGAGAATCTATTCTTGAGAAAAATATAAAGTCATAAGAGACGAGGTTAAGAAGCTAGAAAATGCTGAGTTTATCAGGGAGGTCATCCATCCCGAATGGTTATCCAATTCAGTCATAGTCCCAAAAGCCAATGGGAAGTGGAGGATGTGCATAGACTTCACCGACCTCAATAAACATTATCCCAAAGATAGTTTCCCTCTTCCTCGCATTGATCAGATAGTGGACGCTACTGCGGGCCATAAGCTAATGAGCTTCATGGATGCCTATTCTAGTTACAACCAGATCTTTATGAGCCCCGAGGACTCAGAAAAAATGGCTTTCATTACCGACAAAGGGACATATTGTTATTGGGTCTTGCCCTTTGGCCTAAAGAATGAGGGGGCAACGTATCAGTGCCTTATGAATAAAATGTTTGAAGACCAAATCGAGAAGTCTGTGGAGGTTTATGTAGATGACATGCTGACCAATAGTTTGAAGGCGGAGGATCATGTGGCCGACCTTGAGAGGATCTTTAACATAATGGACAAGTACCGAATGAAGCTCAACCCGGCCAAATGTGTCTTCGGGGTCAGTGCAGGGAAATTCTTAGGGTTCATCGTCAATCAAAGAGGCATTGAGGCCAATCCTGAGAAAATAAAGGCTCTGTTAGAAATGAAGACCTCTATGACCATTAAAGACGTTCAGAGGCTCACAGGACGAGTGGCTTCCTTGAATAGGTTCATATCCATAGCCACAGACAAGTGTTTACCCTTCTTCAAAACTCTTAGAAAGGCCTTTGAATGGAACGAAGAGTGTGACCAGGCTTTCAAAGAATTAAAGTCATACCTGGGGTCTCCCTTGCTATTGCCAAGACCAATACAGGGTGAACGACTACATGTGTACCTAGCCATCTCAGAATCAGCCACGAGCGCAGCCATTGTGAGATAAGAGCACGAGGTACAGAAGCATGTGTATTTCAATAGGAATGCACTCCAAGGGGCAGAGTAAAGATACCCACAGATGGAGAAGTTACATATGCCTTGTTCCATGCATCAAGAAAGATGAAGCCATACTTCCAGTCCCATATAATGGTCATCCTCACTAACTCTCCCCTTGGGCAGGTCTTACACAAGCTAGAAAAATCAGGGAGGCTAATGGCCTGGGATATAGAGCTGGGACAGTTTGACATTATATATCAACCTAGGGTGGCCATTAAAGGGCAAGCATTAGCAGATTTCATGGTTGAAATTACTTAGGAAGATGATGAGGCTAAAGATGAGAGCCTCGAGAAGACAGATACTCGGTAAGGCATAATTATTGACCCATCCACGAATAAGGCAGAGATAAGCACCGCTAGAGAAAAACATATGGAAAATGAGGAGTAAGGATATTTATTTAGACATGGATCCCTCAATGAGGGAAATTTCTTAGAGGAACAGGTTGTATGGAACCTCTTCATTGACGGGTCCTCTTGCGAGAGCAGAAATGGGGCTGGATTAATTGTATCAACCCTCGACTGCACAAACATCGAGTACGCCCTAAGGTTTAACTTCAAAGCCTCCAACAACGAGTCTGAATATGAGGCCCTGATAGCAGGCCTCTCCTTGGCTAAGTCTCTTAGTGTAGGCCAGATCTTGGTCTATAGTGATTCAAGACTGGTAGTGAATCAGATACTAGGAGCCTACGAGACTAAGGATGAGAGAATGACCAAATATCTTGAAAGAGTTAAGTCACTATTGAAGATCTTCATAAAAGTGAAATGGAAGAGGATACCTAGGCTTGATAATGTCCGAGCCGATGCGCTTGCTAGGCTGGCCTCGGCAACTAGGACAAATATAAGGAGGACAGTCCCAGTGGAAATTTTGCTTCGGCTAACGATTGAAGAGGCGGAGGGAACACTTGGATCTTTCTTAAATATTGAGAGGGAAGATTCATGGATGGACCCTCTAATTAGATAAATTAAAGAGGGGGAGATGTCATAAGCAAAATAGGAAAGGAAGAAGTTGAGATAGAGAGCTGCAAAATTAACTATCATAGGAGACACCTTATACAAAAACGGGTTCTTGCTCCCCTTGCTCAGATGTGTTCACCCGTCTGAAGTCCCACACATCTTGCAAGATGTGCATGAGGGGTCATGTTCAATCCATATTGGGGGCAGGTCGTTGGCAAAAAGAGAATAGTAACCCAGGTATACTGGTGGCCGACCTTGGGGAAATATGCTACGACTTATGTAAAGAAGTGTGATAAATGTCAAAGGTTCTCCACCATACCCCACCAGCCCCATCAGCCTCTTATCTCCATCACGTCCCTATGGCCATTCGCAGTATGGGGAATCGATCTAGTAGAACCTTTGCCTAGGGTCATCAATAACTATCGATACTTGATCGTAGCAATTGACTATTTCTTAAAATGGGTGGAGGCGGAGCCGATGGTAAAGATCACCGAGCAGAAGACCTTCCAATTTATCTGGAAAAATATTATATGCATATATGGTCTCCCAAACACCCTCATCTCAGATAATGGGACTCAATTCAATAATGCATCCCTGAAGAAATACTGCGAAAGGGTGGGTGTTAAACAATTCTTCTCTACCCCAGGCCAACCGCAGGCTAATGGGAAAACTGAAGTTACAAACATAACAATCCTAGATGAGATCAAGAAAAAAACTCTAGGAGGAAAAAGGAAGATGGGTTAAGGAGTTGTACGCTATACTGTGGGCCTACATTACTAGGAAAGACAAGGGGGGACTTGATATTTAAAACATCATTAATTTGGTGATAGCCACCCTCGGCTAAGATGAGGGTGAATGGCAGGTACAACCCTCCATTCGCTATCAAGAAAGACGTGGGGGACTTGAAATAATTGAAAACATCATTAATTTGGTGGAAACCACCCTCGGCTATGATGAGGGTGAATGGTGGGGATGACCCTCCTTTCACTCTCAAGAAAGACGATGGGGACTTGAAATTTAAAACATCATTAATTTGGTGGAAACCACCCTCAGCTATGATGAGGGTGAATGGTAGAGACGACCCTCCATTCACTCCTAAGAAAGAGGAGGGGGACTTGAAATTTAAAACATCATTAATTTGGTGGGAACCACCCTTGGCTATGATGAGGGTGAATGGTAAGTACGACCCTCCATTCAATCCCATCATAGCCGAAGGGGGACTTGAAATTTAAAACATCATTAATTTGGTGATAGCCACCCTCGGCTAAGATGAGGGTGATGGTAGGGACGACCCTCCATTCACTATCAGGAAAGACAAGGGGGGGACTTGAAATAATTTAAAACATCATTAATTTGGTGGAAACCACCCTCGGGTATGATGAGGGTGAATGGACGGCACGACCCTCCTTTCACTCTCAAGAAAGATGAGGAGGGACTTGAAATTTAAAACATCATTAATTTGGTGGAAACCACTCTCATCTATGATGAGGGTGAATGGTAGGGACGACCCTCCATTCACTCCCAAGAAAGACGAGGGGGGACTTTAAATTTAAAACATCATTAATTTGGTGGAAACCACCCTCGGCTATGATGAGGGTGAATGGTAGGAACGACCCTCTATTCACTCTTATCATAGCCGAGGGGGGACTTGAAATTTAAAACATCATTAATTTGGTGATAGCCACCCTCGGCGAAGATGAGGGTGAACGATAGGGACCACCCTCCATTCACTATCAAAAAAGACGAGGAGGGACTTGAAATAATTGAAAACATCATTAATATGGTGGAAACCACCATCGGTTATGATGAGGGTGAATGGTAGGGACGACCCTCCTTTCACTCTCAAGAAAGACGAGGGGAGACTTGAAATTTAAAACATCATTAATTTGGTGGAAACCACGCTCAGCTTTGATGAGGGTTAATGGTAGGGACGACCCTCCATTCACTCCCAAGAAAGACGAGGGGGGACTTCATAGGATGGTTAATTCAAATATCATAAGCCAAGACAAATCACACAAGAGGCAAGCATAGAAGACGGGAAGAGAGATTTTATTATACTGTTGTTACAAATGTTTATCCAAGGATAAAGTACATTTTTTTTTTACAAACAGAGGGTATGGGCTACAGACAACCACCCTATTCAGCAGAATCAGCAGTCAAGGCCTCAATGTCAACCAGAGGAGTCTCTTCAATGACCACAACAGGTCGATCCTCTGAGGTATTGGTACCTTCGACGTGCACCTGAGACTCCACATGGGCTAGGGCCTCGGAAATAAGGGGGTCATCCAACTCCACGACTTCCAGAGAGGGGTGGACAGACGACACTACGTCAGCAAACTTCAAGACAACCCATCGATAGAACGTCTTAATTCTCCTCTCTAATTACTCAAGACCGAAGCCTTGAAACTCGTCTGAGAGTTTATAAGCCTCCACTGTATCGGCATCGGCCTCGGACTTCTTCACCGCCTCATCAAGTTTAACCTTGAATTGGACCCCCTGATTGGTTAAGGCCTCTTCATTTTCTTTAATGAGGGTGCCCTTCACCGTAAGGTCGGGCTCGTGCTTCTTCACCAGCTCTTCCAGGACCCTTGCATGCTCAGTCCTTTCACTCTCCAGCTCAGCCCTGGAAGTCTCCAACTCGGTCTTCAGGTCAACCTCATACTGAATAGCTCTCTCGACCTCATGGAACTTTTGTTAGTTTTCATCCATCCACTTGGTAGAAGATGTGAAGGCTCATATAGACTGCACAAAGGTGCATATAGTAAGGGGCCGACGGAACAGTTGATTAAATGTTGGCGAATCAAAAAATAAAGTTGAAAGAAATACCTGAGCCAGAGTGTGGAGATCGTAGTTATAAACCTTGGCCGGGGGCATCCTTGATTACAATTCATAATCTGCTGTCGAGGGTGCAGAAAACATTAAAGCTTTGGCCGCCCTCAAGTTGGCTATGAGGTAGGAGGGTTCAACTTTAAGGAACGTCAGATTCTGAGACCAATAGGTGCCCATGATGGAAGGGGAGATGGTCCCCTCAGTGTGTGCTTGAGACACCTCTACCCTCACCCTCGTCCGTGAGTCAGGTCGAGATCCCCCAGGGACTTTAGGCTCCTTTCGTTTGCGACTGTCGACGGTCGGCTCCACCTGGGTCGGCCCCATGGCCTTTGTCTTCTTTTGAGTCTATTGGGGCTCTTTGCCCTTTTTCTTTCCAATGCTAGACATTAAACTTGAAGCAGTCATCTCCCAGAGTTGATCAGATATATTTACAGGACGACCTAAAAAGGAGACGATACATCAGAAATAGGCAGTGGTAAATAGGAAACACTTGAAGAAAAATAAAAATGGAGCAAGAATCAACTCACATAATTCTGTTAGGGAGCCGACCCTCAAACAAGCTCCTTTGAGGTAATGAGGGGTCATCAAATCTTCAAATTTGGCAAGTTCACCCTCTTTCCCTTATTACCTAAGGTAGTCAATAATGTCCCTCTCATCCAAGCTGAGTCCGGGGTCGGACCGTGCTCTCATTGAAGGGTTGGACCATGACCTTGGAACCCTCAAACTGTCGTCTAAAGTCTCTAACCCGACGACGAATTCCCAATCCCCAGAGATGAAGAAAAATCTCTTCTTCCAATCGTGGTTTGAAGTTTGTGCCAAGTGAAGAAGTGTTTTATCGGATTACCTCACCCCTACATGAAAATACCCAGGTTGCTTGGACGAGGAGGTGATATTGTAGAAGGCTATTAAAAGATCGGTCGAAGGCTCATTAATAAAATTATTCTTCTAGAGGGACATATAGTCGTGGATGATTCTCCAAGAGTTGGGAGGAAGTTGAGTAGGAGCAACCCCAAGGGAAATGAGTATGTCAACTACTGCAGAGTGCAGAGGGAAACTAACACCTACCCTGAGCATCTGCTCATAAATAGCAACTTCCCCCTCATTCTCCTGAAAGACCCTCTCGTTTGCGTTGGGGACCCTCATAGTTATATAGGGCTATACACCAATGGTGTGCCTCCACAGCAAGAGGTCACGATCCCTAACGGATGAGACGTAAGCCGAGGCACTAAAAGTGTCAACTTGATCAGCATCTAAATCCTCACTATCGCCATCAACCCTCTCACCCTCAAGTCTCTTGGCCTCGTCGACTATCGGTAAACCATCTAGAAAGGCCACCTGGAAGGCAAGAGGGGACAGGGATATCACAGGGACATCCTCTGAATGAACCGTACCCTCAGCCTGTCGGTTAGAACTAGGCGTTGATCTCTCTCTTCTCCCAGAGGGCCCAGCACCCATTGCTGACGATGCTCTCTCGTTCATTTCTCCCTCGTCTATCTGATCCTTGGCTGGACAACAGGAAGACCCACCGAACTCAGATGGTATTATTATGGCTAAAGGATGGGGAAGATGGGTCGTACCCAATTAGGGTCGGCCCCTCATCTTTGCTCGTACTCCTCCTCTAAACGCCTGATCTCAACGATGAATTTTCCCCTCAAGGTTGGAAATTCCTCGGCTAAATCATAAAATCTTCTAAGAATTAAGGGGAGGACCCTACACTTGAGCAATTTTTTCAAACTAACTACAAACAGGTTTGGTATTTGACCAAGTTAACTTTTGGATCAAACCTAAGGAAATAAAGGAACACAGTTAACTGGAGAAGTACGCCGGAGACCACAAGAAAACCCAACAAACACCACAAAGAAAAGATAAACCACCAATGAAAGGTGGGGGAAGGAACCCTACGGAGCCTAAAATCCAATATTCAGCCCTATAACCACCACAACGAGGCCAGCCTTCACGCCGAAAAGGTAAAGCAGCCAAGAAAAAATGGAAACCCAAATGCAAATGCAAGAAAAAAAAATAAATTGAAGGCTAATGGAGGAGTCTAAGGCAGAGGAATTACCTGAGGATGAAGACGAAGAGTGAGAAAAGCTTGAGACACAAAAGACATCGCAGAAATGGCGGTTTGAACTGGTAGGGAGCTAGAGAGAGAAATCTTGCGTGCAAAGAAGATGAAGAAGAAGAAGAAACGATTGTTTGAAAAATCATTTAAATATTCTGCTCATAAGTGGGCCCATTAACCAAGGTTGTGCATACCCCACGAGGAGAGGCATCATTAGGGCACAAAGTCCCAAGCTGAGTGTGCAGCCACCACATCTGGGAAATAGAAACGATGATGGACACCTGACAATATGCAAATAGACAGATGTACCTTATCCATCTGACCACCCATTTAAGAATTCCAAGGCAACATTACTCCTTAGTCATCTCAACAAACATTGATGGCTAAGGACTGGGGGGTGATTGATATACCCATATATACCCTCGGCTAAGCCAAGGGTGTCCTCCACCCAGACGAGGGCTCAGGTCCAAGACGATTCCAATTACCACAGTTCCGTGACGGGAAGGGTCAGCCAAGATGACCCCTCAGCCTAAATCAGATGACCCTTCAAGGGGCCGACCCCTCATCACGAAAAAAAGACCCTATAAGGGTCCGACCCCTCACCAAGGACCAGTTGACCCTACAAGGGGTCGACTTTTCATCATGGACCGGACGACCCTATGAGGGGACAACAGTACAAGGCCCGCATCCAGTTGGGCCCAATGCCAGCATCAACTTTTGCCTCGGCTTGGCATCCTAGGCCGAGGGTGACATCTTCATAATGCGTGACTTAGGATACACGTGGAACAATGCGCGTGGGACTCATATAGCACGTGGACTAAACCGTTATAACAATATCATCCCCTCACATGAGGGAATATTATGTCATCATTGATTGCAAGTGGCACATCCAGTTGTTAGTAGGGGATTGGCTAGATCATCATTGACATACACCATGCATGCTTGGGGAGTACACTACACACCCCAAACCCTATATATACCGGTCATCTTCAACCTTGTAAAAGGATCAATAATTGTAACCCAAGCTAAAACTCTACTTATACACACAGTAAAGAGAGAGGAGCTTATGTGCATTGTATCCAAGGCCATTAGTGCCCATATTTAGTGGATCACACACTCAAAGTGGATGTAGGCCTGATTAGTGAACCACTATACATCATTGTCTTCATTCCTCTTATACTCATCCCCTTCTATATACTTATACATATATAACTCTATTGTTGCCATTGCTATTACTGTTTGAACTCATCATCACTTATCTGGTGGTGTTGAATCTTAGCGTCATCAACCAACAGAAATCCTAAAGGGCCGTCAAGCTCTGTTAGACAAATAAAAATGTCCCACCCAAAATAAAAATACAATAGCTTGACTCAAACAACCCAAGGATAAATATCTTTGTCGATGATGAAAGTTCCCATTTAGAAGAATTCCTGCACACTTAAGCAAACTATCAAACGCATAGGGAATATCAAAATATTAAATGCAATTAAGTAATTACTCCCCCTAAATTCAATTCTCCCATTTATCAACTATGATCAACCTAAGAAGAGAGCGTTCTCCCCCTAAGTTAAATCTCTTAAACTAAGATACGATTACAATAGGATTAGATACCATTTCTCCCCCTGTCATTCTCCCCCTTTTTGTTCAGGAATAGACAAAGGCTAAATAATCAAAAATTAACTTATCTCCTCCAATTAAAGCATAAACACCCCCTTAACTAAACAAGGGATAATTAGAATGGGATAACAAGATAAACATGCAATAGTGCGTAAAGTGATGAGAACAATAAATCACGTGGGCAACAAAACCATAACTAATCCAACAAATAATAACGGATACCAACTAAGATGCAAGAAAATGATAGCAATATGATACATAAAGTATTAAGCATGTGATATCAACAAAGAATGCAACAAGATAGATACCAATTATGAATTAAAGCATAGATGGACTAGAAAGCAAGGCAAAGATAGAAAAATATCATATATATACATAGACTAAATATAAAAATAAACCACATGCATGTATATATAGATATAAACACACAAATGACACAAAATAAGATAAGCTTTTCACACTCGTACGAAAAAAATGTGTCATATGAAAACGTAAGTGTTTAGGTGTGAACTAGTAGCAATTAAATTTAGACCCAATCACTTAAAACATGTTCACGGAGTTCTCATTTGATTGCAAACTTCATCACATTTGAATATAACCTCAATTTGACAATATAGATTGAACTCAATGAACAAACATACACAATGCATACAAGCCTAGCATGTTAATGATTCTACAAACCAATAGAGTCATGACATTGAAAGCGCAACTAGGATAAACGAACATTGTGCAAACCGTTGATATACCATCCAAACTCCCTCAATAAGCATATATTATTCTCGAATGAATAAATCAACTAAACAAAATAGGCCTTGACAAATATTCTTCTTTTTAATGCCATTATTCTATTTTTAGGCCTTTGGACCATGTATTTCTTTTAGGTCCTTTCCAAACGGTGGCTTACTATTCGCAAAGGATAATATTTCCTTTCGAAGCCCTTCCCCGTGCAAAATTATATATAACATCTTTACATCTCACAAATCTCACGTGCAATGGATTTTGACATGCACTAGTCCTTCTAGGTCACAAATATGTAGATGACAAGATTGGTAGTAGAACACCTCACAAAGCTCAAATATAACATGTGTGTAACAACTCAAGACTTTCGGAACAGTAATTATTTTATTTTGAGAGAAATAAATGATATTTTATTGGAGAATAATTAAAATTGGCAATTGAGGTCAAAATTTAGAGTTGTTAGAAAGTGTCTCGAATGGCAATTCTGAGGGTACCATCGTCTCCGGAAGGGTCAAGAAAGTCGAAATGACTGTACTTGGGGTCTATTTGGGTTCCGAAATAAATTAGGACCGTTTGACTCGAATTAAAGTCACCGAGTCATTTAAAGTGTGTATTATCATTTAAAGATGTGTACCTTGGGAGATTAGGCTTAAAAAGCCTACGGGAGATATTTCTCCAAAAGAGAGAGAAAGAGAAAAAGAAAAGAAAGAAAGAGAGAAGAAGAAGAAGAAGAAAAGGAAGGAGAAGAGAGAGAGAGAGAGAGAGAGAGAGAGGATTTTCCCGCGGATTCAGACCCTACGAACCCAAGGCAAGTGATTAAACTTGCTAAATAATTGTTGTGTACCATTTTTTGCATGATTTGTGGATTGATTTTTGGGTTTTAGGTTTAGTTTATCAAAACCTAACTTTTGGTTATAATCTTAGATTTTATATGTAGATCTTAGATTTGATGATAGAAATTAGTTTATATGTATTCTAGGATGAATATTAATGATATATTTTTGATTGGGTTGAAGAGAAATGGAAAGAAAACCATAAATATGAATTTTGGGATTTTTGGCTTACTAAAAAGTATCCATTTTTGAGCCTCCAGGTAGGCCGAATCGATTCGGCCCCCTAACCGAATCGATTCAAAAATAAGCAGGTGCCCAGGTCTGAGTGATCGAACCGATTCGGACTCCAGCCGAATCGATTCGGCCTGAGACAGAGTCCCAGGTCTGATGACCCGAATCGATTCGCCTTCCTGGCCGAATCGATTCGCTGGGCCGAATCGATTCGGAATAAGCCCGAATCGATTCGGAAACAGGGCTTTAGGAGGGATGGTTTTTCTAAAGAGAAATTCATCCCGTTTTGTTCGAGGTTATCGATTGGGGATCTCTATAGGAGATATTTGGAGCAGGTTTTGGAGACTTTTAGCGAGTTTCCCCTAAAAGAAATTTTGGAGTCATATTGACTAAATTTGAGGAATACCGATTAGAGACTTTGGTATTTTTCCAAGTGGGGAAGCCCACTTTTATTTGAGGTTTGTTTGGTAATGATAACAATTACACAATTTGAAAAGGAGGTTGACTTAGAGGTGCCGGATCTTAGGATCCAATCCCAATTGGGATAACTTTAAAGGTTCATAAAATAAATTGAACCCTATAATGGACGGAGAATTATAATGCCATTTGATGTGCATATGGATATAGAAATATCCTTATTGATGATTGATTTGGGAGATATATCACACAAAATGAGAAATGCTAATTGAGGTGCAATAAGATATAGAATATCCTTAACTTAAAAGAATTGAAAGACAATTCTTATTAGAAGCGACATGAGAGCTGCAAGCGAGAATTAGTATAGCACATACTAAGCGAGATTAATGTGTGAGGAGGAGCGTTAGTATATCTTGAGAGAAATATACTAAAAAAATGATGTTAATCAAATTTCGCCTAAGGGAGTATTATAAAAATGTATATGATGTTGCAGGTATACCTTATATATAATGGTATATCTTTATTATGTGGTATGTATGTATACCTTATATGATGGTGTATATACATGTTAAGCATACCCCCTCCTTGCTATCATTGGGAAGTTTCACGCGTAGAAGGTGAGCATTCTGACTAGAAATGCAGGATGTGGATATTCCCCAGGTCATGGTCGTCCTTAGTGGTCAAGAAATGACATTTATATATATATTTATTTATTTTGGGGGTGAGAGGGAGGGGGTATGTGTCGCTCTCACTTGCCGGTTAGGAACCATGACCGCTTCCGGGACGTTGTGTGCGTGAGTTGATCACGAGGTGGGTGTCGTTGAACCCCACCAGGTGGCCCCAGTTTGCTACGTATATGGGGTACTGGAAGATGATAGCATGTGAGCCTGCATCCTTCGAGTTATAGCTCGGTTGGATGGTTATTATTGCTTGTGCTTGTATTTGAGTGTCAAGGGCATAATGGACCTCAACGACCTACATTGCCAGGATTAGTGTATCGGGGGGTTCCTTGTTTGGATTTCGCTTCGGCGAGACGTCCCACGCACGAACCGCAGTGTAATGTTGGAACTTGGGGATAAGTTTAGTCCTTAATGCTCATATTTATTTATATATATATCACCTATCCCGAAAATCGATAGTGCCAGGAGTAGTGTAACGGGGGGGTTCCTTGTTTGGATTTCGCTTCGGTGAGACGTCCCATGCATGAAACGTCGTGTACTGTTGAGAATTAAGAATATTAATTAATTAAAATTGGACAATAATCATTTGGGTTACATGCATCTTGCATTGAGGGCATAATGAGCCCCGAGGATCGATACGGTCAGGAGTAGTGTAACGGGGGGGTTCCTTGTTTGGATTTCGCTTCAGCGAGACGTCCCACGCATGAAACGCAGTACCGTGTTGAGAATCGAGAGGAGTTTAGTCCTTAACTCTTGATGTAAATAACTCATCTATAATAATTATATATATGGTTTCATGCCTTATATGGGAATCACTAGAATATAAATTCTAGTAAATGACATTTTGATGTGTTGTGATGATGTGGACATCATTGGATCATGTAACTTTATATGTTCAACAAATGAACATTATAAAGATAACTATAACAATTACATTAAAGATAATGTATATAACTTAAAGTATAGAAATAAATGTAGAATTGGGAGATAGGTTATATGGTTTCACTTAAATACTTTATTTGGGTTTAAGTTAGAATCCTCTTACCTAATTAGAATCGGACATCCTTTTGGAGTCACGTGCATACGCTTAGTGCGCGCTTTAGATGAGAGGTGAGCTGAATTTTGATGGAGTGTTCGATTCCAACTAAATCATGTAATAATGCATTTATAATTATTAGGCTTTTTAATACACTTACTATAAACTGTTTTTCAAACTCGGGTTCTGACCCGTTTATATTTTCCTCCTCCATGTATATATATTGTATTACTTCAGGTGTTCCTCTGCAAGGACGCCTTTGATATTCCTCCATTCAGGATTTGTGGAGCTGTGGCAGTAGCGGACTGTTGCGACACTTTGCTTTAGTCGATTCCTATCTATTGTACATCTAGATTAGGATTCAGTTGTATTGAGTTAGTATTCAAGTGTTGTAGATTAACACTTTCATATTTTATTATCAGATTATTGTATTGTCTGTTGCCCGACAGCATATTCGGGTATTTCATGGTTGAGATTTTATTGTACAATGTATTGTACTCTTTCATATTTGAAGCATACACAGTTCACTCATCATAGTTAGATGTATTTTGTTTTTTGTGTGCATTATTGGTTTTGTTGTAGTTGTTAAAAATAAAAGTTTTAAAATTTTGGCAATTCACACTAAATGATTGTGGGTAGTTAGCCTTATATTATGGTGTTTAGTTGTTGATGTTGAGACTGTACTGTAACACCCCGCCCGCCCGAGGAGAGCGAACGGAGCGTTAATGCGATAAAATAAATCCAAATCCACAAGTGACAAGGTATAGAGCATCTAAATAAACCCACAATAATATAAATCCACTAATCTCAATCTCTTCAATTACAACAAGTCTCTCGAATTAAAATTACAACTATCTAACTCGAAAATAAAATACAAATCTCCAAAGCTCTATACATCAAAATAATAAAAATCTTTCCCAAACAATCCTCGCTAAAATCAATCCCCATAGCACCCCAAAATCCGCGCTAACCTGCCACTAAAAGAAAATATGGGGAAATACACAATACGACAGGAAAGATGCTCAACAAATATATGTTAACGATGAATAAAGCATAACAACGCGAGTACGAATATTCAAATCAAATGCAAATCTCAAAGCATTTATCAATATAATTTCTCAACAACACTTTAACCGGGTCACCAGGCCTCACCACATCCGTATATGCTTTATCAAGCCATAGCCCGGGAAACAGGAATTTTGGCGGGTGCCCAACATCCGTGCCATATTAAAATCTCATGACAACGTGTTCATCAACAATATAATGATACCACATGAATCAAAATAATTTCAGAAATTATTTTCCAGATTTCAATGACTTTATCAATTCAAATATGAGTTCAATTAAACAAGAATTCAAAGAGAATGACACTCGCGAGATTTAAGGAGCATATTGTGTAAAGCCCCATACCTCAAAATCATGATGAGAAACCAACGATCACATCCTCAAGATCAACACAAAAGATCTACAAAAGCTTCTCCAAGAACCTCCAAAAAAAATAGCCCCAAGAACACCTCTAATCTAAGGTTGGAACTCACAAATCTCAAGGGTCAATGTGTATATAAAAAGAAGAGGAATATAAAATATATTTGCTGCCAAAATTTGTGCCAAAAGTATGTTAAAAGGCTTGCCCACGACTTCCTTTTATAATGAAAAGAAATGAAGAGTTGGAATCCAAAAGACTCCTTTAAATAAGGCAAAGAAATGAAGAGTTCGAAGTCAAAACAACTCCAAGAATTAAAAATATTTAAAAATCATTTAAAAATCCGTTTTAACTCCGTTTTCGAAACCGTTTGAAATTCTCGCCTTAAAAAATAATAACCAACATATTTGAACAATAAAAATAATTTTATCTATAACTTTATTTTCCTCCATTTTCCAAAAATTAATTAAAATAGCCCAAAATTACGCGGGTTGTTACACTTCCACACTAACAATGGAATTTCGCCCTCGAAATTCGCCAAATGCCTAACTCTCAAAATCAGGCCACTACACTAACTCCAAAAATAAATCGCGTCTCCCAAAAATAAATTCCTCACCTCTAATCTAGAAACTTATCACGAATATCACCTAAAATTTTATATCTCCAAAAATTGCTAACCACGCAATGAACCTTAAACCCAAGACCCGAGGGTTTTCGTATACCTAAGCTCTGATACCATTTGTAACACCCCGCCCGCCCGAGGAGAGAGAACGGAGCGTTAATGCGATAAAATAAATCCAAATCCATAAGTGACAAGGTATAGAGCATCTAAATAAACCCACAATAATATAAATCCACTAATCTCAATCTCTTCAATTACAACAAGTCTCTCGAATTAAAATTACAACTATCTAACTCGAAAATAAAATACAAATCTCCAAAGCTCTATACATCAAAATAATACAAATCTTTCCCAAACAATCCTCGCTAAAATCAATCCCCATAGCACCCCAAAATCCGCGCTAACCTGCCACTAAAAGAAAATATGGGGAAATACACAATACGACAGGAAAGATGCTCAACAAATATATGTTAACGATGAATAAAGCATAACAACGCGAGTACGAATATTCAAATCAAATGCAAATCTCAAATCATTTATCAATATAATTTCTCAACAACACTTTAACCGGGTCACCAGGCCTCACCACATCCGTATATGCTTTATCAAGCCATAGCCCGGGAAACAGGAATTTTGGCGGGTGCCCAACATCCGTGCCATATTAAAATCTCATGACAACGTGTTCATCAACAATATAATGATACCACATGAATCAAAATAATTTCAGCAATTATTTTCCAGATTTCAATGAATTTATCAATTCAAATATGAGTTCAATTAAACAAGAATTCAAAGAGAATGACACTCGCGAGATTTAAGGAGCATATTGTGTAAAGCCCCATACCTCAAAATCATGATGAGAAACCAACGATCACATCCTCAAGATCAACACAAAAGATCTACAAAAGCTTCTCCAAGAACCTCCAAAAAAAATAGCCCCAAGAACACCTCTAATCTAAGGTTGGAACTCACAAATCTCAAGGGCCAATGTGTATATAAAAAGAAGAGGAATATAAAATATATTTGCTGCCAAAATTTGTGCCAAAAGTATGTTAAAAGGCTTGCCCACGACTTCCTTTTATAATGAAAAGAAATGAAGAGTTGGAATCCAAAAGACTCCTTTAAATAAGGCAAAGAAATGAAGAGTTCGAAGTCAAAACAACTCCAAGAATTAAAAATATTTAAAAATCATTTAAAAATCCGTTTTAACTCCGTTTTCGAAACCGTTTGAAATTCTCGCCTTAAAAAATAATAACCAACATATTTGAACAATAAAAATAATTTTATCTATAACTTTATTTTCCTCCATTTTCCAAAAATTAATTAAAATAGCCCAAAATTACGCGGGTTGTTACATGTACCATCTGAGATACCTGATTTATGTAGTATAGGGCTGGCCACCCGTTATTATTTGGAGCGGGTTGTCACGGGTGGTATCAGAGCGTCAGGTTCTAGTGTCTTTAGGATCTGTGTGTGTTACTACGATCTTCCGTAAGCGTTCTTGATTTAGAGCGTTATTGTTAGGATGATTATATTCATACATCCATATCTTTCTTTGATTCGAAAATATTTAAAAGGCGTTCTGATACAATTATCCTTGTTTCAGATGCCACCGAAGGGAGGTCGTTCAGTCAGGGCAAATAAAGGGAATGTGCAACCCCAAGTGCCTCAAAGGAACATGACTACGGATGATGTTGCCAATATTATGGCACAAGCAGTTACTGCTGCCATTTCTATGATGGCTCAGCAATCTGCCGCTCGAGCAGCCCCACCCCATTTAGGATTGTCTTTATGGGAGAGAGTGAAAGAAGATTTTAGTAAGGGGAATCCTCCCGAGTTTACAGGGGGAGTTGATGTGATGGCTGCAAGTCAATGGAAGAATAGTATGCAGAGGCATCTTCTTATGGTTAAGTGTAGTGAGGTGCAGAAATAATTTTTAGTCACCTTTAGGTTATCGGGTGCCGCTCTCCAATGGTGGGAGTCTGTCACCACATCTGAACAGAGAGATACTCTACCTATAAAAGAATTTTGGGAACTTTTTGATCGAAGGTATTTTCTTTCCCCTACTCAGATATGGGGATTATTTTTCAAGGAAATAGAACGGTGGCGGAATATGAAGAAGATTTTTCTCTATGGGCGAGATTAGTACCTAATGAGGTAAATACGAAAGAGAAACGTATATCGAAGTTTGTTCGAGGTTTAGATTGGAAAATCCAACTACATTTGTTAGAAAGTCCTAAGATAATGACTTTTGTCGAGGTCGTGAATGCGACACTATTAAAGTGTCATGAATATCGTTTTCGTTCTCAAAAGAGTAAGAACTTTGGAGATTCGAGTTCGTCAAGTAAGTTTGGCAAAGAGAGTGCCAGTAATGCGAGTGGGCAGAAAGGATTTGTGGGTAAGTGTTTCTTTTGTAAAGAAATAGGTCATAAAAAGATAAATTGTCCTAAAAGAGGTAAAGGACCACAGTTTGATGAAATTTTGGATGTGCAACCCCTACAACAGATTCGAGGCCATTTTAGACCAGGGGATATGTTTGGGAGCCCATTGATGAGGATGGGCAATCGGACTAGAGATGGATGATGTAAGTTAATTTTCCTTTATAAATAGGATTATTAATATGTAAAGTTTTGGAAATATAGTATGGGAGATATATATGAATCGGGTAGTTCTTTAGCCCTTTTTGTTTATGTATGGTATGAAATGACCCTAAGGGGAGTTTTGAACAAGATAAGCTCTTATTATATTATTTTTTAAAAAGGATTGGTGTTTTTGCAAGGTGCTCATAGAGAGCTTTAAACCTTGTAGTAAATGTAAGAATGGTTATCGTGATAAGTAGTTATGATAAATCTACTTCTTTTATATAGTCATGATAGACTATTATGAATGTTGAATTCCAGATATGGATTTGCCTTATAAAAAGGCTATGTATTGATATGATGTGAGATGTTGTTTATGCTTGAAAGTTATGATTGTGGTTGTATGGGACGCAGGTAAAATTTTAGCTCATGAGTATGATAATATTTCTGAGCTACATGTTATATAGATGATAATCTATAAAGACTTTGTGTTGGACATAAGGCATTTTATATTATATCATAAGATATAAACCGTTTTCAAAATAAACTTGTTTTCAAAATAAAACTTTTATCGGCCTTCGGGCCTTTTCAAACTAAAATTTTTCACTAAAATATTTTCAAACTCTAGTCCGGATTTAACAAACTCTCAATCCCCGACGTCGCCGCACAGTAGTGTATTGGGAGGGTTCCTTGTTTGGATTTCGCTTTTGCGAGACGTCCCCCGCACGAAAGTGGTGATTATCAGGAATTGAGAGGAGTTATTTCTTTGGACCATTCAAATTTTTGTTCTATTAAAATTTTAGTATTATTCATATTATTGGAAATGTGGAACTTGCGAGGCAAATAAAGCCTCATTATGATTGCTTCGAGCGCAAAGCTCAAATTTAAAGGGTGTATGGGCGCCCTTGTTGTGGAAATTGGTTTTATTGAATTCATAATTAACTTAATAAATAAAATAAATTAAATAAATTCGTCGTGGGAGGTTAGAAGTTTGGAGATAAGATTAGTTGATGGGTAGATTAGAAATAGTTGAGCTTTGGGAGAATTAGGCTTAGCTAAATTTCGAGGATGAAATTCTTGTAAGTGGGGAAGTTTGTAACAACCCAAGACTTTCAGAACAGTAATATTTTATTTTGGGAGAAATAAATGATATTTTATTGGAGAATAATTAAAATTGGCAATCGAGGTCACAATTTAGAGTTATTAGAAAGTGTCTCGAATGGCAATTCTGAGGGTACCATCGTCTCCGGAAGGGTCAAGAAAGTCGAAATGACTGTACTTGGGGTCTATTTGGGTTCCGAAATAAATTAGGACCGTTTGATTCGAATTAAAGTCACCGAGTCATTTAAAGTATGTATTATCATTTAAAGATGTGTACCTTGGGAGATTAGGCTTAAAAAGCCTACGGGAGATATTTCTCCAAAAGAGAGAGAAAGAGAAAAAGAAAAGAAAGAAAGAGAGAAGAAGAAGAAGAAGAAGAAGAAGAAGAAGAAGAAGAAAAGGAAGGAGACGAGAGAGAGAGAGAGGATTTTCCCGCGGATTCAGACCCTACGAACCCGAGGCAAGTGATTAAACTTGCTAAATAATTGTTGTGTACCATTTATTGCATGATTTGTGGATTGATTTTTAGGTTTTAGGTTTAGTTTATCAAAACCTAACTTTTGGGTATAATCTTAGATTTAATATGTAGATCTTAGATTTGATGATAGAAATTAGTTTATATGTATTCTAGGATGAATATTAATGATATATTTGTGATTGGGTTGAAGAGAAATGGAGAGAAACCCATAAATATGAATTTTGGGATTTTTGGCTTACTAAAAAGTATCCATTTTCGAGCCTCCAGGTAGGCCAAATCGATTCGGCCCCCTAACCGAATCGATTCAGAAATATGCAGGTGCTCAGGTATGAGTGACCGAACCGATTTGGACTCCAGCTGAATCGATTCGACCTGAGACAGAGTCCCAGGTCTGATGACCTGAATCGATTCGCCTTCCCGGCCGAATCGATTCGCTGGGCCGAATCGATTCGGAATAAGCCCGAATCGATTAAAAAACAGGGGTTTAGGAGGGATTGTTTTTCTAAAGAGAAATTCATCCCGTTTTGTTCGAGGTTATCGATTGGGGATCTCTATAGGAGATATTTGGAGCAGGTTTTGGAGACTTTTAGCGAGTTTCCCCTAAAAGAAATTTTCGAGTCATATTGACTAAATTTGAGGAATACCGATTAGAGACTTTGGTATTTTTCTAAGTGGGGAAGCCCACTTTTATTTGAGGTTTGTTTGGTGATGATAACAATTACACAATTTGAAATTGAGGTTGACTTAGAGGTGTCGGATCTTAGGATCCAATCCCAATTGGGATAACTTTAAAGGTTCATAAAATAAATTGAACCCTAAAATGGACGGAGAATTATAATGCTATTTGATGTGCATATGGATATAGAAATATCCTTATTGATGATTGATTTGGGAGATATATCACACAAAATGAGAAATACTAATTGAGGTGCAATAGGATATAGAATATCCTTAACTTAAAAGAATTGAAAGACAATTCTTATTAGAAGCGACATGAGAGCTTCAAGCGAGAATTAGTATAGCACATACCAAGCGGGATTAATGTGTGAGGAGGAGCCTTAGTATATCTTGAGAGAAATATACTAAACGAATGATGTTAATCAAATTTCTCCTAAGGGCGTATTATAAAAATGTATATGATGTTGCAGGTATACCTTATATATAATGGTATATCTTTATTATGTGGGATGTATGTATACCTTATATGATGGTGTATATACATGTTAAGCATACCCCCTCCTTGCTATCATTGGGAAGTTTTGCGCGTAGAGGGTGAGCATTCTGACTAGAAAAGCAGGATGTGGATATTCCCCAGGTCATGGTCGTCCTTTGTGGTCAACAAATGACATTTATATATATATTTATTTATTTTGGGGGTGAGAGGTCGGGGGTATTTGTCGCTCTCACGTGCCGGTTAGGAACCATGACCGCTTCCCGGACGTTGTGTGCGTGAGTTAATCACGAGGTGGGTGTCGTTGAACCCCACCAGGTGGCCCCAGTTTGCTACGTATATGGGTTGCTGGAAGATGATAGCATGTGAGCTTGATTCCTTCGAGTTATAGCTCGGTTGGATGGTTATTATTGCTTGTGCTTGTATTTGAGTGTCAAGGGCATAATGGACCTCAATGACCTACATTTCGCGGATTAGTGTATCGGGGGGGTTCCTTGTTTGGATTTCGCTTCGGCGAGACTTCCCACGCACGAATCGCAGTGTAATGTTGGAACTTGGGGATAAGTTTAGTCCTTAATGCTCATAATTATTTATATATATATCACCTATCCCGACAATCGACAGTGCCAGGAGTAGTGTAACGGGGGGGTTCCTTGTTTGGATTTTGCTTCGGCGAGACGTCCCATGCATGAAACGCCGTGTACTGTTGAGAATTAGGAATATTAATTAATTAAAATTGGACAATAATCATTTGGGTTACATGCATCTTGCATTGAGGGCATAATGAGCCCCGAGGATCGATACGGTCAGGAGTAGTGTAACGGGGGGTTCCTTGTTTCGATTTCTCTTCAGCGAGACGTCCCACGCATGAAACGCAGTACCGTGTTGAGAATCGGGAGGAGTTTAGTCCTTAACTCTTGATGCTAATAACTCATCTATAATAATTATATACATGGTTTCATGCCTTATATGGGAATCACTAGAATATAAATTATAGTAAATGACATTGTTGATGTGTTGTGATGATGTGGACATCATTGGATCATGTAACTTTATATGTTCAACAAATGAACATTATAAAGATAACTATAACAATTACATTAAAGATAATGTATATAACTTAAAGTATAGAAATAAATGTAGAATTGGGAGATAGGTTATATGGTTTCACTTAAATACTTTATTTGGGTTTAAATTAGAATCCTCTTACCTAGTTAGAATCGGACATCCTTTTGGAGACACGTGCATACGCTTAGTGCGCGCTTTAGATGAGAGGTGAGCTGAATTTTGATGGAGTGTTCGATTCCAACTAAATCATGTAATAATGCATTTATAATTATTATGCATTTTAATACACTTGCTATAAACTGTTTTTCAAACTCGGGTTCTGACCCGTTTATATTTTCCTCCTCCATGTATATATATTGTATTACTTCAAGTGTTCCTCCGCAAGGACGCCTTTGATATTCCTCCATTCAGGATTTGTGGAGCTGTGGCAGTGTCGGACTGTTGTGGAACTTTGCTTTAGTCGATTCCTATCTATTGTACATCTAGATTAGGATTCAGTTGTATTGAGTTAGTATTCAAGTGTTGTAGATTAACACATTCATATTTTATTTTCAGATTATTGTATTGTCTGTTGCCCGACAGCATATTCGGGTATTTCATGGTTGAGATTTTATTGTACAATGTATTGTACTCTTTCATATTTGGAGAATGCAAAGTTCACTCATCATAGTTAGATGTATTTTGTTGGTTGTGTGCATTATTGGTTTTGTTGTATTTGTTAAAAATAAAAGTTTTAAAATTTTGGCAATTCGCACTAAATGATTGTGGGTAGTTAGCCTTATATTATGGTGTTTAGTTGTTGATGTTGAGACTGTACCATCTGAGATACCTGTTTTATGTAGTATAGGGCTGGCCACCCATTATTATTTGGAGCGGGTTGTCACAATATGAAGATTAAATTTCAAAAGAGCTCGTGCATGTGTGAATTGAGGCATATAAAAATAGAATCCATTTAGGCAACACATAATCCAACTACTCTATATAAGCATGGTAAATAACATTTTAAGGATTGACAATCTAAACCAAAAGTTCTAGCCA
Source organism: Sambucus nigra (assembly GCA_949130495.1). NCBI lineage: Eukaryota > Viridiplantae > Streptophyta > Magnoliopsida > Dipsacales > Adoxaceae > Sambucus > Sambucus nigra. The sequence continues at coordinate 1,275,642 of CASBWL010000471.1, forward strand.
CATGGAAGCGCAAAGTATGGGATTCAAACACAAGTATATGCCACATAAAGTGTGTAAAACTAAAGTACACACAAAACAAATCTTTTTGAGGTTTTCAAATTTTTAACCAAAAATAAAAATATTTACTCAAAAGACAAACAAAAATCATTTGAATTTTTCATTAAGCCTAAATTATAAAGAGATAAAACCCAAATGATAAACAAAAATCTTTTTGTATTTTTCATTTAATGCAAACTAAAATGAAAGAAGTATAATACAAAAGATAAACATCAATAATAATTCTAGCATGTGATAAAGCATGAAGTATAGACTAGAATAATGACTAAACATGCATACACCTAGAAATGATATATAATATGAAGCACAGAAAGCTAGAGTATGCAAACAAAACTAACACATTCAATCTTTAAATTTAGCAAGGGAGGTTTCATGTGAAAGCAAATGAGAATCAACAAATCTAATATCTAGCGCATCTAAAAATGATTTCCTAACCCATATAGATGTATATTTGAAATGATGGGATTTGGGAACTAATGAAATGCTAGACATAGACTTCCTAGGACTTCTTTTAAGATCAAAACAAAATGATCTAAAGTGACCTTTCCTACCACAATGCAAGCATGTGTAAACACGAGGAATGTTACCAAAGATGTAACCTTTTGGAAAGTCCTTGGATAAAGTTGACCCTCTAAAACAAACAATGGTCTTAGCTTTAGCAACGGAAGTATTAGAACAAGATGAGCTAGAACCATTACAACTACTACTCGAGTCATGTAAATCATTTTTCATTTTTAAAATTTTGGACTCAAATAACAAATTAGACTCCTCAAATTTATGAGACTCCTTCTTTAAATTTTCAATTACACCTAGAAGGTTATCGTGCTCCCCCTCAATGTGAGCAAACTTGTCCCTAAGAGTCTTTTCTCGACTATCACTCTCTTTCTTGAACATTTCTAAAATATTAAAATTGTGATTTGTGTCCATGAGCTTTTCACGAAAAATATCTTTTTGAGATAGAGAGATTTGCAAAAACTCAACTTTAGTTTTAAAACAAGTTTTTTCATTTTCAAGAAATTTAATTCTTTTTGCAAATCTCAAATTTAATTCTCTTAAGTTTTCATTACACTTATTAAGCCCACTAAACTCCTCTCGAATAGCAAAAACTTCATTATCATTAATAATGGACAAATTATCATTAATACGTCCGATCGAGAGATACAAACAAATGAGAGTGAGTAAAAAATGAACCACCTAAAATTACAAGGATCACAAAAAATATGGAAGCCAAAAAATGTATCTTTGATGCAGTAAATTAGCGCTCCGACTCTGATACCAATTTAAAAATGTGAGGCTTTCTAAATCAATGCTCTGATACCAATTTGATAACGCGATAGACCCTCAATTTTAAAGTCTTTACTACAAAAAGTAATTTCAATCTCTTTTTAAATATGCGGAAGCGAGATGTTTCAATTAAACACACACAAACACCAAATTTTAATTTCTTTCAAATTAAAATTAAACCAAAGTGAAATTAAATTGAACGACGCATGAATATTTCACTTAACCCAATTTAACCCAAGTCCTAGAAATTTGCGTAAACCATGTTTTCAATATTACCAATTAGGCCAAACCAATTTTAACCAATAAAATTAATGACTTGAATTAAATTAACATTTATCCAAATTAAATTTGCACCAAATTAAACAAGTAGTGATTTAAACCAAATTTTATCTTTTTACCTAAGCATGCATTCTAGGTGAGTTTTGCAAAAGATAAAATAAACAATGAACCACTACGCCGCGATGTACGAGGAAAAACCCACAACGGGAAAAAATCTCGGACGACCCTAGCCTTAATTCCACTAAGTATGGTTTTACAATTGCAAGATAGATGACTTAATTCCTCGACTCAACCCCTTTCAAGCCTTGACGCGTCTTCTTGTAAACACCTCGGCCTAGTCGACAACCCCGGAGCTCCACCAGAATCTAGGAATTCACCAATGAGACTTTAGGTACACCGTCAACCACACATGGTGCCTTTCACCATGTGAAAATGCGGCGAAAAAACAACGAACTTCTTCTTTGAGGGATGTGTAAGTAAACCCAAACTTATCTTCTTCAAGGTGTAGAGATAAACCAGTGCCAAACACTCCAAGAAAGATATTTATATAGAAGGTTGGAATAAACAAACTATGGGTGTAAAACATAAGTGTTTCAAAGATTTTTCTTTGAAAAATAGACACTCAAACATGAACTTTTTCTTCTTTGAATTTTGCTCTCAAACTCTCTCTTGGAGATGGATAGATATGAAAAGGTTGGTTTTCCAAAGTTGGTTCCCGCACTTGATCACTCTGTTAAAATTTAGTGGGGAAAAGTAGTGGAAAAAGTGGGAAAAACTGCTCAAAACTGCCAAAGAAATTTCCCGCCTGAAATCTCTTTCGAACGAGATTTTCGTTCGAACGACCCTTCTAACGAAGTTCCAGTGGCCAATGGGAAAATCTCATTGCCAAACTCGTTCGAACGACATTCTCTTTTGAACAAACCAACTCGTTCGAACGAAAATATCGAATGAAGTTCCAGAGGTAATTCCTTGGCAAACCTCGTTCGAATAATATTCTCGTTCGAACGAAAAACTCGTTCGAATGACAATATCGAATGACTTTCCAGAATGTTCAAAAATTCAATTTTAGCCCATAAACTTTATTTTAAAGTTTTGAAGAAACCTTCTGAAAATAAATCGCAGTTTTAAACAAAACTTGCACCCAATACTAATTGTTCCAAGCTCATATATAAATATGTAATGCATGCATACCTTAGGAGTAAAGGGAGCAAATGTTGTTGACGTAGAAACGAGGCACAATAAACTCGATATTTTGATAAAGCTTTAAACTTGACCGCTACGTCTTCAACTTTAGTATGTCATAGGCTTGAAGGATAGTCAAGAACTCTATCCTATGACTCAAACGTTTTTGTTCGGAAATGAGCCAAAATAACAAAGGACTCAATTTGAAATTTGTGTCCTTAGACATTCGGACGAACGATTCGTTTTCCCTCGAAAACAGATCTGGAGGCCACCGGGCGCTCCCAGCCTTTATTTGATCAAAGATAACTTTCATCTCAAACGAGACTGAATGAATTTACAAAGGTAATTAAATACCCTTTCTAACAGTTCACCCCGTGTAAGAATTAGCCTTACGGTACGGACAAACGATTTATTTTAATTTAAAAGGTCACAGGACACTTCCGGGCCCTATTTGACCAATGTAAACTCTCTAAATTGGGCAAAGCTCTTTGGAATATCGAAGTGTCTCGCATAAACTTTCCAACGGTCCATCCGCTCCGCGACTCAAACTTATGGTTAGGATGAACAATCCATCGTCGTTCGACGATCTTTTATCTAATGGACTAACGGGCGATTTTAAGCCCTGTTTGATCCAAAGTCAACTCCCGACCTCGGGAGAGGCCTAAAGGATTCTCAAAGGTCTATGAATTACCTTTCTAATGGTATGCGCCGTGCACGATTTGGACTTACAGATTGCATTTTATGACCATTTTTCTGAAAAATCTGCACGAGACTACCAATTGGCAGGTCCATTTCCCTATTGATTGGTAGTGCAAGGACTATTCTGATCGGCAGTCCCCCTACCCTATATGAGGAGTGCATGAGCTCACTTTGAAAGGTACCCAAATCCATCATTATCAGTGATCTTAGTAACATTCTTCTTCAATAAGCAAAGTTTCCTTGTGTGAAATTCATTTCCACCTTTTATTCCCATCATTCTCATACAAAAATCTCTTTCTCTCTCATACTACATTCATCCCATCTTGCAAGGAAGCCCATCAAGGATCAAGTTCAATTTTCAAGTCCTTAAATAAGGTCCAAACATCATTCTCTCCTTAAATTTTTCATTTTCGTATTAGTTATATCAATTATCAATTGTGCTGTATGCAAACTATGTGGACTTTGATGCCTTTGTAGGCTACGTAGGTGTTTTGGGCTAAAACTCAAGACTAAAGTCCTATCTTTATATTTTCATATTTTTCCTATTTTATCCATATATTATTCATATATATCATACTTGTGATTCATACTTGCGTCTTATCAAACTTATGTTATCGTTTCATCATAATGATCAATATCTCGATAAGCACACACATCATATTTTTCTAATTATTATTTTGGGAACATTCCTATGGATGAGTGATTAAGGGTGAAAAGCAGCGTGTGTCAAAATCCACAGAGACTAGTGATAGAATTTATAAGGTTTAATATTCCTAAAATAAAAGTGAAAAAGATATTTTTCTAACTAAAAAGATAGAAAAGATAATCTAGGTATGAGTGTATTTAAACTAAAATTAACAAAGGAATAAAAAATATAGATTGCGTCGGATATCCCTCACCCTAAGTGAATTAGTATAAAATGGTTACATGGGTTCACTGATTATTAAGATTGAGTCTCGTTTCATCAATTAATTAAATCGGTTCACTGATTATTAAGATTGAGTCTCGTTTCATCAATTAATTAAATCAAGAGTTGTCACACACCTAAATTCTCATAAAAGACTAATATGATTTCGGCATCAATAAATACCCCAAAAATTATGCACGAAAGGTCGTAAATACGGAGCATACATGATATACCCCGTTAAATCTCCTACGCATAAAAACTAGGACAACACACTCGAAATAAACCCGTAAACTCCATCACCAAAGAAAAACAACACATCACCCCTAGGTGAGTTCAACCCAGCACAACCTAGATTAAACTAGCTAAAAGCATGGTAAAAAGCATATATTGAAAGAAAGCAAGTAAATCTATACTTGAAAGCAAGTAAAGGAAAGCGAGTAAATAAAGCAAAAAATACAAACAATGGAATTTGGATCGATGAAGAAGATAATGAATAATGATCTACACAACTGCGACAGGTAAACCCATTATACGGATAAACCCTAGGAGGGAGAAAGTGCCACACCCAAATATCTCTCCAAACCCTAGCTCCCACAGAGAAACCAAAGAAAAAACAAAGTAAAACTAAGTATTTCTGTCATTACAAAAAAAATCCCTTATATAGTAAGTTGGGAAAAGGAATAAAAGAAAAAGAAAAAAGAAAAGAAAAGGCAAAACTGCCAAATATTTGGGACCACCGGTCGACCGCGGGCCAGGGACCGATCGACCGATCCTTCGGGGAAAGGCCACTAAAAAGATTGCAAGGAAAAATCCCATTACGCGATCGACCGCGACCAGGTTGTCGGCCATTTTGATTCAGGGTGAAAAGTAGCGCGTGTCAAAACACCGATCGTTGTTTTCTGTTGACCTCCTCAATACAAAAACCTAAACTATTGACTACACTCTTTTAAGGGAGTATAGTGGCCAAGTCCGGGTATCGAAAAATCCACAGAGCCTAGTGCTAGATTTTAAGGTTTAATATTCCTAAAATAAAAGTGTAAAAGATATTTTTCTAACTAAAAAGATAGAAAAGATAATCTAGGCATGAGTGTATTTAAACTAAAATTACCAAAGGAATAAAAACTATAGATTACGTCGGATATCCCTCACCCCGAGTTAATTAGTATAAAATGGTTACATGGGTTCACTGATTATTAAGATTGAGTCTCGTTTCATCAATCAATTAAATCAAGAGTTGTCACACCCCTAAATTCGCATAAAAGACTAATATGATTTCGGCATTAACAAATACCCTAGAAATTATGCACGAAAGGTCGTAAATACTGAGCATACATGATATACCCCGTTAAATCTCCTAGGCATAAAAATTAGGACAACACTCTCGAAATAAACTCGTAAACTCCATCACCAAAGAAAAGCAACACATAAACCCT